>CM022303.1:349855891-351162929 GCA_011799875.1 Thinopyrum elongatum
TTCTCTGTCAATCCTGAGTTAATTACTTTGTTTGAATCTGATCCTTTCCATGGTTATGAATTTGAAACTATTGTGGCACATCTTACTAAATTGAATGATATAGCCACCCTATTTGCTCATGAGGAAAAAATTCGCTATTACTATATTCTTAAGTTGTTTCCTTTCTTGTTAAAGGGTGATGCTAAGATATGGTTTAATTCTCTTGCTCCTGGTTGTGTGCGTAGTCCCCAGGATATGATTTACTACTTCTCTGAAAAATATTTCCCTGCTCATAAGAAACAAGCTGCTTTAAAGAAAATATTTAACTTTGTGCAAATTGAAGAAGAGAGTCTCCCACAAGCTTGGGGGAGGCTTCTCCAATTACTTAATGCTTTGCCTGATCATCCTCTCAAGAAAAATGAAATACTTGATATCTTTTATAATGGACTAACCGATGCTTGTAGGGACCACCTGGATAGTTGTGCTGGTTGTGTTTTTAGGGAACAAACTGTTGAGCAAGCTAAATTGCTATTGAATAATATATTGAGTAATGATAATGATTGGACACTTCCTGAACCAACTCCTAAGCCAACTCCGAAGAAAAGAGGTATTCTATTTCTCAGTCCTGAAGATATGCAAGAGGCAAAGAAATCTATGAAAGAAAAAGGTATTAAAACTGAAGATGTTAAGAATTTACCACCTATTGAAGAGATACATGGTCTTGATCACCCGACACGGGTAGTGGAGGTAAATTCTCTCTATAGATTTGATGAAGGTGATATCCCTTATAATAAGTCTGCTAGTCAATGCTTGGATGAGTTTGATAATTTTATTGTTAAACAAGAAAACTTCAATGCTTATGTTAGTAGACAATTGAAACATAATGCTTACATGCTTGACTGCTTGGGTGATTATAGATACACATAAAAAGAAAAAGAAAACTGATAGGACTCTGCATGCTTCTAGTGAACCTGTTATAGATACACATGAGAACCCAAATGGTATTTCTACTTTTGATGTTGTTACACAATTTGGTGATGAACATGAACCTAGTGCTAATGTTAATGATGATGTTCATGTTGATGCACAACCTACTAATGATAATGATGTGGAGATTGAACCTGCTGTTGATCTTGATAACCCACAATCTAAGAATAAACGTATGATAAGAGAGACTTTGTTGCTAGGAAGCACGGTAAAGAAAGAGAACCATGGGTTCAGAAACCCATGCCCTTTCCTCCTAAACCATCCAAGAAAAAGGATGATGAGGATTTTGAGAGCTTTGTTGAAATGCTTAGACCTGTCTTTTTGCGTATGCGTTTGACTGATATTCCGAAAATGTCTCCTTATGCCAAGTATATGAAAGATATTGTTACAAATAAAAGAAAGATACCGGAAGCTGAAATTTCCACCATGCTTGCTAATTATACTTTTAAGGGTGGAATACCAAAGAAATTAGGAGATCCAGGAATACCAACTATACCATGCTGCATTAAAAGAAACTATGTTAAAACTGCTTTATGTGATTTGGGAGCCGGTGTTAGTGTTATGCCTTTCTCTTTATATCATAGACTTGAATTGAAAAAGTTGACGCCTACTGAAATCTCTTTGCAAATGGCTGATAAATCAATTTCTATACCCATCATGATTTGTGAGGATGTGCCTGTCATGGTTGCAAACGTTACTATCTTAACGAACTTTGTTATTCTTGATATTCCCGAGGACGACAGTATGTCGATCATCCTTGCTAGACCATTTTTGAATACTGCAGGGGCTGTTATTGGTTGCAACAAGGGCAATGTCACTTTTCATGTAAATGGTAATGAGCATACCATACACTTTCCGAAGAAACAACCTCAAGTTCATAGTATCAATTCTATTGGAAAAATTTCAACAATTACTATTGGAGGTTTTTAATTCCCTCTCCCTACTGTCAAAAAGAAATATGATATTCTTATTGTTGGGGACATGCATATCCCCGTTGAGGTAACCTAGTGTTATTCAAAAATTCTCCGGTTTCATGTTATTCGAAAGAAAAAAAAAATTGACCATGTATTCGAAAGAAATTTGTTAGTAAGACTTGATCAACCTTGTTAATGGATTCCTTTTGATGAGCATGAGATGGATGAATTTAGAAAGCACAACTTTCTGTACCCACCTTTTACTTTCTGTTATTTAGAATAAATAAAGCAAAAACAGTATTATCTGTCTGTTTTCTGAATTATCCATGCAATAAAAAAAATATCCCGAAAATAAAAGTTCTCCAAATGCCCTGAAAATCTAGTATGATTTTTTGTTGAATATTTAAGAATTTTTGGCACTAAGAACACACCAGAGGGCTGCACCAGTGGACCACAAGGGTGGAGGGCGTGCCCTACCCCCCTGGGCGCGCCCCTGCCTTGTGGGTCCCACGTGGGCCCCCCTCACTTATTCCAGCACCGATCCACTTCGTCTTCCTCCAGAAAAAATCATCCCGTTGCTCAAACCCATGTTCTAGCTCATCTTACTGCCATTTTTTATCTCCTTGTGCAAAGCTCCATTTGCAAAACTGTTTTGGGGGATTGTTCTTCGGTATGTGACTCCTCCAATGGTCCAATTAGTTTTTGTTCTAGTGCTTTAAATATTGCAAATTTTTGCTGCTGTCGTGACCTTGTTCTTGAGCTTGCATGTCAAATTTATATGGTTCAAAGTAGTTTTGATGCATGGTATAGCCTCTACACACCTGTAGGAGTAGTTGCTATCAATCTTGTTAAGTTTGGTTCACTTTTATTTTGAGTCACTAAAAATTTCAGAAATTTTTCAGAGGAAAACAAATGTTTAGGAGAATATACCAAGGTGGTTCCTCGAGGAAGCAAGCCCCAAGGCTCGCGATATGTGAGATGGATCTTAAACCACCAAGGGAAGCTCAAGTACGGCCTTGCGAATGGCCGTTCGATCAATTCATGGTTCATGCCAGCTTCAAGGAGGAATTTGATGCGTACGTGCAAAATGCTGGCCTTGAGGACTTCGTGTCAGATAAGTGCATACAATACTATCACCTCACTGGTTCGTTTGTGCGAAGATTTAAGTTTACATCCCAGCGCAATACTCATTCTGTCCTGTTCGATCTTTATAATAAATCATATACCATGGACCTAGAAGATTTTAATGAAGCATGTAAAATTCCACAGTGGGGCATTCATAGTGAGCCTCGCAAAACTGAATACAATGATTTCCTTGCTAGCATCACTGTAGGAGAAACTAGAAATATTACAAAAGCTACCATGGGGAGCATTCACTTTCCTGCCATACATTATTTTGCTCTCTTTATAGGTAGATGCATTAATGGTAAACATGATCATAGCCACCTTTGTGCATCGGATCTTAGTGTCCTCAAGTGTGCGGTAACGGGTGACAAACGATATAACTTTGGGGCTATTATTGCAAGGAGGTTACATAATAATGCTAAAGATGGAGATTTCTTCGGTGGGATTTATGCCACCCGTTTAGCTAACTATCTCGGGGTACCCATAAGGGGGGATGACATTGAGTTACCACATGCTTTGCTTGATTACAATGCTATGGTGTGCTACCAGTTTCTTGAGAGGAACGAACAGTCCCTCCTGTACCGACTAATCTTTGACAGGCAACGTGCTGTCTATATTACCCTTCCTGCTCGTGCCTTCTTTAACTTTTAGGTAAGAGGGAGATATTTTATAACTAGAGAGGAGGCAAACGAGTATGAGAGAGAAGTGGAGGCTACTCGCCTCCATGCTGCAGCCCTTCTGGCAGTAGCTGCCGCATCCCAGTATCACCCCGACTATAACTTTGGATATCCGCCAGGCCAGCCGTGGCCGTAGACTAACTTAGGCCAAAAGCCTAAGCTTGGGGGAGTACGTATTTCTCACCGACATTACATTCATGTTCACACACTCATTCCAGTTGTCGGTGCTCATACTTTTTCATTGTATTATCCATGTTAGTTTATTTCTTTTTCTCGCTTTCTTCTTGTGTGTTCGAAAAACTTTGAGAAAATCCAAGAAAAATTAGTTGTAGTATTAAAAGAAAACCCAAAAAGATTTCTCGTTCTTCTTTTGCTTGTTGGGAGCTTTCCCGTGTAAATAATTTTTCTTATTCTTGTTTTTACTTTTTCAGAAAAACAAAAACTCCAAAAATATTTCAGTGCGTTTCTTTGAAATTCTTTTTCCTTTCTTTGGGTCGAGAGGAGAAGACCACGATGAAAATTATGAGTGAATCTCATATGCATTATTGTGGATCTAACGAAGAGCCATATTACCTTGTCTTCTCCTTTGAATAAATGTTTGCAGATTCCAGCTTAGTCCAATGCACGTGCACTATTATTATTATCCACACCATTTGGTCGTGCAAGTGAAAGGCAATAATGACGATATATGATGAAATGATTGAGATGGGGAAAGGCTGGTATGAACTCGACCTATTTTGTTTTTGTAAATATGATTAGTTCATCGTTCTTGATTCAGCCCATTATGAATGAAACATTTTGCAATGACAATTAGAGATTATAGTTACTCATGCCATGCTTAATTAGCCGGGAGTTTATAATGGTTTACCTTGCGTGCCAACATGCTTTTAAAATGGTTGTTATGTAGTATGATAGGATGGTATCCTCCTTTGAATGATTCGAGTGGCTTGACTTGGCACATGTTCACGCATGTAGTTGAAACAAAATCAACATAGCCTCCACAATATTTATGTTCATGGTGATTTATATCCTACTCATGCATGCACTCAATGTTGGTTAATCTTAACGCATGTTTATGACTGTTGTCGCTCTCTAGTTGGTCGCTCCTCAATCTTTTGCTAGCCTTCACTTGTACTAAGCGGGAATACTGCTTGTGCATCCACTTCCTTAAACCCAAAGTTGTTCCATATGAGTCCACCATACCTACCTATATGCGGTATTTACCTGCTGTTCCAAGTAAATTTTCATGTGCCAAACTCTAAACCTTCAAATAATAATATGTTTTGTATGCCCGAATCGCTCATGTAGCGACTGGGGGCTATCAGTATCTTCCATGCTAGGTGGGTTATTCTCACGATGAGTGTTGATTCACTTGTCATTCACGAGAAAGTGGCTGGTAATCGGGATGCCCAGTTCCATGCACAAATCAAATAAAAATATAATTTCAAACAATACTCCCCCAGGATTGTTGTTGATATGGACGGTACCCGTTGTTACGGACCAGCCGTGGAGTGTGCTTGTTGGTTGAGGGGGAGTAAAAACTTTACCATTCTATTTGGGAACCGCCTATAATGTATCTAGCATGGAAGATACCGAGATCTCTTGGTTGTTATGTTGACAATGAAAGCATACCGCTCAAAATTATATTCATCTCTGTTTCAAAAAGCTCGAGCTCTGGCACCTCTGCAAATCCCTGCTTCCCTCTGCGAAGGGCCTATCTATTTAATTTTATTGTTGAGTCATCATCCTCTTATAAAAAGTGCCAGTTAGAAAGCACCACTGTCATTTGTATGTGTTGTTATTATTTGATATTGAGTATGACTGTGACTGGATCTCTTTTACCATGAATTACAATGTCTAGTCAGTCCTTGATCTTCAGGGGTCCTCTGCATTTATGTTTTGCTGTCTCAGAAAGGGCTAGCGAGATACCATTTTGTTATATCATATCACGATTGTTTTGAAAAAGTGTTGTCATCCAAGATTTATTATTATTGCTCGCTAGTTGATTATGCCATTGATATGAGTAAATGTGAGACCTAAATGTTATTGTGAATATGGTTAGTTCATAATCTTTGCTGAAAACTTGAATGCTGGCTTTACATATTTGCAACAACAAGATCAAATAGAGTTTGTAAAAGTTTTTCTTTATCACTTTCACATGTCAACTAAATTGCTTGAGGACAAGCAATGGGTTAAGCTTGGGGGAGTTGATACGTCTCCGTCGTATCTACTTTTCCAAACTCTTTTGCCCTTGTTTTGGAATCTAATTTGCATGATTTGAATGGAACTAACCCGGACTGACGCTGTTTTCAGCAGAATTGCCTTGGTGTTATTTTTGTGCAGAAATAAAAGTTCTCGAAATGACTTGAAACTTTATGGAGAATATTTTTGGAATAAATAAAAAATATTGGCGAAAGAATCAACCAGAGGGGACCCACCAGCTGTCCACAAGGGTGGAGGGCGCCCCTCCTAGGGCGCGCCCCCTTGCCTTGTGGGTCCCCTGGACCTCCACCGACCTCAACTCCAACTCTATATATTCACTTTCGGGGAGAAAAAAATCAGAGAGAAGGATTCATTGCGTTTTACAATACGGAGCCGCCGTCACCTCCTGTTCTTCATCGGGAGGGCAGATCTGGAGTCAGTTCGGGGCTCCGAAGAGGGGAATTCGTCGCCATCATCATCACCAACCTTCCTCCATCACCAATTTTGTGATGCTCACCGCCATGTGTGAGTAATTCCATCGTAGGCTTGCTGGACAGTGATGGGTTGGATGAGATTTATCATGTAATCGAGTTAGTTTTGTTAGGCTTTGATCCCTAGTATCCACTATGTTTTGAGATTGATGTTGCTATGACTTTGCTATGCTTAATGCTTGTCACTAGGGCCCGAGTGCCATGATTTCAGATCTGAACCTATTATGTTTTCATGAATATATTTGTGTTCTTGATCGTATCTTGCAAGTAGTAGACACCTATTACATGTTATGATCCGCATACCCCAAGGAGACAATAATTGGGATTCTTTCCGGTGATTACCATAGTTTGAGGAGTTCATGTATTCACTAAGTGCTAAGTCTTTGGTCCGGTTCTCTATTAAACGGAGGCCTTAATATCCCTTAGTTTCCATTATGACCCCGCTGCCACGGGAGGGTAGGACAAAAGATGTCATGCAAGTTCTTTTCCATAAGCACGTATGACTATATTTGGAATACATGCCTACATTATATTGATGAATTGGAGCTAGTTCTGTATCACCCTAGGTTATAACTGTTGCATGATGAATGCCATCCGACATAATTATCCATCATTGATCCATTGCCTACGAGCTTTTCACATATTGATCTTTGTTACGTTACTTTGCTGTTGCCACTGTTACAATTGCTACAAAACTGCTACTGTTACTTTTGCCACCGTTACCGTTACTTCCATACTACTTTGCTACTAAATACTTTGCTGCAGATATTAAGTCTTCCAGGTGTGGTTGAATTGACAACTCAGCTGCTAATACTTGAGAATATTCTTTGGCTCCCCTTGTGTCGAATCAATAAATTTGGGTTGAATACTCTACCCTCGAAAACTGTTGCGATCCCCTATACTTGTGGGTTATCAGGCCGCAGGGCACATGCCACCCCCGGAATGAGCTGACCTAGCCAATGCGCCAAACGGAGCTGCTGGCCCTCAAGCGCCTCCACCTCGTCACCACGCCACCCTGGCGACGGGCTCACGACGACAAGAACACGGCGCAGCTACTACCGGCGCGATCAGGAACCCGACGACGTCTCGATGGTTTAGTCCGACCCTCAAGCGCGTCGAGGCCAACGGTGAGTCCTGGAGGACGGGCAAAGGGAAGGCGTGCGTGTCACCATCGAGCGACGCCGCGACACCCACCGCCAGTCTGACAGGCACAATGGCCCTGACGTCGACGAGCCCACTCTCGGTGAAGGTCGGTACCTACCTTTTGAGGTTGGGTGCCCCGCCTTCACTCGTGAGTTGCGGCAAGTCCGTTGGCCATCTACCCGCACGTTCAAGCCAGAGATACCAGAGAAGTACGACGGGAAACTAAACCTGGTAGAGTTCTTGAGCATCTACACCATCGATGTTCAAGCTGCTAGGGGAAGAGACGAGAAGGTGTTCGCCAACTACTTCCCTTTGGCACTCAAGCCAAATGTGAGGTCTTGGCTAATGCACCTGCCGGAGAACTCCATTTTGACCTAGGCTGACCTGTGCCATGAGTTTGTTGGCGCCTTCACGGGCAGCCATCAAGAACTAGGGCTGCCCAGCGACTTGCAGCTCCTCCCACAGAAGGAAGGAGAGACTCTGCGGAAGTACATGCAGAGGTTCAGCTGAGTACACAGGAATATCCCAGACATCCACCCGGCAGCTGTGATAGCTCCGTTCTAGTCCAACGTGCGCAATCGTAGGATACGTTCCAAGATGAACGTTCGGTTGCCCAAGACTCTAGTGGATAAGTGTGCTCGGAGGGGAGGCGGCCCCCCGGTGAAGAGGATGGCGTCGACATCGACTCAGAGGATGACGACGAGGCCACCAATCAGAAGAAGAAGAACAAGAAGCGCAACAAAAGGCGCAAGGATAAGGCAGTGATGACCGTTGAGGGATCAGGCGCACCTAGTACCGGCAAGAAGGCCAAGACCGAAGTTCCCGGCAAGGAAGTTGCCGCGTGCACTGATTGCCGGGAAGTTGCGGCTACCGAGAAGGCTGGGAAAGGTGATGGGCCGTACTGCAAGATCCATCGGACCAAGGGCCATGATCTCCAGGAGTGTCATTAGGTCGAACAACTCATCAAGAAGCAGAGGGCTGAATATGAAAAGCGTGATAAGGAGAAAGGTCATGATGGCACTGGCGGGAAGGGCCGGGGTGACGGAGCAAGCCGCCCCAGCAAGGCTCCTTAGAATCAAGGGAAACCCGCTAGAGGCCGTAAGAAGGATGATTGCAATGATGAGAGTGATGGAGGAGATGAAGAGGAAACCAGCGAGCAGGAGTTCCAGAAAGCCACTGACGCCCTGCGCATTGACGGGGGTGCATCTCTGCACTCCTCTCACCGCCAACTTAAACAGTGTGCGTGTGAAGTCAATGCTGTGGAGCCAGCGGCAGATTCTCGAAAGCCGCTCAAGTGGTCCCGCACGCCCATCATCTTTGACGAAGAGGATCACCCTGACCGCACCACAGCGGTAGGGTGCTTGCCGTTGTTGGTCTCACCGACAATCTGCAACCTCAAAGTCACAATGATGTTGGTTGACGGCGGGGCCGGGTTGAATCTGATTTATCCAAAGGTCATCAGCAAACTTCAGATTACAGAAGAAGGCCCAACGGTGTGAAATTGAGGTGCATTTGTCGGGAAGAAGGCAAGGAACTGTTGGCAGAGATACACAAGGGTATGTGCGGCTCACACATCGGATTGAGGGCTCTGGATGGAAAAGCCTTCCGGCAAGGATTTTACTGGCCCACGGCCCTCCAAGATGCAGTTGAGTTGGTCACCAAATGTGAAGCCCGCCAGTTCCACTCCAAGAATATCCATCAACCTGTCCAAGCTCTCTAGACGATCCCTTTATCATGGCCCTTCTCGGTCTGGGGTCTCAACATCTTGGGCCCCTTCCCCGTGCTACCGGGGGCTTTGAGTTCTTGTTCGTCGCCATCGACAAGTTCACAAAGTGGCCAGAAGTGGAGCCCGTGAGAAAGGTGACCGCACAGTCAGCTATCAAGTTCTTGAAAGGATTGGTGTGTCGCCTCGGGGTCCCCGCCCGAATCATCATCGATAATGGCACCCAATTCACGAGCCATGCCTTCATGCAATACGTTAATGCCCTCGGAAGCAAAATCTCATTTGCCTCTGTTGCTCATCCAAGGAGCAATGGGCAGGCTGAGAGGGCGAACGCTGAAGTGGTGCGAGGACTCAAGACGAGAACATTCGATAAGATGCGGAAGTATGGCGGGCGATGGATCAACGAGTTGCAAGTGGTTCTTTGGTCCCTCAGGACGACACCAAATCGAGGTACCGGGCCGACTCCCTTCTCCCTAGTCTATGGGGCAGAAGTAGTTATCCCCACGGAACTCATATACGGGTCACCTCGAGTGCTTGCCTACGATGATGTAGCGCAAGAACGGCACCGGCGTGACGATGCTGTGCTACTTGAGGAGAACCGTCTCCGGGCCGCTACGCGTGCTGCACGCTACCAGCAAGCCCTGCGTCGATATCACAGCCGCAGGGTTCATGCCCGGAGTTTTGAGGAAGCCGACCTTGTCCTTAGGCGCGTTCAGTCCGCCAAGGGTACAAACAAGTTGACACCGAAGTGGGAAGGCCCTTACCGGGTAGTACGGGTCACCAGACCTGGCGCAGTCCGTCTGGAGACTGGAGATGGCATTCAATTGCAAAACTCATGGAACATTGAGCATCTCCGTAAGTTCTAGCCGTAAGGCGCGGCTGTCGGGCCCTGCCCGGCAGCCACCCTTTTGTACATGCCTTGCCGATGTTGCATGTAACCCCTTGTACAAAGCCAGGCGCAGACCCTGACCAACAGAGAAATAAATGAAGCGCTGGGGGTCCCCGACAAATTGCATGCATGCATAAGCATATCATGAGCATAGCATGTCATGTAGATAAGATCGCATGTGGCATCATTCTCATCTGCACTAAGCTGCAGGCTCTTACCATGGACTTGGTCCTGAAGGAGAGAAGAGAAGACAAGCCTACATTGCGACCCCCAGCAAGCCAAACAGATAAGTTCTTTCTTACCCATACGTGTTCTATAAGTAGAGACTTGTGCATATGAAAACCTCGCCACCTTCAAAACTTAGGTGCTCCCATCCTTTGACTCGAACGTTGCTTCAGTCAGGATGGTTGCAGTGGCCTTTGGTGAAAAAGTTTGGCAGGGGGCTGGTCCCTCTTTATGATTTGTGCCCGGCAGGCCTAGCTCCGCGGCAACAAACTGAGGATACCGGCAGGATAGCCTGCTGGGGAAAACTTGTTTACTTGAATGTATAGAGGCATTTCACCTCTGCATGGACATGTTACATGCACAAGTACCTGGCAAGGCTAGTCTTTTTGATTAATATGCTGATTAACAAGTACAGATCTTACAGAACGCAAACCTGGGTAAAGAAGATTACATAATTTAAACTAAAGTTTGGTCGATGCCTACATGTTTTAGATTGAAAAAAGATAAATGCCCGTGATGCCTTTGCTTTGTCCCTCCCCTCCTTGGAACTGCAGGGGGAGACGAAGAAGATGGAGGGAAGGCCTGGCTAGGATTCGACTCCTCCCCAGGATCAAGATGGCGCCATTCCTGGGCTGGGAGGAAGAAATCGGAGGGCAGGTGCGGATGGTCACACTGCCGGAAGCCCAGCCGGTGATGACGGTGCTGCCGGCAATCATGCCTCGTCGGAGTGGTCGTCCTCGCTCTTGACACATCGTGGGTTGCCGCCACCTTCCTCGTCGCTGTTGCTCAAGGGGGCGCGCCCGCTGTCGCTTAAGCCCCCACCATGGCGGCCAGGGTGGGCACCAGGCGCTCCGGATGGCTCCACAGAGAGCATGGTCGTCTCCAACGACCCGAAGTTAGAAGGATGCCGTCCCCTGAAGAAGCATGCACGGGCACAAGGAACCCGCCCATACACAAGACAGGCAGTGCCCCGAAGGAAGGGATCTACCGTTACCAATGGCAAACCACTCCCGCGGTCTCCCTTCAACGTCACAGGAGAAGGGGGGATAGGCCACGATTGACTACCACACTTTGCGTCCATTATGGGCTCCGGCGTGGTGTTGCTCATGTAGCCCCTCACTAAAATTGAAGCCCCGGGTGGCCCGGCGACAAGCGCACCAGAGTCGCTACCTCCGGCGCTATCGCGCGCCGCCGACGCGCCCCCCTGAGGCATGTGCGAAGACGGGAGAGGGGTCTTATCCCAGCAAAGGCGTGACCATGCCCTTCTACTCCCCAAACATCGACACAAGCATTCAGCGCTACCAACCCCAAGCTGGAGCCCGGGGCCTGGCCCCATTCCTTCCATCTTAAACTAGCAAGAAGGAGGCAAGAGATGGAAGAAGAGAGGTGCGTGGATGAATATTTCCGCTCCCTTCTGCCCCCTCTTTTATAGACAGACCGGGGCTGGGAGCTGATCCCTCGACGGGTAACCGCCGTCCTCCTCCACCAATCCAAGAAGGCCGGGCCCCTGCCTTGACGCTCTCCCGCACCACGCGCCTCCGTTACCTACCGCACTCAATGCATGCAGCATACGTGGCCAAGGATAAGGGCATGGTGGGAAGAGTGAATTGGCAGTTACTCACCCGTGTGTTAAAGTCATTCACGGGCCATTACAAGGATGGCCCCACCACAATTGGTGTTACACGACGCGCAGGAGAATCAGAAACTGATATGGGTTGTTTAATGAAGAAGCAAAGAAGATCTCAAAGGACAAGCAACTACTACCCTCTTGCCTGTGCACTGGATAGGGCCTACCCCGACGACGCCCGGCAGCGTGTTCGGGCCAGGCCCGGGGGCTCCTGTCAATGCAACAAACCCTGGGTCTATAGCCCAGACCATGCACAGGCCTAAAAGAGCAAGGTTGCAACATCCAAGATGAGATCAAGTTGAAGAGATAGCTCTATGAGAAATCAGAGGGCGGATCAAGAAGACCAAGTCAAGCCAAGGGAAGCAAGACACCACTAAGGGAAAGCCTCCCTTGCCAGGCAGACGAGCCTGGCAAGGTCGAGGTTACTCCGAAGACAAGTCTCAAGACTGCCCCGGCAAGCTTGCCTGGGATGCCAAGGGCGGACCACCCCGCCAAGGCTCCACTGCTCCACCTCACAGCGACCCAAGTCATCAATCGATGCGGTGTCAAGCCCCCAAGTGACTAAGTGGCTATTTTTTGACACATGGCAGCCACTTCCGAAGGAAATTGCCTCCAAATGACACCCGTCTAGAGACATGTCAAACAGACAGACAAGAAGGTGGCCATTGCCGGGCACGCTATGATGTGACACTAAGCGGCGCATTTAATGCGCTCTGCCTTGTCTACAGAGTTAGGTATGATAGCACTGTTTGCTATCTAATCAGTACACAATGACTGATTTGCCATTGTGGTGACCCCTTGATCTATAAAAGGAGGGCCATGGCAACCATAGAAAGGATTCAGACCCTTGTACACTCATACGCGCGTAGCTGCCCTCGCCTCGACGCAACCCTGCTGGGCTAAAGCGCTGCGTCTCCACCTGCCCGTGTGATCTCTGCCGTGTTGTGCTATGTTCTCTGCTCTTTGTGCAATGTGCTCATCCCCCCTGCCGAACCACAAGGGGCTGATGGCCCCATAGGTGGCCGTGGTTTCCCACGATATGGAGTCACTCAACTCATTTTTCTTTCGACTCTCAAGTGCTGGATTTTTTGGAAGTGAACATTCTTCCTCACTTTTGGTGGAGTCACTCAGCTTGTTTTTCTTATCACTCTCAAGTTGTGGGATTTTGGATTGTGGCACATGTTTCTTGGATGTTGGGACAATAGTGGTGGTCAAGATGGCAACATTAGGAATGAGCTTCTCATGTAAACCTGGGCTATTAATCACCGGCGTCGGTTCATCAACAACGGTCATGCTTTGCGGTGGGTCGTCGGTGTGCTGACGGGTGCCATAACTTTGTCATCGGGCATGACCTCCTTGCTGCGATTCATGACCAGCTGCGACACGCCTAGGGGCAGCAGTAGCTTGCCCTCGAGCATGCCATCCTTGCCGCATTTTAGAAGCTGCAGCAACACACTCACGAGCAGCAGCAACACCATGCCCTCGAGCATGTTCTCCTTGCTGCACTTCTTGAGTAATAGTGACACGCCCACTAGCAGCAACATCCACTACGAAAAGAAGACACATCCATGACATTAAGGCCCAAACGAAAAAAAATCGGTCATGCTTATGACACTTCTATGACGATAATTATGACAAAAACACGTATCATCATAGATGTGGTGGGCTCCTACTTCTATGACAAAAAATCATGACAGAAAATGGGCTTTTCGTCCTGGGCAGGCCAAAGACGTACCTGCATGACATTCTTTGGGCCGTCCATGATGGAAAAAATCATGGTAGAAGCGAGGGCGAGGAAAATATCGGGGAGTTCCCGGTTACGGTGGGTGGTCTGGGCCGAGCGATGCACTGTGGTTTGCATGTTTCTCTCGTACACGCGTGTGTACGAGGCATTCGCTCTAACTGAACCCGAGCGATCGCACTAGCTACATTACTGAACCCGATGGTGCGATCGATCCCTTGGTTGTTAACTGAACCCGAGCGATTCATTCGCTGTTGGCTGAACCCGAGCGATTCATTTGCTATTGACTGAACCCGATCGTGATTCTTTCGCTGCTGGTGCTAACTGAACCCGAGCGATCGATCGTTGTTGCTGCTTACTGAAGCCGATGGAGCCCCCATGCGAGATGTAGCCAGCTGGTGTTGGGTTGCCTCTCGATGAACAATGATCGTTGCTACCATGCGCGCGGTATGTAGAACGAGTCGAGACGTGGTGAGTCGAGCTGGTTGGTTGTGGGGGTTGGATGAACAGGACCCCATGGTAGTAGGCGGTTGCCGCTGGATGAACAGGATCCTGAGGAGGCCTCCACACACCAGCCGGTTGGGGGTGGATGAACAGTACCCCCGTGGAGGCTCTATGAACAGTAGCCGGTGGAGCCTGGAGGGCGGCGGTGGATGAACAGTACCCCCGTGGAGGCTGGAGCGAGAGGCAGTAGCTAGATGGTGGATGAACAGTAGCTACACCCCTCACGATGAACAGGACCCTGTTTCTACCATAGGCGGTCGAAGAGAAGTATGTTTCCTCCGTTTTGCGGTACGCCAGACCCCTCCCGATCAACAGGACCTGTTTCGACCGTAGGCGCTCAAACAGAAGCCCGTTTCGTCTGTTTTGCGGTACGCCGGACCCCTCCCGATCAACAGGACCCCATTTCCACCGTACGCGGTCGAATAAAAGGTCGTTTCCTCTGTTTTGCGGTATGCCAGACCCCGTTTCGGCTGCTCCGTTCAAGTCGATTGGCCCCCGATGAACAACACGCGCTCCGCCCAGTGGCTTTGCTCCCGATGAACAGGACGTGTTCCGACCCAGTCGCTTGGCTCTGGTGAAGACGACACTGTTTCCTCCGTTCCGACCCAGCCGGTTGGCTGCCGATGAACGGGAGGCCGTTGCTGCCATCCGTTGCCTATCCATGTACATGAGCCCTGGTCGTATGTATGCGCGAGTACACGTTCGGGACCCCGGCCGTATGTACGTACGTGCCCATATTTTTTGCAGCGTGGATATACATACGTGTACTCAATTTAGACGGGACTGCGTGGACTGCTACGTAGGAGCCGGACTATACTATGACAACGCTACGTACATGTTTGCGACCAGACATACAACGCTACGTACGCTTCGACCGGGTTGGTGCCAAGTGTTAGGGAGGATAAGGAGGCACTTCTTTGTGTGCGAAGATATAGCTGGTGGGTCCTAGCTGTCAGGGGGGAGGAATCATTTTTTGCGCGTAATAAGGAGGCAGTTCCTTGAGTCCGAAGATGTAGCTAGTGGGTCCAGCTGTCAGCGTCACCACGTATAGTCGTCTTCTGATGGCTGTCATTCATTGACCATGCCTTGCCAAGAGCAACAAGGCGGCGGACGACGACAAGGCTAGGAAGGGAACGACGCGGATCTGGGGAACACGCGACAGCGGATGCCCACGCGGAGGGGAGTATGAGGGTTGAGTGGTTCGGCTGCGGTGTGAGGCTGCCGTCACCAGAGAATAACAGGAGGTGTGCGTGAGTAGAGGGATGGCATGGCCAGCGGTGGCAGCATAGCCGGCCACGGGAGGCAGGAGCTGGCGGTCCCGCCGGCGCTGGTTTGGACGGCTGGAGCACGAAGATCACAGGTTGAAGAAGCAGCATGGTCGTTGGATTGACATCCAATGATCATTGCTGCTAGAATCATTTGTTGACTAGGTTGACAAAACCCTGTGTACGCGTCAACTTAGTGGGCCCACGAGTCAGCCACCAAATCTGGTGGGTCCCACCTAGCAGCGGGAGGAAGCATGTTTCTTGCGCGGAATAAGGAGGCACTTCTTGTGTGCGAAGATGTAGCTGGTGGGTCTCAGCTGTCAGGTGGAGGAAACTTTTTTTCCTGTGTAATAAGGAGGCACTTCCTTGCATGCGAAGATATAGCTGGTGGGTCCCAGCTGTCAGGAGGTGCAATCATTTTTGTTCGCGTGATAAGGAGGCACTTGCTTTGCGTGCGGCCATGGACCACATGGGTCCCTACAATCAGCCTCTCCACTTTATAATAATTTACAGCCCATTTGCTAATTCTTAAGGATTTTTTTGGAGCCCATATTCTTTTTTAGCATTACAGCCCATATTCTGGCCACGGTTAGAAAATACAATGAAATTTTGCATATTTCGGTGCGGCCCGAACTGTTTTTAATCCCGAAATTTCGAGTCACATTCAAACTGATTTGAAAAATAAACTTATATCAATTTAAAATCCAGCTTAATTTCCCTCGCAAAAAGAATCAATGAAATTTAAAATCACGAAATCCTAAAAAAAGCAATTTGAAACTAATTGCCGGTTTGTTGTGTTTTTTAAATTTACAGCCTAGTTCTTACTACTTATAGCCCATTTTCTGGGCAAGCGAATACATCCGTCGTTGTCTTGAAAGATTTGCACCCCAGGAGGCCTCGGTTGGGTATTCTGTAAAAAAATAGAACTGGGCTGGCCATTTTCAGAAAGAAAATAAAAACAACTAGGCTCGTCATGTGGTAAATATAAAATAAAACCCTGGGCTAGAAGGGCCACAGCCCCCGCACAGCCTCGTTGATACCCTTCTCCGTCTCTAAAACTAAATAACAATTGCGCGACCTGCTGGGTCCCTGTTGTCAGCCGCTCATTGTGTAATTCTCTCGTTTATTGACTATACATTGACAATGGTGTGGGACCCAGATGTCAAACCATTAGGAGGTAGCATTTTTTTGGCTTGTAATAATGAGGCAGTTGCTTGCGTACTGCCATGACTCTGGTGGGTCCCTACTGTTATCCTCTGACTACGCTAGACGGTGGCACACCGCGCATGGCGAGTGAACCAAGGCGGAGGATGATGGCCAGGCCTCGGACAGGAACGAACAGGATCCGTGGAAGATGTGGCAGTGTAGTCGCATGCGGAGGGGAATACGAGGTTTGACTGGTTCGGGTGTGGCCGGGTGCGGGTTGAGGCTGACGTCGCCGGAGAATAACAGGATGTGTCGGGGAATAAAGGGGATGGACTTGCCAACGTTTGAGCATACGATACGGTGGCGAAGGCGCAGCCAGCCGTGTGAGGCGGGAGCAGGCGGGACCAACAGCAAGGTTTGGTTTGGGCGGCTGGAGGAAGAAGATAAGAGATAGAAGAAACAAGACAGATGTTGGATGTCAATCCAACGGCGCTGGTAGGCAAAATCGTTTGTTGACTAAGTTGACACCACCTTGGATAGGCTTTTTCCTCGTGATTCCCAAATGTCAGAATCCAAATCTGTCACGGCAATGCAGCTTTTCTTATGAAGAATTACAGCCTATTTGGTGTGCTAGCTCAAAATAAGTTTGTGGGTGCTGGCGGGCGCTAAGCACTTGGGTTCTGTAATGCACAATGAGCTCAAGCAGCCGGCGAGAGTGATGTTATTTGCCTTGGTAGGGATTTATTACAATATGTCTCTCTTTAATTAAGGAAATGGCAAGCCATTTGCCTTATTTCAAAGAAAATATGACAGTCACAGCCAAGTTGAAAAGGGCAACAACATCTAACTCAAGCTTACAAATGGTACAAAAGCCCAAGGATTCATTGTTCATCAGGTTTAGACAAAACCCAGACTGAACATGGCAATAACATCTAACCCAACCACTGTTTTTGGCAGTCACAAACAAATGGATCGGTCTAATCCATAAAATCAACATCCTGTGCAAAAAAGTTTACTGGAATATGACCACAAGTTGTTGTAAATAGAAGCCGAGAGCGTTCCGAAGCCCATTTGTCCACCCGAAACTTCTTGTTTTGCAGTTGAACATATCCATCCATGAGAAATTTCTTGTTGAAAAATGTAAGCCCCATTGACAATAGTAACCTCGCATTCAATAGGAAGAATGTGGCCAAGCTTATGTTTGCCTGGTTGGATGCATATCCTTCCATCGTTATTGTCCTCAAACGAATGTCATGAGAACTGAGAAAATCCTGGTGCTTATTACGCCACCGATTGGTTATATGTTTTTCTCCATGTGTTAGTGCCTACGTAGACATGAAGATTGAAAATAGAGTACGTCGAAAGAGCGACAGCTGAGCGGTAATTCTAGTACAATATATATGGGCTTTCAATGTGCATGAAATAATCACCTTTATATACAAATTCTCTAGACATGGAAAGCATCGCAGCAAGCCAATAATTGTGTTCAGATCAATACTAAACATTCCGATATATAAGATCTTGATAGAATCCAGCACCATTGATAGGTTATCAATGGACGAACTCTTCATTGAGCATATAACATAATATTAGTATCCAAAGTGTACTCCAAGATGATATAAAACTTATGCGCACAAATGAAAAATACAGCTTATGATTACAAAAGTGTAGATGATAATATACAGTACCTGAATAAGTGTGGAGCCAAACACCATCTTGTGAAATTTAAATGGATCATGAATTACACCCAAGGTCTCCAATTTAGGCGCAAAGATGACAGTTACTTGCGAAGGTATATAACAATAATCAAGGAGCAACCTTTGAAGTGAAGGGGCATCTTTGATGATGAGTTGATGTCCTTCAAAACAAATTCCAATGCTTTTAAGATGAGGCGACTTTATTTGATGACAACCGATACAGATTTCTATTCCCAAAAGAATCAGCAAGCACTCCAGGGCAGGGCAACTGGAGTGGATGATGCTGTGCAGTGAGGCCTCTGACAGATAAACTACCACAAGTGAAAGTTTTTTTTGCAGTGGGAGTCGAAGCATTTGTACCAGATTGTCTGGTAGATGGCACCGGGCGAAGGTGGCGGTGTGGAGAGAGGAGGAAAACCACGAGATGGATAACAGTGGTGTGGGCACAAATACATGGCGCTTGGTTCATGGTATCTAATTTTTGTGGTAATGGTAGAACTCAAACTGCTGGAGTTTTTCGAATTCAGGGTATGTCAGCCAGGCATCCACCATGCAGGGTATGGACAAACAGGTAGCATGTCGGGATGCAGAGGCGTTGAACGGAGCCCTGGTGAGAGGAGATGATGGCTCTGAGGAGTTCAAAATCATGAACAATAGATAGCTGACGACAGTCAAGATTAAGGGGCGTGGCGCGCCATAGAGGGCGCCATCGAGTTGATAGTACTTGGGTGCGCCAGCAATCCTTGGTGGGGAGAAGCGAGATGTTCTCCCCAAGGATGGCATCCGGGAGATTGATGATGCGCTCCACCCAAGATTCTACGGGTTCCTCAGATCCGGTGGGGGGGACGCTCGCCGCCTCTCCCCCTGCTACCGGGTGCGGGATCTACAACCGGTGTCGCCGCTTGCAGGAGCCTCATCTTTTTAGCGCTGGGGCCAGCCGACTCCATTTTCCTTGCGGGTGTCGCGCCAAGCTCACGGGTTTGAGCAGAGCAGCCAGAGACGAGCCTAGTGGCAGTGCGAGTGGGGAAGGAGGGCTGGGCTTTTCTGTAGGAGCGAGGAAGAAGGGGAACAGGCGTTTTCTGTACGAGTGATGAAGAAGGTGGGCGGGGGTTTTCTGTGCGAGTGAGGAAGATGGGGAGCGGGGGGAATTGGGGGGCGACACAAGCGGGAGAGTCCAGCGACCTACAGTAAGTGGAGGTGAGGAGGAAGGAGGGTTTTTCTGGGATCGCCCCTCTTCAAGAAATATGGGATTTTCCTCGCAAAAAACAAAACAAATGGGCTTTCAGATGGATAGGCTTTTGTATCGGCCTAGTCGGCTGCCTGTGTTTTGTACTGGACGGCCTTAGCACTAGAGGCAGCCCATTAGAGACACTCTCCAGCTCTCCAGCTTATTACCCATTCGAAAGAAAAAAAGAGATGCCCTCCAGCTTATGGCTCCTCATCGGTAACATTTTTCAACTTGAAAAGAAAGTTATAGCTCCTTCTCGGGCCGGCTTGGCATCCACCAAATTAGAGGATGCAGTACTATGTGCAGACACTCACACTGGTCGTAGCGCGGCAAAACAAGGGGTCAAATAACAGGCCCACAATATATATTGTAAAAGTCAACACGCTAGTCAACATTCGCACTAAACTAAGCTTCACAAGATACGGTATGCATACTAGCTAACATTCACAAGCACTTAAGTTCAGCATGTTTACGCATCTAAATGATTCACAAGACTATAACCAAGACAAAGTTGTGAGAAGGCGTAGAAATAAAGAAAAAACGATCGATGCTTCTCTAAGCAAAGGGCCTCCTTACGCACGCATTAATTTCCTGAGCATGCATTAATTTCCTAGGCATGCTTCTTTCTGCTCAATGTTGCATTCA
The DNA here is from genome assembly GCA_011799875.1 of Thinopyrum elongatum. Classification (NCBI taxonomy): domain Eukaryota; kingdom Viridiplantae; phylum Streptophyta; class Magnoliopsida; order Poales; family Poaceae; genus Thinopyrum; species Thinopyrum elongatum. The sequence goes on from CM022303.1 coordinate 349,876,100, forward strand.
CTTTGAGCATGTTGGCAACTCTACAGCTAACTTGATGGCTCATCTTGCAATTTACGCTGATACATTGCAGCAAACAGAGGAGGCAATAGAGATCACTCAACATCAGACCATTTTGTGCAGTTCCATTGAAATCATCTTCATTGTCCTGAATGTGAAAGATAGGAAAGCAATAGCTGTACGTAAACGGTGTCGCAAAACAGTAGCACATATCAATAGCTCGGCATGACAAAACACGATCATCTGGACAAAGGGGATACTGACCTGCGTGAGGAAGATTATGCATAATTTTATATCGGTGGTTAGTTGATTTCCACCTTGGGATCTCCTATGATGGCACGGAGAAAATTCTATGCAATCGATGAGTGCAATTCCTTCTGTGTGGTTGTGAAAAATTAGTCCGACTAAGCCCAATATCTTTTTTGTGCAGTTCCACTAAAATAATGCACCGCTGTTTGCACGACCCCTACTCGTCGGCTAGGCCATCAATGACTCGGCCTCTTTTATCTTGCGTTGACGGCGCGGCTGCAGTGCTTGGTTGCTCCTCCACACATGTTAGGCTTGTTCCACATTGCAATCAGCAAGTCAACGTATGAATAAGCTTATTTCATCTTGCGTTGGTCATTCTACCTAGTTACAAATGTAGGAATACATGGAGCACCGTGAGGTCAACTGACAGCAGGTTCCACTAAAATTGAGGTTTGTGCTTTCGTTTGCACAAATGGACACCATATGGAGATAGAAAACCCTGTTTGCAGAAATATGTAACAAGGTTATTTGAGCAGTGTCATTTTTTTGCAGCGGCATACGATTAACAGCAGCATCTCATATGTTATCAATGGCATTACACTGATAGTATGAAAAAGTGCCATGAACTAAGACTAGCAAACATGCCCGTGCGTTGCAACGGGAGAAACAAAAATACCATATGTCCCTAATTCACTAACAATAACACCAGACCCTCCCCTCAAATGGGCCCACGTTCTATATTTCAATACAGTGTCTCACATGTATTGTCGTTTATTTGTATCTACATGTGTTAATCCTTTGGGTTAACCGGTCATGTATTAATCTATTAATGCATGGTTTTAATCATTACTAATGTCCTCTTTTTACAAACCATCCACTATGTCCATGCCTAGAAAGATGGCATGCTATTTCATGTCATGGATATTTGTAAACTATAATAAATAGTAAAGTGAAGCAATTACCATGATACAATTGAGTCAAGGGATGTGCCACCAGAGTATGATTAGATTGGCTGGTTGTATCTCCACAATCTTGAGCTCAACGTGACAACTGCAAAATTCTAATGAAAGTAAGGCTAAAAATCGAGGATGGGTTGCCACAAACACACACATAGATAACTTCCATGATGACCAGCTTACACATAGAAAATGCTTGATGGTAGTTAATTTGGTAATGTAGAAAATAGTAGGTACTAACTGAAATGTGAAGGAACCAAGTACTTCAGCTAGCTTGTCATTTAACAACATGTAGGCTCCTTCAGACTTTAACCCTAACACTAAATACTCAGAACGACGTAAGAAGCAGTTCCCCAATAATGAACAGAAGCAAATGGCCTTAATTAACCCAACCTAGTCTACGTGATCTATGTCATGGAACGACTGTGCTTATTTTTATGTGGTGGGCCTCGGAGATTGGCTGGAAAAACAATATATATCAAAATTATTCATAGCAAAAACTTATTAACCAACAATAGAAAATAAACTGAAGTTCTAACCATTAACATATATGTGACTTTTCTACCAAACGTAGAATACTTTGTGGTCGAGCTTGTATGTAAGCCACAATCTCACTGAAATGCGTCCCAAACTTCTCCTTGAATCCAGAAACCAAGCATAAAAAACAAAAACTTCAACATCTCTTTGGAGTTACCTAGATGTCAGCTACAAAAAAATGCCAATTTATACAGGCATTGACCTGACAAATAAGCTTCAAATTCTTGATTGGCTTATAGATAAAGCTGAGAGTATGAAATTAAATTAAAGGTCCAAAAGTAGACGAAAACCAGCCAAATCAGACAACCATACCATCCATTGTAAAAATTGAACGGTCCGAACAAACAATGCAAAATTACTGCTACCGGTAATATGATGAACAATTGGACACATTTGTTGGTAAAAGAGAAGATGATCATATGCCAAGTAACTAATTCAGGTTAAGCATTGTATTTGACAACTTAAATATGATTTAAGTTTGCGTTGTGAGAGTGCCACTTACAATAATATAACTGGAGGGGGTCGTTCATGACATCTCCAACCATGAAAAATCTGTGTGTGAACTAATGGTGATATATTTCGGTCTTGATCCATTGGCAAATATTTCCGGCAACTATAATTCAGCCAATTCAGTACCAACATCTTTAGCATTTCATCAAACATTTTGCATACATCGAACCTTTTCAGCACGCCGAGAGCAATGGTAAGATTAGGGCTAGCTTGGGTGAATAAAAAACAATGTAAGTATGAAAGTAATCTATATTCCTTAATAATAACATAAACATATCATATGTACCAAATCACACGTGCAAAATGTATGTGCTGGAATCTGCTTTGAATTGCTTAACTTGCATCTGAGAATCACTACTGAGAACTACGCTGATGCTAAACCAGATTAATTAGGACTACAGAAGCAAAACCTTGTGTTTTTCTAATAGAGAAGTACACAATTACTATGACAATGACATCTAATAGTTTGTAGGAAAAGACATACAGAGAGGTTTGGTCACGGAGGCATCTCCCATGAGCAGTTTTTACCCTTAAAGATTTACTCATACTGTTATTGCACATAGTGCAACCTCAAAATAGGAGAGCAAAAAATTGCTACAGCCTACAGACCAGAGTGGAATTAGTGAGAGATGTTGTTCAAGGCTGGGTGAGGAGTCTAGATAAAGAACGGCTGCTTACCTTTTCTTTCCCACAAAAAAAAGAAGATAAAGCACGACTGCTTACCTTAGCATGGTTCATGCTCACGCGTCCTTGCTGGCTGAGGCGGCTCCTCCATCCTTGAAAGCCGTGGTGCCCGAGTATGCCCACGTACTCGCTGGCTATGGCGACTCCCGTGTGTTAGGGTCCCTGCTAGCACGGACCCACGGGCCAGCAGCGACACGCTCACAGCTACCAGGCCCAAGAGAATCAAGAGGCCCAACGAGCGCTACGTGGGTCGCGAATGGGCCAACCCAGTGGCCATCCCTACTTAAGTCTGTGGCATCGGACGAGAAGGGCATCCAGAGGATCAGGCTATCGGCGGCGGCTACCTACCCTGTTTTCCCTTTCTTGTTCTTCTTGTTCCTCCTGCAACCACAATTCCCCAATTCATGTAAACTCTGTATCTTAAGCTACTACTTTGGAGAGCTTGATCGAGAGAAATACTAGTGTTGTCTATCATTTGGTATCAGATCCCAAGCCTTTCCCTCTCTGCCGCCTCGATCTGGCGCAATTCATGGAGACGAGAGCTACCCGGCAAGCGCGAGCTCACCTCACTGCCATGGATCCGGCCATCCAGACCTTCCTAGAGCATCTGGAGACCACCCTGAAGGAGCACACGGCGGCGATCAATGCCTCCAACTCGAAGGTCGACGATCTGGTGGCATGGCGCCCCGATCTCGAGCGGCGCATCACGGATTTGGGCGATTCCGTGGCGGCCCTGCAACTCGCGCATCCGCCACCCACCAAGGAGGGTGCGGGGACCCAAGATCCTGCACCGAGCAAACCACAACCTGCGGCGACCGGAGTCCACACCGGAGCCGCGTCTGGCGCGGTCGAGCTTCCACAAGGGCCAGCAGGCCACGGCGTCTTCACCATCTCACGCGGGCCGCCGGTGGCGCCGTTTCAGACACCGCCGCCGCTCCCGGCAAACGGTCAGTGCGCAGGCCCGTCTTCCCCTTTGGCTCTTTCTCCCTTTGCACATGCTAGCCAGCTGCTCACTGGACTTGGTCAAGCCCACCCGTCCATTTCCTTTCCTCAATTCGAGGGCAAAAACCCTAATCTCTGGAAGACACTGTGCGAACAATACTTTCACATGTTTGGCATTCTTCCTTCGTTATGGGTTCCCATGGCTGCCCTTAATTTTTCGGGTTCAGCCTCCATCTGGCTGCAATCTATTCAGAAACGCCTGTCTAAGTTTGATTGGGAGTCGTTCACTGCCTTGTTGTGCACTCGATTCGGGCGCGATCGGCACCAAATGCTGATCCGACAATTTTATACTGTCCGCCAGACTACTACTGTGGCTGATTACATTGAGCAATTTGAATTAATCATTAATCACCTCAGCTCTTACTCTGACAACATTCACCCGTATTATTTTTTGACATGGTTTGTCGAGGGACTGCGGAAGGACATTCGCGCGGTGGTGCTCGTGCAACGGCCACCCGATCTGGACACGGCCTGCACGTTAGCCCTTCTTCAAGAGGAAGTCGCGGATGGGGTGTTTTGTGCATTTCCAAGACCACCAGAAGCAACGCCAAGGTCGAGCACACCGTTGCCGCTGCCGCCTCCACCTGCTCCTCCACCAACCCGCATCGTACCTACGGCACCAGCAACAGATCGCCGTGGTACTGAAGCGGCGCGTGCGGATTCTGCCAGGCTCAAGACTCTCCGAGACTATCGGCGTGCTCGGGGTCTCTGTTTCAAGTGCAGCAAGCGCTGGGGGCATGAGCATGTGTGCCCAACGGCGGTGCGATTGCATGTCGTGGAAGAATTACTGGATCTCTTCGGCATCGACACTGTCAGTGATACTTTGGAACCCCTAGCAGCTCCAGAAACAGTGATGGCAATCTCTCGTCAGGCTCTATCAGGAGGAGTAGCGCCCAAAGCATTCCAGTTGCGGGCTTGGATTCAAGGCCGTGAGGTGCTCATGTTAGTGGATTCGGGTAGCTCCACCTCCTTCATCAACAGCACCTTGGCAAACCAGTTGACAGGGGTACAGCCACTGCCTCGCGCATGCAAGGTGCGTGTAGCAGACGGTGGTGAACTTGCGTGTAATGCAGAGATACCAGCATGTGTTTGGTGCACTCAGGGCAAGGAATTCACCACTGACATGAAGTTGCTGCCACTGGGTACCTATGACGCAATCTTGGGAATGGATTGGTTGGAAGAAAATAGCCCAATGAGAGTGGACTGGCGTGCTAAGTTGATTGAGATCACCACAGCGGAGGGTCACACGCAATTGCGTGGTCACGAGTCTCAATCATCTTCTTGCCAACAGATCAATGCGGTACAACTACAAATTTTGTGCAAGACAGGGGCTATTTCACACATGGTGTTTGTCTGTATGACGCCATCGGACTCTGACAGCAAAGAAGCAGTGCCAGAATGTATTCAGCAAGTGATTGATGAGTTTGAGGATGTGTTTGGGGAACCAACAGGGCTGCCACCTCGTCGCTCATGTGATCATAAGATACCTTTAATTCCAGGGGTGCAGCCGGTCAATGTCCGCCCATACCGTTATAAACCAGATCAGAAGGATGAGATTGAGGCTCAGGTTGCAGAATTGCTCAAACAAGGGGTTATCCAGAAGAGCTCCAGCCCTTTTTCTTCGCCAGTCATTCTTGTTAAGAAGAAGGATGGCACGTGGCGTCTGTGCGTGGACTATCGCCATCTCAATGCTCTCACGGTGGTTGGTAAATTTCCTATTCCTGTAATCAAAGAATTGCTGGATGAGCTTCATGGAGCTGTGTGGTTCTCTAAACTGGATTTGAGGGCTGGTTACCAACAGATACGTCTGGCAGAAGGGGAAGAGTTTAAGACAGCTTTTCAAACACATGAGGGGCACTTTGAGTTTAAGGTTGTGTCGTTTGGGCTTGCTGGAGGACCAGGCACATTCAATGGAGCAATGCATACCACGTTGAAACCCGTTTTGCGACACTGCGTCCTATCTTTCTTCGATGACATATTAGTCTTCAGCAAGACCTTAAGGGACCATGTGCAGCATCTAAGGCATGTTTTGACACTGTTGAAACAGGATCAGTGGAAAGTGAAAAGATCCAAGTGTGAGTTTGGTCAACAACAGCTATCTTATTTGGGACACGTGATCAGTGCAGCAGGGGTGGCGACAGAACCTAAAAAAGTCCGAGCAGTAGCCAATTGGGCGACTCCTGAAGATGTCAAGGGCGTGCGCAGGTTCCTTGGGCTGGCTGGATACTACAGGCGTTTTGTACGTAATTTTGGTGTGATAGCACGGCCTCTCTTCAACCTGTTAAAAAAAGGAGTGGCCTTTGTCTGGACCAGCTACACGGAAACAGCCTTTCGACTGCTGAAAGAGCAACTCATTTCTGCGCCGGTTCTAGCACTGCCCGACTTCAACGAGTAGTTCATTGTGGAGACAGATGCTAGCGACAAGGGCATTGGCGCTGTGCTGCAGCAGAAAGGCCACCTGATTGCATTCATGAGTAAAGCTCTGTCCCCCAGGTACCAAGGGCTGTCGACGTACGAAAAAGAGTACTTGGCAGTAATAGTTGCGGTAGATCAATGGAGACCATATTTGCAACATGCTGAGTTCATCATTTTCACTGACCAAAAAAGCTTGATACATCTGGAACAGCAACGCCTTACTACTCCCTGGCAACAGAAGGCATTCACCAAGCTTTTGGGGTTGCAGTACCGCATCAAGTACAAGAAAGGCAGTGACAATACAGCGGCTGATGCTCTCTCTCGGGGTCTAGCAACAGAAACTGTGATGCTGGTGTCTGTCTGTCAGCCCGCGTGGTTAGAAGATGTACTGAACAGTTACAACAGCAACCCTCAAGCACAAAAGTTGCTCGCGCAACTTGCAATCAGAGCAGACCCAAAAGGGTGGTTTTCCTTGCAACAAGGTATTCTACGGTTCCGCGGGCATATCTGGCTAGGGGGGTCTACTTCTCACCAGCAACAGATTATGGGAGCATTCCATGACAGTGCCTTGGGAGGTCATTCGGGGTTCTCGGTCACATATCGTCGGATTCGTCGCTTGTTCGCCTGGCCTAAGATGAAAACCCATGTCAAGCATTATGTTCAGTGTTGCACGGTGTGCCAGCAAGCCAAGCCTGATAGGGCAGCCTCTCCAGGACTTCTCAAGCCTCTGCCAATTCCAGCTGAACCATGGGACCTTATCACAATGGATTTTGTGGATGGACTGCCACAATCAGGAAAATTTAACTGCCTCTGGTTGATTGTGGATAAGAGAACAAGGTATGATCACTTCATTCCATTGGCGCACCCATACACCGCAGCAAAGATAGCTCAAGTGTACATGTCTCAGATTTACAAGATTCATGGCTTCCCAAAGCAATTGTATCGGACAGAGATCCAGTATTCACGAGCAAGTTTTGGCAAGAGTTGTTCAATTATGCGGGCACGGAACTGAGACTGAGCACTGCAAATCACCCACAAACTGACGGACAGACCGAGCATGTGAATCAGTGTGTGGAAACATTCCTGCGCTGTTTCACGCATGCTTGTCCGAGACGTTGGAGCTTCTGGTTACCACTGGCTCAGTTTTGGTACAACTCGTTGCACCATTCGGCGATCGGGATGACTCCATTTAAGGCCCTGTTCGGGCATGAGCCGAAGCACTGGGGCTTATCAGCAGCTGATTCATGTTCCGTTCCTTCTCTCGCAGCCTGGTTGGAGGAGCGGTCAGTGGTCCAAGACTTAGTGCAACAGCATCTGCAACGGGCTTGCAATTATATGAAGACACATGCTGACAAGAAATGATCATTCCGCGAGTTTGCTGTGGGGGACATGGTTTATCTCAAGTTGCAGCCATATGTTCATTCATCTGTGGCACCCTGGGCGAATCACAAGTTATCTTTCAAGTTCTATGGTCCATTTCCTATCATTGAAAGGATCAACGAAGTGGCATACAAGATACAACTTCCACCTCAGGCGACAGTGCATCCAGTCTTCCATGTCTCCATGCTGCGGCGTGCATTACTTCCTGGTATACCGGTCCTAACTGAACTTCCTTGCAGCCAGGAGGAACATGCAGTACCTGTGGAGATACTCCAGACCAAATGGCGCCACAAGAACGGGGCAATGATCGAGCAAGTCAAGGTGCGGTGGTCTGAAGCAGCACACATGGAGCCGACGTGGGAGGATCGAGAAACTCTGCAAGCACGGTTTCCTCGTGCGGCGGCTTGGGGGCAAGCCGTTGCTCAAGGAGGGGGGATGTTAGGGTCCCTGCCAGCACGGACCCACGGGCCAGCAGCGACACGCTCACAGCTACCAGGCCCAAGAGAATCAAGAGGCCCAACGAGCGCTACGTGGGTCACGAATGGGCCAACCCAGTGGCTATCCCTACTTAAGTCTGTGGCATCGGACGAGAAGGGCATCCAGAGGATCAGGCTATCGGCGGTGGCTACCTACCCTGTTTTCCCTTTCTTGTTCTTCTTGTTCCTCCCGCAACCACAATTCCCCAATTCATGTAAACTCTGTATCTTAAGCTACTACTTCGGAGAGCTTGATCGAGAGAAATACTAGTGTTGTCTATCACCGTGTCCTCAGAATTAGCGGCGCCCACCTGATCTCTTATCGTAGCTGGATGCGGCGGCGTCACCTCCAATCCAACCGCATCGATGGTGCTAAACAGGGACGACGCGGTGGTAGCAGCCGCTGGCCACGACCCACTTGGACATCGCGTATGGGGGCGGCACCTGGGGCAGGTGGCGGATGAAGGTGAGGAAGGAATCGACAAGCTCGTGGTTGGGGCGGGTGCCGAGGTGGTGGGTCGCGTAGGGCGTATAGATCTGTATATGTGTTCCTAAGGACCCTGGATGCCTGTCATGGAACCGAGGATAGGGAACAGGCTGAGGCACGTGACCTCGCAGTGGCCATGGCGTCATTGATGTAATCGATCGATATTGCAGCTCTTCGATGTCGTCTGACTTTTCGTTTGTCAGGCCGTGTTGTCGCAATGATCTTCAAAGTTTCACGTGGTTTATTTTCTAAGAAAACTATTTATGTACGTCACTTATTTCTTTTTCAAGAGGATGTTCGTTGCTCATTAGGATTAGGAAGGGTGAGACTTGTTCAGTGGTATATAGATTTTTTTCTATTTTTGAAAAATGTCAAGGTACATAGATAGATTGGCTTTGGCTTTGGGCTGCACATAATGCCTGCTTTAAGGCCCACACCGGTTGGCACATCAAAATCCTAGGGAGGCCGAATGCAGCGATGGTGCGCTCCTGCGTGCGATGAGGATCGACTGTGCGAATCATTTTTATGTTGATCTACTTTAAAATCTCAGCCGTCAATCTATAAGGCTAACATAAAATTATCGGATATGAAGCGATGGTGGATGGAGAACTACGAAAGCCTCCTTCCTTTAATATTAGGCAAAGAAGTGTCATCACATCAAATCAACACTGGCACTAGATTAACGGGGGCTTACATTAACATGCGTAACAATTGCATTATTACTCTGTGATGACAGATTGAGAGTAGCACTTGATCAGTACGTACGTGCACGGTTAACAGGAATGATTGTTCTAACAAAGCGCCATACGGAAAGAAGAAACATATCGTCGTGTCAACCATTATGCAATTAAATTTTGTGCAGTTCCATGGAGATGCAGCTATGTTACCGGTGTCAGATTTTAGTGTAACGGCCCAAAACACTCTTTATGAAAAATAAAGCAAGACAGAAGCATTTCATAAAATGGTGGTGGCATTGATTCAGTTTATCAATGGCAATAGATTGACAGCAGCATTACTTAACAGTGGCATTGTTTCATTTTACCTCTGATGTTAGATTAACAGCAGCAATAAGGGCATAGGGACAATGGAGGCACAAGCACGTTTTACATTCACCGAGGCATAAAGTGGTGAGGCAGAGGTGTTGTCGAGTGCGCCAAACATGCAAAGCATGTCTGGATTTGTGCATGTTTTGTTCTCGTCAATGACCTTTCCTATGCGACCACAGGAAATCTAGACGTGCTCATGCTCGGTTGCATTGTCGACCCAACAGCCCCCCCCCCCCCCCCCACTTTCTATCCTTTTTCGACCAAGAGACCAATCAGGCCAGCATCTTTATTTCCCTTTCCAACCAAGAGATCGGTTCGTTAGCCAATTTCTGCAGTACCTTTTTTCCTCTAATAGTAAAAATTTAGGTGGTGTTCGAGTGTTCGAAAAGCCGACAGAGCTAGCTACATGGGGAGCTTTGTAATACTAGAAGAATATCCACATGCAGGATGCAGCGACGTGGGGATCAATCCTAACTTGATGAAAAAAAGGGATGCAACGACATGGGGAGTTGGGCCATTAGAAAAAGGTCGGTTCTAAAAGAAGTTATACCTCCAGTCGGCGGGATGTGGCGAGGCAGGGGGAAGGATCTGCCAACACGGCGGCGGGGAGCAAGGGTGCGGAGGACCGCCCACGCCGGCGCCAGGTCAGAGAAGACGGCGCGCGTCGGCTTCCTTCCTCGCCATCGGCGACCACCAGCGGAGGGATTGGACTGGATCTGTGACAACCAGAGATGAGAGAGAGAGAGAGACAAAGAGAGTGGACACCGCCGTCTTGTTTAGATCTGGAGAGGGTGAGAGAGTGAGAAGAAGAGAGCAACCCTAGCAAGCAAGTCCCGAAGTGGAGTAGTAATTGTTTTTCTCTCAGTAGCGATTGTTTTAAATTGAATATGTGCAGAGCTGTCGGATTCAGGGCTCCGCAGACCCAAGGAAGGTTCGAACTCTGGGGCGTGTACGAAGAACTCAACCTATCCGGGCAACCAACTCGTCGCCCTACAGCCTAGCTTGAGGAACAAGGAAGAAGATGAACATGGCAGTTTACCAAGGTTCGGGCCACCTTGCGGTGTAAGACCCTACTCCTGCTTTGTGGTGGATTTGCCTCACGAGGGGCTGAGGATGAACAAGTACAAGGGATGAACAACCTCGCGAGGTCTACTCTGGGGTGAGAGTCAGTCGACCTCGTCTATGGTGGTGGCTAACCTATATATATAGTGGCATTGGTCCTCTTCCCCCAAAACGTAGGCGGGAAGGGATCCCACAGTGGCCAATTTGAAAGGGGACAAGCAGTACATCTTATCCTGACGAAAGGTGGTCTTCGCCTGCAAAGCTTCTGGTCGTGACGCCGTGGTGGGCTCGGTGATGACATCCATCCTGCCATCCTGGCGGTCCTGGTCTTGTTGCACTGGAATGGAAACCTTTGACTGATTCCTTGGGAACCCACGCCTGCGCTTGCCTCCTTAGCACCAAAGGGGAAACTGTCTTCTCTGCGCCCGCTGGCGCCCGCCTGGCCTTGGTCGTCAAGGCTTGCGTCACTGCAACCTCATGAGGTTGGGCACCTGCATAGGAATCTCCGCTCCTTAGGAGGCAGCCCGGGGAGGCTGCTCCCTCAGGAGGTCTTGGCATTGTCTGCCTCGCGAGGGTCTTGTCTTGATGGTCTCATAGATGGGCCGTACCAGGCCGTCGATGGAGCCACGCCATGGGCCGCAAGCAGGCAAGTCTGGGTACCCTGGTTCCTAGAACGCTGACAGTAGCCCCCGGGCCCAAGGCGCGCTCGGACTTGGCTTCGAGGCGAAGCCAAAGGGCAAGGGCGAAGCGCCACGGGCCCTGATCACCTGCGGGCCAGGCTGACGCGCGGCGCTTGATGGGACGTCGGCGCCTCCACTTCCCCATGCGCCTCGGCAACTGCGTGACTTGACAACTGCCTTATGCATGCATATAAGCCATCATTGCTCAGAGCGTGGGAGGCCGCCGGTTAGCCTCCCCCGCCTATAAATGGGAGAGGGGTGGAGCCCCCAGCTCATCTTCATCTTCTTGCCGCCTGCCCTTCTTCTTCTTCGTCCCGTTGCCCTCTTGCCAGAGCTTCCATGGCGCCAGTGAGGATCACTACTAGGAGAAATCCTACTAGTAGCGCTTCAAATACCTATAGCAGTAGCGCTGGGTCCAGCGCTACTGCTAACGTGCTACAACTAAGTTGTAGCAGTAGCGCTGCCCTGACCAGCGCTACTGGTAAGTATGGTTAGCAGTAGCGCTGCCCGAACAAGCGCTACTGCTAACTATCTGTAGCGCTGCAACAAAGCAATCGCTGCTGCTATTCCAGCGCTGCCGCTAGATGCCTTCCAGCGCTATTGCTAGTATTCCTGCTTTCACAGATTTATTCCCCCTCTACGTATTTGTGATGTATTTGTGCATGCTCTATACAGTAGTTTAATCAGATCATAATAAACATACACTATTCTCATCATATCATACACATACAGTAGTCTCGTCATACCATCATCATCATCATCATTCAACACAAATATCATCACATCTCGAAAATAGCGATACACAAGTCAAGTCATGTCTCGAATAAATGCAACTGCATGGTCATGGCACACACACAAGTTTCATCATCTCTATCTAAACCATGATGTAGAAGAGAAGAGTGATCATCATGAGCGAGAGCGCGACTATGTAGTACTTCTTGAGGTACCGGCGGTTTTGCTCCCGCTCTTGCCAGAGCGTCCACCTCAAGTAACTACTTTCCGCTTCGGCTCTGCTGTCGAACCCTCTGTGGCTAGCACCCGGGTACTTGTCCACCTAGTCCTGAGCATCTAGCCAGTGGTCGTACACTCCTGGAACCCTCCCAATGAACACGGCGTAGCAGTCCTTCGCCATCTCTGATCTATGTACCTGCATCATCAGTTGATGAATTGAACGATAATATGCAACATAATGTACTTAAGAAAACAAAGAGGCATAATTATCAAAATACAAGCAACCTATAGTAAACATAAATAACGAAGTTCCTTATACCCAAACTAATTAACTAGAGCGATCTACGCTAGTTCAGGACCATAGCTTAATTACATCACATAGTTTTGCCGTGCATAAATTCAACGTTTTGCCATAGAAAGACAGTAGTGACACATTGTCATCGACAATCAGTCCTCCATGTCGGCGGTCCAATCTTCATAGTCAGGGAGGAAGCACCCGAGCTTCTTGAAAGGCTTCAAGTCCAGATGCTGAGCGAGTAGCAGTGCTCGGATATCATCCCGCGTGATTGGCCCATGGTAGAACATCCATGTTGGTTCGAGGACTTGCTTCGTGATCACTTGGGCAAGTTCACACTGTACGTGATAAAACTCAGCACGGATTCGATGATCCGGTGTCTTTCCTATGCTTGTGGCCCAGTTGACAATCTCGACATCGTTGGTAGTTGCTGACATGCGAAGGCGTTGATTATCCCTTCTGTACTCGATCAGGTGATGCATGAGGTAGAATCCATCAGCCTTACTGGTGTACGGTTGCTGGATGCAGCAGCAGTCGGTCTTATGGCTGAAAGCCAGCCCGTTCTTCCTGTGCTTTTTCACCTTGATATATCCACCAGACAGGCTGAAGGTGAACAGGGCACTATCGAGAACACTCTTTATGTGTGTGTAATCCTTTTTCTTGATGTTCTTCGATGAGTCCAAGTACATAGCATGGGAGTATTCTGGGTACAGAACGATGAGGACGGCTCCCCCCCCCCCCCCCCCCGCTGCGCAAATTAAGTACACCTCAAATTAGCCTCCATGCTTGCAAAGGAATGATTAAAACTTACGAAAGGATATGCGCGGATGACTTACGTGGGATTTTAAGGCAGGAGAATCGCTTCCTTGTCCTTATTAGCGATCATGAAGTCGCCGATGTACTTGCTCGCATAGTCACGATGCTCTTTGCAGATTGCTAAGAAGCTCTCGTGCATATAGTACGGGTCCGTGACGCAGATATATTTTATGTTCTCGATCCTGATGAAGTAGTTGAGATACAGCGCATACATGCGGATGAGCTGGAAATCAAGCTTGGTCATGTGGAACATGTCGTAGATGTAGTCAAATTGCAAGATGAACTTATCTGCGGGCCATCTCTCGATGTACAACTTCCCGCCCGGCACCTGAGCCGCCTAAAGCGGGTATCGTGGTTTTTCCGAGATGAGAAGGCTTTTCTCTCTGGCCAGCACATCTTCATGGAGTCTCCTTAGATCATTGTTCAGTACGTGCTCTAGCGCTTTTGGAGGTAGGATCGGGTCACCGGCGACATGGAAACGCTGCGTACCTTCGACAGGTATTCTGTCTACCTCCCGAGGCTTCAGAGGCGGCTAGCTACTTGAAGCAGCTCTTGCGCCTTTAGGGCCTTTCTTATCCGGTCTTCTCCTTTGCATCTTGGCAGGTGGTGGTAGTGAGCCCACCATACCTTCCCTAACCATCACCCCCAGTGTCGTCGGGCTAATCAGTGGATGACCCTCGGGTTGTTGCTGGGTAGAGGCGGCATCTGGAGGCGTTCCCTGCGAGGATCGCATGAAGAGAGACTGTTTGCTTTCCACCTTACGATGTTCCGACTCCGGCAAATCAGGCAGCATCAAGTCATCATCTCCACGCTCATAGCCTAAGTCTCCCCAGCCATGAATCCTCCATCGTCATAAGTGGCATTGATATAATTGAGAGGGTCATCATTGTGACGCCCCCTGCTTAATCGTGCACTAATCATACACGCAAATGCACACGATCAAGCCTAAGGACTCACTTGAAGGAATCACAACACAACTCTAAAACATAAATAAGGCATACAAGCATTATATTACAAGCCAGGGCCTCGAAGGCTCGAATACATAAGCTTGATGTCAACAAGCATCAGCGGAAGCATTAGATATCTGAGTACAGATATAAAAGAGAAACAGATAAGCCTTTAAGAAGGCGGGGTAAAAGAAAACACTACGATCGAAAAGGCGCAGGCCTCCTGCCTGGGACCCTTCGAACCTACTCCTGGTCGTCAGCCAACTCGTAGAAGTAGCCATCTTCGGGGTAGTAGGAGTGATCGTCGACAGGGGCAGCTGGCTTCGGGGCTTCGTCATCTGGTTGCATCAAACGGATATGGAAAAAAAGAGGGAGCAAAGCAACCGTGAGTACTCATCCAAAGTACTCAGCAAGCAAGGATCTACACTACATATGCAACATTATCAAAGAAAGGATGTAAATGTGGACTGGGCTACAGAAATGTCAGAATAGAGAGAAGGCCTAGTCCTATCGAAGACTAGCATCTTCAACGGTCTTGCAGCATTAGAAGAGTGTAGATTAGTACAATATAAAGTAATAGTAGTAATAAGTATCAACCTCGCCCAGAGATCCTTCCTCGACTCCCTGTGAGAAAGCAATCCCAGAGCCATACTATTCATTTCTCATCTCAACATTATGTTCTAGTTGTATTGATCGGGATACAACTCCGAGCGTCCGTTACCGAGGATCCTACTATGCATAGATGTTTTCTTCCCTGCAGGGGTGCAGCAACTTACCCACCACGCTCGCTTAACTCCGGCCGAACACACTTTTCTGGGTCATGCCTGGCCTCGGCCAAATGACACACCGCAACCCTACCTAAAGCTCAGTAGAGAGGTCCTTGTCGGTCTATATCCTAAGCGCTCAAGGGTCTTGGGCCATCGCCCTGTGCACTCCGGGTCGTTGCGTGCAGGGTGGATACCAGCGCCATCGGCATGATCCGACCCAGCTGCAATGCTGATCTGGATGTCTGACCCGGCCACCAGTACCCATATTTATTCCCACGTGATGGTTAGTGCTATCGGGCCAGAGGCCCACTCGGATCAAATATCCAAATCGTTAGTGTATTGGGGGTGTGCGGTAACGAGTAGAGACTCACGATCGATGTGACCCCGTCGCCTCGTCTCGAGGACTTGCGGCAAGGGCTAAGAATGCCCGGCCACGCCTCGTAATTATCTCACGAGCACCCTCCAGGTCAACCCGTCTCCACATCACTCGCATCTTATGCTCGCTCGGGTACCCCTCAGGGGCGACCCGACTTTCCAAGTAATATTTGTAAAGTCCAAGTACCTGTGTGTCCATAACATCAGGGGAATCTGAGGTATCACCCTCATTGGATTCCTACTCGATGTATCCGTCAAGGTGAACTCGAAGGAATCACCCTCGATGGGTTCACACTTGAGGTGTTGCACGACAGCGTCGTTATCGGGAGTGGTGAAGGAGGAATCACCCTCGATGACCATGACCAAATAGCTACTTTACAAAGTTAACATCAGAAGTGCTAAATGAGGTATCACCCTCGTCACTCGATAGTAACGCTGTAGTGTTGTACAACTAAGGGGGTGATGTGTGGTGCTGGGGCCTGGTCGTCGAGTCTTCTGATGATCCAGCGGGGGCAACTGGGACAAGTGGGGTCACTGGGGTTCACTAACCAGCCTATTCTAAGCAGTTTAGGATAAGCAGGTAATTATCAAAAGCTGGTTAACAAATCAGGTCATGCATCAAAATAGGTAAAGCAGTAACAGCAGCAATTCTAATGCAAGCACAAGAGAGAAGAGAATAGGCGATATAGGCATGCTCAAGGGGGGTTGCTTGCCTGGAAGCTCTGCGGCAAGAGAAGGGTCGTCAACAGTGTAGTCGAACTATGGAGCTGCGTCGGTCTCGGGGACTATGTCGGTACTGGGATCTAGCTAGAGAGAAGAGGGGGAAGAAACAGATAAATACACAGTAAACTTATGCAACACAGAGCATGCTATGCTAACGTGCAGTGCAGGGTTGCCTAAAAGCATGTCTAAACCATTTTAGTTAATTTTAGTATTTAATTTGGAAATATTAACCGGTATATATGCACTATTCATCTACCAGAAACAGGATAAAAGTTGCGGGTTCACCTCCGTAGAGGGTCCCGACACGGAAACAGACAGCACGGTCAGATTTGTCTCGTCATTCTGAGCAACTTTCATGTAGAAAGTTTTTCGATCCGAGCTGCAGTTTATTTTCTTCGAATTTTCAAAGATTTAAACAATTTCTGAAATTATTTAAATTAAGTGAAATGAATTATTGCGTCAGCATGATGTCAGCAGGTCAACCGCAGCTGTTCAGGTCAAACATGGCAGCTGGGTCCCACCTGTCATAGACAGTGGGGCTAACAACAGTTTAATTTAGCTAAACAGAGTTAATTAGTGGTTGGGCCCCACATGTCAGTGACTAATTAAATTAACTAATTAATTTATTTATAAAAACATTTTAATTACCTAAATATGCAGTGGGGCCCGCAAGTCAGTGACACTGGGCTGCCCAGTCAGCACGTTGACTGGGTCAACCCAGTCAACGGGGCCCACGGGGCCCACTGGCAGTGGCCCAGAGGTGGGGCCCAGGTGTGCCACGTCGACGGCCGGCGCCGGAGCAACACTGGCGAGGTGAAACACGGTGGCGCGGCCTCGGGTATCGTCGAAAAATGGCTACAGGGCACGGGAGGGAGCGCGGCTAGGCGCGTTCGAACGGCCACTCAACGCCGCGTCGATTAGTGGTGGTGGCACGGCCGGACTTGGCCGGAAACGACGCCGGCGATGAGCGGAGGCGGCGGCGCATACGGGAGCTCGAGGGAAACGGTGCTACGGCGAGCTAGCGAGCAAACGGAGAGGTTGGGAGGTTCTACGCGATGCGGCGAGCACGTTGGGCACTAGCCCGTGACCAAAAGGTCACCGGAGACTAGCCGGCGACGAGCTCCACGGCGCTGCATTCGGGTGCTCAGGGAAAAGGTAGCTAGGGGACGCGCAGGAGCATCCAGAGAGAGGGAGAAGGATGAGGTGCTCACCGAGCGGCACACGGAGGCTGGTGATAGGCTTAGTAGTAGCAGGAGTCCCCGGAGAGGAGCGACCGAGGCGGAAGGGGGCGGCTCGATCCGTGGCCTGCGGTGTTCCCTGGCAGGCCGGATATCAAAATATTACAATTAATGTTTCAATGAGCACGGATATTGTACTGTACAAGATAACTGGCTCACTGGGGGGATATTAAGATATGCAAAAAACTGCTGGAAAAAGAAAACAAAAGGATAAGACGGGAAAAAGAGAAATGCTACTGTGGCCTGGGCCTAAGTCCACAGTGCGGCCCAGCCCACAGCGCCCGCCTCTCTCCTCTCTCTCTCCCCGCGTGTCGTCACCGCGTGGGCGCGACAGCGAGCACCGCCTAAACGCCGACACCGCGATGCCCACCGACCGCCGAGGGGATAAGGACCCCCTCGTCCATCTCCACTGGACGTCCCCATCCATTTCCCCCCTCGCCTTGCTCGCTCTCTCGCTTCTCTTCCTCCTCCAGATCCACCGCCCGCTCCTGCCGTCGCCATGGCCGCACCATAGCCGCGGCCACCGTCAACCCCGAGCTCAGCCAGTGCGTTCGCGAGCTCCACCATCCTCGGCTCCTTCGTCCTAGACCTCGAGCGGGAGCTGGGAGGCCCGGCTGAGGCCGATCTCCTCCGCCCCCTTCCGCCTCTGTCGCCGTCGATCCCCGTCGTCTCCGGCGAACCCTGCAGCTACTAACCCGTCGAGGGCTTTCCTTAGCCGCAAGGTGAGCCGCAGCTCCTCCCCGCTCTCTTCTCCTTGCTCCGGTGTGCCCGTAGCCACCGTTCCATGTGAGCCCGAACCCGTCGCCGTGGAGCTCGTCGCCGACGAGGCTCCGGTGGCCAAATGGACACGGGCTCGCTTTCGTTAGCTTCACCGCATCGCATAGAGCACGCCTAGCCCTTCCGTTCGAGCTGCTTCACGTCATAGCGCCATTTCCGCGGCGGCGCGGCCTCGGGTATCACCGGAAAATAGCTACAGGGCACTGGAGGAAGCGCGGCTAGGTGCGTTCGAATGGTCACTCGACGCCGCGTCGATTAGTGGTGGTGGCACGGCCGGACTTGGCCGGAAACGACGCCGACGATAAGCGGAGGTGGCGGCACGTACGGGAGCTCGAGGGAAACGGTGCTACAGCGAGCTAGCGAGCAAAAGGAGAGGCTGGGGAGGTTCTACGCGATGCGGCGAGCACGTTGGGCACTAGCCCATGACCAAAAGGTCACCGAAGACTCACCGGCGACGAGCTCCGCGGCGTTGTGTTCGGGTTCTCGGGGATAAGGTAGCTAGGGGACGCGCAGGAGCATCCAGAGAGAGGGAGAAGGATGATACAAGACATTCCGGTAGATGAACCGCTACTGTGCAACTTAGACATGATAAAAGTTCCTAGTGTACTATATTAATTGTACTGCCGGGGAACACCGCACGCCAGTGACGAGCTAAAAGTTAGCCATGTGTTGCATTTGATCATGTCAAAGTTTGCACGGGGATGTCGGTATCAGGTGCTGGGGTAGCCGGTTATGTCTATATCATAATATAGTGGGCCAGTTCACTAACTTAGACATGATCAATTTTCGGCTATGGTGGAATCCGTTTGTTGTGCAACTTTTAGCTTGAAACAACATATTAAGGCTACCTTGAAGCATGATTGTGGTATTCCGAATATCCACAAGAACATTGGAAGCACATTGCCAAATGTTTCTTGATCTATTATCCAAACACCATTGTATGGGTAATACCATGATTCTTCCCTCACCCCTTTATCTACATGCTTTTGAACTTGCTGTTCTATCATGTATATCATGCTCCGTTTTTCCTTGGGAAATGATATACTCCTAGTTCTTGTGTGTAAACACATTTTCCTTTCCATTGGTCTGTTTAATTTTTCTTGTGATCTATATGACCTAAGCAGTATTAAGTCTCTACTTATGAAAACACCTCGGTCTACAACTCTGTCAGAAAGACCCCGTTACTACTTTTGATGACATTCCGGTAACCACCGATGGACGAGAACTTTGCCTATTGGTCCGCCTCATTTTAACGAGCAGGAAAATGGTTCTCTTCGTCCCTCGCCCATGGTACCGATGTGTAACGACCCGAGACCAATGCTCCAGATGCCTTCCATGTATTCCGAGTTTCGTCGTGTGATTTGTTTTGTTTGTTCATTCATCATTGCATCATGTCATCAAGCAACCCTTTTTAAAACTCAGCTAAATAAATTGCATAGATCGTTGATCTATTTAAATCGAGGGATATTCACAATGGTGATTTCTCTTTATAACATACACATAGTCTCCCAATATTATTAATGAGCTATAATAAAATATTCCATTAGTTTGGAATTAACCGCAACCCACTTGTAATTTAATTCTCTTGCCTTTTTGCTTCATGTTTGTTCTCCAAACTTTCTCCATAATTCTTCCTCCATTTATTGAGGCTCCTCCTAAATTCTCAACATTTTTGGACCTATCGAATACCCACTTCTTTATCACACTCATTTGAATTAAATTCAAATGAGGTTGAATTCAACTTCAACTTCACGCCCATGCTCACTTTCTATTTTTCTTGGATCAAGCTCATTGTCGCGAGTCCAAGAAAATTATCTGCATGCCAAAGTTCCTTCTCTAACCTTTTCATTTCTCTCTTTACTTTCTTCCTATTTTTTCTGCTAATGGAAAATATGAGAGAGAGAGAGAGAGAAGATAGATAGCCCAGCTGGGCCTCCAACCAACAGCCCAGCCAGGCCGGCCCATCTGCATCATGGTCCTTGGCCCAGCCGCCCCCGCTGATAACCCTAGCTAGCGATCGAGAGCCCCAGCCACCCGATCGATCCCCAACTCCCCTGCCTCCTTCCTCCTAGCGCCGTCACCAGGGAGCGCACGCACGTGCATCCATCTCTCGTCCTCCCCTCGATCCCTCTACTTCTCGCCCGCCTCCTCGTCTACTCGGCGCCGCTGCCTTGTCAGCTCCGCCACCGGATCTTGCCAGCCATCGGCCTCAAGCTCGTCCGCACCGTGCCACCCGGACCCGCTGAACTACTCCATCCCGGCCTCCCTTCCTCTGCTCTGTTCATGCCTCTGCTTGCTCCGCTCGTCATGGCCGCCACCGCGGAGCTTCCAGCCTCCGGCAGCAGCAGCTGCAGGTCCGATAGCCCCGTGCCCTCCATGGCCCTCCTCGCGTGCCGTCTCCGCCTTTAGGTCCATTCGCTTTGCCCGACCCGGCAACCGGACCCTCACTGGTGAGCGCTGAGCCGTCGCCCCTGCTCGACTCCACCACCTGGACCTGCTCTGGCATCCACCACTCCGTCAACCTACTACCTTCTGCCGAGTTCGGGTGGCCCCTGCTCAAGCCGCCAAGACCGCAGCCACATGTCCCGTGTACGACTACGCAAATACACAAGTCTCCCTGAGCCCACTTGGACGCCAGGTACCACGACGTCCGGAGCCCTCGGATCCGTCAAGTTCGACTACAACGTGTGTACGTATACCGTCGCCGAAGACACATGTAACGCAAGCGTCAAGTTTGACTACCTTCGTGTGTACCACTACCGTCGACCCTCGAAGACCCGTGGACATCAAGTTCCTCGCTACGACCCCGAACATCTACGGAATGTGTATGACTGCGAAACATGTACCACTACTTCCACTACCATCGCCGAGTACCACTACTTCCCTCAATGAACTCGATCCGCTCTAAAAATGCACGCTTCGGAGGTATAACGCCGAGACGACCACCCGTGGACCGTATGCATGTGTGTTGTATGAGATGCTCGTGTGTGCACCGTGTCCGAGTTGTCATTGCACGTTCCTCCTTGCTTGCCATGCCGTTAACCTGTGAGAACCTGGTAACCGGGACCACCCCACCATCTTTTACATGTTCCGTACATCCACACTTTCTTTTGCACCAACATCTCGACGAGTTGTCGGATCATCGGAATGTTGTCGTGGCACCATTTCCATTGTCGTTGCCATGGCACCCCTTTCGTTCCGCCATGGTGACCAAATTCTTCATAACATGCTCATGTCAACATTTTCATAAAATTGCATAAAACTTGTATATGTCATCCGCATCAAGATAACAACATTTAAAATGTTTAAAATTGTTGTTTGCATTAAATTGCTATATGCACATGGGGATTTTTCCGGAATTGTTGTTTGTTGTTTCCGACCTCATTTAAACTTGCCTAAATAGTTAGTTTACTGATATTTCACCTCTCGCCATGTTTAACCACATTTAATATTGTTGGGTACATAAACGAGAGTGAACTAAATACTTGAATGTGGTGTTTCGTCAATATGCAACTCGTTGCATATTGAGCTCCGCTTAACTTGTAGTATCGTTTTTTGCACTTTTCCATGCCATGCCTCTTTAAACTGGACATGCATCATACTTGGTTGCGCATCATGCCATGTTTATGCTTGTTGGTTTACAATGATGTTTGCTTCTTTTCGGTTGCGCTTCTCCTTGATAGTTCCAGTTTCGTTGCGATTGTGAGGATCCGTTCGACTACGCCTTTCGTCTTCTTCATGGATTCGGTCTTCTTCCTAGCGGGATTTCAGGCAAGATGACCGTTACTCTGGATACCACTACTATCTTTGCTTTGCTAGTTGTCTTGATGCTATCGCTATGTCGCGCCACCTACCACTTATTTTACAAGCCTCCCAAATTGCCATGACAGCCTCTAACACTTTCCACCATCCTAGCAAATCGTTGTTTGGCTATGTTACCGCTTTGCTCAGCCCCTCTTATAGCGTTGCTAGTTGCAGGTTGTTCCATGTTGGGACATGGATATCATGGGATATCACAATATCTCTTATTTAATTAATGCATCTATATACTTGGTAAAGGGTGGAAGGCTCGGCCTTTTGCTTGGTGATTTGTTCCACTCTTGCCGCCCTAGTTTCCGTCATACCGGTGTTATGTTCCTTGATTTTGCATTCCTAACATGGTCGGGGTTTATGGGCCCCCCTTGACAGTTCACTTGGAATAAAACTCTTCCAACAAGGACCAACTTTGGTTTAACCATTTTCCTAATAACAACTAAAACTTGCATAGGGACCGGCTAGCACCCGAGGATAATTAATCAACAACCCGGGCCAGTGCTCCTCATGAGTGTTGGTCCAAACCGGGCAACCTGCGGGGCCACTACGGGGAAACTCAAGGACTGGTTTTACTCGTAGCTTGACCCATCCGATAGTGGCCTGAGACGAGATACGCGTGGCTCCTATAAGGGTGTCGGCACGTCGGGAGGTCTTGTTGGTTTTGTTTTACCATTGTCGAAATGCCTTGTGAACCGGGATTCCGAGCTTGATCAGGTTATCCCGGGAGGAGGATTTTCCTCCGTTGATCGTGAGAGTTTGTGATGGACTAAGTTGGGACACCCCTGCAGGGTTTGATCTTTCAAAAGCCGTGCCCGCGGTTATGTGGCAGATGGGAGTTTTTAATATCCGGTTGTAGAGAACTTGACACCAGATCCAAAATAAAATACACCAACCGTGTGCGTAACCGTGACCGTCTCTTTTCGAGTGAGTTCGAGAAGAGAACATGGTGGGGTTATGTTTGAACGTAAGTAGTTCAGGATCACTTCTTGATCATTACTAGTTTGCGACCGTTTGCGTAGTTTCTCACCTTATTCTTGTACTCGTAAGTTAGCCACCATATAATGCTTAGGGCTTGCTGCAACCTCACCACTTACCCATTCCATACCCATTAAGCTTTGCTAGTCTTGATACCCATGGTAATGGGATTGCTGAGTCCTCGTGGCTCACAGATTACTACAACAACAGCTGCAGGTACATGTAATGCGATGATCTGACGCGAGAGCGATGCATGCTTGTTTCGGAGCTCTTCTTCTGCTTCTTCTTCGATCAAGGGATAGGTTCCAGGTCAGGAGCCTGGGATTAGCAGGGTGGATGTCGTTCTTCTTTTTCGTTTGGTTTCATCCGTAGTCAAATCCTGCTCTTCTGTATGATGATTGCTATGTATTGATGAATTGTTGTATTCATGTTGTAGCTTGTGGCGAGTGTAAGCCTTTATCTTGTATTCTCATCTATTCAGTACATGGTATGTTGTAATGATATCCACCTTGCTATGCGCTTGAAATGCGATTGTGCCCCAATCATGAATTCATCACGTGATTGGGATAGAATCGCATCTTTGGCGCTACACTTAATCGTGCACTAATCATACACGCAAATACACACGATCAAGCCTAAGGACTCACTTGAAGATATCACAACACAACTCTAGACACAAATTTAAAATAATACAAGCTATATATTACAAGCCAGGGGCCTCGAGGGCTCGAATACATAAGCTCGCTTACAAGTGTCAGCGGAAGCATTAGATATCTGAGTACAGATATAAAAGAAAGACAGATTGGCCTTTAAAAGGCGGGGCAAAAGAAAACACTGTGATCGAAAAGGCGCAGGCCTCCTGCCTGGGACCCTCCGAACCTACTCCTGGTCGTCAGCCAACTCATAGTAGTAGCCATCCACGGGGTAGTAATAGTGATCATCGACAGGGGCAGCTAGCTCCGGGGCTCTGTCATCTGGTCACATCATTCGGGTACGGGGAAAAAGAGGAAGCAAAGCAACCGTGAGTACTCATCCGAAGTACTCAGCAAGCAAGGATCTACACTACACACGCAACATTATCAAAGAAAGGCTGTATATGTGGACTGGGCTGCAGAAATGCCAGAATAGAGAGAAGGCCTAGTCCTATCGAAGATTAGCATCTTCATAGGTCTTGCAGCATTAGAAGAGTGTAGATTAGCACAGTATAAAGTAGTAGTAGTGTTATCAACCTCGCCCAGAGATCCTTCCTCGACTCCTTGCGAGAAAGCAATCCTAGAGCCATACTATCCATTTCTCATCACAAGTATCCAGTTCTAGTTGTATCGATCGGGATACAACTCCGAGCGTCCGTTACCGAGGATCCGGCTATGCATAGATATTTTCTTCCCTGCAGGGGTGCACCAACTTACCCACCACGCTCGCTTAACTCCGGCCGGACACACTTTTCTGGGTCATGCCCGGCCTCGGCTAAACAACACGCCGCTACCCGACCTAGGCTTAACAGAGAGGTCAGCACGCCAGACTAACCTATGCCCCTAGGCGTCTTGGGCCATCGCCCCGGGAACTCCTGCACGTTGCGAACACGGCCGGTGAGCAGACCTAGCCCCCCTTATACAAGTGCAGGGCGTTACAAGTCCAACCCAGCGTGCGCCACACAGTCGCTGACGTCTATTAAGCTTCGGCTGATGCATACGACGCAGCATGCCCATAACTGTTCCCACGTGACTGTTAGTGCTATCGGGCCAAAGGCCTACTCGGATCAAATATCCAAATTGTTAGTGTATTGGGAGCGTGCAGTAACGAGTAGAGACTTACAATCGATGTGACCCCGTCGCCCCGTCTCGAGGACTTGCTGCAAGGGCTAAGAATGCCCGGCCGCGCCTCGTAATTGTCTCTTGGGTACCCTCCAGGTCAACCCGACTTCACAACACTCGCGGGTACCCCTCAGGGCCGACCCAATGTCATCATGGTTCTATGTTAAGTCAAAGTAACCGTGTGTCTAAACACCAGGGGGAAACCCAAGGAATCACCCTTGATGGATTCCACCTGATGTAGTCGTCAAGGTGAAATTAGGAGGAACCACCCTCAAGGTTCAAACTTGAGGTGTTGCATGACGGCGTCGTTATCGGGAGGGGTGAAGGAGGAATCACCCTCGATGACCATGACCGAATAGCTACTCTACAGAGTTAACATCAGAAGTGCTAAATGAGGTATCACCCTCGGCACTCGATAGTAACACTGTCGTGCCGTACAACTAAGGGGGTGATGTGCGGTGCCGGGGCCTGGTTGTCGATCACGTTGATCGAGTCATCTAATAATCCAGCGGGGCAGCTGGGACAACGTAGGGTCTATGGTGGGTCTCTATCTAGCCTATACTAAGCAGTTTAGGATAAGCAGGTAATTATCAAAAGCAGGTTACAAAAATCAGGCTATGCATCAGAATAGGTAAAGCAATAGCAGCAGCAATTCTAATGCAAGCACAAGAGAGATGAGAATAGGCGATATAGGCATGCTCAAGGGGGGGGTTGCTTGCCTGGAAGCTCTGCGACAAAAGCAGGGTCGTCAACAGTGTAGTCGGTCTCCTGAGCTGCATCAGTATCGGGGTCTATCGAGAGAGAAGACGGGGAGGAAACAGATAAATACACAGCAAACATATGCAACACAGAGCATGCCATGCTAACGTGCAGTGTAGGGTTGCCTAAAGACATTTCTAAATCATTTTAGTTATTTTAGGATTTAAGTTGCATTTATTAACCGGTATATATGCACTATTCATCTACCAAAAATAGGCTAAAAGTTGTGGGTTCACCTCCGTAGAGGGTCCTGACACGGAACAGATGGCATGGTTGGGTTCGTCTCGTCGTTCTGAGCAACTTTCATATATAAAGTTTTTCAATCTGAACTACGGTTTAATTTCTACAAATTTTTCAATGATTTTAGCATTTTTTGGAATTATTTAAATAACAGAAAAGGAATATGACGTCAGCATGACAGGGGAATGATGTCAGCAGTCAACAGCCGCACTAACCAGGTCAAACCTGACCAGTGGGTCCCACATGGCAGTGACAGAAGCTTTACTGAGTTTAATTAAAACTAAATAGAGACTAATTAGCTACTAGGCCCCACATGTCAGTGACTATTTAGTTTAACTAATTATTTTTATTTAGGAAAATGTTTTAATTAGGTTAATTATGCGGTGGGTCCCGCGTGTCAGTGGCACTGGGCTGCCCAGTCAGCACGTTGACTGGGTCAACCCAGTCAACGGGCCTATGGGGCCCACTGGCAGTGACCCTGGGGGTGGCCCCAGGTCGGCCATGTCGGACGCCGGCGCCGGAGTTGGCTCCGGCGAGCCAAAACGCGGCGGAGGGCGCCAGCGAGCCTCGGGATTTCACCACGGTGGCCCAAAACGGGTGTGGCTACCCGGGTTCGAAAGCTAGCGACGTCGCGCCTCGCATGGTTCTACGGGTTGGACTCGAGGATGGACAGAACGACGCCGGCGAGCGGCGGAGGCGGCGACGCGTATGGGTGGATGACAGAGATGGCGAAACAACATGCTACGGAGCAAATGAAGAGGCTGGGCAGGTTCTACGCGGTGCGTTGAAGCTGCTGGGCGCACACCCGTGACCATTTGGTCACCGGAGGCACGCCGGCGACGAGCACGGGCGGCGGCGCATTCGGGCGCTCAATGAGCTAGGGGCTAGGGGCCATGGGAAAACACGTGCGCGGGTGCGTTGGGTTCCTGGAAGCGCCAGGAGCACGGTGACGTGCTCAGGCGAGCATGATGACGGCTGTGGCGATGGCCATGAGCTCGTCGGTGGCGGACAGAGCACGGTCATGGCGGTGACTAGCTGTGGGCGAGCAGGAGAGCTACCAGCAAGATGGGAGAGAGAGAAGCTCACCGAGTGGCTAAGGAAAGCCGGTGACATATTAGGAGCAGTAGAGGGTGGCCGGAGTTGGAGGAGATCGACGGCAGCCGAGGCGGAAGGGGGCAGCTCAATCCGCATGTTGCGGAGCTCCCCAATTCTCGTTTGTGGATGGAGACGAAGCAGACGATGTCGACGGAGATGAGGGACACGGCGGTGAGGCGAGGCGTCGAAGGTGGCCACGGGAATGACGGCGAGCGGCTACGGTGGCGCTCGGCTGCGGTGGATCTGGAGAAGAAGGAGAGGGAGGAGGGCGAGCGAGCGAGGGAGAAGTGGCCAGGGGGGAGGGATGGCCTCGGCCTTATCCCCTCGTCGTCTCCTGTGGCATCGCCGTGTCGGCGAACGGCTGGAGCGGCGAGCTGCGGCCACGGGCGTGGCGACAGCGTGACAGAGAGAGAGGGAGGAAGGAGAAAGAGGCCGGCTGGGCTGGGCCGTGCCACCGTGCACTTAGGCCCAGCTCGTTGTAGCTATTAAGGCCCTTTTCCTTTTTCTATTTTGTTTTTCTGTTTTTCTTTTTCAGAGACGGGTTTTGAATTAAAATGAGCTGCCAAATGGTTTTGTACAATTGTGAAACTTCGTCACATAAATACAATGGAATATTTTGCACTGCCACATAAAGTTTGGGCAATTTTTGGAATTCATTTGAATTTTTCATAAATGGAATTGGCATTTTAAAATGCTGTTTTGCACTGTAATAATTGCTACTGTCCATCTTAGCATTGAGGTAATGTTGTTTTCCTTAACAATAAATTGTTTTGGAATATTTGCTAAATGATGAAAAAATTTGCAGCAACTTTTGTGCAACTTGAAATTTCACTTTGAATTTGATTAGAATTCAGAGAAGGAATTTGAAATGAGATATTAATCCAATATGATTAAGCTTTGTAAATCGAGATGACTTGGCACTGATCGTAAGGGATTACTGTAGTGTGATGCTGGGGATGTTACAATCTCCTCCACTACAAGAAATCTCATCCCGAGATTTAAGTGCGGAAGTAAAGGGTAACTTCGGGAGAACTGACCCTTATAGGGTTAATTATCTGATGGACAATTCAGGGAGTGTGGCAGAAGTATCTCTCAGAGGGTGGCTCATGATAACACACAAAGCCAAGAGCAAAGGATACTTCGGAATCAAGGATATACAGGAGAGTCAGGTTCCGATCCTATGGAACTGTGAGGATTGTCAATCGAAGGTAGGGAGGACGGTGACATCTTACCGGTCATGACTACAAGGTAAGTCAAAGGATAGTCTATCAGTTATGTCGGTGACAACATCGGTACCATGGGCGAGGGATGAAGAGAACCATTTTCCTGCTCGTTAAAACGAGGTGGACCAATAGGCAAAGTTCTCGTCCATCGGTGGTTACCGGAATGTCATCAACAGTAGTAACGGGGTCTTTCAGACAGAGTTGTAGACCGAGGTGTTTTCATAAGCTGAGACTTAATACTGCTTAGGTCATATAGATCACAAGAAAGATTAAACAGACCAATGGAAAGGAAAAAGTGTTTACACTCAAGAACTAGGAATCCGATTGTAATTTGAAAATCAACTCCAACTTACACTAGTTATGGCTAACTTTTAATTGTTCTACGGGGGTTTTGAACTCCAAATGATGAGCATATTCCTAGTGCAACTTAATATGGTTTTCCGTGCAATTTATTACAGGCTAAAAGTTGTTACCTAGCCCTTCATCCCGGGAACAGGATTCCGATAATGCACTAAGCTACGTCGAGCTTTCAACAGCCCATTGTTGTCTTGAATGGCAACTCTGATCATGAGCTTGTATCTCATCTGTGGTTTCGATAAGTTTTGCTTCACCATTCCTTTTGCTTGATGTCGTCGCTGACCGATTACATCTTCTTGAAACCTCTCGACAAATGTATCGTGATCATCACCAATATTTTAAGCTCTTCCAGGATATCAATCGAATTCATGATGAGGAATACCATCCTTGCCACTCGATGATTTGCATTATCATCGACAACATCCTTGACTTCCTGCCAGTACAGACTTGATCATGTTTTGGTTATATCTTACGTTCCTTGACATTCTTGGAATTGTTCCTTTGTACTTCTTGAGACTTTCAGATTCAATCTTGCTTGAAACACCATGTTAATGCTACCTCGAAGCATGACTGTGGTACGCCGAACAACAACAAGAACATTGGAAGTGCATTGCCAAATGTTTATTGCTCTATTTTCCAAACACCGATGTACGGGTAACATCTTGATTTTTCCCTTGCCCCTTTATCTAAATGGTGATGTACTTGTTGTTCTGACATGTATATCATGCTCTACTTTTCCTTGGGAAAAGATACACTCCCAATTCTTGTGTAAACACATTTTCCTTTCCATTGGTTTGTTTAACCTTTCTTGTGATCTATATGATATAAGCAGAAATAATTCCCTGCTTATAAAACACCCCGATGTACAACTTTTTAGTGAGACCCTGTTATTATTGTTGATAACATTCCGGTAACCACCGATGGACGAGAACTTTGCCTATTGGTCCGCCTCATTTAACGAGCAGGAAAATGGTTCTCTTCGTCCCTCGCCCTTGGTACCGACGTTGTTACCGACATAACTGACAGACCATCCTCTGACATTCTTTGTTGTCGAGACCGGTAAGATGTCACTGTTCTCCCTACTCTTGATCGACCCTCATCAGAGTTCCACAGGATCGGAACCTGACTCTCCTGTTCATCCTTGATTCCGAAGTATTCTTTGCTCTTGGCTTTGTGTGTTATCACGAGCCACCCTCCGAGAGTTGATCTATTCCCAATGCTCTGAACCCGATTTACACACTCTGTTCAGGTATCGATCGTTTATCCATTCCCTTGAAACTTCCTATTGTACCTTCATACTTTGCTCTCGGTGTTTTCTTAAGTTTCAACTCGAGAGATACTTCTACCACATTTCATGAACTGTTCACCAGATAATTAACTCTATAAGGGTCAGTTCTCCCGAAGTTACTCTTTACTTCCCCACTTAAATCTCGGGATGAGATTTTTGTAGTGGAGGAGATTTGTAACATCCCCAGCATCACACTGCAGTAATCCCTTATGATCAGTGCCAAGTCATCTTGATTTACAAAGCTTAATCATATTGGATTAATATCTCATTTCAAATTCCATCTCTAAATTCTATTCAAATTCAAAGTGAAATTTCAAGTTTCACAAAAGTTGCTGGAAAAATGTTCATCATTTAGCAAATATTCCAAAACAATTTATTGTTAAGGAAAACAACATTACCTCAATGCTAAGATGGACAGTAGCAATTCTTACAGTGCAAAACAGCATTTTAAAAGGCCAATTCCATTTACGAAAAATTCAAATGAATTCCAAAAATTGCATAAACTTTATGTGGCAGTGCAAAATATTCCATTGTATTTATGTGACCAAGTTTCACATTTGTACAAAATCATTTGGTAGCTCATTTTAATTCAAAAACCATCTCTGAAAAAGAAAAACAGAAAACAAAATAGAAAAAAGGGAAAAGGGCCCTAACAGCTACAGCGAGTTGGGACTAAGTGCACAGTGGCACGGCCCAGCCCAGCCGGCCTCTTTCTCCCTCCTCCCTCTCTCTCTCTCTCTCACGCTGTCGCCACACCCATGGCCGCAGCTCGCCGCTCCAGCCGTTCGCCGACACGGCAACGCCACAGGAGACGCCGAGGGGATAAGGCCGAGGCCATCCCTCCCCCCTGGCCACTTCTCCCTCGCCCGCTCGCGCTCCTCCCTCTCCTTCTCCTCCAGATCCACCGCAACCGAGCGCCACCGTAGCCGCTCGCCCTCGTTCCCGTGGCGACCGTCGACGCCTCGCCTCACCGCCGAGTCCCTTGTCTCCCTCAACGTTGTGTGCTTCGTCTCCGTCCACAAATGGGAGTCGGGGAGCTCCGCAACACGTGGATCGAGCCGCCCCCTTCCGCCTCAGCTGCCGTCGATCTCCTCCAACTCCGGCCACCCTCTGCTTGTCCTAATCTGTCACCGGCTTTCCTTAGCCACTTGGTGAGCTTCTCCCTCTCTCCCATCTCGCTGGTAGCTCGCCTGCAAACCCACAGCTAGTCACCGCCATGACCGTGCTCTGTCCGCCGCCGACGAGCTCGTGGCCGTCACCACAGCCGTCGTCATGCTCGCTTGAGCACGTCCCCGTGCTCCTGGCACTTCCAGGAACCCAACGCACCCGCGCACGCGCTTCCCCGTGGCCCCTAGCCCCTAGCTCGTTGAGCGCTCGAACGCACCGCCGCCCGTGCTCATCGCCGGTTAGACATTAAGTTGCACGCCGTGTTCCTAGTATATTGTATTGAACGCCTTGTGCGGCGTGCAATAGGAAGTGTCTTGGGGGTTCACACTTGAGGTGTTGCATGACAGCGTCGTTATCGGGAGTGGTGAAGGAGGAATCACCCTCGATGAACACGACCAAATAGCTACTCTACAGAGTTAACATCAGAAGTGCTAAATGAGGTATCACCCTCGGCACTCGATAATAACGCTGTAGTGTCATACAACTAAGGGGGTGATGTGCGGTGCTGGGGCCTGGTCGTCGAGGCTTCCGATGATCCAGCGGGGGCAACTGGGACAAGTGGGTTCACTGGGGTTGCACTAGGAATCCTATGATTAGGGTATTTCTTATACCCCTGGCAAGGCTAATGTAATGGCTGATGCTTTGAGCCGTAAATCCTACTGCTGTGAACTTGAAGTCCAGCTACATCAACCACTCCTGTATTGAGAGCTTCGAAAGCTAAATCTCGAGATAGTTCCTCAAGGATACCTAAATACCTTGGTTGTTGAACCAGACCTTGAGAAGGTTGTTAAGAGTGCGCAAGCTAAAGATGCTGAAGTTGATCTGATGAAGAAAGATCTTCACCTTGAAAAGTACAGGGATTTCTCGCTGTCTGAAGATGGAACCTTGTATTTCAGAGACCGCGTTGTCGTACCTCGATTCGAGCTTATGACTGACAAGGTCATGAAGGAGGCACATGATACACAGCTGTCTATTCATCCAGGTAGCACCAAGATGTATCGTGATCTCCGTCAAAGGTACTGGTGGTCTAAAATGAAGCAGGATATTGCTTGATATGTTGCTGAATGTGATGTGTGTCGTCGCGTTAAAGCAGATCATCAGAAGCCTGCTGGAATTCTCCAACCACTTCCTATTCCTTTGTGGAAATGGGATAAAGTTCAAATGGATTTCATTACCGGCCTTCCCAAGTCACAAAAGGGTCACGATGCTATTCTTGTCGTCGTCGACCATCTTTCTAAAGTTGCACACTTTCTGCCCATCAAGGGGACTATCACTGCTAGTCAGTTAGCAGAATTATATATCTCCAGAATTGTATCACTCCACGGTATTCCGAAGGAGATCAGTTTGGACCGTGGCGGCCTTTTCACTTCTAGGTTCTGGGAAAGTTTCCAAGAAGCTATGGGAACTCATATTACCTGGAGTTCAGATTATCACCCCCAATCCCAAGGCCAAGTCGAGCAAGTCAATCAAGTGCTTGAAGATATGCTGCGAGCTTGTATAATTTCCTTCGGCAAGAAGTGGGAAGAGTCCCTCCCTTACGCCGAGTTCTCTTATAACAATAGCTATCAAGCCAGCTTGAAAATGGCTCCCTTCGAAGTACTTTACGGGTGTAAGTGTCGAACCCCTCTGAATTGGTCAGAAACTGGGGAACGACCGCTCGTGGTTCCGGATATTATCCAACACGCCGAAGAGCAAGTCTGTATCTTCCGCGAAAATCTCAAGGTGGCTCAGGACCACCAGAAGAGCAATTACGATCGCAAATGATGGGGTTTGACTTATCAACCTAGTGATCAAGCTTATCTACGTGTCACTCCTATGAAGGGCACTCACCGTTTCGGAATCAAGGGCAAGTTAGCTCCCCGCTACATTGGTCCTTTCCGCATTGTTGCTAGACGTGGTCAGGTGGCATATAAATTGGAGTTGCCGCCACAATTCTCTCATATCCACGACGTCTTCCATGTGTCGCAACTTCATCGTTGCTTCAAGGAGTCTCCGCACAGAGCAGTGGATCACGCGAAGCTCGAATTGCAAGATGACCTATCTTATAAGGAGCATCCGATCCACATTCTCGATCACACTGAACGTCAGACCCGTCAGAAGACGACCAAGTTCCTGAAAGTGTAGTGGTCAAATCATATAGAAGATGAAGCCACTTGGGAATGCGAGAATCATCTTCAAACAGAATACCCCGACTTCTTTCCTTCTACCTCCTGAATTCTCGGGACGAAATTTTTTTTTAGAGGAGGAGAATTGTAACACCCCTGTGTAATAAGCATTGTGTTCTTCTGCTAATCCTGCCATGTCATCTTCATTTGCTATGCTTGATCACTTTTGGTTAAACACTTCAATTCAAATTCCTCTCTGAAAACAATTAAAATTGAAGTGCAAAATAAAATTGCCCAAAAGTTGCTGGAAAAATGTTCACCTTCTAGAAAATATTCCAAAACAAATGATGTTAAGAAAACAACATCACCATCAACCACAAAATGGGCCTAAGCATTATAAACAGTGCCAAAACAGCACTATAAATGCCTATTTCAATTTTTGAAAAATCCAAATGGAATCAAAAATTGCCCAAACTTTTTGTGGGACACCAGAATATTCCATTGTAATTATGTGACCAAGTTTTACATTTTTACAAAGTCATTTGACAGCTCAACATATTGCAAAATCTGCTAGAAAAAGGAAAACAGTAAACAAAAATGGGAAAAAGAGAAAGGCCACTGTGCACTGGGCCTAAGTGCACAGTACCTGAGGCCCAGCTCACCAGGCCTCTTTCTCCCTCCTCCCTCTCTCTCCTTCACGCTGTCGGCATGCGTTTGGCCACGCCGGCGAGCGCCGGCCAAACGCCGACAGCGTGACGCCACCGACGCCGAGGGGATAAGGACCCCCCTCATCCAATCCCCCTGGACCCCTCGCCCATTCATCCCCCTCCTCCTCGCTCTCCCTCGCTCGTTCCCCACCTCACCAAGCGCCGCCATGGCCTCTCCGCCGTAGATCCCGCGGCCACCGTCAACCCCGAGCCTCTCCAGCACGTCCACAGGCTCCGCCGTCCTCGAACACCAGCGGGAGTTGGGAGGCCCTGCAGAGGCTGCTCTTCCCCGTCCCTCTTCGCCTCGGCCACCGGCGAGCTTCGTCGATTCCGGCCGCCTCTGCTGCTACTAATCCTAACGCCGGCCACTGTGTGCCTCAACGTGAGCTTCTTCCTCTCTCCTTTCCCTCCGCTTTTGCGCTGTTGCTCCGTAGCTAGCCCGCTGCCTAGCCGCGCTCCAGCCGCCACCGTGCACCATGCCGCCATGGCCATTGCCGTGATCACGCGCGTCCGAGCACGGCGTCGTGCTCGAGTTGCTCCCCGGAGCCTAATGCACGCATGCACGCACCTCCCCGAGCCCCGTAGCGCCATTCCCGTCGAGCCCCCGTACACGCCGCTGCCTCTGCTCATCGCCGGCGCCGTTTCCGGCCCTCTCTGGCGAGGCCACCGCCACCACTCGACGCGCCGTCGTGAGCCCGTTTGAACGCGACCAGCCGTGGCCGTTTTGACAGCCTGTAGGCGAATCCTGACACCGGTCCGTGCCTCCACCGTGTTTTGGTGTCGCCGGCATTGAGCCGCCGGCCACCGCCAACGTGGCTGGGCGGGCCCCACCCCTAGCTCGCTGCCAGTGGGCCCTGGGGCCCCCGTTGACCGGGTTGACCCTGTCAACGTGCTGACTGGGCAGCCCAGTGACGCTGACATGCGGGCCCCACCGCCTAGTTAATTAATTAAAATGTTTTTATAAATAAAAGTAATTAGTTTAGCTACTCAGCCACTCACATGTGGGGCCCAGTAGCTAATTAACCCCAGATTAGTTTAAAATAAACTCTGTTAAGTAACAGAGGCTGACAGGTGGGACCCACTGGTCAGGTTTGACTTGGTCAGCCGCCCTGTTGACTGCTGATGTCACTGTGACATCATGCTGACACAATAAACCTTTTTCTGTTAATTTGAATAATTCCAAAATGTTTAATATTCTAAAATCAGTAGAAATTAAACCGTAGCTCAGATCGAAAAGCTTTATATATGAAAGTTGCTCAGAACGACGAGATGAATCCGACCGTGCGATCTGTTTCCATGTCGGGACCGTCTCCGGAGGTGAACCCGCAACTTTTAGCCTGTTTCTGATAGATGAATAGTGCATATATACCGGTTAATAATCCTAAATTAAATCCTAAAATTAACTAAAATGGTTTAGACATGCTTTTAGGCAACCCTGCACTTCATGTTAGCATAGCAAGCTCTGTGTTGCGTAAGTTTGCTTGTATTTATCTATTTCTTCCCCCTCTTCTCTCTCGATAGATCCTGTACCGACGTAGTCCCCGAGACCGACGCAGCTCCGGAGTTCGACTACACTGTTGACGACCCTTCTCTTGTCGTAGAGCTTCCAGGCAAGCAACCCCCCCTTGAGCATGCCTATATCGCCTATTCTCTTCTCTCTTGTACTTGCATTAGAATTGCTCCTGCTACTGCTTTACCTATTCTGATGCATGACTTGATTTTGTAACCTGCTTTTGATAACTACCTTCTTATCCTAAACTGCTTAGGATAGGCTGGTTAGTGACCCACCAGAGACCCCACTTGTCCCAGCTGCCCCCGCTGGATCATCGGAAGACTCGACGACCAGGCCCTAGCACCGCACATCACCCCTTAGTTGTATGACACTACAGCGTTACTATCGAGTGCCGAGGGTGATACCTCGTTTAGCACTTCTGATGTTAACTCTGTAGAGTAGCTATTTGGTCGTGGTCATCGAGGGTGATTCCTCCTTCACCACTCCCGATAACGACACTGTCGTGCAACACCTCAAGTGTGAACCCATCGAGGGTGATTCCTCCGAGTTCACCTTGAAGGATACATCGAGTAGGAATCCAACGAGGGTGATACCTTAGATTCCCCTGATGTTATGGACACACGGTTACCTGGACTTTACAGCTGTTATTTGGAAAGTCGGGTTGACCCTGAGGGGTACCCGAGCGAGCATAAGATGCAGGGGATGTGAAGACGGGTTGACCTGGAAGGTACCCGAGAGACAAATTGTTGCGTGCAGGGTGGATACTAGTGCCATCGGCACGATCCGACCCTGCTGCCATGCTGAACTGGACGTCTGACAGAGCTATCGGCTGATGCATACGACGCAGAGTACCCATATTTATTCCCGCGTGATAGTTAGTGCTATCGGGCCAAACGCCCACTCGTATCAAATATCCAAACCGTTAGTGCATTGGTAGCATGCAGTAATGAGCAGAGACTCATGATCGATGTGACCCCGTCGCCCCATCTCAAGATCTTGCGGCAAGGGCTAAGAATGCCCGGCCACGCCTCGTAATTATCTCTCGGGTACCCTCCAGGCCAACCCGTCTTCCCATCACTCGCGGTAACCCCTCTGGTCCGACCCGATGTCATCATGGTTATGTGTTAAGTCAAAGTAACCGTGTGTCCAAACACCAGGGGAAACCCAAGGAATCACCCTCGATGGATTCCACCTGATGTAGTCATCAAGGTGAACTTAGGAGGAATCACCCTCGAGGTTCACACTGGAGGTGTTGCACGACGGTGTTGTTATCGGGAGTGGTGAAGGAGGAATCACCCTCGATGACAACGACCGAATAGCTACTCTACAGAGTTAACATCAGAAGTGCTAAACGAGGTATCACCCTCGGCACTCGAGAGTAATGCTGTAGTGTCGTACAACTAAGGGGGTGATGTGCGGTGCCGGGGCCTGGTTGTAGATCACGTTGATCGAGTCATCTGATAATCCAGTGGGGGCAACTGGGTCAAAGTGGGGTCTCTGGTGGATCTCTATCCGGCCTATACTAAGCAGTTTTGGATAAGCAGGTAGGTATCAACAGCAGTTACAAAAATAGGCTATGCATCAGAAATAGGATAAGGAGTAGCAGCAACAATTTCTAATGCAAGCATAAGAGAGAAAGAATAGGCGATATCGGCATGTTCAAGGTAGGGGTGCTTCCCTGGAAGCTCTGCGTCAAAGGTCTGGTCGTTAGGGGCATAGTCGATCTCCGGAGCTGTGTCAGTCTCGGGGACTACGTCGGTACCGGGATCTACCGAGAGAGAAGACGGGGAGGAAACAGATAAATACACAGCAAACATATGCAACACAGAGCATGTCATGCTATGGTGCAGTGCAGGGTCGCCTAAAAGCATGTCTAACTCATATTAGTTATTTTAGGATTTAAGTTGGATTTATTAACCGGTATGTATGCACTATTCATCTATCGAAAACGGTCGAAAAGTTGTGAGTTCACCTATGTAGAGGGTCTCGACACGGAAACAGATAGCACGGTCGGCTTCATCTCATCTTTCTGATCAACTTTCATGTAGAAAGTTTTTCGATCCGAGCTACGGTTTATTTTCTATGAATTTTCAAAGATTTTAGCATTTTCTGGATTATATAATTAACAGAAATGATTTAATGCGCCAGCACTGCATCAACATGACATCAGCAGTCAACTGTCCTGTTTGACTGGTCAAATTGACCAGTGGGTCCCACATGTCATATTCAGAGGGACTAACAGTAGTTTATTTTAATTAAACAGAGTTAATTTGCAAGTAGGCCCCACCTATTAGTTACTAATTAGTTTAGCTAATTAAGTTTTAATCAATAAAACGTTGATTAAGTGGTGGGGCCCGCCTGTCAGTGGCTCTGGGCTGCCCAGTCAGCATGTTGACTGGCTCAACCCATTCAACGGGGCCCCCAGGGCCCACTGGCTGCGAGCCAGGGGTGGGGCCCGCCCAGCCACATCGGTGATGCCAAAACGCGGCAGAGGCATGGGTTGGCGTCGGGATTCGCCTACAGGCTGTCAAAACGGCCGTTGCTAGTAGCGTTCGAAAGCTACGATCGTCACGCGTCGAGTGGTGGCGGTGGCGCAGCCGGACTTGGCCGGAATCGGCGCCGGTGATGAGCAGAGGCGGCAGCGCGTACGGGTGCTCGACAAAAATGGCGCTACGGCGTGAAGCAGCTCGAACAGAAGGGCTAGGAGTGCTCTATGTCCATTTGGTCACCGGAGCTTCGCCGGCGTCGAGCTCCGCGGCGACGGGCTCGGGCGCACATGGAACGGTGACTACGGGCACGCTGGAGCGAGGAGAAGAGAGCGGAGAGGAGCTGCGGCTCACCTTGTGGCTAAGGAAAGCCCTCGATGGGTTAGTAGCTGCAGGGTTCGCCGGAGACGATGGGGATAGACGGCGACAGAGGCGGAAGGGGGCGGAGGAGAACGGCCTCAGCCGGGCCTCCCAGCTCCCGCTCGAGGTCGAGGACGAAGGAGCCGAGGACTATGATTTGGGTATTTCTTATACCCTTGGCAAGGCTAATGTAATGGCTGATGCTTTGAGCCGTAAATCCTACTGCTGTGAACTTGAAGTCCAGCTATAGCAACCACTCCTGTATGAAGAGCTTCGAAAGCTAAATCTTGAGATAGTTCCTCGTTTAGCACTTCTGATGTTAACTCTGTAGAGTAGCTATTTGGTCGTGGTCATCGAGGGTGATTCCTCCTTCACCACTCCCGATAACAACACTGTCGTGCAACACCTCAAGTGTGAACCCATCGAGGGTGATTCCTCTGAGTTCACCTTGTCGGATACATCTAGTAGGAATCCAACGAGGGTGATACCTCAGATTCCCCTGATGTTATGGACACACGGTTACTTGGACTTTACAGCTATTACTTGGAAAGTCTGGTCGACTCTGAGGGCTACCCGAGCGAGCATAAGATGCAAGTGATGTGGAGATGGGTTGACCTGAGGTTTCCCGTGAGATAAATACGAGGCGTGGCCGGGCATTCTTAGCCCTTGCCGCAAGTCCTCGAGATGGGGCGACGGGGTCACATCGATCGTGAGTCTCTGCTCATTACCGCATGCTACCAATGCACTAATGATTTGGATATTTGATCTGAGTGGGCCTTTGGCACGATAGCACTAACCATCACGCGGGAATAAATATGGGTACTCTGCGTCGTATGCATCAGCCGATAGCTCTATCAGACGTCCAGTTCAGCATGGCGGCTGGTTCGGATCATGCCGATGGCACTGGTATCCACCCTGCACGTAATGACCCGGAGTGCACAGGGCGATGGCCCAAGACCCCTGAGCGCTTAGGATATAGACCGACATGGACCTCTCAGCTGAGCTTTAGGTAGGGCTGCGGCGTGTTGTTTGGCCGAGGCCGGGCATGACCCAGAAAAGTGTGTCCGGCCAGAGTTAAGCGAGCGTGGTGGGTAAGTTGGTGCACCCCTTCAGGGAAGAAAACATCAATGCATAGCCGGATCCTCGGTAACGGACGCTCGGAGTTGTATCCCGATCGATACAACTAGAACCTAGTGATGAGATGAGGTATGGATATTAGGGCTATGGGATTGCTTTCTCGCAGGGAGTCGAGAAAGGATCTCTGGCCGAGGTTGATACTTGGATATTAGGGCTCTGGGATTGCTTTCTCGCAGGGAGTCGAGGAAGGATCTCTGGGCAAGGTTGACACTTATTACTACTATTACTTTATACTATACTAATCTACACTCTTCCAATGCTGCAAGACCATTGAAGATGCTAGTCTTCGATAGGACTAGGTCTTCTCTCTATTCTGGCATTTCTGCAGCCCAGTCCACATGTACAGCGTTTCTCTGATAATGTTGCATATGTAGTGTAGATCCTTGCTTGCTGAGTACTTCGGATGAGTACTCACGGTTGCTTTGCTCCCTCTTTTTTTCCATATCCGTTTGATGCAACCAGATGATGGAGCCCCGGAGCCAGCTGCCCCTGTCGATGATCACTACTACTACCCCGAGGATGGCTACTACTACAAGTTGGCTGACGACCAGGAGTAGGTTCGGAGGGTCCCAGGAAGGGGGCCTGCGCCTTTTCGATGATAGTGTTTTCTTTTGCCTCGCCTTTTAAAGGCCTATCTGTATTATCTTTTATATCCGTACTCAGATATCTGATGCTTCCGCTGACACTTGTAAGCGAGCTTATGTATTCGAGCCCTCGACTCCCTCGAGAAAGAAATCCCAGAGCCCTAATATCAAAGTATCAACCTCGGCCAGAGATCCTTTCTCGACTCCCTGCGAGAAAGCAATCCCAGAGCCCTAATATCCATACCTCATCTCATCATTAGGTTCTAGTTGTATCGATCGGGATACAACTCAGAGCGTCCGTTACGAAGGATTCTTTTATGCATAGATTAGTTCTTCCCTGCAGGGGTACATCAACTTACCCACCACGCTCGCTTAACTCCGGCTGGACACACTTTTTGGGTCATGCCCGGCCTCGGCTAAGCGACACGCCGCAGCCCTACCTAAAGCTTAGCAGAGAGGTCCCCGTCGGTCTATATCCTAAGCGCTCAGGGGTCTTGGGTCATCGCCCTGCGCACTCCGGGTCGTTGCATGCAGGGTGGATACCAGCGCCATCGGCACGATCTGACCCGGCAGCCATGCTGAACTGGTCGTCTGTCAGAGCTATCGGCTGATGCATACGATGCAGAGTACCCATATT
Organism: Thinopyrum elongatum; assembly: GCA_011799875.1. Lineage (NCBI taxonomy): Eukaryota > Viridiplantae > Streptophyta > Magnoliopsida > Poales > Poaceae > Thinopyrum > Thinopyrum elongatum. The sequence continues at coordinate 349,916,730 of CM022303.1, forward strand.
TATTCCCGCATGATGGTTAGTGCTATCGGGCCAAAGGCCCACTCAGATCAACTATCCAAATCGTTAGTGCATTGGTAGCGTGCGGTAATGAGAAGAGACTCACGATCGATGTGACCCCATCGCCCCGTCTCGAGGACTTGTGGCAAGGGCTAAGAATGCCCGGCCACGCCTCATATTTATCTCACGGGTACCCTCCAGGTCAACCCGTCTCCACATCACTCGCATCTTATGCTCGCTCGGGTACCCCTCAGAGTCGACCCGACTTTCCAAGTAACAGCTGGAAAGTCGAAGTAACCGTGTGTCCATAACATCAGGGGAATCTAAGGTATCACCCTCGTTGGATTCCTACTCGATGTATACATCAAGGTGAACTCAGAGGAATCACCCTCGATGGGTTCACACTTGAGATGTTGCACAACAGCGTCGTTATCGGGAGTGGTGAAGGAGGAATCGCCCTCGATGACCACAACCAAATAGCTACTCTGTAGAGTTAACATCAGAAGTGCTAAACGACGTATCACCCTCGGCACTCGATAGTAACGCTGCAGTGTCGTACAACTAAGGGGGTGATGTGCGGTGCTGGGGCCTGGTCATCGAGTCTTCCGATGATCCAGCGGGGGCAACTGGGACAAGCGGGGTCACTGGGGTTCACTAACCAGCCTATTCTAAGCAGTTTAGGATAAGCAGGTAGGTAACAAAAGCAGGTTACAAAATCAGGCTATGCATCAGAAATAGGATAAGCAGTAGCAGCAACAATTTCTAATGCAAGCATAAGAGAGAAAGAATAGGCGATATCGGCATGTTCAAGGGGGGGTTGCTTGCCTGGAAGCTCTGCGGCAAGAGAAGGGTCGTCAACAATGTAGTCAAACTATGGAGTTGCGTCGGTCTCGGGGACTACGTCGGTACTGGGATCTACCGAGAGAGAAGAGGGGGATGAAACAGATAAATACACAGCAAACTTCTGCAACACAGAGCATGCTATGCTAACGTGCAGTGTAGGGTTGCCTAAAAGCATGTCTAAATCAATTTAGTTAATTTTAGGATTTAATTTGGAATTATTAACCGGTATATATGCACTATTCATCTACCGGAAAAATAGGATAAAAGTTGTGGGTTCACCTCCGTAGAGGGTCCCGACATGGAAACGATGGCATGGTTGGATTCGTCTCGTCGTTCTGAGCAACTTTCATGTAGAAAGTTTTTCGATCCAAGCTACGGTTTATTTTCTATGAATTTTCAAAGATTTAAACAATTTCTGAAATTATTTAAATTAACATAAATGAATTTCTGTGTAAGCATGATGTCAGCAGGTCAACCGCTGCTGTTCAGGTCAAACCTAGCAGCTGGGTCCCACCTGGCATAGACAGTGGGGCTAACAACAGTTTATTTAGCTAAACAGAGTTAATTAGTGGTTGGGCCCCACATGTCAGTGACTAATTAAATTAACTAATTAATTTTATTTATAAAAGCATTTTAATTAACTAAATATGCGGTGGGGCCCGCAAGTCCGTGACACTGGGCTGCCCAGTCAGCACGTTGACTGGGCCAACCCAGTCAACTGGGCCCGCGGGGCCCACTGGCAGTGGCCTAGAGGTAGGGCCCAGGTGTGCCACGTTGGTGGCCGGCGCCGGAGCAACGCCGGCGAGGCGAAACGCAGCGGCGCGGCCTCTGGTATCGCCAGAAAACGGCTACAGGTCACGGGAGGAGCGCGGCTAGGCGTGTTCGAACGGCCACTCGACGCCGCGTCGATTAGTGGTGGTGGCACGACCGGACTTGGCCGAAAACGACGCCGGCGACAAGCGGAGGCCGCGGCGCGTACGGGAGCTCGAGGGAAACGGTGGTACGGCAAGCTAGCGAGCAAACGGAGAGGCTGGGGAGGTTCTACGCGATGCGGCGAGCACGTTGGGCACTAGCCCGTGACCAAAAGGACACCGGAGACTCGCCGGCGATGAGCTCTCGGCGCTGCGTTCGGGTGCTCAGGGAAAAGGTAGCTAGGGGACGCGCAGGAGCATCCAGAGAGAGGGAGAAGCATGATACAAGACATTCCAGAACTGGTCTCCTTTCCCTTCCCTTTTGCGCTGTTGCTCCGTAGCTAGCCCGCTGCCTAGCCGCGCTCCGGCCGCCGCCGTGCACCACGCCGCCATGGCCATAGCCGTGATCACGCGCGTCCGAGCACAGCGTCGTGCTCCTGTTGCTCCCTGGAGCCTAACGCATGCACGCACGCACCTCCCCGAGTCCTGTAGCGCCGTTTTCGTCGAGCACCCGTACACGCCGCCGCCTCTGCTCGTCGCCTACGCCGATTCTGGCCAAGTCCGGCTGCGCCACCGCCACCACTCGACGCGCGACGATCGTAGCTTTCGAACGCCACCAGCCGCGGCCGTTTTGATAGCCTGTAGGCGAATCCCGACGCCGGTCCGTACCTCCGCCGTGTTTTGGCGTCGCCGGTGTTGAGCCGCCGGCCACCGCCGACATGGCTGGGCGGGCCCCACCCCTGGCACGCTGCCAGTGGGCCCTGGGGGCCCCATTGACTGGGTTAACCCAGTCAACGTGCTGACTGGGCAGCCCAGAGCCACTGACAGGCGGGCCCCACCACTTAATCAATGTTTTATTGATTAAAACTTAATTAGCTAAACTAATTAGTCACTGACAGGTGGGGCCTACTTGCTAATTAACTCTATTTAATTAAAATAAACTACTGTTAGTCCCTCTGAGTATGACATGTGGGACCCACTGGTCAGTTTGACCAGTCAAATGGGACAGTTGACTGCTGACGTCATGCTGATGTAGTGCTGATGCATTAAATCATTTCTATTAATTATATAATCCAGAAAATGCTACGCCGATACGCGGCGGCGCGGCTCTGCCCTCGTCGGAAAACGCGTACACGGCTCGGGGAGGAGCGGGGCTAGGCTCATTCGAATGAGCTCTCAGCGCCGCATCCAGTGGTGGCCGTGGCATCGCCGGACTTGGCCGGAATCAGCACCGGCGAGCGGCGGCGGCGTGCACGGGTGCTCGACGGAAACGGAGCTACGGCGCGCTAGCAAGCAAACGGAGAGGCTGGGGAGAATCGGCGCGGTGCAGTGAGTGCAACTGGCACTGGCCCGTGACATTTGATCACCAGAGCCTCACCGGCGACGAGGCGGGCGGCGGAGCGTTCGGGCTCCCGACAGGAACGGTGCTAGGAAGCTCGGGAAGGTGCGTGCGCGTGCGCGTGCTTGTTGTGCTCCAGGGAGCACGACGGAGTGCTCAGACGAGCGTGACAGCGGCTGTGGCCACGGCGGCGAAGTGCTCAGCGACGGTGAGTACGGCCATGGTGGAGCTGCTGGCTAGCGAGCTCGTGCAGGTGAACGGAGAGAAGACGATGGGGAAGGAGCTCACCGAGAAGGCACAAGTAGGCTCAGTGACAGGTTAGTAGTAGTAGTGGAGCTGCGGACGCAAGAGATCGCCGGAGACCGAGGAGAGAGCGAGCTACTCGATCTGCTCGATGTGGAGCTTCCCGGCTCCAACCAGCGGTCGGATAGGAAGAGGCGGAGGTCAGCGGAGCTCCTGGGCAGCATGGAAGGACGAACGGGCGCCGGTGATGAAGAACATTTCGAGCGTCTGTGCCATAGGCCTCTTTCTCCCTCCTCTCTCTCTCTCTCCTTCGCGCTGTCGGTGCGTGTATGGCCGCGCCGATGAGCGCCGGCGAAATGGCAACACGACGACTCCACCGACGCCCACCGACGCGAGGAGGGGATAAGGACCCCTCGTCCATCCCCCTGGCTCTCTCTCACCCATGCTCCCCTTCTCTCTCTCCCTCTCCTTCGTTTTGGAGAGGAGGCCGACGAGGTCGCCGCCATGCCTCACCCGTCCTCGCGACCACCGAGCCCCGTTCGCCTTGCCGCCATGTCCCTCATCTCCGCCGTCGTCCTCTTCCTCGTCCCCGTCAACGAGCGCGAGCCGGGAGCCACCGTAGCGAGCCCGGCGCTACCGGAATGTCTAACTTGCTCACGGATATTGTACTCCGGAGCACCGTTCCCCGGAAAACCATATTAAGTTGCACGCCGGAGCGAAGTCCTTAGACTACGGTGCTAGCTCGCCGTAGCACCGTTTCCGTCGAGCTCCCGTACGCGCCGCCGCCTCCGCTCGTCGCCGGCGTCGTTTCTGGCCAAGTCCGGCCGTGCCACCACCACTAATCGACGCGGCGTCGAGTGGCCGTTCGAACGCGCCTAGCCGCGCTCCCTCCCGTGCCCTGTAGCCGTTTTCCGGCGATACCCGAGGCCACGCTACCGCGTTTCGCCTCACCGGCGTTGCTCCGGCACCAGCCGCCGACGTGGCACACCTGGGCCCCACTGTCAGTGGGCCTCGCGGGCCCCGTTGACTGGGTTGACCCAATCAACATGCTGACTGGGCAGTCCAGTGTCACTGACTTGCGGGCCCCACCGCATATTTAGTTAATTCAAATGTTTTTATATAAAAAATTAATTAGTTAATTTAATTAGTCACTGACATGTGGGGCCCAACCACTAATTAACTCTGTTTAGCTAAATAAACTGTTGTTAGCCCCACTGTCTATGACAGGTGGGACCCAGCTGCCAGGTTTGACATGAACAGCTGCGGTTGACCTGCTGACCTCATGCTGACATCATGCTGACGTAGTAATTCATTTCTATTAATTTAAATAATTTTAGAAATTGTTTAAATCTTTGAAAATTCGTAGAAAATAAACCGTAGCTCGGATCGAAAAACTTTCTACATGAAAGTTGCTCAGAACGACGAGACGAATCTAACCGTGCCATCTGTTTCTGTGTCGGGACCCTCTACGGAGGTGAACCCGCAACTTTTAGTCTGTTTTCCATAGATGAATAGTGCATATATACTGGTTAATAATTCCAAATTAAACCTAAAATTAACTAAAATGGTTTAGACATGCTTTTAGGCAACCATGCACTGCACGTTAGCATAGCATCCTCTGTGTTGCATAAGTTTGTTGTGTATTTATCTGTTTCTTCCCCCTCTTCTCTCTCGGTAGATCCCAGTACTGACATAGTCCCCGAGACCGACGCAGCTCCGGAGTTTGACTACACTGTTGACGACCCTTCTATTGCCGCAGAGCTTCCAGGCAAGCAACTCCCCCTTGAGCATGCCTATATCGCCTATTCTCTTCTCTCTTGTGCTTGCATTAGAATTGCTGCTGTTACTGCTTTACCTATTCTGATGCAAGACCTGATTTTGTAACCTGCTTTTGATAATTACCTGCTTATACTAAAGTGCTTAGAATAGGCTGGTTAGTGAACCCCACTGACCCCACTTGTCCCAGTTGCCCCCGCTGGATCATCGGAAGACTCGACGACCAGGCCCCAGCACCGCACATCACCCCCTTAGTTGTACAACACTGCAGCGTTACTATCGAGTGCCGAGTGTGATACCACATTTAGCACTTCTGATGTTAACTCTGTAGACTAGCTATTTGGTCGTGGTCATCGAGGGTGATTCCTCCTTCACCACTCCCGATAACGACGCTGTCGTGCAACACCTCAAGTGTGAACCCATCGAGGGTGATTCCTCCGAGTTCACCTTGATGGATACATCGATTAGGAATCCAACGAGGGCGATACCTCAGATTCCCTTGATGTTATGGACACACGGTCACTTGGACTTTACAGCTGTTACTTGGAAAGTCGTGTCGACTCTGAGGGGTACCCAAGCGAGCATAAGATGCGAGTGATGTGGAGACGGGTTGACCTGGAGGGTGCCCGTGAGATAAATACGAGGTGTGGACGGGCATTCTTAGCCCTTGCCGCAAGTCCTCGAGACGGGGCGACGGGGTCACATCGATCGTGGGTTCCTGCTCCTTACCGCATGCTACCAATGCACTAATGATTTGGATATTTCATCTGAGTGGGCCTTTGGCCTGATAGCACTAACCATCACGCGGGAATAAATATGGGTACTCTGTGTCGTATGCATCAGCCGATAGCTCTGTCAGACATCCAGTTCACCATGGCGGCAGGGTCGGATCATGCCGATCGCGCTGGTATCCACCGTGCACGTAATGTCCCGGAGTGCACAGGGCGATGGCCCAAGACCCCTAAGCGCTTAGGATATAGACCGACGGGGACCTCTCTGCTGAGCTTTAGGTAGGGCTGTGGTGTGTCGTTTAGCCGAGGCCGGGCATGACCAAGAAAAGTGTGTTCGGCCGAAGTTAAGCGAGCGTGGTGGGTAAGTTGGTGCACCCCTGTAGGGAAGAACTAATCTATGCATAGCCGGATCCTCGGTATCGGACGCTCGGAGTTGTATCCTGATCGATACAACAGTTGCCCCCGCTGGATCATCGGAAGACTCGATGACCAGGCCCCAGCACCGCACATCACCCCCTTAGTTGTATGACACTGCAGCGTTACTATCGAGTGCCGAGGGTGATGCCTCGTTTAGCACTTCTGATGTTAACTCTGTAGAGTAGCTATTTGGTCATGGTCATCGAGGGTGATTCCTCCTTCACCACTCCCAATCACGACGCTATCGTGCAACACCTCAATTGTGAATCCATCGAGGGTGATTCCTCCGAGTTCACCTTGAAGGATACATCGAGTAGAAATCCAGCGAGGGTGATACCTCAGATTCCCCTGATGTTATGGACACACGGTTTCTTGGACTTTACAACTGTTAATTGGAAAGTTGGGTCGATCCTGAGGGGTACCTGACCTTGCATAAGATGCGAGTGATGTGGAGACGGGTTGACCTGGAGGGTGCCCGTGAGATAATTACGAGGCGTGGTCGGGCATTCTTAGCCCTTGCCGCAAGTCCTCGAGACGGGGCAATGGCGTCACATCGATCGTGAGTCTCTGCTCGTTACCGCACACCTCCAATACACTAACGATTTGGATATGTGATCCGAGTGGGCATCTGGCCCGATAGCACTAACCATCACGCGGGAATAAATATGGGTACTCTGCGCCGTATGCATCAGCCGAAAGCTCTGTCAGACGTCCAGTTCAGCATGGCGGCCGGGTCGGATCATGCCGATGGCGCTGGTATCCACCCTGCACACAACGACCCGGAGTGCATAGGGTGATAACCCAAGACCCTTGAGCGCATAGGATATAGACCGACGGGGACCTCTCTGCTGAGCTTTAGGTAGGGTTGTGGTCTGTCATTTGGCCGATGCCGGGCATGACCCAGAAAAGTGTGTCCGGCCGGAGTTAAGCGAGCGTGGTGGGTAAGTTGGTGCACCCCTGCAGGGAAGAAAACATCTATGCATAGCCGGATCCTCGGTAACGTACGCTCGGAGTTGTATCCCGATCGATACAACTAGAACCTAATTATGAGACGAGGTATGGATATTAGGGCTCCGAGATTGCTTTCTCGCAGGGAGTCAAGAAAGGATCTCTGGCCGAGGTTGATACTTGGATATTAGGGCTCTGGGATTGTTTTCTCGCAGGAAGTCGAGGAAGGATCTCTGGGCGAGGTTGATACTTATTACTACTATTACTTTATACTGTACTAATCTACACTCTTCTAATGCTGCAAGACCGTTGAAGAAGCTAGTCTTTGATAGGACTAGGCCTTCTCTCTATTCTGGCATTTCTGCAGCCCAGTCCACATATACAGCCTTCCTTTGATAATGTTGCATATGTAGTGTAGATCCTTGCTTGCTGAGTACTTCGGATGAGTACTCACGGTTGCTTTGCTCCCTCTTTTTGTTCCCATATCCGTTTGATGCAACCAGATGACGGAGCCCCGGAGCCAGCTGCCCCTGTCGACGATCACTACTACTACCCCGAAGATGGCTACTCCTATGAGTTGGCTGACGACCAGGAGTAGGTTCGGAGGGTCCCAGGCAGGAGGCCTGCGCCTTTTCGATCGTAGTGTTTTCTTTTGCTTCGCCTTTTAAAGGCCTATTAGTTTTATCTTTTATATCTGTACTTAGATATCTGATGCTTCCGCTGACGCTTGTAAGCGAGCTTATGTATTCGAGCCCTCGAGGCCCCTGGCTTGTAATATAAAGCTTGTATTATTTTAATTTTTGTCTAGAGTTGTGTTGTGATATCTTCAAGTGAGTCCTTAGGCTTGATCGTGTGCATTTGCGTGTATGATTAGTGCATGATTGAGCCGGGGGCGTCACAGGTTGGTATCAGAGCCGACTGCCTGTAGGAACCCCTTTCCAACTCCTTGGCCGAAGTTGAGTCTAGTATCTGAAAAACCGTTTTACTAACATGGCTGTGTGGCTTATGGCCACACGTCGCCAATTGGGTGGTACTAGGATCTTTTATTCCTCGTCTTTACTCTGGGACTCTGATCTCTCTTCTATTCGGGTTAAAGATTTTACTAACGCTGACATTAGGATCTCGTAATCACTTCATCCCGGAGAGCCCCTTCACTTCAGATGATCGCTTGCTTCGCTAGAAGATTCTGCAGATACTCCTCAATGTCTCCCGAGAACCCTGTGCCCACTGCTTTGCAGTTCCTGACCACCGATAAACCCCCGTGGATAACTAACCATCCTTGTCATTTGTATCTTCTTTCCCAGCTGCTTTTGTTATCACAAGATACCCTGTAATACTCCCCAGTTGTTCAAGTGTTCCGCAACATACGTCATAATGCTATTCGATCTTCCGAAAATCCTCTGCAGCCTATGGCTCTTAACATTCTTACCTGCTTGCAATATGTTTAATTCTATATGTTTGATAATCTTCGTTGACCTCCCTTATCTCCACCATTTTGAGTGCTTTGATTTAATCTGCTGCAAATGCACGCAATCATCAGTTGATCCTTAGAAATTATCTTTCAACTCAGACGTCATATTTGGACATAAGTTGGTTGTCAACCAATCTAAGTGCCATCGATCGTACCCTTAGGTCTATTCAAGTTACCTATCCATCTTCAATTAGAGCGTCTGCCCTTGATCCTTCATTTTGGAAATCATAAATCTTTTGCATTTGAACACCGAATTATTCATTTGTTTCTATAATCCGATGCCCCTGTAATCTTTCTTCTTCTGGTTGAGTACCGATACTCACATCAGATCCATCATGGACCGTCAAATTCTTTGTTGGGTTATTCTCCAACAGAGTCTTTCGTTTTCAATAGCCTGGCGAGTCTTTCCTCGGATACATAATGCCTTTAGGTAAATTGTATTCTCTGCTTTGTCAACCTTGCTCTGCTTTCGAGCTTGTGTTATTTACTCCTGAAGTTGTGTATATGTTCCTAAGATGCCCCAATGGGTTGAACCTATGCTTTCCCTAATTCGTGTGAACTCGAAAGTTATGCGAGTCATACTCTTCTGGTGCTTCGCCAGATAAATCTTCCGCACTACAATTTCTTCGAAAACGAGGAGTGAATGAAAGGTTATGCAGTGAAGAAGTGGGAGTCAACCTTGAACCTTTGTGTTCATGCCCATGGACCCGATGTAGAACTTATCATGGAAGCTGCTCGTAAAAATAATTATTTCCTTGGTACAAGTTCATCTTGTATCTATGAATTGATCCTTTGCAATTGTGGTTCCGACTATATTTCCTCCTTGATTCCATTTCTCGGATAAGTTAAAATACTTGTCCTCTGCAGATCATTTCACCCGTACAACCTGTACTCTGATTTACCCTCGGGTATTATCCCTAGTAATTGTTACTGGGAAGTTTAATACTCCATCACATCATTCCTAGCCTGATCGGCTATATCATTATTATGCTAATTTTAACCGTGCTACCTGGTTCTTATTCCCGGAGCACAACTTTTCGATGCTAAGTGAAGCTTACGTCGATCTTTCTCATCTTATCATTCCACTCTGAACAACAAGCTTGATTTCGAGCTTGTGTCGTATCCGTGGTTCCAATAGCCTTCACTTTATCATTCCTTTTGTGTGATGCCGTTGCTGCTCGATGGCATCTTCATAGAGCCTCTCGACAAAATTTGTCATGATCACCATCAATATACTGCCTTGTTCTAAAATATCAATCGAATTCATGATGCGTAATACCATCCTTGCCACACGATGATTTGTGTTGTCATCGACAACATCCTTGACTTCCTACCAACACAGACTTGGTCATGTTTTGCTCTGACATTGAGTTCCCTGCTATTCTTTTAATTGTTCCTTTGTAACTCTTGTGCTCTTCAGATCCAACCTTTTAATTGAAACACCATGTTAATGCTACCCCGAAGCAAGACTGCGGTACGCCGAACAACAACAAGAACATTGGAAGTGCATTGCCAAATGTTTCTTGCTCTATTATCCAAACCCCGTTGTATGGATAACATCATGAATTACCTTGCCCCCTTTATCCAAATGATGATGTACTTGTTGATCTGACATGTATATCATGCTCTACTTTTCCTTGGGAAAAGTTACACTCCTAATTCCTGTGTATAAACACATTTTCCTTCCCATTGGTTTGTTTAACCTTTCTTGTGATCTATATGATATAAGCAGAAATAAATCCATGCTTATAAAACACCCCGATGAACAACCTTGTCAGTGAGACCCTGTTACTATTGTTGATGACATTCCGGTAACCACCGATGGACGAGAACTTTGCCTATTGGTCCGCCTCGTTTTAACGAAGAGGAAAATGGTTCTCTTGGTCCCTCGCCCTCGGTACCGATGTTGTCACTAACATAACTAACAGACTATCCTCTGACATACCTTGTTGTCGTGACCGGTAAGATGACACCGTTCTCCCTACTTTTGATCGAACCCCCCTCACAGCTCCACAGGATCGGAACCCGACTCTCATGTACATCCTTGATTCCAAAGTATCCTATACTCTTGGTTTTCTGTGTTATCACGAACCACCCTCCGAGATATGATCTATTCCCGATGCTCTGAACCCCTTTACACACTCTGATTAGATATCGATCGTTTGTCCATTCGCTTGGAACTTCCTATTGTACCTTCATACTTTGCTCTTGATGATTTCTTAAGTTTCAACTCGAGAGATACCTCTGCCATATTCCCTGAATTGTTCGCCAGATAATTAACCCTATAAGGGTCAGTTCTCCCTCTTTACTTCCCCACATGAATCTCGGGACGAGATAGCTCGCTTACAAGCGTTAGCGGAAGCATCAGATATCTGAGTATAGATATAAAAGATAAAACTGATAGGCCTTTAAAAGGCAGGGCAAAAGAAAACACTACGATCGAAAAGGCGAAGGCTCCTGCCTGGGACCCTCCAAACCTACTCCTGGTCATCAGCCAAATCGTAGAAGTAGCCAGCTTCGGGGTAGTAGTAGTGATCGTCGACAGGGGCAGCTGGCTCCGGGGATACGTCATCTGGTTGCATCAAACGGATATGGGGAAAAGAGGAAGCAAAGCAACCGTGAGTACTCATCCGAAGTACTCAGCAAGCAAGGATCTACACTACACATGCAACATTATCAAAGAAAGGCTGTAGATGTGGACTGGGCTGCAGAAATGCCAGAATAGAGGGAAGGCCTAGTCCTATCGAAGACTAGCATCTTCATCGGTCTTGCAGCATTAGAAGAGTGTAGATTAGCACAGTATAAAGTAGTAGTAGTGTTATCAACCTCGCCCAGAGATCCTTCCTCGATTCCCTATACTCTTGGCTTTGTGTGTTATCACGAACCACCCTCCAAGAGATGATCTATTCCCGATGCTCTGAAACCCTTTACACACTCTAATTAGATATCAATCGTTTGTCTATTCGCTTGGAACTTCCTAATGTACCTTCATACTTTGCTCTTGATGTTTTCTTAAGTTTCAACTGGAGAGATACTTCTGCCATATTCCCTGAATTGTTCGCCAGATAATTAACCCTATAAGGGTCAGTTCTCCCGAAGTTACTCTTTACTTCCCCACTTGAATCTCAGGACGAGATTTCTATAGTGGAGGAGATTTGTCACATCCCCAGCATCACACTACAGTAATCCCTTATGATCAACGCCAAGTCATCTTGATTTACAAAGCTTAATCATATTGGATTAATATCTCATTTCAAATTCCTTCTCTGAATTCAATTCAAATTCAAAGTGCAATTTGAAGTTGCTCAAAAGTTGCTAGAAAAATGTTCATCATTCAGCAAAATTCCATAACAATTATTTTATAAGGAACACAACATAACTCTTGTGCAAAGATGAGTATTAGCAATTATAACAGCACCATTTCAGCATTTTTAAATGCTATCCTATTTATGAAAAATTCAAATGAATTCCAAAATTGCCCAAACTTTTTGTGGCAATGCTGGAAAATGCATCTTATTTTGTGGACAGGTTTCACATTTTTCCAAATACATTTGACAGCTCATTTTAATTCAAAAACCCTTCTGAACAAGAAAAATAGAAAAAGAAAACGAGAAAAAGAAAAATGCTACTGTGGACTGGGCCTAAGTGCACAGTACGACCAAGCCCACAGTGCATGCCTCGCTTCTTCTCTCTCCCTCGCCGTGTCGGCCACTCTGTGGCCGCCGCGCGCTGCTCCGGCCGCTGGCCGACACGACGACGCCACCGACAGGCGAGGGGATAAGAGCCTCCCCCTCGGCCTCCCCTACATCCCTATCCACTCTCCCTCCCTCTGCATTACTCTCTCCCTCTCCCTCGAGCTCTCCCGTTCCTCTCTCTCTGTCCCGAACGCCATCACCGCCGCACCGTCGACGTCCGCACGACCACAGGCGGCCCCGTGCCCGCCGACAATGTCCATCAGCTCCGCCACGGTCTGCCACTTCCTCCGGTGCCTTCAGATGGAGCGGGGAGGACCTGTAGCGCCAGATCTCCCTCGCCCCCTTTCGTTGGCCGCTGGTGAACTTCTTCATCTCCGACGATGTCTGCTGCTCCTAAACTGCCAAGGGTCTTTCGTGACCGCTCGGTGAGCTCCACTCCAACCTCTCCCCTCTCCTTCCGCGCCTCCCCGCGCCCCTAGCCGTAGCTGTCGCCGTAGCCGAAGCTCATCTCCGCCGCCGTACTCGTCGCCGTGGCCACACTCGCCGTCAAGATTGGGCGAGCACGGCGTCATGCTCAGCACACTCCCAGCAACCCAACGCCACCACCCATGGGCCTTGCTGTACCCTGCAATGACGAGCGCAAGCTCACCTGAAAGCCGCCGCCACAAATGACGTCACCGGCGTCGTTTCCGGCCTCCCCGGCGTAGTCTAGCAGCACCACTCGACGCGTCTCCCTCCTAGCTCTCGAACGCAAGTCGCAGCGCGCAAAATGGTGAGCCGTAGCGCGTTCCCGACACACTCCGGTGATCGGCCTCCGCGAAAATGGTCCCCAGCGCAACTCCGGCGCCGGTGCTGACCCGGCACGCGTGGGGCCCACCCCAAAGAGGCTGCCAGTGTTCCCCAGCGCCTCGGTTGACCTCGTTGACCACGATCAACGAGGGTTACTGTTCACCCCATGTAGCTGACATGTGGGCCCCCTTCGTTAATTACACTAATTAGACTTTTAAAATTAATCTGTTAATTAACCAGTCACTGACATGTGGGGCCCAGCTGTTAATTAACTCTATTTAGTTAAAATAAACCCCTGTTAGTCCCTCTGTGTATGACATGTGGGACCACTGGTCAGTTTGACCATTCAGCTGGTCTGTTGACTGCTGACATCATGCTGACCTCACTGCTGACACAATAATCCTTTTTTGTTAATATTAAATAATTTCAAAAAATGTTTAAATCTTTAGAAATTCATAGAAAATAAACCGTAGCTCAGATTGAAAAACTTTATATATGAAAGTTGATCAGAAAAACGAAACGAATCCGATTATGCCATCCTCATACCTGCCACACCCCTCTAACATGATGAACATGGAACTTTCCCCTTTGGTTCATCTGACCAATAATTGCTCGGAGCTGGTAAAATACCTCCGGATGTTTTCCCGCTTCGTCTGTAACGTGTAGCACTGCGTTAGGTCACCCTAACACCGCTTAGTGCCATGTCTTGCTTTGTGATTGCTTTTGTTGCCGTGTATTTATTTGTTTCCTCCCCCTCCTCTCTCTCGGTAGATCCTAGTACCGACGAAGCCCCGAGGACTGCTACACCAACGACCCCCTTTGCAGCAGAGCTTCCAGGCAAGCAACCCCCCCTTGAGCATGCCTATATCGCCTATTCTCTTCTCTCTTGTGCTTGCATTAGAATTGCTGCTGTTACTGCTTTACCTATCCTGACGCATGACCTGATTTTGTAACCTGCATTTGATAATTACCTGCTTATCCTAATCGGCTTAGGATAGGCTGGTTAGTGAACCCCAGTGACCCCACTTGTCCCAGTTGCCCCCGCTGGATCATCGGAAGACTCGACGACCAGGCCCCAGCACCGCACATCACCCCCTTAGTTATACGACACTGTAGCGTTACTATCGAGTGCCGAGGGTGATATCTCATTTAGCACTTCTGATGTTAACTCTATAGAGTAGCTATTTGGTCGTGGTCATCAAGGGTGATTCCTCCTTCACCACTCTCAATAATGACGCTGTCGTGCAACACCTCAAGTGTGAACCCATCGAGGGTGATTCCTCCGAGTTCACCTTGACGGATACATCGAGGATGAATCCAACGAGGGTGATACCTCAGATTCCCCTAATGTTATGGACACACGGTTACTTGGACTTTACAACTGTTACTTGGAAAGTCGGGTCGACTCTGAGGGGTACCCAAGCGAGCATAAGATGCGAGTGATGTGGAGGTGGGTTGACCTAAAGGGTGCCCATGAGATAAATACGAGGCGTGGCCGGGCATTCTTAGCCCTTGCCGCAAGTCCTCGAGATGGGGCGATGGGGTCACATCGATTGTGAGTCTCTGCTCGTTACCGCACGCTACCAATGCACTAATGATTTGTTTATTTGATCTGAGTGGGCCTTTGGCACGATAGCACTAACCATCACGTGGGAATAAATATAGGTACTCTGCGTCATATGCATCAGCCGATAGCTCTTTCAGACGTCCAGTTCAGCATGGTGGCCGGGTCGGATCGTGCCGATGGCGCTGGTATCCACCCTGCATGCAACGACCCGGAGTGCACAGAGCGATGGCCCAAGAACCCTGAGCGCTTAGGATATAGACCGACAGGGAACTCTCTGCTGAGCTTTAGGTAGGGCTGCGGTGTGTCATTTGGCCGAGGCCGGGCATGACCCAAAAAAGTGTGTCCGGCCGGAGTTAATCGAGCATGGTGGGTAAGTTGGTGCACCCCTGGAGGGAAGAACTAATCTATGCATAGCCGGATCCTCGGTAACGGACGCTCGGAGTTGTGTCCCGATCGATACAACTAGAACATAATGTTGAGATGAGAAATGAATAGTATGGCTCTGGGATTGCTTTCTCGCAGGGAGTCGAGGAAGGATCTCTGGGCGAGGTTGACACTTATTACTACTATTACTTTATACTGTACTAATCTACACTCTTCTAATGCTGCAAGACCGTTGAAGATGCTATTCTTCGATAGGACTAGGCCTTCTCTCTATTCCGGCATTTCTGCAGCCCAGTCCACATATACAGCCTTTCTTTGATAATGTTGCATATGTAGTGTAGATCCTTGCTTGCTGAGTACTTCGGATGAGTACTCACGGTTGCCTCCCTCTTTTTTACCCATATCCATTTGATGCAACCAGATGATGGAGCCCCAGAGCCAGCTGCCCCCGTCGACGATCACTACTACTACCCCGAAGATGGCTACTTCTACGAGATGGCTGACGACCAGGAGTAGGTTCGGAGGGTCCCAGGCAGGAGGCCTGTGCCTTTTCGATCGTAGTGTTTTCTTTTGCCTCGCCTTTTAAAGGCCTATCTGTTTTATCTTTTATATATGTACTCAGATATCTGATGCTTCCACTGATGCTTGTAAGCGAGCTTATGTATTCGAGCCCTCGAGGCCCCTGGCTTGTAATATAAAGCTTGTATTATTTTAATTTGTGTCTAGAGTTGTGTTGTGATATCTTCAAGTGAGTCCTTAGGCTTGATCATGTGCATTTGCGTGTATGATTAGTGCACGATTGAGCCGTGGATGTCATATTCCATTTCTAAAAATTCCTGTTATTTCAATAAATCCAGAAAGTACTAGAATCTTTGAAAAATCATAGAAAATAATCCGTAGCTCGGATGGAAAAACTTTATACGTGAAAGTTTCTCAGAAAAATCCCACGAGTCCAACCGTGCCATCTGTTTCCGTGTCGACACACTCTAAGTAGGTGAACTCGCAACTTTTTGCCCATTTCCAGTAGATGAATAGTGCATATATACCGGTTAATAAATCCAACTTTAATCCTAAAATAACTAAAATGATTTAGACATGTCTTTAGGCAACCCTGCACTGCATGTTAGCGTGATACGCTCTGTGTTGCATATGTTTGATGTGTATTTAACTGTTTCCTCCCCTCTTCTCTCATGGTAGACCCCGACACCGACGTAGTCCCTGAGACCAACGCAGCTCCGGAGATCGACTACGCCCCTGACTACCAGACCTTTGCCGCAGAGCTTCCAGGCAAGCACCCCCTCCCTTTGAACATATCGATATCGCCTATTCTTTTTCTCTTATGCTTGCACTAGAAAATGCTGCTGCTACTGTTTATCCTATTTCTGATGCCTGATTTTGTAACATACTATTGTTACCTGCCTACTTATCCTACACTTCTTAGAATAGGCTGGTCAGTGATCCACCAGAGACCCCCACTTTGTCCCAGATGCCCCGCTGGATTATCAGAAGACTCGATCAACATGATCAACAACCAGGCCCCGGCACCTCACATCACCCCCCTAGTTGTAGGACACTACAGCGTTACTATCGACTGCCGAGGGTGATACCTCATTTAGCACATCTGATGTTAACTCTATAGAGCAGCTATTCGGTCATCATCATCGAGGGTGGTTCCTCCTTCACCACTCCCGATAACGACGCTGTCATGCAACACCTCAAGTGTGAACCCATCGAGGGTGATTCCTCTGAGTTCACCTTGAAGGATACATTGAGTAGGAATCCAACGAGGGTGATACCTTAGATTCCCCTGATGTTATGGACACACGGATACTTGGACTTTACAACTGTTACTTGGAAAGTCGGGTCGACCCTGAGGGGTACCCGAGCGAGCATAGGATGCGAGAGATGTGGAGACGGGTTGATCAGGAGGGTGCCCGTGAGATAATTACGACGATCGTAGCTTTCGAACGCAACTAGCCGCGGCCGTTTTGACAGCCTGTAGGCAAATCCCGACGCCGGCCCATGCCTCCACCGTGTTTTGGCGTCCCCTGCGTTGAGCCGTCGGCCGCCACCGACGTGGCTGGGCGGGCCCCACCCTTGGCTCGCTGCCAGTGGGCCCTGGGGGCCCCGTTGACTGGGTTGACCCAGTCAACATGCTGACTGGGCAGCCCAGAGCAACTGACTAGTGGGCCCCACCACTTAATCAATGTTTTATTGATTAAAACATAATTAGCTAAACTAATTAGTCACTAACAGGTGGGGCCTACTTGCTAATTAACTCTGTTTAATTAAAATAAACTACTGTTAGTGCCTCTGAGTATGACATGTGGGACCCACTAATCAGTTTGACCAGTCAAATGGGATAGTTGACTGCTGATGTCATGCTGATGCAGTGCTGACGCATTAAATCATTCATGTTAATTATATAGTCCAAAAAATGCTAAAATATTTGAAAATTCATAGAAAATAAACCGTAGCTCGGATCGAAAAACTTTCCACATGAAAGTTGATCAGAAAGATGAGACGAAGCTGACCGTGCTATCTGTTTCCATGTCGGGACCCTCTACGTAGGTGAACCCGCAACTTTTTGACCATTTTCGATAGATGAATAGTGCATACATACCGGTTAATAAATCCAACATAAATCCTAAAATAACTAATATGACTTAGACATTCTTTTAGGCAACCCTGCACTGCACCATAGCATGACATGCTCTATGCTGCATATGTTTGCTATGTATTTATCTGTTTCGTCCCCCTCTTCTCTCTCGGTAGATCCCGGTACCGACGTAGTCCCCGAGATCGACACAGCTCCGGAGATCGACTACGCCCCTGACGACCAGACCTTTGCCGCAGAGCTTCCAGTCAAGCACCCCTCCCTTGAACATGCCGATATCGCCTATTCTTTCTCTCTTATGCTTGCATTAGAAATTGTTGCTGCTACTGCTTATCCTATTTCTGATGCATAGCCTATTTTTGTAACTGCTGTTGATACCTACCTGCTTATCCTAAACTGCTTACTATAGGTTGGATAGAGATCCATCAGAGACCCCACTTTGACCCAGTTGCCCTCGCTGGATTATCAGATGACTCGATCAACATGATCGACAACCAGGCCCCAGCACCGCACATCACCCCCTTAGTTATATGACACTGCAGCATTACTGTCGAGTGCCGAGGGTGATACCTCATTTAGCACTTCTGAGGTTAACTCTGTAGAGTAGCTATTCGGTCATGGTCATTGAGGGTGATTCCTCCTTCACCACTCCCGATAACGATGCCGTCGTGCAACACCTCAAGTGTGAACCTCGAGGGTGATTCCTCCTAAGTTCACCTTGATGACTACATCAGGTGGAATCCATCGAGGGTGATTCATTGGGTTTCCCCCTGGTGTTTGGACACACGGTTACTTTGACTTAACACATAACCATGATGACATCGGGTCGGCCCTGAAGGGTACCCGCGAGTGATGGGAAGTCAGGTTGACCTGGAGGGTACCCGAGAGATAATTACGAGGCATGGCCGGGCATTCTTAGCCCTTGCCGCAAGTCCTTGAGACGGGGCGAGGGGGTCACATCGATCGTGAGTCTCTGCTCATTACCGCACGCCACCAATGCACAAATGATTTGGATATTTGATCTGAGTGGGCCTTTGGCCCGATAGCACTAACCATCACACAGGAATAAATATGGGTACTCTGCGTCGTATGCATCAGCCGATAGCTCTGTCAGACATCTAGTTCAGCATGGCGGCCTGGTTGGATCGTGCCGATGGCGCTGGTGTCCAACCTGCACGCAACAAATCGGAGTGCACAGGGCGATGGCCCAAGACCCCTGAGCGCATAGGATATAGACCGACGGGGACCTCTCTGCTGAGCTTTAGGTAGGGCTGCGGTGTGTTGTTTAGCCGAGGCTGGGCATGACCCAGAAAAGTGTGTCCGGCCGAAGTTAAGCGAGCGTGGTGGGTAACTTGGTGCACCCCTGCAGGGAAGAACTAATCTATGCATAGCCGGATCCTCGGTAACGGACGCTCGGAGTTGTATCCCGATCGATACAAGTAGAACTGGATACTTGAGATGAAATATGGATAGTATGGCTCTGGGATTGCTTTCTCGCAGGGAGTCGAGGAAGGATCTCTGGGCGAGGTTGATAACACTACTACTACTTTATACTGTACTAATCTACACTCTTCTAATGCTGCAAGACCGTTGAAGATGCTAGTCTTTGATAGGACTAGGCCTTCTCTCTATTCTGGCATTTCTGCAGCCCAGTCCACATATACAGCCTTTCTTTGATAATGTTGCATATGTAGTGTAGATCCTTGCTTGCTGAGTACTTCGGATGAGTACTCATGGTTGCTTTGCTTCCTCTTTTCCCCCATATCCGTTTAATGCAACCAGATGACGGAGCCCCTGAGATAGCTGCCCCCGTCGACGACTGCTACTACTACCCCGAGGGTGGTTACTACTACGTGATGGCTGACGACCAGGAGTAGGTTCGGAGGGTCCCAGGCAGGAGGCCTGCGCCTTTTCGATCCTAGTGTTTTCTTTCGCCCCGCCTTTTAAAGTCCTATCTGTTTTATCTTTTATATCTGTACTCAGATATCTAATGCTTCCGCTAATGCTTGTAAGCGAGCTTATGTATTCGAGCCCTCGAGGCGCCTGGCTTGTAATATAAAGCTTGTATTATTTTAATTTGTGTCTAGAGTTGTGTTGTGATATCTTCAAGTGAGTCCTTAGGCTTGATCGTGTGCATTTGCATGTATGATTATTGCACGATTGAGCCAGCGCGTCACAGGTTGGTATCAGAGCTGACTGCCTGTAGGAATCCACCTTTCCAACTCCTTGGTCGAAGTTGAGTCTAGTCATGAAAACCGTTTTACTAACATGGCTGTGTGGCTTATGAGCCCATGTCGCCATTGGGTGGTATTAGGATCTTTTATTCCTCGTCTATACTCTGGGATTCTGATCTCTCGTCTACTCTGGTTAAACATTTTACTAACTCTGACATTAGGTTCTCGTAACCACTTCATCCCGGAGAGCTCCTTCACCACAAATGATCGCTTGCTTTGCCAGAAGATTCTGCAGATACTCCTCGATGTTTCCCGAGACCATTATGCCCACTGCTTTTGCAAGTTCCCTACTACCGATAATTACCGTGGATAGCTACACATCTTTGCCATTTGTATCTTCATTCCCAGATACTCCTTTATGTATGAGATACCCCGAAATACTCCTCGTTAATCCGGGAATCCTTTGAGCCTACTGCCGTGCAGCTTCTTTCGCACTGCGGATAATTCCTCACATTTACTGGGGATCCATTCATCTCCAGTTGTTCAGGTGTTTCGCAAAATACTTTCCATTGTTAGTCGATCTTCCAAAAATCCTCTACAGACTATTGCTCTTGAAATTCTTGCCTGCTTGCATTATGGTTAATTCCATATGTTTAGCAATCTTCGTTGACATTCCTTGTCAATGCCTTGCATCCCTTCTCCCTCTGATTGATTACCGATACTCACATCAACTCCATCGTGAATCGCCAGATCCATTTTTAGGTGGTTATTCGACTGTGTCCTTAACATCTGAAATCTTGTAAGTTGTCCCCTGATACATAATGCCTTTGGTAAAATGTTTCCTCTCCTTTAGTCAGCCATGCTCTACCAACGAACTTGAGTTATGTACTCCTGAAGTTCGTGGTATATGTTCCTAAGATGCCCCGATGGGTTGAACCTATGCCTTCTTAATCTGTGTGAACCCAATAATTTTTGCGGGTCATACTCCTCTGGTATTTCACCAGGTAGTTCTTCATGTTCATATAATTTTTGACAGAGCAGAGAATGAAAGGTTATGCATTGAAGAAGTGGTAGTCGACCTTGAACCTTTGTGTTCATGCCCATGGACCCGATGTAGAAATTATCATGGAAGCTGCTCGTAAAAATAATTATTTCCTTGGTACAAATTCACCTTGTATCTGAGAATTGATACTTTGCAATCATGGTTCCAACCATATTTTCTTCTTGCTTCCATTTCCCGGACAAGTTAAAATACTTGTACTCTGCAGATCATTTCACCTGTCCAACCTCTATTCTGATCTACCATCGAGTATTACCCCTGGTATCTCGAGAATATCACACGAACTACATAATTTTTATGAGTTCTTCATCTACTATCATTGATCACCAATTCCAATTTTCTCGGGTTCTGAGTTGTTTGTCGCTCAAGAACACCGATAAGTGAATCAATTCCGCACTCTGATTCAATAACTCTAAGTAATTTTTGCTGCTTACGAGCTTAATAATCCTTCAAGTTATTCCTAGCCTGATCGTCTATATCATATCGTGCTAACTTTAACTGTGCTACCTGGTCCTTATGCCCGGAGCAACCTCCGACGACGCGCTAAGCTTACGTCGATCTTCCTCATCCTATCATTTCACCTCGAACAACAAGCTTGATTTCGAGCTTGTGCCACATCCGTGGTTCCAATAACCTTTCGCTTCATCAGTCCATTTTCTTGATGTCGTCGCTGATCGATTACATCTCAAGAAGCCTCTCGACAAAATGTTTCACCATCATCATCAACCTTTTGACTTCTCTAAAGTTGAGAAATAAATTCATGGTTAGAAATACCATCCTTGCCCCCCGATGATTTGTGTTATCATTGATAACATCCTTGACTTTCAGCCAACTCAGACTTGGTTATGTTTTCGTCCATGGGCATGAACACAAAGGTGCAAGGTCGACTACCCTCCTTTGGTCCATGGGCATGAACACACCAAAATTTTGGTTTGATTTTTATTAAATTCTTTATTTGATTTAAAGGAGGTTATTTGAATTTTTCTAAAAAAAGGGACTCTCCTTCTCGAATCTTTTATGACAAATATTTTATGAGTTCTTCCCAATCTTGATTTTGGTCTTGAGGGTTTTCAACATGTGTTGGTTCAACACAAATACTCTGGGATTGTTTTACTAATTCTTTTATTAAAAAGAATTCCTATAATTTTTGGATTTCTACTTCCCTATTCAAAAATACTCTCTTGCCATGACCTATGTAAAAAACTTTCTTCCAAAACCCTCCTCCCTTCTTTGAGTCAAGCCAAGCATCCAATTCCAGCAAGTTTCAACCTCTTTTAGATTTTATTTCTATTTATTTCATCATCAAATCATTTTCTGCCATTTATTTTGGACCCTTGGGATTCACAAAGGAAGTACTCGATTCCTTGAGCTTTTAATCCCAAGTAAATTACCCTAGCTACTCCTTGGTACCCTCAACCTATATCCATCAAGAGCTGCTGGTCCACAGTTCAAATTTTTCAAATTTTGCTTACTGCAAGTTTGGACCAGTTTTGCTATTTTTGGTGAAATTCATTCTTCTCCCTTTCCAAAAATTCTGAGAAAATTTAGGGAGTCTCTGGATGCATCAAGAGGCCACCCCTCCAAGTTTCAGCTCAAGAAAAATTTTCCACATGCATCAAACATTTCATCGAGCAGCTTGCGTGCACTGTTCTATCGATTTCAGTAAAGTTCAGAGGGTTCAGTGTCGTTTTTCGTCAGAGCTCGTCGTCGATCTCAGCAGTGCACGCGTTGGCGCCTTGCTCCCTATTCCCCCTTCTTATCCAGTGCGCCGCACGGTTGCTTGGCCGGTTGCGAGCGTCGGTGGCGACTTGTCGCGTCAACTCCGGCGCCTTCCGCAGTGGCAGAACCTCCTGTGGCGGCTGGCAGAAGCCAGCATTGCAGAACACCGTCCTCCGCACCGCCCGAGCCACTGGTGGCCTACGCGTGTTCACCTCCTGCTCTGAGCACGCTGCAGAACTGTCGCCGTGGCCTGAGAAGCGCAGAGCGCGCTCTCTGCCGCCGACGAGCCTGTGAGCTCCGTCCCGCTGAGACCACGGGAGCAGGCCAAATCCAACCAGGTTTAACCTTTGAATGGTGCCATTGGAGCAATCCGAAGACACCCAGTCGCCTAATCCTTCCGTCCAACCCCTGCCTCGCCGTAATCGCTCGCCGGAGTTATCCCGTTCTCGGCAACCACCTCGGGCCAGCTATAAATAGATGCCCCCGAGCTCGTTTTTGCCCCAGCACCTCTCCTCCTCTCCTCAGAGCCTCGCCACGCTCATCAGAGGGCCTCGGGAGAGCCTTCTTCCCCGACCCCGGCCGCCCTGATCCACTTCGGGCTCCGGCAAAATCCTCTCTGGTGAGTGAGCCCCAGCAGCCCAGATTCGGTCAGCAACCTCCTAGTCCACCACCTCTTCTAACCCAAGCCTCAATTTGGCGTCTGCAGCTCTCCTCGGCGAAATCCCTCATTGCCCGACGCCGCCGTCCGCCGGAAAGAAAGTGGCTGTCGACGTGGTGCTCCCCGACGCCTACTTCCACCACCCACTGACGCGGAACTGACCCGTGAGTGCAACCATACCCTTGCCCTCCTCTGGTTCGCCATCGATCACCGCCGGCGATCATCGTTCGCCTCTGCCGCCGGTGGGATTTTCAAACCTGACATACGGGACCCCCTCGTCAGCCTCTCCTCTGTTTTCTTTCGAACCGTTTTCTGAAGACGCCTTCGGGCAAAGTATGTTTTTCCATTCGGTTTGGCGTATTTCGATCCGAAGCGTTTTCTGTTTATTCAAAATAGCCCCTGGATAATTTTCTGTTTATAACAGATTAGTCCCTGGACTAAAACCTTAATAACTTTTAAACAAAAGATGATTTTTAGTTGATTCTTTTTCTGTCATCTTTATTTTTATGTCTAGTTTTTTATCATAATTATTTGAAAAATATTTGGAACAATTTTTATGCACGCACGGTATTTACGTTAGTACCCGATTTTTCTTTATAACGTAGATACCGAAGGAGGTGACGGTGCCGCCAACTTTGCCGAGCTAGACTCCGACTACTCCGAACCAGGCAAGCATGTTTGAACCTTTGATATGATGAGTGTTTTTCATGTTTGCTTGAGTGGTTTTCTCATGGCATGTTTATATAAGCATTTGTTGAATGTTATATTCCATGCAAAGCAAGCTGCAAGTGAGCTTCGAAACTTGATGTGTTCATAAGATGGTGAGACAACCTGATCATGTGGTGGCATGATAGGTTGCAAGCTGGTATTGTTGAAGCATGCCAGTTCTATATCAACTGTTTAACTCCAGTGTTGACGTGGATCGAGTCTTGTTCCCGTTCGTCCCCTTTTTGTGCTACCACATGTTTTCTGCAAAGAATGCGGTTTAGTAAGTTGCAAACCTCTTTCCAGGTACACACCAAATAGAGGGGCCAGAATGAGGGTTCCATGGCCCTGGATTAAAGCCCGTCATCCAGTCAGGGGGCATGGGTGTTTCCGGTTGGGACTGAGAGGGGGGTACCCCTTAGAGCGCGCGATATAAATTTGATCCCATGCTATTCGAGGTGTTGGCCTCCCCGTCTTAGAGTTTTTCTTGAACGTTGCCTAGGGTGATTCCTGGCAGCGGGATGTGGAATGGGTGTGTACTGGTTAGATGTGTTTTCTTCTAAAATACCGTAAACGGAACTAGTCCTTTGTGACTACTGAAATCCGTTGGCTGTGGGTTAAGAGTACAAACTCTGCAGAGTCAAAACCATTCGAGTAACCAAGTCCTCGGTCAAGGACGTTGGTTGACCTATCAGTGTCAGTCCCAGTAACAGTCTCTAAAGAAAAAAAAACTTGTTAACTGACAGTGGTAAACCCGGCTGAATGTTATTCCTGTGGATGGACTAACCTGTTTATGATTATGTACCGAGTATTCCGTGGGATGGTGCTACCTCCACGGACTACTCGAATTCGAATGGTGAATTATAAGCCCTTTATGAGATGTCGCTCAGACGTCCGACTGTGGCATTCTTATTATTTACTTTTGATATAAGCCCTTTATGAGATGTCGCTCAGACGTCCGACTGTGGCATTCTTATTATTTACTTTTGATATAAGCCCTTTATGAGATGTCACTCAGACGTCCGACTGTGGCATTCTTATTATTTTACTTTTGATATAAGCCCTTTAGAGATGTCGCTCAGACGTCCGACTGTGGCATTTTTATTTACTTTGAATAAGCCCTTATGTGATGTCGCTCAGACGTCCGACTGTGGCATCCTTGTTATTGACTTTCATTATAAGCCCTTTTCGAGATGTCGCTTAGATGACCGACTGTGGTACGTACTGTCATTTACTTTTCAGTATAAGCCCTTTATGTGGTGTCGCCCTGACGCCCGACTGCGGCATGTTAATTTTATTTTTACCTTTCGAGGCGTCGCTTCAGACACCTGATCGGTCTTCAGCTATTTTATTGGGATTTCGGGAGGACTACCTCCTGACTTCCTTTTTATTTATCTTGCAGTGCAAATTTATTACCTGAGTGTGCATTGCTAATCTGCTCATGTGCATCATGTTTGCATTTGTTATATCTTATGTCCAAACTGTCTTGCGAGTACATTCAAAGTACTCACCTGGCTTGTTGATTTGGCCAGATGTTGACGAAGGCGATCTTATGGATGAAGAGTACGATAGCGAGTCCGACACCTAGAGGAGTCCCAGTCAGTCCCTTGCGATCCTGGAGTTGGTCACCTGTATTATATACGCTTCCGCTACCTTAATAAAATCATCGAGCCTCACTCCGACGCTTGATGAGTTGTAAGATTTTGGAGTCATGTCACCCACTTCTCTGTGACATATCCACCACCACTTTTATGGCGAGTCAGTAGTTATGCCACCATACCCTTTGTGTCATATCCGCCTTTATGGGTAATATTGGCGTGCTTGTAATAAAATTGTTGAGCAGCCTCAGCTCAACCATGTATAATATTTAGTACTTCTGGATTTTTGTATCAAGGATTTGTCTACCAGTAAGATTTTTCTATACTGGTCTGACGAAAGGGGCGATTTTTCAATAAATGTTTTATTGGAAAAACCGGTCCTGACACATTCTTGGAATTGTTCCTTTGTACTTCTTCAGACTTTCAGATTCAATCTTGCTTGAAACACCATGTTAATGCTACCTCGAAGCATGACGGTGGTACGCCGAACAACAACAAGAACATTGGAAGTGCATTGCCAAATGTTTCTTGCTCTATTTTCCAAACATCGATGTACGGGTAACATCTTGATTTTTCCCTTGCCCCTTTATCTAAATGGTGATGGACTTGTTGTTCTGTCATGTATATCATGCTCTACTTTTCCTTGGGAAAAGATAGACTCCTAATTCTTGTGTAAACACATTTTACTTTCCATTGGTTTGTTTAACCTTTCTGGTGATCTATATGATATAAGCAGAAATAATTCCCTGCTTATAAAACACCCCGATGTACAACCTTGTCAGTGAGACCCTGTTACTATTGTTGATGACATTGCGGTAAACACCGATGGACGAGAACTTTGCCTATTGGTCCGCCTCGTTTTAACGAGCAGGAAAATGGTTCTCTTTGTCCCTCGCCCTTGGTATCGATGTTGTTACCGACATAACTGACAGATCATCCTCTGACATTCTTTGTTGTCGACACCGGTAAGATGTCACCGTTCTCCCTGCTCTCGATCGACCCTCATCAGATTTCCATAGGATCGGAACCTGACTCTCCTGTTCATCCTTGATTCCGAAGTATTCTTTGCTCTTGGCTTTGTGTGTTATCACGAGCCACCCTCCGAGAGTTGATCTATTCCCGATGCTCTGTACCCCCTTTACACACTCTGTTCAGGTATCGATCGTCTATCCATTTTCTTGAAACTTCCTATAGTACCATCATACTTTGCTCTCGGTGTTTTCTTAAGTATCAACTCGAGAGATACTTCTGCCACATTACCTGAATTGTTCACCAGATAATTAACCATATAAGGGTCAGTTCTCCGGAAGTTACTCTTTACTTCCCCACTTAAATCTCAGGATGAGATATCTTGTAGTGGAGGAGATTTGTAACATCCCCAGCATCACACTTCAGTAATCCCTTATGATCAGTGCCAAGTCATCTTGATTTACAAAGCTTAATCATATTGGATTAATATCTCATTTCAAATTCCTTCTCTGAATTCTATTCAAATTCAAAGTGAAATTTGAAGTTGCACAAAAGTTGCTGGAAAAATGTTCATCATTTAGCAAATATTCCAAAACAATTTATTGTTAAGGAAAACAACATTACCTCAATGCTAAGATGGACAGTAGCAATTATTACAGTGCAAAACAGCATTTTAAAAGGCCAATTCCATTTATGAAAAATTCAAATGAATTCCAAAAATTGCCCAAACTTTATGTGGCAGTGCAAAATATTCCATTGTATTTATATGACCAAGTTTCACATTTGTACAAAATCATTTGGTAGCTCATTTTAATTCAAAAACCGTCTCTGAAAAAGAAAAAGAAAAAAAGAAAAAAGAAAAAAGGGAAAAGGGCCCTAACAGCTACAACGAGCTGGGCCTAAGTGCACAGTGGCACGGCCCAGCCCAGCCGGCCTCTTTCTCCCTCCTCCCTCTCTCTCTCTCACGCTATCGCCATGCCCGTGGCCGCAGCTCGCCGCTCCGGCCGTTCGCCGACACGGCGACGCCACAGGAGACGCCGAGGGGATAAGGCCGAGGCCATCCCTCCCCCTGGCGACTTCTCCCTCGCTTGCTCGCCCTCCTCCCTCTCCTTCTCCAGATCCACCGCAACCGAGCGCCACCATAGCCGCTCGTCGTTGTTCCCGTGGCCACTGTTGACGCCTCGCCTCAATGCTGAGTCCCTCGTCTCTGTCGACGTCGTCTGCTTCATCTCCGTCCAAGAACGGGAGTCGGGGAGCTCAGCAACACGCGGATCGAGCCACCCCCTTCCACCTCGGCGGCCGTCGATCTCCTCCAACTCCGGCCACCCTCTGCTGCTCCTAATTTGTCACCGGCTTTCCTTAGCCACTCGGTGAGCTTCCCTCTCTCTCCCATCTTGCTGGTAGCTCGCCTGCTCGCCCATAGCTAGTCACCACCAAGACCGTGCTCTGTCCGCTGCCGACGAGCTCGTGGCCGTCGTCATGCTCGCCTGAGCATGTCACCGTGCTCCTGGCGCTTCCAGGAACCCAACCCACCCGCGCACACGCTTCCCCGTGGCCCCTAGCCCCTAGCTCGTTGAGCGCCCGAACGCGCCGTCGCCCGTGCTCGTCGTCGGCGTACCTCCGGTGACCAAATGGTCACAGGTGTGCTCCAGCAGCTTCACCGCACCGCGTAGAACCTGCCCAGCCTCTTCATTTGCTCCATAGCACGCTGTTTCGCCGTCTCCGTCATCCACCCGTATGCGTCGCCACCTCTGCCGCTCGTCGGCGTCGTTCCGGCCATCCCCGAGTCCAGCCCGTAGCACCATGCGACGCGCGACGTCGCTAGCTTTCGAACGCGGGTAGCCACACCCGTTTTGGGCCACTTTGGCAAAATCTCGAGGCTCGCCGGCACCCTCCACCACATTTTGGCTCGCCGGAGCCAACTCCGGCACCGGCGTCCGACGTGGCCAACCTGGGGCCACCCCCTGGGTCGCTGCCAGCGGGCCCCATGGGCCCCGTTGACTGGGTTAACCCAGTCAACGTGCTGAATGGGCAGCCCAGTGCCAATGACATGCGTGCCCCACCATGTATTTAGTTAATTAATAAAAATTTATAAATAAACTTAATTAATTATCCCAATCTGTCACTAACATGTGGGGCCTAGTAGCTAATTAGTCTCAGTTTAGTTTTAATTAAACTCAGTAAAGCTTCTGTCACTGCCATGTGGAACCCACTGGTCAGGTTTGACCTGGTCAGTGCGGCTGTTGACCACTGACATCATTCCCCTGTCATGCTGATGTCATATTCCTTTTCTGTTATTTAAATAATTCCAGAAAATGCTAAAATCTTTGAGAAATTTGTAGAAATTAAACCGTAGTTCAGATTGAAAAACTTTATAAATGAAAGTTGCTCAGAACAACGAGATGAACCCAACCGTGCCATCTGTTTCCGTGTCGGGACCCTCTACGGTGGTGAACCCGCAACTTTTAGCCTGTTTCCGGTTAATGAATAGTGCATATATACCAGTTAATAAATCCAACTTAAATCCTAAAATAACTAAAATGATTTAGAAATGTCTTTAGGCAACCCTACACTGCACGTTAGCATGGCATGCTTTGTGTTGCATATGATTGCTATGTATTTATTTGTTTCTTCCCCCTCTTCCCTCTCGGTAGACCCCGGTACCAACGCAGTACCTGAGACCGACACAGCTCCGGAGTTCGACTACACTGTTGACGACCCTTCTCTTGCCGCAGAGCTTCCAGGCAAGCAACCCCCCTTGAGCATGCCTATATCGCCTATTCTCTTCTCTCTTGTGCTTGCATTAGAATTGCTGCTGCTACTGCTTTACCT
Source organism: Thinopyrum elongatum (assembly GCA_011799875.1). Lineage (NCBI taxonomy): Eukaryota > Viridiplantae > Streptophyta > Magnoliopsida > Poales > Poaceae > Thinopyrum > Thinopyrum elongatum. The sequence goes on from CM022303.1 coordinate 349,946,173, forward strand.
ATTATGATGCATAGCCTGATTTTTGTAACCTTCTTTTGATAATTACCTGCTTATCCTAAACTACTTAGTATAGGCTGGTTAGAGACCCACCAGAGACCTCACTTTGACCCAGTTGCCCCCGCTGGATTATCTGATATCTTGATCAACGTGATCGACAACCAGGCCCTGGCACCGCACATAACCCCCTTAGTTGTACGACACTGCAGCGTTACTATCGAGTGCCGAGGGTGATACCTCGTATAGCACTTCTGATGTTAACTCTGTAGAGTAGCTATTTGGTCATGGTCATCGAGGGTGATTCCTCCTTCACCACTCCCGATAATGACGCTGTCGTGCAACACCTCAAGTGTGAACCCATCAAGGGTGATTCCTCTGAGTTCACCTTGACGGATACATCGAGTAGGAATCCAATGAGGGTGATACATCAGATTCCCCTGATGTTATGGACACACGGATACTTGGATTTTACAACTATTACTTGGAAAGTCGGGTCGACCCTGAGAGGTACCCGAGCGAGCATAAGAAGCAAGGGATGTGAAGTCGGGTTGACCTGGAGGATACCCGAGATACAATTACGAGGCGCAGCCGGGCATTCATAGCCCTTGCCGCAAGTCCTCGAGATAGGGCGACGGGGTCACATTGATCGTGAGTCTCCACTCGTTACCGCACACCCCCAATACACTAACGGTTTGGATATTTGATCTGAGTGGGCCTCTGGCCCGATAGCACTAACCATCATGCGGAATAAATATGGGTACTCTGCGTCGTATAAATCAACCAAAGCTTTCTAGACATCAGCGACTGAGCGGCACACGCTGGGTTGGACTGGGAACGCAACCGCGCTTGTATTAAGGGGTTGCTAGGTCTGCTCACCGACGGTGCACTTAACGTGCGGGAGTTCCCGGGGCGATGGCCCAAGACCCCTGGGGGCATAGGTTAGTCCGGCGTGTTGACCTCTCTGTTAAGCCTAGGTCGGGTTGCGGCGTATCGTTTGGCTGAGGCCGGGCATGACCCAAGAAAGTGTGTCCGGTCGGAGTGCACTAATCATACATGCAAATGCACACGATCAAGCCTAAGGACTCACTTGAAGATATCACAACACAACTCTAGACACAAATTTAAAATAATACAAGCTATATATTACAAGCCAGGGGCCTCGAGGGCTCGAATACATAAGCTCACTTAGAAGCGTCAGCGGAAGCATCAGATATCTGAGTACAGATATAAAGATAAAATAGACAGGCCTTTAAAAGGCGGGGCAAAACAAAAGCTATGATAGAAAAGGCACAGGCCTCCTGCCTGGGACCCTCCGAACCTACTCCTGATCATCGGCCAACTCGAAGTAGTAACCACCCTTGGGGTAGTAGTAGTAGTCGTCGGCGGAGGCAGCTGTCTAAGGGGCTCCGTCATCTGGGTGCATCAAACAGATATGGGGAAAAGAGGAAGCAAAGTAACTGTAAGTACTCATCCGAAGTACTCAGCAAGCAAGGATCTACACTACACATGCAAAATTATTAAAGAAAGGCTGTATATGTGGACTGGGCTGCAGAAATGCCAGAATTGAGGGAAGGCCTAGTCCTATCGAAGACTAGCATCTTCATCGGTCTTGCAGCATTAGAAGAGTGTAGATTAGCACAGTATAAAGTAGTAGTAGTGTTATCAACCTCGCCCAGAGATCCTTCCTTGACTCCCTGCGAGAAAGCAATCCCAGAGCCATACTATCCATTTCTCATCATAAGTATCCAGTTCTAGTTGTATCGATCAGGATACAACTCCGAGCGTCCGTTACTGAGGATCCGGTTATGCATAGATGTTTTCTTCCCTGCAGGGGTGCACCAACTTACCCACCACGCTCGCTTAACTCCGGTCGGACACACTTTTCTGGGTCATGCCCGACCTCGGCTAAACAACACGCCGCAACCGAACCTAGGCTTAATAGAGAGGTCAGCACACCAGACTAACCTATGCCCCCAGCGGTCTTGGGCCATCGCCCCGGGAACTCCTGCACGTTATGTGCACCACCGGTGAGCAGACCTAGCAAACCCTTAATACAAGCGCGGTTGCGTTCCCAGTCCAACCCAGCGTGTGCCGCTCAGTCGTTGACGTCTAGAAAGCTTCGGCTGATGTATACGATGCAGAGTACCCATATTTATTCCCGCGCGATGGTTAGTGCTATCAGGCCAAAGGCCCACTCGGATCAAATATCCAAATCGTTAGTGTGTTGGTAGCATGCGGTAACGAGCAGATACTCACGATCGATGTGACCCCATCGCCCCGTCTCAAGGACTTGCTGCAAGGGCTAAGAATGCCCGGCCGCACCTCGTATTTATCTCTTGTGTACCCTCCAGGTCAACCCGACTCCACATCACTCGCCACTTAGGCTCGTGCGGGTACCCCTCAGGGTTGACCCGCCTTTCCAAGTAACAGTTGTAAAGTCCAAGTATCCGTGTGTCCATAACATCAGGGGAATCTGAGTTATCACCCTCGTTGGACTCCTACTCGATGTAACTGTCAAGGTGAACTCGGAGGAATCACCCTCGATGGGTTCACACTTGAGGTGTTGCACGACAGCGTCATTATCGGGAGTGGTGAAGGAGGAACCACCCTCGATGACCATGACTGAATAGCTGCTCTACAGAGTTAACATCAGAAGTGCTAAATGAGGTATCACCCTCGGCACTCGATAGTAACACTGCAGTGTCGTACAACTAGGGGGGTGATGTGCGGTGCCGGGGCCTGGTTGTCGATCACGTTGATCGAGTCTTCTGATAATCCAGCGGGGGTCTCTGGTGGTTCTCTGACCATCCTATTCTAAGCAGTTTAGGATAAGCATGTAGGTACCAATAGCAGGTTACAAAATCAGGCTATGCATCAGAAATAGGATAAAAGTAGCAGCAGCATTTTCTAGTGCAAGCATAAGAGTGAAAGAATAGGCGATATCGGTAAGTTCAAAGGGGGGGTGCTTGCCTGGAAGCTCTGCAGTCATCAACGGGTCTTCGACGAGGTAGACGATCATCGGGTCATCATCGGTCTCAGGGTCTATCAGAGAGAAGAGGGGGAGGAAACAAATAAATACACGGCAGTAAAAGCAATCACAAAACATGGCATGACTACAAGCTAAGCCGAAGCGATCTAACGCAAAGCTAAGTGCTACAGACGGAGCAGGAAAATATCTGGAATATTTTCCCGGTGTTAGGCATCTGTCAGACAGATGAATTGGAGGGGAAGGTTCCATGTTCATCATGCTAGACACATGTGACAGATATGAGGAGGGCATATTCGGATTTGTCTCATTTTTCTGATCATTTTTCATATATAATGTTTTTCAATCCGAGCTACGGTTATTTTTCTATGATTTTTCAAAGTTTTCAGCATTTTCTGGAATTATTTAAATAACAAAAAAGGAATATGACATCAGCATGCCAGGGGAATGACGTCAGCGGTCAACAGCCGCACTGACTAGGTCGAACCTGACCAGTGGGTCCCACATGGCAGTGACAGAAGCTTTACTGAGTTTAATTAAAACTAAACAGAGACTAATTAGCTACTGGGCCCCACATGTCAGTGACTATTTAGTTTAACTAATTATTTTTAATTAGGAAAATGTTTTAATTAGGTTAATCATGTGGTGGGGCCCGCGTGCCAGTGGCACTGGCTACCCAGTAACCCAGTCAACGGGGCCCGGCATCAGTGACCCGGAGGTGGGCCTGGACGTGTCGCGTCGACGCCGCCGCCGGAGCAACGCCGGCGAGGCAAAGCGCGGTGGCGCGACCATGGGGGTCGTCAGAAAATACCTACAGGGCACGGGGAAGAGCGCGGCTAGGCGCGTTCGAACGGCCACTCGACCGCGCGTCGAATGGTGGTGGCCAAAGTGGCTGGGGTGGCCAGAGCTGGGAGCTAAGGCGTCGCCGGCGGCGACGCGCTCAGGCGAGCTACGGCGAAGGCGATGCGGTGCGTTAGCGAGCGAACTGAGAGGCTGGGCAAGGCGTACGCGTTGTGGCGAGGCCAACGGCCATGAGCCCGTGACCATTTGGTCACCGGAAGCACGCCGGCGACGAGCACGAGCGGTGGTGCTTTCGGGCGCTCAACGAGCTAGGGGCTAGGGGCCACGGGGAAGCGCGTGCATGGGTGCGTTGGGTTCCTGGAAGCGCCAGGAACACGGTGACGTGCTCAGGCAAGCATGACGACGGCTGTGGCGACGGCCACGAGCTCGTCAGTGGCGGACAGAGCACGGTCAGGGCGGTGACTAGCTGTGGGCGAGCAGGCGAGCTACCAGCGAGATGGGAGAGAGAGAAGCTCACCGAGTGGCTATGGAAAGCCGGTGATAGATTAGCAGCAGCAGAGGGTGGCCGGAGTTGGAGGAGATCAACGACAGCCGAGGTGGAAGGGGCCGGCTCGATCCACGCGTTGCGGAGCTCCCCGACTCCCGTTCATGGACGGAGGCGAAGCAGACAACATCGACGGAGACGAGGGACTCGGAGGTGAGGCGAGGCATCGACAGTGGCCACGGGAACGACAGCGAGTGGCTACGGTGGCGCTTGGTTGCGGTGGATCAGGAGGAGAAGGAGAGGGAGGAGTGCGAGCGAGCGACGGAGAAGTGGCCAGGGGGAGGGAAGGCCTTGGCCTTATCCCCTCGGCGTCTCTGGTGGCGTCGCCGTGTCAGCGAACGAGAGGAGCGGCGAGCTGCGGCCACGGGCGTGGCGACAGCGTGAGAGAGAGAGAGGGAGGAGGGAGAAAGAAGCCGGCTGGGCTGGGCCCTGCCACTGTGCACTTAGGCCCAGCTCGCTGCAGCTGTTAGGGCCCTTTGCCCTTTTTTTATTTTGTTTTTCTGTTTTTCTTTTTCAGAGACGGTTTTTGAATTAAAATGAGCTGCCAAATGATTTTGTACAAATGTGAAACTTGGTCACATAAATACAATGGAATATTTTGCACTGCCACATAAAGTTTGGCCAATTTTTGGAATTCATTTGAATTTTTCATAAATGGAATTGGGACCCTCCGAACCTACTCCTGGTCATCGGTCAACTCATCGAAGTAGCCATCTTTGGGGAAGTAGGAGTGATCGTCGACAGGGGCAGCTGGCTCCGGGGCTCCGTCATCTGGTTGCATCAAACGGATATGGAAAAAAAAGAGGGAGCAAAGCAACCGTGAGTACTCATCCGAAGTACTTAGCAAGCAAGGATCTACACTACATATGCAACATTATCAAAGAAAGGCTGTAAATGTGGACTGGGCTGTAGAAATGCCAGAATAGAGAGAAGGCCTAGTCCTATCGAAGACTAGCATCTTCAACGATCTTGCAGCAATAGAAGAGTGTAGATTAGTACAATATAAAGTAATAGTAGTAATAATTATCAACCTCGCCCAGAGATCCTTCCTCGACTCCCTGCGAGAAAGCAATCCCAGAGCCATACTATTCATTTCTCATCTCAACTTTATGTTCTAGTTGCATCGATCGGGATACAACTCCGAGCGTCCGTTACCGAGGATCCGGCTATGCATAGATTAGTTCTTCCCTGCACGGGTGCACCAACTTACCCACCACGCTCGCTTAACTCCAGCCGGACACATTTTTCTGGGTCATGCCCCGCCTCGGCTAAACGACACGCCGTAGCCCTACCTAAAGCTCAGCAAAGAGGTCCCCATCGGTCTATATGCTAAGCGCTCAGGGGTGTTGGGCCATCGCCCTATGCACTCCGGGTCGTTGCGTGTAGGGTGGATACCAGTGCCATCGGTACGATCCGACCCGGCCGCCATGCTGAACTGGACGTCTGACAGAGCTATCGGCTGATGCATACGATGCAGATTACCAATATTTATTCCCGCATGAAGGTTAGTGCTATCGGGGCAAAGGCCCACTCAGATCAAATATCCAAATCGTTAGTGCATTGGTAGCATGCGGTAACGAGCAGAGACTCACGATCGATGTGACGCCGTCGCCCCGTCTCGAGGACTTGCGAAAAGGGCTAAGAATGGCCGGCCACACCTCGTATTTATCTCACGGGCACCCTCCAGGTCAACCCGTCTCCACATCACTCGCATCTTATGCTCGCTCGGGTACCCCTCAGAGTCGACCCGACTTTCCAAGTAACATCTGTAAATTCCAAGTAACCGTGTGTCCATAACATCAGGGGAATCTGAGGTATCACCCTCATTGGATTCCTACTCAATGTATCCGTCAAGGTGAACTCGGAGGAATCACCCTCGATGGGTTCACACTTGAGGAGTTGCACTACAGCGTCGTTATCGGGAGTGGTGAAGGAGGAATCACACTCGATGACCATGACCAAATAGCTACTCTACAGAGTTAACATCAGAAGTACTAAATGAGGTATCACCCTCGGCACTCGATAGTTACGCTGCAGTGTTGTACAACTAAGGGGGCGATGTGCGGTGCTTTGGCCTGGTCGTCGAGTCTTCCAATGATCCAGCGGGGGCAACTGGGACAAGTGGGGTCACTAGGGTTAACTAACCAGCCTATTCTAAGCAGTTTAGGATAAGCAGGTAATTATCAAAAGCAGGTTACAAAATCAGGTCATGCATCAGAATAGGTAAAGCAGTAACAGCAGCAATTCAAATGCAAGCACAAGAGAGAAGAGAATAGGTGATATCGGCATGCTCAAGGGTGGTTGCTTGCCTGGAAGCTCTGCAGCAAGAGAAGGGTCGTCAATAGTGTAGTCAAACTCCGGAGCTGCGTCGGTCTCGGGGACTACGTCGGTACTGGGATCTACCAAGAAAGAAGAGGGGGAAGAAACAGATAAATACACAGCAAACTTATGCAACACAGAGCATGCTATGCTAACGTGTAGTGCAGGGTTGCCTAAAAGCATGTCTAAACCAGTTTAGTTAATTTTAGGATTTAATTTGGAATTATTAACCAGTATATATGCACTATTCATCTACCGGAAACAGGCTAAAAGTTGCGGGTTCACCTCTGTAGAGGGTCCCGACACGGAAATAGATGGCACGGTCGGATTCATCTCGTCGTTCTGACCAACTTTCATGTAGAAAGTTTTTCGATCCGAGCTACGGATTATTTTCTATGAATTTTCAAAGATTTTAGTAATTTTTGGATTTATTTAAATTAACAGGAATTTCCATAAATGGAATATGACGTCAGCATGATGTCAGGGTGATGTAAGCAGTCAACTGACCCACTAACTAAAGGAGAGGAAACATTTTACCAAAGGCATTATGTATCAGGGGAGAACTTACAAGATTTCAGATGTTAAGGACACTGTCGGATAACAACCCAACAATGTATCTCGCAATTCACGACGGAGTTGATGTGAGTATTGGTAATCAATCAGAGGGAGAAGGAATGCAAAGGTATTTACAAGGAATGTCAACGAAAATTGCTAAACATATGGAATTAACCGTAATGCAAGCAGGCAAGAATTTCAAGAGCAATAGTCTGCAGAGGATGTTCGAAAGATCGACTAACAATGGAAAATATTTTGTGAAACACCTGAACAACTGGGGATGAACGGATCCCTAGTAAATGTGAGAAATTATCCGCAGTGCGAAAGAAGCGGCACGGCAGTAGGCTCAAAGGATTCCCGGATTAATGAGGAGTATTTCGGGGTATCTCGTACATAAAGGAGTATCTAGGAATGAAGATACAAACGGCAAAGATGTGTAGCTGTCCACGGTGATTATCGGTAGTAGGGAACTTGCAAAAGCAGTGGGCATAATGGTCTCGGGAAACATCGAGGAGTATCTGCAGAATCTTCTGGTGAAGCAAGCGATCATCTGTGGTGAAGGAGCTCTCCGGGATGAAGTGGTTACAAGAACCTAATGTCAGAGTTAGTAAAATGTTTAACCCGAGTAGACAAGAGATCAGAATCCCAGAGTATAGACAAGGAATAAAAGATCCTAATACCACCCAATTGGCGATGTGGGCCCGTAATCCACACAACCAAGTTAGTAAATCAGTTTTCATAGACTAGACTCAACTTCGGCCAAGGAGTTGGAAAGGGGGTTCCTACAGGCAGTCGGCTCTGATACCAACCTGTGATGCCCTGGCTCAATCGTGCACTAATCATACACACAAATGCACATGATCAAGCCTAAGGACTAACTTGAAGATATCACAACACAACTCTAGACACAAATTTAAAATAATACAAGCTATATATTACAAGCCAGGGGCCTCGAGGGCTCGAATACATAAGCTCGCTTACAAGTGTCAGCGGAAGCATCAGATATCTGAGTACAGATATAAAAGGAAGACAGATAGGCCTTTAAAAGGCGGAGCCAAAGAAAACACTACGATCGAAAAGGCGCAGGCCTCCTGCCTGGGACCCTCCGAACCTACTCCTGGTCGTCAGCCATCTCGTAGTAGTAACCACCCTCGGGGTAGTAGTAGCAGTCGTCGACGGGGGCAGCAGTCTCAGGGGCTCCATCATCTGGTTGCATCAAATGGATATGGGGAAAAAGAGGAAGCAAAGCAACCGTGAGTACTCATCCAAAGTACTCAGCAAGCAAGGATCTACATTACATATGAAACATTGTCAAAGAAAGGCTGTATATGTGGACTGGGCTGCAGAAATGCCAGAATCGAGAGATGGCCTAGTCCTATCGAAGACTAGCATCTTCAACGGTCTTGCAGCATTAGAAGAGTGTAGATTACTATAGTATAAAGTAATAGTAGTAATAAGTATCAACCTCGCCCAGAGATCCTTCCTCGACTCCCTGCGAGAAAGCAATCCCAGAGCCATACTATTCATTTCTCATCTCAACATTATGTTCTAGTTCTATCGATCGGGATACAACTCCGAGCGTCCGTTACCGAGGATCCGGCTATGCATAGATTAGTTCTTCCGTGCTTGGGTGCACCAACTTACCCACCACGCTCACTTAACTCCGGCCGGACAAAATTTTCTGGGTCATGCCCGGCGTCGGCTAAAGGACACGCCGCAGCCCTACCTAAAGCTCAGAAGAGAGGTCCCTGTCGGTCTATATCGTAAGCACTCAAGGGTCTTGTGCCATCGCCCTATGCACTGGGGGGGGGGTCGTTGCGTGCAGGGTGGATACCAGCGCCATCGGCACGATCCTACCCGGCCGCCATGCTGAACTGGACGTCTGACAGAGCTATCGGCTGATGCATACGACGCAGAGTACCCATATTTATTCCCGCGTGATGGTTTGTGATATGGGGCCAAAGGCCCACTCAGATCAAATATCCAAATCGTTAGTGCATTGGTAGCGTGCGGTAACGAGCAGAGACTCACGATCGATGTGACCCGTCACCCCATCTCGAGGACTTGCGGCAAGGGCTAAGAATGCCCGGCCATGCCTCGTATTTATCTCACGGGCACCCTCCAGGTCAACCCGTCTCCACATCACTCGCATCTTATGCTCGCTCGGGTACCCCTCAGAGTCGACCCGACTTTCCAAGTAACCGCTGTAAAGTCCAAGTAACCGTGTGTCCATAACATCAGGGGAATCTGAGGTATCACCCTCATTGGATTCCTACTCGATGTATCCGTCAAGGTGAACTCGGAGGAATCACCCTCGATGGGTTCGCACAACAGCGTCGTTATCGGGAGTGGTGAAGGAGGAATCACCCTCGATGACCACGACCAGATAGCTACTCTACAGAGTTAACATCAGAAGTGCTAAATGAGGTATCACCCTCGTCACTCGATAGTAACAATGCAGTGTCGTACAACTAAGGGGGTGATGTGCGGTGTTGGGGCCTGGTCGTCGAGTCTTTCGCTGATCCAGAGGGGGCAACTGGGACAAGTGGGGTCACTGGGTTCACTAACTAGCCTATTCTAAGTAGTTTAGGATAAGTAGGTAATTATCAAAAGCAGGTTACAAAATCAGGTCATGCATCAGAATAGGTAAAGCAGTAACAGTTGCAATTCTAATCCAAGCACAAGAGAGAAGAGAATAGGTGATATAGGCATGCTCAAGGGGGGTTGCTTGCCTGGAAGCTCTGCGGCAAGAGAAGGGTCGTCAATAGTGTAGTCAAACTCCGGAGCTGCGTCGGTCTTGGGGACTACGTCGGTACTGGGATCTACCGAGAGAGAAGAGGAGGAAGAAACAGATAAATACACAGCAAACTTATGCAACACAGAGCATGCTATGCTAACGTGCAGTGCAGGGTTGCCTGAAAGCATGTCTAAACCATTTTAGTTAATTTTAGGATTTAATTTGGAATTATTAACCAGTATATATGCACTATTCATCTATCGGAAATAGGCTAAAAGTTGCTGGTTCACCTCCGTAGAGGGTCCCGAGACGGAAAAAAGATGGCACGGTCGGGTTCGCCTCGTCGTTTTGAGCAACTTTCATGTAGAAAGTTTTTCGATCCGGGCTATGGATTATTTTCTATGAATTTTCAAAGATTTTAGTAATTTCTGGATTTATTTAAATTAACAGGAATTTCCAGAAATGGAATATGACATCAGCATGATGTCAGGGTGATGTAAGCAGTCAACTGACCCGCTGACTAAAGGAGAGGAAACATTTTACCAAAGGCATTATGTATCAGGGGAGAACTTACAAGATTGTGGCGCCCCCGGCTCAATCGTGCACTAATCATACACACAACATGCACGATCAAGCACAGGGACTCACGGGAAGATATCACAACACAACTCTAACACAAATAAACGGAGATCCACAATATTACAGACCAGGGATCCGAAGATCCGAATACATAAGTCAGTCATACAAATATTATTATCTGAGTACAGACATAGTTAGACAAGTTTTGCCTTAAGAAGGCTAGCACAAACAATGACTCTAGATCGAAAGGCGTTGGCCTCCTGCCTGGGAGCCTCCGATCCTACTCCTGGTCGGCTGGCTCGATCCAGTAGTACGTGCCCTCTGGACCCTCCTGGTAGTAAGCTCCTGAGGTGGCATCTGGCTCCGGGGCTCCATCGTCTGGTGTATCATCAAGGTGGGGTATGGGGAAAAAGAAAGTAAAGCAACCGTGAGTACTCATCCGAAGTACTCAACAAGCAAGGATCTATACTACATATGCAACATTAACAATGGTGAAAGGCTGTATATGTGGACTGGGCTGCAGAAATGCCAGAATAGAGAGAAGGCCTAGTCCTATCGAAGACTAGCATCTTCACGAAGTCATCATCTTGCAGCAGTAGAAGAGAGTAGAATAGCATTTTATTTAGCAAACATGTTGAAGCAAGCCTAGAGATCCTTCCTCGACTCCCAAGCGAGCAAGCGATCCCGAAGCTTCAATTTAGTAACAAGTATCCAGTTCAAGTAGTAGATCGGGATACACAAACTAAGCGTCCTTTACCGTAGGACCGGCTATCGATAGATCATTCATCCCTGCAGGGGTGCACTACTATTACCCAACACGCTCGATCAACTCTGGCCGGACACACTTGCTGTGTAATGCCCATCCTCGGGAGATCGACACGAAGCAGCGCCCTACCTAGGCTCGGCAGAGAGGTCAGCACGCCGGACTAACCTATGCACCCAGAGGTCTTGGGCCTTCGCCCTGGGCACCCTGCGCGTTGCGAGACTGGCCGGGGTGCAGGCGCGACACTGAACTCATCGGTGAAGTATCCAGCCCAATCCCGACAATCAGCCCGCACGGTGAATCGTGACGTCTGACGAGCTTTCGGGAGAAACGTACATCGCAGAGGGCCCCATAACCACAATCCCGCGTGGTGGTAGCGCGTATAGGGCACGTCGACCCACTCAAATCACACACCCAAATCCAATAGGCTCATTTAGTATCACGCGGAGACAATTAGAGTCTCTGGAGCTCCGCCACAATATCACACTCGAGTGCCCTTCCGGCACACTCGACATCATAGATCTCCAGCGGGTACCCACCAGGGTAGACCCGCCTGTAACAAGGTCAAAGTAACCGTGTGGTCATATCATCAAAGGGGAAACCCGAGGAATCACCCTCGGCGGATTCCACTCGATGAAAACATCAGGGTGAACGTATGAGGCATCACCCTCGAGGTTCACACTGAGGGGTTGCACGACAGAGTCGTATCGGAAGTGGAGAAGGAGGAATCACCCTCGATGACCACGACCGAATAGCTACACTGCAGAGTATTCATCAGGAGTGCATTACGAGGTATCACCCTCGGCACTCGATAGTAACTATGCAGAGTCGTGCAACTAAGGGGGTGTGAAGTGAGGTGTCGGTCTCTGGTCGACGATCACGTTGATCGAGTCGTCGATGATCAAGCATGGGCAACAAAGGAAAAGGTAGTGGGGGTCACTGATGGTTCACTACCAACCTATACTAAACAGTTTAACATAGGCAGGTAAGGTAACATACATTAATAGTAGCAAAATCTAATGCAAGCAGGAGAAATGGAATGGGCGATATCTGGATGCTCAAGGGGGGGCTTGCCTGGTTGCTTTGGCAAGAGAGAGGGGTCGTCAACGGGCTGCTCGTCGGTAGTGTAGTCATACCCAGCTGTAGCGTCGTCGGTATCAGCGTCTACCGAGAGAGAAGGAGGGGGAGAGAAACAATAAATTCATGGCAATAATGCAAACAATATGTATGACATGCCTAAATGATATGCCGGGGTGTTCTACTGCCTAACTAAATGATTTAGTTAATTTAGGAATTTAATCGGATTTATTTAATCAATGTTGGGCACTATTCATTTATCGAAATCAGTCTAAAAGTTCAATGTTCATATAGCTAGGGGCATCTGACAAGAATACGGAGGGCGTATTCGGGTTCGTATCGAAATTCTGAGCAACTTTCATATATAAATTATTTTCATCGGAGTTACGGTTTATTTAATATGATTTTCTAAAGTTTTTATTAATTTCTAGAATTTAATTATTTATTTAAATTCAACATTATCTGAAATAGTAATTGATGACATCAGCATGACCTAAGCATGACATCAGCAGGTCAACAGGGGCTGACCAGGGTCAACCCTGACAGGTGGGTCTAGTGGGACCCACATGTCAGTGACCCAGCTATTTAACCAGGGTTAATTTAAACTATTAAACTAATTAGGAGGTGGGGCCCAGTAGTCAGTGACAGGTTAGGCTAATTTAATTATTTTTATTAACCTAATTAGTTAATTAGGCACCTGACAAGGGGGGCCCATATGTCATAGACACAGGGGCCCCCACCAGTCAGTGACTGGGCAGTGCCCAGTCAGCCAGTTGACCAAGTCAACTGGTCAACTGGGGCTGGTCTGGCCCACCGGCAGTGGCACTGGGGGTGGCCCCAGGCCAGCCACGTCGGCGGCAGCGTCAGCCGGCCATCGGAGTTGCTCCGGCGAGCACCAGAGACGGCGGTGCGGCTTGAAAATGGCGCACAGGGCACCATTGCGAGCGCGGCCGGGCTCATTCGAACGGGCAGACGACGGCGGAGCGATCTGGGGTGACGGCGGGGGCTGCGGTGGTCGGTAGCGTCGACGGCGAGCAACAAGGCGGACGCCGGAGTTCGGCCGTCGTCGGGATCGGAGCTGGGGAGCGCAAAACAAGCGACGCGAGGTGGCTACGACGTTTACTCGATGCGGTGAGTGCAACGGTGGCACGCACGGGACCATTTGGTCACCGTGGCCACACCGGCGACGAGGCCAGGCGGCGGACGGTGTGGCCTAACGCGGAGCGGGCGCTACGGGACGCGAGCGAGCTAATGGAGAGGGGGGAGGAGGAGCAGGAGCTCACAGTGGGGCGTAGCCGTTCAGAGCGGGCGCGGGGAAGGCGTGGTGCAGCCGGAATCGTCAGCTAACGGCGGCGGGGATCCAAGGAGGAAGAAGATGGCGCAGGGTCGATGCAGGGCTCCCGGGGCTCGGGCTTGTGGTCGAGGAGGACGGGCTCGACGCGGCGGAGCTCGTGGACACGTCGGCGGGGCGAAAGGGTGGCGGTGGTCGCGTGGTTTAGCCGTGGCCATCCATGGCGGCGCTCGGGTGAAGTGGGGGAGCGAGAGAGAGAGCAAACGGAGCGGCTAGGGTTTGTCCGGGGGATCGGGGATGGGCGTATAAAGGCGCCCGTGACGCGCGGGTGGCCGTTGTCGATCGGGGACGAGGGGGGCCGGCGCGCGCGCGTGAGCGTTCGACAGCGGGGGCGCAGGTGAGCAGTGAGGTAGGGGACGGCGCTAGGTCGGCTGGGCCGCGCTGTAGCAGTAGGCTTAAGTGCACGGTAGCTACATTAGGCATTTTTCTTTTTCCGCTTTCTGTTTTTCTGTTTTCTTTTCTGTTTGCTAATTGTTTGGGCCCCAAATGAATTTTGTAGCCAGTGTGACCTAGTCCATAAATAGCAGTGCACTATACCCTAACACCAAAAACTAGTTTGGGCAAAACATCATTTCATATTTGATTTAGATTAATTAAAAGGTTATTAAATATTATTTTCAGCCACTGTTTGAGGTTGTTTGAGTCACTTATCCAATTCCAATCATGTTGGTTTCAATTTTAGAATTGTCTCTGATTTATTTGCTATTTAATGAACATTTTAGTTTCTGGTTTGAACAACTTTTATTTTCCACTTTGAATTTAATTTGAATTTGAGTTAGGAGTTGAAATGCAATATGATGCAAATGATGATCAGGCACTGTTAAACATGCTGACCTGCCATTATCAAAAGTGATTACTGTGGCTAATGACATGGGGTGTTACAAAGATTTCAGATGTTAAGGACACTGTCGGATAACAACCCAACAATGGATCTGGCAATTCACGACGGAGTTGATGTGAGTATCGGTAATCAATCAGAGGGAGAAGGGATGCAAAGGCATTGACAAGGAATGTCAACGAAGATTGCTAAACATATGGAATTAACCGTAATGCAAGCAGGCAAGAATCTCAAGAGCAATAGTCTGCAGAGGATTTTTGGAAGATCGACTAACAATGGAAAATATTTTGTGAAACACCTGAACAACTGGGGATGAATGGATCCCTAGTAAATGTGAGAAATTATCTGCAGTGCGAAAGAAGCTGCACGGCAGTAGGATCAAAGGATTCCCGGATTAATGAGGAGTATTTCGGGGTATGTCGTACATAAAGGAGTATCTGGGAATGAAGATACAAACAGCAAAGATGTGTTGCTATCCATGGTGATTATCGGTAGTAGGGAACTTGCAAAAGCAGTGGGCATAATGGTCTCGGGAAACATCGAGGAGTATCTGGAGAATCTTCTGGCGAAGCAAGCGATCATATGTGGTGAAGGAGCTCTCCGGGATGAAGTGGTTACGAGAACCAAATGTCAGAGTTAGTAAAATGTTTAACCCGAGTAGATGAGAGATCAGAATCCCAGAGTATAGACGAGGAATAAAAGATCCTAATACCACCCAATTGGCAATGTGGGCCCGTAAGCCACACAACCAAGTTAGTAAATCAGTTTTCATAGACTAGACTCAACTTCGGCCAAGGAGTTGGAAAGGGGGTTCCTACAGGCAATCGGCACTGATACCAACCTGTGATGCCCCGGCTCAATCGTGAACTAATCATGCACGCAAATGCACATGATCAAGCCTAAGGGCTCATTTGAAGATATCACAACACAACTCTAGACACAAATTTAAAATAATACAAGCTATATATTACAAGCCAGGGGCCTCGAGGGCTCAAATACATAAGATCGCTTAGAAGCATCAGCGGAAGCATCAGATATCTGAGTACAGATATAAAAGAAAGATAGATAGGCCTTTAAAAGGCGGAGCAAAAGAAAACACTACAATCGAAAAGGCGCAGGCCTCCTGCCTGTGACCCTCCAAACCTACTCCTGGTCGTCAGCCATCTCGTAGTAGTAACCACCCTCGGGGTAGTAGTAGCAGTCATCGACGGAGGCAGCTATCTCAGGGGCTCCGTCATCTAGTTGCATCAAACGGATATGGGGAAAAAGAGGAAGCAAAGCAACCGTGAGTACTCATCCGAAGTACTCAGCAAGCAAGGATCTACACTACATATGCAACATTATCAAAGAAAGGATGTATATGTGGACTGGGCTGCAGAAATGCCAGAATAGAGAGAAGGCCTAGTCCTATCGAAGACTAGCATCTTCAACGGTCTTGCAGCATTAGAAGAGTGTAGATTAGTACAGTATAAAGTAATAGTAGTAATAAGTATCAAGCTCGCCCAGACATCCTTCCTCGACTCCCTGCGAGAAAGCAATCCCAGAGCCATACTATTCATTTCTCATCTCAACATTATGTTCTACTTGTATCGATCGGGATACAACTCCGAGCGTCTGTTAGGGAGGATCCGGCTATGCATAGATTAGTTCTTCCCTGCAGGGGTGCACCAACTTACCCACCACGCTCGCTTAACTCCGGCTAGACACACTTTTCTGGGTCATGCCCGGCCTCGGCTAAACGACACGCCGCAGCCCTACCTAAATCTCAGCAGAGAGGTCCCCGTCAGTCTATATCCTAAGCGCTCAAGGGTCTTGGGCCATCGCCCTGTGCACTCCGGGTCGTTGTGTGCAGGGTGGATACCAGCGCCATCGGCATGATCCCACCCGGCCGCCATGCTGAACTAGACATCTGACAGAGCTATCGGCTGATGCATACGACGCACAGTACCCATATTTACTCCCGCGTGATGGTTAGTGCTATCGGGCCAAAGGCCCACTCAGATCAAATATCCAAATCGATAGTGCATTGGTAGCATGCGGTAACGAGCAGAGACTCATGATCGATGTGACCCCGTCGCCCCGTATCGAGGACTTGCGGCAAGGGCTAAGAATGCCCGGCCACGCCTCGTATTTATCTCATGGGCACCCTCCAGGTCAACCCGTCTCCACATCACTCGCATCTTATGCTCGCTCGGGTACCCCTCAGAGTCGACCCGACTTTCCAAGTAACAGCTGTAAAGTCCATGTAACCGTGTGTCCATAACATCAGGGGAATCTGAGGTATCACCCTTGTTGGATTCCTACTCGATGTATCCGTCAAGGTGAACTCGGAGGAATCACCCTCGATGGGTTCACACTTGAGGTGTTGCACAACAATGTCGTTATCGGGAGTGGTGAAGGAGGAATCACCCTCGATGACCACGACCAGATAGCTACTCTACAGAGTTAACATCAGAAGTGCTAAACGAGGTATCACCCTCAGCACTCCATAGTAACGCTACAGTGTCGTACAACTAAGGGGGTGATGTGCGGTGCTGGGGCCTGGTCGTCGAGTCTTCCGATGATCCAGAGGGGGCAACTGGGACAAGTGGGGTCACCGGGGTTCACTAACCAGCCTGTTCTAAGCAGTTTAGGATAAGCAGGTAATTATCAAAAGCAGGTTACAAAATCAGGTCATGCATCAGAATAGGTAAAGTAGTAACAGCTGCAATTCTAGTGCAAGCACAAGAGAGAAGAGAATAGGCGATATAGGCATGCTCAAGGGGGGTTGCTTGCCAGGAAGCACTGCGGCAAGAGAAGGGTTGTCAACAGTGTAGTCAAACTCCGGAGCGGTGTCGGTCTTGGGGACTACGTCGGTACTTGGGTCTACCGAGAGAGAAGAGGGGGAAGAAATAGATAAATACACAACAAACTTACGCAACACAGAGCATGCTATGCTAACGTGCAGTGCAGGGTTGCCTAAAAGCATGTCTAAACCATTTTAGTTAATTTTAGGATTCAATTTGGAATTATTAACCAGTATATATGCACTATTCATCTACCGGAAATAGAATAAAAGTTGTTGGTTCACCTTCGTAGACGGTACCGACACGGAAACAGATGGCACTGTCGGATTCGTCTCATCGTTCTGAGCAACTTTCATGTAGAACGTTTTTTGATCCGAGCTACGGTTTATTTTCTACGAATTTTCAAAGATTTAAACAATTTTTGAAATTATTTAAATTAACAGAAATGAATTATTGCGTCAGCATGATGTCAGCAGGTCAACCATAGCTGTTTAGGTCAAACCTGGCTGCTGGGTCCCACATGTCAAAGACAGTGGGGCTAACAACAGTTTAATTTAGCTAAACAGAGTTAATTAGTGGTTGGGCCCCACATGTCAGTGACTAATTAAATTAACTAATTAATTTTATTTATAAAAACATTTTTATTAACTAAATATGCGGTGGGGCCCGCAAGTCAGTGACACTGGGCTGCCCAGTCAGCACGTTGACTGGTCAACCCAGTCAACGGGGCCCGCGAGACCCACTGGCAGTGGCCTAGAGGTGGGGCCTAGGTGTGCCACATCGGCTGCCGGCGCCGGAGCAACGCCGGCGAGGCAAAACGCGGCGGTGCGGCCTCGGGTATCACCGGAAAATGGCTACAGGGCACGGGAGAGAGTGCGGCTAGGCGCGTTCGACCGGCCACTCGACGCCGCGTCGATTAGTGGTGGTGGCACGGCCGGACTTGGCCGGAAATGACGCCAGCGACGAGCGGAGGCGGCGGCGCATACGGGAGCTTGAGGGAAACGGTGCTACGGCGAGCTAGCGAGAAAACGGAGAGGCTGGGGAGGTTCTACGCGATGCGGCGAGCATGTTGGGCACTAGCCCGTGACCAAAAGGTCACTGGAGACTCGCCGGCGATGAGCTCCGCGGCGCTGCGTTCGGGTGCTCGGGGACGCGCAGGAGCATCCAGAGAGAGGCAGAAGGATAAGGTGCTCACCGAGCGGCACATGGAGGCCGGTGATAGGCTTAGTAGTAGCACGAGTCGCCGGAGAGGAGGAAGATCGCCGGCGACCGAGGCGGAAGGGGGCGGCTCGATCCACAGCCTGCGGTGTTCCCCGGCTTGCGCTCGTGGACGGGGACGAAGCAGACGACGTCAGCGGAGATGAGGGACACGGCGGTGAGGCGAGGTGGTGGCTGTGGCCGCGCGTTCTATGGCGGGGAGGCCATGGTGGCGCTCGGGTGAGATGGGGAAACGAGGGAGTGAGCGATGGAGGGAGGGGGAAGAGTGGCGAGGCGTCCAGGGGGAATGGACGAGGCCTCGGCCTTATCCTCTCGCGTCGGTGGGCGTCGGTGGGCAGCCACGGGCGAGCTGACACGGCGATGGAAAGAGAGGGGAGGAGGGAGAAAGAGGCCGCTGGGCTGGGCTGAGTGCACTGTGTACTTAGGCCCAGTCCAGTTTAGGCATTTTCCATTTTTGTTTCTGTTTTATTTTAGCAGCAGGCTTTTGCAAATAGAATAGCCACCAAATGACTTAGCAAAAATGTGTGGCTGGCAGAAACAAATACTAGGAAATATTGTGCACTGCCACAAAAAGTTTGGGCAAGTTTGGAATTCATTTGAAATTTTCATAAATAGGATAGCATTTAAAAATGCTAAAATGGTGCTGTTATAATTGCTAATACTCATCTTTGCACAAGAGTGATGTTGTGTTCCTTAACAAATAATTGTTATGGAATTTTGTTGAATTATGAACATTTTTCCAGCATTGAGCAACTTCAAATTGCACTTTGAATTTGAATTGAATTCAGAGAAGGAATTTGAAATGAGATATTAATCCAATATGATTAAGCTTTGTAAATCAAGATGACTTGGCACTGATCATAAGGGATTACTGTAGTGTGATGCTGGGGATGTTACAAATCTCCTCCACTACAAGAAATATCGTCCCGAGATTCAAGTGGGGAAGTAAAGAGTAACTTCGGGAGAACTGACCCTTATAGGGTTAATTATCTGGCGAACAATTCAGGGAATATGGCAGAAGTATCTCTCCAGTTGAAACTTAAGAAAACATTAAGAGCAAAGTATGAAGGTACAATAGGAAGTTCCAAGCGAATAGAAAAACGATCGATATCTAATCAGAGTGTGTAAAGGGGTTCAGAGCATCGGGAATAGATCATCTCTCGGTGGGTGGTTCGTGATAACACACAAAGCCAAGAGTATAGGATACTTCGGAATCAAGGATGTACAGGAGAGTCAGGTTCCGATCCTGTGGAGCTGTGAGGGGGGTTTGATTAAAAGTAGGGAGAACGGTGTCATCTTACCGGTCATGACAACAAGGTATGTCAGAGGATAGTCTGTCAGTTATGTCAGTGACAACATCGGTACCAAGGGCGAGGGACAAAGAGAACCATTTTCCTGCTCGTTAAAAAGAGGCGGACCAATAGGCAAAGTTCTCGTCCATTGGTGGTTACCAGAATGTCATCAACAACAATAACAGGGTCTCACTGACAAGGTTGTTCATCGGGGTATTTTATAAGCAGGGATTTATTTCTGCTTATATCATATAGATCACAAGAAAGGTTAAACAAACCAATGGGAAGCAAAATGTGTTTATACACAGGAATTAGGAGCATAACTTTTCCCAAGGAAAAGTAGAGCATGATATACATGTCAGATCAACAAGTACATCATCATTTGGATAAAGGGGGCAAGGTAATTCATGATGTTATCCATACAACAGGGTTTGGATAATACAGTAAGAAACATTTGGCAATGCACTTCCTGTTTTTGTTGTTGTTCGACGTACCACAGTCATGCTTCGGGGTAGCATTAACATGGTGTTTCAAGTAAAAGGTTGGATCTAAAGAGCACAAGAGTTACAAAGGAACAATTACAAGAATAGCAGGGAACTCAATGTCAGAGCAACCAATCACACTACAGTAAAACCTTATGATCAGTGCCAAGTCATCTTGATTTACAAAGCTTAATCATATTGGATTAATATCTCGTTTCAAATTCCTTCTCTGAATTCAATTAAAATTCAAAGTACAATTTGAAGTTGCTCAAAAGTTGCTGGAAAAATGTTCATCATTCAGCAAAATTCCATAAAAATTATTTGATAAGGACCACAACATCACTCTTGTGCAATGATGAGTATTAGCAATTATAACAGCACCATTTCACCATTTTTAAATGCTATCCTATTTATGAAAAATTCAAATGAATTCCAAAATTGCCCAAACTTTTTGTGGCAATGCTGGAAAATGCATCTTATTTTGTGGAAAAGTTTCACATTTTTCCAAATACATTTGACAGCTCATTTTAATTCAAAAACCCTTGTGAAAAAGAAAAACTAAAAAACAAAACAAGAAAAAGAAAAATGCTACTGTGGACTAGGCCTAAGTGCATAGTACGACCCAGCCCACAGTGCACGCCTCGCTCCTTCTCTCTCCCTCGCCGTGCCGGCCGCTCCGTGGCCGCCGCGTGCTGCTTCGGCCGCTGGCCGACATGACGACTCCACCGACAGGAGAGGGGATAAGAGCCTCCCCCTATCCACTCTCCCTCCCTCTCCGTTACTCTCTCCCTCTCCCTCGAGCTCGCCCGTTCCTCTCTCTCTCTCTCTGTCCCGAACGCCATCACCGCCGCACCGTCGACGTCCGCACGGCCATACGCGGCCCCTGTGCCCGCCGATTGTGTCCATCAGCTCCGCCGCGGTTTGCCACTTCTTCCGGTGCCTTCAGCTGGAGCGGGGAGGCCCTGCAGCGCCGGATCTCCCTCGCCCCCTTTCGTTCGGCTGCCGACGAACTTCTTCATCTCCGGCGACGTCTGCAGCTCCTAAACCGCCAAGGGTCTTTGTGACCGCTCGGTGAGCTCCACTCTGATCTCTCCCCTCTCCTTCCGTGCCTTCCCGCGCCCCTAGCCGTAGCTGTCGCCGTAGCCGAAGCTCATCTCCGCCGCCGTACTCGTCACCGTGGCCACACTCGCCGTCAAGCTCGGCCGAGCACGGCGTCGTGCTCAGCACACTCCCAGCAACCCAAAGCCACCACCCACGGGCCTTTATGTGCCCTACAGCGATGAGCGCAAGCTCACCCGAAAGCTGCCGCCGCAAACGACGTCTCCGGCGTCGTTTCCGGCATCCCCGGCGTAGTCTAGCAGCACCACTCAACGTGTCTCCCTCCTAGTTCTCGAATGCAAGTCGTGGCGCGTGAAATGGTGAGCCGTAGCGCGTTCCTGACGCACTCCGGCGATCAACCGCCACCAAAATGGTCGCCGGCTCAATTCCGGCGCCGGTGCTGACAAAGCACGCGTGGAGCCCACCCCAGAGAGGCTGCCGGTGGGCCCCAGCGCCTCGGTTGACCCCGTTGACCACGGTCAACGAGGGTTACTGTTCACCCCTGTAGCTGACATGTGGGCCCCCTTCGTTAATTAGACTAATTAGACTTTTAGAATTAATCTGTTAATTAACCAGTCACTGACATGTGGGGCCCAGCTGTTAATTAACTCTGTTTAGTTAAAATAAACCCCTGTTAGTCCCTCTGTGTATGACATGGGGGACCCACTGGTCAGTTTGACTAGTCAGCGGGTCTGTTGACTGCTGAGGTCATGCTGACCTCACTGCTGACGCAATAATCCTTTTCTTTTAATATTAAATAATTTTAGAAAATGTTTAAATCTTTAGAAATTCATAGAAAATAAACCGTAGCTCAGATTGAAAAACTTTATATATGAAAGTTGATCAGGAAAATGAGACGAATCCGATTATGCCCTCCTAATACATGCCACACCACTCTAACATGATGAACATGGAACTTTCCCCTCCGGTTCATCTGACCAATAATTGCCGGAGCTGGTAAAATACCACCGGATGTTTTCCCGCTCTGTCTGTAACGTGTAGCACTGCGTTAGGTCACCCCTAACACCGCTTAGTGCCATGTCTTGCTTTGTGATTGCTTTTGTTGCCGTGTATTTATTTGTTTCCTCCCCCTCTTCTCTCTTGGTAGATCTCGGTACCGATGAAGCCCTAAGGACTGCTACACCAACGACCCCCTTTGCAGCAGAGCTTCTAGGCAAGCAACCCCCCCTTGAGCCTGCCTATATCGCCTATTATCTTCTCTCTTGTGCTTGCATTAGAATTGCTGCTGTTACTGCTTTACCTATTCTCACGCATGACCTGATTTTGTAACCTGCTTTTGATAATTACCTGCTTATCCTAAACTGCTTAGAATAGGCTGGTTAGTGAACCCCAATGACCCCACTTGTCCCAGTTGCCCCCGCTGGATCATCGATGACCAGGCCCCAGCACCACACATCACCCCCTTAGTTGTACGACACTGCATCATTACTATTGAGTGTCGAGGGAGATACCTCGTTTAGCACTTTTGATGTTAACTCTGTAGAGTAGCTATTTGGTCGTGTTCATCGAGGGTGATTCCTCCTTCACCACTCCCGATAACGACGTTGTCGTGCAACACCTCAAGTGTGAACCCATTGAGGGTGATTCCTCCAAGTTCACCTTGACGGATACATCGAGTAGGAATCCAATGAGGGTGATACCTGAGATTCCCCTGATGTTATGGACACACGATTACTTGGACTTTACAACTGTTACTTGCAAAGTCGGGTCGACCCTGAGGGGTACCCGAGCGTGCATAAGATGTGAGTGATGTGGAGACGGGTTGACCTGGAGGGTGCCCGTGAGATAATTACGAGGAGTGGCCGGGCATTCTTAGCCCTTGCTGCAAGTCCTCGAGACAGGGCGACGGGGTCACATTGAATGTGAGTCTCTGCTCGTTACCGCACACCCCCAATACACTAACGATTTGGATATTTGATCCGAGTGGGCCTCTGGCCCGATAGCACTAACCATCACGCGGGAATAAATATGGGTACTCTGTGTCGTATGCATCAGCTGAAAGCTCTGTCAGACGTCCAGTTCAGCATGGCAGCTGGGTCGGATCGTGCCGATGGCGCTGGTATCCACCCTGCACGCAACGACCCGGAGTGCACAGGGCGATGGCTCAAGACCCCTGAGCGCTTAGGATATAGACCGACGGGGACCTCTCTACTGAGCTTTAGGTAGGGCTGCGGTGTGTCGTTTGGCCGAGGCCGGGCATGACCCAGCAAAGTGTGTCCGGCCGGAGTTAAGCGAGCGTGGTGGGTAAGTTGGTGCACCCCTGCAGGGAAGAAAACATCTATGCATAGCTGGATCCTTGGTAACGGACGCTCGGAGTTGTATCCCGATCGATACAACTAGAACCTAATGATGAGATGAGGTATGGATATTAGGGCTCTAGGATTGCTTTCTCGCAGGGAGTCAAGAAAGGATCTCTAGCCAAGGTTGACACTTGGATATTAGGGCTTTGGGATTGGGGAGTCGAGAAAGGATCTCTGGGTGAGGTTGATACTTATTACTACTATTACTTTAAACTGTACTAATCTACACTCTTCTAATGCTGCAAGACCGTTGAAGATGCTAGTCTTCGATAGGACTAGGCCCCCTCTTTATTCTGGCATTTCTGCAGCCCAGTCGACATATACAGCTTTTCTTTGATAATGTTGCATATGTAGTGTAGATCCTTGCTTGCTGAGTACTTCGGATGAGTACTCACAGTTGCTTTGCTTCCTCTTTTTCCCCATACCCGTTTGATGCAACCAGATGACGGAGCCCCAGAGCCAGCTGCCCCTATCGACGATCACTACTACTACCCCGAGGATGGCTACTACTACGAGTTGGCTGACGACCAGGAGTAGGTTCGGAGGGTCCAAGGCAGGAGAGCTGCGCCTTTTCGATCGTAGTGTTTTCTTTTGCCTCGCCTTTTAAAGGCCTATCTATTTTATCTTTTATATCTGTACTGAGATATCTGATGCTTCCACTGATGCTTGTAAGCGAGCTTATGTATTCTAGCCCTCGAGGCCCCTGGCTTGTAATATAAAGCTTGTATTATTTTAATTTGTGTCTAGAGTTGTGTTTTGATATCTTCAAGTGAGTCCTTAGGCTTGATCATGTGCATTTGCGTGTATGATTAGTGCATGATTGAGTCAGGGGCGTCACAGGTTGGTATCAGAGCCGACTGCCTGTAGGAACCCCTTTGCAACTCCTTGGCCGAAGTTGAGTCTAGTATCTGAAAAACCGTTTTACTAACATGGCTGTGTGGCTTATGGCCCCACGTCGCCAGTTGGGTGGTACTAGGATCTTTTATTCCTCATCTTTACTCTGGGACTCTGATCTCCCTTCTATTCGGGTTAAAGATTTTACTAATGCTAACATTAGGATCTCATAATCACTTCATCCCGGAGAGCCCCTTCACCATAGATGATTGCTTGCTTCGCCAGAAGATTTTGCAGATACTCCTCGATGTCTCCCGGGAACCCTGTGCCCACTGCTTCGCAGTTCCTGACCACCGATAAACCCCCATGGATAACTAACCATCCTTGTCGTTTGTATCTTCTTTCCCAGCTACTTTTGTTTTCACAAGATACCCTGTAATACTCCCCAGTTGTTCAAGTGTTCCGCAACATACTTCATAATGCTATTCGATCTTCCGAAAATCCTCTGCAGCCTATGGCTCTTAACATTCCTACCTACTTGCAATATGGTTAATTCCATACGTTTGATAATCTTCGTTGACCTTCCTTGTCTCCACCATTTTGAGTCCTTTGATTTAATCTGCTGCAAATGCACGCATCATCAGTTGATCCTTAGAAATTATCTTTCAACTCGGACGTCATATTTGGACATAAGTTGGTTCTCGACCAATCTAAGTGTTGTCGATCGTACCCTTAGGTCTATTCAAGTTACCTATCCATCTTCAATCAGAGCGTCTGCTCCTGATCCTTTGTTTTGAATATCATAATTCTTTTGCATTTGAACACTGAATTATTCATTTGTTTCTATAATTTGATGCCCCTGTAATCTTTCTTCTTCTGGTTGAGTACCGATACTCACATCAGATCCATCGTGGACCGTCAAATTCTTTGTTGGGTTATTATCCGACAGATTCTTTCATTTTCAAAACCCTTGCAAGTCTTTCGTCGGATACATAATGCCTTTAGGTAAATTGTATTCTCTGCTTTGTCAACCTTGCTCTGCTTTCGAGCTTGTGTTATTTAGTCCTGAAGTTGTGGTATATGTTCCTAAGATGCCCCAATGGGTTGAACCTATGCTTTCCCTAATTCATGTGAACTCGAAAGTTATGCGAGTCATACTCTTCTGGTGCTTCGCCAGATAAATCTTCTGCACTACAATTTCTTCGAAAACGAGGAGTGAATGAAAGGTTATGCACTGAAGAAGTGGGAGTCGACCTTGAACCTTTGTGTTCATGCCCATGGACCCGATGTAGAACTTATCATGGAAGCTGCTCGTAAAAATAATTATTTCATTGGTACAAGTTCATCTTGTATCTATGAATTGATCCTTTGCAATCGTGGTTCCGACTATATTTCCTGCTTGATTCCATTTCCCGGATAAGTTAAAATACTTGTCCTCTGCAAATCATTTCACCCGTCCAAACTCTACCCTGATTTACCTTCGGGTATTATCCCTAGTACTTGTTACTGGGAAGTTTAATACTCCATCACATCATTCCTAGCCTGATCGGCTATATCATTATTTTGCTAATTTTAACCGTGCTACCTGGTTCTTATTCCCGGAGCACAACTTTTTGACGCTAAGCAAAGCTTACGTCGATCTTTCTCATCTTATCATTCCACCCTAAACAACAAGCTTGATTTCGAGCTTGTGTCGTATCCATGGTTCCAATAGCCTTCACTTTATCATTCCTTTTGCTTGATGTCGTTGCTGCTCGATGGCATCTTCATCGAGCCTCTCGACAAAAGTTTTCATGATCACCATCAATATACTGCCTTGTTCTAAAATATCAATCGAATTCATGATGCGTAATACCATCCTTGCCCCTCGATGATTTGTGTTGTCATCGACACCATCCTTGACTTCCTACCAACACAGACTTGGTCATGTTTTGCTCTGACATTGAGTTCCCTGCTATTCTTGTAATTGTTCCTTTGTAACTCTTGTGCTCTTCAGATCCAACCTTTTACTTGAAACACCATGTTAATGCTACCTCGAAGCATGACTGTGGTACGCCGAACAACAACAAGAACATTGGAAGTGCATTGCCGAATGTTTCTTGCTCTATTATCCAAACCCCGTTGTATGGATAACATCATGAATTACCTTGCCCCCTTTATCCAAATGATGATGTACTTGTTGATCTGACATGCATATCATGCTCTACTTTTCCTTGGGAAAAGTTACACTCCTAATTCCTGTGTATAAACACATTTTCCTTCCCATTGGTTTGTTTAACCTTTCTTGTGATCTATATGATATAAGCAGAAATAAATCCCTGCTTATAAAACACCCCGATGAACAACCTTGTCAGTGAGACCCTGTTACTGTTGTTGATGACATTCCGGTAACCACCGATGGACGAGAACTTTGCCTATTGGTCCGCCTCGTTTTAACAAGCAGGAAAATGGTTCTCTTCGTCCCTCGCCCTTGGTACCGATGTTGTCACTGACATAACTGACAGACTATCCTCTGACATACCTTGTTGTCGTGACCGGTAAGATGACACCGTCCTCCCTACTTTTAATCGAACCCCCCTCACAGCTCCACAGGATCGGAACCTGACTCTCCTATACATCCTTGATTCCGAAGTATCCTATACTCTTGGTTTTGTGTGTTATCACGAACCACCCTCCGAGAGATGAAATGCAATAAGAACGATGACATGATGTAGACAAGATCTATTTATGTAGAAATAGACCCCATCTTGTTATCCTTAATAGCAATGATACATACGTGTCGTTTCCCTTTCTGTCACTAGGATCAAGCATCGTAAGATCAAACCCATTACAAAGCACATCTTCCCATTGCAAGATAAATAGATCAAGTTGGCCAAACAAAACCAAATATCGGAGAAGAAATACGAGGCTATAAGCAGTCATGCATATAAGAAATCAAAGAAGACTCAAATAACTTTCATGGATAAAAACATAGATCTGATCATAAACTCAAAGTTCATCGGATCCCAACAAACACACCGCAAAAAAGAGTTACATCGTATGGATCTCGAAGAGACCATTGTCGTGGGTATGAGTCTGACAGTAATAGTATAGGGTACGTAGGAGGAGGCAAGGCCCTAGCTACGGCGAGGTTGTGCACACCAGTTTACGAGTTCAGGCCCCTTTCGGAGGAGGTAATAGCCCTACGTCTCGGTGCCTCGGAGGCTTGTCGACTGGATTATGTGTGGAAGTTATAGGGGGTGCGAACCCTTGTGCCAGAGGAGGGGGTGGCTTATATAGAGTGCGCCAGGCCCCTCCAGCCCTCGGTTACACAGTGTTTAATGCGAGTTAAAATAGGGGCATTACTGGTAACGCCTACTATTAATGATCTTTATGACTACGGAGTGAATGCCTGACCGTTGCCTTCCTGGGGTGACTGTAGGCCTTCTGCACTCCGAGTGGTTCTTTGTATGGTCGAGTGTGATTATCAAGTCGAGTGGAATTGGGATATCCGAGTGGAATCTTCCATCGAGTGGATTACACTTCAGGGTGATTTCAGTCGGTATCTTCTGTAGAACTTCGTATGCCTTTGACTCTAGGGCAGCGTCCTTGGGTAGGGTACCCAGATCAGGTCTATGACCCTACCCTAGGTACATGTCATCATCATTAGCCCCCGAATGGATTTAGGTCTGAGTGAGGAAGGGTTGAAGTTGGTTCTGACTTGATTCAATGCTTCGGAGGCATTTCATCGAGGTCTTGAAAGTTCTCGTGCACTTTAACCCTGCACCAGTCGCCTCGATCGATTCTGGCCTCTGATATTGCCGAGTGAATTATGCTATAAATCTTCGAGTGAATTGGAATGTGATATCTTTAAGGCGATTGACTGCTCTGCGGTCTCCGGATCTCACGGGATTCAAAATTTTGGGGAAGCGCGCGGGACGGGGCATGGCGCAATAAATGGAACGAGTAGATAGGGGCTCCTCGATCTTCTCGCCGCCTTTTTCACCACGTATCGAGCCAGCGCCTATTACGGGATGTGATAGGATTGCTCGGGTCCATGGGTCAGCCACTCGGAAGCGGGCCCATAAAAAGCACCGAGGCTGATGCGAAGCACTATGCATTCCATTCGTTCCCCTCCTCTCCACTTCTCCGCCTCGCCACTTCCTGTTCCCCTCGAGCTCCGCCGCCATGGTGAAGGAGAAGACCGCGGCTCTGGAGCGTGTGAAGAAGGTGACGGCAAAGGGAAAGAAGACGGCTCGGGGGTCGTCGTAGCGGTCCGGTCTGCCGCCTGGTTGGATCCAGGGGGACTGGACCGCTCGACCGTCGTGAAGGAAGACTTGGAGAATCTCGCTCACGACGGCTTGATTGCTCATGGGTCATGGAGGCTGTCGGAGGGGGAATCTGAGCCCCGGCCGCGCGAGGATGAGTGCGTCCTCCTCACCACCCACGTCGAGCGAGGTTTCTCCCTGCCCCCGCATCCGTTCGTTCGGGGTTTTTGAACTTTTTCGGTGCTCAGATCCATCATTTTCCTCCCAACACAATCTCATACCTTGCCGCATTTGTTTCCATGTGTGAGAACTTCCTTGGATGTTAGCCGCATTGGGGTCTGTTCAAGCACATTTTCACCTGCCGCTCTCAATCGGTAAAGAAAGCCAATCCAGACGACAAAAAGACGCACATGATCCAAATGTGTGGGGGGTTAGGGGTCCAAATGAGAGGTAGGAGCACTTTTCCGCCCATGACTTTTCCCGAGTCAGTTAGCGGATGGCAGTCGACTTGGTTTTACTACAAAGACATCCCGACTCCTGGTCAGTCGACTGGCCTCCCTCCTTTCACTCTAGATAGACTCCGGCAGCCCTCTTCACTGAAAGTAACCGCGGCTGAGAAGGGTGAGGTATCCATGTTAGTCGACGCGGTCATCGCCTTGGTTCAAGGGGGAGTGACGGGTATGGATCTGTTGGAGGTATTCCTCAGACAACGGATCCAGCCCTTGCAAGCCCGTGACCATCCTATGTGGATGTACTCGGGTCCAGCAGACACTGCTCGAGCCCACCCAGAGGAGGTTGACGATGAGATGGTGGCCCAGTGGCTCCGGAGCATTACTGGTAACAAGGACAACCCCCGGGGGTCCAGGAGGATTTTGCCATTCGACGCCCAGAACGCACCCGGAGAGGTCAGGCATTTTCAGTCGAGTGTTTATGACTTATTTGACATGTAACTGTCTTGAAACGTGACTGATACTTGTAACCTGTGTCTTGTAGGTTTTCACCAGGATGTACTCGATGCCGAACAGGGAGCAACTCCAAGAAGTAGAGAGTGACAGAGAGAGTGCTGATTATGAGTATGCAGACAACAGTGAAGATGGCAGTGATGATTCTGGCAGCAGCGAGGAAGTCGACTCGCCGCCCCGCTCTGAACGGCATTCCAAGCAGTCGCAGGACCCTGTGGGAGGACGTGGCAAAGCAATCCCGCTGAGTGCCAAAATTCTGAAGCGTTCTCGGACTTCAACTCCAGAGCCATCGGAGAAGGCCGCGAAGCAGGCCAAAGTTGTTCCAGCGAAACCCCAGAAGGCTCTGCCCAGGATCAAGGTGGCGGTGCCTGTGGCTTCAGCGTAAGAGTTTCTTTCCTTTGTTCTTATGTGTTGTTGTGGACTCATTCACTCGCTTGACCGAGTGAATCTTGGAACTTTCAGTGCTGCTACTTCTGCAAGATCTATGGATATCGACGAGGAGCGTGGTGATGCGGAGACCACGGATGCTGCCACCTCTCGGGCAGGTATGATACCATAGCCACGTTCATTTTCTGTCGATTGAAATCTTTCTGGTCGACTGAAATCTCACTGTCGAGTGTTTGCAGTGCCGACAAATGTTATCCAGCTTCCCGATGATGACGATGAGGATGTGCCTCCGAGGAATACCGGGAGGGGAGGCAGAGCTTTGAGCAAGAGGGCGCCTGCCAACAGAACACCTCGCTCAGCACCTGAGCCTGTAGTTCAACAACTTGATGATCCAGTACGGGCTACAGTCTCTTTTGCTGATCCTCTGTCGACTGACCAACCCTCAGCGTCGACTGCTCAGGCTCCTGATCTGATTGTACAACTTCAAGCTTCAACTCCATCGGTTCTTCCATTTGTTATGCATCATGTCCCGGAGGACCAAGTAGGAGCTCCCAAGGAGGCCATGATCCAGGTGGGTTTGATGATGGACCGACTGAAGGTGGTGTATGACACCAGCAAGGCCGCCTATGACGCCAACTCCACCCTCCAAGCCAATGTCCGAGTAAGTGGGATTGTAAGTTGATTTCCGATTGGTTTTCCAGCTCGATTCTTGCTCTGTTAGGATATGCTATCAGGAAACTGCTGCTTTGTTATTCGTAAGATGTTAGTCTGAACCTTGCATTTGTACACCCACTGGGTGTTTTTTGTAGTTGTGTAGCTCTTTCACTCGAATTTAGGCAGGTCATGTCGAGTGAGTTCTTGGTCCAGTGGGGACACGCTGAGTGCACCCACTGGGTGTAGTCCCCGAGACCGTTGTCGACTACGGGCAGTCGACTGTGGTCTTAGAACAAATGTGGGTTTTTTTACTCCTTCCACTCTGGCTGGGCTGACCATGCCAAGTGGGAAATCAAACCAGTGGGGGCACACTGAGTGCACCCACTGGGTGTAGTCCCTGAGACTGCTGTTGAATGTTTGATTCGGCAGCAGTCTTAGAACTCTTTCGCCATAGCAATTTGATCTTGCACTTTTTCACTCAGAAGTAGCTGATCTTTTTTCCTGTCGATTGACCTGTCTTGTTGTTGATTGCAGAAATCTTGCGAGCTCGGTACTCAGTATGCTGCTTTGGAACAGGAGAAAAACCAACTCAAGCTTGACCTGGATCTGGCCAAGGAGAACCTGAAGAAAGCTCGAGATGAAGTGGCAATCATGGGAGGTAACAACCCTTCGACTGCGTGCCTTGTCGTTTTTCCTTTCCCACTCCCTTTTGAGGTGAGTGAGTGATTCCACTCGAACAGATGTGCGTAGTGAAAATCGTCGACTCCAAGCCCGACTGAAGAATGTTGTTTCTTTAGACAAAATGAAGCAGGCCTTGGAGCAGAAGGATCTTAACCTTGTGGGGGTGCAGAAGACGGCGCGCGAGAAGACTGAACTGGCGGACAGGAAGCTAGCTTCAGTCGGCAAGTTGGAGGAGGAGAATGCTAAGCTGAAGACTGTTGCTGATGAGGCAAAGAAAGAAGCAGTGCAGCTGAAGGAGGAGAAGGCGGCTTTGGCTGACAAAGTGGATGTTCTCACTCGGAAGAGGGACAAACTGGAAGCTTATATGGGTGGTCTTGCCAAGAAGATGTTCCTTATGCTCGAAGGTATTTTCCCTCATCCGACTGGATTCAAAGAATTCTCTCACAATGTTGCTGCCATCTTACCATTTTTCTCCCCGTGCAGAGTTCTGTCAGAACTTCGAGGAGGGAACCGGGCGGATCGAGACAGGACTGGACCCCATCAACTCTCCCATTAAGGATGAAGCTGCCATGAATGTGCGGCGACTAGAATCTCGCCTTGACAGTGTCTTGGACTATGTGGCTCGACTAAAAGTTGCATTGTCGTGGATTGACAAGGAGCTGTGGCCTGAGGATGTGCTTCTGAATGACCTCGAGTCACTGATGACTCGATTCAATGACATCCCTAACTGAGTGCAAGCATGGAAGAAGTCAGCTGCTCGCTGCGGCGTTTACGTGGCTCTATCACTCGTCCGTGTTCATTGCAAGGAGGTCAAGGAAGAGAAGCTGAAATCTCTTCAGGTGGCAAACAACAAAAAGCTTTAGTTTCAATCTTTTATGGAGACTTTCATCGACGCAGCCACTCGCATCGCGGACGGTATCGACTTGGATGCTTTCGTCGAGCCAGCTAGTCCTCCTCCTGCCGAGTGAAAAACTGGATAACTTAACTTTACTTGCCTCGGAATGCTGAGTGATTTTGTAATTGTTAAACCTTTTCGGGCCTGACGCCTGGGTACTTCTGTTCGCGGTTCTGAACCTTGTTGGATTTATCCGAACTTGGTTGCTTTATTCGAACGCAGTTGCTTTATCTCCAATGCTCTTGGATCCTTTGACTTAGGTGAATCTTGTATCGCAGCTAAGTCTCCGAGTGAAAGGATTGCTCTTCACTCGGAGTAGACGTTGTACTTGTGGCACAGCTCAGGGTGCACCTCGTTCCCCCCAAGTGAGAGGATTGATTTCCACTCGGCGTGTTTTTGAAACTTAGGCGAGCACGGGGTCGCAGCTAAGCCTCTGAGTGAGAGGGTTGCTCTTCACTCAGAGTGTTTGTGAAACTTAGGCGAGTACGGGATCGCAGCTAAGCCTCCGAGTGGGAGGATTGCTCTCCACCCAGAGTGTGTTTTGAAACTTAGGCGAGTATGGGGTCGCAGCTAAGCCCCCGAGTGGGAGGATTGCTCTCCACTCGGAGTGTGTTTTGAAACTTAGGCGAGTACGGGGTCGCAGCTAAGCCCTCGAGTGGGAGGATTACTCTCCACTCGGAGTTTGTTTTTGAAACTTAGGCGAGTACGGGATCGCAGCTAAGCCTCTGAGTGGGAGTATTGCTCTCCACTCGGAGTTTGTTTTTGAAACTTAGGCGAGTACGGGGTCGCAGCTAAGCCACCGAGTGGGAGGATTGCTCTCCACTCGGAGTGTGTTTTGAAACTTAGGCGAGTACGGGATCGCAGCTAAGCCTCCGAGTGGGAGGATTGCTCTCCACTCGAAATTTGTTTTTGAAACTTAGGTGAGTACGGGATCGCAGCTAAGCCTCCGAGTGGGAGGATTGCTCTCCACTCAGAGTGTGTTTTGAAACTTAGGCGAGTACGGGGTCGCAGCTAAGCCCCCGAGTGGGAGGATTGCTCTCCACTCGGAGTGTGTTTTGAAACTTAGGCGAGTACGGGGTTGCAGCTAAGCCCCCGAGTGGCAGGATTACTCTCCACTCGGAGTTTGTTTTTGAAACTTAGGCGAGTACGGGATCGCAGCTAAGCCTCCGAGTGGGAGGATTGCTCTCCACTCGGAGTTTGTTTTTGAAACTTAGGCGAGTACGGGGTCGCAGCTAAGCCCCCGAGTGGAAGGATTGCTCTCCACTCGGAGTGTGTTTTGAAACTTAGGCGAGTACGGGATCGTAGCTAAGCCTTCGAGTGGGAGGATTGCTCTCCACTCGGAGTTTGTTTTTGAAACTTAGGCGAGTACGAGATCGCATCTAAGCCTCCAAGTGGGAGGATTGCTCTCCACTCGGAGTGTGTTTTGAAACTTAGGCGAGT
This sequence comes from Thinopyrum elongatum, assembly GCA_011799875.1. Taxonomy (NCBI): domain Eukaryota; kingdom Viridiplantae; phylum Streptophyta; class Magnoliopsida; order Poales; family Poaceae; genus Thinopyrum; species Thinopyrum elongatum. The sequence continues at coordinate 349,980,017 of CM022303.1, forward strand.
ACAGGGTCGCAGCTAAGCCCCCGAGTGGGAGGATTGCTCTCCACTCGGAGTTTGCTTTTGAAACTTAGGCGAAACAGGTTCGCAGCTAAGCCACCCACTGGGGGATTTGAACACGTGTTTATGCGATAAGAATCCTTTAGGAGACTGCGAAAATCATGTCTTTGATAAACAATCTGAAACTATTCTTATTACATCCCGATGATCCGAGTGTTTAGGTGTAAAAATGGCGTAGCAGATCCGCGTTCCAGGAGCGCGGCTCGTCTTTCTTCTTTGCCACGTTGTAAAGGTGATATGCCCCGTTGTGGAGTACCTTGGTGACGATGAAGGGGCCTTCCTAGGCAGGGGCGAGCTTATGAGAGCGTTGCTGATCCACTCGGAGCACAAGGTCTCCTTCTTGAAATGCTCGACCTCTGATGCTTCGGGCATGGAATCGACGAAGGTCTTGCTGATAGATGGTCGACCGGATCAAGGCCATCTCTCTCTCCTCCTCCAGAAGATCGACAGCATCTTTGACGTGCTTGCTCTGCTTCGGTTTCTGAGAAAAGTTCTACTCGGGGCACATTGTGGAGCAAGTCACTCGGAAGCACAGCTTCAGCCCCATATACCATGAAGAAAGGAGTTCGACCAGTTGACCGGTTGGGAGTTGTCCTCCATCCCCACAGAACGGACGGTAACTCGGTCACCCAACCGCCTGCTGCATGCTTGAGGTCGCGCATCATTCGGGGTTTCAGCCCTTGGAGGATCAAACCATTTGCTCTTTCGGCTTGCCCATTAGACTGCGGGTGCGCGATGGACGCGTAGTCGACCCGAGTGCCTTGGGCAACGCAAAAAGCTCTGAACTCATCGGAATCAAAGTTTGAGCCGTTGTCCGTTATAATGTTGTGCGGAACTCCATATCTAAATATTAACTCTCTGATAAAACTGATGGTTGTGCTTGAGTCGAGGTTCTTGATGGGTTTGGCTTCAATCCACTTAGTGAACTTGTCGACTGCTACGAGCAGATGGGTGAAGCCGCTTCTGCCAGTCCTTAGGGTCCCAACCATGTCCAGTCTCCAAACAGCAAATGGACAGATGAGTGGAATAGTCTTCAAGGCCGATGCGGGCTTGTGGGACATGTTCGAGTAAAACTGGCAGCCTTCACATTTGTCGACGATATCTTTCGCCATCTCATTTGCCCGTGGCCAGTAGAATCCTGCTTGGTATGCTTTAGCCACGATGGTCCGAGAGGACGCATGGTGACCACAGGTCCCCGAGTGAATCTCGTTCAAGACCAGTCGACCTTCTTCTGGAGAGATACATCGCTGAGCTACGCCAGTTACACTTTCTCTGAAAAGCTGTCCACCTATAACTGTAAAGGCTTTTGACCTGTGGATGATCTGACGCGCTTCAACTTCATCCTCTGGAAGCACTTGCCTGAGCAAATATGCAATATACGACATAGTCCAGTCGGGGTGATTACCACAATCTCCATGATTAAGTCAACTACCGCCGGCACTTCGACCTCAGTCGGATTGGTAGCACTTATTGGTTGTGGGGGCTCCTCCGTAAAGGGATCTTCTTGTACTGACGGGGTGTGGAGATGCTCCAAGAAGACATTACTGGGAATAGGCTTCCGAGTGGAACCTATTTTCGCCAGATCATCAGCCGTTTGATTCTTGAGTCAGGGTATGTGGTGGAGCTCTAACCCTTCAAACTTCTTTTCTAATTTCCTCACTGAATTGCAGTATCCAGTCATAGCAGGGCTCCTGATATCCCACTCCTTCATCACCTGATTAACCACCAAATCTGAGTCACCGTAAACCATCAGGCGACAGACGCCGAGTAAGATGGCCATAGGCAACCCATACAGAAGTGCTTCGTACTCAGCTTCATTGTTGGAGGAATCAAAGTGAATCTGGAGGGCGTAACTGAGCTTGTCACCTCTTGGGGACACCAGAACAACTCCAGCACCACAGCCATTCAGCATTTTAGATCCATCAAAAAACATGGTCCAGTGCTCCGAGTGAACTTGAGTCGGCTGCTGTTGCTCACTCCACTCGGCCAGGAAATCTGCAATTGCCTGGGACTTAATTGCCTTTTTCGTTTCAAACTTGATATCCAGAGGGAGAAGTTCAATCGCCGACCGGTTGCATCTCGATTATTCAAAATCTCTGATAATGGAGCGTCGCTGACGACTGAAACCGAGTGGTCTGCGAAGTAATGTGCAACTTTCTTTGTGGTTAGATAAATTCCGTAGACAAGCTTCTGGTAATGCGGATACCTTTGCTTGGACGGAGTCAAGACTTCGGAAATGTAATACACTGGGCGTTGAACTTTTTAGGCTTTTCCTTCTTCCTCTCGCTCGACCGTGAGCACTATGCTGACCACTTGCCCGGTAGCTGCAATATATAGCAGTAGAGGCTCCTTGCTGATCGGGGCAGCAAGCACCGGCTGGGTGGAAAGCAGGGCTTTGAGTTCTTCAAACGCTGCTCCGGCTTCAGGAGTCCACTCGAATGTATCTGATTTCTTCATCAGTTGGTAAAGAGGCAGTGCCTTTTCAACGAGACGAGAAATGAATCGACTTAGAGCAGCAAGGCAACCTGTAAGCTTCTGTACGTCATGCACACGCACAGGGCGTTTCATTCGGAGAATTGCACCAACCTTTTCAGGATTCGTGTCGATTCCTCGTTCGGAAACGAGAAAACCTAGTGACTTTCCACCAGGAACTCTGAACATGCACTTGGATGGATTCAGCTTGATATCATATCTTCTCAGATTGGCAAATGTTTCAGCGAGGTCAGCCAACAGGTCGGAACTCTTGCGTGACTTGACCATGATGTCATCCATATATGCTTCCACATTCCGACTGATCAGAGTGAGCAGGCACTTCTGGATCATGCGCATGAATGTGGCGCCAGCATTCTTGAGACCAAAAGGCATGGTGACATAGCAAAAACACCCGAAAGGGGTGATAAAGGCTGTTTTTATTTCATCGGGTCCATACAGTCGGATCTGATGGTACCCGGAATATGCATCCAGAAATGACAAACGCTCACACCCCGCAGTCGAGTCGACAATCTGATCGATGCGGGGGAGAGGAAAATGATCTTTCGGGCAGGCCCAATTGATATGCTTGAAGTCAATGCACATACGAAGTGATTTATCTTTCTTGGGGACCATGACGACGTTGGCGAGCCACTCGGAGTGGTATATCTCACGGATGAACTCAGCTGCTAGGAGCCGAGCCACCTCTTCACCAATCGCCTTCCTCTTTTCCGCAGCGGACCGACGGAGATGTTCTTTGATGGGTTTTGCTTTCTGGTTGACACGCAAACGGTGCTCAGCCAGCCCCCTGGGTACACCTGGCATGTCTGATGGTTTCCATGCAAAGATGTCCCAGTTCTCACGGAGGAACTGGATGAGCGCGTCTTCCTACTTGCTGTCGAGTGTAGTTGAGATGTGAGTCAGAGCAGCTGTGGGGTCTTCCGGGTGAATATGCACAGGTTTTGTCTCACCGGCCGACTGAAATGCGGACTCCGAGGCGGGCTTCTTAGCTCGCAACAAATCACCCAGATCTGCATTCTTCTTGTATTCTTCCATCTCGACTGCTGACATTTGTTCATCAGCAATTTTCGAGCCTTTTTGAAGGCACTCCTCTGCTCTCTGCCTATTCCCCATGACTGTGATCACACCTTTGGGTCCGGGCATCTTCAACTTGAGATACACGTAACATGGTCGGGCCATGAAACGAGCATATGCGGGCCTGCCCAGAATAGCGTGATAGGCACTGTGGAAATCCACCACCTCAAATGTCAACTTCTCTTTGCGGTAATTCTTGGAATCATCGAAAACCACATCAAGAGTGATCTGTCTGAGTGACTTTGCCTTCTTCCCGGGAATGACGCTGTGGAACTGCATGTTGCTCTCACGGAGTTTGGACATCGGAATGCCCATCCCCTGGAGGGTCTCAGCGTACAAAATGTTCAAACCACTGCCTCCATCCATAAGGACCTTAGTCAGTCAGGTGCCCCCTACGACTGGGTCGACCACCAGCGCTTGCTGCCCAGGAGTAGCTACGTGCGCCGGGTGATCTGACTGGTCGAACGTAATGGGAGTTTTCGACCACTTCAAGTACGTCATAGTTGTCGGAGCAACCATATTCACTTCTCTGTTGATAACTTTCAGTCGACTTTTGCTCTCGACATCAGCAAAAATCACCAAGGTAGCATTGACTTTAGGGTAACCATCATATTCTTCCTTTTCTTCATCCTTATCAGAATCCTTCTCATTGGGCTGGCCATCTCGGAACTGCTGAATCAGGAGTCGACATTATCGAGTGGTATGCTTGGGCAAAATCAAGTTACCCTCCTCATCTTTCTTCGTGTGAATGTGACATGGCAAATCCAAGACGTCTTGGTCTGACTGGTCTTTCACCTTTTTGGGAACCCACGGCCCCTTAGGTTTTCCCTTGAACTTTCCTTGATTCAGAACTGCGGCCTCGGCAGGACCTACAGGTTCGGCCTTACATTTTTGCTTCTGACTGGTGTTTCCACCTCCAGTGTCCTGGCCGACTGGTTTTCCCTTGCCACTGCAGAGCCGATCTTCCTCTTCGCCATTAGCATACCAAGTGGCAATTTCCATCATTCGGCCAAGAGACATATCTCCAGAACGACCAAACTTCATGTTGAGCTCTCTGTATCGGACACCATCTTTGAAGGCGCAAACTGCCTGGTGCTCTGACACATTTTCCACCGTATGGTGAAGCATTGTCCATCTCTGGATGAAGTCTCTCAAAGTTTCATCCGGCTTCTGGATGCAGTGTTGCAATTCAGTCAGCCCAGCAGGTCGCTTGCAGGTGCCCTCGAATGTTTTGATGAACACTCAGGCTAACTCTTCCCAACAGAAAATACTTCCAGGGGCCAACTGATTCAACCAAGCTCTGGCTGAACCTTCAAGCATCAAGGGGAGGTGCTTCATGGCTACATCATCGTTGCCTCCACCAATCTGCACTGCCACATGGTAATCTTCTAGCCACGTGTCTGGCTTCGACTCACCGGTGAACTTGCTCACGCCCGTAGCCAATCTGAAGTTGGGAGGGATCTCAGCGGCTCGGATGGCTCTACTGAAACACTCGGGCCCAGAAACAAATGCTCTGCTTCCAATCGGACGGTCTCTGTCTTGTCCTTCTCTGTTTGCCCTACCTCTGTCGACCAAACCTTGTACGAGGAGTGACCTCGCATCAAACCCAGGCTCTCTTGGGTCGACTGGGGCTCTCCGCTCGTCACCATACGGGCACCTGTCGTCATACCGCTGGGGCGCGTACGACCCGCCCCTCGGAGGGGGCGTAGGCACTCGACGGTGGTCATCACGGGGATATCGATGATCATATTGTCTGTGGCCTCGACCCAGGAACTGATCCTGATGGTGACCTCGATCTTCACGCCGTGGAGGCGATCTCAGACTATGTGCCGACTGAACTGTGTCCGCCACTACAGACCTGCTATGAATTCTGTTGCGCGACTGAGAAACGACTGAATTCTGTTCTCCTGCTGCTCGGAGCCGCGCTCGGATCTGCTGCAGCCCTCTACCAGCTTCTGACCGGGACTGCTGAGTTGAATCTGCGATACGAGCAGCTGCTGTAACATTTTGAATCGGAGTACGGTATACCTGAACTTCTTCCTGAGGTCTAGTCAGAAACAATTGTCGTTGACGTCGACTGGAACTAGGGATCATCCTCCAGGAGCGTTCGTCGAGTGCCTACTGGAGATTCTCCAGACGCGCCCACTCAGCCAAGGTGGCTAAGCGCGCAGCCTCCAAAGCCCGAGCCTCAGAGGACTCCCCAACGATGGGGGTCTGGAGAGTCTAGACGTTGCGGCGATGCAGCTCTTCCTTCTGCTCCGCAGTGAGGGCCTCAGGAATATATTCATCATGATCGAGCGACGGGCTGCCGCTGCCGCCGCCGCCGTGATGAAATCCAGGCGGACTGCGATGGGAGTCGACCATGAGGACTTCTGCCGTTGGATCGTTGCTCTCGCAATCGGAAAGCGAATCCGAGTGACCAGCTGGCAGATCGAACAAACCGTAAAGGGATTCATCGGGTTCGATCACCGCGACTTGCGGGGTGGTCGACTGACGAGCCACCGCGTGCTTCACCCACCACTGGAGCTGCGAACGACCGGATCGCTTGCGACGGCGGACGGCGGGGAGCGGAGACGCCACGGGAGCCGACCGATACTGAGTCGACGGCTGCCGCAGCAGGACGCCGCAGGCACTCGCACGGAAGTGCGCTGCCCCGCGGATGGGGAGGGCCTCGACGTCAAGGGGAGCTTCTTGAAGCCAGGTGGAGTCATCGGCGATGAAGCCAAGCACGCCTAGACGGATCTCGTGACCCAAAGCCAAGCCACCATCGGAAACCATGTTGATGGAGAACGAAATTTGCAACCTCGCAGGAAGTCGCTCGGACGCCGGCCCCACGGTTGGCGCCAACTGTCGTGGGTATGAGTCTAACAGTAATAGTATAGGGTACGTAGGAGGAGGCAAGGCCCTAGCTATGGCGAGGTTGTGCACACCAGTTTACGAGTTAAGGCCCCTCTCGGAGGAGGTAACAGCCCTACGTCTCGGTGCCTCGGAGGCTTGTCGACTGGATTATGTGTGGAAGTTATAGGGGGTGCGACCCCTTGTACCAGAGGAGGGGGTGGCTTATATAGAGTGCGCCAGGCCCCTCCAGCCCTCGGTTACACAGGGTTTAATGCGAGTTAAGACAGGGGCGTTACTGGTAATGCCTGCTATTAATGATCTTTATGACTACGGAGTGAATGCCTGACAGTTGCCATCCTGGGGTGACTGTAGGCCTTCTGCACTCCGAGTGGTTCTTTGCATGGTCGAGTGTGATTATCAAGTCGAGTGGAATTGGGATATCCGAGTGGAATCTTCCGTCGAGTGGATTACACTTCAGGGTGATTTCAGTCGGTATCTTCTGTAGTATTTTGTATGCCTTTGACTCTAGGGCAGCATCCTTGGGTAGGGTACCCAGATCAGGTCTATGACCTTACCCTAGGTACATGTCATCGTCAACCATTGTATTGAGAATCAAAGAAGAGAGAGAAATCCATCTAGCTACTAATTACGGACCCGTAGGTCTACAAAGAACTACTCACGCATCATCGGAGAGGCACCAATGGACATGATGAACCCCTCCGAGATGGTGTCTAGATTGGATCTGGTGTTTCTGGAACTTGCGGCGGCTGGAATTGATTTTCATCGACTCCCCTAGGGTTTCTGGAGTATTGGGGTATTTATAGAGCAAAGAGGAGGTGTGGGAGGCCACCGAGGTGGGCACAACCCACCTGGGCGCGCCTGGGCCTCCAGGCGCGCCCTGGTGGGTTGTGCCCCCCTCGGGGCACCCCCAGGTGCTTCTCCGACCCACTGGATGTCTTCTGGTCCAAAAAAAATCCACAAAAAGTTTCGCTCCGTTTGGACTCCGTTTGGTATTGATTTCCTACGATGTAAAAAACATGCAGAAAATAGCAACTGGCACTGGGCACTATGTCAATAGGTTAGTACCAAAAAATGATATAAAATGACTATAAAATGATTGTAAAACATCCAAGAATGATAATATAACAGCATGGAACAATCAAAAATTATAGATACATTGAAGACGTATCAGCATCCCCAAGCTTAATTCCTGCTCGTCCTCGAGTAGGTAAATGATAAAAACATAATTTTTGATGTGGAATGCAGCCTATCATGTTCATCACGTATTCTTTTCTTTATAGCATGGACATTTGGACTTTTATATGGTTCAAAGCAATAGTCTAGTTTTGACATGATAACTTAAATACTCAAGCATATCAACAAGCAACCATGTCTTTCAAAATATCAATGCTAAAATAAGTTATCCCTAGCCCATTATGCTCAATCATTGATCCATTCATTCATGAAACACACTCGCATATTAGCTACACCCAATGCTCAAGTATGATCATAGTGCCCCTTAGTTGGTGCTTTATAAGAGAAGATGGAGACTCAAAATAAAAATAAAAATTGCATAAAGTAAAAGAAAGGCCCTTCGCGGAGGGAAGTAGGGATTTGTAGAGGTGCCAGAGCTCAAAGAGAAAATTGAGAGATAAAAACATTTTGGGAGGTATACTTTTCCCACCAACGAAAATGACTTAGAGTTCCCCACACTTTCCATGCTAGATATATCATAGGCGGTTCCCAAATAGAAAATAAAGTTTATTCCATTTACCACCATTTCTTTCACTTTCCATGGCTAGCCGTATCCACGGGTGCCCTCCATACCAACACTTTCCAAGGAATTTATTATTTGACAACATAAAGTAAATTCATTTATTTATTTTGGGACTGGGCATACCTAATACCTTTGCCTTACTCTCGTGCAATGACAAGTGAATAAACACTCATCGTGAGAATAACACATCTAGCATGGAAAATATCGGCCACCCCTCAGCGCCTCACAAGCGGTACGAGCACACAAAAGAGAAATTTATTTTGAAAATTAGAGATGGCACATGCAAATTTGCTTAGAACGGCAAAATAATACCGCATATAGGTAGATATAGTGGACTCATATGGCAAAACTGGTTTAAAGGGTTTTGGATGCACAAGTAGTGATCATACTTAGTGCAAAATGAAGGCTAGCAAAAGATTGAGAAGCGACCAACCAAGAAACAAAAAATCTCATAAGCGAGCATTAAGCATAATTAACACCGAATAATGCACCACAAGTAGGATATAATTTCATTGCATAACTATTGACTTTCGTGCATGCATAGGGAATCACAAACCTTAACACCAATATTCTTACTAAAGCATAATTACTCATCAACATAACTCACATATCACATCATCATATCTCAAAACTATAACAAGGAATCAAGTTTATTTTGTCCAATGATCTTCATGAAAGTTTTTATTATATCCTTCTTGTATATCTATCACTCTGGGACTAATTTTCATGTGTTGCTTTTGATAAGCTCAAACAAATATAAGTAAAGATCATGAGCATAATACTTCTTTCTCTCAAATTAATTTAAGTGAAGCAAGAGAGAATTTCTTAAAAAAATTACTAACTCCCAAATAAATCTAAGTGAAGCATGAGAGCATTTCTTCAAAAATAATAAAGCACACCGTGCTCAAAAAGATATAAGTGAAGCACTAGAGCAATTCCATAGCTCATAAAGATTTAAGTGAAGCATAGAGAGCAATTCTAACAAGTCATGGCATAATTTTGGTTCTCTCAAATAGGTGTGTCCAGCAAGGATTCAAGACTTAAAACAAAAAGCAAAACAAGCAAAGACTCATATCATACAAGACGCTCCAAGCAAAACTCATAGTATGTGAGGAATAAATATATAGTTCCGAGTAAAATACCGATAGTCGTTAGAAGAAAGAGGGGATGCCACTCGGGCATCCCCAAGTTTAGCTGCTTGCTTCTCTTTGGATAATATCTTGGGATGCCATGGGCATCCCCAAGCTTAGGCTCTTATTACTCCTTATTCCTTCATCCATCGTAAAATCACCCAAAACTTGAAAACTTCGATCACACAAAACTCAACAAAACATTCGTGAGATCCGTTAGTATAAGAAAACAAATCACTACTATAAGTACTGTAGCAAACCAATTCATATTTTATTCTTGCATTCTATCTACTATATTCCAACTTTTCTATGGCAAAAACTCTTCAAAGAAAACCATAGAATCATTAAAATAAGCACACAACGCAAAGAAAATAGAATATGTCTAAAACAGAACAGTCTGTATCAATCTGAATATTTTGAATACTTCTGTAACTCCAAAAATTCTGAAAAATTAGAACAACAGAATAAATTTGTATATCAATCTTGTGTTAAAAATTCAGAATGTTTCGTCTCTTCTGTAATTCTAAACAATTATTTTTCCGGACGCAAAAGTTTCTGTTTTCCAACAAGATCAAATCAACTATCACCCAACATAATCCTAAAGGCTTTACTTGGCACAAAAACTAATTAAAACATAAAAAACTCAATCATAACAGTAGCATTATTATGCTAACTCTCAAGAACATAAAGCAAAAGGCAAAAAAAAATTATTCATTGGGTTGCCTCCCAACAAGCGCTATCGTTTTACGCCCCTAGCTAGGCATAAAGCAAGGATCTAAGTATTGTCATCTTTGTTCTTGTTTTCCTTGGAGGTATTTTTTTTCAGGAGGTTTTGCAAAGACAACATAAAACACATTATCCATGGAAACTTTAGCACTATCGAGTTGCTTATCATCATATCCCCTTTGATTTTCGGCAGCAATCCAAGAATAATGTTGATTAACATCATTGAAAACTTGTTGGATTAGATCTAAAACAGGGACTTGCTTTTTAAGATTATCATCAAAAATTTGGTTATCCCCAAGCAAATGTCTTAAAGCATAATCACTATTATAAATAATTTCATCTATCACGGGTTTTTCACGATTCATACCATAGAAATCAAAGATCTCCCTAGCTTCCCGTATTATGTAGTCAAATTCATTCATAAGAACAAGAGTGGCCAACTTTTTAGCTTTAGGATTCTTTATGATGGGTAACTCATAAAACAATCTTTGCAAGGTAGGATGAGTATGGACAAACTTATTTTCAAGTTTCAGAACTAGTGCTGAGATAGCTTCCGCATAAGACTTAGTCTTTTTAAGTATAGGGACATCATCAAGACTTAAATTTCCAACACAATTGAAAAATTCCTGGATATGTTCTTTTCCCATAAAATTCCCTTGCCCCAAGACAAAAGTTTTGGCATCTAGATTACCCGTACGCTCCATTTTAGGAGTTAGGCCATCATCTATTTCTGCCATACCGAAATCACTCATGATTGCAAGCAAAGGATAGATCTGACGAGAAAACGGCGAACGAAAAGAGGGCGAATAAAACGGCAAATTTTTGTGAAGTGGGGGAGAGGAAAATGAGAGGCAAATGGCAAATAATGTAAATTGCAAGGAGATGAGATTTGTGATAAGGAACCTGGTAGATGTTGATGATGTCTCCTCGGCAACGGTGCCAGAAATTCCTTTTGATGTCTGCTAGAACTACGTCGGTATTTCCGCAAAGAGGAAGGGATGATGCAGCACAGCGACGGTAGGTATTTCCCTCAGTGATGAGACCAAGGTTATCGAACCAGTAGGAGAACCACACAACACTACGTGAACGGCACCTGCACACAAATAACAAATACTCGCAACCCGACGTATTAAAGGGGTTGTCAATCCCTTTCGGGCAACGGCGCCAGAAATGGCTAGTGGACGAGAGAAAGTTGTAATAGATTGGATAAATAGATCTCGAATAAATGCAAAATAAAATAAAGTGCAGCAAGGTATTTTTGGGTTTTTGGAAATATAGATCTGAAAACAAAAGCAAATAAAAATAGATCGCAAAGGCAAATATATTAAAGAAGAGACCCTGGGGCCGTAGGTTTCACTAGTGGCTTCTCTCGAGAAAAATAGCAAACGGTGGGAAAACAATTACTGTTGGGCAATTGATAGAACTGCAAATACTCATGACGATATCCAGGCAATGATCATTATATAGGCATCACGTCCAAGATTAGTAGACCGACTCCTGCCTGCATCTACTACTATTACTCCACACATCGACCGCTATCCAGCATGCATCTAGTGTATTAAGTTCATGGAGAAACGGAGTAATGCAATAAGAACGATGACATGATGTAGACAAGATCTATTTATGTAGAAATAGACCCCATCTTGTTATCCTTAATAGCAACGATACAAACGTGTCGTTTCCCTTTCTGTCACTGGGATCAAGCACCGTAAGATCGAACCCATTACAAAGCACCTCTTCCCATTGCAAGATAAATAGATCAAGTTGGCCAAACAAAACCCAAATATCGGAGAAGAAATACGAGGCTATAAGCAATCATGCATATAAGAAATCAAAGAAGACTCAAATAACTTTCATGGATAAAAACATAGATCTGATCATAAACTCAAAGTTCATCGAATCCCAACAAACACACCGCAAAAAAGAGTTACATCATATGGATATCCAAGAGACCATTGTATTGAGAATCAAACGAGAGAGAGAAAGCCATCTAGCTACTAACTACGGACCTGTAGGTCTACAAAGAACTACTCACGCATCATCGGAGAGGCACCAATGGACATGATGAACCCCTCCGAGATGGTGTCTAGATTGGATCTGGTGTTTCTGGAACTTGCGGTGGCTGGAATTGATTTTCGTCGACTCCTCTAGGGTTTCTGGAATATTGGGGTATTTATAGAGCAAAGAGGCGGTGCGGAAGGCCACCGAGGTGGGCACAACCCACCTGGGCGCGCCTGGGCCTCCAGGTGCACCCTGGTGGGTTGTGCCCCCCTCGGGGCACCCCCCAGGTTCTTCTCCGGCCCACTGGATGTCTTCTGGTCCAAAAAAAAATCCACAAAAAGTTTCGCTCCGTTTGGTATTGATTTCCTGCGATGTAAAAAACATGCAGAAAACAGCAACTGGCACTGGGCACTATGTCAATAGGTTAGTACCAAAAAATGATATAAAATGATTGTAAAACATCCAAGAATGATAATATAACAGCATGGAACAATCAAAAATTATAGATACGTTGGAGACGTATCAGGTACCTGCATAGAGATCTCCGCTCCTTGGGAGGCAGGCTCGGGGAGCTCCTCTCTAGATGTCTTGGCGTCGCTCGCCTCGCGAGGGTCTTGTCCTAGGGGTCCTGCAGCTGGGCCGTACCGGGCCGTCGATGAGTCCGCGTGCTGGGCCGTAAGCAGGCGAGTCTGGGTACCCCCGATCCCAGAACACCAACACCGTGGTGCTCGGCACACCGTCGTGCTCAAGGAGGAGCGGCGCATCCATCCAGGTGGTGCAAGGGTCTCGAGGATGATGGGAGAAGGCGTACCTTCGGCCGGGGTGGACGGCGGCTTCGGGCGTTGATGGAGAACACGACCCGACTGCGAGGAGGGGCTCTAAGGCTATGGGGGAGGCTCGCGAGGGTGGGTAGGGTCCTCTGGTGGTGGCAGGAGGGAGAGGGGAGGCCGGCATTGCCCGAATTTAGGCGGAGGCCGACGGCGGGCATGGCGGCCGTGGAGAGAGATGGGGGACTCTGGCGATGAATTGATGGGTCAGGGCAGTAGCTAGAAGAGTGAGGAGGAGGTTGGTGAGGATGAGAGGGTTCGGGGTGGCCTATATATAGCCCGGCCGAGCCAAGGGGGTGAGCGCGGCCATGGTGGTGAGCTGTCCGGTGCATAGCAGCTCGGACGCCACATGTAGAGGAAGGGAGAGGCGTCCAGAAGACTCAGGGCAACGCGGGAGGAGCTCGGGCGTGCTCGAGACGGCTTGGGAGCGACACGATCGACCAGCCATGGTGGAGCAGACGCAGTCTACTCCCGAACGCGGTTGACGTAGTGCATAGGACATGACAGAGGAGGGGAAGAGGGGTCCAACGAGAGGGCGTGGCCATGGGGAAGCTCCTGGACACAGCGAGGTGGCGAGAGCTCGAGGAAACCGATAAGGAGGAGGGTCCCAATGCACAGAGCGCGGGCATTGGCATGACATCCACGTGGTCACCGCATGACAGTGGAGATGCCATGCACTCTGGTCGTCGAAACCGAGTCTGGGAGGTGGTGTAGAAGTCGGTGAAGTGACCTATGAGCTTTATAAGAGATAAGGGAGGAAAAACTGGCAGATATGAACCAACACTACTTCTGGATAACAAGTGTTTGTTGTGTACTGGGGGAGGCTTACTTGGTGATAGATAATGATCTTTTGCTAAGTGTGATCACATACTAAGGTGATCATCTATGCAAATTTTCAGCTCAAAAGGACGAAGTTAGCTAGAACTTGCTTTAGAAACTGCCCCACTGGACAGAAACATGAAAACTGAAGTTGTGCTCACATAGATGATTGGATTGATCTGAAATTTGGTGGAGATAGTAGAGATAAATATTTCCCTCAGTTTGAGAACCAAGGTATCAATCCAGTAGGAGGAACACACAAGTCACCAATGGTTGCACCTACACAAACAAATAAATACTTGCACCCAACGCGATAAAAGGGGTTGTCAATCCCTTCACGGTCACTTGCAAGGATGAGATCTGATAGAGATAGGTATAAAAGATAAATAAAAGTGCAAAATAAACTAAAGGTAAAAAAATTGCAGCAAGGTATTTTGGGGTTTTTGGTTTTATAGATCTAGAAATAAAATGATAAGAATAGACCCGGGGGCCATAGTTTTCACTAGAGGCTTCTCTCTTGAAAGAACGCATACGGTGGTAAACAAATTACTATTGAGCAATTGATAGAAAAGCGAATAATTACAATGATATCTAAGGCAATGATCATGAATATAGGCATCATGTCCGTGACAAGCAAACCGACTCCTACCTGCATCTACTACTATTACTCCACACATCGACCACTATCCAGCATGCATCTAGTGTATTAAGTTAACAAGAACAGAGTAACGCCTTAAGCAAGATGACACGATGTAGAGGGATAGATCCAATCAATATGAAATAAACCCCACCTTTTTATCCTTAATGGCAATAATACAAATATGTGTCATGTCCCTTTCTGTCACTGGGATTGAGCACCGCAAGATTGAACCCATTACAAAGCACCTCTCCCATTGCAAGAAAAATCAATCTAGTTGCCAAACCAAATCAATAGACCTGAGAGAAATACAAACTATCTTAATCATGCATAAAAGAGTTCATAGAATACTCAAATAATATTCATAGATAATCTGATCATAAACCCACAATTCATCAGATCTCAACAAATGCACCCCAAAAGAAGATTACATCGAATAGATCTCCAAGAACATCGAGGAGAACATTGTATTGAAGATCAAAGAGAGAGAACAAGCCATCTAGCTAGTAGCTATGGACCCGTAGGTCTGTGGTAAACTACTCACACATCATCAGAAGGGCAGCAAGGTTGATGTAGAGGCCCTCCATGGTCGAATCCTCCTCCGGCGGAGTACCAGCAAAGGCCTCCAGATGAGATCTCATGAGGACAAAAACTTGCGGTGGCGGAAAAGTATTTTTGGTGTGCCGTCTGGTATATGGGGAATATTTGGGTATTTATAGTGCAAAGATTAGGGTTGGAGAGGCATCAGGGGGCCCACAAGCCTGGGGGGCGCCCCCCTAGGGTGCGCCTCCCAAGCTTGTCGCCAACTGGTGGCCCCTCTGACCCCCTCGTGAAGGTTCCTGGGTGTCTTTTGGTCAAAGAAAAATCCTCAAAAAGTTTCGTTCCATTTGGACTCCGTTTGGTATTGATTTTCTGTAAAAGACAAAAACAAGGAAAAAACAACAACTCGCACTGGGCACTAGGTTAATAGGTTAGTCCCAAAAAATGATATAAAATAGCATAATAATGCATATAAAACATCCAAGATGGATAATATAACAGCATGGAACAATCATAAATTATAGATACATTGGAGACATATCAAGCATCCCCAAGCTTAATTCTTGCTCGTGCTCGAGTAGGTAAATGATAAAAACATAATTTTTGATGTGGAATGCTACCTAACATGTTTATCATGTAATCTTTCTTATTGTGGCATCAATATTCAGACCCATAAGATTCAAAACAAAAGTTTAATATTCACATAAAAACAATAATACTTCAAGCATACTAATAAAGCAATCATGTCTTCTCAAAATATCATGGCTAAAGAAAGTTATCCCTACAAAATCATATAATCTTGTCATGCTCTATCTTCTTAACACAAAGTATTTATCATGCACAACCACGATGACAAGCCAAGCAATTGGTTCATACTTTTAATGCTCTAAAGCTTTTTCAACTCTCATGCAATACATGAGCGTGAGCCATGGATATGGCACTATGGGTGGAATAGAATATGATGGTGGAGATTGTGTGGAGAAGACAAAAAAAGAGAAAGTCTCACATTGACGAGGCTAATCAATGGACTATGGAGATGCCCATCAATTGATGTCAATGCAAGGAGTAGGGCTTGCCATGCAACGGATGCACTAGAGCTATAAGTATATGAAAGCTCAAAAGAAAACTAAGTGGGTGTGCATCCAACTTGCTTGCTCATGAAGACCTTGGGTAATTTGAGGAAGCCCATTATTGGAATATACAAGCTAAGTTCTATAATGAAAAATTCCCAATAGTAATATATGAAAGTGACGAAATAGGAGACTCTCTATCATGAAGAACATGGTGCTACTTTGAAGCACAAGTGTGGAAAAGGATAGTAACATTGTCCCTTCTCTCTTTTTCTCTCATTTTTTATTTTATTTTATTTTCTCTTTTTTTCTTTTTGGGCTCTTTGGCCTCTTTTTTTTATTTTTTTATTTTGGGCACTTTGGCCTCTTTTTATTTATTTATGTTCGGAGTCTCATCCCGACTTGTGGGGGAATCATAGTCTCCATCATGCTTTCCTCACATGGGACAATGCCCTAATAATAATGATCATCACACTTCTATTTACTTACAACTCAAGAATTACAACTCGATACTAGAACAAAAATATGACTCTATATGAATGCCTCATGCAAAGCAATATGACAATGATGGTGTGTGTCATAACAACGGAACGGTGGAAGTTGCATGGCAATATATCTCGGAATGGCTATGGAAATGCCATAATAGGTAGGTATGGTGGCTGTTTTGAGGAAGATATAAGGTGGCTTATGTTTGAAAGAGTGTATCATAGCACGGGGTTTGGATGCACCGGCGAAGTTTGCACCAACTCTCAAGGTGAGAAAGGGCAATGCATGGTACCGAAGAGGCTAGCAATGGTGGAAGGGTGAGAGTGCGTATAATCCATGGACTCAACATTAGTCATAAAGAACTCACATACTTATTGCAAAATTTTATTAGCCATCGAAGCAATGTACTACAGCACATGCTCCTAGGGGGATAGATTGGTAGGAAAAGACCATCGCTCGTCCCCGACCGGCACTCATAAGGAAGACAATCAAAACTAAATCATGCTCCAACTTCATTGCATAACGAAAGACCATACGTGCATGCTTCGGGAATCACAAAACTTAACACAAATATTCTTACTAAACCACAAGTACTCACTAGCATGACTCTAATATCACCATCTTTATATCTCAAAACAAATGCAAGGAATCAAACTTCTCATATATTCAATGATCTTCATGAAAGTTTTTATTATATACGTCTTGAATACCCATCATATTAGGACTTAATTCATAACCTAATAAAATTTCAATACTATTTTTAAGACTCTAAAAATAATATAAGTGAAGCATGAGAGTTCATCAATTTCTTCAAAAGAAAACCACAACCGTGCTCTAAAAAGATATAAGTGAAGCACTAGAGCAACTACCTAGCTCAAAAGATATAAGTGAAGCACATAGAGTATTCTAATAAATTCATGATTAATGTGTGTCCCTATCAAAAGGTGTGTACAATAAGGATGATTGTGTCAAACTAAAATGCAAAAACTCATATAATACAAGATGCTCCAAGCAAAACACATATCATGTGGTGAATAAAAATATAGCCTCAAGTAATTTACCGATGGATTGAATACAAAAGAGGGGATGCCATCCGGGGCATCCCCAAGCTTAGATGCTTGTTCGTCCTTGAATATTACCTTGGGGTGCCTTGGACATCCCCAAGCTTAGCTCTTGCCACTCCTTATTCCATAGTCCATCGAAACTTCACAACACAAAACAAAACAGAAAACTCGTGAGATCCGTTAGTATAATAAAACAAATCTCCACTTTTAGGTACTGTTGTAAACTCATTCCAATTTTATATTTGCATTATATCTACAGTATTCTAACTTCACTATGGCTCATACCCCTCGATACTACCCATAGATCCATCAAAATAAGCGAACAACACAATGAAAATAGAATCTGTCAAAAACAGAACAGTCTGTAAAGACCCGAATTAAAGTCATACTTCTGTATCTCAAATATTTATGAAAACTGAGGAAAGCGTAGCCAATCTGATTATAAATCTTGTGTAAAAAATTCAGAATTTTTCCAGGGTCAAGAAAATTTTAACAATTCTGCTACTGGACACAAGAGTTTCTGTTTTTCAGCAAAATCAAATCAACTATCATCCAAATCATCCCAAAGGTCTTACTTGGCTCAAACACTAATTAAAACATTAAAACACAATCATAATAGAAGTATAATTGCATATGTATTGAAAAACAGAAGCAAAAAAAACATAAAATAAAATTGGGTTGCCTCCCAACAAGCGCTATTGTTTTACGCCCCTAGCCAGGCATATTGGATAGATCTAGGTATTGTCATCTTTGGTATTCAACTCTTTTCTAATAAAATCTTCCAAAACCTTTCTTAGTAAATCTCACTTATCATGTTCTTCCCTTATAGCGAGAGAGCTTAAATCATGGAAAGTACTTCAATTAGTAATTTTGACATTCATAATTTCATACTCAGGATCATCCCCATAAACATCTTCATAAGAAACATGTATCTCTTTTTTAATAGGTTCTCTAGACATCTCTTCAATCCATTCTTTATTAAACCCTTCATCAATTCCCTCAGTAACCCAATCAAATCTATTATAAGCATCAATGTATAAAGCTTGGATAATTTCCGGATAGGGGACTCTTTTTCTTAGATTGTTATTAAAAACAACATAGTTCTTAGATTCCAAACCACGTAAAGTTTCTTTATCATAAAGAATTTCTTCTATTGTGGGATGCTCAAAATTCATATTATAGTAAGCAAAGATTTCCCTAGCCTCTCGGACTATGTAATCAAATTCGTGCATAAGGATAATGGTAGCAATTTTCTTAGCCTTAGGATCAAGTATATTGAGGAGTTCATAAAACATCTTTTGTAAAGCCGGATGGATGTTTAGGAATTCTCTCTCTAATTTAACCACAAGCATAGAAATAGCATCCGCATAGCAATTTGTATTATCAAGGATGGTTCCCCTATCTATAGGCATAACTCCCGTGCAATCAAAAAATTCTTGAATAACAGTCTTCCCAATAATATTACCATCACCCACATGGTAGATCTTTGTTTTAAGATTGGTAGAAGTGTCAGTTTCAAAAGGATCATGATTAAGAACACAAGATTCAAATTTTTCCTCAAGACTTTTACTAGTTTTTTCAACGATAACCTCCCCAGATTCAGACATGATGGCAAAGAAAGCAATCTAGCACACAAGCAAACAAAAAGCAAACAAAAAGACAAACGGAAAGAAGGCAAATGAAAAGGCAAATATTTTTGTGTTTTTTCTGAAAATCTTTTAGAAGTGGGGGAGAGGAAAACGAGAGGCAAATGGCAAACAATGTAAATGCAAGAGATGATAAATCCTTATGCAAGGTGGCCCCTCTGACCCACTCCCGAAGGTTCCTGGGTGTCTTCTTGTCCAAGAAAAATCCTCAAAAAGTTTTGTTCCGTTTGGACTCCGTTTGGTATTGATTTTCGGTAAAAGACAAAAACAAGGAAAAAAATCGCAACTGGCACTGGGCACTAGGTTAATAGGTTAGTCCCAAAAAATATATAAAATAGCATAATAATGCATATAAAACATCTAAGATGGATAATATAATAGCATGGAACAATGAAAAATTATAGATACGTTGGAGACGTATCAATCTTCCCAGGTTTCAAGACCACATAGCCACAGAAAAAGAAATCCAAAGAAAAATTCAAATAAGTCCAAAAGAAAAAGAAAGGGCCAAAAATTAGGGCGTGAAAAACCATCCCCCCTTAAAGAAATCTCGTCCTCGAGATTTGGTTGCTCAGGGAACAAGCATGAATATTCTGACTTAAGGAAACCGTTTCCAAGTCCGGTATCATTTTTTTATATATGATGTTCCCACTATATTTCATATGACCTGACTGCCTTGACTTGGGTGGTTTGCTTCACTGTATCCACATTCTGACAGTTCTTTTGTCATAGGTTCAATCTTACACTAGCCCCTATTCTTTCATATCTGCTGGCTTCTCTAATATATTATCATGACTGGCATCTGTCACCTTCCCACGTGTCCGGGAGTGAGTTCCAATTGATGTGCCATCCTTTTATCCGGTACTGACAACATTCCAGGAGTTGTGAACAAATTCCTCGGTGGACAAGGAACCTTGACTCCTTGCATTGGGTTACTCACATCGATGGATGTCCTCCGGGTTCAAAACAATGATGATAATCATAATCGTTCTCTTGGCAGAATCTGACTACTTGCAAGGATTTCTGAATCATCTTGGCTAGCTCCACTGTCCTGGGTATCAACTCTGTACCAAAGATTTGACTGCCACCTATCGTGACCAGCATAAAGGTGTACGGCCTTATAACGATAGTACCCACAGACTTGACTGACGGTGGTTCTAGCAGAAGAATCTTGTTCCTGACAGGCTATCTGTTCGCTGGTTTTCATATGTGAGGACACATGTGTGAGCTTGTTATTCATTATTCTGATTATTTATTCTCTCAGTATACCCACATGGGGTAGTAGGCCGTGCGATATTTTAACACGGTCGCTGTAGTCAAACTGCTGAGCTGGCCAAGGAGTCTAGGATTCGCCATGAAAAGCTTGAATATCCCCTTCTGACAATTTTGAGCATATACGGTTGGCTGAGTAGGTTGCCTTGATGTGAAGTCCTTCCAAATGGAGTAGATCCCTTGGGCGTATATTCATGGTGATTAACACTGAATCATACTGGCGTCGGTATCTATCCCGTGTTGGTCACGCAACAATTCGCATGCCGACATTGCCGATCTTGCTCCTTCATTAGTGTTTTCTTTGTCTAGATCTTTTATTGGAATGAGCTTGACCATATATATATATATTCTTAATGTGACCATAGATACTGTCAGGTGCAATATTCCAGCAATCATACTTTATCCTCGTTCATGTCTCGTGTCTTAGTATATATGCCAGGTTCGCGTATGCTTGTATGGAGCTCATTGTTGTCGGCAATCATACAAGACAGTGATAAAGGTTAATGATATCACTTTGTTGGGTGTGAGGAGGGTGGCCTTGCTAGCCACTGCCAGGATTGGTGTCCCAATGTTGCCTTTCTCCATAGCTTGTCAGTCCTTGCATCGCACTGAAGTGCATACTGACTTTCTTCCTCTTGCATAACTCTTGTTGCATGTTGGATTCTCACCTCCCTTCCATGGACTTGCTTGAACATAATTGCATCCTCGTACGAGTGACTTGCATGACCTGAGCAGCATGCTCACAATGTATATGGAATTATGTGTAGCTAAACAATTTATTTCTGAGGTAGACTTGTGTTCTTGTCTGATTCTTGCTTTAGACCAAATGGTTGCGGATCTGATTCTTGGGATGCACTGCCACATGCTGTCAACTCACTTTGTAATATTTGTACCAATGTTGTCTGCTGTTTGTAGCATCGTACTGAGGAAGATTGGATGGCTTGTGTTGGAAGCCATCTAGAGTAATCATGCTGAGGAATGGATGGATATCTTATACTGGAAGCCTTTCCCGGGGTAACTTGCTAAAGAAGAATGGGTATCGTACCTCGGAAGTTTCTCCTCCTAGTTGCTTACTTGGGAAAATTCATTGCCTTATGCCAGAAGATTTCTGCGATAGCTTACTGAAGAAGACCGAGTATCTTATGCTGGAAGTAATCCACATATCGTACTCGGGAAGATTGAGGAGCCTTGCATTGTAAGCTTCTCTGGTTGCTTGCCAAGTAAGACTGGAGTTCCTTATACCAGAAGCTTCTCTCTGTGATATGCGAACTGATTGCCTATATATATATATATATATATATATATATATATATATATATATATATACCTTTAATATTTCTGCTGCCGGTTACTTGTATGAAAAAGGTTGTTCGACTATCCTTCTTGATAAGTACTGAATTCATAACACATTCTGGCTTGCTTCCGGGGTATAGCATGTTGCAAATTTTACTCAAAGCTGAACAAAATCTTGTATATGAATCATACTCTTGGCTGAAAATATACCGTTGGTCTTGCACACCACTTGTCTTTCGGTTGATTCAATCATTACTGCTGGAGGATTGCACCACTGATATAGACTTTGTCGTGCCCGTGGGACTGGGGGTACCCAGGCCCGTCTGCCTGCGGCCTAGGGCACGGTGCCGCCATAAGGCCCAAGCTGGTCCGATGTCAGGACTTCACATGCAGGCCCCCTCGCGAGGCGGAGCGCATCTTCAGGTACCAACGAAAGCCTTGTGAGGCCCTCTCGCGGGGCGGCTTCTCAAGGCTGCCTCCCGAGGCCCTTCGCAGAGGCATGCAGACCAAGGATCAGATGTAGGAGTCACGCGACCCTGCACCTCCACGTGGGTGACGCGCGTGACGATGAGTGAAGCCAGAGAGGCACTAGCACGCGCGGATGAGGAGGCTTTCCTCTGTCGTGCTAAGGGGCATGCACGGCACGTCGGTTCCTGAAGCAATCCCCAAAGGTTGCCAGGTTGGTGCAAGAAGACCAGGACAGCGGGCTCTCCAGGACGGAGGTCATCACCGAGCCCACCGGAGCATCATGGTAGGAAGCTTTAGCAGGCAAAGACTACCTTTAGTCAGGATAAGTTGTACTCCTGTTCCCCTTCAAAATTGGCCGTTGTGGCAACCCTTCCCGCCTAGTGTTTTCGGGGGAAGAGGACCGAGGCCAGTATAAGTATAGGCTAGGCTCCACCGTAGAGGAGGGAGATCAAATCCTCCGGTGGCCTCACGCTCTCCCTGGTACTCTCATACTCATCCTCCCTCGCGAGGCAATCCACCCACAAGAAGTAGTAGGGTCTTACACCGCAAGGTGGCCCGAACCTGGGTAAACTACTGTGTCTGTAGTTCGTCTTTCCTATCACTCGAGCACGTCGGAGGATCGCCATGAGGTAGTGAGCAGCGAGTCAGGCCTTAGCAAGGTTCAGTGAGCACACCCCAGAGTTTGAACCTTTCTTGGGTCCCTGGATCTCCAATTTCGACATTTGGCGTGCCAGGTAGGGGTGTGCCTCAGTTCGTCCGCTTCATTCCGGTTCCTGCTCCACCATCTCCATGGCAGACGCTCGCTGAGCTCGCGCCGAGCGCCAGGCGGCTCGCATCGCCCGGATGGCGCCCGCTGGAAGCAACAGCCGTCTCCACTCTCCAGGGCCCGCACCTGTCACCGCCTACCCCGCCATTTTCTTGAGCGCCGTGGGCTGCCCGGCTTTCATCGTCAACCTGCACCAAGTGAATTGGCCGGCGAGGTTTAGACCGGTGCCGCCCCCACGCTACAATGGTGCTACCGACCCCGAGGAGTTTCTTCGGCTCTATACCCAAAGCATCCTGGCAGCGGGCGGCAGTGACAACGCCATGGCGAACTGGTCCCCATGACCCTCGTGGGCGCCCCACGCTCCTGGCTCCTCAGCCTTCCCGAGGCTTCGGTCTCTTCCTGGGGCGAGCTCCGCGATCAATTCATTGCGCGTTTCGTGCTCCAGGGGCCCCACATGGTCGCGTGCAGTCTCGGCGGGTCCCAGGCGCCTGCATCCAATTGCCACTCCAAGCAGCTCTTTCGCGGGGCAAACACCATGCAGCCCTGGCCCGTGGCTGCGCGACCTCACGCGCGGCCTGAGTGCGCCATCACCTTCTATTCCCAAGACCACCCCAAGTCCGCAGTCGCCGCCGGAACGCTTCCCATGCTATGCACCCCCACCATCAGCAATGCCGCGGTCACCAAGACCCTCATCGATGGGGGTGGTGGCCTCAACGTGATCTCCATCGAGAACTTTGAGATGCTCTAGGTGCCCTGGGATCAGTTGGCGCCAACGCGATCCTTCTCTAGGGTGACTGATGGCTCCACCACTCCCCTGGGTCAGGTGCGCCTCCCCGTCACCTTCGGCACCCGCGACAACTACCGCACCGAGCTCATTGACTTTGACATGGCCCACATCGGCGTCCCGTTCAATGCCATCCTGGGGTACCCCGCACTCGCCAAGTTCATGGCGGCAACCCACCCCGGCTACAATGTCATCAACATGCCCGGCAGCAGCGGCGTCATTACTGTCGTCGGAAGCAAGGAGGATGTGGTCCGAGCCCTCAAGCTCGCCTATAGGGCTATGGCAGCTTCGTGCCCTGGCGCCGAAGACAGGGCCAAATCTCTGGAGGTTGCTCCTGCAAGGAAGAAACAGCTGTTCTCTCAGGACCGCTCCGAAATGAAGAAGGTATCGGTTGACGGCAGCGGCTCAGGTCCTACCTTCACCATCGGCACCGGTCTTCCCCCCGAGAGGAAGGCGCACTCATCACTTTCCTCCAGGCGAACAAGGATGTGTTCGCCAGGAAGGCGTCTGATCTATCCGGCGTCCCGAGGGAGGTGATCGAGAACCATTTGGCGGTTTGTCCCAACGCTCGTCCCATCAAGCAGAAGGTGCGGCGCCAAGCGCTGGAGAAGCAGACGTTCATCGTTCAAGGGGTGCACAAGCTGCAAGAAGCTGGGGTCATTCGAGAGGTGTGTCATCCCGAGTGGCTCGCCAACCCGGTCATCATCCCCAAGAAAGGCGGAAAGGAGCGCATGTGCGTCGACTTCATGAGCCTCAACAAGGCCTGCCCCCAGGACCCTTTCGCACTCCCGCGCATCGACCAGATCGTGAACTCCACCGCTGAGTGTGACCTGTTGTGCTTCCTGGATGCCTTCTCGGGCTACCACCAGATCAAGATGGCGGCAGAAGATGTGGAAAAGATAGCCTTCATCTCCTCGTGTCGCGTGTTCTGCTACACCTGCATGCCATTCGGCTTGAGGAGCATCGGCGTTGCCTTCCAGCGGCTAATGCGCATCATGTTGGGGCCACAGCTGGGAAGGAACACAGAGGCTTATGTCGACGACATTGTGGTCAAATCGTGTGAAGCCAGAATGCTAATCAAGGACCTGGAAGAAACATTCGCAAACCTGCGCGAGGTCGGCCTGAAGCTCAACCCCGATAAGTGTGTCTTTATAGTCCCCTCTGGCAAGCTTCTCGGCTTCCTTGTCTCCCACCGGGGGATCAAGGCCAACCTCGAAAAGATCAAGGCCATCGAGAACATGCGCCCCCTGGACCCTCAAGGAAATGCAATGGCTGGCAGGGTGCGTGGCCTCCCTGGGGCACTTCATCTCCAAGCTTGGCGAGCATGCCTTGCCGTTCTTCAAGCTGATGAAGAGGACAGGCTCCTTTGAGTGGACCCCTAAAGTGAACGCGGCTTTCGAAGACCTCAAGAGGTACCACACGAGCCCTCCCATCATGGTGGTGCCGCGTTCTCACGAGCCCTTGGTCCTATACCTGGCGACCACCCCGCAGATTGCCAGCGCCGTGCTCATGGCGGTGCGGGAAGAACGCGTTGACGCCAAGGAAAAGCTTTCCGAGACTCGCAAGCCCTCCAAGCTCCCCGGACCTTCCAGGCCTCACGAGCCGCCGGAGCCTCGTGAGCCCTCCGCGCATCAAGCCGGTGCCCCCGAGCCTCGCGCGCCCCTTCAGGAGCAAGCCCCTGTTGAAGCCACATGACTCGTCGAGCACCCTGTGTACTTCG
The DNA here is from genome assembly GCA_011799875.1 of Thinopyrum elongatum. Classification (NCBI taxonomy): domain Eukaryota; kingdom Viridiplantae; phylum Streptophyta; class Magnoliopsida; order Poales; family Poaceae; genus Thinopyrum; species Thinopyrum elongatum. Next base: position 350,005,499 of record CM022303.1, read on the forward strand.
TGAGCACGGTACTAAGGGACGCGCACGCTACCCTATGCAACAGAAGCTCCTCCTTGCGCTTATGGTTGCCTCCAGGAATATGTGCCATTACTTCCAGGGCCATCCCATCAAGGTTGTCTCCACGTATCACCTGGAGAAAGTGCTGCACAACCCTAATGCCGCGGGGCGAGTCACTGAGTGGAGCATCGAGCTGTAGGCATTCCAGCTGGAGTTCTGCACCACCAGAGTCATCAAGGGAGCGGCCCTCGCCGATTTTGTGGCAGAGTGGATGGACACCTATGAGGAGGAGCCCCGTGAGGACAAGTCCCTCCTACCCAGAGATGAGGCGCCTGCCGGGTGGATCATGCACTTTGATGGCGCCTTCTCCACATAGGGTGCGGGGGTTGGGGTCGTGCTCGTTTCCCCAGCAGAAGACAAACTTTACTACGCCGTCCAGCTATGCTTCCAGCATGGTGCGAAGGTCTCCAACAATATCGCAGAGTATGAGGGCCTGATCACCAGCCTCAAGGCCGCCACAGCCTTGGGAATCAAGCGCCTTACCATCAAGGGCAATTCTCAGGACCTCGTTAACTTCTCCCATAAAATGTACAAGCCAAAAGACGAGCACATGGCGGCTTATATAGAGGAGGTACGTAAGCTCGAGAAGCATTTTCTGGGTTTAGAGTTGCAGCACATCCCGCACGGCGTCAACAAGGAAGCCGAGGACATCACCAAGCGAGCATCCTGCCGTGAGCCCCAGAGCCCTGGCGTCTTCAAAGAAAGGCTCTTCAGGCCATCAGCCACGCCTCCCACCGTTGGCACAACGTTGCTCCTCGAGGAGCTTCTGCCCACGCCATCCACGGGCACGCCCGATTATGGCCCGACCTCTGGGATCCTACTATTATTGGCACTGGAGCCTCAGGCGGATAGCTGGGTCACGGAGTTCAAGGCTTACCTGCTCCACGGCACCCTTCCAGAAGAAGATGCAGAAGCAGAGTGCATGGCCCGGCAAGCCGCCACTTACTGCTTACGAGACGTCGAGCCGTACCGCAAGCGCCCCAATGGCATCTCACTGTGGTGCATTTGAGAAGAGCAAGGGCGCGAGTTAGTAGCTGACATCCATGGGGGAGACTGCGAGCACCACTCCTCACCGCACACCCTCGCGGGTAAGGTGTTCCGTAGCGGGTTCTACTGGCCCACCATGCTCCGTAACACCGCCGAGCTGGTCCAGTCCTGCGAAGCCTTCCAGTTCCACGCCAAGCAAATCCATCAGCCCGCACAAGGACTTTAGACAATCCCACTCTCATGGCCCTTCGCGGTATGGGGGCTGGACATACTGGGCCCTTTCCCCCGCGCGGCTGGCGGTTACCGCTACCTCTACGTCACCATCGGCAAGTTCACCAAGTGGGCAGAGGTGGAGCCCCGTGCGCACCTATCGGCGTTCTAGGAACCAGGGTACCCAGACTTGCCTGCCCACGGCCCATGGCGTGGCTCCTCTGATGGCCCGATACGGCCCATCTGTAAGACTACCAAGACAAGACCCTCGCGAGGGCCCCCTGGCCTCGCGAGGAGGACGACACCAAGACCTCCAGAGGAGCGGAGATTCCTATGCAAGTGCCTAGCCTCACGAGGCTGCGATGATGTGAGCCATGATGACCAAGGGTAGGCGGGCGCCAGCGGGCACAAAGGAGACAGTTTCCCTTTCAGTGCTAAGGGAGCAAGGACAGACGTGGGTTCCCAAGGAGCCCTCCAAAGGTTTCCATTCCGGTGCCACAAGATCAAGACCACGAGCTCGGCAGGACGGATGTCATCGCCGAGCCCACTGTTGCGTCACGACTAGAAGCTTTGCAGAAGAAGACCACCTTTTGTCAGGCTAGGTTGTACTTCTTGTCTCCTTTCAAATTGGGCGTTGTGGTATCCCTTCCCGCCTAAGTTTCCAGGGAAGAGGACCGAGGCCACTATAAATATAGGTTAGCCACCATCGTAGAAGAGGTCGACTCATTCTCAACCCCGAGCCCTCACGAGGCAACTCATCCACTGTAGTAGTTCATCCTCAACCTCCTCGTGAGGCCAATCCACCACAAAGCAGGAGTAGGGTTTTACACCGCAAGGTGGCCCAAACCTGGGAAACTGCCATGTTCATCTTCTTCCCCACTCACATGAATTCGGCCAGCCTAGGCTATAGGGCGACGAGCTCGAGGCTTGAGAGGTTGAGATCTTCGCACACGCCCCAGAGTTTGAACCTTCTTGGATCTGCGGAGCCCTGAATCCGATATTTGGCGTGCCAGTTTGGGCACCACGTGGGCAGCGAGCACGGGTTTCCGGAGCCACCCAGCTCGTGAGGAGCAGCTTCTGCAGCACGCGTCTCCAGCTACCTCGACGTTCCTACAACACTGTTGCAAGGTGACTTTTTGGTTTGCTTAGTTGAGGGCGCCCCTCCGGCCGCATTGTCCTCGAGCTGTCAGGGACCGCTTCCCCCAGTTATATCGTTTCGATTTGTTTACCCTGGATCAGTTATGTTTTGGCAAGCTACTTTGGTTGTTAACCTTGCATCTGGATATGCATTGCCTCCGGAGTCACCCCTGCAAGCCCCACGCATTGGCAGCTCTCCCCTTGAACGTCCCGTGTGAGGGGGCTACCGGCACGACGCCTGTGCTCGGGACCGTCCCTACAGCGCTGATAAATCTAAGAGACTGAGCTCTGGCTCACGGACCGGCCCCATCTATGTCACCTCACCAGGTCCTTAGTGCCTTCGTCTTCTCACGGAATGATCATGAGTAGACCAGCAAGCGCTCGTTGCCCCTTGTGTTTCATGACTAACTAACCCGCAGGGGCCTTGGGAGACAAGACATCATGATTACGATGCTCCAGCTTCCGCATTGCGCAAAGGCTAAGTGAAAGTTGCCCTAAATTCCGTGTGACGACGGGTATGGCCTTCGCCAAGCACCTCCGCGAGGTGAGCCATTCCTCTTTTGCGCAAATCGCTTGCATGTTAAAAGGGGGGGCTCTGAGCATCGCGCCTCAAGAGCTCCTACTGGCTCTCAAGCCCTCACCCCCTGGCCTTAACCACGGCATCGCGACCTGGCATACCAGTGGCGGCTGAGCTCCGCTCCGGGGCGGGGTTCTAAGGACGTAGAGCATTATGATGAGCAAAGGGAGGGGAATCACCAGTCTCGCGGGGGAACGCAGGGAAAAAGGCATAACCCATTGGCGCCAGCATTCGCTCGATCGCTTTTTGGAATATGACAGGCATCAGTCTCCTCACGCGCCTCTAGAGGAGGCTTATTCTAATCCATTGCATAACAGGGGACATGCACAAGGTCAGGAGTTCCAGGGAAGCTCGCCTCCGCGGCGAAGAAATCACTGTGGAAAGCAACCTCGCCAAGCTAAGTTATCCTGCGGACACCAACATGAGCGCTGCCGCTAACGTTTCATCCTTTCACGGCCTCTCTCGGGCAAGGGACCCATCCTTTTTTAATCTTTCGATAGTCGCTTCAGTGGCAAGGGGGACCTCCTGAGCATCGCGCCTCAGGGGTTCTTACCGGACCTCGGGTCACTCACCTCCTGGCCTTGCACACGGCATCGCGACCTGGCATACCAGCAACGGTTGAAGCCCACCTGGGGACTGGGTCCTGCCGACGCAGAGCAACACGCTGTCGCGAGATCAAAAAGGGGACCAATGCCCAAACAAGGAACGCGAGTATAACTGAAAGCGTGAGCCGGAAACATTAAAATAAAGGCACAAGCGCCGTGGTTCTTACACGCCCCCTCGGAGCCCTTCATGGTTCTGATACAGGGAATGAAGCAAAAGCAAAGACCGACAAGGGCCGCCGCTCAGGAGGTGCAGGCTTTGGCGTCGTATCCTCCTCCTAGGCCCGGGCGCGGCGGCTCGGTGTAGTGGTCGTCGCTGGAACTCTCTCCAGGGGAGGTACCACCGCTGCTGGAGGTGTCACGGACAAGGCCAAGGGCAAGTTCACCGCCGAGGGCCTCGCCGCCTCGTCTGCCAGAAGGATGGTCGCCGTCGCGATCGCCGCCCCTGGGGCAACACTCCAGGCGTTCGCCGTCTTCTCTGAAGACCTTGAAGAAGAGCATCGATGCCCCGTCGTACCTGAAGTGGAGGGCGTGCATCGCCACCGAGTTGCAGGCCCAGGCGATTGCTCCCCATCCGCGGGTCATGAGGACATCGCCGGAGGGGTGGCCTCGACCTCCGCCTCTGAAGCTTGGCCGCAGCAGCCGTCGTGCTGTAGCCACAACTTGACTGGCCCCCTCGCAGGCAGCTCCTGCGCCAGGGATCATGGGAGTCAGATCCAGGTGCGCGGTGGCATCACCACCCACACCACAAACTCGCGGGCCGTGCCGCTGACATGGGCCAGCGAGCGAAGTGGTCACGCGGTCATCACTCGTTCCCCTTCTCGGCTTCGTCCTCCGTGGCTTTCGTGGCTGCTCCCATTCGTGGGGTCCTGTGTGCGAATTCTTGCATCGGCGGGGAATCCTGGCGGGGAGTGCTCACACTAGGGTAGGATGGCTGCGGGCACTGCGGTGGCCTTGCGAGGGCGGCCACGTATTTTCTTTGGCGGGAGCAGCTCCGGCTCCTCTCACGGGGCTTTGCCTTTCTCTTCGGCCGAGAACCTCCTCATTGGCGCCATTGTCACTTCAGCAAGGTGGCAGCGCGACGGAGATGAAGGAGGAGCGAGCAGCAAGAAGATGAAGATGGGCTAGGGGCTCCACCTCGCTCGCCCTCTTATAGGAAGTCAAAGGCCAACCGGCGCCCCTCCATGTTCCGGGCAATGATGGTTGTGCTGCATGCACCAGGAAGTTGTCAAGTCGGGGCAGTTGCCGAGGCAGCGTGGGGAAGTGGAGGCGTCCGTGTCCCGTCAAGCGCCATGTGTCAGCCTGGCCCACAGGCGGTTTGGGGCCCGCGACACTTCGCCCTTACCCCTTGGCTTCGCCTCGAAGCCAGCCCAAGTGCGCCTTGGGCCCGGGGGCTACTGTCGGTGTTCTAGGAACCAGGGTACCCAGACTTGCCTGTCCGCGGCCCATGGTGTGGCTTCTTCGACGGCCCGGTATGGCCCATCTTCAAGACTACCAAGACAAGACCCTCGCGAGGGCCCCCTGGCCTCGCGAGGCGGACGACACCAAGACCTCAACAGGAGCGGCCTCCCTAGGCTGCCTCCCGAGGAGAGGAGTTTCCTATGCAAGTGCCCAGCCTCACGAGGCTGCGATGATGTGAGCCATGATGACCAAGGCCAGGCGGGCGCCAGCGGGCGCAGAGGAGACAGTTTCCCTTTCAGTGCTAAGGGAGCAAGGAAAGATGTGGGTTCCCAAGGAGCCCTCCAAAGGTTTCCATTCCGGTGCCACAAGACCAAGACCACGAGCTCGGCAGGACGGATGTCATCGCCGAGCCCACTGCTGCGTCACGACCAGAATCTTTGCAGGAGAAGACCACCTTTTGTCAGGATAGGGTGTACTTCTTGTCCCCTTTCTAATTGGTCGTTGTGGTATCCCTTCCCGCCTAAGTTTCCAGGGAAGAGGACCGAGGCCACTATAAATATAGGTTAGCCACCACCATAGAAGAGGTCGACTCATTCTCACCCCTGAGCCCTCGCGAGGCAACTCATCCACTGTGCTAGTTCATCCTCAACCTCCTCGTGAGGCCAATCTACCACAAAGCAGGAGTAGGCTTTTACACCGTAAGGTGGCCCGAACCTGGGTAAACTGCCATGTTCATCTTCTTCCCCGCTCATGCGAATTCGGCTAGGCTAGGCTGTAGGGCGATGAGCTCGAGGCTTGAGAGGTTGAGATCTTCGCACATGCCCTAGAGTTCGAACCTTCTTGGGTCTACGGAGCCCTGAATCCAACAACACCATCCCAGGAGGCTCGGCCATCAAGTTCATCAAGGGCCTCGTGAGCCGATTCGGCGTCCTCAACCGTATCATCACTGACAACGGCTCCTAGTTTACGAGCGGCCTCTTCAGGTCATGTTGTGCTAACTTGGAATGCAGATATGCTACACTTCTGTGGAGCACCCGTGAAGCAACGGCCAGGCCGAGCGCGCCAACGCTGAGGTCCTGAAGGGCCTCAAGACTAGGAGCTTCAAGAAAAAGCTTGAGGCTTGCGGCAAGGGCTGGCAGGATGAGTTACAGTCCATGCTGTGGTCCGTCCACACCACCGCGACTATGTCCACGGACAAGACCCCCTTCTTCCTTGTCTACGGGGCCGAGGCAGTCCTCCCCTCGGAGCTCAAGCATGGTTCCCCGCGAGTCCTGGCATTTGGCGAGGCGCGCCAAGACGACTTGCAGGAGGCCGATCTTGTGATCCCCGAGGAGGCCCGCCGCCATGCCGCCCTTCGCGCCGCGAGATACCGGCAGGCCTTGCAGTGCTATGTCAGTGTACACAAATAGGGGTATTTGTTTCCCCTTGACTGGTGCACAGGCTAGTATGGCCTCCCGGGCAAACTGATGCTGCCGGGTGTATCGAGCTCAAGGAGAGCCTTAAGAAGATCAAGCCGACAAGAGAGCACTACGAGGAGGCCTCCCCTGCCCGGTAGGAGAGCCTGGCCGGGTCGAGACCGCCTCTCAAGACCAAGTCCAGTTCACCTCGGCAAGGCTTCCGGGGCCGCCAAGCTCAGAACCCGCTAGGCTCCTCGCCGGCAGGCCCCCGCCAAGACGCCACCGCTCCACCTCATCTCATGCAAGTCATTAATCAGCCCGGTGTCAAGCTCTCAAGTAACTAGGTGGATCTTGTCAGGCACGTGGCAGCGTGGTGGAGAAGGCGTGTCACACTAATAAGGAGAAGATGGATAAGCGGTGCAGCAGGCTTGCCAGGCTGCAACCTCGGCATGACACCTAGCAGGTGCATCTAATGCACTTTGTCCAAACTGCTAGAGTTAGGTATGATAGCACTGTTAGCTATCTAATCATACTCAAATGACTGTTTTGCCACTCTGGTCGCCCCTTTAGCTATAAAAGGAGGCCCGAGGCAACCTAGCAAAGGGTTCGAAACCTTGATCCCCCAACACTTGTACGCACGCTCTGCTCTCCCCAAGGCATCCTTGCTGGGCTGGAGCTGACTGTGTCTTCGTGTTCCTCTGAATCAATCCACCATAGCAGGAGTAGGGTTTTATGCTGCAAAGCGGCCCGAACTTGGGTAAAAAGAGAACTGTCATCGTCGCGTTGTTCCTGTCATTTCTGCTCTTTGTACAATGTGATCGTTCCCTTGCCGAACCACAAAGGGGCACCCATGCCCCATAGGTGCTCGTGCTTCCACGTCGACATCTTTGGCGCGCCAGGTAGGGGTGTCGCTTGTGCGAACCTGAAAGCAACAGCCAGCGTGTCGATCTTTGTCATTCTTCCGCGTCACCATTCAATCTCATTAAGAAGAGTGGAGTGGCGGCACCGTTCCCAGCTTCAAAGGTCCCTTCGTCTGCGACTGCAGGCGCCGCGGCCACGACAAATGGAATGTGCACCACGGGTGGAGCAATCGCCATAGTGCGGCTGTCACACTCGCTGCAGGCTTCTCCCGGCGTGGAATGCAGCAACATCAAAGCGGAGACAGATGACCAGATTGTTGATAAGCCACACCCGTCGGCGTGGGCATTCACCTTGCGGGGATGAACGTTCAGCTAAGCCGCGGGCCACAGCAAATCCATCGGGTCTCCGCCCAAATCTGCAGAGCAGCATTGTTGCAGAAGAGAATCGTAGCAACACATATCCATCTTAACCCGGCAAGTCTCGCCACACGTCGCGGTACACTGCAATCATATTGCATGTGGATTAAGTACCAGCCTCTGTGTGCGAGATTTCCGGGGAAAGGAAGGATTCACGCCTCCGCAACAGTGGCAATGGCAAGATTAAGAAAAGATAAGTTGTGAAACATTTCTGGTCTTGGACTCTTTTATTTACCCTTTGCGACTCCTTTAGTTCAAACCCTAGCGATTGTATGAGATATCCATAATGGGAAGGGACTCTTCCGTGATCGTTTGCGCCCTCACCTGTTTCGAGTCCGCTCAACAGTCCAGGGAGCCGCATCGAGAACATTGAAGGGAAACATGCCGATGGCACCTACGCTTGGAGAATGCTAGGGGTCCGCCCCCACAGCAACACAACTAGTGCCCGCTCCGGCAAGCTCCTAGCATGCGTAGGATCCATAATCATACAAGAGCGATGGGCAAGATAAGCTTAAAGGATAGCATCAGTTCATACAACTACTTTAAGAGTACTATTACGTCCCAGAAAGTAGCAAGGCCCAACATAAGGCCAAAATGTGTCTTTTTGTTTGGCAGCATTACAGCAAACGGAACAAGAGAAATTAGTCCCGGCGGCCTCCTTGGACCCGGGGCACTCGAAGAACCTTGTTGGACAGAGGCCCGAGAACTTGTGCAACAGCATAGGTGTCTGTCCCGGCCGGCTGCTTCTTGAAGGGGTCGGAGAGATCGACGTCAGGATGACGCTGTGTAAAGTTGACGATGATGGTGAAGATGGCGTCCCGAGCAAACTTTCAGGACTCACTGGTGAAGCAAGCAGATCTGTCGTCCTCATACGTGTTCAGTCCGTCAATGAGACCCTCGAAGAAGTGTGTCAGCTTGACGCTTGGAGCTTCATGATCGCTGACGGAGAAAGTCCAGCTCTTCATGTTCATCTTGGCGATCTAGGAGGAGATGCGCTCGGCTATGTTGACCATGCTCTTGGACCAGAGATCATACAGATCAGCCTGGTCCTTAAGTTTGAGCTCTGCATCCTTCCGAAGAGTTCCTGCAGTATTGACTTCTTCCGTCAAGACCCTCTCTCGGTCCTTGGCCTACTCAAGATCCTTCTCCAAGGTGGCGAGCTTGGTGTTCAAATCCTCAATGGTACTGGAGGTAGTTTTCAAATCCTGGTCCTTGGTGGCAAGCTGTGATTGCAGCCCCTCTAGCGTGGTGGCTGCCTTCCCAGCTTATTCCTGAAGGGCCTCGGTCTCCTTCTTGCTCCCGGAAAGTTCTTCCTCCAGCTTTCCCACTTGGGTGTTTCAAGTGTTGTTTTTGCTTCGGAGGCTGCGGCAAGGTTATCAGAGACCTCTTTGAGTTTAGTTGCCGCATCTTGGGTCTGCGAGTCGATGGCTTTCGTGTGGCTGTCTTCCAGATCCTTGGTACGCTGCTGAACAAGGCTTTCCAGCTCATCATCCTTGCCGTGAAGGGTGTTAGCCAGAGCCTGCTCACGGGTGGCAAGATCTTTGGCTTTGGTGTTGAGCTCCACCTTGCGCTTTGTCAGCCTGCCATCGCGAGCTCTTGCCCTTTCTGCAGCAGTAGCCATTTTCTCCTCCTGGTCCCTGAGTTCGCGGGATCGGTCGTTATACCAAGTGCGCAATTCTTCTACCTTGTCCTTCAGTTGCTGGGTGGCCACGTCATGTGCCCTATGTCCTTCCGGAACTGCCCGCCACCTCTGGCCATACCTCTCTTGTGCATCCTTGAGCCCGGCAGCCACTGTCTCCAGAAAAGCCAAGTCTTTGGAATGATCAATGGAGTCACTAGCCTCTTTGGTCTTCTGGGTCAAGGGAGCCAGTATACAGCTAATCTCCTCATCAAAGTTTGCCCCGCACAAGGATTGAAGAGCTGGGGGCTGCCGGAGCAGGATGGGCCAAGATCACCGCCAAGCTACTTGTCGGGAAAGTCACCCTCATGTTTGAAGCATCACTCTGGAGGGGTGCTTTGTCCTCAACTTCCATGATGGGGCCAGGAATGCTGCTGGGGATTTCCTCCATTCCCTCCACTACAGGAATCAGCTAATTTTCCATCTGCCATAGCAGACAGCAAAGAACAAGGCCACCGACGGCAAACCTCTTTGCTGTCTGCCACGAATGGCAAACACTTCCAGAACTGAAAGTCACGGTAATGACCTTGTTTGTCGTCTGCATAAAGAAAGCAGACGTCAAAGAAGTTTGTCGTCTACTTTCCTGGGCAAGCTGACGGCAAAGAATAGCTGTTAGCACCATTAGGTGGCTAACGACAGACTTTGCCGTCTGCCGACGGATGGCAAACTTTGCTGTTAGCCCTATGACGTCAGCAGACCCATGGCTAACCATCACTTCTGCTTAGTCTTTGCCATCTGCCAGGCTGGTCTTTGTCGTCTGCCAGTAGACGGCAGAATGACCAAATGGTCAGACCTGATGCTCCCAGGTTGCAAAGGTTACTGCCATGTGGAATCTTTGTTGTCCTCCTACTGACGGCAAAGGAATTTGCCGTCCGCTGGCAGACGGCGAAGTGCCTGTATTGCCACTCTTTTGTTTGTTTTCTGTTATTTCCCTGCATTTTCAAAACACAAATATGATATATATCTAGTAGTCCATCAATACATAGGCCATGTATCCAACATCTAGCAGTCCATCAATGCAAAAGAACACATAGTGTATTAAAAGATCCAATACATACATAGTTTCACGGAGTTCGTCCATATATACATACATAGTTTCACCTTGTTCATCAATACAAATCAAAACAAAAACTAAACACAAGCAGTCCATCAATGCCAGCTTCCATGAAGGGAGGGAAATCAAACCTGCAAAAATGGGAGTGAAGAAAGGGGGCAGAAGAAGCAATAGCATAGCAAAAGAAAGCAAGCACCAGAAAAACCAAACGGGAAGAACAACAAAGAACAATAACAGAAGATAGCTACTCAGTTCCGAACAGCCAAACACACATAAACATAAAACTAAAAAACTAACCTGGAAGAGCACGAATTTTCCCTGTGCGACAGACGAAAAAGTCTGTCATAGAACAAAGAAACACAAAAATACACCAAACAGAACACTTAAAAAAAAAAAAAGAAATCACGAAAAAAACAAAAACAAAAAAAAAAGCAAGCATGATAAAAAAAAAAAAAGAAAAAAGGAAAAAAAAAAATAAAAGGAAAAAAAAGAAAAAAAAAAAAAAAAGAAAAAAAGACTAGTAAGAGAAGACCTCTACTAGAAGGAGACAAGATAGAGAAGAGAAGAAAGGAAGAAGAAAGAGACAAGTAACCAATCCACAAAGAATGCTCAGAAGCAAAGAATTAAAGAGAAGAAAGATCACATCAAGAAGACAGAAGAAGCATACAAGAGAAAGAAGAACAGAGAGAAGAAGAAATGAAAACAAGAAGGAAGAAGAAGAAGAAGAAGACCAAGAAGACAGAAGAAGAGAAAAGAAAGGAAGAAACAGAAAGAAAAGAAATAAGAAGAAGAAGAAAGAAGACAGAAGAAGTCTGAAGAAGAAGAAGACAGTGAAAGAAAGAGAATAAGAAGAAGAAGAAAGAAGAATAGAAGAAGAAGAAGAAGTAAGAAGAAGAAGAAGAAGAAGAAAGAAAGAAGAAGAGAAGAAAGAAAGAAAAGAAGAAGAAGAAGAAGAAGAAGAAGAAGAGAAGAAGAAGAAGAAGAAGAAGAGAAGAAGAAGAAGAGAGAAGAAGAAGAAGAAGAAGAAGAAGAAGAAGAGGAGAAGATGGAGAAAAAGAAAGAAGAGAAAAAGGAAGAAAGAAAATCCTAATCTCATCCTTCCTCTCTACCACTTCTTCCATCTCTCTTCCCTCTTCCTTTTCTTCTTCTATTCTTCTTTTTCCTCTCCTTTTTTCTTCTATTATTCCTTATTTGGTCATTTTAGAGATAACTTAGGTAATTATGCCATTTTAGAGCTAACTAAGCTTATTATGTCATTTTGGAGGAAAATAAGTAAGTATAGGTCATTATTGAGCTAACTTAGGTAATTATGCCATTTTTGAGCTAACTAATCTTATTATGTCAATTTGGAGGAAAATAAGGTAAGTATAGGCCATTTTTGTGCTAACCTAGGTAATTATGCCATTTTTAGCAACTAAGCTTACTTATTCAATTTGGAGGAAAATAAGGTAAGTATAGGTCATTTTTGTGCTAACTTAGGTAATTATGCCATTTTTAGCTAACTTAGGTACGTATAGGTCATTATTGAGCTTACTAAGCTTATTATGTCATTTTGGAGGAAAATAAGTTAAGTATATGACATTTATGAGCTAACAAAGGTTATTATGCCATTTTTGACCTAACTATGCTAATTATGTCATAAATGAACTAAATAAGCTAATTATGTCATTTTCGAGGATAATTAGCTAAGTATGTCTTTTTTGGGGAAAATAAGCTAAGTATGTTGCATATTAGGGCTAACTAGCATGTAAGAAGCTAAGTATGCATTTGTTAAGCAAAACACTAGAGAAAACTTACCGTTGTCGTCATGACGGACGTCAAGCACTGGGGTTGCTCTGGCCGTCACTTGGAGAAGGTTGCCCTGGAGAAGGGGTGTGCGATGCGGCTTAGGAGTTATGCTGCACCAAAGATCATTTGTAATGTCTCATTAGCATGATGACACTCAAATGTTAAGACTAGTAACTAATGACCATTCAAATGAAACTCGCAGTTCCCGCCGCAGTAATGACTATCATCGGGGGAGGGGTCTGGCCGGTCTTCTCACACATAGACTGCACATTTGGTTTTGACGAGTCAGTCATATTAGTTAGTGATGGAACGAACATTACGTGCATGATTTGTCTAATATGCAGAAGAAACTTACCATGAGGAGCTCGTACATGGCCTGGTGAGCCACCTCATTCCGTGCCCTCTCCTCCTCCAACAACCTAGCCGTCTTCTCCTTCGCCTATAGTTCCTTCTCCGTCGCCACCCGGTCCCTCTCCTCCAGAAGCGCCTGGGTTGTCGCTCTCTCTTTCTGAAGAGCAGCCTGCAACACCACTCCTCATTAGCATTGTAATCATCGATGGCCGCACACACAATGTAATGGAGGAAAGATATCTGAGTCCATATAACTAACCTCGATGGCGAGATCGACTGGCCGTGGACGAGTCCTTATCTCAGGACAGGAGCTCGTTTGGCGCGCCTTGATCTCCGGGAAAGTGAGAGGACAACGTATCAGTCCATCTCCCATGGCTATCGAGCCATGGGGCCTCCCGCCACCAAATATCATTAGCAAGTCTGGATCAATAGGATGCTGGATCGGGTGATAGTCCTCCCCTTTCCTCGCCTTCACCTCCTCGTTGTACCTCACGAGCTTGTGGTGCGAGGAGATGTTGGTGAACTTTTCTGGATGAGCGAGGTTAGACTCAGAGAATTTCTTGGCCTTCTTGTACGAGGTAGTATGGGCCATGGCATAGAGGTTGTACACCTCTGGCACCCCCGTGTTATTCTGTCACGCCTAAAAGAGAGGAACAAAGTATTAGTAAAGGGCTCAAGCTAGCATGAAGAATGAATTGCATGAATCATGAAGCAAACCACATACCCAGTTCCGCCCAAACTGATATAAGTTGGTGCTGTCTTGATGGTGTGGCACACCAACCATTTAGGCACGGCGATCCTTAGCATTGTCGTGGACGGCTCGCCAGTGGTTTGTGCACCGCTCATCCACCAACGCCTCCCAACGATTCATCTTATCCGCACACCATCTCAGGGGCACCTAAGTTAGTAAAGAGAAATTTGAGCGCTACGCCTACGAATGAAATCAAGGAAACTAAGTACAAGGCCTTAAGAATAGGTAATTACCTTCATGTACTGATGCTTCTTTAGAAACTTTTCGCGGCACGACGGCTTATCCTTCTTAATACCACGCGTGGCATAGTAGTCTCGAACAGCCTACGGCCGAGCCTCGTGCCGTAAGTTTTGTAATAGGCGCTTGCAATCGATATCGATAACCTTTGCCGCATCCTCCTCGTATCCCTCCTCACACCTGTAGAAGGTCTGCAATCAAACAAGACAACACTGATTAGTACAATAACTAGCTATTGTTAGTTTGTAATTGTGTAAAGGAGAAATTATCCAAAAGTTGTTGATCACCATCTCAGCCCTCGTGTGGCACAAGACACCGTCGATCATCTCCTCCGACGGGGCCTGGGCAGCCAAGTAGTGCTCCCAGCTCAATCCTAGCTGTGGAAGCTGACCCTCACCGGGCAACGTGATGAACCCCGGGAAATTTTGCCGGCAAAGCACACCAAGGACGGTGTTGGGCCTGCGAACCTCACTGGCATGTACCCAACCCTTGCAGTATGACAAGGCCAATGCATTAGATATTTGAAGAAATGTGAAGGCAAAAGGTACAAAAAGAGTAAATGCACTTACTTCTCCCCATCAGGCCTAATCACTGGCCTCTACTCGCGGGTCGCCGGCAGGGGCGGGAGCTGTGTACCACCACACTGGTACACAGTGACGTCAGTAGCCACCTCGCCCTCACTATCATTAAACTGATCCCCGCCACCATCAGCATGGCCACTCGGCCCGTCAGGCAGATCCGGCTAGGTACACCATCCGGACATCTCCCGGGACGTAGCCTCATGGGCTGAAGTCTTGTGGGTCAAAGCCTCTGGGACCGGAGTCTCGTGGGCCGAAGGCCCGTCGACCCGAGGCTCGTGGTCCAGAGTCCCCGTGGCCTCCACCTCAAACGGGTCCACCCTAGCAGTCCTGTGCTCAGGTGAATGAGCTGGGGTGGAGGCGTAGGAGGCTGCCTACCTCTCCTGCAGCCACATTCTGATCTACCTCCTCTCTTCTTCCCTCCCCGACCTCCTCTCTTGGTGGGCAACAACATCAACGAAGAAGCGCCCGTCGGTGTCCCCATACTATCTAACAACGCTCTCCAGAGATGTTGGGGTGGAATGGAAGTACCCCTCCCGTGGGCCGCTGACGAAGAAGTACCCGCGGAGTGCTCTGGACCCGCGCCCACCATCTTTCAACACCTGCCATGACAAAGAGTAAACGAAATTAGTACAACATAAAAAAATTGAATACCTGACATGAATAATAATATGTATATAATTTAAGTTGGGATGCATACAAACTAATAGTAGTATGGATCATCTATATATTCTTCGGGATCAATAGATGCATCATCATCATCAGTATCACGCGTGTCGTCATCAATGACGTGCTCATCGAGTTCAGCGGCATCAACATGTGGAAGGCCTTTCTATAATCGGTCAAGCATTGACAGGTCATCCGCAGCAGTAAACTCTTCTTGTTCCGGCTCTTCTTGTTACAGCTCAGGGGTGAAGTCGGATTCACTGTCACTGTCTACTTCCATGTTCTGGGGTGAAGTAGAGCGGTTCTTGAAACATTTTTGGAAAGATGTGTCTGTTGGAAGAATTCTCCTTCATATGTGTCTGGGTTAATGTGAGGTTCATAATCCTCTTCATTGGGGGGATGTGGTCTAACACGTGGCAGCACTTCATAAATGGCATCCCAACCATTCAGATTTGTATTAGTTTGGCAGGCCACGGTAGATAGAAAACTTGGGTCACCTGTTGAGCTGCAATATAGACATCGGGAACATCTAAATGGGTGCTTTGTTTGATCTCGACTAGCCCTATATGTTCATGAGTCCTTCTAGTCTCCTTCGGCTGGAACCAATAACATTTGAAGACTACGACGTTTGGTGGGTTTTCACCATAGAATAGAAGTTCATAAATTGCTTCAACTCTTCCATAATACTCGGTACCTCCTTCGCCGATAGCAGAGACACCACAATTTGCAAATTTCCATTCAGCCATAGATAGCTCTTTGCCAAAGGTACGAAAGCGATACCCGTTGATGTCGTCTTTCTCAAATGAACGGACCTTATAGTCAAAACCATTAGCGGATTGTCTCAATTCGGCGTCCATAGACTCTGAATTAGCCTACAAAAGTTCAATACGAAAGGATTGTTGCATTAGCCGCAAATTAGACCAAGAAATTAAATGTTCTATTAATGGTAATTACCGTTTGTTTGAACCAAGAGATGAAATCGGGATAGCCGCCTCCATGCTTTGCCAGAAGCTCATACTCTTCGATAGAATCCTTTTGGATCACCGCTCCATCCGAGAATTTGGCGACGTATACTGTATCAAATATCCGGGAATAAGAGCAGTTCAAAGGAATTAGAAGTTGCGAAACAATGTACCAAGAACTTACTCGATGTACGGTCGCACTTCTGTTTTGTTGTTGAAGATATACAACGAAATGCTCTGCCATTCTTCGACATCCAACACTATTGGTTTCGAAGCACCGGCTGGTGCGAGCTTCCCTTTGAATAGGCTGAGGTTGGTCCACCTTGTTTAGGGTCGCCGCATTGTACTGAGTCTTCGGATTATGCAAATGATGATTTTTGGCTTCGTAGTGTGTTGTCATGAAGTTTGCTGCCTCCTCAGTAATGAATGCCTCGGCCATCGATGCTTCAATTCTACATTTATTTTTACATTTTGCTCGAAGCGTCTTGTGCATCCTCTCAGTTGCATAGCACCAACGATTTTGCACAGGCCCCCCCAATCTTGCCTCGGTCGGGAGATGTAAAATCAAATGCTGCATTGGATTAAAGAAGCCCGGTGGAAAGATCTTGTCTAACTTGCAGAGCAACTCTGGCGCCAACTTTTCCATGTCATCTATCATGGCAGGTGATAGTTCTTTCGCACAAAGAACACGGAAGAAATAGCTCAGCTCTGCCAGTACTAGCCATTTCTTCCTCAGGGATAAACCAACGCAACATCACCGGCTTTACCCGCTCAAGCCATATGTGCCAATCATGTCTCTTGAGACCAAATATTTTCAATTTTTCAAGACTCGCTCCCCTCTTTAGATTCGCTGCATACCCATCGGGGAACATCAACTGCATTTTCACCCACAAGATAATTTCCCTCATAGCTGGCCTTCCAAGATTGAATCAGGCCTTTGGCTTCGTCTAGTTCTGCTTTCCTTTAGGTTGTCGCATGTTTTGTAACGGTCCATCACATAGAGTCTGCAGATCGACTCTAGCCTTAGTATTATCCTTTGACTTCCCATCTACACCGAACAATGTACCAAAAAGGGTCTCCCCTATATTCTTTTCAGTGTGCATCACGTCGATGTTGTGTGGAAGAAGGAGGTCTTTGAAGTACGGCAGATCCCCACAAGCATGTCTTGTGAGTCCAGGCGTGTTTCGAATTATACACCTTGAAATACCCTGGACGCTCTGGATCAGGCTCGAGAGTGTTTAACTGATCCAGGATCTGTTGGCCAGTCAACGCAGGTGTTGCAGAGTTTTTGACCACTCTACCTTTGGTGAAGTTCTTCTTGTCTTTTCTGAACTTATGGCGAGGATCCAGGAACTGTCTATGCAAGTCAAAGCAAGAATACTTGCGACCCGCCTACATCCAATGAAACTAAAGAGCTGCCTTGCATGTGGGGCACGAGAACCTTCCATGCGTACACCAGCCAATGAATAGCGCATACGCCGGCAAGTCATGCATCGAGTACATGTACCAAACACGCATTATGAAGTATTGTTTGCTAGCGGCATCGTATGTCTTGAACCCATTATCCCAAGCTTCTTGAAATTCATCCTTAAGCGGCTACATGTACACATTCATATTCTTCCCCGGATAGTTGGGCCCTGGAATTATCAACATCAGGAAAATGTTCTTTCTTTGCATAATCTGTCCGGGGGGAGATTGAGTTGAATGACAAATACAGGCCAACAACTGTATTGGGTTGCCGTCATACCAAATGGATTGAAACCATCTGTGCTGATGCAGACTCGAGGATGCCCTGGATCTGCTGCTTTTTGCTCATGTAATGCATTGAAGTGCTTCCACGCAGAACCATCTGATGTGTGTACCAACATCTGATTCCCATCTGCATCTAGTTTGGTTCTTTTGCCCATTTTGTGCCATGTCATCTGTCTGGCCATCTCTTCGACCATGAAAAGATGTTGAAGTCTTGGTACGATTGGCAGATACCGAAGAACATTAACAGGGATTTTGGTCTGCCTCTTCTCACCCATACTGGTGTCTACCACAACATACCTGGAAGAGCTGCAAACGGGACAATAGTTCAAGTCTGCATACTCAAGCCTAAATAAGGCACATCCTTTCTCACATGCATCTATCTTCTCATAGGGCATCTTAAGTGCACGGAGGATTTTGTCCGACTGGTACAGGTTTGCAGGCATTACATGGCCTTTGGGTAGAAAGCGTCCAAATACTATCATCATCGTGTCGTAGCATTCTCCACCCAAGTTGAATTGAGCCTTCAGAGCCAGTACTTGTGCGATGGCATCCAGCTGACAAAGCTTAGTGTGCTCGTGGAGAGGACGTTTTGAAGACTCCAACATTTCATTGAAGGCCTTTGCAGATTCCTTCATCTCATCGTCTGAATCCCAAGCATCATCAAAGTGTTGCACCATGTCTTCGATCCCGGTACCATGCTCGTCGGTGCGACGACGAACCATCTCAGCTCTGGTACGTTGGGCAGACTCTCCATGAAATGTCCGTGCCGTATAATCGGGCGTAAAACCCCACTTCTGCAGGTGTTTACCCATTTCATCCTCTTTCCTCTGAGAAAAGTTGCCGCACCTAACACAGGGGCACCAGGTTTTTCTCTGGCCATTTGCAAATGCGGCTTTCACAAACCCCTTGGTTTTTGTTAACCATTCATTGGTCATGTCTTCCTGACTAGTGTGACCGGTGTACATCCACGCACGATCACTCATCTTGCCTAGATACTAAACACACAAGAAATATATATATATATATAATTCAGCATATATATTCATCAGTTAATCAAGTTTGTCAATTTTATTACGTCCATGCAACCTACACACTAATAGGTAAAGATAGGTCCTAATCCCACCCGAGATGTGTAGAATGGGTTCCTTTTCCCATGCTCTGCTCTGGATCCGACGTAGAATTTCTGCAGCACCTCCCCGCTGTTCTCCTGATACATGTCTCGGCATTAAACATAGAGGATGTGTACCCGGAGAACAACAGGGAGGCATTGACAAAATTATGCATCGGATCCGGAGCAGAGCATGGGAAAACGAACCCATTCTACACATACTCGGACTGTCCATGGATAACATGGACAATTCAAAAGGATAGTGGTTATAAATATGCAAAGACATGCATATTTATAGATGCCGCCCTTTCGGACAGGAGACGCCTAGGTTACGAGACTTGACATGAAAGTAAAATCTAGTGGCATCGGCACAATGAATGGAACAAAGCAAATAGGGGAGGGGGAGGAGATGACAGTTGAGCTCACCCCTAGACCGTAGAGGCGGTAGTCGAACGATGACGGCAACGGCAACGGGACCGACGGTGCTCCTATAGGTGAAGAGAATATCCTTGCACATGAAAAGAACCAGCACGACCAACATAAGCTCCTGGAGGTGACATTCCCCTCTATGCCGTACTTGTTCTCCAGCCAACAAAGGAGTTCACTTTAAGAAATGCAGGATTTTATCCTTTTACTGTAGCTCTCACCACATTGTATTTTATTGTTAGATTTTATACACATGTTGAATATATCCATATGAATATGTAGAATTATTTTTAGAATTTTTTGAAACTCTAAAATGTCATTATCTAATTTTTCAAAACATAATAATTATTATAATTTTCTTTCATAGAAAACATTGTCGCTCTGGTTAAATCGATTATCCATATCTTCCGCGAGAACATAATCAATCATCAATATTACATTAAAAGGGGGAAATTATGATGGGGAAACTCATCACCTTGGGTTATAGGTGCACAATATGACTACCTTATGTGATATTGGGCCGGTGGTGAAATGGCAACATATATGGATCGCTACGAGCATGCGAGGATTTATTTCTCTGGTTATATGTTGTAATTTATAATGGTGAAATGACAAGGTTTTCCTCTCTCAGACAAACGGGCCTTGTCCTAGTACTAATTTAAAGGAGGAGGGCTCACCTTGGATCGAGGAGGACGCCGCGGTGGTGGAGGAGGGCCAGCGCAGGGAGGAAGGCCGGCGCGGGGCGGGTCGGGGATGGCGCGGGGAGGACGCCGCGGGGAGGGGGCCGACGCCGCGGCCTGGCTCCGGTGGTGGGGCGTCGTGTCCTGGACCCGTCGCGGGGCTGGCCACGGCCTGGATCCGGCCCAGGCTCCTGCTGGGAGGTGGTCGGGGGAGGGACGGGCGTAGGGGCCTGGGGGCCAGGTGTTCACAGGGGCTGGTGGCGGGTCTGGCTAGCGGCAGTGCTGGGCGGCGTCGGGAACGGCGGGGCTGGGGCGGCGGGTGCTAGTGGGGTGGGTGAGGTGGGGGAGAGAGAGAGGGGGAGAGAGAGGGGGGATGGGGAGGCACGGCTGTTAGATAGGCATCTTCTTTGCCGTCTGCTAGCAGATTGCAAAGCACACTAAAGCGGACGACATCCAGCCCGTCCATTTGACCTAGCTAGCTCCACGGTCCTGTGGGGCCCAGGTGGGCTCTTTGCCGTCTGCCTTTAGGCCCTTTGCCGTCTGCTGACAGACGGCAAAGAATGCACTGATGGCAAACTATATCTTTGCCATGAGTCCGTTCTTTCCCATCTGCTTTTTGGAAGCGGACGGCAAACACCTTCTGTGTCGTCCACTAGCAGATGGCAAAGAACTGGCTGATGGCAAATTCTCTGATTCCAGTAGTGCTCTAGGGCTTCATGGATATCCCTAGGGGCTTCTGTGTGACCCTCTTTAGTGGCAATCTTGAGGGCCTCCGCAGCGGCATCCTTCCCTATGTCAGCCACCTCCTCCAAAAGTTCCCTCTCTTCAAGAACGGGGGCTACGAAGGAAGTTGGAGGCAAGAAAGGCATAGAACTCAGAAGCTCAATCAAAGAATCAAGAAAACAAAAAGCTTTTAGGTGAAGATTCAAGAGCAAGTGATTTACCTGCTGGCGGTTGTTGAGAAGAAACTTCTCCTTCCCCAGCAGCACTTGTTGCTGGCAGGCGACTGGTGTCCGCTTCCTCCACGGGGGTGGCCTCGGCTCGGATGGACCCAGCGGTGGAAGTCCTTGCCGGTGAAACCCCTCCTTGGGTATCGCTTGTGGGAGGAGCTGGAGTGGCCACGTTTGCTACTGGGTTTCCCCTTGGTGGCCTCTACTGTCCCCCTTGGCGGGCGACAGGAGAGAAGCCTCAGCATGCCCACCGACGAACGAGGTCTGCCCCATGCCTTCGTGCAGAGGACTGGCCAGGGGGCTGGGTACAGCGTCATCCATGGCACCTTTTGCCGGCTCAACGCCTGATGCCGGGCCCAGCTCCACTATTGATTTGGCCCACTTGGGCCGTTGCGCAAGGGTCTCCTTGTCCCTATCAAGACCAGCAGCACAAGATCAGTTGAGAATCAAATGAAAGCAGAAAAGCAATCAGAATTGAGAAAGCGAAGTTCTTCTTCACTTTGAGTCGTCGAGCATGGCATCCATCTCGTACACCAGGGGCGGGGGTGATTTCCTGGCCCTCTTGAGTGGCGGTGGGGTCCTGCTCGCTGCCGGGACCGGGCTCGATGGTGGCGTGCGGTGAACACCCTTCACAACCCACTACTGGGAAGGTGGTGTCGGGGCTCGAGTGAGGCGGGCTGAGTGGCGGCGAGTTGTCTACTCCTTGTTGCCCCTGGCAGTCGTCTTCTTCACCTTGGGCCCAGCCCATGACGAAGACGTGACCACCTGCTCTCGGCTGCCTCTCTTGCGAAGCCGGTGCTTCTACTCTGGGCCTGGGGGGCCACTTGAAGTCCTTCCTCCTCTTCGGGCGCTTCGGCCCCCTCTGCCCCGGCAGTCTCTACCCCGGCAGTTTCTGCCCCGGCAGCTTCTGTCCCTGCAGCTGCAGCCCGTAACGCCTCAAACTCGGCAATCTCTTCATCAACACGCTCCTCATCTGAGGAATTCCCATCATCATCATCACCGGCTCCCCCGCCAGCCTTGATCCTTTGGGCTTATTCAAGCCTGCTGAGTATGTACTCTTGCTCCTCTTCAGTAGTGCCCTTTGTGAAGTCCGTCTCTTTCCTGGTGGCCGTCTCCTCTAAGCTAGAGGCCCAGTCCATCTAATCCTCCAAGTTGGGCAGTGGCCACTCTGCCTTGACTCCATTGGCATTGCAGTCTGGCATTCACTTGAGGATCTGGTCTAAGGCAGAGTTGATGTGCAACGAAACAATCCTTGCTGGCAAGTGGAAGGTGCCGGCCTTGTGGAAGAGTTGCTCACACAACTAGGCATGGCTCATGACTGTCAAGTTGTTGGCAACGCCAAGGTAAAGCCGCATCCAGTCCTCCGCATTCTTGCACTCCCAAGAAAAGTGATCACTCCTCTACAGCGGTGCAATGCGGCGCCAGAAGAAGTCGGCTCCCACATGATCAATGGTGAGCCCAGCAGCTTTGAGGCAGGCAATTCTATTCAGTGCTGGGCGGAGATTCTCGTCAGTGGCGCCCAGGTCGCTCCAGTCCTTGCTGCGCACCACACATTTAGTCTGCGGCAAGCAGAACGAAGGAGCCTCTGGGTCCTTAATCCAGCACCAATCGCCCCTTCATTCCTCCCACTTGCCACGCAATTGCCCTCCAAGATAATCCCATTCTTCTCTCCTTCCATGTGGAATCCATGATATATTCCCCGAAAGGGATTTGTCCTCAATGCGGGGGATATAGAAGTGGCAGAATAAATCCACGTTAGGGGCAACTCCCACAAAGTTCTCGCAGAAATGAGCAAATACCGCCATGCTCGTCATCGCATTGGGCGTGAAATCTAGCAGGCGGAACCCAAAGGCATACATCATGGCGCTGAAGAAATCAGAGAAAGGGGGAGAAAGCCCACAGTAGAAGTAGTCGTTGAAAAAGGGATACGAATCGGTTAGAATCTTGGGTCCATCAGGAAGGACAATTGGTTCTCCATGACCCTTGGTCTTCCTCCCCCACATATAAGCATACCTTTGGATTAAGGTATTGCCATCCAGGTCTGACGGCGAGAAAACCACATTCTCCTGCCGCTGCTGGACCAGCTCCTCCGCCTCTTTCTTCTTTTCCTCTGCTTTTGGATCTTCGGGCTTGGCCGCCTATTTTCCCTTTACGGTGCTCTTCTTGCACCCCATTTGCTTGAGCAGAGGGAAGGGAGAGATCTGGTGTGGTATGGAGAGGGATGGTGGCAACGGAAGCGGTTCCTGTCGAAGGAAGAAGATGAAGCAAGAGGGGCGAAGGGTGTGAATGAACAACGCTCCTTCGTGTCCGCCCTGTTTTATTGGGACCATGCGAGGGGGCTGGCTCTCCACTATTCCCCCTGCAAAACCACCTTTAACAGGCACTACCCAGTAACTGTTGCAAACCCATGATTCCACGACTCACAGTAACTGCGTGGGATGGACGTGTGATTGATAGGTCAGTAAAATCATCAATGCATGAACAGCGGATTTTTGCCGCGTGTCCGTGCACTGTTTGGGCCTAAACCCAACGATGCCCGTGGCACGTATGGCTCAGGCCTGGGGGCTACTGTCGGTGTACACAAACAGGGGTATTTTTTCCCTTGACTGGTGCACAGACTTGTATGGCCTCCCGGGCAAACTGATCCTACCGGGCGTATCGAGCTCAAGGAGAGCGTTAAGAAGATCAAGCCGACAAGAGAGCACTGCGAGGAGGCCTCCCCTGCTGGGTAGGAGAGCCCGGCCGGGTCGAGACCAACTCTGAAGACCAAGTCCAGTTCACCCCGGCAAGGCTTCCGAGGCCGCCAAGCTCAGAACTCTCCAGGCTCCTCGCCGGCAGGCCCCCGCCAAGACGCCACCGCTCCACCTCATCGCATGTAAGTCACTAATCAACGTGGTGCCAAGCTCTCAAGTAACTAGGTGGATCATGTCAGGCACATGGCAGCGTGGTGGAGAGGCGATTAGCTTTATTGACACCTGTCCAGAGGGTGTGTCACGCTAATAAGGAGAGGATGGATAAGCGGCGCGGCAGGCTTGCCGGGCTTCAACCTCAGCATGACACCTAGCAGGTGCATTTAACGCACTTTGTCCTAACTGCCAGAGTTAGGTATGATAGCACTGTTAGCTATCTAATCATACTCAAATGACTGTTTTGCCACTCTGGTCGCCCCTTTAGCTATAAAAGGAGCCCCGAGGCAACCTAGCAAAGGGTTCGAAACCTTGATCCCCCAACACTTGTATGCACGCTCTGCTCTCCCCAAGGCATCCTTGCCGGGCTGGAGCTGACCGTGTCTTCGTGTTCCTCTGAATCAATCCACCATAGCAGGAGTAGGGTTTTACGCTGCAAAGCGGCCCGAACCTAGGTAAAAAGAGAGATGTCATCGCCGTGCTGTCCCTGTCGTTTCTGCTCTTTGTACAACTTGACCGTCCCCTTTCCGAACGACAAAGGGGCACCCATGCCCCATAGGTGATCATGCTTCCACGCCGACACGTTACCACATCCGCAACATCCGCCCTCGCACTCTCGAGGTCGGGGACCTCATCCTGCGGCGGATCCTCTCCAGGGAGGGTCTCTCGCCCATGTGGGAAGGCCCTTCAGGGTTACCCATGTCTCCAGGCTAGGCACTGCACGCCTAGAGACAGAGGATGGAGTTCCTGTGCAGAACGCCTGGAACATCCAGCACCTCCACAAGTTCTCTGCAATAGTATCAATTCTTGGGATAAGTGCAAAGATGCTTTTATTACTAAGTATTTTCCACCCGTGAAAATTATTTCCCTTAGAATTCAAATCATGAATTTTAAGCAACTTGAGCATGAACATCTTGCACAATCTTGGGAAGGAATGAAATTTATGCTAAGAAATTGTCCTACTCATGGTTTAAATCTTTGGATGATTATACAAAAAAATTATGCGGGATTGAATTTTGTTTCTAGAAATCTTTAGGATTCTGCCGCGGGTGGTACTTTTATGGAGATTACTTTGGGTGACGCTATTAAATTGCTTGATAATATTATGGCAAATTATTCACAATGGCATACCGAAAGAGCACCTACTACTAAAAAAGTTAATTCGGTTGAAGAAATTAGTACTTTGAGTGAA
The DNA here is from genome assembly GCA_011799875.1 of Thinopyrum elongatum. Taxonomy (NCBI): domain Eukaryota; kingdom Viridiplantae; phylum Streptophyta; class Magnoliopsida; order Poales; family Poaceae; genus Thinopyrum; species Thinopyrum elongatum. The sequence goes on from CM022303.1 coordinate 350,030,223, forward strand.
AAAGTTAATGCTCTTGTCAAATTGGTTGCTAGTAAAAATGCTCCTATTGATCTTAATGATGTGCCTTTGTCTACTTTGATTGAGCAAAATAGTGATCATGTAGATGAGAATTTTGTCTCGCGAAACAATTTTAATAACAATGCTTATAGAGGTAACTTTAATCCTAGGCCTTTTCCTAGAAATTCCTCTAATAATTATGGCAATTCCTATGGTAATTCTTCTTACAATAAAAACAGGAACTCCTCTGCTCTTGCGCGTAATATTAAATAATTTATCAATGCTCAAAAAGTTTTCAATACTATGATAGAAGAAAAGTTGAATAAGATTGATGATATGTCTAGAAGCATTGATAGAATTTCCCATGATGTAGAAAATCTCAAGATTAAAATTTTTCCACCTAAGGTTGATGTCAATGAATCAATTAAAGCTTTATATGTTTTTTATGGATGAAAGTAAGAAAAGAACCGCTATGCTTAGAGCTAAAAGAGAAGTTTTAGAATGAGCGTTTTCTACTGATTGCTTTCATAATAATGATGAAGATCTTAAGATGATTGGTGTTTCTTCTATTGATTCCTTGTTTAGTAATATTAAACTTGATGAAAAGCGGACTGAAGAAGAGTCAACTTTAGCTAGAGGGCGTCCTAATAATTTGGAGGGTGAAAATCTTGTTGAAAATTTTAATAAAAGTGAATTTGGAGAGGTCAAAACTTTAAATAGTGATGTGCCCACTCTTTTGGATTATGCTACGTCTCCGTTGTATCTACTTTTCCTAACGCTTTTGCTCTTGTTTTGGACTCTAATTTCCATGATTTGAATGAAACTAACCCGGACTGACGCTATTTTCAGCAGAACTACCATGGTGTTGTTTTTTGTACAGAAATAAAAGTTCTCGGAATGGAACAAAACTTTTTGGAGATTTTTTATGGAATAAAAGAAAAATACAGGAGCCAAGAACCACCGGAGGAGGGCCCCTGGGTGAGCACAACCCATCAGGGCGCGTCCCCCATCCTGGCACGTCCAAGTGGGTTGTCCCCACTTGGTGGCCCCGCAGACCCTATCTCCGACGCTATAAAATCACATTTTCGGAGAGAAAAATCAGGGAGAATGAATTATCGCGTTCCATGATACGGAGCCGCCGCTACCTCTTGTTCTTCATCGGGAGGCTAGATCTGGAGCCCGTTTGGGGCTCCGGAGAGGGGAATCTTTGATCTTCGTCATCACCAACCCTTCTCCATCGCCAATTCCATGATGCTCCCCACCGGGAGTGAGTAATTCCTTCGTAGGCTCGCTGGTCGGTGAGGGAGTTGGATGAGATTCATCATGTAATCGAGTTAGTTTGGTTAGGGCTTGATCCCTAGTATCCATTGTGTTCTGAGATTGATGTTGCTATGACTTTGCCATGCTTAATGCTTGTCACTTCGGGCCCGGGTGCCATGATTTCAGATCTGAACCGTTTATGTTATCACCATTATATCTATGTTCTAGATCCGATCTTGCAAGTTATAGTCACCTATTATGTGTTATGATCCGTAAACCCCGGAGTGACAGTATTCGGGATACTTTCCGGTGATGATTGTAGTTTGAGGAGTTCATGTATTCACTATGTGCTAATGCTTTGTTCCGGTTCTCTATTAAAAGGAGGCCTTAATATCCCTTAGTTTCCTTATGGACCCCGCTGCCATGGGAGGGTAGGACAAAAGATGTCATGCAAGTTCTTTCCATAAGCACGTATGACAATTTACGGAATACATGCCTACATTATATTTTGTATCACCCTAGGTTATGACTGTTATATGACGAATATCATCCAAGGAATTCACCGATCCAATGCCTACGAATTTTCCTCATATTGTTTCTGCTAAGTTACTACTGCTATTGCTGCTGTTACACTTGCTACAAAATTATTGCTATCACTGTTACTACTACTATCAAAACTATCATATTACTTTGCTACTGATCATATTGCTGTAGATAATTAATCATCAGGTGTGGTTGAATTGACAACTCAGTTGCTAATACTTGCAAATATTCTTTGGCTCGCCTTGTGTCGAATCTATAAATTTGGGTTAAATACTCTACCCTCGAAAACTGTTGCGATACCTATACTTGTGGGTTATCAAGGCCTTTTTCTAGCGCCGTTGCCGGGGAGCATAGCTATATTTGTTGAGTCACTTGGGATTATTATCTATTTATCATTATGAAGAATCTAAAGGATACAAAAACCAAGATCGTTCCCTCTAGGACGAGGGGAGGTAAGGAACTGCCATCACACTCTGCACTTGATTCACCTTCTGTTTTGCATAGACTTGCAACACCACCACATGTTATTAATCCTGATATGTCACAAGTTATTGATGATGCTACTTCTAGGAATGCTACTCATGATGATGCTAGTACCTTGCTTGATGATGGTGTGCCACTAGGTGATTTTCTTGATGAACAAATAGCTAGAGCTAAATATATTGAGAATGTTGAAATTGTTGAAACTGATGAAATGCCTGAAACTAAAAATCTTGAAACACCTGTTAGACCTAGCTCTCCTAGATATGAATTGCCTAAGATACCTGAAGGTTATGTTATGGATGAGGAGACAGCTAGAGATTTTCTTGCTTGCAATGATAGAGATGATCTTAAGAAATTATTATGCAAATTGAAAGAGAAATCTTTGAATGCTAGAATGAAATGTGATCCTAAGTTTGCTACTTCAACTATCTTTGTTGATGATAAGGATTATGAATTCTCTGTCAACCCAGAGTTAATTACTTTGGTTGAATCTGATCCTTTCCATGGTTATGAAACTGAAACTGTTGTGGCACACCTTACTAAATTAAATGATATAGCCACCCTATTTGCTCATGATGAGAAGATTCGCTACTACTATATCATCAAATTATTTTCGTTCTCATTAAAGGGTGATGCTAAGATATGGTACAATACTCATGCTCCTGGTTGTGTGCGTAGTCCTCAGGATATGATTTATTACTTCTCTGAAAAATATTTTCCTGCTCATAAGAAACAAGCTGCCTTACAGGAAATATTTAACTTTGTGCAAATTGAAGAAGAGAGTCTCCCACAATCTTGGGGGAGGCTTCTCCAATTGCTTAATGCTTTGCCTGATCATCCACTTAAGAAAAATGAAATACTTGATATCTTCTACAATGGACTAACCGATGCTTCTAGTGACTTCCTAGATAGTTGTGCTGGTTGTGTTTTCAGGGAACAAACTGTTGAACAAGCTGAGGAATTATTGAATAATATATTGAATAATTATGAAGATTGGACTCTTCCTGAACCACCGCTTAAGCCCACTCCAAAGAAGAGGGGTATCTTATATCTCAGTCCGGAAGATATGCAGGAGGCAAAGAAATCTTTGAAGGAAAAAGGTATTAAAGCAGAGGATGTTAAAAATTTACCTCCTATTAAAGAAATACATGGACTTGACACACCACCACCAAAGGTGGTAGAGGTAAATTCTTTAATGAAATTTGATGAAAGTGACATCCCTTACAATAAACATCCTAGTCAACGCCTTTATGAGTTTGACAATTACATTAGAAAGCAAGATCACTTCAATGAAAATGTTTTGAAACAATTGAAATACAACTCTGATATGATTGCTCGCTCAAGTGACTTGTTATTTAGAATCTCCAATGATGTTATAGGTGTAGGAAAACATGCCTCTATGGTTCATACTCAGTTAAAACAAGTTGCTAAATCTCAAAGAGAACTGCTTGATGAAATGAATAATAATATGAATGATCATGCAGTTAGAGTAATGACTAGAGGAGGTAGAATGACTTAGGAACCTCTTTATCCTGAAGGACACCCTAAAAGAATTGAACAAGACTCTCAAAGAATCAACACTAATGCACCTAGTCCATCTAAAAAGAAGAAGAAAAAGAAAAATGATAGGACTTTGCATGCCTCTAGTGAACCTGAGATAGAAAAACCTCCTGAAAATAATAATGATGTTTCTATTTGTGATGCTGAAACTCAATCTAGTAATGAACATTCACCTAGTGATAATGAAAAAGATAATGATGATGTTCATGAAGACACTCAACCAGACAATGATAAACAACCAGATAATGATGTTGAAATAGAACCAGCTGTTGATCTTGATAACCCACAATCTAAAAATAAAAGATATGATAAAAGAGACTTTGTTGCTAGAAAACATGGAAGAGAAAGAGAACCATGGGTTAAAAAACCCATGCCCTTTCCACCTAAATCAACTAAGAAAAAGGATGATGAAGAATTTGAACGTTTTGCTGAAATGCTTAGGCCAGTCTTTTTGCGTACTCGCTTGACCGATATTTTAAAGATGGCCCTTTATGCAAAATATATGAAAGACATCATCTCTAATAAAAGAAAGATACCTAAAGCTGAAATCTCCACCATGCTTGCTAATTATGCTTTTAAGGATGGAGTACCTAAAAAACTTGGAGATCCGGGAATACCAACTATACCTTGCTCCATCAAAAGAAATTATGTTAAAACCGCTTTGTGTGATTTAGGAGCTGGTGTTAGTGTTATGACTTTCTCCTTATATAAAAGACTTGATTTGAATAAACTCACACCTACTGAAATATCTTTGCAAATGGCTGACAAATCAACTGCCATACCTATCGGTATTTGTGAGTATGTGCCCGTTGTTGTTGCAAATGTTACTATTTTAACTGACTTTGTTATACTTGAGATGCCCGAGGACGACAACATGTCGATTATCCTTGGTAGACCCTTCTTGAATACTGCAGGGGCTGTTATTGATTGCAATAAGAGCAAGGTCACTTTTCATATCAATGGTAATGAGCATACGGTGCACTTTTCGAAGGAACAATTCCAATTGAATGGTATTAATGTTATTGAAAAATCTCTGACACTCACTATTGGAAGTTTTCAACTACCTCTACCTACTGCTAAAAAGAAATATGAAATGCTTACTGTTGGGGACATGCATATCCCCGTTGAGGTAACTTAGTGTTTTACGAAAGTTCTTCGGTTTCATGCTAATCGAAGGTGGTTGTTAATAAGACTTGATCAACCTTATTAATGGATCATTTTTTAGAGGTATGAATTTGATGAATTTAGTAAGCACAACCTTCTGCTCCCAACTTTTATTTTCTGTTTTTCTTAGTTAAATAAAATAAAATGCCATGTTTTCTCTGTTTTCTGAATTTCCCGTGCAATAAAAAAATGACCCCAAAATAAAAGTTCTCAGAATGTCCTGAAAATTTAATATGATTTTTTTCTGAATATTTAGGAATTTATAGTGCAAATAACATCAAAGGGGGGGGTGCACCGGGTGGACACAACCCACCTGGGCGTGCCAGGAGCCCCAGGCGCGCCCTGGTGGGTTGTGGGCCCCCTCACTTATCTCTTTAGCCCATGTCATCACCTACCTCCAGAAAAAAAATCACCATTGCTCTCTCTCTCGTGTTCTTGCTCTCAAACCCATGGATTTCGATCTCTTTGCTTGAAGCTCCGTTTCCAAAATTGTTTTGGGGGATTGCTACTTGGTATGTGACTCCTCCATTGCTCCAATTAGTTTTTGCTTTAGTGGATTATATTTTGAATAATTAGCTACTCTTGGTGCTACTTTAGATGAGCTTGCATGTTGAATTCTTAGAGTTCTAAGTAGTTTGAATGCTTAATATGGCCTTTATGCATCCCTATGAGTAGTTGCTATCAATCTTGTGAAGTTTTGTTGACAAAATTTTTGTGACCCAATTTTTTTTCCAGAAAATTGTACGCAAATATGATGAACCTCTTTGGAAGGAGTTCTTCGAGGCAGAGGTCCTCGGAGGCATCTTCTAGTAGTGGCTCAACCCGTCAGTCTTATGTTGAACCAAGTGCAAGTTCAATACGGGATGCCGCCACCAAATCATGCTCATGGCCGTGTGACGATTTCATGATGATGGCAGCTATTAAAGAAGAATTTGAGCAATATGTTCACAATGCCGAGCTCGGTCCCTACATTGAAGATAAGTGTAACCAGCATCTCAGTCTCATAGAATCGTTTACTAAAGAGTTTAAATTTCATCCTCGTGAGTCTAGAGTTTCGTTTAAACTTTATGACCGTCCAATTACCATGCCTCTAGACGCGTTTAGTGGTGTGTGTAAAATTCCATTTTGGGGTTCATTGTACGAACCACCAAGGTCTAAGTATGAGTCATTTTTGACTAGTCTTTGCTACGGTGAGAATAGAGGGGTGACACAAGTTAGAATAAAAAGTATTCATTTCCCATCAATTCAATACTTTGCACTATTTAATGGAAAATGCATCGTAGGCAAACAAGACTGTAGTACACTATGTGCTCCTGACTTGAGCCTCATACATACTGCTCTCACTGGTGTTAAATGTTATAACCTTGGAGCGATTGTTGCATGCAGATTGCAACACAATGCTGGTAGTGGATATTTTTATGGTGGGATTTATGCTTCACGTTTAGCAAAGGAGTTTCGTGTATCACTTTGGCCTAATGACCACATCTTACCTACTCAGTACATAGACTTTGAGGCCATGAAGTGCCATAAGTTCCTTAAGGGTGAGATCACTGATTATACATATAACCTGTTGTTCAATAAAGTTTTCGTTGTGCACACCTTTTTTCCTGCGCCTGCTCTCTTTGATTATCACAGCAAAAGAAGGTATTATGTTCTTGAGAGCGAGGCCTGTGCACACAACATAGAGGTTGTGGCTGCTCGGCGGGCTGAGGAGGCTGCACCAAGAGCCTCCGTGAGCTATCACTCCGATTATTACGCAGGCTGCAGACGGTCATTACCAAGCTAGGCCAAAAGCCTAAGCTTGGGGGAGTACGTATTTCCACCGACATTACATTCATGTTCACACATTTCATTCCAATTGTCGGTGTCCTCACTTTTTCTTTGTATTATCCATGCTAGATTTATTTCCCCGCTTTCTTCTTGTGTGTTTGAATAACTTTGAGAAAATCACAAAAAAATGTTGCTTGCTTCTTTTCGGTTTTTCTTTCTAGTTTAGCTAGGTGTAGTATTAAAAAGAAAATTCAAAAAGATTTCCTTGTTCTTCATTTGCTTGTTGGGAGTTCTCCCGTGTAAATAGTTTTTCTCGTTTTTGTTTTCCCTTTTTTTCTTTAACTTGCTTTCTTCTAGAAAAACTAAAAACTCCAAAAATATTTCAGTGTGTTTCTATGAAATTCTTTTCTTTTTATTGAGTTATATCAAGGAGAAGACCACGATGAAAATGTTGAGTGGCTCTCATATGCATTGATATTGATCTAACAAAGAGCCCATATAACCTTGTCTTCTCCTCTTGACTAAAATGTTTGCAGATTCCAGCTTAGTCCACGGCACTCTTGCACTATTATTATTTTCATATCATTCGGTCATGCAAGTGAAAGGCAATAATCATGATATTTGATGAACTGGCTGTGGCAGAGAGAAACGGGTATGAACTCAACTTGTTCTGTTTTTGTAAATATGTTTAACCTAGTATTCATGATTCGACATATTATGATCAAACATGTTTGCAACGACAATTAGAGATTATACTTTTTCATGCCATGCTTAAGTAGCTAGAAGTGGATAATGATTTATCTTGGATGTCAACATGCATTAAAATGATTGTGATGTGGTATGATGATATGGTATCCTCCTCCGAATGCTTTGAGTGGCTTGACTTGGCACATGTTCACGCATGTAGTTGAATCAAAACCAGCATAGCCTCTATGATATTTATGTTCATGGTGTTCATATCCTACTCATGCTAGTATTCAATGTTTATTATGCATATTGCATGTTCATGACCGTTTTCGCTCTCTAGCTGGCCGCTTCTCGACCTATTTGCTAGCCTTCGCCTGTTCATATCCTATATGCGGTATTACCCTGCCGTTCCAAGTAAATTTGCATGTGCCACCTCAAAAACTTCAAATGAACATCTGTTTTTTTTGTGCCTAGATTGTTTATAGAGTGACAGGGGGTAGTCAGTATCTTCCATACTAAGCGGGTTATTCTCATGATGAGTGTTTATTCACTCGTCCTTGCACGAGAGGGGTGGTAATAGGGATTCCCAGTCCCGAAATAAAAAATTGCAAATAATTAAACAAGACTCCCCCAGGACTGATGTTGGTATGGACGGTACCCGTGGATTCGGCTAGCCGTGGAGTGTGTTTGTTGGTGGAGGGGGAGTAAACCTTTACTTTTATCGCTTGGGAACCGCCACTAATGTGTTTAGCATGGAAGATATTGGTAACTTTTGGTCGTGAAGTAAATAGGAAGGGTGCATTTCCCAAAATTTCATTTATCTCCATTTAAAAGCTTCGAGCTCTGGCACCGCTGCAAATCCCTACTTCCCTCTGTGAAGGGACTATCTATTTACTTTTATGTTGAGTCATCACCTTCTCAAATAAGCACCAGATCTGAGGGCACTATTGTCATCCTCATGCATTGTGTATAGTTAATGTTGAATGCATCATGACTGGATCTTTTCTACCATGAATTACAATGTTTAGTCACTTCTTGAACTTTGGAGGTGCTCTGCATTTATGTTTTGCGGTCTCAGAAAGGGCTAGCGAGATACCACTGTTGTCATATTATATCATGGTTGTTTTGACAAAGTGTTGTCATTTGAGATATCTTATTATTGCTCGCTAGTTGATTATGCCATTGACATGAGTTAATTCAATTTTTAAGAGTTATTGTTGACATGGTTAGTCATAATCTTTGCTGAAAACCTGGGTGCTACTTAAGCTTATTTATGTAAACAAGAGCAAAAGAGTTCGTAAAAGTTTTTCTTTTTCACTTTCAGTTTATCAACTGAATTGCTTGAGGAGAAGCAACGGTTTAAGCTTGGGGGAGTTGATACGTCTCCATCGTATATACTTTTCCTAACACATTTGCTATTGTTTTGGACTCTAATTTGCATGATTTGAATCAAAACTAATCCGGACTGATGCTATTTTCAGCAGAACTACCATGGTGTTGTTTTTTGTGCAGAAATAAAAGTTCTCGGAATGGAACGAAACTTTTTGGAGATTTTTTATGGAATAAAAGAAAAATACTGGAGCCAAGAACCACCGGAGGGGGCCCCCTGGGTGAGCACAACACACCAGGGCGCGCCCCCCTCTTGGCGCGCCCAGGTGGGCTGTCCCCACCTGGTGGCCCCGCAGACCCTATCTCCGACGCTATAAAATCACATTTTCGGAGAAAAAATCAGGGAGAAAGAATTATTGCGTTCCACGATACGGAGCCACCGCCACCTCCTGTTCTTCATCAGGAGGCCAGACCTGGAGCCCGTTTGTGGCTCCGGAGAGGGGAATCTTTGATCTTCGTCATCACCAACCCTTCTCCATCGCCAATTCCATGATGCTCCCCACCGGGAGTTAGTAATTCCTTCGTAGGCTCGCTGGTCAATGAGGGAGTTGGATGAGATTCATCATGTAATCGAGTTAGTTTCGTTAGGGCTTTATCCCTAGTATCCATTATGTTTTGAGATTGATGTTGCTATGACTTTGCCATGCTTAATGCTTGTCACTTTGGGCCCAGGTGCCATGATTTCAGATCTGAACCATTTATGTTATCACCATTATATCTATGTTCTAGATCCGATCTTGCAAGTTATAGTCACCTATTATGTGTTATGATCCGTAAACCCTGGAGTGACAGTATTCGGGAAACTTTCCGGTGATGACGGTAGTTTGAGGAGTTCATGTATTCACTATGTGCTAATGCTTTGTTCCGGTTCTCTATTAAAAGGAGGCCTTAATATCCCTTAGTTTCCTGATGGACCCCGCTGCCACAGGAGGGTAGGACAAAAGATGTCATGCAAGTTCTTTCCATAAGCACGTATGACTATTTACGGAATACATGCCTACATTATATTTTGTATCGCCCTAGGTTATGACTGTTATATGATGAATATCATCCAACGAATTCACCGATCCAATGCCTATGAATTTTCCACATTTTGTTTCTGCTAAGTTACTACTGCTATTGCTGCTGTTACACTTGCTACAAAATTATTGCTATCACTGTTACCGTTACCGCTACTGTTACTACTACTATCAAAACTATCATATTACTTTGCTACTGATCATATTGCTGCAGATAATTAATCTCCAGGTGTGGTTGAATTGACAACTCAGTTGCTAATACTTGCAAATATTCTTTGGCTCCCCTTGTGTCGAATCTATAAATTTGTGTTGAATACTCTACCATCGAAAACTGTTGTGATCCCCTATACTTGTGGGTTTTCAGATTACAAAGACTTTAATTATGATAGTTTCTCTTTGATTGAATGTATTTCTTTGTTGCAATCCATGATAAATTCACCCAATGCCTATGAACAAAATAAAGCTTTTACTAGACATATTGTAGAAGCGATGATGAAAGCTTTAGAAGAAAAGTTGGAATTAGAGATTTCAATTCCTAGAAAATTATATGATGAATGGGAACCTACCATTAAAGTCAAGATTAAAAATTATGTGTGCTTTGCTTTATGTGATTTGGGTGCGAGCGTTTCCACAATTCTGAAATCTCTATGTGATGTGCTTGGTCTTACCAATATTGAAGAATGTTCTCTTAATTTGCACTTGGCGGAACTATTAAAAACCCTTTGGGAAGAATTAATGTTGTTCTTATTCTTGCAAATAGTAACTATGTGCCCATAGATTTTATTGTTCTTGACATTGATTGCAATCCGTCTTGTCCCATCATACTTGGTAGACCGTTTTTACAAACTATAGGTGCCGTGATTGATATGAAAGAAGGGAATATTAAGTTTCAATTTCCACTAAGAAAGGGTATGGAACACTTTCCTAGAACAATAATTAGGCCACCATATGAACCAATCATGAGGGCAACCTATGGATCAAAAACCAAAGATGACAACACTTGAATCTATGCATTATGCCTAGCTAGGGGCATAAAACGATAGCGCTCGTTGGGAGGCAACCCAATGAATAAAATTTATTTTTTCTTTTTTATTTCTGTTCTTGAGTGTTTGCACAATTATGCCTCTGTTATGATTGTGTTTTTATGTTTCAGTTAGTGTTTGTGCCAAGTTAAGCCTTTAGGATAGCTTTGGGTGATAGTTGATTTGATCCTGTTGAAAAACAGAAACTTTTGCGTCCAGTAACAGAATTGTAAAAACGCACAGAAGCGAAGAAAAAATCTGAATTTTTTACACAAGATTGATATACAAATTGCCTATGTTTTCCTCATGTTTCAGAATTTTTGGAGTTACGAAAGTATGAGTAAAACTCGAGTCTTTACAGACTGTTCTGTTTTTGACAGATTCTGTTTTCATTGCATTGTGTGCTTATTTTGATGAATCAATTGATTGTATTGGGAGGTATAAGCCATGGTAAAGTTAGAATACAGTATGTATAATGCAGTAACAGAATATGAATGGGTTTTCAACAGTACTTAAAGCAAAGATTGTTTTTCTTATACTAACGGATCTCACGAAGGTTTTGTTAAGTTTTGTGTGATTGAAGTTTTCAAGTTTTGGGTGAGATCTTGATGGATGAAGGAATAAGGAGTGAAAAGAGCCTAAGATTGGGGATTCCAATGGCACACCAAGGTAATATTCAAGGAGAACCAAGCAACTAAGCTTGGGGATGCCCTAGAAGGCATCCCCTCTTTCTTCTAACAACCATCGGTAATTTTACTTGGAGCTATATTTTTATTCGATACATATCATGAGTTTTGCTTGGAGCGTCTTGTATTATATGAGTCTTTGCTTGTTTTGCTTTTTAGTTTGTCACAATCATACTTGCTGGACACACCTATTTGAGAGAGCCATAATTATGCTATGATTTGTTAGAATTGCTCTATGTGCTTCACTTAAATTTTTTGAGCTATGGAATTGCTCTAGTGCTTCACTTATATCTTTTTGAGCACGGTGGTGCTTTAATTTTTGAAGAAATATGCTCTCATGATTCGCTCAGATTATTTTGAGAGTTAGTAGAATTTTTAAGAAATTCTCTCATGCTTCACTTGTATTATTTTGAGAGATGAAAATTTTTATGCTCATGTTCTTCACTTAAATTTGTTTGAGCTTGTTATAAGCAATGGTAATATATGAAATTAGTCCCAAAGTGATAGATATTCAAGAGGGATATAATAAAAACTTTCATGAAGATCATTGGAAAAAATAAACTTGATTCTTTGTAATAGTTTTGAGATATGATGATAGTAATATGTGAGTGATGTTGGTGAGTAATTATGCTTTACTAAGAATATTGGTGTTAAGGTTTGTGATTCCCTATGCAAGCACGAAATTCAATAGTTATGCAATGAAATTACATCCTACTTGTGGTGCATTATTCGGTGTTAGTTATGCTTAATGCCCGTTTATGAGAATTTTTGTTTCTTGGTTGGTTGCTTCTAAATCGTTTTGCTAGCCTTTCCTTGTACCAAGTGGGAATACTACTTGTGCATCCAAAATCCTTAAACCCAGTTATGCCATATGAGTCCACCATACCTTCCTATATGCGGTATTTCCGTGCCATTCTAAGTAAATTTGTATGTACCAACTCTAATTTCAAAATGAATTTCCTTTTTGTGTGCCCGTACCGCTCATGAAGTGGCAGGGGGTGGCCAACATATTTCCATGCTAGATGGGTTATTCTCAAGATGGATGTTTATTCACTTGTCATTGCATGAGAGTGTGGCGGTAATAGGGATGCCCAGTCCCGAAATGAAAAATAAATTTACTTTATGTTGTCAAATAATAAATTCCTTGGAAAGTGTGGGTATGGAAGGCACCCGTGGATACGGCTACCCTTGGATTGTGAAAGAATGGTGGAAAAAGGAATAAACTTTATTTTATGTTTGGGAACCGCCTATGATTTATGTAGCATGGAAAGTATTGGGAATTACTTGGTCGTTTTCATTGACGGGAAAAGCATGCCTCTCAAAATATTTTTATCTCTCAATTTAAGCTTTGAGCTCTGGCACCTCTACAAATCTCTGCTTCCCTATGCGAAGGGCCTATCTATTTACTTGTATGCAATTTTTATTTGAGTCTCCATCTTCTCTTATAAAGCACCAACTAGGGAGCACTATGATCAGACTTGTGCATTGGATGTAGCTAATATTCGAGTGTGTTTCATGAATGTATCAATGATTGAGTATGATGGGCCAGGGATAACTTTCTTTAGTGTTGATATTTTGAAAGACATGGTTGCTTGTTGATATGCTTGACTATTGAAGTCTTCATGTCAATTATAGACTATTGCTTTGAACCATCTAAAAGTCCAAATATCCATGCTACAAAAGAAAAGAATATGTGATGAACATGTTAGGCAACATTCCACATCAAAAATTGTGTTTTTATCATTTACCTACTCGAGGACGAGCAGGAATTAAGCTTGGGGATGCTGATACGTCTCCAGCGTATCTATAACTTTTTATTGTTCCATGCTGTTATATTATCATTCTTGGATGTTTTATATTCATTTTAGAGCAACTTTATATCATTTTTTGGGACTAACCTATTGACATAGTGCCCAGTGCCAGTTGCTGTTTTTTGCTTTTTTTTCTTCACAGAATATCTATATCAAACAGAGTCCAAACGCAGCGAAACTTTTTGAAGATTTTTTCAGCCCAAAAGACAACTTGGGAGACAAGGAAGTGCATGAGGGGAGGCCCATGGGGCCCACCACCCACCTGGGCGTGCCAGAGGCCCCTAGCGCGCCCTAATGGGTGGTGGGGCCCACGGAGGTCTTCACCACCGCCTCTCAACTCTATAAATACCTAGATATTCCAGAAACCCTAGAGGAGTCGATGAAACACAATTCCAGCCGCCGCATGTTCCAGAACCACGAGATCCAATCTAGAGCCCTATTCCGGCACCTTGCCGGAGGGGAACACGATCACGAAGGGGTTCATAATCCTCATTGGTGCTCCTCCGATGATGCGTGAGTAGTTCACGATAGACCTACGGGTCCGTAGGCAGTAGTTAGATGGCTTCTTCTCTCTTTTTGATTCTCAATACAATGTTCTCCTCGATGTTCTTGGAGATCTATTTGATGTAATGACTTTTTGCGGTCTGTTTGTTGGGATCTGATGAATTGCGAGTTTATGATTAGATCTATCTATGAATATTATTTGAGTCTTCTTTGATCTCTTATATGCATGATTATTATAGCCTCGCATTTCTTCTCCAAAACTTTGGTTTGGTTTGGCCAACTAGATTGATTTTTCTTGCAATGGGAAGAGGTGCTTTGTGATGGATTCGATCTTGCGGTGTCCTCACCCAGTGACATAAGGGGTAGCGAGGCACGCATGTATCGTTGCTATTAAGGATAAAAAGATGGGGTCTATTCCTACATGAATAGATCTTGTCTACATCATGTCATCGTTCTTATTGCATTACTCCGTTTCTCCATGAACTTAATACACTAGATACATGCTGGATAGCGGTCGATGTGTGGAGTAATAGTAGTAGATGCAGGCAGGAGTCGGTCTACTAATCTTGGACGTGATGCCTATATACATGATCATTGCCTTGGATATCGTCATAATTATTTGCTCTTCTATCAATTGCCCAACAGTAATTTGTTTACCCACCGTATGCTATTTTCTCGAGAGAAGCCACTAGTGAAATCTACGGCCCCCGGGTCTATCTTTTATTATATTGTTTTCAGATCTATTATTCCAAAAACCCAAAAATACGTGTCTAGACTTTTTCTTTACTTATTTTATTTTGTGTTTTTGCTAGATCTATTTATCCAATCTCATACAATTTTATCTATCTTTTTTTACGGTGGAGGGATTGACAACCCCTCTTACGCGTTGGGTTGCAAGTATTTGTTATTTGTGTGCAGGTACCATTTACATAGTGTTGCTTGGTTCTCCTACTGGATTGATAACATTGGTTTCATAGCTAAGGAAATACTTACCGTTGTTGTGCTACATCATCCTCTCCTCTTCAGGGAAATACCAACGCAGATACAAGCAATCAGGCACCTAGGCGCACCCAGGGGTGATGGTGCCCAAGTGCCTTGTGGGCCCATCGTAACTCCTTTTCGCATGATTCCAACGCTGAAAATTCCTATAAATAGAGAAACCCCAAGAAATAAACCTAGAACTTCTGCTCCACCGTCGCAAGCCTCTGTTCCGAAGAGATCCCATATAGAGCCCTATTCCGGCACCCTGTCGGAGGGGGAAATCATCACCGGAAGCCATCTTCATCATCCCGGGGGCCACCATGGCGAGGAGGGAGTAGTTCACCCTCGGGGCTGAGGGTGTGTACCAGTAGCTATGTGTTCTCTCTCTCTCTCTCTCTCTCGTGTTCTTGATTTGGCACGATCTTGATGTACCACGAGCTTTGTTAATATAGTTCGATCATATGGTGTTTCTCCCTCTCTATGTTGTTGTGATGAATTGAGTCTTGCTCTTTGAGGTTTTGTTATGTTGGATTGAATATTGGATTTGAGTTCACTTGATGTATGTCTTGCATATCCATGGTGACAATGGGGTATTCTATTCAATTACTTGATGTATGTTTTGCTATTCAACTTGTGGATTCCCGTGGTGACATTGGGGTAATCTATGCATAGGGGTTGATACACGTTTTTGTCCTATGTTCTCCGATAGAAACTTTGGAGTGATTCTTTGTCGCACGTTGAGGGATTGTTATATGATTCAATTATGTTAGCACTGTTGAGAGATTGCACTAGTGAAAGTATGAACCCTAGGCCTTATTTTCAAGCATTGCAATACCGTTTGTGCTTCATTTTATCACTTGCTACCTTGCTATTTTTATATTTTCAGATTACAAAAACCTATATATACTATCCATACTACACTTGTATCACCATCTGTCGGGGACGAATCCACGATCACCTATGGGACCCAGGGAAGGACCCCTTTTACGTTCGGCAGGGAGAGACGGTCGCACGAAGAGAAAATCTAGCGAAGAACACGACAGCGCACGCGAGAGATTTACCCAGGTTCGGGCCGCACGGATGCGTAAAACCCTACTCCTGCTTTTTGGTATATTATTTGGATGATTGTTCTAGCTCCAGAAGCGCTACAGTACAGAGCAGCTGCGTACAATACTGGAGTTCTCAATCTCCGAGTTCCTTCCCCCCCCCCTCCACGTTGCCTATGGGCCTCCTTTTATACGCACAAAGGGGTCACCAACAGGTGGCAAACAGTAAAGGTAGAGGTGGAAAGTTGCTATAGTAAGGCTATTATTACTAGGATGACATGTCCTACCTACCACTGACGGCAGGGGACAAGGGCATTAAATGCCCATGCCTTAGCTGTCCAGATACATGTATCTGGACGTCTTGGACGTGGGAAAAGCCTATCCCACCTGCTCCTGCACCGCTAGCTACAGAGTACCGCCGTCTACACAGTGCCCTGCCATGCACGCTTGGAAGGACCCAGAGCGCCACGCTGGCAGAGGCACTGGAGCAGCAGCACAGTAGCACAGTGGTACAGTAACGCTTGCCGCGGCAAGACCTTGCCGCACTTGATAGCTTGCCGCAACCAATAGCTTGCCGCGCAAGGTAACTTGCCGGGGCAAGTACCTTGCCGCAGCTGCTATCTTGCCGCAGCCAATACCCTGCCGCAGCCAATGACTTGCCGGGCAAGTACCTTGCCGCGACAAGTACTCTGCTACAGCATTTACATGCTTATCACTGACGGGTCAGGACAAGCGCATTAAATGCTCTGTCTAGGTGTCCCTTAGCTTCTTGGGGATGGGAAAAGGGGCCATCCCATCAGCACCGCTTGGCACAGTGCCCTGCCACGCATGCCTGGAGAAGGGTCCAGAGTGCCATGCTGGCGGCCGCAATGGAGCAGTAGCATAGTGGCACAACCTTGCCGGGCAGGAACCTTGCCGGGCTCAGCTGGTCATCCCGGCAAGATCCTTGCCGGGGCCTTGTCTTCAGTCTAGCTGTCCCCCGGCAAGCCTTGCCGGGTTCAGCTGGTCATCCCGGCAAGAACCTTGCCAGGGCCTTGTCTTTAGTCTTGTCGAGTCCTGAGCTTGCCGGCCCTGATCTCGCCGGCAGTAGTAGACTTGATCTTCTGGTCGACCCGCCTGGAGTCTTGTGTTGCCAGCTCTGCATTGCTGGCGATGCGTGGGCCCATTCCCGGCAAGTAGACCTTGCCGGGAACCGGGCTTCGAATGTACTCCTTGAGTGGATTCCTCCTCTTGCCATGCCCTTCCCGCCTGGAGGCTGCGACTTGCCGGTGCGTGTCCAGGGGTAGTGAACACCCCCTGTTTACTACACCGACAGGAGCCCCCGGGCCTGGGCCGGACAGGCGTGCACAGTGGTTGTCCGGGCTAGGCCCAACGACGCGCACCGGCAACATGTAGATCTGTTCCCTGCCGTTCCTCCCGCCTGGAGGTCGCAACCCTGTTGCTGCTAAGGACCCGATCCCCAAGCGCCGCTGCCTGGAGCGTGCGCACCGGAAAGCTTTCCAGCAAGCGTGGGTTGTCTTGATTGATTCCTCGTTCTCGTATATCGACCTGCACGCGAAAGGACCTTGCCGTGGTTAGTCCGCGCTCTGGTTTCGCCTCGAGTCCGCTCGGCAAACTTAGCAGCTGCGTTCTGGCCCGGCAAGTCGCCTTGCCGGCGGCGGCGTTTCCAGCAGGCTGCTAAAGACCCGCACCTAGCGCTCGCGGCAAGCGTGCGCACCGGCAGGGTTTCCAAATAGTGTAAGGAACAAGATATGTGCAAGGACGGAATCAATCAAGGGGGAAGCATGCATTCATTTAGCATGAAGGAATATCTCTTGTGCCATAAAGCTTGGCCTAATTAAGGAATATTGCAGGGTTGTTTGAGAGAGACTATCTTCATTCTACGCCTCCCACGGATTGATAAACCTTAAGCCATCCACTTGAGGGAAAATTGCTACTGTCCTACAACACTCTGCGCTTGGAGGCCCAACACGAGTCTACAAGAATAAGTTGTGTAGTAGACATCACACCTCCAGAAAAAATCACCCTTGCTCTCCATCCCGTATTCTTGCTCATTTTCGTGTGATTTTCGATCTCCTTGGTCGGAGCTCCGTTTCCAAAACTGTTCGGAGGAATCGCTCCATGGTGTGTGACTCCTCTGTTGGTCTAACTAGGTTTTGTTCTAGTGGATTATGTTTTGCATATTTTACTACTATCGGTGCTACTGAAAATTAGCTTGCATGTCAAATTTCTTTCGTCCTAAGTAGTTTGAATGCTTCATGTAGCCTCTAGACACTTGTGGGAGTAGTTGCTATCGACTTTGATAAGTTTTGTTCACTTTTATTTTGGGGACTAAAAATTCCAGAAATTTTCAGAGAAAAGAAAGTGATTAGGAGGATGTTGAGAGGTTCTTCGAGCCAGAGTTCCGAGGAAACTTTGAAGGAGAAGCCCAAGTACAACCACCCTCGTGCGGCCGAGGTGCGGCCGTGCGGATGGCCAAGTGATGCATTCTTGAGAGATGCAGGCATTCAACAGGATTTGATGTAGGGTGGAACCCTATTTCATGATCTTTTCACACTTGGAGGTGGGCAAAGGAAGAAATCAACAAGAATAAATAGAGGAAACTCTCACAACAGACCCAAATCACACATCTACTATGATAGCACACATGAGATCCACAAGAATACAAGAACAATCCAAGGAAACAAGCACAAAGGTAAAGTTCTTCCCACTCCAAAGGAGGTGAGGTATTGATGATCTAGTGAGATCCTTCTCCCTTAGGAGGTCTTGATGATCCTATGATGGGGATCCTTCTCCTTAGAGAGGTCTTGATTCCCCAAGAAGGAGATACAAGGAGTAAAGTTCACTCAAATGTCTCAATATACTTTGCTAGTCCTAGCTAGGAGGAGGAGGTGGTGTTTATATAGTAGTCCGCGGGGTAGGAGAGGAGGAAAAGGGGGTTGCCGGGGCCTCTGGCCCAACTGAGCACACGTAGGTGCCGGATGTCCGGGCTGGGGCCCGAATGTTCGGGGCTTCGCGGGGCGCTGGATGTCCGGGGTCACGGTCGGATGTTTGGCCTGGCCTTTGGTCAGGGTACTGGACTTCTCGGGTCAGATATCCGGGGCCCTACGAGATGTCTAGGGCCATCGGGCCAGAATTCCAGGCCCTGGAGCTGAGTAGCGGCTGGCTGGCTGCCGTGGCTCGATCCATCAGGGGTCGGATGTCTGGGTGAAAGTGCAACTAATCCCTGGGTGGTTTTGGTAATTCATAACAACATATAGCTCATTGAACTAATATCCATTCAAGTTGATTATTTCAGAAAGTTCAATGATTGGCAATGGCATGGACTGGAGATGTGGACCCCTCAAAATGCTAAGGAAAAATATTGGCAAAAGATCAAGACTCTTCATTTCTATTTTAGTGATCCAAGATCACATTGAGTCCATAGGAAAAGGGATCAAGATCACATTGAGTCCATAGGAAAAGCCAATAAATTAAAAGGGGATGAGGTGTTGCTTAATGGTCTACTTGCTCAAAATGCTTAGTGATATGCTCCAAAGCCCTCAACCACTCTCTCAATTCCAGATATGTCCTAAACCTAAAGTCAAACTCGGCCCCACCGATTTGATCTATCCGGCGCCACCGAGTTCTTTTGACATAGCCATAGCCAGAAACCCTAATCAGTTCGGTCTCACTGAGATGGGATTGCAAACTCTCTGTTTCTCTTCGTAACATTTCGGTCTCACCGAAATGAGCGATCGGTCCCACCGAGTTCGCAATGCAAACTCTCTGTTTACCTTTCGTAACGTTTTGGTATCACCGAAAGGAGCGATCGGTCCCACCGAGTTTGCCTGATGAACTCTCTGTTTGCTCATTGCTGAAATCGGCTCACCAAGTTCATGCAATCGGTCACACCGAGATGAGGTTTCGCCCTAACCCTAGCGCATCGGTCCCACCAAGTTGATCATGTCGGTCCCACCGAAAATCCTAACGTTCACATTTTGAATTGAATCAGTCTCACCGAGTTATTCTATTCGGTCTGACTGAGTTGGGTCAAATGTGTGTAACGGTTAGATTTTGTGTGGAGGCTATATATACCCCTCCACCCCCTTCTCTATACAAGAGAGAGCCATCAGAACGTGCCTACACTTCCACTACTCATTTTCTGAGAGAGAACCACCTACTCATGTGTTAAGACAAAGACATTCCAATCCAAGCACAAGAATCTTGATCTCTAGCCTTCCCCAAGTTGCTTTCCACTCAAATCATCTTTCCACCATAGCCAAATCTGTGAGAGAGAGTTGAGTGTTGGGGAGACTATCATTTGAAGCACAAGAGCAAGGAGTTCATCATCAACACACCATTTATTACCTTTTGGAGAGTGGTGTCTCCTAGATTGGTTAGGTGTCACTTGGGAGCCTCCGACAAGATTGTGGAGTTGAACCAAGGAGTTTGTAAGGGCAAGGAGATCGCCTACTTCGTGAAGATCTACCCGAGTGAGGCAAGTCCTTCATGGGTGATGGCCATGGTGGGATAGACAAGGTTGCTTCTTCGTGGACCCTTCGTGGGTGGAGCCCTCCGTGGACTCACGCAGCCGTTACCCTTCGTGGGTTGAAGTCTCCATCAACGTGGACGTACGATAGCACCACCTATCGGAACCACGCCAAAAATCTTCGTGTCTACATTGCATTTGCCTTCTCCAAACCCTTCCCTTTACCTTCATATGCAATGTTTTACTCTCCGCTGCTATACTCTTAGAATTGCCTGTGTAGGTTGATTTCTTGACTTGTGCTAAGTTGCTAAAATCTGCCAAGACTTAAAATTGGGAAAAGGCTAGATTTTTATTTGGTCAAGTAGTCTAATCACCCCCCCCCCCCCTCTAGACCTACTTTCGATCCTACAAGTGGTATCAGAGCTTTGGTCTCCATTTGCCTTGATTTCCATAGCTTTGGTGATCATAGCCTTGGTTTCACAACCTAGGAGAGTATGGCGTCTAGCGAGGGAAATTACCACTGTAGAGGTCCTTACTTTGATGGTACTAATTTTGCTAGTTGGAAGCATAAGATGAAAATGCATATTCTCGGACATAGCCCCTCCGTTTGGGCTATTGTGTGTGTTGGTTTGTAAGGTGAATTCTTTGAAGATGGAAGAGAACCGAATGGTGAAGCAACCGCAGAAGAATTGAAGATGTTGCAATACAACGCTCAAGCTTGCGATATCCTCTTCAACGGATTGTGCCCCGAAGAATTCAACAAAATTAGCCATCTTGAGAATGCAAAGGAAATTTGGGATACTTTGGTTGATATGCACGAAGGTACCGAGTCCGTCAAGGAATCCAAATTGGATGTGCTTCAAAGTCAACTTGACAAGTTCAAAATGAAGGATGGTGAAGGTGTCGCTGAAATGTACTCTAGGCTTGCTCTCATCACAAATGAGATTGCCGGCTTAGGAAGTGAAGAGATGACTGACCAATTCATCATCAAGAAGATCCTAAGAGCCTTGGATGGAAAATATGATACCGTGTGCACATTGATCCAAATGATGCCCAATTACAAAGATCTCAAGCCAACGGAAGTCATTGGTAGAATTGTTGCTTATGAGATGTCACTCAAGGATAAATAAGAGCTTCACAACAAGTCTAGTGGTGCTTACAAAGCTTCATGTGATGCTCCTACATCATCAAGTGAGAAACAAGTCTTCAATGAAGAATTGAGCCTAATGGTGAAGAACTTCAACAAATTCTACAAGAGTAGAAGCAAAGAGAGAAGTTCCAAGTCAAGGTCCTACTATGACAAGAGATCTTCTAGTCGTGAACGAAATTGCTACAATTGTGGAAGACCCAGACACTATTCCAATGAGTGTACGGCTCCCTACAAAAGAAGAGAAGACTCACCTAAAAGGAGGAGTAAAAGAGAGGAATCACCTCCAAGAGAGAGGAGGAGTAGAAATGATCGTTATGAACGAAGACCCTCTCGCAGAAGCAAGGATTCGGAAAGGAAGGACAAGTCATCAAAGAGCTACACAAGACGAAGACATCAAGCTCATGCTGGTGAACGGGTATCCGATTCCGACTCCGAACACCACTCCGAGAGAAGTTATCACTCCAACTCCGAACATACTCAAGATGAAGGTGTTGCCGGTCTTGCACTTGTGTCATCCAACTCCTACGACATATTTGACTCACCAAATGAAGGGATTGGAAGATGCTTCATGCCTAAAGGCCCCAAGGTATCACACCCCGAGTATGTTGATTTCAATAGTGATGATGATGATTTGCTAGGTGATGATGATTTACTTGTTAACAACTCTAGTGATGAAAACTATGATGAAATTGCTATTAATCATGCTAATCAAGATGAAACGAATGACAATGATAAGAAGGAGATCGAGCGTCTAACTAAAGAATTAAACACTCTTAAGTTAGCTCATGAAACTACCTTAGAGGATCATCGAGAGCTTTTAAAGACTCATGAGAAGCTACGCTTTGAAAAGCTCAATCTAGAGCAAGAGCATGGGTTCTTAAAAGCAATCAATGATGATCTTCGTAAGAAAAGTTCTTCTTACATTGCATGCCAATGGAGTTGAGTGGGAAGAAGATCAATACCCCAAGATGAAGTTTGTTCCTCAACAAGAGAAGTATGATCCCACATCTTTCAAGGGAACACAAGCTCAAGATGATCTTCCACCATAAGACCACAAGCTAAAAGGCAAGGATAAGCTTCAAGAGGAGATTGATGCATTTGAAGAAGCTCCTAAGGCCTTGGTCAAGTGGGTTCCCAAGACTACATCAAGTTCTACTTCACCAAGTATGACTACAACTCCAAGGATTCCCATCAAGATGATGTGGATCCCAAAGAAGAAGAACTAGAGAGTTCTTGAGGGTGACTCCGCCAACATACTTCACTCATATTCATTTTGGCAAGGACAAGTGCAATCAACTTCCATATCTTGCACTAGTTCAAGGAGTCACAAACCCTCTTGTTGGTAAGACAAGGGACAAGGTAACCTAATGCTTTCATGGACAACATCATATGTGTATTTCACTCTATGTCTATGGATATCCTTGTGTGTTCCTTGTGGGACTAACCCATGTAGGTATTGAAAGTGCAACTCACTCCAATGGATTGCTCCAAATGATCTACATCAACATTGAGCATCCACATCTTCAACATCTACATGAAGTAATCATTGACAAAACCCAAGGTTAGTTCATCCCTCTTAGGGGGGATATCACATCTAGGGGGAGCTTTACTCTAAGAATCGAGCTAAAGCAACTCTAATGGTGTGATCACAACAATGCTTTATGTAAAAGTGGTAATCCCACTTGTGCTTAAACGATGAGTATGACCTATGATCAAATGTTCTCATTTGACTCCTAAGTCAATATACTCATATATATATGACCTAGTCATCGCCAATTGCTTGATAGATGCTAGAGTGTTTGTGCATGCTTTGACACATATTTCATTTGCTATCTTATTGTGTGAGCATGTTGGATGCATAATTTTTCTCCATTCGAGGACATCCATTTGTTGTTTTGATTGATTGGCTTTTCTTCTTTCTGCCAAATGGATGGACAAGAATGCCTAAGTACTCCCTCTAGCTATCTATGCTTTTCTCGTCTCAAACTCTATTCATGCTACATCACAAAGTTTGATCAAGTCATATTCGGACCCTCCGAGTGAGGAGCACTCGGAGCCACCGATTCGTCATAGACTTAACTTCCAAAACATCTTAGTGCATTTTGGTCTGACCGATCCATCCCATTCGGTCACACCGAGTTCATTAAGTTGATCTTAGTTTTAATCTCGGTGCAACCGATTTGAACCTTTCGGTCACACCGAGTTGCAGCAACCGCTTGCGATTCTGCATCTCGGTGCCACCGAGTCGTTCCACTCGGTCACACCGACAGTGACTGGACATATATTCCCACGGGCTAAAAATTTGGAAATTCCTCGAAACGCTTCGCCCGCGCCTGTCCAGCTCTGCTGACTCGAGGTCTCCGGATCGTCTCCTCGTCACCAGCATCCTCCTGCCGCTGGTTTTCGCCGCCGTCAACGGGAATCTTCACCGCCGTTGCCGCCCTAGCGAGTTCATCGCCAAGTTAGGGTATGAACTCGTCCCTTTGTACCTTCCCCACTCTGATTCTGAGCACAAAGATCAATGCCTATATTCTTTCCACATTTTGAGACAACTCTATCCAATGCAAACTCTGTTAGATTAGATTTGATGCAAAAATTTAGGTTTAGGTTTCCGCCGAACTCATCTCGGACCGACCGATATTAGGATTTCGGTCTCTCCGATTTGGCTCAGGCCATAGCACAAGTATTTTTTCGGTCTGACCGAAACATACCAATCGGTGTGACCGAGTTCATTTCTCTGTGAAACCCTAGCATCTCGGAGTCACCGAACTGTGTCTCGGTCTGACCAATTTCACATGTTTAGACTCTAAAGCTGCTTCGGTGTCACCGAGTTTGTAATATTGGTAGCTCCGAAATGCTTTCTGTAGAAAACTAAAACTAAGTTTTTGACTCATTTGTTTTGCAAAATGGTTGTATTTTGTGATGCTTATCCACTCTATCTCAACCTATCTATTCACAGGGTTAGCTTTCAGTGTCAGAGATGTCAGACAACAATGACAGCTAGAACAAATCAAAGGAGCAGGCAAATCTGAGTGAGGGCACTAGCTCGTCAAACAGTAGCTATGATGAGGGTAGCAGAAGCACCCCAAGCAATCTGCCTAAGGCTGCAACTAGGCAGAGGAAGAAGAGAACCTCAGATTTTGAAGATGAATACTTTGTGGTTGATGAGGAGGTCACCTCAAAGAAGAAGGTAGTCAAGAACGAGTATGCTGCTGCTGGCATCAAGCCTGGAATGAAGAAGAAAGTTCCTGCCAAGAGAGTGCCCATGTCCAAAGCCAGAGCCTCAACTCAGGAAACCATGGAGTTCACTCTTGAACCAAGAGAAGAAGAGGCTGCGGGAGGCAAGAAGAGGAAAGAAAGGGTCAAGAAGACCATGGCCAGAGTGATTGGCAGATCATCAATGATGAGAGATCCAGATGAAGATGATGAGGAAGAAGAAGAGACTGCACCAGCTCAGAAATCTCAGAAATTGATGGGAGATGCTATTAAGTCTGGGGCTGCTCCATCCAAGCCCAAGACAACTCCCAAGCAATCTTCACAAGTTCAAGCTCCAAAGCCAACAGCACCTAAGAGAAGCACAAGAAATATCTCAGCTGCAGAGAAGAACAAGGCCCTAGTGCCTGAAGCTCAAGAAGATGAGGAGCAGCAAGTGCTCAGGAAGCTCAAACCAAAAATTCCAGATCATGATGACACTCATTCAATAGGAGAAAACATGAAGTTGAGAAAAGATGCAGGTCTCAGACTATGGAGACAGACAGACCCCTATGCTACAAGGAGAAGGACTGCTGTGGATTACAGGTTTCACACCAAGGAGCAGCAAGACTTCTATGAGACAATTCTCCTAGACAAGAAGCCTATAGTCAGTGACATGAGATGGGTCGACTGGAAGTTCATTGATGACAATGAAGATTACTTCCCTGGAGTTCATGAGAGCTTCAGAATGAATGGAGTTGACACTTTTGTTGGTCAGAAATTGACGAAATGGAATGATGAGATAGTGATGCAATTTTATTCAACTGCACATTTTTACCCAGATGGCAAGATAGTCTGGATGACTGAGGATACTAGGTACTAATCTTCAATTGCTGAGTGGGCCAAGCTGATCAATGCCCCTGAAGAAGCATAGGATGACACAGATGTCTATGCAAAGCCCAGGAAATATCATAACTCCATGGCTCACATGTACAAGGAGATTCCAGATGCTGCATTGGGGACTCACAAGTTTGGGTCCATTTACTATCTGTTGTCAGGGCTGCCAACCATCAACACTATATTGAGGCACACCTTGTTGCCCAAATCTGGAGATGACAGGATGATCAGAGGGCACTCAATTAACTTGTTACATATGTTTGATGTGCCAGAGAAGTTCAAGGTGATGACCTTGATTGTTGAAACAGGTAAGAGGACTGCAGCAGATCAGAAGAGGTCATGTGGATATGCCCCACACATTCAGATGCTCATCAACTCCAAGATGGGCACAGGCACATATCTGCTAGACAGAGAGCACCTTCCCCTGAGGCCAGACTTTGAGGACAATGTTGTTGTCATGGATGTATCACATCCTACATCTGTGGAGGCTCAGGAGAAGAGATAAAAAGCAAAGGCAGCAAAGGCAGCAAAGACTTCCAAGGTTCCAGATGTCTCAGCTGTAAATCTCAAGACCAAGCAGGATCAGCTCAGCTATCTGCTTGAAGCCACTATGAGAATTGAGAAAGGACTAGCTACCCTGACTCAAAATCAAGAAAGTCTTGAGAGAATCATTGAAACAAAATTTTATGATCTAGACTTGAAGGTCACAGAAATTCAGACCACAGTTGAGCAACTTCAAGATGAAGCAGAGGACAGGAGAGGAAGAGCTACCACAGAGGCATTTCAGAGAGTGCCTAGAGCCAACAGGTCTGTAGCTGTGCCAGTCAGTGACACAAGAGCCACCACTTCTGCACCTGCAGCCATTGCCCCAGTTGCCCCTCCAGTTGCAACTCCTCCAGTTCCTCAGTCATCATCGGAAGCTTTTGTAGATGTTGTTCTCTCCACGCCATCTTCGCACACCGGAGATCATGCTTAGAGTGCCGCATAGCACTATGCATTTTCAAGCTTTTTGGTAACTTGTTGCCAAAGGGGAGAAAGTGTATAGATCATAGGCTTCGAGAGAGAGTGTGTGTTTTGCTTTTGTTTGCCTCTCTTGCTACTTGTTATTTGATCATTTGTTTGCTACAATATTTATGCTTGTGTGTGAGATAAGAGTATCTCAAACTCTTATGATCATGTGATTGATCATATTATGCCTTAATGTGTGCTTGAATGATGATATCTTATTACTTGTGTATGATCAATCATGTTTGCCTTGGGGATGAGTGCATGCTATTTATATTCTATCATTTTGAGCGCTCCACCAAGATGTATGTGACATGGAAGAGTAACCCATGATCCTAATCGATTGTGCATTGGCATTCAAAAGCAAATTTTAAATAATGCACAAATTTAGGGGAAGCTCTTGCTTATCACATACTTCTCAAAGCGACGATATATTTCATTCATATTATCATTTGTCAAAGCTTTGATCTATATGTTGTCATCAATTTCCAAAAAGGGGGAGATTGAAAGCGCAACTAATCCTTGGGTGGTTTTGGTAATTCATAACAACATATAGCTCATTGAACTAATATCCATTCAAGTTGATTATTTTAGAAAGTTCAATGATTGGCAATGGCATGGACTAGAGATGTGGACCCCTCAAAATGCTAAGGACAAATATTGGCAAAAGATCAAGACTCTTCATTTCTATTTTAGTGATCCAAGATCACATTGAGTCCATAGGAAAAGCCAATACTATTAAAAGGGGATGAGGTGTTGCTTAATGGTCTACTTGCTCAAAATGCTTAGTGATATGCTCCAAAGCCCTCAACCACTCTCTCAATTCCAGATATGTCCTAAACCTAAAGTCAAACTCGGCCCCACCAATTTGATCTATCCGGCGCCACCGAGTTCTTTTGACATAGCCATAGCCAGAAACCCTAATCAGTTCGGTCTCACCGATAGGGATCTCGGTCTCACCGAGATGGGATTGCAAACTCTCTGTTTCCCTTCGTAACATTTCGGTCTCACCGAAATGAGCGATCGGTCCCACCGAGTTCGCAATGCAAACTCTCTGTTTACCTTTCGTAACATTTTGGTATCACCGAAAGGAGCGATCGGTCCCACCGAGTTTGCCTGATCAACTCTCTGTTTGCTCATTGCTGAAATCGGTCTCACCGAGTTCATGCAATCGGTCACACCGAGATGAGGTTTCGCCCTAACCCTAGCGCATCGGTCCCACCGAGTTGATCATGTCGGTCCCACCGAAAATCCTAATGTTCACATTTTGAATTGAATCGGTCTCACCGAGTTATTCTATTCGGTCTGACCGAGTTGGGTCAAATGTGTGTAACGGTTAGATTTTGTGTGGAGGCTATATATACCCCTCCACCCCCTTCTCTATTCAAGAGAGAGCCATCAGAATGTGCCTACACTTCCACTACTCATTTTCTGAGAGAGAACCACCTACTCATGTGTTGAGACCAAGACATTCCAATCCAACCACAAGAATCTTGATCTCTAGCCTTCCCCAAGTTGCTTTCCACTCAAATCATCTTTCCACCATAGCCAAATCTGTGAGAGAGAGTTGAGTGTTGGGGAGACTATCATTTGAAGCACAAGAGCAAGGAGTTCATCATCAACACACCATTTATTACCTTTTGGAGAGTGGTGTCTCCTAGATTGGTTAGGTGTCACTTGGGAGCCTCCGACAAGATTGTGGAGTTGAATCAAGGAGTTTGTAAGGGCAAGGAGATCACCTACTTCTTGAAGATCTACCCGAGTGAGGCAAGTCCTTCATGGGCGATGGCCATGGTGGGATAGACAAGGTTGCTTCTTCATGGACCCTTCGTGCGTGGAGCCCTCCGTGGACTCGCGCAGCCGTTACCCTTCATGGGTTGAAGTCTCCATCAACGTGGACGTACGATAGCACCACCTATTGGAACCACACCAAAAATCTTCGTGTCTACATTGTGTTTGCCTTCACCAAACCCTTCCCTTTACCTTCATATGCAATGTTTTACTTTCTGCTGCTATACTATTAGAATTTCATGTGTAGGTTGATTGCTTGACTTGTGCTAAGTTGCTAAAATCTGCCAAGACTTAAAATTGGGAAAAGTCTAGATTTTTATTTGGTCAAGTAGTTTAATCACCCCCCCCCCCCTCTAGACCTACTTTTGATCCTCCACTAGGCGAGGGGTCGGATGTCTGGTGCTATAGCATTTCAGTGGTATCCTTCATCGTGTTTCTTCGTCCGTGTACTTGGGGACTTGGTCTTCACTCCAAGCATCTCTAAGGTGGACTTCTTCATACCTAAGCACACATAGTATTTTGGCTTGAGGTAGTAGCCATGTCTCACGTGGATCATATGGAAGTTCATTGAGAGATGTCACGTCGGTCTCGATATCCCTTGCACGTGCTCATGTCATCGGTCCACTTGGCACTTGGGGAGATGAAGGTATGTCCATGGGGATGGCCGTAGGATGCTTCGCATTTGGATTTCTATTATTTGGCGAATAATGTCGGACTCACTCCATTCCTTGAAGTTTATGGTGACAAGACTTTTAGTTTGGGAGCTATTGTTGCATAGCGGTTACATACTAACTGCTCTAAGGGTGTCATCTATGGTGGTATTTATGCCTCTCGCCTCACTAGACATTTTGAGATCCCTATTAGACATGAGGAGGACGATCTTTTACTGATGAAATATCTTGATTATGATAGCATGATTGAACATAATTTCATTGACTCCGGCAGGATTAGATTTCAGTATAACTTTGTGTTTAGTCAGGGCACCCGTGAGGTTATTACTTTGCCTGCACCTGCTCTATTAGATCTTTCCAGGGATAGGTACACTATTATGCCTGAGAACATTTATGCCTATTGGGGCTTGACACCGCCACCAGCACCTGAACTAGCACCGGCCCCGGAGCCTACCTATCAGTGGGAGCCTCGGGAGCCTCAGTATTTCCCTGGATCTGACTATTTCAAGCTGTGGCCATACACCAAGTTAGGCCAAAAGCCAGGGGAGTCCCTGCTCCACTTCAAGGAACATACTGTACTACTCCTCTCCGTTCCTAAATATAAGTCTTTTAAGATTCCAATGCGGACTACATATGGAGCAAAATGAGTGAATGTACACTCTAAAATATGGCAATATACATCTGTATGTAGTTCTTATTGGAATATCTGAAAAAGACTTATATTTAGGAATGGAGGAAGTACTATACTTATTAAGAAGAACAGAAGAGGAACATGGTAAAGAAGAGCAAGCGGATTCTAGATAATACAATGTGTGTTGCCCACCCATGATGAACCAGAGCGCATAAAGAAATGCAAATCCCTGCTGTCTCTCTATATGTGGCGCACATGCTTTTCGAAACGAATGTAGGAACATTAGCTGACCAATTAAACGTTCTCTGTTTTGGTAATATCAGCATCATATCATATTCATATTTGAACAACTCTACTTTTGAATTATGAGTGGCATGTTGTTTTGCTTGATGGGTTGAGGAGCAGTGCTAGCACGACACAAAGAACCTACGATGATGGTAGTGAATATAAAAGGGGAAAACCATAAGCATTGCGAGTATAGTGTTGACCGTGCCATGGCGGATCTGAAGGCGCAAATCGGACAAAGGCTACTTCACAACCCATGTTTGCTTTCCACTAACAACTAAGATTTGGTATGGACAAGAAAAGTATAGCAAACAAGTGACAATCTATTTTTCGTGTGAGATCAATAACTTAAGCAGATATGAAAGAGTACCACCTCTCTTGCAACACCGTGTAGGCCTCTGCTGATACATTGAGGGTGCTGCGGGTGCGATGGCTGTCGGCGGCTCGGAAGCAGATTTGAGACAGCAGACGACGGCATCGGAGGATAAGTCCTGTTGCCGTGGATGAGGTGGTCGTAGGAGCAGCCACGGCAAGGTCGACGACGACACGGATGAAATAAGAGGATGCGATGAAAGGATCCTGGTCCGGTGATACGTCTCCAACGTATCTATAATTTTTTATTGTTCCATGCTATTAAATTATCATTCTTGGATGTTTTATACTCATTTACTAGCAACTTTATATCATTTTTTGGGACTAACCTATAGACATAGTGCCCAGTGCCAGTTGTTGTTTTTTGCTTGTTTTTTACTTCACATAAAATCAATACCAAATGAATTCCAAATGCCACAAAACTTTTTGGAGATTTTTTTTCTAGACAGAAGACACCCAGGCAGCCAAAGAAGTGCACGGGAGGAGGCCCGTGGGGCCCACTATGAACCAGGGCACGCCTGAGGCCCCTGGCGCGCCCTGGTGTGTAGTGGAGCCCACGGGAGGCTTCTCCACCGACTATCAACTCTATAAATACTCTAAAATCCTAAAAATCCTAGGGGAGTAGAGAGAAAATAGTTTTCGCCGCCGCAAGTTCCAGAACCACGAGATCCAATCTAGAGGCCTTTTCCGGCACTCTGCTGGAGGGGTCAACGATCACAGAGGGGTTCTTCATCATCACCCTTGCCCCTCCGATGATGTGTGAGTAGTTCACCATAGACCTACGG
Organism: Thinopyrum elongatum; assembly: GCA_011799875.1. Taxonomy (NCBI): domain Eukaryota; kingdom Viridiplantae; phylum Streptophyta; class Magnoliopsida; order Poales; family Poaceae; genus Thinopyrum; species Thinopyrum elongatum. The sequence continues at coordinate 350,061,395 of CM022303.1, forward strand.
GTCCGTAGGCAGTAGCTAGATGTCTTCTTCTCTCTTTTTGATCTTCAATACAATGTTCTCCTCGATGTTCTTCGAGATCTATTTGATGTAATGACTTTTTGCGGTGTGTTTGTTGGGATCCGATGAATTGTGAGTTTATGATCAGTTCTATCTATGAATATTATCTGAGTCTTCTCTGAACTCTTTTATGCATGATCTTTATAGCCTCGTATTTCTTCTCCGAAACTTTGGTTTGGTTTGGCCAACTAGATTGATTTTTCTTGCCATGGGAAGAGGAGCTTTGGGATGGGTTCGATCTTGCGGTGCTCAATCTCAGTGACAAAAGGAGACATGACACGCATGTATTGTTGTTATTAAGGATAAAAAGATGGGGTCTATTCCTACGTCAATAATCTTGTGATGCGGAGCATCCTACAGTCATCCCCATGTACACTACTACTACTCCCCAAGCCCCAAGTGGACATATGATGAGACCTCAAGCATACGCCATAGGACACAAGGTGAACCCGCTCCTAAATGCTTCCCCTTTCCATTCGTGCAAGACATGGTTGCTACCTCATGCAAAGACCCTACATGTGCTTAGGTACCAAGAAGACCCTCTCGGAGATGCTCGGGATCACGGACAAGTCCCCAAGTACATGGACGAAGGAGCACGACTGAAAGATCGAGGATGTCGCCTAGAGGGGGGGTGAATAGGCACTTTAAAATAATTACGGATTAGGCTTGAACAAATGCGGAATAAACCTAGCGGTTAATTTGTCAAGCACAAAACCTACAACAACTAGGCTCACCTATGTGCACCAACAACTTATGCTAAGCAAGATAGACAACTAAGTGATCGCAAGATATATGACAAGAAACAATATGGCTATCACAAAGTAAAGTGCATAAGTAAAAGGGCTCGGGTAAGAGATAACCAAGGCACGCGGAGACGACGATGTATCCCGAAGTTCACACCCTTGCGGATGCTAATCTCCGTTTGGAGCGGTGTGGAGGCACAATGCTCCCCAAAAAGCCACTAGAGCCACCGTAATCTCCTCACGCCCTCGCACAATGCAAGATGCCGTGATTCCACTAAGGGACCCTTGAGGGCGGTCACCGAACCCGTACAAATGGCAAGCCTTGGGGGCGGTCACCGAACCTGTACACTTTGGCAACCCTTGGGGGCGGTCACCGGTACCCGTCAAATTGCTCGGGGCGATCTCCACAACCTAATTGGAGACCCCGACGCTTGCCCGGAGCTTTACACCACAATGATTGAGCTCCGAACACCACCAACCGTCTAGGGCACCCAAGCACCCAAGAGGAACAAGCTCAAGGGTACCAAGTACCCAAGAGTAATAAGCTACTCAACTTCACTTCCACGTGTCACCGTGGAGAACTCAAACTGATGCACCAAATGCAATGGCAAGGGCACACGGAGTGCCCAAGTCCTTCTCTCTCAAATCCCACCAAAGCAACTAATGCTAGGGAGGAAAATGAGAGGAAGAACGAAGAAGAGAACACGAAGAACTCCAAGATCTAGATTATGATCCAAAGGGTTCCCCTCACCTAGAGGAGAAAGTGATTGGTGGAAACGTAGATCTAGATCTCCTCTCTCTTTTCCCCCAAGAACTAGCAAGAATCTATGGAGGGATTGAGAGATAGCAAGCTCGAAGAAGGTCAACAATGGGGGAAGAACAAGAGCTCAAAGGATAAGATCCATTGGGGAAGAAGACCCCCTTTTATAGGTGGGGAAAAATCCAACCGTTACCCACTTATTCAGCCTGCGACATGCGGTACTACCGCACAAGCCGCGGTACTACCGCAAGGCCTTGCGGTACTACCGCTCTATGATGTGGTACTACCGCTCCCGTGGCAGAGACTAGACGAGGCCCTGTTGTGTTAAAACAACAAGCGGTAGAACCGCCGGAGTGGTACTACCGCGCGCCCTTGCGGTACTACCGCAAGGCAGGGTTCGACTAGGCTGGGAAGGCACAGACTAATAAAATTACATCTGTGGCTACTTCCGCTGATTCTCTGTCTGTGAAAAAATCCGGCACGGTACTACCGCACGCTGAGAGCGGTACTACCACGTAGAGCGCGGATGTAAAAAATTCCTTCTGCTCCTACTTCCGCGCATGCCAGTGTTCTGGGCTAGAGGCCACGGTACTACCGCACCTGAGGAGCGGTACTACCGCATAGCGCAGTACTACCGCTTCCCTGGCCGGTACTACCGTGGGCCACTGCGGTACTACTGCTCCGTTGAGCAGTACTACCACACGCCACATAACTATAGCACTTGGAGGCCTTCATTTTGCAGCTAAAGACAACAGAAGGATACAATAAAACCAGAACTGCCATAACTTCTGCAAATGAGCTCCGAATTGAGCAAACTCAAGCTTGTTGGAAAGAAGACAACGAGTAGCATCAAAATAGCGACTGGTTATAGTAAGAAGAGGCAGGGGAGGTATGCCTAGCTTATAGAGGAGTGAAACCTCCAACAGAGAAGAACCGGCATAACCTCCAACATCGAAAACATCATAGAAGATGCATGAGAACTCCGTTTTCGATGAACCCGAGCTTGTCATGAAAATGACCATAAGCTCCAAATCTCACAAGGAGAAGAACCAAACAAGAACCAATAAAGTTGATGCAAGGATGCAATGGTTTGAGCTCTCTATGAACGATACGATCAAGCTACTCAACGAGAGCCCCCCTTGATAGTACGGCAATCGATCCTATAACCCGGTCTCCCAACTACCACCATGAGACTGGTAAAAGAGAAAACCTATCAAGGGCAAACCTTTGCCTAGCACAAAGTCCACTTGAGCTAGATGATGACGATCTTGACTTCCTCAAGTTGGACCACCTTTCTTGATTATGTTGACTCGGTGAAGACTAGTTGATTGCTCCCCCATACTCCACTATGGGTGAGCCACTCTTTGGCTCATCTTCACAAGTCCATTGCCACCACAATGGACGGCAAGCTTCAAGCATGGGATCTCTTCGTGATGATCCACTTGAACTTGCACACCGCAACCTAACCCCACAAAGAACTCTCACGAAGACCATGGGTTAGTAAACAAAGCGTAATTGACAATGCTTACCATACCATGGGATCGCTTGGTCCCCCTCGGTACATCTTCTATGCTTTGTGTTTGATCAACTTGATTCACTCTTTGACTTAGTCTTGATCAACCTCTCACATGACCAATCTTTAGGTATTTCCTTGAATAGCATCTTGGTCATAACAAACTCTCCTTGAAACCAACAAATGGACTCCAAGAAAAGCCTATGGACAAATCCTTCAAATATAACTCAAGGCAACCATTAGTCCATAGAGATTGTCATCAATTACCAAAACCAAACATGGGGGCACCGCATGTTCTTTCAACGATGAAAGGAACCGAAGAAGGTTCCCAGGCCCCGGACATCCGGCCCTGGCCCTGGACATCTGGCCCCTGAAGCCAGCGGCCATAGCAACAGTCCAGCCGAGGAGCATCTCCAGGCACCGGACATCCGGCCCAGGCCCCGGAAATCCGGCCTGGCGCGAGCCGCCAGACATCCGGCCCCAGCCCGAAAATCCGGCATCCTTCACAGAACGCAACCGAAGCCAGCCCAGAAATCTGGCTGCCATGCCCCGGGCATCCAGCCCCTCCTCGAACGCCCGGACATCCGGCCCCGCCTGCCTGTGTGCAGTGTATCCGGGCCGAAAGCCCATGTACCCCTCCGCCCCAACTTACACTAGCACTATATATAGACCCCCTCCTCCTCCTAGTTAGGGCTAGCATTGTCTTAGCTCACTTTGGAGATTAGAGCATTGCTCCTCCACTTGATACCTACTCCATTGGAGACCGAGGCCTCCTAGGAGAAGATCCCCCAAGTAGATTCAAGACCTCGTCAAGGGAAGATCCCCTCGTGGATTCAAGACCCCATCTCCTCATGGATTGGGAAGAACTATCTACCGTGTATCCTCCTTTGTTGGATTTGGATCGTGTATCTCTCTTTGTGTTTGTGGATCTAGCATATGTGTGATTGGATCGAGTCAATTTGAGTGTTTCCTCTTGTTTCCCTCGTGTTTCCCCTCGTGTGTTCTTCGCGGGATCCGCTACAATCATGAAAGATCAGCCCCTATGGTTCCACCCTACATCATCTTGGTATCATGAGCCAAGGTTGATCACGATTTTGGAGTCTCCCCCTTCGTTTTCTAGCCTTGTTTTGCTTGATTTTGTCCTAATTCCGAAAATCCCCACCAAAAATAGCCCCCAAATTTTTTTGTGATTTGTTGGTTTGATGATGTTTTGTTGATTTTGATCCATGGATTCATTTTGTCTTGAGTGGATCTAGCTTTCCCCCATCTTTCTCACCATTTCCATCCACGAAATCTCTCCAATTTTTCCCTTGGAATCATCAATTTCCGCCCCCAAAATCGAGTTCATCGAGTTCATCCTCGGATTTGGAGCCCGGACATCCGGCCCGTGGCCCCGAACATCCGGCCCGTAGACCCGGACATCCGGCTCCTGGAGCAAAAAACTGACGCGGTTCTGTACATACAGCCCCGGATTTCCGGCCCCGACCCCGGATGCCTGGCCCTTGGCATTTCAGCATCCCGTGTTTTACCGATTTGACCATAACTAATTCATCCGGAGTCCGATTTTGATGTTCTTTAGCTTGTTTTGAAGATATTGACATCCCCCATCAAACAAAAATAATAACAATATCATTTGGCTCCATCAAATTTTTGGAACTTTGGCATCTTTGCCTAGGGCTTCCACCATATCGTCTGCAATACCACCACCGACTTCCGCAACCTAACCCATTTTGTTCCCCTTTGTTTTTGAGGTTGTTTGAGTTGTGGTTTGTGTCTCCTAAGGTGTTTCGGCTACTTATGGACTGTGCCTTCAACTCCGACACCGTGTATAGCCCATTTTGACCGGGTTTCCGCCAATACTTCCGCAGCCACCACCGCTTTTTCGCTACCACCATTTGACATTTGACGTTTGAGATTTTGAGATCGTGGTTTTTCCGTATCCTAAGGTGTTTTGGCTACTTAGGGACGGTTCGACATCAAGAACACTGCCACTCATCATCGCCATGAGGTCGTCATCGACATTGACCACTTCATCATTTTGACACCATCAACCGTATGCAAGGACGGTAACCTCGATGACATCATTATACATTCTCCTTGCCATTGCATTGTTAACCCCTAGCCCATTTTGCATCACTTGCCTATCGAGACTAGCCTTTGAGTATTGCCGGCAACATTACTTGTGCACTTTAGTGATCATCGATCCGCCCTTCCATTGCATACATACCATATCATCTTGGTATCCTCATCTTGGTATCATCATATCATCTCTTGCGTCACAAGATTGTTCCCGCATATACACAATTGCTATCTTGGTTTGTGCATTTCGCATAGTGTCCCTACAAAAAAAAAAGAGAATAAGAGAATAAGCTTTTAAGCAAAGAGAGAAAGAGAAGCTTGTAAGCAATAGCCATAGCATGGCCACATTGCAAATAAGATTGTCATATCCGACCATCTTGGATCATCTTGAGAGGATCACCAGGAACCATACATACATAGCATACTTGGGATAGAAAGTTGATACATTTTGCATCTTATAGGTTGTGCACAAGTGTCATATCCGCCTATTGAGCAATCGTGCTAGCGTCTCTCTTGAGTTGTGCAACACGAGCGCTTTCTGTGGATTCCACATTTTCTGCTCATTCCTTGGTTGCACGACCCCATTTATCTATCCGTATGTGTGTTTCCATGTGCCACATATTGCTATTGGTATACTTGTTTCACTTGCGAATTTGTGAATCTCTTTCAACATTATTGACTCTTGCTAACAATTTGCATCAAATTTTTTGTGCCACTATCCTCACCAAGCTACTCCATAAGCCTTACTTGTGTAGGTGTGAGAATCGACAAGATCTGGTACCAATTGTGCTATTTCCATAATACATTATTGAGTGATCATTGATCCATCTTCAACATTGGATAAGGTACATTGGTCTAGTTCTTTCCTTTCTTCCACTCACATTTGCTTGAGTTTTGTGATGGATAGGCAAGGCACATCATCTTCGGTCTTCGACGACAATGACGGCGTGAACAACTACGTCACCATCACTCACACCGTCGAACTACAACAAGCAACGCAAGGCGCACAATCTATCTTGCGCAAGCGCCTCAAGAACATCGCCACCGACTTACGACACTCCGAAGCAAGGAAAAGGGACTACATCGACAACACGTTCGACTACCTCAACAAAAGGTTGGACAAACAAATGGAGGAATTACAACAAGTGTTGTCCAACTACAAGTCTTCTTCTCCTTCGTCATCTTCAAGGCGACGAAGATGATGTAGGGTGGAACCCTAGGGGCCGATCTTTCATGATTGGAGCGGATCCCATGAAGAACACGAAGACAGCGCCCCAATGGGACTCATACTTCGAGTAAAGCTACGAAACGGCACATGAGACATTCTCTTTGGTCTCAGAGGAGAGTGATAATTTGCCACATCCTACGACATTCATCATTGGAGGTTTTATGGATGAGGAGGTTGAGCATGGGACTATCCCTTTGACCAAGGTGGCAATAGGAGTTGAGGATGGAGACATTTGCACCTACATCTCTCCGACACCCACATATGACGAGATGCCCCAATTCCCATGTGAGGAGAGCCACCACCACATGAGTGATATGAGTGACTCCACCATATGTGACATTGAGTGCATTTCCAATGAGAGGATGAGTGTGACCACCAGTAGCCCCGCACATGAGTGCATGCCACACATCCTATGTGAGGTTGAGAGCCATTTGAGTGACTCCACCAACCATATGAGTGAGAGCATCCTTGAGGGAGTGAGTGAGCCACAACACTTAGTGAGTGAGGTAGTTGAGAGGGCATGTGAGGCCACTATGATTTCTAACGACTTAACCTCTACTCTGAGTGTGTTTTCTACTTTGGTGTTAGATCTCCTACAAGATGAAGCACCAATCCTCGACGAGTCCATACCTCCAATGGACAAACCGATGGACATGATGGACGATGATGCACCCCCCTCCCACATGGTACCATCAAGTTGATGAAGCTATTGACCATGCGTCAATTTTTGCAACCTAACCTAACACACAAGAGCGGAGCTCTCAAGGTAATATAGGTGATGCTACTTCTCTTGTCCCACCAGTGGACTATCTTGCAAATAATTGCTTCCATGATGTTGATCACCTTATGGATTCACCACATACTATCTCTTCTACATGCTTTGATATGCCACCCATTTATGATGAATATGATGATGAGCATGTTGAATTGCCTACTTGTGACGCTATGCTCCATAGGATATCATATGAAAATTCTATTGGTCACATTATGTTTGACAATCCATTAAACTTGTCATATGCTATGAGTGAGATCTCCCATATTGCATCATTACAATCTCAACATAGTAACTATGCATATCCAATTAAAATCAATCCCAGTTGCACTTATGGCATAGATGACGAGATCATAGTTATTGGATTTTGTTTCTCTTGCAATGATATTGCTATGCTACCTTTGCAAAATTTGTGCAATTCATCTCATATGCCATGCCATGAAAATTATTGTGTATCGCATGATTCCATCCCTTGTGTGCACCATATGAATACCATTCATAACAATGCTCTAGATATTACTAGTGATGCATTTCACAATTTGAGTCTCCATTATGCTATACATAACAACAAACCTTCATGATGAATGACATGTTTTTATATCATGCATCTCATTTATTTGAGCATTGGATATCTTGTTCTAACCAACACATGGACATGCGCATCATAATGGATGATGTGTACATATACCATACACACACAATTTTTCCTTTGCCTTTGTTTTGTGTAGGTACTTATGAACACTCGTCAACCTCACAATCCCATGAGTTGACGAAATGAGCTCTTGAGAGCAACGATGACTTGGGATCCCGTGGACTATTCTTACCACCATTCCATTCACCCAAGGACTAAGCGCATCTCTTCTACTTGGCTCTCACAAGGCTATGGGCTATATACCATTTGTCACTTTATGCCCATTTTATCGTGTTCACTTTGCATGTTATGCCTCTTTTATGCCTTTGCCATGCAATTGTGACCCTTGCTTGCACTTACATATGATCCACCATTCTACTAGTACTATGTATATTTGCATGCTTGGTGGAGATACTAGTTGCTATTGCCATGTTCTATACATGCTCCATTCTATTGTTGCTTCTTGTGTTGGGAGAGTCATGATGTTCCATTGCTATTTACATAGGACTTCTTACCAATACAATGATGATACTTTGCTCATATCTTGTTTTCATGCTTGTGATATGTCATGTGCATTATATATGCCCACCATTTGCACACATGACATGATGACCATGAGTACCTCTAGTATGTTGCATCTTCGCACTACTAGTTTGCATGACTTGATACATATGATTACTTGCTTTGTTGCATCACCCATGATCCATTCTTGCTACTTTAATTGGGTTGATAGCATATATGTTCATGCCTCTCACTTGATTTGTCTTGATCATTGTCTGTTGTCTCCGTTAGTTGCACCTCTCATATGCCATTGTAGTGAGTGCACCCACGCTATGCTTATTGATCTTGGAGACTAGGACATCTTACTTGTGATGCATACTTGCTTGATTGAGCCTAATTTCTTTGGTTGTACTCGCATCATATGCCTACATACCATGCCCTACACCCTTGTACTTTCTTATGATAAGAATGATGAAAACACTTGTTGGGTATTTCACCACACGAATGATAGGTGTTGCATTTTCGCTAACCTCATTTCTTTTTCTGAGTGTTTTTCATGTTCTTTCAATTTGAGGGATTCATTAGGTGGTTCCATCACGAGACATATTGGATATGTGAGGTGTACACGATGCACAACACCAACATTTGCAAGAAATTCCTAAAGGTGAACTTCTTCCCTTTGAGCCATCCTCAAATACGCATATTGGGTGGGCCATACTTTCATTTGTCTCCTTCTTCTTGTCTACATGATACATCTATTGGATGAAGATGCGACATTGGAGATGGACCCTATGGACCTTCAAGTTGAGGAGTGCCCAGACTTAGTGGATGCACCTCTGGACCACCACTCTTGCCTCGACATTGAGCAATGGTATGCCACAAAACTTTTAACATATTGCACTACCACCTCCATATTTGTTGATGAGCATGTTAGATGGAAACATTCCTTCCATAACACATTTGCACATTATGCATGGATTGACTCACATTATGATTGCCTTGTTGCATCTTGTATTTCTATGTCATCCATGATATATGAGCGTGTGCACTTTCTTAGCAAATTTGTTGTGATCTTCCTTCATGGCATATTCATACATCATGATGATCTTGCCTACCATCAATTGCATGATAACATAATCACATTGAGCACCAATTGCCATGTTCATGCTCTTGATAAACCATCACATTATGACATCATTTTGCACAATTGTAGAATTTGTCACTTTGTGCACTATAACAATTGCCACGCCCTTGTGTGCACAACAAATGAATTTGCACCCATGAATGCTTTGCATATCATTCTATATCTTTTGGCTAAGCATCATGTGCCTTGCCACGCACATTCTTATTAGACGAACTCATACTTACTTAATGGACACCTAGTGTGCGCTACCCATCATATTTCCGAGTGTCGCTTGTGTTTGCTCGTTTTGCATGTATACCATCCCGACAACATCTTGAAGTACTTGGATTGCGGCATGACTTCTACTCCATCCAACTACAAGTCCGTCCACGACAACTGTTTCCATGGTGATGAGGTTTATGATCCGAGGTTAGATCTTTCCCAAGGGGGGAGATGATGCGGAGCACCCTACGGTCATCCCCATGTACACTACTACTACTCCCCAAGCCCCAAGTGGACATACGACGAGACATCAAGCATACGCCATAGGACACAAGGTGAACCCGCTCCTAAATGCATCCCCTTTTCAATCTTGTGAGACATGGTTGCTACCTCATGCAAAGACCCTACATGTGCTTAGGTACCAAGAAGACCCTCTCGGAGATGCTCGGGATCACGGACAAGTCCCCAAGTACATGGACAAAGGAGCACGACGAAAGGAACTGGAGAAGGTTCCCAGGCCCCGGACATCCGTCCCTGAAGCCAGCGGCCACAGCAACAGCCCAGCCGAGGAGTATCTCCGAGCATCGGACATCCGGCCCAGGCCCCGGACACCCGTCCCAACGCGAGCCGCCGGACATCCGGCCCCAGCCTGGAAATCCGGCATCCTTCACAGAATGCAATCGAAGCCAGCCCAGACATCCGGCCCCCATGCCCAGACATCCGGACCCTCCTCGAACGCCCGAACATTCGGCCCGATGCCCGGACATCCGGCCCCGCCTGCCTGTGTGCAGTGTATCTGGGCCGAAGGCCCACGTACCCCTTCGCCCCAACTTGCACTAGCTAGCACTATATATAGACCCCCTCCGCCTCCTAGTTAGGGTTAGCATTGTCTTAGCTCACTTTGGAGATTAGAGCATTGCTCATCCACTTGATACCTACTCCATCGAAGACCGAGGCATCATAGGAGAAGATCCCCCAAGTGGATTCAAAACCCCGTCAAGGGAAGATCCCCTCGTGGATTCAAGACCCCATCTCCTCACGGATTTGGAAGAACTATCTACCGTGTATCCTCCTTTGTTGGATTTGGATCGTTTATCTCTCTTTGTGTTTGTGGATCTAGCATATGTGTGATTGGATCGAGTCAATTTTAGTCTTTCCTCTTGTTTCCCTCGTGTTTCCCCTCGTGTGTTCTTCATGTTCTTCGCAGGATCCGCTCCAATCGTGAAAGATCAGCCCCTAGGGTTCCACCCTACATCATCTTGTCTACATCATGTCATTGTTCTTATTGCATTACTCCATTTTTTCATGAACTTAATACACTACATGCATGCTGGATAGCGGTCGATGTGTGGAGTAATAGTAGTAGATGCAGGCAAGAGTCGGTCTACTAATCTTGGTTGTGATGCCTATATACATGATCATTGCCTTGGATATCGTCATGATTATTCACTTTTCTATCAATTGCCCAACAGTAATTTGTTTACCCACCGTATGCTATTTTCTCGAGAGAAGCCTCTAGTGAAATCTACGGCCCCCGGGTCTATTTTCTATCATATTGTTTTCAGATCTATTAATCCAAAAATACCTTGCTGCACTTTTTCTTTATTTATTTTATTTTATGTTTTTGCTAGATCTGTTTATCCAATCTCATACAATTTAATCTATCTCAATACCGAGGAGGGATTGACAACCCCTCTTATGCGTTGGGTTGCAAGTTTTTGTGGTTTGTGTGCAGGTGTTGTTTACATAGTGTTACTTGGTTCTCCTAAGGGATTGATAACCTTGGTTTCATAACTGAGGGAAATACTTACAATTGCAGTGCTGCATCATCCTCTCATCTTCAAGGAAATACCAACGCAGATACAAGCAATCAGGAAGAATTTTTGGCGCTGTTCCCGGGGAAACATCATCAACATCTATCAGGTTCCTATGCACAAAATTTCATTTCCTTGCAATTTACTTTATTTGCCATTTGCCTCCCGTTTTCATCTTTCTCACTTCTAAAACATTTTCAGAAAAACACAAAAATATTTGCCTTCTTTCCGTTTGCCTTTTTGTTCGTTTGCTATGTTTGCTTGTGTGCCATGTGTCTTCTATTTGCTTGCATCTTTGGTTGCTAAAAATCTACTGATATGGATCCTCATCCACTTTCTAATCTTTTCAAAAGATCCAATTATGATGAACCAATTGCTAGTGATTTGAGTGCACTAGATTATCTTTATGAAGTTTTGCTTGAAAATCATGAATCTGAAAATTGTGATGAAGTGTTAGAGGAAGAAATTTATAAAGTGATTCACGATAGCTCCTTGAAAGAAAAGCATGATTACAATGATATTATTATAAATTCTATTAATGTCAATTGTGTTAATTATATGCAAAACCCCAAGCTTGGGGATGATGATTTTTTTATGTCCACTACTCATTGTAATGATAATGATTGGGGTGATGCTTCTTATGATCTTGAAAATTTATTTAAGCCTCATGATGAATATGATATTGATAATAATGTTTGCAATAATATTGAAAGTGGGTTTGGAAGAGCGTCAACTTTAGGTAAAAATAATCCCACATATTTGGAGAGTGTTCAATCTTATGAAATTTTTGATAAAAGTGGGCTTGCAGAGGTCATGACTTTATTTGATGATAATCCCACTATTTTGGAAGAGTGTCAACTTTGCATGCAAGTGGATCACAAAAAGAAAATTTTATATGATGGCTACATTTTTGAATTTGATTATGATATTACATGTAGTTATTATGAGAGAGGGAACTATGGTTGTAGAAATTTTCATATTACTAAACTACCTCTCGTTATGTTGAGATTGGTATTGTTTCTTTCTTCTTCCTTGCATATGCTAGTTTTCGCTTGCCTAGATAATTCGTTTGCTTATGAAATGCCTATGCATAGGAAGTATGTTAGACTTAAATATGTTTGTCACATGTTTTATGATGCTCTCTTCGTGTTCCAATTATTATCTTTGATGTGAACATCAATAAAAACTTAAGCCTATCTTAATGGCTATAAAGAAAGAGGTTGTTGGGAGACAACCCAATAATTATCTTTTATGTTTTTCAATAATTACACAATTATTCCTCTGTTATGATTGTGCTTTTTATGTTTCAATTAGTATTTGTGCCAAGTAATGCCTTTAGGATGGCTTGGGTGATAGTTGATTTGATCTTGTTGGAAAACAAAAAACTATTATGTCTAGTAGCAGAATTGTTAAGAATCATTGGAGCGACGAAAAACATTGAATTTTTCACAAAAGATTGATAACCGAATTTCCTCTGTTGTCCTAATTTTTCAGAATTTTTGGAGTTACAGACGTATGAGTATAATTCGAGTCTTTACAAACTGTTCCATTTTTGATAGATTTTGTTTTCGTTGCATTATGTGCTTATTTTGATGAATCTATGGACTATACCAGGGTTTTTTATCCATGGTAAAGTTATAATACATTAGGTATAATGCAATAAAAAATATGAATGGGTTTGCAATAGTACTTAAAGCAAAGATTGGTTTTCTTATACTAACGGATCTCATGAGGTTTTTGTTAAGTTTTGTGTGATTGAAGTTTTCAAGTTTTGGGTCAGATCACGATGGATGAAGGAATTAGGAGTGAAAAGAGCCTAAGCTTGGGGATGCCCATGGCACCCCAAGTTAATATTCAAGGATAACCAAGCAACTAATCTTGGGGATGCCCCGGAAGGCATCCCCTCTTTCTTCTACCACCATCGGTAATTTTACTTGGAGCTATATTTTTATTCGTCACATATCATGAGTTTTGCTTGGAGCGTCTTGTATTACATGAGCCTTTGCTTGTTTTGCTTTTTAGTTAGTCACAATAATCCTTGCTGGACACACCTATTTGAGAGAGCCATAATTATGCTATGATATATGAGAATTGCTCTATGTGCTTCACTTAAATTTTTTGAGCTATGGAATTGCTCTAGTGCTTCACTTATATCTTTTTGAGCATGGTGGTGCTTTAATTTTGAAGAAATATGCTCTCATGCTTCACTTAGATTATTTTGAGAGTTAGTAATTTTGAAGATATGCTCTCATGCTTCACTTAGATTATTTTGAGAGATGAAAATTTTGAAGCAATATTTATGCTCTTGTTCTTCACTTAAATTTATTTGAGAGCTTGTCCTTGTACTAAGTGGTAATATATGAAACTAGTCCCAAAGTGATAGATATTCAAGAGGGATAATAAAACTATCATGAAGATCATTGGACAAAATAAACTTGATTCCTTGCAATAGTTGTGCGATATGGAGATGGTAATATGTGAGTCATGTTGGTGAGTAATTATGCTTTAGTAAGAATATTGGTGTTAAGGTTTGTGATTCCCTATGCTAGCACGAAAGTTAGTAGTTATGCAATGAAGTTATATCCTACTTGTGGTGAATTATTTGGTGTTAGTTATGTTTAATGCTCTTTCATGATCGTTTTTGTTTTTCGGTTGGTTGCTTCTCAATCTATTTGCTAGCCTTTCCTTGTACTAAGTGGGAATACTACTTGTGCATGCAAACTCCTTATACCCAGTTGTGCCAAATGAGTCCACCATACCTACCTATATGTGGTATTTACATGCCGTTCTAAGTAAATTTGTATGTGCCAACTCTAATTTTCAAAATGACTTTCCTTTTTTGTGTGCCCATACCGCTCATGAAGCGGCAGGGGGTGGCCAATATTTTTCCATGCTCGATGTGTTATTCTCAAGATGAGTGTTTATTCACTTGTCATTGCAAGAGAGTGTGGCCGGTAATAGGGATGCCCAGTCCCGAATTGAAAAAGAAATTTACTTTATGTTATCAATAATAATTTCCTTGGTAATTGTTGGTATGGAAGGCACCCGTGGATACGGCTAGCCATGGATTGTGAAAGAATGGTGGAAAAAGGATTAAACTTTATTTTATGTTTGGGAACCGCCTATGATGTATCTAGCATGGAAAGTATTGGGAATTCTCGGTCGTTTTTGTTGACGAGAAAAGCATGCCTCTCAAAACAATTTTATCTCTCAATTTAAGCTTTGAGCTCTGGCACCTCTACAAATCTCTGCTTCCCTCTGCGAAAGGCCTATCTATTTACTTTTATGCAATTTTTATTTTTATTGAGTCTCCATCTTCTCCTATAAAGCACCAACTAGGGAGTACTATTATCATGCTTGAGCATTGGTTGTAGCTAATATTTGAATGTGTTTCGTGAATGGATCAATGATTGAGCATAATGGGCTAGGGATAACTTTCTTTAGTGTTGATATTTTGAAAGACATGGTTGCTTGTTGATATGCCTGAGTATTGAGGTCTTCATGTCAAATTATAGACTATTGCTTTGAATCATCTAAAGTCCAAATGTACATGCTACAAAAGAAAAGAATATGTGATAAATATGATGGGTAGCATCCCACATCAAAAATTCTGTTTTTATCATTTACCTACTCGAGGACGAGCAGGAATTAAGCTTGGGGATGCTGATACGTCTCCAACGTATCTATAATTTTTGATTGTTCCATGCTATTAAAGTATCATTCTTGGATGTATTATAATCATTTACTAGAAACTTTATATCATTTTTTGGGACTAACCTATTGACATAGTGCCCAGTGCTAGTTGATGTTTTTGCTTGTTTTTTACTTCGCAGAAAATCAATACCAAACGAAGTCCAAATGCCACGAAACTTTTTGGAGATTTTTTTTCTGGACAAAAGACACCTAGGGAGACAGAGAAGTGCACGGGAGGAGGTCCATGGGGCCCACTAGGCACTAGGGCACGCCAGAGGCCCCTGCCGCGCCCTGGTAGGTAGTGGAGCCCAAGGGAGGCTTCTCCACCGACTATCAGCTCTATAAATACTCTAAAATCCCAAAAACCCTAGGGGAGTAGAGAGAAAATATTTTCCGCCACCGCGAGTTCCAGAACCACGAGATCCAATCTAGAGGCCTTTTCTGGCGCACTGCCGAGGGGTCAACGATCACGGAGGGGTTCTTCATCATCACCCTTGCCGCTCCGATGATGCGTGTGTATTTCACCACAGACCTACGGGTCTGTAGGCAGTAGCTAGATAGCTTCTTCTCTCTTTTAGATCTTCAATACAATGTTCTTGGAGATCTATTTGATATAATGACTTTTTGCAGTGTGTTTGTTGGGATCCAATGAATTGTGAGTTTTGATCAGTTCTATCTATGAATATTATTTGAGACTTCTCTGAACTGTTTTATGCATGATCTTTATAGCCTCGTATTTTTTCTCCGAAACTTTGGTTTGGTTTGGCCAACTAGATTGATTTTTCTTGCCATGGGAAGAGGTGCTTTGTGATGGGTTCGATCTTGCGGTGCTCAATCTCAGTGACAGAAGGAGACATGACACGCATGTATCGTTGTTATGAAGGATAAAAAGATGGGTTCTATTCCTACATGAATAGATCTTGTCTACATCATGTCATCGTTCTTATTGCATTACTCCGTTTTTCCATGAACTTAATACACTAGATGCGTGCTGGATAGCGGTCGATGTGTGGAGTAATAGTAGTAGATGCAGACATGAGTCGGTCTACTAATCTTGGATGTGATGCCTATATACATGATCATTGCCTTGGATATCGTCATGATTATTCGCTTTTCTATCAATTGCCCAACAACAATTTGTTTACCCACCGTATGTTATTTTCTTGAGCGAAGCCTCTAGTGAAATCTACGGGTCCCGGGTATATTTTCTATGACATTGTTTTCAGATCTATTAATCAAAAAATCCAAAAATACCTTGTTGTACCTTTTATTTATTTATTTTATTTTGTGTTTTTGCTAGATCTATTTATCCAATCTCATACAATTTAATCTATCTCAATACCGAGGAGGGATTGACAACCCCTCTTACGCATTGGGTTGCAAGTTTTTGTGGTTTGTGTTCAGGTGCTGTTTACATAGTGTTGCTTGGTTCTCCTACTAGATTGATAACCTTGGTTTCATAACTGAGGGAAATACTTACCGTTGTTGTGCTGCATCATCATCTCCTCTTCGGGGAAATACCAATGCAGATCAAGCAATCATCCGGTGTTGTGGTTGAGAGACGTACATCTCTTGCACTCGACGACGGGGTAGGGGTAGCGGCTCCGGCATGGTGGAGGATGGGGTGGCAGACGGAGGAGGCTGGCTGGTGTGGGGAGGGTGTTTTGGCACCGATGTTGTGTGAATAGGGAAATGGAGGGGGGAGGGGGCCACTTTGGGACGCGCTTGTCTAAAATGTGGGAAAGTTACGAACTTAGCCCCCGTTTAAAATTTCAGACATCTCGTCGGTTGGGGATAGGACGGTAATCTTGCATCGCCCCAATATTTCTCGAGAGTGATTTCAGGCGAGGAGAGGGTGTTTTGGCGCCCATCGTGTATGAACGGGGCTGACAGGTAGGGAGGATGTGTCACGTATGAGTGAAGTTACACACCTACCCCTATTTAAAATATCCGACTAGATCGATTTCGGCCAAGGAGAGTTTGTATGAGTGAACGGGCCCATCATGTATGAATGGGTAAATGGAGGGAGAGAGAGGCCTTTCGGATGAGTTTGAATCAAATGTGTTTTGCCGCCCACCATGTCTTAATGGGGTGAGAGGCGGTCGTGTCACGTCTGATTGAAGTTATAAACCTACCCCTATTGAGAGCAGTGGAAATCGGGCTGACAGGATGTAAAGTTTCATGGGTAGACAGTAATTTCCATCTCGCAAACACTGGTTTTGGGCAGCCGACGAGGGAGTGCGTGTTTTGCCGCTTCGTTCAAATTTTGGGAGAATAAGCATTCATGTCTACCATGGCAACTAAATTTGAATCCATTTTGTATTCGATTACGAATATTCATACAACATTCTATGTTTTCTTATATATATATATATATCTTCAAAACCACAACAAAGATTTATTCCACCTTTATATACGAATATGATTTAGAAATGCCATGATCTTCGGATTCAGTAGGTTGGATCCACTTTGAGTCAAACAGTTATTTCATCCAACACAATCTGATCACACGAAAAACAGTTCACCTTATGTCCACTCATACAAGTACTAAGTATTACCTCGTAAAAAAAATCAGATCATTACAAGACATGGACAACAAATATGGGGTCTTACAACATAATCCATTCACACAAATGAGACAACATGAAAGTATACTAATCTAATGACAATTTCAACTGGTATCTCAAGAAGAACTGGGATTACCCTGGGCTTCAGATAGCAGAAGCAGCAGGACCTGCTCCGTCTTCAAATGCAACATTCTTACTTCCTCCAATTCTTGGTTTGCTTGCATAATGCGTGCAACTAATTGCATAATTTCCAGCCTCAAGATCAAGATTACCTCATTCATGGCAGCCACACCATCTATTTCTGCCTCTAGTAGAGCCTCAAGACCTATAATATATGTGATCTCCAACGGTGTTGCCTCTGAACTACTACCATCTGGTAACATGGATGGCACATTGCTTCCACAAATAGATCTTGGGGTTGTACATTGTGTCCTAGTTTGAACCGCATCCTGAAAGGTTTCCGCTGGACATAAGTAAGAGATAGTAATCGCATGATCCAGGGAGTAAGCTTACATGGTAAACGACATACGAATTATTTCCGAGCATAGCAAGCTATATTTAAATGTTTCGAAGATGCATCAGCCGAAAACAAATTAAAATGGTAAGTTGAAAGGAAGTGTACCACCGCTATATTTAAGTTGCCCAGACATATAAACAGTTGAAATATTCTAACGAAGCACTTAAACAGTGTGGCCTCATATAAACTAGCAAGACAGTCTTGTGATGGAGTTCATAGAAAAAGTCAAGGAGTCAAATGAAGTAGGCATGCATTTCTTTACGATAGTACGACAGGCACTGCTGACACATTGGCCAACTCAGGTATAGCCTAACAAGTAACAAACAAGCATTCGAATCAAGCAATACAGCAAAGCAGGCAACTGAACTATTTGTAATTCTGTAGGATTACAGGTTGAGGGCACAAGCCAAGAAAGTAGCCCACACGCATGACATTTCAGATGTACTAAAATACACTGGCTTACCATATGTCTCTATGAAGCCTCGCTGCTGTTGCAATGTTCTTTGAAGATGTCGTCATCATCCCGTCTATGCAAATCTAGTCATTGTAGTTTATTCTTCCCCCTCTATTTTGGTAAAACTAATTTTAATCACATGCACTGGTTCAAATTGATCATCAATGGTTCGTCTAAACTAATGAAAGAAGGGTGTGTGCTTACACGACAATATATGTGCTTCACTCTATTTTTATGCTTGTTCGAGGTGCCAGCCCCAAAAGAAAAAAACATTTTGCTTGATGCGGTTAGAAGCTCCATAATGAATAAAAGCAACAAATTAGTAATGCAACTTGGGAAGATCAAGAACGCACAAAAAAGTTATGAACAGAGGCTCGGAGTAGTGCGGTAATAGCTAGCATTGAAAAATGTAGGTTAAGACGAACCAAAAGCAGCGGAACTACAAGTTAGTTTGCCGATGTGTAATTTAGCATAGAGAACGTAGAAGCAGTCCAGTACAATAATTGTAACCAACAGGTGACATCAGAACAACACCATTATCATAAATATAGCATGCAAGAAGTAAACTAAGAGGCAGTAATATCTAGGAAGTACAGTAATACTTAGGACAAAACAAAAGCAGTGTAACTACAGGTGCACTGATTTGTAATTTAGCACATGTAACCTGTTCAGTGCCACACATTTGGACCTATAGGTGCAAGCAGAATAATGCCTCTCATAAAAAAATCAATGATGCCCTGAAGAAATTCGAATGTGCGATGCTTATGCTAAATAATTGAACGTAGGCGCCGACCGTTGGAGAATAGTACCAGATTCTCGTCGGTGTATGGGCATCGTTGTCATACGTGAAAGCTAAGTGTCGTCAATGGTGCTTGTGTTGCAGTTAAGTTTGGGCCGGCTGTCGCCGTTGGTGAAGCGGCTCTTGTGCTTCAGTTGCGGCGCCTGTCGACATCCAAGAAAGCTAATTTGTGGTAAGTGAACTCTTGTACAATAAAGACGAGAAAAACCAAAGGAGCATAAACTGAAATAACCTGATGAGGTAGCGATGTCAATAAAGCTGGGCCAGTGGAGTTGAATATGGTGTCCGTGGAGCGGGTCCGGTGCATTGGACAAAGGCGTTGGCGAAGCACATCCGGCGCGGTGTACAGTGCTTTTGGTGAGGCGGATCTGTTGCGGTGGACGAGGGCCTCTATGAAGGACCAGCGATGTGGCGGATGAGGGCGTCGGTGAAGGGCATGCAATGTGGTGGAGGAGGGTGCTAGTGAAGAAAATCTGGTGCGGTGGATCATGCTAGCGGTCAAGGAGATCTGGTGCGGCGGACAAGCCAGTCGCTGAAGCGGCTCCAGTGCAGTGGTGAGTTGGCAGTTGGGGGTTCCAAGGTGTGGAGGGTAGATCCGGCAGGGTGTGAGGTGCACCGCTGCGGCAGAGGACTAGATTCGGCGGCTTGGGGGAGGCAAAGAGGGGAGGGGTTCTGGGGAAGAATGTTGGGGGCAAAGAGGGGAAATCAATGGAGTTACCAAAGCAGCCCTGTTCCGTTGATGTGGCTGGGGAAAAAGAGGAATATCGTAGGGCTAAACTTTCATGCGTGAGACATTTCAATGTGAGCGGGAAGTTTGAAAGCTTTTGGCGGCTGAAATCATGTGTTCTGCTCTTGTACAACCGACTATGATATCATGGCCGAGTATTTATTTGTTGTGCTTGCAAAATAAAGTGCAAGTTTCAAAAATCAATGTCTTCAACTCAAAACTTAGACTATCCATTCAATTCAAATATGGATCATTGAGCTAGTGGAAGCAAATACCATCATATGCTCTGATTCAAATGAAATTTTGAATGTGTTTATCCTAAATATGATGACACAAACACATATATATGTGTATTAATAAAGTGGATGATTATAAGTATGTGTATATCTCTAGGTTCGATATATGAATTTGAAATCACGCAATCGCGGTTTAAAAAATGTACCCCCATTTAAATGAATTACAAAATCTAATAATAGAGTCGAATTCAGAATTTCCAATCTTAGGTCTGTAATTTTGTTACTTCAAAGTATACCTCACATGTTCAAAAGTATTGCTATCTCGTAGTCCAAAATATGAAACAAATTGATCAAGCATGAGTGCACACACTCTTGACCATATATATCTTAACTACATTTGTGTCTCTTAGACATACACGCCCCACTCTTTATCTGTCGGCGTTCTGGGAACCAGGGTACCCAGACTTGCCTGCCTATGGCCCACGGCATGGCTCCATCGATGGCCTGGTACGGCCCATCTGCGACACCAACAAGACAAGACCATCGCGAGGGGCCAAGCCTTGCGAGGCGGACGACACCAAGACCTCCTGAGGGAGCGGCCATCACAGGGCTGCTCTTAAGGAGCGGAGTTTCCTATGCAAGCGCCCAACCTCATGAGGTTGCGGTGACACAAGCCATGACGACCAGGGCCAGGCGGGCGCTAGCGGGCGCAGAGAAGATAGTTTCCTCTTTGGTGCAAAGGAGGCAAGCGCAGGCGCGGGGTCCCGAGGAATCAGCCAAAGGTTTCCATTCCCGTGCAACGAGACCAAGACCTCCAGGACGGCAGGAAGGATGTCATCGTCGAGCCCACCGCAGCGTCACAACCAGGAGCTTTGCAGGAGAAGACCACCTTTCCTCAGGATAATATCTACTACTTGTCCCCTTTCAAATTGGCCGTTGTGGGATCCCTTCCCTCCTACATTTTGGAGGAAGAGGACCAAGGCCACTATATATAGGTTAGCCACCACCATAGAGAGGGGGATCCGATCCAACCGAAGGATAGCTCATCCACACCCAAGAGCAGGCCTCGCGAGCATGTTCATCCCTTGTAATTGTTCATCCACAGCCCCTCGTGAGGCAAATCCACCATAAAGTAGGAGTAGGGTCTTACACCGCAAGGTGGCCCAAACCTGGGTAAACTGCCGTGTTCATCTTCTTCCTCGATTCATCGAGCTAGGCTGTAGGGCGGCGAGTTGGTTGGCTTGATAGGTTGAGTTCTTCGCACACGCCCCAGAGTTCGAACATTTCTTGGGTTTGCGGAGCCCTGAATCCGACATTTGGCACGCCAGGTAGGGGCGTGTCGAAGCTTCTCTCCCACCGCTCGCTACGCCGCCGTTCCTATGGCTGACACTCGCCGTGTTCGCGCCGAGCGCCGGGCCACTCGTGTCGCCCAGACGGCACCTGCGGGCAATGGTGTTCCTCACCGCTCTTCCTCCCCGGTGGCTAACGATGCCACCAACCTTGTTGCACACGAGCAGCAGGACTTGTCGCTGCCACTGTCCGTGCGTCACGACGGCCGCACTGTGACTCTGTCACCCACTCCAGCCACGACGTTGTCTTCTCATGTTCATCGTGGGCCGGCGAATGCGCAGTCTGCGTTGTTCATGGCGCGCGAGCTTCTGCACTATCGTCCGGCCAACGACCTATACGACGACTGGCTCGGCCGCATCGCCGAGCTCGTCAACGCTGTTGGCGAGGCCCCTGCACTGTCTCATTCGCTTCATCCTCCACCACTGGGGGGCGACATGGCGCACGACGCGCCTCCTCCTCCTCCTCTGCATGGCGCGGGTCCCGAGCCCAGGCGTGAGGCACCCCAGCGCGACCCACCGCGAAGGGCGCCGGCGCGCAATGAAGAAAGCTGCCAGGTGGTGCAGCGGCCTCAAGGAGAGGCGCGTGCGCTTCCAGCGCCGCCGCGTCAAGACCACGCGCTGCCAGAGGCGGCGGCGCGCGGGCGCCAGGACCAAGCTCCCCCCATGCGACCGGCCCCGGTGAGTGCGGCAGGTTGCCATGCTTTCACCCCGGAGCTGTGCCGTGTCGTCTGGCTCGGCAAGTTCAAGCCAGATCTGCCTCCGTGCTACGACATCACTCCTGATCCTGCTAGGTTCCTTCAGCTCTACGAGCTAAGCACCGAGGCGGTAAACGGTGACGAGAAAGTCATGGCGAACTGGTTCCCCATGGCCCTCAAGGATGGCGCGCGCTCTTGGCTCCTGAACATCCCAGTGGGGTCAATCTCCTCCTGGGACGTGCTGTGTGAGCGCTTCATCACCAACTTCCAAGGCACTCGTGACCGCGCTCCCGTGGCCGACGAGCTACGACGCATAAAATAGCAGCCGGGCGAGACCCTGCACAAGTACATACAGCGCTTCAGGAATGTCCGCCTCAAGATCCCAAAGGTGTCGGACGAAGCCATCATCTCGGTGTTCTCTGAAAGCATTCGGGATGTCAAGATGAAGGAGGAGCTCTCCATGCACGAGGATCTGTGCTCAGCCCTGGAGATGTTCAACATGGCGACCAGGTGCGCGAGGGCAGAAGAAGGTCGCCTATCCCTCTTGGAGCTCCCGGAGGTTGACCTTGAAGACAAGAAGGCCAAGGCCAAGGAAGTGAAGCGCAAGGGCCCCACCGTGCTGGCTGCGGAGCCCGAGATGAAGCACGGCTGTGACCACAGCGAATCCTCCAGGGGAAAACGCCCGTTCTGCGTCTTCCACAACGTCCACAACCACAACACCAATGACTTCCAGGAGCTCAGGGCAATCCGCAATGGGCACTTTGGCCGCCGCCCCGAGCGCAACGACCGTGGCTACGGCCGCGGTGGTGGCCGCTGGGACAACCGTGACACCCGCCAGGACTAGCGCGATCAGCCTCGTGAGGACCGCTGGCAGGGCCAGCCTTGCGATGGCCTCTGGCGTGACCAGCCTCGCGAAGACCGTCCTTAGGGCAACGCTGGCCTTCCTCTGCTGCCGCCGCCACCAAGGAGAAACAAAGACAACCGCCAGGATGATGGGGCTGGTGGCTTCCAGGAGCCACGTGCGATCGCCTGCATCCTGGGCAGTACTCAGGCCCCCTCCTCTCATCGCATCTTCAAGCAGTTCGCTCGCGAGGTGAACGCGGCCCTTCCCAAGCTTGAGGCATCGCATCCCCTCAGATGGTCCAAGTACGCCATCACCTTTGACTCCATGGACCATCTCAAGTGCTCAGCTGCCATTGGCGCGCTCCCCATGCTCTGCTCGTCGACCATCAGCAACGTCCTCGTCACCAAAACGCTCATCGATGGTGGCGCAGGGCTCAACGTTCTCTTCGTCGAGACATTTGAGACGCGCCAAGTGCCGTACGACCAACTCCTCCCCACCAAGCCCTTCTCAGGGGTAACGATGGTTCCACCGTCCCCATAGGGCAGATCCGCCTCCCTGTCACCTTCGGCCAGTGAGACAACTACCACACCAAGCTCATCGACTTCGACGTCGCCCATATTCGCCTCCCGTACAATGCCAATCGAGGAGCTTCGGGAGGCGCGAGCCATGCGTGGTGAGCGTCGTCCCGCATCATCTGTCGCCCTTGACATGGGTGGCGAGCTGTGCGTCTACGTCAACATCCCAGGACTCAACAGAGCTGCTTCTCAGGAGCTCTTCTGGCCGTCTCACATTGGATGGAGTGGGGGCTGCCCCCGCAGTTGCGCCCGCATGCCGTTCGGCCTGCTGAATGCGGCTGCCTCGCACCAGCGCAACATGCAGGGCGTCCTGGCGGCTCTCAAGGCCATGCGCCAGGCGGTCCTGCTAGAGGAGGTGCCGGACCCTCGTGAGCTTCCCGGGCCTCCAGAGCCCCTCGGGACTTAGGAGCCGGCCGGCTCGTGAGGAGCGACTTCTGCAGCACGCGTCTTCAGCTACCTCGACACTTCTACGACGATGGCGCCAGGTCACTTTTTGGTTTGTTCAGCTGAGGGCGCCCCTCGGGCTGCATTATCCTCAAGCTGTTAGGGCCCGCCCCTGTAGCCGCATCATTTTGATTCATGTACTCCAGACCAGTTATGCATGCTCAAATTATTATGATGGTTGACGTTATGCCTGTTAACTCGTTGCCCATGAGGCTGCCCTTCGCGGCCCCTGCGCGCCGCTAACCCGCCTCTCGCTCATCCCACAACGGGGGCTACTGGCACGGCGCCTGTGCTTGGGTCCGTCCCTGCAGCGTCGATAAACCTAAGAGACCGAGCTCTAACTCGCGGCCAGCCCCATGCACGTCACCTCACCGGGTCCTTAGTGCCTTCGTCTCCTCGCGGAAAGATCACCGGCGGGATAGCAAGCATGGCCGTCGTTTGTGTTTTATGGCTAACCCGCAGGAACATGTGGAGGAAGGACCACAGGCGGCCTCACCGGCACCGCGCGACGTGCCAGGGGGCGCACCCCTCTAGGCGCCCCCTCGGGGCCAACCACTCCCTTCTCGCGCAAGCCGCTTGCACGTTAAAGGGGGGGCCCTTGAGCACCGCGCCTCAGGGGCTCTTACCGGCCCTCGAGCTCTCGCCCCCTAGCCTTGACCACGGCATCGCGACCTGGCATACTAGTGGCGGCCGAGTCTCGCTCGAGAGCCGGGTCTTGAGGACGTAGAGCACCCAGGCAAGTGGGGCAGACAGAGTCGGCAGGAGCCCTGCGAGGGGGTACCGTCGGGAGAGGGGTATACCTTGATGTCACACAAGAAGCTCGTCCTCGTGGCAAAGGAATTACCGCGGGCTCACCAAGATAAGTCGCCCCACACGCACAGGCGTGAACCTCATGATCAGCGTTCTATCCCTCGTGATCTCGCTCGAGCAAGGAAACTTCCCTTTCAGTCCTTCGGGAGCTGCTTGCACGCCAAAGGGGACCTCCTGAGCATCGCGCCTCAGGGGCTCTTACCAGACCTTGGGCTGCTCACCTCCTAGCCTTGACCACGGCATCGCGACCTGGCATACCAGTGACGGCCGAAGCTTACCTGGGGACTGGGTCCTATCGGCGCAGAGCACTAAGCTACCGCGAGAATGAAAGGAGAACCATGCCCGAGCGGGAGACACAGACACAACATTGATTGGAAATAATAACATTAGAGTATGAGTGCCGCAGTTTCTTACATGCCCTCACGGGGCCAGTCATGATCTTCGCGCAGGAATGAAGCAAAAAGAAAAACCTCCCAGGAACCACGGCCCCGGCAGCGTTGCCAGCGACACCGAGATGGCGCTACTCCTCCCCTAGGTCTGGGCATGGCGCCGCGGCGGCTTGTAGCTGTCGTCGTCACTCGAGCCCGGTCCGGATGACGCGCTGCTGCTGTCGGAGGAGTCACGGACAAGACCAAGGGCAAGTTCACCACCAGGGGCCTCACCGCCGCGCCGATCAGGAGGATGGACACCGTCTCGATTGCCTCCCCGGGGGCAGCACTCCAGACGCCGGCCATATTCCCCGAAGACCTTGAAGAGGAGCGTCGATGCCCCGTCGAACTTGAAGTGGATGGCGTGCCGCCCCTCCGAGTTGCAGGCGCGGGCGATCGCGCCCCATCCTCGAGTCATGAAGACGTCGCCGGGGTTGACGGCCTCAACATCCGCCTCCGAGGCCTGGCTGCAGTAGCCGTCGTGTTGCAGCCATAGCTCGACGGCCCCCCTGGGCGGTATCTCCCACGCCAGGAATCATGGAAGGCGGATCCACATGCGCGGCGGCATTGCCGCCCACACCATGAACTCAAGAGCCGTGCCTTCGGCATGGGCCTACGGGCGGGGTGGCCGTGCAGCCACCGCTGGTTCTCCTACTCGACTCCGCCCTTCATGGCGTCCGTGGCCGCCCCGGCGGATAGGGCTATGCGCGCGAGCGTACGCGCGGACAGGGAAGCCTGGAGGGGCGCGCTCGTGCCAGGGCTGTGCTGCCATGGGCGCCGTGGTGGCATCGCGAGAGCAATCATGCCTCTTCTTTGGCGCAAGCAGCTCAGGTTCCACTTGAGGGTCTTTTCCCTTCTCCGCGGCGGAAAACCTCCTCACTGGCGCCATGGATGCTCCGGCAAGATGGCAAAAAGAAGAAGGAGAAGCGAGGGGCGAGAAGATGAAGATGGCTGGGGGCTCCAACCCCTTGCCCATCTATAGGCGAAGGGAGGCTAACCGCCGGCCTCCCGCGCTCCAAGCAATGATGGCCTATCTGCATGCATCAGGCAGTTGTCAAGTCATGCGGTTGCTGAGGCGGCGTGGGGAACTAGAGACGCCCACGTCCCATCAAGCGCCATGCGTCAGCTCGGTCCGCAGGCGATTGGGGCCCGCGGCACTTCGCCTTTGCCCTTTGGCTTCACCCCGAAGCCAAGTCCGAGCGCGCCTTGGGCCCGGGGGCTACTGTAGGTGTTCTGGGAACCAGGGTACCCAGACTTGCCTGCCTGCGGCCCATGGCATGGCTCCATCGACAGCCTGGTACGGCCCATCTGCGACACCAACAAGACAAGACCCTCGCGAGGGGCCAAGCCTCGCGAGGCGGACGACGCCAAGACCTCCGGAGGGAGCGGCCCCCCAGGGCTGCTCCCGAGGAGCGGAGTTTCCTATGCAAGCGCCCAACCTCATGAGCTTGCAGTGACGCAAGCCATAACGACCAAGGCCAGGCGGGCGCCAGCGGGTGCAGAGAAGACAGTTTCCTCTTTGGTGCAAAGGAGGCAAGCGCAGGTGCGGGGTCCCGAGGAATCAGCCAAAGGTTTCCATTCCCGTGCAACGAGACCAAAACCGCCAGGACGGCAGGAAGGATGTCATCGTCGAGCCCACCGCAGCGTCACAACCAGGAGCTTTGCAGGAGAAGACCACCTTTTGCCAGGATAAGATGTACTACTTGTCCCCTTTCAAATTGGCCGTTGTGGGATCCCTTCCCGCCTACATTTTGGAGGAAGAGGACCAAGGCCACTATATATAGATTAGCCACCACCGTAGAGAGGGGGATCCGATCCAACCGAAGGATAGCTCATCCACACCCAAGAGCAGGCCTCGCGAGCTTGTTCATCCCTTGTACTTGTTCATCCACAGCCCCTCGTGAGGCAAATCCACCACAAAGGAGTAGGGCTTACACCGCAAGGTGGCCCGAACCTGGGATAAACTGTTGTGTTCATCTTCTTCCTTGATTCATTGAGCTAGGCTGTAGGGCGGGGAGTTGGTTGGCTGGATAGGTTGAGTTCTTCACACACGCCCCAGAGTTCGAACCTTTCTTGGGTCTGCGGAGCCCTGAATCTGACATTATCTGAAGCACATCACTCCGACCCCTCTTTCCCCACACAAGGCTTTCTCTTCCCCGGACATAGACATGGGCACACATTAACCCCTCTCTCTCTTCTAGGTCTGAACCCCAGTATAGGTCCCTATCTCTTTGTCTCTCGGACATGAACACATCTCTTCTCCCACTATCTAGGTCTTCCGGCATCTCCCTTTACCAAGCACACACACTATATAGCCATGTATCTTTCCTGTACACACAAAACATTGCCCCCAACATCTATCTCCCTTGGTATCTGGCTTTCGCACACTCTCCACCATATCTCTCACACACATTGATACACATCTCGCTCACTACTCCCACTACACACAAACACCCTTTGTCTCCTTGTGCACCTCTCTCCTCTTTCTATCTCTCCCATATGCGGACCTGACCCTCCTTCATTATATATTGGACAAATGTTTCCTACCACCAGTGGTAGTTACCACCACTTACGTTTTGTATGTTGGATGTAGTATCTGTCAAAACCAAGAGTATGTACATGTAGATGTAGTATATAACAATGTTTAGGTAGTATATATACTACCTTTTATATAGTATGTACCATTTTTTGAGCATACTCTTTTTTACGTACAAATATGTACATATTTCACAAAGATAACGAAAACTATGGGCTCATATGCAATTTTTTTCGTGTAACTTGCTTTGAAATATCTTAGATATAGTATATGAACATACTTAGAATGATAAAATGGTATATATATACTAGTACATGATAATATATGAGACATGTGGGGTAACTACCCCGGGTGGTAGGATGTATTTTCCATATATATATATATATATATATATATATATATATATATATATATATATATATATAGGGTGGGTCTATTATGATAACACCCCTTAAGACCTTATTCTGATAACACCTAGTGCCTTATTCTGATAACACCGAGAACCGAACAGAAGCAACCACTCCCCACCTGACGCATCCCCACCCCCCCTCCCCTCCTCCCCACCACACCGCGCCCTCCTGCCCCACCTAGCTCACTACCTTCCACGCCCGCCCCCCATCCCCTTCCAACCGCCCAGTCCCCCTCTCTACCCCACACGCTGGCACCCCCCTCCCTCCCCCGCCCCCCCCCGCCCCTCCTCTCACCCACCAAGCCACGGCGAGCCCCGTCCCGCCATGCATCGCCGGATGCCATCCCCCGACGCTGGATCCACAAAGCCTGCGAGCCACCGCGGCTTCCTCGGCCCCCCGCATGTCCCCACGCCACGCCATTCCTCCCCCTCCATCTTCGCCTCCTACCTCCAGCTGCAACCCACCATCTCCAGCACGCGTCTCCCCCTACCGGACCGGGTACCTGGGTTTCTCCTCACTGGAGATCCTCAATCCGCTCTGCAAAAAACGACGGCCGCACGTGCACGGCAGCGGCGAGCAGAGGAAAAAGGATGGAGGCAGGGAGAAAGAAGGTCCTCTTCCCCACCAGCACGCAGCCCATCGCCACATGCTTCCCCCCGTGCCTCCCTCGCGGCAGCCCTCCTCCCATCGGCGTCGGTAACCATGTCTGCTCCTCGCCACCATTCTCTGAACCTCTCTGCTCTCTCCCAACCGCGAGCAGTTACTGGCACGAGGTCCATTCAAACACTCAGCGCAGTGCACCTCACCCCGCGGGGCAGTCCCTGGCGCCGGGAGAACGTCAGCCTACTCCGGGCGTTTCTATGTGGATGCATTTTTTTGCTCTTTGATATACTCTGTAGTTTCTTTGTTTGTCAATGCGTGGTTCAATTCTTCAACGACCTCTCTCTTGCGGTTCACTTGTCGGCACAAGGAAGGACGGCAACGTCAACAACTTTGGTGGGAGCAGTAGGGTAGTCGCCGCAGTCGTGCAGTTCAGTAGCGCCCCATTGCAGTTTGGTATTACTTTTCTTGCAGATAGGTGCTTTCAGTGCAGGTGGAGTACGTGCGGCGTGTGCGGCGTGCAGCTCGGAGCGAGTGGGCATGCAGCTCAGAGCGCGCGAGGAGGATTGCCCATGGTGTTGGCTGTAGCATGCTCCCCTTCCTAGCCTGCTGACGGTCAGGCCGCGTGTGCTTGCGGCGATGGCTCCGGGCCATGGCCACAGCTGGATGCAAGATCTTGCATCCCACATCGCCGCCCTTTGACTCCTTCCTTGCAACAAGGCGTGCAGTACGTAGGCGTGTGAGAGTGCAGCTTGGTGATGCTCCTTGTTTGTTCCCCACTAACAAACAGGAAAACATGCAAGGAAAAATCCAGTGCAGTTGTGACGCCCCCGACTCAATCGTACACTAATCATACACGCAAACGTGTACGATCAAGCACAGGGACTCACGGGAAGATATCACAACACAACTCTAACACAATTTAAACGGAGGTCCACAATATTACAGACCAGGGATCCGAAGATCCGAATACATAAGTCAGTCATACAAATATTATCTGAGTACAGACATAGTTAGACAAGTTTTTCCTTAAGAAGGCTAGCACAAACAGCAACACTAGATCGAAAGGCGTTGGCCTCCTGCCTGGGAGCCTCCGATCCTACTCCTGGTCGGTTGGCTCGATCCAGTAGTAAGTGCCCTCTGGACCCTCCTGGTAGTAAGCTCCGGTGGTGGCATCTGGCTCCTGGACTCCATCATCTGATGTATCATCAAGGTGGGGTATGGGGAAAAGAGAAAGTAAAGCAACCGTGAGTACTCATCCGAAGTACTCAGCAAGCAAGGATCTATACTACATATGCAACATTATCAATGGAGAAAGGCTGTATAAGTGGACTGGGCTGCAGAAATGCCAGAATAGAGAGAAGGCCTAGTCCTATCGAAGACTAGCATCTTCAAACATCTTCACGCGGCCATCATCTTGCAGCAGTAGAAGAGAGTAGAATAGCATTTTATTTAGCAAACATGTTGAAGTACAGCTTAAAGATCCTTCCTCGACTCCCAAGCGAGAAAGCGATCCCGAAGCTTCAATTAAGTAACAAGTATCTAGTTCAAGTAGTAGATCGGGATACACAAACTGAGCGTCCTTTACCATAGGACCGGCTATCGATAGATGATTCATCCCTGCAGGGGTGCACTACTGTTACCCAACACGCTCGATCAACTCTGGCCGGACACACCTGCTGGGTAATGCCCATCCTCGGAAGATCAACACGAAGCAGCGCTCTACCTAGGCTCGGCAGAGAGGTCAGCACGCCGGACTAACCTATGCACCCAGAGGTCTCGGGCCATCACCCTTGGCACCCTGCGCATTGCGAGACTGGCCGGGGTGCAGGCGCGACACTGAGCTCGTCAGTGAAGTATCCAGCCCAATCCCGACAATCAGCCCGCACGGTGAATCGTGACGTCAGACGAGCTTTCGGGAGAAACGTACATCGCAGAGGGTCCCATAACCATTATCCCGCGCGGTGGTAGTGCGTATAGGGCACGTCGACCCACTCAGATCACACACCCAAATCCAATAGGCTCAATTAGTATCACGCGGAGACAATCAGAGTCTCTGATGCTCCACCACAATGTCACACTCGAGTGCCCTTCCGGCACACCCGACATCATAGATCCCCAGCGAGTACCCACCAGGGTGGACCCGCCTGTAACAAAGGTCAAGTAATCATGTGGTCATAACATCAAGGGGGAAAACCCGAGGAATCACCCTCGGCGGATTCCACTCGACGAAATCATCAGGGTGAACTTATGAGGCATCACCCTTGAGGTTCACACTGAGGGTTGCACGACAGAGTCGTATCGGAAGTGGAGAAGGAGGAATCACCCTCGATGACCATGATCGAATAGCTACACTGCAGAGTATTCATCAGGAGTGCGTTACGAGGTATCACCCTCGGCACTCGATAATTACTACGCAGAGTCGTACAACTAAGGGGGTGTGAAGTGAGGTGTCGGTCTCTGGTCGACGATCACGTTGATCGAGTCATCGATGATCAAGCAGGGGCAACAAGGATAAGGTGGTGGGGTCACTGATGGTTCACTACCAACCTATACTAAACAGTTTATCATAGGCAGGTAAGGTAGCAATGAATAGGTTACAACAGCAGGCTATGCATCAGAATAGGAGCATACATTAACAGTAGCAAAATCTAATGCAAGCAGGAGAATAGAATGGGTGATATCTGGATGCTCAAGGGGGGGCTTGCCTGGTTGCTCTGGCAAGAGAGAGAGATCGCCAACGAGCTGCTCGTCGGTAGTGTAGTCGTACCCAGGTGCAGCATCATCGGTCTCGGCGTCTATCGAGAGAGAAGGAGGGGGGAGAGAAACAATAAATTCACGGCAATAATGCAAACAATATGTATGACATGCCTAAATGATATGCCGGGGTGTTCTACTGCCTAACTAAATGATTTAGTTAATTTAGGAATTTATTCGGATTTATTTAATTGAAGCTAGGCACTATTCATTTACTGAAAACGGTCTAAAAGTTCAATGTTCTTATAGCTAGAGGCATCTGACAGGATTACGGAGGGCGTATTCGGGTTCGTATCGGAATTCTGAGCAAGTTTCATGTATAAATTATTTTCATCGGAGTTACGGATTATTTAATATGATTTTCTAAAGTTTTTATTAATTTCTGGAATTTAATTATTTATTTAAATTAAACATTATCCGAAACAGTAGTTGATGACATCAGCATGACATCATGCTGACGTCAGCAGTCATCTGACACGTGGGTCCCACCTGTCATAGACTGGTTAGTTAATTAGGGTTTAACTAATTAATTAATATTTAATTAAACTAATTAACTAATTAGATTAACCTAATCAGGGTTAATTAACTTAATTAATTCACTAATTAATTAATTAATTATTAATTTTAATAATTCATTTATTTTTATTTATTTATTTCTTTCTTAAATCATTTCTGGGCGTGGGCCCACATGTCATTGGGCCAGGGGGGCACTGGCCCATTCGTCAGCGGCACAGGGGCGTGGGGGCCCCACTAGGCAGTGGCACGGGGCCAAGCGGACGCGGGCAGCGGCAAGGGCGTGGCGAGGCGCAGCGGCAAGGGCGTGGCGAGGCGCAGCGACGGCACGGCGAGGGGCTGGCAGGAGCGGGCCGCAGCCACAGCGGCGAGCAGCGGCGCGGGCGAGGGAGGTCGAGAGCGGCGGGCGGGCGCGCGCGTGCGGGCGCTGCGTGCGCGCGCGGCGAGCAGCAGCAGCAGAGCGGGCGCGCGGCGAGCGGGCACGGGCGAGGCCGCGCGCGGGCGCGGTGCGGGGCCACGTAGAGGCGGCGGTGACCGAGGGGAAGGGAGGAGGCAGAGGGGGGGGCTCACTTGCGGCGTGAGAAGGGGGGCGGCGTGGCTCGATGGGGCCGGTGAGGGAGAGGCGAGGCAGGGCAGTCCGGCGAGGCGGTGGCGTCGAGCGAGGGCGAGGCGGCGTCGGGCGCTGGCCCGATCCAGAAATGGATCGGGGGGAGGGGGGAGCGAGGGGGGGGCTGTCGGTGGGGTTAGGGTTCGGGGTCCCTGGAGGGAGGCCATATAGGGGGGGGGGGCGGGGAGCTGGGCCGGCCTGGTGGCCGTGGCCCAGTTGGGCCGGGGGGGGGTTCTGCCTTTTTCTTTCTCTCTCTTTTTTTTGTTTTTTGTTTTTTTTTCTTTTTCTTTTTATATATTCTCATGTCTCTGTTTAGTAAATAGTTAGGCCTCAAATTGAATTTTGTAAAACATGGCACTTGCTCCAATAATCACTAGGCATCCTCTACTACTACCAAAAATTAGTTTGGAGTCAATTTGAGTTCACACAATTTTTATAGTAAATAAAATGCATTAATCCTTACTATTTTGGAAAGTTAGAGCCACCTATCAAATTTATAAATTGTTGGTTACAATTTTAGATTAGCCTCTGCAATATTTGTTATTTATCGAACATTTTAGTTTCTATATTGGATAACTTTTATTCTCCACTTTTATTTAAATTTGAATTGGAGTTAGGAGTTGAAATGCAATATGATGCTAATGATGATTATGCACTGTTAAACATGCTGACTTGTCATTATCAAAAGTGATTACTGTGGCTAATGACATGGGGTGTTACAGCAGTTCGGCCAAAACGTGGCGTGACGTACAGCCAACGACGGCATGCAGTTTGACGACAACAAAGTCGCTGACAGTGTAACCACTGCAGTTCGCCGGCGAGCCGCTAGCAGCTGGAGCAGCACGGGCGTGCAGTTTGCTTTTTGCTTTTTGGTCGAGGACACAGTGCCTTCTCTTTTGCAGACGTTCACTTGTATGCCATGTGGTTCACTTGTAATTATTCTTTCAAAACTCAAAATTCTCTTTATTTTGTTTCCAAAAAGGAAGTCCAGTTTGCACTAGCAAAGGCAGTACATTTGAAAAAACAAACCACCATTGCAGTTCGTTCACTTCGTCCTTGTGGTCCACATTTACATTTCATTTACATGTTGTGGGAGAACAGCAAAAAAACAACTTGAAAAAACAAGAAAAACACACAAAAAAATGTTGCCCACTCGATGTCATTCATGTGGTTCGCTAGTCTCGACTCCGTAGTCCACTCCCACTAACAAGGATGTGCACGCATAAAAAACCTAGTGCATATAGCAAACGACAGATGCAGTGCGGTTTCCTAACTGAAGCAGTGCGGCCGGCCGTGTGAAGCACACTTCACTTTCTTGTTTGGAAAACATTACGTCTGAGAAAAGAAACCATGCAGTTCGTTTGCCCGTCTGCTGCAGTGCGATTTTCTGTCTGAAGCAGGGCGGTTTTCTGTCTGATGAAGTTCACTCGTCGATTTTGGTGTCGCGAAAAAACAGAGTATCGGCATTTCGTTAAAATCAAAATTGCTCTTAAACCGTATGGAATCGGAGAGAGTGTTCTACATGAAAAAGTTGCGCCTCATCGATATCTTTCCAATGGCATATAATTTGAATCATTTCGACCAGCGGTTTGTAAAATTTTTGCGAAAAACGGCAGCTGCCTCTCGTCGGCAGCCGCACGATTTTCAAAATTAACTAAAAACCGTAAGGAATCTCAAAAACATTTCAACATATGAAAGTTGCGCCTCGTCCGTAGCTTTCCAACGGCGTATCATACGCCTCGTTTCGACAAACGGTTCAAAAACTGGAGCAAAAACAGTACCGAAAATTGCAAAAATTTCAAAAAACTGAATTCTGCGATTTAGTAAATTTAAAACTGCTCTTAAACCGTAACGAAATAGAGAAAATAATAGATATGAAAAAGATGTGCCTCGACAATATCTTTCCAACGGTGTATCAATTGCTTCATTCCGACGAGCGGTTTAGAAAAAAACGCAAAAAAAGCTTGCTGCCATTCGTCGTGAGCCGCACCGTTTTTGAAACTGCTCTTAAACTATGATGAATCTCGAAAAGTGTTCAACATGGCGAAATTGCGCCTAATCCATAGCTTCTCAACGGTATATTACACGCGTCGTTCCGATAAACGGTTAAAAAACTAGAGCGAAAACAGGACCGAAAAAACACCGCGCGCAGTTTTTTACGACACGAAGTTCACTAGTCTCTGTATTGCAGTACCTCGGCTACTGAAAGTGCAGTGCCCTCGCGTTGAGCATGTAGTTCGGAAGTGTTAGCAGAATAACTATTCTGCTAATATTAGCAGAATAGACCGGCTATATATATATATATATATATATATATATATATATGCCGTCTATTCTACAATCGATGATAGAATAATATTCTGCAATAATCTCGTACTGCCCGGAATAAAGATCTGGTACTGCTTCTGCATAACACTACCGTACTTCTTTTTCGTAAAGTTGGTACTGCTCTTCTGTACTTGCGTAGTAATTCACTAATAGATTCTAAACCGTTAATCGGAATTGCGCAAATGATATACCATTGGAAAGCTATAGAAAATTCTCAACTTTTTTATATTTGTAACTTGCTTCACTTTTTTTTATTATGAATTTTCAAAAAACAGAAATCATCACAAGCTGAATGAAAAGTGTTTTGAACGAAATTCTTTAACCACTTATCGGAATATAGCAAATGATATACCGTTGAAAAGCTACTGAAATTTACAAACATTTTCATGTTTTAAGTTTTTTCAAATTTTGCACAGTTTTGGAACAGTTTTGAAAATACTAAAAATCTATTTTATTAAAAGATGATCATGGATCATTTTTGGATATCGAAATGATGCAAATGATATGGCGTTGGAAAGGTACTGAAATTCCCATCTTTTTCGTGTATTAATGTTTTTCAAATTTTACATAATTTTTGAGCAGTTTTGAAAATACCGAGATTCATTCAAAATAGATGAACAGTAATTATATATTAATTTTTTAACCACTTCTCGGAATAGCGCAAATGATATACCGTTGGAAAGCTACTGAAATTTACAAACATTTTTTAAAGTTTTTTCAAATTATGCATAGTTTTGAAACAGTTTTGAAAATACTAAATTTTAGATCTATTAAAATATGAGCATTGATGTTCTTTGGACCTCGGAATGATGCAAATGATATGGCATTGGAAAGGTATTGAAATTTAGCAAATTTTTGTGTTTTAACATTTTTCTAATTCTTCACGGTTTTTGAACAATATTCAAAATACCAAGATTTTTCCTGTTACAAGGAAACATAGTATTGTACTTCTGTGGAGTATGAGTTTCGTACTGCCCGACAATAAAGAAGTTTCTGTACTTCTCAAAGTGATTAAATTGTACTGCCCTTAATTTTTTTCCAGAGAACTCAAATTCCCTCCACATGTACCTTGTACTTCTGTGGAATATGAGTTTCGTACTGCCCGATAATAATAATAATAATTGTACTGCTCGAAATGAATAAATTGTACTGCTCGGATTTATTTTAAAAGAACACAAATTTGCCTTGTACTTCTGTGGAATACGAGTTTCGTACTGCTCTGCAATAATTTTTTTTTGTATTACTCAAAATGATTAAATTGTATTGCTCGTAAATTATTTTACATAACTCAGCTTCCTTCGACATGTATCTTGTACTTCTTGGGAATATCAGTTTCGTACTTCTTGATCTTATAGGGTTTGTATTTCTCAATTACACAATTTTTATTAAGGCTAGTTTTGCATTTTTCGCACTGCTCGGCAAAATAAGGTATTGCACTGCTTGGATGTGAAAAGCACCAAGCACCAAACACCAAGCATACATCCATTCATTTATATAACAACATAAATTCACATAGATAGTTTGCTACTAACAATCAAATTGTTGTTCAGATGACTGCTTTTGCTTGTACAAAAATTCAGAAAAAAGCAATGATTAGGGGCAGGGGTGTCACGCGGTAAGTCCTGCAGGGCGCCGGAGACAGGGCATGGGGTGCACACGGCCAGGGCACGCCGCATGCAGCCGGGTTCTCCAACCCCTGGAGCCACCCGCGCCGGCCACCGTTGCCCACCTCTCCAGGAGTTGCATCCCCGTCGGCCGCCATTGCCGGCCTCTCCGGTATCTGCCATCCAGCCCACTCAAGTGGAGGAGGGAGCTCGGCCCGGCTGCGAGGAGGAGCATGGAGGAGTGGGGCAGCGCCCTGCTGCGATGAGGAGCGCGGAGGAGGGAGCGGCTCCCGGCGGCCAGGAGGATCGCGCAAGGGAGGGCGGAGCCCGGCGGCGAGGCGCACAGGAGGGGGCAGATCCGGGCGGCGAAGAGAGGGGCGCGCAGGAGGGTGAGGATCCCAGCGGCGGCAGCGAGGAGGCATACGCAGGAGGGGGCGGCGCCCGACGACGGTGGCGAGGAGGCACACGCAGGAGGAGGCCGGCCGTGGCGCGGGGAGGGAGCCAGGGCGGCCGGCGGCGCGGGGAGGGAGCCAGTGCAAATGATATGGCGTTGAAAAGGTATTGAAATTTAGCAACTTTTTTTGTTTTAACATTTTTCCAATTCTTCACGGTTTTTGAACAATATTCAAAATACCGAGATTTTTCCTGTTCCAAGGAAACATAATATTGTACTTCTGTGGAATATGAGTTTCGTACTGCCTGGCAATAAAGAAGTTTTTGTACTGCTCAAAATGATTAAATTGTACTGCCCATAATTTTTTCCAGAGAACTCAAATTCCCTTCACATGTACCTTGTACTTCCGTGGAATATGAGTTTCGTACTGCCCGATAATAATAATAATAATTGTACTACTCAAAATGAATAAATTGTACTGCCCGTAAATTATTTCCATAGAACTAAACTCCCCTTGACATGTATTTTGTACTTTTGTGAAATATAAGTTTCGTACTGCCTGGTAATAAAAAGTTTTTGTACTGCTTAAAATACATAAATTGTATTGCCCAGAGTGATTCAATAGTACCACCACGTAATAAAAATGTTTTGTATTGCTCAAGTTATATAAACGGTACTGCTCATAATGAATCAGTGGTACTTCTCATAGTGGTTTTATGGCACTGCCCGATAATAAAAATAAATATGTTATTTAATCGCTTCTTTTAACCCTAGGATAATTGTTGATAAATGTTGATACTTCAATGGGTTGCGCCCAAAATGAATAAATGGTAATACTGCATCTTTTTTTAAATATGTAGTTTGTACTTCTTTATATATATATGTTATGCACTGTTGATGACAATATATTTTGTATTTCTTTCTATGAGGTTCTTGTACTGCTTATGATTTATTTATAGCAAGTATAAAAGAATATAAGAGACATTAGATAACGAGCTCAGATACAGTATACAAGTCTATATCGCAATAAATGATTGCAATATATAATACAGTAAAGGAATATATGTAGGTTGAAATGGTCACCGATATCAAGTACAACATCATTTTAATTTGCAACTGCAGGTTGCTCATCATAAATCAACTGAACAACGTCTAATATGAGCAGCCCTGTTCCACTTATCCTGTAGACAGGTGCACGGCGTCGATTTGCAGGCAATCTCCACGTCGCGGGGAGGGAGGCCGGGCACCGGCTCGTGGGAGGGGGGCCATGGCGGGGTGGCCGGCTCGTGGTAGGGGAGCCGGGCTGGTGGCGCACCGATGCGGGGGGGGGGGGGGGAGGGGGCGGGCGGGCGGGCGGCACCACGATGCGAGGAAGGGAAGACGGCCGCGCGGCGCTGGGGAGGTAGGCGGGCGGCGGTGCGGGGGAAGGAAGGACAGGCGGGCGGCGCCCTGGTGCGAGGAAGGGAAGACAGCCGCGCGGCGCCGGGGAGGTAGGCGGGCGGCGGCGCCGGTGCGGGGGGAGGGAGGGCGGGCTGGCGTCACCGGGGAGGCAGGCGGGCGGGTTGCGCGCCGTTGCGGGGGAAGGAGGGCGGGCGAGCGGCCCGCCGATGCGGGGAAGGGAGGGCGGGCGGGCGCCGCCGGGGAGGGAGACCGTGGTGGCGCGCCGGCGGGATGGAGGGTCGCCATGGCGGCTGCATGGGAGGCGAGCGCAGAGGTGGGGTGGGAGATGGGGACCATGGGGGGTTTTTGTTTTCGGTTTAGGTTTTTTTTCTGAAAATTGCCCTATATAGGGGGAGCCTATTGTAGAATATTATTCTACAATCAATTGTAGAATAGACCCATATATATATATATATATATATATATATAAGGTGGGTCTATTCTGCTAACACTCTTAAGAGTCTTATTCTACACACAAAAGGTCTTATTCTGCTAACACTTCTCGAATCAGAAACAACTACAGCAACAGCAACGCCCCTCCCTCTAAAAAGAGCACCCCCACCCGACCCGAGCCAACCCACCACCACCCACTTCCCCGACGCCCCCCGATCCCCTCCACCCTCATCACCACTACCTCACAGAGCCGCCACTCACCACGCCCAGCCACAGACCCCCGGCCCTACGGCCACCGGATCCGGCGGGATCTGTAACGCCCCCAGTGGTTAGCCACAGTAATCCCATTTTGATAATGCCAAGTCAGCATGATTAACAGTGCCAAATTCTCATTTGCATCATGTTGCATTTCAACCCCCAACTCAAAATTCAAATTTAAAATACTAAGTGAAATTCAAAAGTCCACAAATATGAAAACTAAAATGTTGGTCGTGTGGCAAATATTCCATCACTAATTATGGCTGTGGACCAACAACCTTGCAAAGTGAATTAATGCCCTTAACTAATTAAAACAGGGGCTAAAAATAATTATTAAATACCTTTTCAAATTAATAAATATTAAACTAATTTATTTGGCTGTCCAAATTAATGCGGCAGTGGTATAATACTAAATACTAATTTAGGTGTTGAAATTATATTTTACAAAACTGAAATGAATTAAGAGCTAAAACAGAAAAAGGAAAAGAAAAAGGAAAACAGAAAACAGAAAAGCTAAAACAAAAATAAAATAAAGCAAACCCCCCCGGGCCTCGGCCCAGCAGGCCGTCCAGGCCGCCAGGCCGGCCCACCCCACCACTACACAACCCCTCCCCCACCGACAGAAACCCTAGCCCACCCCACTCACCCCCTCGCTCTCCTTCCTCCCCCTGCCCCCCCGCCCCCCACCCCCCCCCCCAAACCCCCCCCCCGATCCAGGAGGGATCGGGCCAACAGCCCCGGTGACCGCGCCCCGCCGCCGAACTCCATCGCCGTCGTCGCCCTGGACCCCGTGCCCCTCCTCCCTCTCGTGCGACGGCCGCCTGAGGACGTGGCCTCACCTCGTCGCCGGACGCGTCCGCGACGCCGTCGTCCCTCGCCAATCACCGGCGCCGCCCCGCCACGCCGTCGCCGGTCCTCGCTACCGCCTGCTCCTCCCCGACCTCGCTTCCCCGCCGGCCACCGCCTCCTCGAGCCCCCTCCTCGTGAGCCACCTCCCCCTGCCCTTCGCCCCCTCGCCGCAGACGCCGCGCGCCGGGCCGCGCCCCGACCGCGCCCGCGCGCGCCCAGGCCGCGCTCGGCCGCGCCCCGCCCGCTGCTCCGCCCGCGCGCCCGCGTCCTCGCTTCGCCGCGCCCTGGCGCCGCTCGCCGCGCCCGCAGCGGCCGGCGCCCGCACGCCCGGAACGCCCGCGCCCGCTCGCCCGATAGGCTCCCCCTGAGCCACTGACCTTGGGGGCCCACCCCAGAACATTTAAAAAATAATAATAATAAATAAATAATAATAAAAGAAAATAAAAATGTAATTAATAAAATTAATAATTAGTTGATTAATTAAATTAATTAGTGAACTAATTAATTTAATTAATCCTGCTTAATTAGTCTAATTAACTAGTTAGTTTAATTAATCAGTAATTAATTAGCTAAACCCTAATTAAACCTAACAGAGTATGACAGGTGGGACCCACTGGTCCTGACATCATGCTGATGTCAGCAAACACTGTTTCGGATAATTCTAATTTAAATAATTAATTAAATTCCAGAAATTGTTTTAAACTTTAGAAATTAATATAAAATAATCCGTAGCTCAGATTGAAAAACTTTGTACATGAAAGTTGCTCAGGACGACGAGACGAATCCGAATACGCGGTCCGTTCATCCGCCACATGTCCCTAACTATCCGAACATGGAACCGTTCCCCTCCGGTCATCTGTCTGACAAATGTCCGGAACCGGGAAAACATTCCCGGATGGATTCCCCCCTTCTTCGGTAACGTGCAACCATACGCTAGTACACACCCGGCACTGCATATTGTCATGCCGTACTCTGCGTTGCTCATGTTTGCTCTATATTTA
Organism: Thinopyrum elongatum; assembly: GCA_011799875.1. Taxonomy (NCBI): domain Eukaryota; kingdom Viridiplantae; phylum Streptophyta; class Magnoliopsida; order Poales; family Poaceae; genus Thinopyrum; species Thinopyrum elongatum. Next base: position 350,102,666 of record CM022303.1, read on the forward strand.
TACTGTTTCCTCCCCCTCTTCTCTCTCGATAGACCCCAAGACCGACACAGCTCCGGAGCCCGAAGACACCATTGACGACCTTGCCCTTGCCGCCGAGCAACCAGGCAAGCCCCCCCTTTTGATCATCCCGATATTGCCCATTCTATTTTCTCATGCTTGCATTAGAATTGCTGCTACTACTGCTTTACCTATTCTGATGCATAGCCTGTTCATTGTAACCTGCTTTTGATAATTACCTGCATAACCTAAACTGCTTAGTATAGGCTGGGTAGAGACCTATCAGTGACCCCACTTATCCCGATTGCCCCGCTGGATTGTCAGAAGATCCGATCAACGGGAATTGAAGACCAGGCCCCGACACCGCACATCACCCCCCTTAGTTGTAACGACACTGCAGCGTTACTATCGAGTGCCGAGGGTGAAACCTCTTGTAGCACTTCTGATGTTAACTCTGTAGAGTAGCTATTGGGTCGTGGTCATCGAGGGTGATTCCTCCTTCTCCACCTCCGATAACGACGCCGTCGTACAACACCTCAAGTGTGAACATTCCTCTGAGTTCACCTTGACGGGTACATCTAGTGGGAATCGTAACGAGGGTGATACCTCAGATTCCCCTGATGTTATGGACACACGGATACTTGGACTATACACTGTTACTTGGATAGGTGGGTCGACCCTGAGGGGTACCCGCGTGCGCCTGAGAGGCGAGTGTTGTGAAGACGGGTGCCTGTGTGGTGCCCGAGTGAGAATACGAGGCGTGGCCGGGCATTCTTGGCCCTTGCCGCAAGTCCTCGAGACGGGGCGACGGGGTCACATCTTTCGTGAGTCTCTGCTCGTTACCGCAAGCCCTAGTCCATTAACGATTTGGATATTTGATCCGAGCAGGTCTCTGGCCTGATAGCACTAACCATCACGTGGGCATAGTATGGGCGTTCTGCATCGTAGCATCGGCCGAAAGCTCTGTCAGACGTCTAGTTCAGCCTTGCGGCCGGGACGGACCGGCGCCCCCCTGGTGCCTGACTTCTCCCTGCACGCAACGACTCGGAGTGCACAGGGCGATGGCCCAAGACCTCTGAGCGCTTAGGATGTAGACCGACGGGGACCTCTCTGCTGAGCTCTAGGTAGGGTTGCGATGTGTCGTTTGGCCGAGGCCGGGCATGACCCAGGAAAGTGTGTCCGGCCGGAGTTAATCGAGCGTGTTGGGTAAGTTGGTGCACCCCTACAGGGAAGAAAACTTCTATCGATAGCCTGTCCTACGGTAAAGGACACTCGGAGTTGTATCCTGATTGATACAATTTAGAACTGGATACTTGGATACTATGGCTCTGGGATTGCTTCTCGCAGGGAGTCGAGAAGGGATCTCAGGACGAGGTTGATGACTGTATGGCTCTGGATTGCTTTCTCGCAGGGAGTCGAGAAAGGATCTCTGGGTGAGGTTGAGACTTAATGATACTACTACTTTATACTGTACTAATCTACACTATTCTAATGCTGCAAGACCGTTGAAGATGCTAGTCTTCGATAGGACTAGGCTTTCCCCTCTATTCTAGCACTTCTGCAGCCCAGTCCACATATACAGCCTCTCTTTGATAATGTTGCATATGTAGTGTAGATCCTTGCTTGCTGAGTACTTCGGATGGGTACTCACGGTTGCTTTGCTTTCTTTTTCCCCCATATCCGTTTGATGCGACCAGATGACGGAGCCCCTGAGACAGCTGCCCCCGCCGACGATCGCTACTACTTCTACCCCGAGGGTGGATACTACTACGAGTTAGCCGACGACCAGGAGTAGGATCGGAGGGTCCAAGGCAGGAGGCCTGCGCCTTTCGATCGTAGTGTTTTCTTTTGCCCCGCCTTCTAAGGGCTTATCTGTGTTTTCTTTTATATCTGTACTCAGATATCTGATGCTTCCGCTGACGCTTGTACGCAAGCTTATGTATTCGAGCCCTCGAGGCCCCTGGCTTGTAATATAAAGCTTGTATGACTTTATCTATGTTTTAGAGTTGTGTTGTGATATCTTCCCGTGAGTCCTTAGGCTTGATCGTGTGCATTTGCGTGTATGATTAGTGCACGATCGGGCCGGGGGCGTCACAGGATCCTCCTCCACCTCCCTCCTCCCACCCCCGCCCTACGGCCACCGGATCCGGCATGATCCTCCTCCACCTCCCTCCTCCCACCCTGCCATGCGGCTACTGGATCCGGTGGGATGCTCCTCCACCTCCCTCCGCCCACCCCATCCAACGACCTACCCCGGCACTGTGACCGCCTGAGCCGGTAGGATCCTCCTCCCGTGTCTGCCCGGCGATGTGCGCATCGCAAACAGAGGTGAGGCGCCCCTCACCTCGGTCGCCCACCCCCTCCCCGCTTTGGCATGCCCCGATGGTCTGCGTCGTGCTCCTTGCCGGATCAGGCTTTCGTCTCGCCCGTGGGCACCGACGGCCGCCGCGTCGACCACGGGGACAAAAAAGGACTGCGCCCCAATCCCTTCCCCATCAAACTGCATCTCCCCTGGAGGCCACGGCTGCCGCGACACCCTGTCCTCGTCCAGATCGGGGACATGGCTGCCTCCACCAAGCTCCTCCTTCCCTTGCTGGCGATGAGAGCACGGGAGTCATGCTGCAATTTTTTCTCGCCGGAGGCACCGATGACCGCGGTGCAGCCCACATGTGTTTTGTTTGAAAAAAAATTGCGTCGACTGTAGTTTACTCAAGAAGAGAAGTTCACTTTGTTCTTGAACGGTTTTGTGCAGCTCATCGCCGGCGGCAGCTTGCGGATTTGATTTGAGGAGCATGCAGTTCAGTTCTGCATCAGGGAGCCACGACCCGGCGCCTCCAGCCGTGCGTCTCCTCGCTAGGATTTTTTGCCTGAGAGGAGAACGAAGGCCACACGACGAGTTGTGTGGGTCTGCTGCCTCCAGTTAAGCCGAGGGTGGCCACACGGCGAGGCGCGCCCCCACCCGGAGTCCACACATGCGTGCAGTTCGGTGCTCTATGTGTGGTTAATCGGATCACGGGTTCCACCACCGCAGTGATTGTTGCAGCTTTGTTGCCATTTTTTTACAGTTACCGGTCATGTAATTGACCAATTTGGATAGCGAGCGGTCTGCCCGCGCATCCATGCAATACGGCGCACGTGTGTGTGCACTCCGCGACGCGTGGGTCACCAGTGGTCGTGGTGCAGTCCCCATCGACTCCGGACGCAACGCCCGTCTTGTGGGGAATTTTCTGCTTTTGTTCGAGGAGTGAAGCGTGTGGAATCATGCAGTATGGTTGCAAGTTGTGTGTGCGTATCTTCTTTTTGTGCGAGTTCATACAGTACTGTTAGAACCTTGACGATTCACTTTGTAAAAAAAGGATGGAGCAGTCCACTTGGTTGTGGTGGATAAAATAATGAAAGACAAAAATTTATACAAACTGGAAAAAAATGCAGTTCACTACAGTCGACTCAGCGACCCAAATGCTCATGTAGTGCAGTCCGTTGACGCACTGCTTGTAGGGGCCAGATGCTTGGTCAACACATGTTTATATAAAAAAAGTTAGAAAAAACAAAATCAAAATGATGTGGTTCGCTTCTTTTTAGAAGTAAAATGTGAGTGTGGTTGTGTCAAAATAAGGAATGGACATGCACTTTGTTCTCTCGCGCAATTTGGTAAACAGAAAATAAAAACATCTCAAAAGAAGCTCGCTTCTAATATTAGATGTAGTTCACTCGCTCGGTCCCTGTGGTCCACTCACCCAGTCTACACGTGTAAAAAAATAATAAGTATGAAAAAAGACAACAAAAACGCATGCGGTTCACTTTGGGTAGCGTCGTGGTTCAATTTTCGGTGGTGTCGCGGTTCACTTATTCCCAAAATGTGAAGTGCAAAAAATTTGTTACGAAAACGACAAAAAAACTATGCGGTTCACTTCTCGATAGTGTTGCGGTTCACTTACGCCCGACGTGAAGCGCGGTCTACTTCTCTTCTTGGAAAAATTTACGTCTAACAAAAAAAATGAAGTTCGGTGGCCCGTCTGATGCACTGCGGTTTTTAATTTGAAGCAGTGCGGTTTTCTATATGATTCAGTTTACTCGTTAATTCTGGTGTCGCAAAAAATAGTGTCCACATTTTTATAATTTCAAAACTGCTCTTAAACCGTAATGAAATAGAGAAAATAATATATATGAAAAAGTTGTGCCTCGACGATATCTTTCCAATGGCGTATCGTTTGAATCATTTCGACCAGTGGTTTATAAAAAAATCGTGAAAAACGGCCGCTGCCACTCATCGTCCGCCGCATAATTTTCAAAATTAACTTAAAACCGTAAGCAATCTTAAAAATATTTCTACATATGAAAGTTGCGCCTCATCCGTAGCTTTGCAACGGCGTATCATACACCTCGTTTCGACAAATGGTTACAAAACTGGAGCGAAAACAATACAAAAAATTGCAAAAAATTAAAAAATAGAATTCTGTGATTTAGTAAAGTTTAAATTGCTCTTAAATCGTAACGAATTAGAGAAAGTAATATATACGAAAAAGTTGCGACTTGATGATATCTTTTCAACGCCATATCATTTGCTTCATTCTGACTAGCGGTTTAGAAAAAAACAAATGCTTGCAGCCACTCGTCATGCACCGCACCATTTTAAAAACTGCTCTTAAACCGTGAGGAATCTAAAAAAAATTTCTACATGATGAAGTTGTGATTAATTCATAACTTTCCAACGAGATATTACACGCCTTGTTCCGACAAATGGTTTAAAAACTGGAGCGAAAATAATACCGAAAAAACTGCGTGCAGTTTTTTACGACGTGAAGTTCACTCGCCTCAGAACTGCAGTGCTCTTGCTTCAACAATGACGTGCACTTCTGTTGAGTGTGCAATGCGAAAGTGTTAATAGAATAACTATTATGTTAATATTAGCAGAATAGACCAGCTATAGTAATTTTCGTAGCGGTTTAGAAAAAAAAGCGAAAAAACGCTTGCAGCCATATATATATTAGCAGAATAGCGTTACCATATATATATATAACGCTATATACAAAATCTAGTAAAACGGTGTATAAAATGTAGTAATTCGGGAAATATATTTTTAGTACCCAAGTTTGTAATTTACTACATAGTGTGTTACTATATTTTGTATTTACCGTTACTGGGGTGTAGAATAAGCTATTCTACACTCGCGCTTATATATATATATATATATATATATATATATATATATATATATATATATATAAAGGATGGGTCTATTCTGCTAACACCCTTAAGAGTCTTATTTTGCACACGAAACATCTTATTCTGCTAACACCAACCGAAAACACGTCCCGAGCTCCACCGAACTGCAACCAAGAAAAATCCACGCCAGCCCCACGTACAACCTTATCCATTCCCCACCCCACCACCCCACACTTAACCCACTTCCTTCTTCGGTCAAACCCCCACTCCCGAGCACTTCCCACACCGCGGCGGCGCCCCCACTCCTGACCACCTCCCATCCCACGGCGGCACCCCCACCCCTGACCACCTTCCACCCCATGGCGGCTACCTCTCCCCTTCCCAGTGGCTCCCGGCGGCGGGGAGCTGCTCTGACCAGCCTGCTCGCGCCGCCCGCCACCCGCCCGGCCACCACCACGCGCCGCCCGCCCCAACCGTCGGCGACGGATCGGAGCTGCCCGCCACCCCGCGCCTAACCGGCGGCGGATCAGAGCTCCCTCGCCACTCCACACCCAGCCGACGACGAGCACCCCGCCACCCCATGCCCAACCGGCGGCGGATCCGAGCACCCCCCCCCCCCCCCACCCCCCACCCCTGCCCAACCGGCGCGGATCTGACCTCCTCCCCCACTGGAAGCCCAGCCAGGTGCGCCCCCCCCCCCCCCCCCCCCCACCTTCCTCACCCCGGCCCCTCCTACTGCGCCGCCCCCTACCACCTTCCTCCCGCCGGCTGCCTCTCCCGTCGTGTTGGCCGTCGCCGCGTACACCGGCATGCTAGCCTCCCCCATCGCTCGCTTCCTTTCGGTAAGAGAACTCCTCGACTGCGCGCGTGATGCAGTCTGTAGGTGCACACCATGCGGTCCACGGCGTGTGTCAATGCAGTGTGGCGCTCTTTTTGATTTGGGTAGATGTTCAAGTGCAGTTCCTCTTTTGATTTGGGCAGATGTTCAAGTACAGTTTGCGCGTGCGTTGTAGTACGCCGGGCATGCAGCGATGATATGCAGTACGCCAGCACACCATGCAGTTCGCATGGTGCATGCTTGCAAAAATTTGCGGCGGCATTTTTTTCTTTTATTTGTATGAAAAAAGTTTCATCTCGTCAGGCAAGTAGCCTATTTTATTTAGAATATGCAGTTCAGTGGCATGGTCTGTTTTGCAGGTGCAGTACGCCGCTGGGGTGTGATCTAGGGCAGCACGGCTAGTCCCCAATTGCTGTTCGGCTGGTGACAGTGCCGATTTTGTGTGTATGGCTGTGTGTGTGGTTGTGTAAAAATAATGAAAAGATATATATGTTTTGAAGCTCACTTTGTTCTCCCACGTGGTTCACTATAAGACTCCTCCATTGTTCACTATGTCAATGCAACACTTGCAGTGCGATTGGTCCTCGGTTGTGGTTCACTTTTGATATCAATGCAACACTTGCAGTGCGATTGGTCCTCGGTTGTGGTTCACTTTTGAGAGTGATACCGTTCACTTACGCATCGCGTGGAAGTGCGAAAAAATTAGCGAAACAAAAGAAAGTAATGCGGTTTACTTCGATATATGTCGCGGTTCACTTGCCCTTGTCCATGCGGTGCACTCTCGTTCGTAAAAAATGTTGAAAAAAAGACAACAAATACTTGTGTGAGAAATTTACGTCCAACAAAACAAATCATGAAGTTCACTTGCCTGTCTCATGCAGTGTGTTTTTCAGTCTAAACAGTGCGTTCTTCTGTCTGATGCAGTACATACGTCGATTTTGGTGTCACGAAAAATAGTGTCCGCATTTTGGTAAAATCAAAATTGCTCTTAAATTGTAAGGAATTAGAGAGAATGTTCTACATGAAAAGGTTGTGCCTCGTCGATATCTTTCCAACATTGTATCATTTGCATCATTCCAACAAGTGGTTTGAAAAAAATTACAAAAAAACGGCTGCTTTCACTCGTCGTCCGCCACACGATTTTTAAAATTAACTTAAAATCGTAAGGAATCTCAAAAACATTTCTACATATGAAAGGTGCGCCTCGTCCGTAGCATTCCAATGGCGTATCACACGCCTCGTTTCAACAAACGGTTCAAAAATTGGAGCGAAAACAGTACCGAAAAATGCAAAAAATTCAAAAAATAAAAAAGGAATTTCACGATTTAGTAAATTTAAAACTGCTCTTAAACCATAACGAATTAGAGAAAATAATACGGATGAAAAAGTTGCGCCTCAACTATATCTTTCCAACGGCGTATCATTTGCTTCATTCCGACGAGCGGTTTAGAAAAAACGCTCGCTGCCACTCGTCGTGTGCCGCACCATTTTCAAAACTACTCTTAAACCATGACGAATCTCGGAAAGTGTTCAACATGGCAAAGTTGCGCCTAATCCATAGCTTTCCAACCGTATATTACATGCCTCGTTCCGGTAAACGGTTAAAAAACTAGAGCGAAAAAGGTACCGAAAGAACACCGCGTGCAGTTTTTTCCGGCACGAAGCTAACTATTCTCTGTATTGCAGTACCTTTGCTACAAAAAGTGCAGTGCCCTCGCGTTGAGCGTGCAGTTCGTAAGTGTTAGCAGAATAACTATTCTGCTAATATTAGCAGAATATATATGACGTGACTCTATCCATAGCTCTCTAGCGTATCATCGATCTCAAACTCGCACGATGTCCTCTCCATCATCTATTTAGATCTCTCGTGAAGTCTCTCTGACGCACACAATAACTCGCTTTCCTTGCGTCTCCCTACATAGGCCACTTTCGAACAACATCGACATTGTCTCTCTGTCTGTAGGCCCCTTCCGCGCACAAACGAATCCTCTCTCTCTCTCTCACTCCTCTCACACACACACACTCGATGTCTCTTCAAAATAGCCCGCTCCCCGCCCGCACCCATGCTATCCGGCTACTAGACATGCCTCTCTCTCTCACTCTTAGACACACATGTCATATCATTCCCCCTTCCCTACTAGGTTTACATCATCAGTGGTCTCTCTTCTTCACACACACACACACACACACACACTCTTCCTCTCCTAGACACGCGCATGCACAAACAAACATAGACACACACCACCACATCTATCTGGATCCTTCTTTTAAGACACACACCCATGTATATTATCTCTAGCTCCACGTGTGTGTGTGTGTGTGTGTGTGTGTGTGTGTGTGTGTCTATATATATGAAAGTGCAACTAATCCCCGAGTGGTTTTGATAATTCATAACAACGTATATCTCATTGAACTAATATTCATTCAAGTCAAAGATTTCAGGAAGTTCAATGATTGGCATGGCAAGGACTAGTGATTGTGGACCCCTAAAAGTGCTAAGGACATGGATTGGCAAAAGCTCAAGACTCTACATGTTTGGTTAAGTGATCCAAGATCACATTGAGTCCATAGGAAAGCCAATACTATTAAAAGGGGATGAGGTTTTGAGAAAGATCTATTTGCTCAAGTGCTTAGTGATATTGCTCCAAAACCCTCAACCACTTTCCCTATCCAAATTTGTCCAAAACCCTAAATTCCAACTCGGCCCCACCGAATCTTCCCTATCCGGACCCACCGAGTTCATCTGGACACTGCCACGACCAAACCCTAACAAATCAGAGTCACCGATATGGTTCTCGGTCAGACCGGGATGGCTTGCCCAACTCTCTATAACTTGTTGCAATTATTTAGGCCCAGCCAAGTTTTGCAACTGGTCCCACCGAGATGGTCTGCCGAACCTTCTGTAACCAGCTGCAATTATTTCGGTCCCACCGGATTTTGCAATCGGTGCTACCGAGACAGCTTGCCAACCTTTTTGTTGCCTTATTGCTTCACTTCGGTCATGCCGAGTTGATGCAATCGGTGCCACCAAAACGAGGCTTGCCTTTGCCATTGTACATCATTCTCTCCGAGTTGTTTCTTGTCGGTCCCACTGAGATTCCTAACATTCATATCTTTTACACTGGTCGGTGCCACCGAGATCTCTGATCGGTGACATCGAGTTGGGTCAAAACTATGTAACGGTTGGATTTTGTGTGGAGGCTATATATACCCTCCACCCCCTCTTACTCAGTAAGAGAGCCATCAGAACGTGCTTACACCTTCACTACTCATTTTCTGAGAGAGAACCACTTAATCATGTGTTGAGATCAAAAGATTCCATTCCTACCATTTGAACCTTGATTTCTAGCCTTCCCAAGTTGCTTTTCTACTCAAATCCTTCTTCCACCATAGCCAAATCTGTGAGAGAGAGTTGAGTGTTGGGGAGACTATTATTTGAAGCACAAGAGCAAGGAGTTCATCATCAACATACCATCTATTACCTTTTGGAGAGTGGTGTCTCCTAGATTGGTTAGGTGTGGCTTGGGAGCCTCCGACATAATGCGGAGTTGAACCAAGAAGTTTGTAAGGGCAAGGAGATCGCCTACTTCGTGAAGATCTACCCGAGTGAGGCAAGTCCTTCGTGGGCGATGCCATAGAAGGATAGACAAGGTTCCTTCTTCGTGGACCCTTCGTGGACCCTTCGTGGGTGGAGCCCTCCGTGGACTCGCGCAGCCATTACCCTTCGTGGGTTGAAGTCTCCATCAACGTGGATGTACGATAGCACCACCTATCGGAACCACGCCAAAAATCTTTGTGCCCCCATTGCGTTTGCCTTTTCCAAACCCCTCCTTTACTTACATGTGCAATGTCTTACTTTCCTCTGTTATACTCTTAGAATTGTATGTGTAGGGTGCTGCTTGACTTGTCATAATTGCTAAAATCTGCCTATAACTAAAATTGGGAAAGGTTAGGTTTTATTTGGTCAAGTAGTCTAATCACCCCCCCTCTAGAAATACTTTCGATCCTACAATGGTACCAGAGCTTTGGTCTGCGTAGCATTGGTTTCCATTGCTTTGGTCACCATAGCCTTGGTTTGACAACCTAGGAGAGTATGGCGTCTAGTGAGGGTAATTATCACCGCAGAGGTCCATATTTTGATGGTAAAAAGTTTGCTAGTTCGGCATGATGGGAAGGCAGTGTGAACATATGGACTACAGGCGCGCAATCAAAAGGCAAGGGAAGGGTACTTACTCGTCCGGGGCGGTCCACTTCCTCTTCTTCTCCTCCACGGAGGCCGACGCGCTACCTTCCTTCCCTGGTGTCGCCCTGGCTCTGTTCTGGGGCCCGTCAGGGTGACCGTTAACAAGCCTTGCTACGACGTCGCTTCTCGAAGAGGCGCAAGGATTCCCCTGGGGGACCTCGGTCGGTGAGACCTCGACCACCCCAGCAGAGGCCTCTGTGGTCGTCGGCTGCGCGGCCGGCAGGGCAAGACCCGTTTCCCTGACCGCCCTGGTGGGGCACGGGGAGCCTGCAGGAGGAGGCTCAGTAGCCCCCTCGCCTGGGGCCTCCCCGCCCGACGCCCGCGTGGTCGGGGGAGCGGATTCGGCCCTCCTGGATGCCCCGGAGAGGCCTGGGAAAGCTGTGGGCGGAGGCTCGTCGGCGTCATCATCGTCCTCAAGGTCGAGGAGGATCTGGCGACGCGACGGCGGGGACGCTCTCTCGAGGTCGCCCCCCACCGTTTCCTCCGAGTCCTGGTCGCCGTCACTATCACCAGAGGACATCACCACAAGGGAATCAGCGTGGTCGCGCGACTCAAGCCCCCGCTCGTCGAACGTGGGCATGGCCGCGACCAGCTCCTCCTTGTCATCGCGGCTGTACAGCGGGGCGGCGGCCTCGGGAAGGTCCCCGGGGACGTAGCCGAGCAGGGTCGCCAAGGCCCCATCCAGCTCCTCGACCGTCAGGCCGGCGGCTTGCAGCCTCATCACGTTCCCCACGCCGTCGTACTCCCACAAGGGCGGCGAGTGCGTTTGGAGTGGCGCAAGGCGATGCGCCAGGAACTCCTTCATGATCGCCGCCCCCGTAGCTTCTCCTTCACGTGCGCGGCCATCCTCCTTAGGACGAGCTTTGCTCGAGGGTCGGCGAGCTTGGCGGAGCCCCATCCGGGGGCCTGCTCGGGTTGTGCCTCCTGAGTCATCAAGAGCGGGTCGGCGCTGATACGTCTCCAACGTATCTATAATTTTTGCTTGTTCCATGCTGTTATATTATCATTCTTGGATGTTTTACAATCATTTTATAGCAACTTTATATCATTTTTTGGGACTAACCTATTGACATAGTGCCTAGTGCCAGTTGCTGTTTTTTGCTTGTTTTTTACTTCGCAGAATATCAGTACCAAACGGAGTCCAAACACAGCGAAACTTTTTGGAGAATTTTTATGGACCAGAATGAACAACTTGGGCCAAAGAAGTATCAGAGGGGTGCCTCGAGGGGGGAACAACCCACCAGGGCGCGCCTGGGCGACACAGCGAAACTTTTTGGAGAATTTTTATGGACCAGAATGAACAACTTGGGCCAAAGAAGTACCAGAGGGGTGCCCCAAGGGGGGGCACAACCCACCAGGGCGCGCCTAGGGGCCTAGGCCCACCCTGGTGGGTTGTGCCCTCCTCGGTGGCCTCCCGCACCGCCTCTTCGCCCTATAAATACCCAAATATTCCAAAAACCCTAGGGGAGTCGACGAAACACAATTCCAGCCGCCGCAAGTTCTAGAACCACGAGATCCAATCTAGACACCATCACGGAGGGGTTCATCATCCTCATTGGTGCCTCTCCGATGATGCGTGAGTAGTTCATTGTAGACCTACGGGTCCGTAGGCAGTAGCTACATGGCTTCTTCTCTCTTTTTGATTCTCAATACAATGGTCTCTTGGAGATCTATTTGATTTAATGCTTTTTGCGGTGTGTTTGTTGGGATCCGATGAACTTGAGTTTATGATCAGATCTATATCCATGAAAGTTATTTGAGTTCTTTGATCTCTTTTATGCATGATTATTTATAGCCTCGTATTTCTTTTTTGAATCTTTGATTTAGTTAGGCTAGCTAGATCAATTTTTCTTGCCATGGGAAGAGGTGCTTTGTGATGGGTTCGATCATGTGGTGTTTTTTCCCAGTGACAGAAGGGGCAGCAAGACACGCATGCATCATTGCTATTAAGGATAACAAGATGGGGGCTATTCCTACATGAATAGATCTCGTCTACATCATGTCATCGTTCTTATTGCATTACTCCGTTTCTCCATGAACTTAATACACTAGATGCATGCTGGATAGCAGTCGATGTGTGGAGTAACAGTAGTAGATGCAGGCAGGAGTCGGTCTACTAATCTTGGGCGTGATGCCTATATAATGATCATTGCCTGGATATTGTCATAATTATTCGATCTTCTATCAATTGCCCAACAGTAATTTGTTTACCCATCGTATGCTATTTTCTCGAGAGAAGCCACTAGTGAAATCTACGGCCCCCGGGTCTATTCTTTATCATATTTGCCTTGAGATCTATTTTTATTCGCTTTTGTTTTCAGATCTATATTTCCAGAAATCCGAAAATACCTTGCTGCACTTTTTTGCTATTTATTTTATTTCGCGTTTTATCGAGATCTATCTATCCAATCTATACAATTTTTATGATGTCAACTTGACAATTTCTAGCACCGTTACCCTTAGAGGGATTGACAACCTCTCCTAATCGTCGGGTTGCAAGTATTTGTTCTTTATGTGCAGGTACCGTTTACATAGTGTTGCTTGGTTCTCCTACTGGATTGATACCTTGGTTTCATAACTGAGGGAAATACCTACCGTAGTTGTGCTGCATCATCCCTTCCTCTTTGGGGAAATACCGACATAGTTCAAGTGACATCAGGCGCCGCGAGCATCCATGAAGACCCAGCGCTGCCGGTAGCCTTCCACCTTCTTCTCGGCTCTCAAGAGGGAGTTTCTGTTGTGCACGTCAACAAAGGAGACGCACACAGATCGCTGGCCCCGGGCGGTGAACCGCAAGCTGAAGAAGTGGTGGAAGAGCACCACCGAGGGCCTCACGCCCATGAAGGCCTCGTAGTAGAAGGCGAAAACGGACAGGAGGAGAATGGAGTTGGGATTAAGATGGAGGGCACGGATTTGATAATGCGCGAGGATGGCATAGAAGAACTTGGAGAAGGGCGGAACCAGCCCGACGAAGATGTTGTGGAGGAAGAAGGGGTAGACAGACTCCCCTAGGCTACCCCGCGCCGCCAAGCGGGGCCAGATCTGGGTAGCGCCCCATTCATTGTGGTCGTCGGCTATCAGCGGGAGCACCGGGTTCAGGTCCTTCTCTTCGGCGATGGAGGAGGTCAGGAACGCTGGCCCGATGGAGGAGGAGCTCGCGGCCGGAGTTGCAAGCTTTACCTTCCCGGCGGGCGCCATTCGCGATATCGCCGACGCCGGCAAGCAGGGGGGAAGAGCTACGCTCGGTTTGGATCTGGAGAAACCTCGCGCAGGAGAAAGGGGATCTCAGCGGGACGAGGAAGACGCAAGACAAGGGAGCAATGATGGCCCCGCGGCGTGCACCAGGCTTTATGTCAGCCTGGGCGGTTACCGAGGTGACATGGGGAAGTGGGGGCGTCCCGTGCCCCGTCGTGCGCCACGCGTCGAGCCTAGCCCGCAGGCGGTTGGGGCCCGCGTTGTTTCGCCCCCTCCCTTCTTCGCCTCCGCCTCCAAGTTGGGCCGTGCGCGCTGCGGGCCCGGGGGCTACTATTGGGGCTCTGGGACTGGGGGTACCCAGGCTCGTCTGCCTGCGGCCCATCACGTGGCATCATCAAAGGGCCCGACGTGGCCCATCATCAAGACTTCACGAGCAAGACCCTCGCGAGGACCCCCGCCTCGCTAGGCGAGCATCAACAGGCATCGTTAGGTGCCCCAAGGGCTCCATGAGAGGCGGCCTCCCGAGGTGCCTCCTGAGGCCCCACGTGGGGCGGACACTTCTAGGCTCACCACCTCGCCTCGCGATGCACGTGGGTGATGCGAGCCACGATGAGCATCGCCAGGGCCGGTGCCAGCGGGCGCGGATGGTGAGGCTTTCCTCTTTGGTGCTAAAGGAACAAGGCCAGCACGCGGGTTCCCAAGGCAGCCCCAAAGGTTGTCTCTTTGGTGCAACAATACCAGGACGCTGGCTCGGCAGGATGGAGGTCATCGTCGAGCCCACCTACACGTCATGGACAGAAGCTTTGCAGGCGAAGACCACCTTTAGTCAGGATGGGGTGTACTCTTGTCCCCCTTCAAAATTGGCCATTGTGGCATCCCTTCCTGCCTAGAGTTTTCGGGGGAAGAGGACCAGGGCTAGTATAAATATAGGCTAGTCTCCACCTTAGAGAATGAGGAAGGGTCGATCCTTGAGCCCTTCAGAGGCAGTTCATCCTTGTACTTGTTCATACTCATCCTCCTCGCGAGGCAATCCACCACAAAGTTGGAGTAGGGTTTTACACCGCAAGGTGGCCCGAACCTGGGTAAATCATCATGTTCCTCCTTCTTCCCTCTCGCTCGCGCATGTCGGAGCATCGCCGTGAGGCAGTGAGCAGCGAGCCGTAGCCTAGTGAAGTTCTCCGCGCACACCCCAGAGTTCGAACCTTTCCTTGGGTCCCCGGAGCCCCGATTCTGACACTCACAAATATCTTTAATGGGTTCATGATATTTAGACCATTTCTCCTTAGCGATATCAATATGAGTAGCAAAAGATTTACAGAAATTAACAACTATATCAGAGTCAAGTCCATATTTTGCACTAAGCTCATGAAAAACATCAGTTTCTACAAAAGACTTAACACAATTGTACTCAAGATTTATACCTGACTCCTTACCTTTGTCAACTTCCCAATCTTCAGTGTTGTGTTTAATTTCAACAAGGTCCCATTTGAATTCAATTTGTCTATTTGAGAAAGAACTCACGAAACAAGAATCAAGCATTTCTGTATCGCAAAGAGAAAGCCTAGCATAAAAAATTTAAACAGTAATATCCCTCGAGAGCTCATGATTGGGGCATTTGAGCATTAGGTCCTTAAGCCTCCCCAAACTTGAGCAATACTTTCTCCTTCATGGCGCCAAAAATTATAGATATAATTTTGATCACAGTGAACGAAGTGCATAGGATAATATTTATTATGGAATTCCAGCTTCAGTCGATTCCAGTCCCATGAGTGAGAATCATCCAATAGCCTATATCATGCCAATGCTTTTCCCTAAAAAAAAGGGAATAACTTCCTTTTAACTCCATCCCTCGATAATCCCGCAAGCTTAAATAATCCACAAAGTTCATCTATAAGAAGTAAGTGCATACCAGGATGAACTATTCCATCTCCTACATAGGGATTAGCGTGCAATCTTTCCATAATACCAAGATGAATCTCATAGCAGATATTTTTAGTAGGTCGGGGATCCCCTGTTACCACTTGTGTACCTGGCGAGGACACCCCTGATGCGTCCCAATGTATCTATAATTTTTTATTGTTCCATGCTATTATAGTATCAATCTTGGATGTTTTATATGCAATTATATATCATTTTTTGGGACTAACCTATTGACCTACTCCCAAGTGCCAATTGCCGTTTTTTTTTGTGCCTATTTTTGGTTTTTCAGGAATTATGTACCAAATGACGTCCAAACGCTATAAACTTTTTGACGATTTTTTCTGGACAAGAGAGACCCTAGAAGCTTCGGGAGGAGACCAGAAGGCAAACAAGGAGACGACAAGGCAACAGGGCGCCCCTAGGGGGTAAGCGCGCCCTGATGCCTTGTGGGCCCCTTGTTGCTCCGTATGATCTAATTCCACCTCTATAAATTCTCTAAAATCGAACCAACAGAGAGCTACCCAAAATACTTTTTCCGCCGCCACAAGTTTCTATTCTCCATGATCCCGTCTGGAGGACTTTTCTGGTACTCTGTCGGAGGGGGAATCGATCATGGAGGGCTTCTACATCAACCTTGCTGCACTTCCGATAATGTATGAGTAGTTTACCACAGACCTACGGGTCCATAGCAAGTAGCTAGATGACTTCTTCTCTCTCTTTGATCTTCAATACAATTTTCTCCTTGATGTTCTTGGAGATCTATTCGAAGTAATCTTCTTTTGCGGTGTGTTTGTTGGGATCCGATGAAAGATGGATTTATGATCAGATTATTCACGAATATTAAGTTAGTCTTCTCTGAATTATTTTTTGCATGATTGTTATAGCTTTGTATTTCTCTTCGATCTATCTGTTTGGTTTGGCCAACTAGATTGAGTTATCTTGCATTGGGAGATGTGCTTTGTAATGGTTCAATCTTGCTGTGCTCAATCCCAGTGACAGAAAGGGACATGACACCTATTTGTATTGTTGACATTAAGGGAAAAATGACGGGGTTTATTCATATTGATTGGACTAGCAAAAATGCTTGTGCGTTGCAACAGGAGAAAAAAATATTACATACTTCTGTGTTCTAACACAATAACCATGTTTCACGAAACCCACCCATCCCACCTCCACTAGTGCTTTTCCCACGCGCCCACGGCGACTGCTGCTTCTTCCCCAGCCCCACCCACACATGTACCTGCTCCACCCACGCTTCATACACGCGCCCACGGTTACCATGCTTTCTACGCGCTCGCACTTGACGAACAACCGACACCGATGGGAGGACTCTAACGGAGGAGTTCTATCCTCATGTGCATCGGACACACGCCTCATGTCGTCCTTGTCAACCACAGCGACCAACAACCAGGCCTCGGCTGAGGCAACACGACAGCCCCGGCATTCATGTGTATTCATGGCTTGATGCACAACATGTGGCCGCATGTCTTCACACCGGCAGAGGTGGCCTATGCTGCTAAGCTCCCTCATCCTCTCCGTCAGGGACATATCTCGAGGCTGCTCTCAGTCTTTTCCCCAGGCTGCCCTCGTCTTTCCATTGAAGTTGTGTGTTGGGGTAAACATGGACATTAGTCGGACTATACCATGAAAGTTTGGTCGATGTTAGGCCCAAGTCTGAACATAGAAAAAAACACAACAATTCCCAAGAAAATAATATCTAACACACTTGGATTAATATCATAACAATTGGAATTTGCAAGCACTTCGAAAACAAAAGAGAATGAAATCATGGTGTGGAACCATTTCTTTGGAAGTGCAGCATCATTTTTAGGCATAACATGGCAGCAGCAGTCGCACAGTACATTAACCAGTGCTATCCTAGGCTGTGGCACATCGCGCCTTCCAAATTGGATCATAATTATGGCGATATACCATCAGACCGTGAACGGAAGAGGGATCGATGTGCTTACTTTTTTTTCCATGTAGCTTCAAAAGAACGTATTGTCTGTAGGAAATTGTTATTTACGCTCACTCCAATTATACTTGCAATTCCACCAGCCAAAATCTATGCCTTCTTTCATAGCAATGAACTCTAGAACCTTGACCATCTAAGAGAAGATAATTTTTCATCAAAGTAATAAACAGACCAAATTTGAATGTACCTCATCAAATGAAGATTGCTAAAGTGTGGCGACCTAACATAGATGTTTCACAGCCTCAAGGCATGAAGAATGAGAGAATTGAGATGCCTGCTACGTATACTATGTAGTAATGTCTTACATCAGAAACCTATCTACTTTTCAGTAGGAAAATTTAGCTACTTTCTAGACTTATGTGCCTGACTTGATAACTTATAAACACGCTCAACCATTAATCTATTTCGCAGACTTCAACACAATACCCGTACAAAATTCATAGAAATTTTGTTCAAAAAATGTTCAGCTAAGTTGGCAATGCAATAATACCCACATCTTATTCTTCGATCAAAAGGAGCTAAGTGTAGATAAAAAAATATATTACGAGCACCATAAAGAAAAAAATTATCAAATGACAAGGGAAAGCGTAGTTTTGCACAAATTACCATTCATGCACCTGAAAGATCGACACAAAGTAGAGCCAATAAAGTATTGAGTCAACAATATCACTATCATCTCAAGGTTCTTCTTCTATCTCCGTCCTTCTCACCTCCTCCCTGAGCAAACCCACTGCCCCATCCAAATCAATCTCATATCTTCATCGACCTCACAACCAAAGTACCAATCGTCAAAAATCGAATCACCACTCTGGTTGATTGTTATAAATCTCGTTTTCCTTTTCAACTGAGCTCTACAATGCTGAAATTTCTAAATCCATGTGGTTTCCTTTTTCTGACTTTCCACTGTTTCCTTGAAATTGAGTTAGTGAACCGGACATGTCCTCCAGACCGTGGCTTGCACAAATCCCAAAAGGAAGCTCTAAATATGTTGCTAACCTATTTATCATTCAGCTTCTTAGAGTATATTTGCCATTCAACAATCTTGCACGCCCGCAATCAATTTGTAGAAAATACCATTGTTTTTAAGGCGTTCTACCTTGGACGCTTAGGCGACGCTTAGGCGATAAGGCGCCCGGGCAGCGCCTTACAAATATGCCCGCCTTAGGCGCTTAGGCGTCGCCTAGGCTATAGAGCGGGTGGTGCTCGCCTTAGGTCGCCTTACCGCCTTAAAACAATGGAAAATACTGAACATCCGATATCTAATTTAAATATGAGGAAGCACGTAGCATGTATACAATACCTCCATAGGAAAATATACAGGCCGGGAATCATTTTCAGACTACATGCAGGGCCAAGTAGTATGCTGCAGCTTGTAGTTGTATCTTTGCATGAAGTACTGAACAACTAACATTCTTGTTCCTCTCTCATCAACAGGAAATCTAACAAGGAAATCTAACAACAAACAAAATAACAGGAGAAAATTGAAAATTGAAATTGGGAAGAGATAATAATCATGAATTGATGCTAAAAAGGACACTGGTATAACATTCATAACTAAAATTGTGAAGAGGTATCAACTTAACAGAGATAGATCTTTGCAATGTTGCAATAATCAATGCATGGGACTCAGGCAGATAGGTTGTACACAAAATCATTATTCAAAGTTTCGAACCAATTCCTTACACACCGGCATCAATGAAGAAGAACAAGCCAAAAATCTGTACGCACATCTTTCTAATATTCCAGCAACACTGATTAATCACTCCAGAACGTAGTGATAATCTGAACAAACCAAAGAACACCAAAATCAAAGCATGAGATGCAAGGAAGAGAGATAAAATGGCACACATCAAAGAAGATCACCACATCATTCTTACATCCCTCGCCCGTGCTGCCGCGGTGGCCATCAACTGCTCCGGGTTGGCAGCCTCCGGCAGTCGCCCTTGGAAGGACGTCTCCCTCCTCCTGGCGCACTACGGCGGGCTCTTCCTGCCGCTCATCGTGCTCGCCTCCACCCTCGCCGTGGCGCTCCTCCTCCCCAACTTCCTCGCCGTGCAGCCCCTCGCCGTAGCCGCGCTCCTGGACACCAGCACCATTAGCCACCCCGACCTGGCCAGTAAGGTAGAGAAGAGAAGGTGGATGATTCTAGGGATGGCTGGAGGTGGAGGACGCTGGGAGATGGAGCGCGGCGGAGCGATGGGATCGGGCGGTGGGGGGCGCGGCGCATGGTGGCGGGGGTGGGCCGGCGGCGCACGGTGAGGCACGGCGTGGAGGTAGAGATAGGATTAGGAGGGTTCGTGCTTTTTTATGTCGCCCGTACTGGTTTCAAAAGGAAACATTTCGGATCGACTAAAATAGGCACTGCGGATTAAATAAAGAAAAAAAATAAAGACTTTTTCGTAAAAAATCCGCGACGCCGAACCCGACAGACTCAATCCGTGCTTTATTAGTAGGCATAGATTTACTTTGTCTACATCATATCATTTTGCTTAAGTTGTTACTCTATTTATTATGAACTTAAGACTCTAGATGCATGCTGGATAGCGGTCGATGGGTGGAGTAATAGCAGTAGATGTAGGCAGGAGTCAGTCCACTTTTCTCGGACATGATGCCTATATACATGATCATTGCCGTGAATATCGTCATAACTATGCGTTTTTTATCAATTGCCCAATAGTAATTTGTTTACCCACCGTATGATTTTTGTTCGAGAGAGAAGCCTCTAGTGAAAACTATGGCCCCAGGGTCTACCTTTAACATATATTAAATCCAAAAATACATTGCGGCAATTTATTTACCGTTATTTTATTTTGTGTTTTATCCATCTATCTATTACTATCAGATTTGATCATTGCAAATAACCGCCAAGGGGATTGACAAGCCCCTTGATCGCGTTGGGTGCAAGTATTTGCTCTTTTGTGTGTAGGTGATGTTAAGAAGATTTCGCGTGGTTCTCCTACTGGATTGACAACCTTGGTTCTTAACTGAGGGAAATACTTATCTGTATTGTACTACATCATCCTCTCCTCTTCGATAAAATCCCAATGCAGCTCACAAGTAGCAGGAAGAATTTCTGGTGTCGTTGCCAGGGAGACATCACCAAAACCTATCAAGTACCTTCGCATAAACTATCATCTACTTGTTGTTACTTTCATTTGCCATTTGTGCCTCATTTTCATCTCCCTGACTTCTAAAATGTTTTCACAAAAACACAAAAATATTTTTGTTTGCTAGTTTGCTTGCTTGAAGTTGCTACCATGTCTTATGAAAAGTTTTGCGATAGTTCTTACCATAAAAGGTTGGCCGAGATTGAGAAAAATACTAAGGACTTCATGTTTACACAATTCGAGCATAATAAATTCTTTATTGAAGAGCTTAAAGAACACTCTACCCTACTAGATGCTATTAGTAAACAACTTGATGATGTCAATAGAGAAATTGCCAACCTTCAATCTCAACTTTCTCTCACTGAAAATTTGGTAGGGAAAATTTTGGATAAACAAAGTATCTTAGTAAACAGGATGGCCGCTAAACCAGAGTCACTCCAGCTCAGAAATCATGATGAGGATATTAAAATGATTGGTGTCTCACCCATTGAATCTTTATTTAGTAATATAAAACTTGATGAAAAAGAGACTGAAGATGAGTCAACTTTAGCTAGAAGGCGTCCCAATTGTTCGGAGGGTGATAATCTTAATGAAAAAATTGATAAAAGTGGGTTTGGAGAGGTTAAAACTTTAAATAGTGATGTGCCCACTACTTTGGATTTCAAGTATTTTAATTATGATAGTTGTTCTTTAATCTAATGTATTTCCTTGTGGCAATCCATGATAAATTCACCGAATGCTTATGAACAGAATAAAGCTTTTAATAAACATATTGTAGAAGCTATGATGAAAGCTTTAAAAGAAAAGCTAGAATTGGAGTTTTTAATACCTAGGAAATTATATGATGAATGGGAACCTACTATTAAAATAAAGATTAAAAATTATGAGTGCAATGCTTTATGTGATTTGGGTGCTAGCATTTCCACCATACCAAAATCTTTATGTGATGTGCTAGGCCTTCATGATTTCGATGAATGTTCCCTTAATTTGCACTTAGCTAATTCCACTATTAAGAAACCTTTGGGTAGAATAAATGATGTGCTTGTTCTTGCAAATATAAATCCCATAATACTTGGTAAGCCTTTCCTACGTACCATAGGTGCTATTATTGATATGAAAGAAGGTAGTGTAAGATTCCAATTTCCATTAAAGAAAGGAATGGAACACTTCCCTAGAAAGAGAATTAAGCCACCATATGAATCTATTATGAGGGCCACCTATGGAATTAAATTGAAGGATTGCAACACTTGAAACTATGCATTACGCCTAGCTAGGGACATAAACCAATAGCGCTTGTTGGGAGGCAACCCAATAATTATCTTTATTTTTTCTTTTTGCTTTCTGTTTTTGAGTATGCACACAATTATGCTACTGTTATGGTTGTGTTTTTGTGTTTAAATTAGTGTGTGTGCCAAGTAAAGTCTTTCGGATGATTTGGTTGATAGTTGATTTGATTCTGTGAAAAAACAGAAACTTTTGCGCCCAGTAGAAGAATTGTTTAAATTCACTAGAACATGATAAAATTATGAATTTTTGACACATGATTGATATACTAATTGCCCATGTTGTCCTATTTTTCAGAATTTGTGGAGTTACAGAAGTATTGCGTTTGTCCAGATCATTACAGACAGTTCTGTTTTTGACAAATTCTGTTTTCGTTGCATTGTTTGCTTGTTTTGATGAATCTATGGATTGTATCAGGGGGTATAGGCCATGGTAAAGTTAAAATACAGTAGGTATTATGCAATAATATGAATGAGTATACAACAGTACCTAAAGTTTATGGTTTTCTTGTTATACTAACGGATCTCACGAGTTTTCTGTTGAGTTTTGTCTGCTGAAGTTTTCAAGTTTTAAGTGAGATCGCGATGGATGAAGGAATAAGGAGTGGCTAGACCCTAAGCTTGGGGATACCCTG
This sequence comes from Thinopyrum elongatum, assembly GCA_011799875.1. Classification (NCBI taxonomy): domain Eukaryota; kingdom Viridiplantae; phylum Streptophyta; class Magnoliopsida; order Poales; family Poaceae; genus Thinopyrum; species Thinopyrum elongatum. Next base: position 350,125,025 of record CM022303.1, read on the forward strand.
GATGGCATCCCCTCTTTATTCTACCAACCATCGGTAAATTACTTGGAGCTATATTTTTATTCATCACATGATATGAATTTTGCTTGGAGCGTCATGTATTATACGAGTATTTGCTTTGTTTGCTTTTTAGTTTGTGACAATCATCTTTGCTGGACACACCTTTTGAGAGGGACACACATTTATTCGTGATTTGTTAGAATACTCTTTGTACTTCACTTATATCTTTTGAGCTAGGTAGATGCTCTAGGACTTCACTTATATCTTTTAGAGCACGACCATGGTTATATTTTAAAGAAATAGTTATACTCTCATGCTTCACTTATATCATTTTGAGAGTTTGATAATAGTAATGGCAATATGCATGGGTTATGAAATTGGTCCTAATATGGTAGGTATTAAAGAGGGATATAGTAAAAACTTTCATGTAGATCACTGAATATGATAAGTTTGATTCCTTGAAATAGTTTTGCGATATAAAGATGGTAATATGTGGGAGGTACTAGTGAATGATTGTGGTTTAGTAAGAATATTGGTGTTAAGGTTTGTGATTCCCGAAGCATGAACGTATAGTCTCTCGTTATGCTATGAAGTTGGAGCATGATTTATTATTCACTGTCTTCCTTATGAGTGGCGGTCGGGGACGAGCAATGGTCTTTTCCTACCAATCTATCCCCCTAGGGGCATGCGTAGTAGTACTTTGCTTTGAGGGCTAATAAAATTTCACAATAAGTATGTGAGTTCTTTATGACTAATGTGAGTCCATTGATTATATGCACTCTCACCTTTCTGCAATTTGCTAGCCTCTTCAGTACCATGCATTGCAATTAGTACAAGTTATGAATTTGGTCCTAATATGATAGGTATTCAAGAGGGATATAATAAAAACTTTCATGTAGATCATTGAATATGATAAGTTTGATTCCTTGCAATAGTTTTGTGATATAAATATCACTACTAGGGAAAACCTTATACACAGAGGTATAGCAGCAGCGCTGGTTAAAACTAAGCACTACTGCTACTTAGTAGTAGCGCTCGTCACAAAAGCACGCTACAGCTATAGTTGTAGCAGTAGCGCCTCTGCGCAAAAAAGCGCTACTACTATAATTCCCACACTGTTGCCGGTAGGCTAGGAATAGTAGTAGCGAGCCTGTGTGAAACACGCTATTACTAAGTGCGTTGTAGCAGCGCGTTTCTATGGTAGAGCGCTACTGCTAAGAAAAAGAAAATAAGTAGAAAAATTAATAGAAAAATAAATGAAAATGAAAGAAATAGAAAAAGGAGAAATGAAAAAAAGAAAAAGAAAAATAGAGGAGAAAGGCATAGCAGTAGCGCTTGTTCTCACAAAGCGCTATAGCTACTTTAGCAGTAGCGCTTTTCTGGTCACGCGCTATAGCTAAGTTCCTTAGATAAAAGGAAAAGAAAAAGAAAAATAAATAGCTGCTTCCAGTAGCAGTAGCGCGTTTTATTGGAAAGCGCTATAGCTACCTTAGCTATAGCGCGTTTTCCTTGCCAGCGCTACTGCTAGTTTGACTTAACCACACGCGCAGGCTCAAAATTTTGCTAAGTCCTTTTCCCCCTCTCCCCTTCTCCCCCACCCTCGCCCGCCGTGGATCTGTCGCCGCCGTCGATCGCCCCTGCGCCCGAGCCGCGCGCCCCCGAAGCCACACCCTCGGCCGCTCCTCGCCACCCCTGCTCCCTCGTCGCCCTGCCTCCGTCGCCGTCACCGGAGCCGCGCGCCATCGCCGCCACCGGAGCCGCGCGCCCCCGGAGCCAGCTCGTCCGCTCCTCACCGCCCCTGCCTCCCTCGACGCCCCTGCCTCCCCGCAACCATTCCCCCGAGCCACCCTCAACGCCCTCCTCTCTGTAAGCCCCACCCCTCCTCTCTAGGTTAATTAACTTAGGTGAATTTAGTTATGAACCCTAGGAATTAGCAATAATGGTACTAGTAGATGTTAATTAGATTAACTTAGGTTAATTAGGTTAGGGCAGTAGAGCAGCAGCATATAACAGGACCCTAGGAATTAACTTAGGTTAATTAGGTTAGGGCAGTAGTGGTACTAGTAGATGTTAATTAGATGTTTTTTAGTTAGGGAAGTAGGGTTTTACTAGGTTAATTAGGTGAAGTTAAATGAATGACCTAAATGAATGAAATTAGTAGTTAACTGAATTTTTAGGACAAATTTGTATATGCTTAAGTACTTAACTAAATATTATTTTTAGGACAAACCTGTATATGCTTAAGTAGTTAACTAAATATATTATAGGGTTGTATATATAGTTGCTTAAGTACTTATATAGTTGTTCTGCACCCAATGTATGCTTAAGTAGTTGTATAATTCGTAGGGTTCATCAATGGGTGCTTAAGTAGTTGTAGATGCTTAAGTAGCTAGCTAGGGTTCATCTAATTAGTTAGTACTTGTAGATGCTTAAGTACTAGGGAAGTAGGGTTAGGGTAGTAGGGTTTAACTAGATGTTAATTAGGGCAGTAGGGCTTATTTTAGAGAAAAAATTCAGTATAAAAATATAAATTTCTATCAGTGCTGCAAGTGTACTAGGTTCCTAATTTTTACTGATTTTTTATTATGATAGAAATTTAGGACATAATTTGAATTGAGTTCTAGGGTTCATAATTTGAAATTTGTGTAGATTTTCTTGAAGTGTCAAACATTGAAGTGGTCATGATATATGCAAATTCCTCAATTGTGTTTGCTCATGTTTATCTACTGTTGTAGTTGCTCATGTACATGTTCTTAAGTGGTCCTGTTATATGCAACATTGAAGTGGTTCGATTATGCCCAAGTGGCCTTTTGTTGTTTGCAGGGAATGATTTCGAGTGGCCTATGTTTTGCCGGAATGTTGATTCATTTCCGTTCCGGCAAATTTCAGGTGCTCGATTTGTCCACTTTTTAGCAAAGGTCATGCCGAAATTTTCCGTGAATTTTGGCATGACTTGTGCTACAAACTAGGACATATCGAGTGCCCGGGATTTGCCGCACCGGGAATGAATCAACGTTCTAGCAAAACATAGGCTTTTTTTATGTCATTATCCATTTTATTAGGTCTACAATTAATTGACTAGATTTAATTGTAGGAAACATGGCTAGCAACAATGAAGGACAGGGTTCTGGTGATTTCAACGTCTACGCGGCGGCAGACGCCTATTTGAACCTTCTCGATGAGCAACGGTTGTTGCAGGGCCCACCTGTCACATCGGAGACTGAGACCGACATCGAGACCGGCGCTGAGACTGAGACCGGTGCCGAGACCGGCACCGAGACTGGCGGAGCCGGTATAGAACCGAAACCAAAGAGGCAACGGCGCCCAAACCAGCTCATCACTACTAGAGTGGTGGTCACGGAGGTGGACGACGGCAATTTTGAGCCAAAAGAGCCCGCGGAAGCGCGCGCGTGCTACGACAATCAAATAGGCTGCATACTACGGGCTTGCGCCACCATCAACGATGTGAAACTACGGAAGATACCAGATATGAAGCAGTCCCTCCTAATGAAGCTGCACCAGGTGTTCTTGTTCTTCCTGGGCCGGGATGAAAGCAAATATAAAAATCCAAATAAAGACCTGGCAATGAAGAAGATAAACAGACGCTCCATGGGCAAGTTTAGCGGCGCGTTGTCCGCCTGGAAAGTAAGGGTGAAAGCAAGGATCATCGATAAAAAGGAGCCCTACTCCGAGATTGTAAAGGATAATCCGACAATTACGGAAGAGCAGTTTGAAATATTCAAGGCGGCTTGCGTTGCCGAAGCTGCCAAAGAAAAGTCGGAGTACATGAAGGGGCTTCAAGAGAGGAACATGGGGTGCCATCACCGAGGAAGCCGTGGTTACGCGGGGAAGAGGTCCATATGGGCCAAGGAGGACGTGGAACGTGAAAGTCTGGGCATCCTAGACCCCTTGGCGGAGTTCACCGTCCCGCAGGAGCGTGACGTCCTCAGGGGCCGGTACCATTGGGACCCAGTCAAGAAGGTTTTTGAGACGGACCCGGTCACGACGGAGTTCATGAGACGGCTGGTAATTTTGAATTACCCCCTAATTTTAGCTTCTGGTCAATTCGACTGCACGTTTAGTCATATTTGTAAACATCCTTGTTCCTTTTGCAGAGAGAGCAGCACAGGATCGCGGCCGAAAGCGACTCGCCGTTTGAGGCATTGGCGAGGCCCAAGTGGGACACCCCATTCAACCGGGCCTTGAACATATTGAAAGGACTCCCGGTGGACACTCGGCCGTCGTATGGACGCGTGCACGGTGTCGGAGACGGCGCCACGTGGAAGAAGTACTACCGTGAGACCACGGAGGAGAGAAAGGAAAGACGGAGGTTAACTGAAGAAAACATCGACAAGAAGGTTGCGATTGCGGTTGATAAGAAATCAACCGAGACAATCAAAGCAGTGGTAGCTGCCGCAAAAGAGGAAATGGCAGCTTCGTATGGTGTGTTGCTTCCTGCTATCGTCGCTTGGAGCAGGGAAAATCCAAATAAAGATGCAGCGGACTTTCCCCTTGCCAACTTCTTCGGGAGCAGCTCGACTAGCGTTGCACCAGCACTGCTCCCGCACCAGCTCCTGCACCGGCTCCCGCACCTGCTCATAGCAGCCCGTCCTCCGTCTCGGACGTGCTCGGCGGTGCTTCGTCTTTGGCTGAGCTCGACGCCCTCACGGTACCTGTCACACCGGCCCTCTTCAATAAATGTATAATCTCCCGTTTTCGTTGCCTTTCGGATATCTCACGTCGCAGACATGTCTTTGCAGGCCGACGAAACCCCGTGCACCATACTGTACACTATCAGTGGCCAGAAGGTGGATGTGGGGAAGGCGACGATAGTGAAGCCAAAGGAACCATTGTTCCACAGCCGGCCGATCCCCCCTGACGTCTACAAGGTTTCTGTGGCCAGTGTCAAACCGGGCCACGAGAATTTGGCTCCTCCGGTACCAGGGGGAGATGACGACGAGACCCCGCGGTGGCTTGGCGATTGCAAGAGGTGGGTCCTGTTGTGGCCAAAGAGTCTGCTTCGTCTGGAGGCGGCCGGGAGCACACCCACGACCACGCAGCCTCAGCAAGGTATGAACATCAACACCCCACCTACCCAATTAGCGTCACCTGTCATGCCGGGTGATAGCGGACGGGGTGAGGAAGAGGCTCCATTAGTCGCTGATGACGTCGCCGCCGTCGAAGAAGCAATGCATGATATCGATGCCATGGATGAGGATGAGGATGACGATGACACTCTACAGTTTATCAATACTGGCGCCTATGACAACGGAGGATTGATGGCTCAGCTGAGTACTCAGGGTTTGAGCGTCATGAGTCGGTGCCTGAATTGCCACCTCCGGAGGCTGAACGTATTATAGACGACCCTCTAGTACCAAAGAAGCATAGGAAGAAAGCGAGAAAAGGCAACAAAGATGCTTCTATGATCCAGCCGCCACCGCAGCCTCGGGTTCAAGACCGTATACCTATCCCCGGTGCGGCAAAGCACCATATCCCCGGTCATCCGAACCTACCTAAGGCAGCGTTAGAGGCCATATACAATGATCTAAGGAGACTTCATGACGATGTGCTGTAGAGAGAGAAAAGCCTAATCGCCTCGGAAAATCCAGGATACCCACTCTACGTGGTTAACGTGACGCGGCAAAGGTTGTACGTCGACACATTACCCGCGGAGAAGTTCTTCCTTCGATTCGATTACATCTTCGACATTTTCACTTGAAAAAGCTGGATTTTACGTTTTTCCGCCTTTTTGCCTTGCACATGAACTACATCATCAGGATTGAGCACATACCTTATATCTGTGTCGCTGACCCATACTTCATGCACGAGGCCTTCTTGGCAGTCTACCCAGCGCACCGTGAATACGCGAGGGACTACATCGCCAATTTCATGGTCGCCGATAAGGACAAGGAGACGATTCTCGTGCCTTATCATCCCATGTAAGTCATCCATGCGGATATCCTTCCTTCGATTTCAATCATTCATTTGCATGGTGGAGGCTAATTTGAGGTGTACTTATTTTGCACAGCGATGGGCGCGCCGTCTTCATCATCCTTTACCCCCGATTCTTGCACGCTCTTTACTTGGACTCGTCGAAGAACATGAAGAAAAAGGATTACACCCACATCAAGTCTGTTCTCGATAGTGCTATCTTTATCTACGGCGCACGGGGTGGAGAGATCAAGACCAAGAAGACAAGGGACTGCAGGACCTGCTTCGGCCATAAGACCGACTTCTGCTGCATCCAGCAACCGAGTGGTACTCTTAGTGATGGATTCTATGTCCTCCACCACATGTTGGAGTACAGACGGGATCAGCAGAACCTTCGCATGTCACCTACATCCAGCGATGCCCATATTCTGCAATGGGCAAAGAACCTAGGAGATATCCCGGATCATCGACTTCGAGCTGAGTTCTATCACATCCAGCGTGAACTTGCCCAAATCATCATGAAGGAGGTCCTCGAAAAAACAGGGATGTTCTATGAGGAAGGGCAAATGTCGCGGGAAGACGTCAGAACACGCGTAGCCGCTCAGTGTCTCGACCTGAAGCCTTTCACTAAGCTCGGGGACTATCTCCCTGACTTGGATGGATGGCACGACATGTTGGAGTGATTGATGATATATGACAATGTGTCCGTTTAGTCCATACTTTCTGTATGACGAAACTCTGAGTTATGCACGACGAAGCTTTATTTGTGATGTAATTAAACCGTCCTCCTCAACTAGCGAAGATCACTCTAGTTAGGGCATTTTGGGTACGATGAACTTTGTTATTTATGCTTATGATATGTTGCTTCTATTTTTGCCAAGTCTGTCTCTTTCTGTTGCTCAACTATATATGTTGCATATCATCGACTCATGTGATGATGCAGGTGCATAGATCATCGATGGCGAAGAAGTGCTACGCCAGGAGTATACGACGAGTGGCCGGAGTGTCAGGCCCAGGTGTACCGGTTTCCGAGCGACAGCCAGTAGTTAGTTTAGGTTCACGCTAATGCGAGAGAGGGATACAAACTCATGTACTGCATAGTTCCTCTCTCACTCATAGTGATAGCTCTTCTCACGTATATCATTGTTTAGATGGATGACGATGTAGTTGCAAGTAATCAAGACTTGTATTGCTATTTTCGAGATGATGACGAGAGACCACTTTGTGTTGGATGATGATTATGATGATGACATGATTTGATGAGACTATTTGTATGTATATGCTATGATTACATTTGTATGTGTATGATATGCTAAAGATTATTGTATAAAGCCTATTCAAATACAAAACAAATATGCAGAAAAAAAAACAGAAACTAATAAAACTAGCAGTAGCGAGGGGAATAAAGTTAGCAGCAGCGCGCTCTTACCAGTAGCGCGTCCTAGTTAAAAGCGCTGCAGCTATTAGCAGTAGCGTGTTACACTGAAGCTCGCTGCTGCTAGCCATGTATAGCAGTAGCGTGGGACAACACGCGCTACTGCTACATGTTAGCTGTAGCGCCTTATCAGTAGCGCAGCACCCCGCGCTACTGCTAGGCAAAAAACCAACGCTACTGCTAGGCTTTTCCCTAGTAGTGTATGGTAATATGTGGGAGGTACTAGTGAATGATTGTGGTTTAGTAAGAATATTGGTGTTAAGATTTGTGATTCCTGAAGCATGCACGTATAGTCTCCTGTTATGCTAAGAAGTTGGAGCACGATTTATTATTGACTGTCTTCCTTTGCGTGAAGGTTGGGGGCACGCGATGGTTAACTCCTACCAACCTCCCCCCTAGTGGCATGCATAGTAGTACTTTGCTTCGAGGGCTAATAGACTTTCGCAATAAGTATGTGAGTTCTTTATGACTAATGTGAGTCCATGGATTATACACACTCTCACCTTTCCGACATTTGCTAGCCTCTTCGGTACTATGCATTGCCCTTTCTCACCTCGAGATGTGGTGCAAACTTCCCCGGTGCATCCAAACCCCGTGATATGATACGCTCTATCACACATAAGCCTCCTTATATCTTCCTCAAAACAGCCATCATACCGACCTATTATGGCATTTCCATAGCCATTCCGAGATATATTGCCATGCAACTTCCACCGTTTCATTATTCTGACACACATCATCATTGTCATATTGCTTTGCATGATCATATAGCTGACATAGTATTTGTGGCTCAACCACCGTTCATCATTTTTATACATGTTACGCTAGATCATTGCACATCCTGGTACACTGCCAGAGGCATTCATATAGAGTCATATTTTGTTCAAGTATCGAGTTGTAATTTTGAGTTGTAAGCAAATAGAAGTGTGATGATCATCATTATTCATTATTAGAGCATTGTCCCAATGAGGAAATAAATAATAGTAATATAAAAAAGCCAAAAAGAGCCTAGAAAAAAAGAGGCCAAAAAGAGCCATTTTTTGCCTCTTTTTTTCTAGGCTCTTTTTGGCTTTTTTATATTACTATTATTTATTTCCTCATTGGGACAATGTTATTATCTTTTTCCACATTTGTGCTTCAAAGTAGCACCATGTTTTTCGTATTAAGAGTCTCCTATGTAGTCACTTTCATATACAAGTGGGATTTTTCATTATAGAACTTGGCTTGTATATTCCGATGATGGGCTTCCTCAAATGCCCGAGGTCTTCTAGAGCAAGCAAGTTGGATCCACACCCACTTAGTTTTCATTTTGAGCTTTCATACACTTATAGCTCTTAGTGCATCTGCTGCATGGCAATCCCTAGTCCTTGCATTGACATCAATTGATGGGCATCTCCATAGCCCGTTGATTAGCCTCGTCGATGTGAGACTTTCTCCTTTTTTGTCTTCTCCATATTAATCTCTACCACCATACTCTATTCCACCCATAGTGCTATATCCATGGCTTGCGCTCATGTATTGCGTGGGGGTTGGAAAAGCTGAAGCGTGTTAAAAACTATGAACCAATTGCTTGGCAGACACCGAGGTAGTGCATTATTTATACTTCGTGTTAAGAAGATGGAGCATGACAAGGATATATGATTTTGTAGGGATAGCGTTCTTTAGCATTTTTATTTTGAAAGACATGATTGTTTGATGGTATGCCTGAGTATTGATGTCTTTATGTCAAATTATAGACTATTGCTTTGAATCATTCGGATCTAAATATTCATACCATAAAAGAAAGATTACATGATGAACATGTTAGGTAACATTCCACATCAAAAGTTATGTTTTTATCATTTACCTACTCGAGGACAAGCATGAATTAAGCTTGGGGATGCTTGATATATCTCCAATGTATCTATAATTTTTTATTGTTCCATGCTATTATACTATCACTCTTGGATGTTTTATATGCAATTATATATCATTTTTTGGGACTAACCTATTGACCTAGTGCCAAGTGCTAATTGCTATTTTTTGCCTGTTTTTGGTTTTCCAAGAATTCTGTACCGAATGAAGTCCAAACACTATGAAACTTTCTAACAATTTTTTCTGGACAAGAGAGACCCTAGAAGCTTCGGGAGGAGACCAGAAGGAAAACGAGGAGACGGCAAGGCAATAGGGTGTGCCCTGATGCCTTGTGGGCCCCTCGTGGCTCCGTTTGACCTAATTCCACCTCTATAAATTCTCTAAACTCGGGAAACCAACAGAGAGCCACCCAAAATAATTTTTCCGCTGCCGCAAGCTTCCGTTCTTCCACAATCCCATCTGGAGGCCGTTTCCGGTACTCTGCCAGAGGGGGAATCGGTCACGGAGGGCTTCTACATCAACCTTACTACCCTTCTGATGATGTGTGAGTAGTTCAGCACAAACCTACAGGTCCATAGCTAGTATCTAGATGGCTTCTTATCTCTCTTTGATCTTCAATACAATGTTCTCCTTGATGTTCTTGGAGATCTATTCGATGTAATCTTGTTTTGCGGTATGTTTGTCGGGATCCAATGAATTGTGGGTTTATGATCAGATTATTCATGAATATTAATTAAGTCTTCTCTGAATTCTTTTATGCATGATTATTACAGCTTTGTATTTCTCTTCGATCTATCCGTTTGGTTTGGCCAACTAGATTGATTTATCTTGCAACGGGAGAGGTGCTTTGTAATGGGTTCAATCTTGCAGTGCTCAATCCTAGTGACAGAAGGGGACATGACACGTATTTGTATTGTTTTCATTAAGGGGAAAACGACAGGGTTTATTCATATTGATTGGGTTTAGTTTGTCTACATCATGTCATCTTGCTTAAGGCGTTACTCCGTTTCTTATGAACTTAATACTCTAGATGCATGTTGGATAGTGGTCAATGGGTGGAGTCATAGTAGTAGATGTAGGCAGAAGTCGGTCTACTTATCTCAGACGTGATGCCTATATACATGATCATTTCCTTGAATATCATCATAACTATGTGCTTTTCTATCAATTGCCCAACAGTAATTTCTTTACCCACCATATGTTTTTTGTTCGAGAGAGAAGCCTCTAGTGAAAACTATGGCCCCCCAGGTCTACCTTAATCATATATTAAATCCAAAAATACCTTGCTGCAATTTATTTATCATTCTTTTATTTTGTGTTTTATTTATTTATCTATTACTATCAGATTTGATCCTTGCAAATAACCCAAGGGGATTGACAACCCCCTTGATCGCGTTGGGTGCAAGTATTTGCTCTTTTGTGTGTAGGTGTTGTTAACGAGGTTTTGCGTGGTTCTCCTACTAGATTGATAACCTTAGTTCTTAACTGAGGGAAATACTTATCTCCACTGTACTGCATCATCTTATCCTCTTCGAGGAAATCCCAATGCAACTCACAAGTAGCAACCCAAAACAAGCCTCTAAAAGGATGATTATCCATGTTAGCAAGTGTAAATAAAAATCACCACGTATGATAGAAGCTCCCTTACCAAATTCCACTTACCAAGAGTGCTACAGTCCCCGACAATGGCGCCAAATAAGATTCTTCATGACCCACAAGTATAGGGGATCAATCTTAGTCCTTTTGATAAGTAAGAGTGTCGAACCCAACAAGGAGCAGAAGTAATTGATAGGCAGTTTTCAGCAAGGTTTTCACTGCAAGTGTTGTAAGATAGTTTTGATAGATAATTTGATAGCAAGATAATTTTTAACAAGTAACAAGTAACAAAATTAGCAAGGTGCAGCAAGTGTCCCAATCCTTAATTGAGCTAAGGACAAGCCAGTGATACTTCTTATAGTGATTAAAACGCTCTTGAGGACACACGGGAATATCGCCAAGTTACTTTCACCATGATTCATTGATTGAACATTCATTGACTTGATAAGTGTTACGTGGGTGCACGAGAGCTAAGGTATTGTTCTTACTTGAACAAATATGTACTTATGATTATACTCTCCATGCAAGCATATGCAAATACAAGAAAAGTAATTAAGATAAATCTAACCATAGCATTAACATGTGGATCCAAAACAACCCCTCACAGAACAATTCGTAAGCTGAGGTTTAGGTTTTTATCCCTGCTGCAACCCATCATCTACAAACTAATTCCATGATGCCTCACCTATGCCCAAAGATGGTGAAGAGTCATGTAGTCGACGTTCACATAACACCTAGAGGAAGAACAACAGAACATAATATCAAAACATTGAACAGTGATCAACTTCACATGACTACTAAAAACTAGACTTCTCTCAAGTCCTGAAGAACAAATAGAACTAATTACAACTCCTCATATTTATCATGATAAGTGGGTATAAATATGTGTTTAAAAATCTGAACATAACAATATTCCACCAATTGAACTAACAAGCATCAACTACAAGATGTAATCAACACTACTAGCACCCCCCAGGTACCAATCTGAGGTTTGATACAAAGATTGAACACAAGAGAGGAACTAGGGTTTGGAGATGAGATGGGGCTGATGAAGATGTTGATGAAGGTGATGATCCTCACGATGATTGGAGCATTGGTGATGATGAAGGCTTCTATTTCCCCCTCCTGGAGGGAAGTTTTCCTGGAGGAATCACTCCATCGGAGAACAAAAGTACTCTTGCCCTAATTCCACCTCAAGATGGCGGCGGAAAGTATCAAAACTTTTCTGTGATTTTTTCAAGGGTAAATGGGATTTTAATGCAAAATTATGTCGGGAAATGAGCCACCAGGGGCCCACAAGGGCAGGGGCGTGACCAGGGGGTAGGTCGTACCACCTGTCCTTGTGGCTGGCTGGTGGGGCCCCTCTGGCACATCTTTGCTCCAATATTCTTTATATATTCCAAAATAATTCTCCAAAAATCCATGCTTCATTTTGAGCTCCAGAGAATTGCTTTCTCTCCATATGCTATTTTAGGTCCAGAATTCCAACTGTCGGCAATCTCCCTCTCTTTGTATAACTTGCATTTTTAAGAAAGAAAATGCTTTAGAATTGCACCATAATTTGAAATATATCATTAGAATAAGATAATTTACAATAGGAAATTATGATGCAAAATGGACGTATCAGCCATTTGGCGATGATCCCTCCAAGACCATTAAGATTGGCGACCAGCTTGTAAGTGCATCTAGTGCCACCCCTTGTTGGTTTTGGAGTATTGACAACAAACTTGCTTGAGGGACTAATGTGTTTGTAAGATTCACAGGAGAACACAGGTAGAAGTCCCTATTGATTCGGTTTACTCATCAAAGATGACCCCTAAAACTGTATGAACACATTGAAGATAATGGTGGTTCACGAAGACATTTGTTTTGAAGACAATGGTACGCGAAGACTTTCTCTTGAAGACAATGGAGCATGAAGACATAGTGTTTTTGTTGTTTCAATTTCTTCTTTCTTGAGTCATAGGAACCACCACACTGTTTAGTGGGGTCGAGGTAAACAAAGTCAGAAAACTGACGTGATGCTCAACCTAAAATCCTATGTCTTGCAGTGAAGACAATGAGAGGAAACCTCTTCCAGAGTTGGTTGAGTCAGCTTTACTTGGAGCTCAAGTAAAGTTGTCGCGTGTGTTTGAAATCCGACCATTGGACACGTGTCGGTTGTCCACTGACCCAGGGTCATTTCCGACATATCATGTCGGGTTGCCTCCAGCCTATAAATAGCCCACCCCCTCCACCATAAGTTGGTGGCTACTTCGAGTTAGTGCACAACTTTTGTCGTTTGAGAGCAACCCACCTCCTAAGCCTTTAAGAGAGAATCCTTGCAAGGACAAAACCCAAAACACCCAGAGCCAAAAGTGATTGAGCATCACTGAAGCCTTTCTATTCCGCGTGAACCGAAGACTTATTACACTTGAAGACTGTGATCTTCCAGCCGGTTAGGCATCGCATTCTGAGCATCCAGGATTCATTGTGGATTGCCGGTGAATGAAGTCTGTGAAGGTTTGGAAGTCTACCTTGAAGACTTGTCTGAGTGATTGTGCGAGATTTGCGGATCTTAGCTCAAGGGGAATAAGGTGAAGACTAGGTCTTCAGAGTTCAATCTCAGCCTCCCCACCAGACGTACAGCTGTCACAGCAGTTGAACTGGTCAAACAAATCACGTGTCTTCTCCGAGCAACTGGTTCTATCACTTCACTCCTTTACTTACTGTTTAGTTTAATGAAGCCTTTGCATGCTCGTTCTGTTCGAAGACATTGTGTGAAGACATGCCCTCTGACTACATCTTTGTCTTCACACTGTCTTCCTAAATTACTCTATACTACCTAGTTGTTGTTTGTTTCACATGTCACTTCAACTATTGTAGACATACCAACATGCCTAGCATAGTTTATCTTCCATTGTATCCTGTTTAGTTGTTGTTTTAGTTTCACGTCTTCGAAGACATTGCCTGTTTTGAAGACTTTCATGAAAATTGCTATTCACCCCACCCCCTCTAGTCGATAACTAACACTTTCATGGCTCGCTGCTAAATAGGAAGGCGACCTCATCGCCTTCCTCCGGGAGAACGTTGATGTGTTTGCATGGCAACCATCAGATATCCTTGGGGCCCCTAAAGAGGTGATTCAGCATCACTATTTCCAGTCCCCTAGTGTTGGTGCAATTCCTTTACCCGAGAGTTTTCTAGATTGTTGTTAGAACAATGAGGGACTAATTTGTTTACTAGTGCACACAAAGGAAGTAATCCCTTGAGTTTTGAGAAGTTTGCTATAAACTTCAGTGAAAGTTATCTACTCTGCAGAGAAGATTGATATGTTTCGAGGAGTTTGATTCCGAGAAGATTGTGTGTTTGAGACGGCCCCTAAAAAGATTGCTAACGTGATGCAATCGGTACGTGAGGCGTCCAAGAAGAAATGACTAGAGCAAAGAGGAATAGATAAAGTGAAGGCATAGCATTTGTTTTGTTGTTTCATTTTCTTCCGCTGAGTCATAGGACCACCATACTATTAAGAGGGGTACAAGTATTTCGAGACTTATGTCTATTGTGATGCTTAACCAAAACCTATCCTTTGTGAGTTGATAGAAATCTCTTTGTGCCTTCATTCATTAACTTGTTAGCCAGGGACGGTGATCTTCAGGGCTGCGAGAGAAATGTTCTAGCAGAGGAGTCAACTTTACTTGTTCTTTGATACATGCTACTTCTTGAGCTTGCGTTGGTTTTTCCCTTGAAGAGGAAAGGGTGATGCAGCACATTAGAAATAAGTATTTCCCTTAGTTAAGAACCAAGGTATCAATCCAGTAGGAGAAACGCGCAAGTCCCCAATAGATGCACCTGCACAAACAATCAAACACTTGCACCCAACGTGATAAAGGGGTTGTCAATCCCTTCACGGTCACTTGCAAAGGTGAGATCTGACAGAGATAGAAAAGACTAAACAAAAGATAAAATATTTTTGGGTTTTCTGGTTTATAGAACTGAAAGTAAAAGATTGCAAAATAGTAGATCGGAAACAAATATGATGGAAAATAGACCCGGGGGCCATAGGTTTCACTAGAGGCTTCTCTCTTGAAGGCAAATAATACGATGGGTGAACAAATTACTGTCGAGCAATTGATAGAAAAGAGCAAAGTTATGACAATATCCAAGGCAATGATTATGCATATAGGCATAACGTCCGTGTCAAGTAGACCGACTCCTGCCTCCATCTACTACTATTACTCCACACATTGACTGCTATCCAGCATGCATCTAGAGTATTAAGTTCATAAAGAACGGAGTAACACCTTAAGTAAGATGACATGATGTAGAGGAATAAACTCAAGCAATATGATGAAAACCCCATCTTTTTATCCTCGACGGCAACAATTCAATATGTGTCTCGCTACCCCTACTTTATCACTGGGTGAAATCCCGCAAGATTGAACCCAAAGCTAAGCACCTCTCCTATTGCAAGAAAAACCAATCTAGTTGGCCAAACCAAACCGATAATTCAAAGAGAAATACATAGATATCAAATCATGCATAAAAGAATTCAGAGCAGATTCAAATAATATTCATAGATAAGCTGATCATAAATCCACAATTCATCGGATCTCGACAAACACACCGCAAAACAAGATTACATCGGATAGATCTCCAAGAACATCAAGGAGAACATGGTATTGAGAATCAAAGAGAGAGAAGAAGCCATCTAGCTACTAGATATGGACCCGTAGGTCTGTGGTAAACTACCCACGCTTCATCGGAAGGGCAATAGGGTTGATGTAGATGCCCTCCATGATTGAATCCCCCTCCGGCCAGATGCCGCAAAAGGTCCCAAGATGGGATCTCACGGGAACAGAAGGTTGCGGTGGTGGAAAAGTGTTTTCCTGGCTCTCTCTGAGGGTTCTGGAATATATGTGAATATATAGGACAAAGGGCTAGATCAGGGGATCCCTGAGGGGGCCACAAGGAAGGGGCGCCCCCCTAGGGCGCGCCCTCCACCCTTGCTGCCGCCTCGTGGCTCTTCTGGCTTGGCCTCCAAGTCCTCTGGGTGTCTTCTAGTCCAAGAAAAATCATCGTAAAGTTTTATTCCGTTTGGTATTCCTTTTCTGCGAAGCTCAAAAAAAAGGAAAAACAGAAACTGGCACTGGGCTCTAGGTTAATAAGTTAGTCCCAAAAATAATATAAAATAGCATAGTAATGCATATAAAACATCCAAAACAGATAATATAATAGCATGGAACAATAAAAAATTATAGATACGTTGGAGACGTATCAAGCATCCCCAAGCTTAATTCCTGCTCGTCCTCGAGTAGGTAAATGATAAAAACAGAATTTTTGATGTGGAATGCTACCTAACATATTTATCCATGTAATTTTCTTCATTGTGGCATGAATGTTCAGATCCATAAGATTCAAAACAAAAGTTTAATATTGACATAAAAACAATAATACTTCAAGCATACTAATAAAGCAATCATGTCTTCTCAAAATAACATGGCCAAAGAAAGTTATCCCTACAAAATCATATAGTTTGGCTATGCTCCATCTTCATCACACAAAGTATTAAATCATGCACAACCCCAATGACAAGCCAAGCAATTGTTTCATACTTTTGATGTTCTCAAACCTTTTCAACTTTCACGCAATACATGAGTGTGAGCCATGGATATAGCACTATAGGTGGAATAGAATATGGTGGTTGTGGAGAAGACAAAAAGAAGGAGATAGTCTCACATCAACTAGGCGTATCAACGAGCTATGGAGATGCCCATCAATAGATATCAATGTGAGTGAGTAGGGATTTCCATGCAACGGATGCACTAGAGCTATAAGTTTATGAAAGCTCAAAAAGAAACTAAGTGGGTGTGCATCCAACTCGCTTGCTCACGAAGACCTAGGGCAATTTGAAGAAGCCCATCATTGGAATATACAAGCCAAGTTCCATAATGACAAATTCCCACTAGTATATGAAAGTGACAACATAGGAGGCTCTCTATCATGAAGATCATGGTGCTACTTTGAAGCACAAGTGTGGAAAAAGGATAGTAACATTGTCTTCTCTCTTTTCTCTCATTTTTTTCTTTTTTTTGTGGGCTTCTTTGGCCTCTTTTATTTTTTTGTGGGCTTCTTTAGCCTCTTTTATTTTTTTATAAAGTCCATAGACTCATCCCAACTTGTGAGGGAATCCTAGCTTCCATCATCCTTTCCTCACATGGGACAATGCTCTAATAATGATGATCATCACACTTTTATTTACTTACAACTCAAGAATTACAACTCGATACTTAGAACGAAAATATGACTCTATATGAATGCCTCCAGCGGTGCACCAGGATGTGCAATGATCTAGCATAGCAATTGACATAAAAAAATGGACAAGCCATGTAAACATCATGCAAGCTATCTTACGATCATGCAAGATAATATGACAATGATGGAGCGTGTCATAATAAAACGGAACGGTGGAAGTTGCTTGGCAATATATCTCGGAATGGCTATGGAAATGCCATAATAGGTAGGTATGGTGGCCGTTTTGAGGAAGGTATATGGTGGGTGTAAGGCACCGGCGAAAGTTGCATGGTACTAGAGAGGCTAGCAATGGTGGAAGGGTGAGAGTGCGTATAATCCATGGACTCAACATTAGTCATAAAGAACTCACATACTTATTGCAAAAGTCTATTAGTTATTGAAACAAAGTACTACGCGCATGCTCCTAGGGGGATAGATTTGTAGGAAAAGACCATCGCTCGTCCCCGACTGCCACTCATAAGGAAGGCAATCAATAAATAAATCATGCTCCGACTTCATCACATAACGGTTCACCATACGTGCATGCTACGGGAATCACAAACTTTAACACAAGTATTTCTACCAATCCACAATTACTCACTAGCATGACTCTAATATCACCATCTTTATATCTCAAAACGATCATAAGGAATCAAACTTCTCATAGTATTCAATGCACTTTATATGAAAGTTTTTATTATATCCCTCTTGGATGCCCATCATATTAGGACTAAATTCATAACCAAAGAAAATTACCACGCTGTTTAGAGAGACTCTCAAAATAATATAAGTGAAGCATGAGATTTCAATAATTTCTATAAAATAAAGCCACCGCCGTGCTCTAAAAAGATATAAGTGAAGCACTAGAGCAATATTGCCTAGCTCAAAAGATATAAGTGAAGCACATAGCGTATTCTAATAAATCACGATTCATGCGTGTCCCTCTCAAAAGTTATGTACAGCAAGGATGAATGTGGCAAACTAAAAATCAGAGACTCAAATCATACAAGACGCTCCAAACAAAACACATATCATGTGGTGAATAAAAATATAGCCTCAAGTAAATTTACCGATAGACGAAGACGAAAGAGGGGATGCCATCCGGGGAATCCCCAAGCTTAGGCTCTTGGTTGTCCTTGAATATTACCTTGGGTTGCCTTGGGCATCCCCAAGCTTAGGCTCTTTCCACTCCTTATTCCATAGTCCATCAAATCTTTACCCAAAACTTGAAAACTTCACAACACAAAACTCAACAAAAAACTCATGAGATCCGTTAGTATAAGAAAATAAATCATCACTCTTGGTACTGTTGTGAAGTCATTCTTTATTTAAATTGGTGTAATATCTACTGTATTCCAACTTTTACATGGTTCATACCCCCCGATACTACCCATAGATTCATCAAAATAAGCAAACAACACATAGAAAGCAGAATCTGTCAAAAACAGAACAGTCTGCGAAGATCTGAATTGTTCTAATAATTATGTAACTCCAAAAATTCTGAAACATTAGGACAACATAGGAAATTTTTATATCAATCTTGTGTAAAAAATTCAGGGTTTTTCCGCGCTCCACTGATTTTAAACAATCTTGTGACTGGACGAAAATGTTTCTGTTTTTCAGCAAGATCAAATCAACTATCACCGTAAGCCATCCCAAAGGTCTTACTTGGCACAAACACTAATTAAAACATTAAAAACATCTAACCAGAGGCTATATGAAAAAATTAATGAAAAACAGAACCAAAAAAACAAGAACAAAAATAAAATTGGGTTGCCTCCCAACAAGCGCTATTGTTTAACGCCCTTAGCTAGGCATAAAAACACATAGATCTAGGTATTGTAATAAAAGTGAGGGAGATCATCCATGCTCATCTCATATTCCGTCCTCTCAGCAGCAAGCTTTCTTTGTGGCAAACAAAAATAATCAAAAGGGCTAAATTTGATAGGGTACGGATCTATAAGATCAAGTTTGGGAGGAATTGGTTCCTCCTTTGGCCCTTTGTAATTGATAACTATTTCTTCATTGTAAACGTTCCTTTGATTAAAAGCCCTAAGTTTATCCTTAAGCACAAAACCTAATCCATTCCTTTGTGTAGAAGGATTATTGTTGAGCTCAGAAATTTTATCAATCAAAACATCGGTAGGAACCTTTTTTCTTAGGTTTTCATTGCAAGCAGCATAATCCGGAGATTGCAATCTCCTAGTTTCTTATTGATTAAAAAGGATCTCTTCTATAGGGGGACAACCACCATTAATATTATAATGAGCAAATATTTCGCCGGCCTCTTTCATGATAAACCTAAATTCATGAGCTAGAAATATAGTGGTGACACGCTTAACAGAAGGATCATGAATATTGGAAAATTCTAGTAAAAGCCTTTGTATGCATGGATGTATGTGAACAAATTGTCTTTCCAATTCAACTATAAGCAAAGATATCGCATCCGCAAGACTAATTATTTTATTCAGAATTGACCCCCCAAGCATAGGCAAAGTACCAGCACAAGTAAAGAAATCTTGAATAACCCCTTTCCAATAATGTTACCACTACCTACACGGAGTTTTTTAGTGTGAATAATAGTGGGTTCTTCTCCATGAGGATCATTGTTGGCAACATCATTAAAACTTCCATCAAAATCATTGCCATCTTTTTCAATGATAAACTCCCCAGATTCAGACATGGTGGCAAAAACTGATCTAGCAAACGAACAACAAAAAGGCAAACGAAAAGGCGAACGGAAGAAGGGCGAATAAAAAGGCAAATCTTTTTGTGTTTTTCTGAAAATCATTTTAGAAGTGGGGGAGAGGAAAACGAGAGGCAAATGGTGAATAATGTAATGCAAGAGATGAGAGTTTATGATGGGTACTTGGTAGGCTTGACGTTGATCTCCCCGGCAACGGCGCCAGAAATTCTTCCTGCTACTTCTTGACTTTGCGTTGGTTTTTCCCTTGAAGAGGAAAGGGTGATGCAGCACAGTAGAGATAAGTATTTCCCTCAGTTAAGAACCAAAGTATCAATCCAGTAGGAGAAACGCGCAAGTCCCCAATAGATGCACCTGCACAAACAATCAAACACTTGCACCCAACGTGATAAAGGGGTTGTCAATCCCTTCACGGTCACTTGCAAAGGTGAGATCTGACAGAGATAGAAAAGACTAAACAAAAGATAAAATATTTTTGGGTTTTCTGGTTTATAGAACTGAAAGTAAAAGATTGCAAAATAGTAGATCGGAAACAAATATGATGGAAAATAGACCCGGGGGCCATAGGTTTCACTAGAGGCTTCTCTCTTGAAGGCAAATAATACGGTGGGTGAACAAATTACTGTCGAGCAATTGATAGAAAAGCGCAAAGTTATGACGATATCCAAGGCAATGATTATGCATATAGGCATAACGTCCGTGTCAAGTAGACCGACTCCTGCCTACATCTACTACTATTACTCCACACATTGACCGCTATCCAGCATGCATCTAGAGTATTAAGTTCATAAAGAACGGAGTAACGCCTTAAGTAAGATGACATGATGTAGAGGAATAAACTCAAGCAATATGATGAAAACCCCATCTTTTTATCCTCGACGGCAACAATTCAATACGTGTCTCGCTACCCCTACTTTATCACTGGGTGAAATCCCGCAAGATTGAACCCAAAGCTAAGCACCTCTCCTATTGCAAGAAAAACCAATCTAGTTGGCCAAACCAAACCGATAATTCAAAGAGAAATACATAGATATCAAATCATGCATAAAAGAATTCAGAGCAGATTCAAATAATATTCATAGATAAGCTGATCATAAATCCACAATTCATCGGATCTCGACAAACACACCGCAAAACAAGATTACATCGGATAGATCTCCAAGAACAACGAGGAGAACATGGTATTGAGAATTAAAGAGAGAGAAGAAGCCATATAGATACTAGATATGGACCCGTAGGTCTGTGGTAAACTACTCACGCTTCATCGGAAGGGCAATAGGGTTGATGTAGATGCCCTTCGTGATCGAATCCCCCTTCGGCCGGATGCCGCAAAAGGTCCCAAGATGGGATCTCACGGGAACAGAAGGTTGCGGTGGTGGAAAAGTATTTTCCTGGCTCTCTCTGAGGGTTCTGGAATATATGTGAATATATAGGACAAAGGGCTAGATCAGGGGATCCCCGAGGGGGCCACAAGGCAGGGGGCGCCCCCCTAGGGCGCGCCCTCCACCCTTGTTGCCACCTCGTGGCTCTTCTGGCTTGGCCTCCAAGTCCTCTGGGTGTCTTCTAGTCCAAGAAAAATCATCGTAAAGCTTTATTCCGTTTGATATTCCTTTTCTGCGAAGCTCAAAAACAAGAAAAAAACAGAAAATGGTATTGGGCTCTAGGTTAATAAGTTAGTCCCAAAAATAATATAAAATAGCATAGTAATGCATATAAAACATCCAAAACAGATAATATAATAGCATGGAACAATAAAAAATTATAGATACATTGGAGACGTATCAATACACTGGTACAGCGAGCTGCTATACAAACAATTTTTAACCCCTTTTCGTGATGGCATTTTAAACCGTCGCCTTGCCAGTGTGTGCGATAGGGAGGTACTTCCCACACGACCCAGAAATCGTCGGGGATAGGGAGTAGCAATGCATACCTTTTGCGTAACTAAGCGTATGCGATGCCGACATCTATCCCAAACGCGAGTCTTCAGACAACTATTTGTGATATCTCACGTATCCCTAACGCTCCATCCTTGCTACTCATTTGTGCTCACATTACCATGGCAGTCGCTATTCTGTGGTGCTACGTTTACGATGCGCGCCCCATCACAAACAGTTCACGATTATAGAACATGTATGATAAGCAGACAATCACACACATTCACTTCTACCGAACCGTATGCAATATATAATTAAGAATATTAGCTAATCATTGTACGAGTGTCGGATAGGATTACGAAATGTCGGACCGTCATACCAGTGTCGTACAGGATAACTATCGCACACGCTATTATGTGGTGCAACATTTATGATGCGTACGACATCCGAAACAGTTCATGATTGTAAACCATGTACGATAAGGCGACTATCACAAGCATTTAGTTTGCTCGCACCATTTGTGATATTGTCTGACATCACACACGCTTCACAAATGGCAACTGTGTGCATGGTCACACACGTTTCCTCTCTGCAAACCATTTCGAATTATGATGTATATCATGCACATTTGTGCTTTACAGACCATGTGCGCCGTAATGACCTGCAGAGCGTATTTTCACCCTAATTTAATTACTGCTATATAAAATTGTACCAAATTTGAATTTGAAAGTAGACTATAACTTCATTCATATCCATCAAGTTCAACAACCAATGCGTTATTCGATTCACAGGTACATATATTCAAGAATTACATAAAACAAGAATTACATAAGCATCAAATAAAGAATGATGAACCAGGGTTGTATACTTGTACTATTAAATACGGTAAAGAAAGAGGTGAAAGACATTCTGGTTGCTGAACAAGGTGAAGTGAAATGCCCCTATGGTGCTCTCCTCCATGCAGAAGGCAAGCATGACTCTAGTCCAAACCCTTGTGATGGCCGACCGCCCATCATGTAGCTCGAGAGGTAATCTTGAGTGAACTGCTTTGGGAACCACTACAAAGGAAAAAGATTCAGACATTGTCATCTAACACAACTCATTATGGGCAGTAAAAAGAAGGCTACAGAGCTCTTACATACCATGCTGCAGTTCACTATTGTCTTGGATACGGTATAAACAAATAGTTTAATTGCCATCTTTTGACCCATTTTAATAACAATCTTTATCAGTTTCCTCACTTGATGCTAGTTCATGAATATCTCATTTCCCCATACGCAAAAAGGGTTGAAGCGCGGATCTTTACCAATGACATATGTACCTAAAAGCACCAAGTTAATATTAGAAGTTAAATAGCAAATGCACAATGATGTAGTACAACACTCCTTCCGTCCCATTATATAAGATCTTATTACATCCAATATACTTACATATTGAATGAATTAACATCTTATATTATGGGGCGGATGGAGTTTATTACATTGTTACAAATATCGGCCGATTAACTGCAGTTAAATGCTATTGTGGTGTTGTTGTTGTTATTGCTGCTCTTCTATGTATATCTAGACATCATCAGAACATTAAGGTAAAACTCTTCCTTGTTGCTATGTAGCCTAGGATTGCATATTTAGTCATTCAGTACAATGCATGTTGCTATGTAGCCTCAGATATATTAGATATGGCCCCTAGTTAACCTACCGATAAATGGGTTATAGATATATTCGGTGAAATGTCTGATTCGATGATTAATCCCTTATCAGCCCCCAACCTATACGGTACCAGCTACCGATACCCTGAACAGTGAGTATATATAAGCCATGGGATGAACCTAACCTCGATGGAAAATAGCAGTTGTTCGCAATATTGTCCTGTGTAAGTACATCTAAAGGCATGTTAAGCACAACAGGCTAAACGTCAACCAAATATATCCATGGTAGACAACATGACCTCCAAATGATAGCTTCAGTGTGCAGGTTTAAGCATGCTAGTTAAGCAAAACAAGAAGTGTAAAGGTGTGTTAACTGCAACAGGCATAACATTTAAAAACAAGCAAATACAGTCATTCAAACTGGTATTGTACGGGTCTAAGTACACTAGTTATTGTTAAAAAATGGAAAGGCGTGTTAATTACAACATCCTTAATAGCAACCAAATATCATCATTCATAGTGGTATTGTTGAAACTGTTATTGATGAAACTGGACTGCACAGTAAATAGTTGCACATGTGGAGCATCACATGGTCAATAACTGAAATAAACAAGGCATAAGGCCATCTCTAGCCGATCCCCTAAAAGTTAACAGAGTAAAACCCTTAGTGGAGTACATATACTCCATTGATTTTTGGCCGTTTCTTGTCGATCCCCTAAACTTGACGGAGTAAACTTCAATATGATCAAGTTCAAAGCAATTTGAACCGAAAGTAGCATGCATTCAAACATAAACATAGATAGATTTGCACAACAGAACATAAAACATAAATTTAAACTAAAATACTTCCGTCGAAGTGGAGGTCGAGCCAATCCTTCCTCGTCAGGTATGGTGTAGAGCGAGTCGGGTCCGGGCCAGTGCCGTTGTCGGGGTCGTTGGGGAAGACACTCGTCGACGGTATTGTTGAAACCGTATAAATTGAACTGCACAACTCATACCTGCACATATAGAACATCACATTGTGAATAACTGTAATAAACAAAGCATACTATGAACAACCAAAGACAACAACTGAAACTAGACATGTGCTATCTACAAACAACCGAACAACTAAAAACCATTAAAAGAGGCATATGCTAGCTATAGCAGGCTTAATAGCAAACAAATATAGTCATTCATAGTGGTATTGTTGAAATTGAATACATCGTAGCTTGTGCTTAAACATCAAATTGTATAATTGAACATCACAATGTGAAAAAAGAGGGGGTGTATTACCTACAGCAGGCTTAACAAGAAACAAATATGGTCGTTGAACTGGTATTGATGAAATTGTACCGCACAGTAAATAGTTGCACATATAGAGCATCACATTCTGAACAACTGAAATAACACAAGGCATAAAGCCATCTCTAGTCGATCCCCTAAATGTTAACGGAGTAAAACCCTTACTAGAGTATATATACTCCACTAATTTTTGGTCGTTTCTAGTCGATCCCCTAAACTTAATGGAGTAAACTTTAATTTTATCAAGTTCAAAGCAATTTCAGTCGAAAGTCGTGTAGGAATGAAGTATGTCTACTAGAGGGGGGGGTCAATGGGAGTTTTAAATTTTCTTCGAAAAACTTAAATCTCTCAGAACCCAACAACGGAATGAATGAAAATCAAACTACAGTGAACTAAAACAGGGTGCCGAACGATAACTAAGACATGCATGAAAGTAAATCATACGAATGAAAACGCATCAAAAGTAAACATGAGTGACAGAGATAACCGATGATGCTCGATAGCGACAAGGAATTTGTTCGACCAGTTTGTCCTTCTACACAACGACTATGTCTGGTTGGAGGGGCTGTGACTTAACACGGAAGATAAACTCTCTTCACCCTATTCTCCTCGACAATCGATTCGTCAACCGATGCCAATCACTCATGGTAGATACTTGAAGGCGATCTCCAAACCTTTACAGACTTCTTCTTCGAGAACCACAATCACTCTTGGTCTCTGAATAAATTGACACCTAACCGTCTAGAGAGTTTGCAACTCTTAAGAGTAATAGGCGGAGCGTACTAAACTTAGATTCCAGTGATGCTGAACCACTATATAATTCTTCGGCTCTAGGTTTTTTCTCTCGGTGGATTTTAAACTCAAATCGCTTAGAGAGTGGGTTGCTCAACGAACTTCTCAGAATCAAATGGAGTAGCCACCGGACAAAGCCGGCGCGGGGTGGCTATTTATAGCCGCAGCCTTCCTAGATGGGAAATAACCATTTTGGACACGAGGTCCAGCCAAGGGCCAACTGACACGTTCACAACGGTCGGATTTTGGAGAAACAGTAACATTACTTGAGGAACAAGTAATGCTAACTCCTCGGTCCGAGGCAAATCTCTCATAGCAAAGAAGATCACAGTCTCTTGCTGGCAAGTATTTGCTCAGAGCACAAAGATATTTCTCTCATAGGTTTTGGGTTTAGCATCAGAGAACCAAAGCTTCGAACGCTACACCCCTCTTAATAGTACGATGGTCTTATGACTCAATGAAAGAAGAAGAACAACGAAACAAATACTACGTCTTCATTTCGTCTTCATTCTTCCTCGAACGCAGTCAAATTCTTCGAACAGGCACCGAACCAATTGCTTAAACTTCAGCAATTTTTAGGGGTCACTCTTGTTAGCTTTATCTTCGGTGATAACCTTCGCTTCTACGCAGGGAGATTATCTTCGTCGTTTGCATCAAACTCCTCGATACTTCAGGGACCTGTTACTCTGTGTGCACTAGCAAACACATAAGTCCCATACTGTTTATGTCAACAAACTCCAAAACATAAGGGGGCCTATCATTGCACCAACAATCTCCCCCTTTTTGGACGGTTGTTGACAAAACAGATAATCATCAAAGTGAAGATAGATAAGTGAAATGTAAATTGAACAAGAGTGAACTTGCGTTACTTGACTCGATGATGAAATATACTCCCCCTAGATGTATGCAGGGTCAATTGGTATACAATGAAGTTCCTTGCAATTCATTTGAGTGTGTGAAGGATTTTCAATCATACGAGGTAATGATTCGCACTGATGTTAGGTAATCCAACAAGAATATAGTGCAATCATTCATGACTTCTGACAATAACTCAACCTGCAAAACAAATACTTTGAGAGAGAAAAGTGCAGTAGGTGGGGTTATTAATATTACAGCCCATATCAGAAGTTTTACATCAGAGCATAAAGTCTGGCTTAAATTGTCTTAGAAATTCGCAGCGCAAAAGCCTCGAAAACAGAGCGAATAAACAAGGAGACCAAATCCAACAGAGCAAATCTATCAAAACTCTCAATGTAATTCTCCCCCCTTTTGTCAACTAGTGTCAAAAAGGTGACAAAAAACACGAGTGCGAAAGAAGGTGAATCTGATTCACTCTGAGCCATCGCCCGAAGAACTTCCCGAAGAGGTTTCTGACTCGGAGGTGGCTGGGAGATCTTCAACGTCATCAGCAGCAGCAGATCCTTCAATACTGGCTTGAGGCTGAGAAGTGGAAGGCACATTGGGATCAGCCTCGCGAGTCTTGCAAGACAGAGGATTTTCTTCAGCAGGTTTTTCTTGCTCTTTCTCTTGACAGTCTTCGGCCATATGCTTCAGCAGTAGCTGTTGAGTGCGCATGCTCACTTCAAGATGTGAAGGACGTTGAGTGTTCGGCAGACGATCACGCTTAGGTAGCTTTGGTCCATTGAAGGTATTATGATAATCAGAAGGGCTTGACACTGGTGCTTTGCCCGAAGAGAAATCTTCCATTACTTTCAGCGTATCACGCACAGGAGGAATGAAGCTTTTGTGATGACTTTGGCAAGATATTCGGTTTTTATTGCATAGTCAACCATTTTCTGAATCCAGGGCACAAATACCTTGATAGTTTTTGGACACTGAGCTAAATCCATCAGTATGCGCAAGAACATGTCTTCGACATCAAAGATATAACCTTGTGAGATGGCATGGATGGTGTTGTGAAGAACATCAGATATCACATTGTCAGTATTCATCCCGGCCAGCGGACAGAGGGTGTAAGTGAGAATATGGTATAAAGTTTGATTGTTGAATGTCAAGTGCTCAGGCAGAGGAGGACCATTGTAGTCACGAATTTTATCTTCATCCATTGTGCATCGGAAATCTTCATCAGTGATTGCATCAATGTTATGAACCCGAATCTCAGTTTTGCCATGTTCAAACCGAGGGAAATGAAAGTGAGATACAAAATCCATGGCAGAGCATTTTATGCTCTTTCCTTTAGTTATCCATTCCATGATCCACTTTGTGTTATCTGATTCATCTCTGGAGATATATAATGTTGCATAAAATTGAAGAATAATCTCCCTGTTCCATGGATGCTGATAGCCAACGACATGTGTGAGACCAAAGTCTTCGATGTCTTGCAGTATTTGGTTGAAACATCCGATGTTCTTCATAGCAGCAATATCTAGGAACTCATGAGGGAAAATCTTGAGGCTGTCATAAAGAATCCGTGAATAGTATATTGCCTGTTCCTGAGTCCAGAACCAAGAAGATTCAGATGTACGGGGCTTGCTGTATGGACTCTCTTGAAAGAAAAGCATATGAGTGTTCCAATTGAAAAGAGGCCCTTTGACGCCAACGCCGATGGAAAACAATGGCTGTCGCTCGTAAGGATAAGGGTACTTGAGTTCATCTTCAACAGAAATCACTTCATCGCCATAGATAACAGAATCTGAATGATGAGCTAACACTGATTTTGCTGCAAAAGGATCAACATCTGAGGTTCACCATGCAGTGTTGAGTGAAATTCTCAGAGGAGATGGATTAGACACTTGTTCAGGTGCAGAGTCAGGCACCAAAGTTTTGTCAGCCACTGGGGACCGGTGAGGATTTGCTTCAGGAGTTGTTTGAGGAGCGGAGGGAGGAACCGAATCATTTGGTACAACACAAGCTGGAGAGGCCTGACGTTGAGACTGAGGAATTTCACCTTCTTCAGACACTTGGTGCCGAGACAGATTTTCTGCAAGAGCTGGGGAGGCCACTGGCACTGGTTCAGTTGACCTTGGCGAAGGAGATACATCTGCAACTAGTTCAAGAGTTGGCGAAGGAATTGCTCGTTCCGAAGACTTTTCTCTCTGTGTATTAGTTTCTGGAGGAGGAGCATTTTTCTTCGCTGTTTTTTCTTCTTCTTTTGCTTCGATGGATCGATGTGCCCTTTGACAAGATCAATGTACCCAGTCACTTGGGCTTGATGATCGAGGCAAATTTTGTGAATGATTTGATCCAAATCTGAGTGAAATCCCAATCTTCTGTGCCGAAGGATAGTCAGAGCCTTATTGACATCCACATAAGATTCTTCAAGTTGCTTGATGACAAACTTGGATTTCGTATTTTGCATATGGTCATTAAGCTCCTGGAGTTGGGCAGTGAGGTCATTGATCTCAACTGAGTCATTTCTCATGTCATTGATCAGATCAGAAGCTTGAGTAATTACTGCAGAGGGAATGGGCAAAGATGCCACTTCTCCATCAAACAGGTTGTCCACAAATCTGTCAAGTTGTTCCATGATGAACACTTGATTAAAATAGTGTGGTGCAGCAGAATCATCTTGAGGCTGTGCAGCTGGAGCATCTTGTGCTACATTTTGTTTGGTCGGGTGCACCGAAGCCAAAGGTTGTGACGGCTTAGGAGCAAACTGCGCAACCTTTTCCTTCACAATATCAACACTTGGAATATTTTTCTTAGCAGCTGGCGCTTTGATATGCTTCAACTTTTCCTTCGAAAGCTTTTCTCCTGGCTTGGCTATGCCAACAGGGGCTTCGACTACCAAATCTTGCAAATTTATTGCATCAGGATGAGGATCTGTATTCACTTTGTCAACCATGGTGATAGTGGTTGCAGGGGTCTTTCTCTTCAACGGGTTCTTCTTCGGAGGTGCAATTGGGACTGCACTCGCTTGAAGATCAGGCAAAATAGTGGATGTAGTTACATTCACTTGTTCGGAGAGAGTTGCACTAATTTCTTCTCGGGTGAGTGTAGTATCATCTTGATCAAAGGAATCACTTTTAGGTTCAGCTGGCTTAGCAGGCCTTTTCCTCGGTGCACTCTTTTTCTTCAGAGCAACAGATTTTGGATCATGTTTGTTCTTCGTTCGGCGTTCTGCTTTTCCTTCTGGCCTTTTCTTCTCGACGTCTGATTTGATGAGACAAGGGTTTTCTTCTTCCTTGGCCCGTTCTTTTGGGGCCTTCTTGGCTCGCTTTTCAGCATTCTTGAGGCACTTGGTCTTTTCTTCAGGATAAGAGTCTGGAGTCTTGGTGGATGACTCATGAGCGTCACGAGCTGGTGGAGGCCTTTGCTGGGGTTCACCTGCCCGTATGAGTTCAATTTCGCGATAGTCATCCCATGGGGGATGGAAAGCAAAGTTCTTGGCATACCGAGGATGAACCATCTTGTAGTTAAACCACTTTCGTACCCAGTGACGCCGAATCTTTTGCACACGTCCTTTTCTTTGAGTAGAATCTTCTCCAGGTACTGTGTTGTAATCATCATGAGAGATATGCTGAGCTGTATTTGTGAGTGGTTGCCTGCCACCTTTCCTCTTCTTCGGAGCATCTGCTTCTTGCTCATTTGCATTTGGTTCGGCTCTTTTTCTTTTGCTAGAGGACGGGCCTACCGTTGGGCCCTTTGCATTTGGCGCTTTTGATTCGTCAGCTGTGCCCATGAATGCCTCTTCGTCATCAGCCATATTGTGTGGCTTAGCAGAATCTTCAACAGACTGCATTGACCTGTGAAAGAGAATAGGTACGAGGGAAAATGGGGACAGGGTCACAAATGCTCAGAGCGAAAGATTTTTCGAACAAAAAAAATTGAGGAAGAACCAGATACAGACTTTGAGAGATGTTTCGAATGAATGAAACATATAGATCGAGCTAGTAGGACCGAAGTATAATACTAGACAATGAGCTAGCCATATCATTCGAGTGAAACATAACACAAACCCTAGATCTGATAGATTTGGATGCGAGGAAAAAACTACAAACCACATCCGCACTAGAAAGGTAAAAACCTAGATCTAAGATATGCGGTAAAATTGGAGAAAATTAACCACGGATGAACTCGAATCATGCGAGATGGAGGCCCGAGTTCGTACGTACCCTAGCTCGGTGACGTGTAGCAGCTACGGCGGCGCGGGGAAGAAGATGTCCCGCGGCGGCGTGGAATGACTCCGGTGACCTCTTTCTGGCGGTTAAGCGGCGAAGGGGTCGTCGGCGTCGAGCTCAAGGTGGAGCACTGCTATGAGGGTTTTGGTGGAGAGAGAGAGAGGAGAAAGAGAGTAAGGTGGAAGAAGGGAGTGGCGCGGTTTATATAGGCGAATGGAAATAACCGCACACATAGGTTTTTGATCGGACGGTGTCTAGGCAGAGACGATTGCGATTCAATGGATAGGATGAACTGATAGTTGATGTGTTGCACGTGGCAACCATCAAATATAGTGGTCCTGACTTGGGCAGGAAACCCAAATTTTGGACAGGTTTCGTCAAAACAGATTAATGTTCGGACCGAATCTTAATCGTGGTCAAGGACACCAGATAAGTTTCGTTCCAGATAAATTTGAGCATTTGCAATGGAACATCATAGACTGGAAGAGATAGATCAGAGGGGAAACAGGGTCCTAGGCATTTCACTCAGGCAGAAACACAAGCACACGAGAGAGAAATGCATTCGGACAGCAACCAAATCCATCGAACAAAGAGAAAAACAACGAAAGAAAATTGTGGTAGCGTAACCCACCGTATAAGAACTGTATGACCCCCAGTGTCGCACAATTATTGTGGCACCCGGTAGTCTAGTTCTTCGTTAATGTATTCACTCTCAGAAAGAAAATTTCACTTTGTTGAAATTCTCAAACTCTTCGAGTGTTATGCACCCATTCATTCAAAGATGTGAAAGTGTTAGCACGGGTGCCAAGTCCAGCTTACTAGACATTTGCGAAGTCCAGGATATTTAGTTCACACCGTAACGCACAGAATCTTTTCTCGTTGAGAGGCTTGGTGAATATATCAGCGAGATTGTCTTTGGTCTTGACGTGATTGATGATAATATCCTCTCGAGCCACATGATCACGAATGAAATGATGTCTGATGGCAATGTGCTTCGTGCGAGAATGCTGCACAGGATTGTGTGCAATTTTGATGGCACTCTCATTATCACAATATAGAGGAATGTGCTTGACCTTGATGCCATAATCCTTCAATGTCTGCTTCATCCAAAATAACTGAGTGCAACAAGCGCCGGCAGCAATATATTCGGCTTCAGCCATAGAGAGAGATACACAATTTTGCTTCCTTAATGACCAACAGACCAATGATCTACCGAGGAAATGACATGTCCCCGAGGTAGATTTCCTATCAACCAAGTCACCAGCCCAATCTTAGTCTGAATAACCAACAAGATCAAACTGTGCTCCCTTAGGATACCATAAACCTAAGGTGGGGGTGTGAGCCAAATATCTCAGAATGCGCTTGACCGCTTGGTGATGCGATTCTTTTGGTGCATCTTGATAGTGGGCACACATGCAAACACTCAACATAATGTCAGGTCTGGATGCACATAGGTAAAGAAGAGATCCAATCATCGAACGATAGGCTTTCTGATCGTAATCCTTACCATACACATCTGCATCTAGCTTACCATTCGTGGGCATTGGAGTCTTATACCCCTTCATTTTGGAATCTTGCATTTTGAACTTCTTCAGGCACTCTTTCAGATATTTCTCCTGAGAAATGAATATGCCATTTGCTTGTTGACGAATTTGCAGTCCAAGAAAGAATTTGAGTTCACCCATCATGGACATTTGATATTTATCGGACATCATTTTCCCGAAATCTAAGCTGCAAGCATTGCTAGTACACCCGAAGATAATATCATCCACATAGATTTGACAAACGAATAAATCATTGTCAACGGCACGAGTGAAAAGTGTGGGATCTGTGGATCCTGGCTTGAACCCTTTGTCGAGCAAAAATTTCTTCAGGGTGTCATACCATGCTCGAGGGGCTTGCTTTAGGCCATATAAAGCTTTCTTCGACCTGAAAACTTTGTTAGGAAAATCAGGGTGTTCAAAGCCAGGTGGTTGTCTAACATAAACTTTCTCATCAATTTCACCATTGAGGAAAGCACTTTTCACATCCATTTGGTAAAGCAGAATATCATTGTAATTTGCATAAGCGAGAAGAATGCAAATTGCCTCAAGGCGTGCAACAGGAGCATATGTTTCACCAAAATCAATACCTTCTACCTGTGTGTACCCTTGAGCAACAAGTCGTGCTTTGTTTCTCACCACAATACCATTTTCGTCTTGCATGTTGTGGAAAATCCATTTTGTGCCGATGATATTGTGCTTCTTGGGATTCGGTTTGTCAACCAGCTCCCATACATCATCCAATTTGAATTGCACCAACTCCTCTTGCATGGCATTCATCCAATCCGGATCATTCATGGCTTGTTCATATTTGGTAGGTTCTGCCAATGAAACAAAGGAGAAACTTCCATAGTAGTTAGCCAAACAAGTGCGAGAACGAGTTGTGGGTCGATAACCTGGATTCTCAATTTCATCAAGAATTAGTGAAGGATCAACTCGATTCGCCACATGAGGATGAGCATTTTCTTCGTGATGGTCATTATCATCAGCATCATTATTTGTGTCATCATTCCCTTCAGGATTGCATTTTGATCGGCATTTGGATTTTGATTTCTGTTTCCATTCGGAGGAGCATTTTCTTTGGCAGTGGCTTGACGAGTTCTGCTTCGAGTCATAGGAGCATCATCATCAGAGGACTCAGGTACATTTCCTTCAACAGGCTTGACGCTCCCAATGGCCATTTGCCGAATAGGATCTGATATCAGTGGTTCATCTATCACATTTGGCAGGTGCTCCTTTTGAGAGCCGTTAGATTCATCAAACCGCACATTTACCATTTCCATAACTTTCATGTGGTGAGAGTTATAGACACGATATGTATGCGAGTTTGAGCCATAACCAAGAAGAAAGCCTTCATGTGCCTTAGGTGCAAACTTGGAGGAATGATTCATATCAAGAATGTAACAAGGTGCACCAAAAACACGTAGATAAGAAACGTTTGGTTTATTGCCAGTGATAAGCTCATATGAAGTTTTCTTAAGGAACTTGTGAAGATAAACACGATTGATAACATGACAAGCAGTGTTAATAGCATCAACCCAGAAGTGAATGGGAGTTTTGTACTCACTGAGCATAGTTCTTACCATTTCAATGAGAGTTCTGTTCTTTTGTTCAACAACTCCATTCTGTTGGGGAGTGTATGCAACAGAGAACTCATGAGTGATACCATGATCATCGAGAAATTCAGCAATGTGAGTATTTTTGAACTCAGTTCCATTGTAATTTGACATGCTTAATTCGCACGTCATATTCATTCTAGGCCTTCTTAGCGAAGCTTTTGAAGATATCTTGAGTACAAGTCTTGTCTTTGAGAAAGAATACCCAAGTGTATCGAGAGAAATCGTCAACAATAACCAGACCATAGTGACTGCCACCGAAGCTTGCATAGTTTTGAGGACCGAATAAATCCATATGAAGAATTTCCAGTGGTCTTGTTGTGGTCATAACTGTCTTGGATGAATGATGCTTCTTAGCCAATTTACCAGCCTCACAGGCAGCACAGAGACGATTCTTGTCGAATTTTACATTAGGAATCCCACGGAGATGATTTTTCTTCACCAGAGTCTGCAAATTTCTCATACCTGCATGACCAATTCTACGGTGCCACAGCCAACCTTCGGTTGCTTTCGCAAGCAAACAAGTTTGGACTAAGGGACCCTTAGAGAAATCCAGAATATAAAGACCACCCTTTCTAATTCCCTCAAAGACGAAGGAATGGCCAGAGGCCATGAAGACAGTGCATTTGGAGATAGAGAATAAGACTAGCATGCCTAAATCACATAGCTTGCCAACTGACATGAGATATTCCAAGGGATTGAACAAGCAGCACATCATCAATAGACTTATCCTTTGAGATAGCAATTTTACCTAGCCCAATTACCTTTCCTTTGTTCTTGTCGCCAAAAGTGATATACTTCAGAGGAGAAGTAGTTAAGTTGGGGTCGACAAACAACGACTTGTCTCCGGTCATATGAGTAGTGCACCCACCGTCCATAATCCATTCAGTGCACCCGGAGACATAGCCCTGCAGAAGAATTAAGCTTTCTTAACCACCCACATCTTTGCAGGTGGCTTCGAAACAAATGAACAAGCAGGATATGTTTTCTTTAGACAACCATAGTTGTTACTCGGTGAGGAGCGAGTATAATTGAAAGAGTAAGCATTGAAATTCTTTCCAGATGAGTGAGTGTCGATGCAACAAACCTTTGCGTGTGTTGCCCGGACCGTACACAGGCACGGCAGCAACGAAGCAAGCTTCACCAAGACCAAGCCAGAGAGAAATAGCTCTTTGAGGAATCAAAGGGCAGATCAAGAAGGCCAAGACAAGCCAAAACAGCAAGATATCACTAAGGGAAAAGCCTCCCTTGCCGGACAGGCGAGCCTGGTCAAGTCAAGGCCACCCCAAGGGCAAGTCCCAAGACCTCCCGGCAAGGGTTGCCGGGGCGCTGGCGGCCTGCCATCCCGCCAAAGCTCCACCGCTCCACCTCACAGTAATGCAAGTCGCTTATCGGTGCGGTGTCGAGCCCCCAAGTGATTAAGTGGCAGTCATTCAGCACATGGCAGCCATTTCTGAGGAAGATCACCCCTAAATGACACCCGTCCAGGGGCGTGTCATGCAGACAGGCGAGAAGGTGGTTGAATGGCACGGCAAGGCTTGCCGGACTGCATCCACGATGTGACACTAAGCGGTGCATTTAATGCACCTTGTCCTGTGTGCAGAGTTAGGTATGATAGCACTGTGGCGATCTAATCACTGGATAATGACTGTTTTGACACTGTGGTAACCCCTTTGCCTATAAAAGGATGGCCGAGGCAACCTTAGAAAGGATTCGAACCCTTGCACACTCATATGCGCGTAGCTGCTCTCCCTGAGGCAACCTTGCCAGGCTTGAGCGTTGCGCGTTCGTCACGGTCTTCCACTCAATCCACCAAAGCAGGAGTAGGGTTTTACGCCTCGCGGCGGCCCGAACCTGGGTAAAAACCACCCACATCACCATTGCCGTGCTGTTCTATGGTCTCCGCTCTTTGTGCAATGCGCCCTTCCCCCTTGCCAAACCACAAAGGGGCCGATGGCCCCATAGGTGATCGTGTCGAACCACGACATCTTTGGCGCGCCAGGTAGGGGGTTGCGCTTGTGCGAACTTGAGGATGTAAACAACGCGTCGATCTTCATCACCATCTTCTTCGACGATGGTGTCATCATCCATGGCACCTAAGAAAAAGTCTGGCGCAGCATCCCGTCCTTCCACCTCGAAGGCCCCCTCGCATGCAGCCACTGATCCTATGGGGGCTGCTGTGGCGTCAGGGGACGCAGACGCTGCAGGGAACGTGACTGGAGCAGGCGGCGCCGTCATCGTTCCCCCCGCGGCTGAGGTGGGAGCAGGAGGCGCCGGAGGAGGATAGCATCAACAGCACCCTTGCGTCCATGCTCCACAAGATGCGGGAGGGGAGAACATCCAATCTCCGCCTCTCCACCTCGCTGGAGAACGCAGCCGCAGCGATGGCGCCTGCTCCGGCGCGAATCGCGACCTCCTAGCTGCTCCTGCTGTGGGTGCAGCTACGAGGCACACGCCTTCCCCAGGGTGAGGCAATCAAGACGAAGCGTCAAACGGTGTCGTCAACCCCCAAGAGCGTCCTTCTCGTCGTCACGCCGCCCTCGCGACTGGCTCGCGACGACGAGAGCATGACGCCACCACTACCGGTACCGTTAGGAGTCGGGCGACGTCGCGATCTGCGTCGTCGTCCATGCCAAGTACTGCTTCAGAAGCCATGGCGCGAGCCCAGCTCCTGTTGAGATTCCCGCCAGCGGCCGACCAAATGGATGAATGGAGAGCCACCATTCAAAGTTTGATTGGTTTCGCTGAGGCAGGGGGATCACAATGAGCGGGCTCGCCACGGCATCCGCGGGCAGCGACAACGGCCCGAGCCGCTAGCCGTGCTAAAGGGGCCAACCTTACGGTGCAATCCCCCCACGATAGCCAGCGCAGGGACCGCCACCAGAGCCGCACAACCAAGAACACAACAAGGTGTCGATGGCTTCATCTGATCCTCGAACCTGTCGAGATCAGCGGTAGGTCCTGGAGGACAGGCGGAGGGTAGACGCTCGTGTCACCATAGAACGGCGCCACGAAACCCACCGCCAGTCTGACAGGCGCAATGGCCTTGACGTCGACGAGCCTACTGTCATGCCCAATATGCGACCCTATCCTTGAGGAACTCGAAAGTCCCACCAAGGATAGAAGCGCATATTGAAGACGCTTTTGCAAGGTGGATATCATTACATCGTACCATTACATAATAGATGGGGATACAGACAAGGGCATACACTTGCCTCACAAATACATCAAACATCATACAGAAGAGCAACATCCGACTACGGATGAAACACAAATGAAAACTCAAACAACATCCACCCTGCTAGCCCAGGCTCCCGACCCGGAACCTATCCCTTGATCGAAGAAGAAGCGGAAGAAGAACTCCAAAAGAAGCATGCATCGCTCTCACGTCAGATCATCACATTACCTGTACCTGCAACTGTTGTTGTAGTAACCTGTGAGCCATGAGGACTCAGCAATCCCATTTCCATGGGTATCAAGACTAGCAAAGATTAATGGGTATGGAATGGATAAGTGGTGAGGTTGCAGCAAGCACTAAGCATTGTATGGTGGCTAACTTATGAGTACAAGAGTAAGAAGACTTACTACGCATAACGGTCGCAACTAGTAATGATCAAGAAGTGATCTTGAACTACTTACGAGTCAATCATAATCCCATCGTGTTCTCTTCCCGAACTTGCTCGAAAAGAGACAGTCACGGTCTCACACGCGATTGGTGTATTTTATTTCGGATCTGGTGTCAAGTTCTGTACAACCGGATATCATAAATTTCCAATCTGCCACATAACCGCGGGCACGGCTCTCGAAAGATTAAACCCTGCAGGGGTGTCCCAACTTAGTCCATCACAAACTCTCACGATCCACGGAGGGAAATCCTCCATTCCGGAACAACTCGATCAAGCTCGGAATCCCGGTTCACAAGACATTTCGACAATGGTAAAACAAAACCTGCAAGACCTCCCGACGTGCCGACACCTTGATAGGAGTGCTGCGTATCTCGTCTCAGGCCATGATCAGATAAGCGATGCGTACAGGTGCCAAATACACCAAGTTGCCAAGGGGTGGCCCCGCACAGTGCTCTAGTTTGGACCAACACTCATGAGGAGCACTGGCTCGGGTTGTTGATTAAGAATCCTCGGGATCCGAAAAGTGCCTACGCAAGTTTTAGTTGTTATTAGGCAAATGGTAAAACCAAGGTTGGGCCTTGCTGGAAGAGTTTTATTCAGAGCGAACTGTCAAGGGGGGGGGGCATAAACCCCGACTGTGTTAGGAACACAAAATCAAGGAACATAACACCGGTATGATGGAAACTAAGGCGGCAAGAGTGGAACAAAACACCAAGCAAAAGGCCAAGCCTTCCACCCTTTACCAAGTATATAGATGCATTAATTAAATAAGAGATATTGTGATATCCCATGATATCCGTGTCGCAACATGGAACAACCTGAAATTGCACCTGCAACTAGCAACGCTATAAGAGGGGCTGAGCAAAGCGGTAACATAGCCAAAAAACGGTTTGCTGGGGTGATGGAAAAGGTTAGAGGCATATCATGGCAATTTGGGAGGTTTGATGAACAAGTGGTAGGTAGCACGACATAGCGATAGCATCAAGACAACTAGCAAGCAAAGGTAGTAGTGGTATCCAAGATAATGATCATCTTGCCTGAAATCCCGCTAGGAAGAAGAACGAGTCCATGAAGTAGATGAACCAACGTAGTTGAACGGATCCTCACAATCGCAACGTAACTGGAACTATCGGGAAGAAGCACAACCGGAAAGAAGCAAACAACATGGTAAATGCACAAGCATAAACATGGCATGATGCACAAGCAAGTATGATGCATGTCCCATTTAATGAGGCATGACATGGCAAGGTGCAACAAACTTTACTATAAATTAAGTGGAGCTCAATATGCAATGAGTTGCATATTGACAAATCACCACATTCAATTATTTAGTTCGCTCTCGCTTATGAACAAGACAATAT
Source organism: Thinopyrum elongatum (assembly GCA_011799875.1). Lineage (NCBI taxonomy): Eukaryota > Viridiplantae > Streptophyta > Magnoliopsida > Poales > Poaceae > Thinopyrum > Thinopyrum elongatum. Next base: position 350,163,641 of record CM022303.1, read on the forward strand.
TAAATGTTGGTTAACATGGCAAGAGGTGAAGCATAAGTAAACTAACTATTTAGGCAAGTTTAAATGAGGCTAGAAATAAAAAACAATAATTCTAGAAAATCCCCATATGCATATTTCGAATTTGGTAATGTTCTGGCCTAAACCATATTTTAGAGTTGTTAAACACACAAAATAAGTGCACCATGTTAATCTATACATTTTTTTCACCCCATTTACATATAAAGTTTATTTAATTCGAAGCTACGGTTAAATAGTTAGGAAATAAGCCATTTTAGCATGTCATTTATGCAAATTAATGCAAACAGCAATTTAAACATTTTAAACATGGATGAAAGTTGCATATTATGAAAGTACATGAAAAACTGAGCATTTTGCATATATAAAACATTTTAAACTGATGCACAGTTTGTGAATTATTAATGCATGAACATGGAGGGTTTTTCTGAAAAACTGCAACCCAGGAATAATTAGGAAATTCATCCAGAGCAGAAAAAATATAGATCGGGCCAAAACTGGATCGAACAGGGCTGCTCACCACGGGCTGAGGCCCAGGCCGACAGAGAGGTGGAGACAGGCCGGCGGGTGAGGAGGCGCGCTGGGCCGGGTGATCTGGAGGCGGTCAACGTAGGTGTTCATCCTCGATGCAGAGGAAGCAGGGGCGCGACAGCGCTGGTCAGGGCGACGGCGGGCAGCGGTTGGAGATGTGGCGAGGCTGGGGAATGGCAAGGCCGACTGGAGATAGGACGACGGTGAACTTGAGGCAGCGGCGGGACTTGGCGGATCCGGGCGAAGGCGGGCCGATCCGGCGGGGTAAGAAGTTGTGGTCATCGTTGTTGATGCGGCAGAGGAAGCTGGAGTGAGTCCTGGCTAGTAAGATGGCCAACGGGCTCGCGGGAGGGAATGGATGGATGGGACTGCTAGGGTCTAGGGTTGCCTGGATATTTATAGTAAGTGATTAAAGATGGGACTATTTGGACCCTCTGATTTTGATCGGACGGTCAGGATAAATAGGTTAGGTAGTCCAAACAATGAACCGAAGATGTTTTAGGGATGTTTGGGGATGATCCGGACCCATCGATCATGACCGCCCAGATTGGGTTCGGGGAAGTTTCAGACGCGCACGCGAGGGTGTCTGAGAGAGGTCGACAAAGACAAGGGGGCCTGACAAAAGGTCAACGGAGACAAAGCGAGGAGCGGCAACTACGAATGACTATGAGTTTTTATGAAAACATGCGGATGCAATGCGCATGATGACATGATGAAATGCAACAAACAATTAAAACACATGGCGACAATGAAAAACATGGAAGGCGTCTGGAGCGTCGGTCTTGGGTCGTCACAACACTCCCCCACTTACAAGAGATCTCGCCCCGAGATCTAGGAATGAGAAGAGGAAAAGGAAGAGGTAAAACAAAGTTGCTTCTTCGACAAACGAGAGAAACTATAAACCTTGAGAGATTGAACAACTTGAAAGAAAGAAGACAAATGAGATGAACGAAGTTGAAAACACTTTGTTAGAAAAGAGAAACAAGGAACACCATGAGAACCTTGGAGGTTGCAAAGACATGAATCAAGAGCTCAATGGACAAGAATTTGAAACCATTCTGGTTGAAACGAGCTAGAAAGGAAGAGAAAGAATTTGGACAGCACTCCAGTTGAATATAGAAAGAAGGAATAGAACATGAACTTGATAAGATGGGATGATACTCGATGAGAGCAATAACACAATGCCTCCAGAACAAATGAAGAATAGAATGAAAATAACGGAGAAGAGAAAACCAACATCTCTCACAATTGAACTTGAGAGAGCATTCTTATGAAGAAGGGTTGAACGGAGTTGTTGGAAAATCAACAACAAAAAGAACAAGCTTGTTGTGGGCTTATGGAAAACATCTCAAAACTTGAGGTGGAATTCTGCCACTAACGGAAACAATTGCTTGCTTTAGATCAACGAAGAGATTAAAAACTTCCTTTACCAATAGGATAAAGAGAAAACTTGGATCATAGATACACACCACAATACCAACACTCCTTGGGGAAGGATTTAGGTGAAATCTATACAAAGATAACTCAAACAAAGAGATTGATGGGTCGCAAAGATCTCCTGGACGAAGAGGAGAAGATGGGTTTAAAAATATCTCATTCTTGATAACTTGTGAATCACGAAGGGAAATTTTCAAGAATGACATACACCACCTGAAAAGATAAGGTAGAAGGAAATGCACTTCAAGAGTGAAAGAAATCTTGACAAACCACCATGAAGAACTCTGGAAAATAAAGATGAATAAATTGGGATCGAGCATTTCTTCATCTTGAACAATTCTGGAAGAAGGAATTGCATCATCTCGATGAAAACAAGAATAAGAATTATCATATGCATATCCTTCACCAATTTAAATTGATGACAAGCAACAGATTTGGCATACTACTTATTCTTCTTGAAAAGGATTAAGGAGAGATATAGCGCAAACTTGAGAAAGTCTTCAATGAATCATCGATAGAATTGGAAACAACGAATAAATTGATATGATAACAAGGAAGAGAAAACTTGAACGAACCACCGTAAGAATTCAAAACGAATGAAGAAAAGAGAACGAATCACCGGGAAGAATTAGAAAATGAACGAAGTTACTTGAGGGAATTTAGATACAAGAGAACGAAGAGATCACGAGTTGACTAAAGAATACTTGAATGAAGCACTAGAAGAATTGAAGAACAAGAACTGAAAGTTGAGAATCAAGATTTCTTCTGAAATGATGGCCTCCGGAGATTCAAGAATGAAAAGAACTCATGAAATGCTCTGGATGGGTATGAAAAGAATTTTTGATGATCGGAACAATTTGAGAGGATGGCATCAAGCTTGAGCTACGAATCTTCAAGAGACGGACAAGATTTAGGAGAAATTCTTCTTTGGTCTTCAAAAGCTGAGAATGCCGATGAGGAACACCACTAAGAATTGCTGAGACACTCTGGAACAATGAATAAAGAAAGGTTGAGTGAAAGATGAAAAGAATTTGGAAGCGATCTTGAAGAAGGCATCTGACTGACGAAATTCATTCTTACATCAACCTTTGAAAAGAATTTGAGAGTAGCTCCAAAAAATTAGAAGAGCCAGGTAAGATCCTGGGGAAAGACCTGTGGGTTAGGGCCCACTCAAAGAAACATAGTTGAACAATTTTTAAAGAGAGATTGCACTGGTTGAATTAAATGGCTTGAATGAGATAACAACCATGAAATAGAACAAACGAATCTTGAATGAAAAGACGAGTCTCCTGAGATATCTTCAGCACTTCGGATATGAATAGACAGAGGTGAATGATTAAGAGGTGCACAGGCATGGGGAAGCATTTGAAACAAGGAAAGGGATATGATCAACACCAAAAGCTTGAATTGAATCCATCGGAAAAGATTATGAGAATGAAGAATGATGAACTTGAAACTCCTGAGCATCTTCACGATAAATCACTGGATCGAAACTTGAAAGAAAAGGATGAAGAGACTTTGCATGAATAAAAGGATACTTGATTAAGAAATCTGAATCCTTGAAGAAAAAGGGTGGGATGGTGGGAAAACAAATGCAACTTGGGACGGATGGAGCGGGCGAATCCTCAGGCTTCTCAATGGCGCCCGTATGGACTAACTTGAAGAGAAGTGCATAGGTTGAAAAGGATTGACATGACAATCTCGATGATCAAGAAGGATTAGCACTCCCATAGAAACATGAGAACACCATTTACGAAAGGTATGGAATCCACACTTGACATTGAAGCAACTCGAATACCACAACTCAAAACAAAACAAAGGATTTGTCTTGCAGAATAAGCCGGAACAAACATATGATAGAGATTTTGTCTGAAATTTTCGTGGTGGGGCCCACACGTGCTCGATCGTACAGCACCATCATGTACAAGGCAGTGCACATGACATACGAAGAGTCCCCGAGTCAGCATAGCCAAGGACTCTTTAAGACACAACGAGACCACTGTAAAAACGATCGTGGACAGGTGGACCACTAGACGTCGAACCCCAATCTCATATCATGCATTTGTCAGAAAGATATCCTAGGTAACTACTTGAATTCCCACCTATGAACTCCCAAAATTTCTGGTTATGCAATCCGATACAACAAGTACAAGGAGCAAAATATCATCACACAACTCCTAGCAGAAATCTACGCTCCAAATGTACTGCCTCCATCAACACATAACCAAGAACCTCGGAAACTGTGTACCTCAGACCTTCAAAAGATAGCAGCTATACTAGCTGTGACAATACATCTGATCGCTCTCCCCAGTACTGGGTGGCGCCAAACTACTCTCACCACAAATAGTATAGAAGCGTTTTCGATGTCGGCATCCTCTGGTATTCCGGAACTGAAACGATAAGCACTGTGATGAAAACACCTTGGAGCTCAACTCCCCAGGACACTGCCACAACCCCTAAATGACAGGAGGCACCAAGAACAGAGTCCCCGTCACAATGATATCGGACCGATTCCACAATACCCGCGTGATCCTAAAAAATATTGAGTGAAAAAGGAGAGTAATGGAAACAAAAACACCTACGTCATGATTCCTCACCAGGGCGATGAAGGGGATGAGGAGTAAAAAGAATTCCTACTCTCTGATATAACTAGACTCAAAATAGTTTTTTCTAGACTCAACAACGGCAACGGTTCGATCAATCAAGGGGGCTCCTGCAGTCGGTAAGGCTCTGATACCAACTTGTCACGCCCAATATGCGGCTCTATCCTTGGTGGGACTTTCGAGTTCCTCTTGGATAGGATCGCATATTGGGCGTGACAAGTATCCCTATGTAAGTTTTAGTTGTTATTAGGCAAATGGTAAAACCAAAGTTGGGCCTTGTTGGAAGAGTTTTATTCAAAGCGAACTGTCAAGGGGGGCCCCATAAACCCCGACTGTGTTAGGAACGCAAAATCAAGGAACATAACACCAGTATGACAGAAACTAAGGCGGCAAGAGTGGAACAAAACGCCAAGCAAAAGGCCAAGCCTTCCACTCTTTACCAAGTATATAGATGCATTAATTAAATAAGAGATATTGTGATAGCCCATGATATCCATGTCCCAAAATGGAACAACCTGAAACTGCACCTGCAACTAGCAACGCTATAAGAGGGGCTGAGCAAAGTGGTAACATAGCCAAACAACGGTTTGCTGGGGTGATGGAAAAGGTTAGAGGCTTATCATGGCAATTTGGGAGGCGTCATGAACAAGTGGTAGGTAGCGCGATATAGCGATAGCATCGAGACAACTTGCAAGCAAAGATAGTAGTGGTATCCAAGATAATGATCATCTTGCCTGAAATCCCGCTAGGAAGAAGAACGAGTCCATGAAGTAGACGAACCAACGTAGTTGAACAGATCCTCACAATCGTAGCGTAACCGGAACTATCGGGAAGAAGCACAACCAGAAAGAAGAAAACAACATGGTAAATGCACAAGCATAAACACGGAATGATGCACAAGCAACTATGATGCATGTCCGGTTTAATGAGGCATGACATGGCAAGGTGCAACAAACTTTATTATAAATTAAGTGGAGTTCAATATGCAACAAGTTGCATATTGACGAATCACCACATTCAATCATTTAGTTTGCTCTCGCTTATGAACAAGAAAAGAGTAAATGTTAGTTAACATGGCAAGAGGTGAAGCATAAGTGAACTAACTATTTAGGCAAGTTTAAATGAGGCCGGAAATAACAAACAACAGTTCCGGAAAATCCCCATATGCATATTTCGAATTTGGTACCGTTCTGCCCTAAACCATATTTTAGAGTTGTTAAACATACAAAATAAGTGCACCATGTTAATCTATACATTTTTTTCACCCCATTTACATATAAAGTTTATTTAATTCGGAGCTACGGTTAAATAGTTAGGAAATAAACCATTTTAGCATGTCATTTATGCAAATTAATGCAAACAGCAATTTAAACATTTTAAACATGGATGAAAGTTGCATATTATGAAAGTACATGAAAAACTGAGCATTTTGCATATATAAAATATTTTAAACCGATCCACGGTTTGTGAATTATTAATGCATGAACATGGAGGGTTTTTCTGAAAAACTGCAACCCAGGAATAATTAGGAAATTCGTCCAGAGCAGAAAAAATATTGATCGGGCCAAAACTGGATCGAATTGGGCTGCTCACCACGGGCTGAGGCCCAGGTCGATGGAGAGGTGGAGACAGGCCGGCGGGGTGAGGAGACGCGCTGGGCCAGGTGATCTGGAGGCGGTCAACGCGGGTGTTCGTCCTTGATGCAGAGGAAGCAGGGGCGCGATAGCGCTGGTCAGGGCGACGGCGGGCAGCGGTTGGAGACGCAACAAGGCTGGGGAACGGCAAGGCCGGCTGGAGACAGGACGACGGTGAACTTGAGGCAGCGGCGGGACTTGGCGGATCTGGGCGGAGGCGGGCCGATCCGGCGGGGTACGAAGTTGTGGTCGTCGTTGTTGATGCGACAGAGAAAGCTGGAGTGAGTCCCGGCGAGGAAGATGGCCGATGGGCTCACGGGAGGGAATGGATGGATTGGACGGCTAGGGTCTAGGGTTACCTGGATATTTATAGTAGGTGATTAAAGATGGGACTATTTGGACTCTCTGATTTCGATCGGACGGTCGGGATAAATAGGTTAGGTAGTCCAAACAATGAACCGAAGATGTTTTAGGGATGTTTGGGGATGATCCGGACCCATCGGTCATGGCCGCCCGGATCGGGTTCGGGGAAGTTTTGGACGCGCACGTGAGGGGGTCTGAGAGAGGTCGACAAAGACAAGGGGCCTGACAAAAGGTCAACGGAGACAAAGCGAGGAGCGGCAACTACGAACGACTATGAGTTTTTATGAAAACATGCGGATGCAATGCGCATGATGACGTGATGAAATGCAACAAACAATTAAAACACATGGCGACAATGAAAAGCATGGAAGGCGTCTGGAGCGTCGGTGTCGGGTCGTCACACCTGCGCCCGGTTGAGACGGATACCTGCCTTTCGAGGTTGGGTGTTCAAGCCAGAGATACCAGAAAAGTATGATGGAAGACTGAACCCGGCAGAGTTCTTGAGCATCTACACCATTGTTGTTCAAGCCGCTGGAGGAAGGTATGAAAAGGTATTCACTAACTACTTCCCTTTGGCACTCAAGCCAAATGTGAGGTCGTGGCTGATGCACTTACCGGAGAACTCCATCTCGACTTGGGATGACCTGTGCCACGAGTTTGTTGGTGCCTTCACGGGCGGCCATCAAGAACCAGGGCGGCCCAGTGATTTGCAGCTCCTTCCACCAAAGGAAGGGGAGAGTTTGCGGAAGTACATACAGAGGTTCAGCCGGGTGCACAGGAACATTCCAGATATCCACCCGGCAGCTGTGATTGCTGCGTTCCAGTCCAATGTACGCAACTGCAGGATACGTTCCAAGATGAACGTCCGGTTTCCCAAGATGGTGAACGAGCTTTACACCTTGGCGGATAAGTGTGCCCGTACGGAGGAGGGGAGACGTCTCCCCAGAGAAGAGGATAGTGTCGACGTTGACTCAGAAGATGATGACGATGCCACCAACCAGAAGAAGAAGAACAAGAAACGCAACAAGAAGCGCAAGGAGAAAGCAGTGTTGGCGGTCGAGGGGTCAGGCGCCCCTAGTACCGGCAAGAAGGCCAAGACCGAAGCCCCCGGCAAGGAGATTGCCGCGTGCGCCGACTGCCGGGAGGCTGCGGTGGCCGAGAAGGCTGGGAAGGCTGACGGGACATACTGCAAGATCCATCGAACCAAAGGCCATGATCTCCAAGAGTGTCATCAAGTGGAGCAGCTCGTCAAGAAGCAGAAAGCTGAGTACGAGAAGCGTGACAAGGAGAGAGGCCAAGATGGCATTGGCGGGAAGGGCCGAGGAGGCCGCCCCAGCAAGGTCCATCAACATCAAGGGAAACCTGCTAAAGGCCATGAAAAGAAGGAATGTGGTGACGAAAGCGATGAAGGGGATGAAGAGGAAACCAGCGAGCAAGAGTTTCAGAAAGCCACTGATGCCCTGTGCATTGATGGGGGCGCATCCTTGCACTCCTCTCACCGCCAACTGAAACAATGGGCGCGTGAGGTCAACGCTGTGGAGCCAGCGGCGGACTCCTGGAAACCACTCAAATGGTCTCGCATGCCCATCATCTTTGACGAAGAGGATCACCCTGACTGCACCACTGCGGTAGGGTGCTTGCCGTTGTTGGTTTCACCGACAATCCGCAACTGTCGGCGTTCTGGGAACCAGGGTACCCAGACTTGCCTGCCTGCGGCCCACGGCATGGCTCCGTCGACGGCCTAGTACGGCCCATCTACAACACCTTCAAGACAAGACCCTCGCGAGGGGCCAAGCCTCGCGAGGCGGGCGACATCAAGACCTCCGGAGGGAGTGGCCTCCTTAGGCTAGCTCCTAAGGAGCAGAGATTTCTATGTAGGTGCCCACCTCATGAGGTTGAGTTGACGCAAGCCATGACGACCAAGGCCAGGCGGGCGTCAGCGGGCGTAGAGCAGCAGGTTTCCTCTTTGGTGCTAAGGTGGCAAGCGCAGGCGTGGGGTCCCGGGGAATCACCCAAAGGTTTCCATTCCCGTGAAACAAGACCAAGACCGCCAGAGCGGTAGGACGGATGTCATCGTCGAGCCCACCGCAGCATCACGACCAGAGACTTTGCAGGCGAAGACCACCTTTCGTCAGGAGAAGATGTACTACTTGTCCCCTTTCAAATTGGCCATTGTGAAATCCCTTCTCGCCTTCGTTTTCGGGGAAGAGGACCGATGCCACTATATATAGGTTAGCCACCACCATAGGAAGGGGATGGGGCCCAGAACAACTCACTCTCACTAGAGAAAGCCTCGAGAGCTAGTTCATCCTCTGTACTAGTTCATCCCCAGCCCCTAGTGAGGCTAATCCACCACAAAGCAGGAGTAGGGTATTACACCGCAAGGTGGCCCGAACCTGGGTAAACTGCCGTGTCCATCTTCTTCCCAATTCTTCGAGCTAGGTTGTAGGGCAGCGCATTTGGTTGGCTCGATTGGTTGAGTTCTTCGCACACGCCACAGAGTTCAAACCTTCTTGGGTCTGCGGAGCCCTGAATCTGACATTTGGCGTGCCAGGTAGGGGTGTGTCGAAACTCGGCCTCTTCATCAATCACGTCCTGTCCTCGCCTCATCTGCCCATGGCGGGGGATCCCCGAGCTTGCGCTGAGCATTGGGCCGCTCACCCCGCCCAGGCAGCATTCCCCGGTCACGGAGCTCGCCACCCCGTGCTCCTTGCGGCCAGCACAGCCGCCGGCGTCGTCGACCATCAGCGGTACGGGCCACCCCCGCCCTCTCTCGTGCGGCGCCGCAATCGTGCCACCGCGCAGTCTTCTGGCTATGCTGTGGCATCGACCCTGCGTGCTCGTCGGGAGCAAGTGAACACGCGAGCCGCACTCGTCATGGCGCGCGAGTTACTGCGATGCAGGTTGGCGGAGGGCAGCCACAACGCCTTGCTTGAGCAGGTCGCCGAGCTGCTTGACGCCGCCTGCGAAGGCGCAGCGCCTTTCTGCATCCTTCCCACACTCCGAGCGATGCCCGGGGTTCGCGCTCGCCTCCACTGCGTCGACCAGCCTCTCCGGAGGGGGTCCGGAGGGTCTCGCAGCGACGGCCTGGCACGCGTCGAGGTAGGCAACGCCTCCTGGAGCCGCGCCGAAGGACCGCCCCCTGGCCGGCATGGCCGGGCGCGAAGGATGATGGGTGGCGGAACGGAGGGACTAGGGGCTGGCCTCGGGATGATGGCCCCCGGAGCCTCCAAGCCGCCAGCGACGGGTTCGCTCTATGGGCAGAGGAGAAGCCCGTGCGCGTTCCCCTCATCAGCTTGGACGACGGAGTCGACAAGGCCACGCAGGGCCGGGGCCCTCCACGAGCCGACCCAATGCCCCGACGACACCTCCCGCAACAACAGCTATCAGTTACAACCCATATCTTTGGGATATGCCGCACTAACTTTGGATTGCATGTAGATCGCGCCAAGACGGTGCACCTCCGGTAGGCTGGCCTCGCCCTGGGCTGGCGAGGCGCACCAGGAGGTCGCACAGGGATGTGCCCCGTACACAGAGGGAGCCCGGCGCCAAGGCTCCCCCCGTGTCGCGGGGCATGTGGCGCCACCACTACGGTGGCGTGTGCCACCCAGAAGTGGGTCCCCTCCTGGGGGAGGCACCGGCGAGCCCTCCCCCCAGGAGGAGGCCCACGACCCCCTCACCACCGCTCACGTAGTCCCTTGCCCCTTGGTCCTGTCCTGGTTCTGGACGCCCCAACGGTGGCTGGGGCATGCACGGAGCGGGGTTCCTGCCCAGGGGGCAAGGAGCGCCCCTCGAGTCTCCACTCGTGACACTCTCACGTAATAATGAGTGGGGCTGTACATGCCCCGGAGTCTCCTAAGTGCTGCCCCTGAGCCTCACGAGGGCTCCCACCCACGTCCAAGTGGAAGCACCATGCTCCGCGCTGGCAGTCGACACTGCCCCTCAATGGCTATGCCCACGCCCAGTGGAGGCCCCATGCTCCGCGCTGGGGGAAGACTAGAAGACCAATGTAGACGCCGGACGCGGCCGTCTTTTTTGCCCTCTTTTGTAATCCAATTTGCTGCCTTTGGAATGAAATTCGAAACTTCTTGCACTTATTAAAAGAAAAGGGGGGAATTTTTTTGACTCGCGGTGTTTCCTTTTTCTTTGATTTGTGTTTTGGGAGGCACGGCTTCTGCATGCTGCTCTCCCCCCGAGCACCCCGCGAGCGGGGGGCTGGATGTGCCGTGCGCATCTGAGCTAGCCCGAGCGGCATCAGGGCCCCCTAGGGGCTAAGCACATAACTGCCACGGGTCTGCCCGTGCGCACACCTTGCCAAAGCTTTGGCGTTTGGCTCCTCGCGCGGCGCTCTCGAGCGAGCCAGCAAGCACGCACCATGCCCAGCATTCAGCCCCGGGCTTCAGGGGCACTCAGCGTCGGGCGCTTCCCCCCCACACTCCCGTGGAACTCGACGTCTGGCAGAGGCGCACTGGGAGGCCCTAAGCCCTCACAATCCCCTCCTGCGATCCCGCGGACAGGGGGCTCCGGAGGGCCCATCTCAGGAGAAACGTGTCCCTACGGTACAAGAACCCGTCCAAGGTCGTGAGCACAAAAGCTAAGCCACGCCAACTACCCTAGTCAGGAGCTCTCCGGCTCACGATGGCATATTTTCAAAAATAATTTAGATAGCACATCATTGTTCCATGCATTACAGGGAAGCCCTGTGACGCCCCCGGCTTAATCGTGCACTAATCATACACGCAAATGCACACAATCAAGCCTAAGGACTCACTTGAAGGAATCACAACACAACTCTAAAACATAAATAAAGGCATACAAGCATTATATCACAAGCCAGGGCCTCGAGGGCTCGAATACATAAGCTTGATGTCAACAAGCATCAGCGGAAGCGTTAGATATCTGAGTACAGATATAAAAGAGAAACAGACAAGCCTTTAAAAAGGCGGTGCAAAACAAAAGCTACGATCAAAAAGGCGCAGACCTTCTGCCTGGGACCCTCCGAACCTATTCCTGGTCGTCAGTCAACTCGTAGTAGTAACCACCCTCGGGGTAGTAGTAGCAGTCATCGACGGAGCAGCTATCTCAGGGGCTCCGTCATCTGGTTGCATCAAACGGATATGGGGAAAAAGAGGAATCAAAGCAACCGTGAGTACTCATCCGAAGTACTCAGCAAGCAAGGATCTACACTACATATGCAACATTATCAAAGAAAGGTTGTATATGTGGACTGGGCTAGAGAAATGCTAGAATAGAGAGAAGGCCTAGTCCTATCGAAGACTAGCATCTTCAGCGGTCTTGCAGCATTAGAAGAGTGTAGATTAGTACAGTATAAAGTAATAGTAGTAATAAGTATCAAGCTCGCCCAGAGATCCTTTCGCGACTCCCTGTGAGAAAGCAATCCCAGAGCCCTAAAATCCAAGTATCAACCTCGGCCTGAGATCCTTTCTCGACTCCCTGCGAGAAAGCAATCCCAGAGCCCTAGTATCCATATCTCATCTCAACATTAGGTTTTAGTTGTATCGATCGGGATACAACTCCGAGTGTCCGTTACCGAGGATCCGGCTATGCATAGATTAGTTCTTCCCTGCAGGGGTGCACCAACTTACCCACCACGCTCGCTTAACTCCGGCCGGACACACTTTTCAGGGTCATGCCCGGCCTCGACCAAACGACACACCGCAACCCTACCTAAAGCTCAGCAGAGAGGTCCCCGTCGGTCTATATCCTAAGCGCTCAGGGGTCTTGGGCCATCGCCCTGTGCACTCTGGGTCATTGCGTGCAGGGTGGATACCAGCGCCATCGGCACGATCCGACCCGGCCACCATGCTGAACTGGATGTCTGACAGAGCTTTCGGCTGATGCATACAACGCAGAGTACCCATATTTATTCCCGCGTGATGGTTAGTGCTATCAGGACAAAGGCCCACTCAGATCAAATATCCAAATCGTTAGTGTATTGGGGGTTTGCGGTAACGAGCAGAGACTCACGATCTGTGTGACCCCATCGCCCCGTCTCGAGGACTTGCGGCAAGGGCTAAGAATGCCCGGCCACGCCTCGTAATTACCTCACGGGCACCCTCCAGGTCAACCCGTCTCCACATCACTCGCATCTTATGCTCGCTCGGGTACCCCTCAGGGTCGACTTGACTTTCCAAGTAACAGTTGTAAAGTCCAAGTATCCATGTGTCCATAACATCAGGGGAATCTGAGGTATCACCCTCGTTGGATTCCTACTCGATGTATCCGTCAAGGTGAACTCAGAGGAATCACCCTCGTTGACCATGACCGGGTAACCACTCTACAGAGTTAAAATCGTAAGTGCTTATGAGGTATCACCCTCGACACTCGATAGTAACGCTACAGTGTCGTATAGAGAAAGGGGATGTGATGTGCGGTGCTGGGGCCTGGTCGTCGAATCTTCTAATGATCCAGCGGGGCAACTGGTACAAGTGGGGTCACTGGGGTTCACTAACCAGCCTATTCTAAGCAGTTTAGGATAAGCAGGTAATTATCAAAAGCAGGTTACAAAATCAGGTCATGCATCAGAATAGGTAAAGCAGTAACAGTAGCAATTCTAATGCAAGCACAAGAGAGAAGAGAATAGGCGATATAGGCATGCTCAAGGGGGGGTTGCTTGCTTGGAAGCTCTGCTGCAAAGGGTGTCATTGGTGTAGCAGTCCTTGGGGCTTCGTCGGTACCGAGATCTACCAAGAGAGAAGAGGGGGAGGAAACAAATAAATACACGGCAGTAAAAGCAATCACAAAACATGGCATGACTACAAGCTAAGCCGGAGCGATCTAACGCAAAGCTAAGTGCTACAGACGGAGCGGGAAAATATCTGGAATATTTTCCCGGTGTTAGGCATCTGTCGGACAGATGAATTGGAGGGGAAGGTTCCATGTTCATCATGCTAGAGGCATGTGACAGATATGAGGAGGGCATATTCGGATTTGTCTCGTTTTCTGAGTAACTTTCATGTACAAAGTATTTTCATCCGAGTTACGGATTATTTTATATTAGGGCGGGCAGTGGCAGGCCGGAACGGGGCGGCACAGCGCAACGAGCATGGCCCCGAGACGAGGGCGGGGCGCGGGCGAATGAGGCGTGCAGGGGGCAAGGGTGCGGAGGCCGCGGGCGAGCTACGGCGGTCGCGCGGGCAAGGGTGAGCGCGGTCGGGGCGAGGGTGAGCACGGCGCAGGCGACAGCGGGGTCGCGCGGCGGGCGGGGACCGCGCCAGGGACAGAGGGGGAAGGGGAGGCGAGGTTCTCACCCTTGTTGCCGGTGTACGCCAGCGAGGCTAAGTGTAGCCGAGCCGGTGAGGGGGCGAGGAGGCGGCGATGAGGTTGATGACAGGGACGGCAGAGGCGGGCGGCGCGGCGCCAGGTCGGGTCGAGGCAGCGACATCTGGGGCGTCACGGCGAAGGGAAGCTTCGGGGAGGATGGCGAGGTCCGGCAGGGTCGAACGGCGTCGGCGCCGCCGGGGCAGAGACGAGGGGCGTCGGGCGGAGGCGAGGGGGATCTCCTGATCCAGATGAAGAGAGTGAGAGGGAGAGGTGGATCGGGGGGAGTGGGGTGTAGCGGGCTAGGGTTACTGGTGGGGGGGGTTAGTAGAGAGCACGGTTGGGCCGGCCTGGTGGCCTGTTAGCCTGCTGGGCTAAGGCCCAGTTGGGGGGGGGGTTCCTTTTCTTTTATGTTTTTTTATCTTCAAATTTCCCCTTTTATTTAAAAACAGATACAGAGAAAAGATTATTTAGGGTAGCCAAAAGAGCTGAGAAAATGTGGGACTTAGCCTATTAAATAGTTTGCATTTTTAGGCAGTGCCACAAAAAGTTTGGAGGCCAGAGGAATCCAATTGCATTTTTCACAAATAAAACAACACTTTAAAATGCTGAAATTGGATTGTAATAATTGCTACAGTCCATCTTAGCTCTTAGGTGATGTTGTTTTCCTTAACAATTAAATGTTATGGAATTTTGGCTAAATGATGAACTATTTTGCAGCAACTTTGGTGCAACCCCATATCTCACTTGCAAATTGAATTTCATTTCAAAGTGGAATTTCAAATGATATTTGAATCGAAGTTGATCAAGCACTGTTTAGCAAAACGATCTGCTTTAATCACAGTGGGTTACTGTAGCATGACACTGGGGGTGTTACAAGCCCCCCCCCCCCCCAAAAAAATGCTTTCACGCCCTGCGGGGCCATATCCGAAATTTTGGCAGGAAAACAGGGAAATGCAAGCCTAGCGAGACGCGCTGCCATCGGCATCGTTGTCATCATCATCACCATCAGCTTCGTCCTCTTCGGCTGCAAGCGCAGTCACCTCATCGGCAAGGGCAAATTCCGCGATCAGGTCGTCCACGTGGTCGTCAACCCAGCTCGCCAGGTCACCCTGAGTTGCTCCGGGCACGAGGGCTATCACGGCGCTGAAGTCGAAGTTGGGGTCGAGGCTAAGAAGGTGGCTGAAGACGCGCGAGAACGCACACTCGAGAAGGTCGCGACTCTTCTCTTCAATGAGTTGGCGTGCCTTCGCGGCCCCACCTTCAAGGCAGGCCACGACCTGGGTGAAGAAGCGGAGGTAGCCAGCATCATCAGCCTTGTACGGGCGGGAGATGCTCTCGTCACAGATAGTGCTCAGGGCCCGGTTGGCCCTGACCCTAAGGTCCTTGAACATCAAGGAACGCTCGCGCTGCAGCATTTGGCGGTGGCCCGCCTTGTCCGAGGCTCTCTCCACGAGGGACGTAACACATTCGACCTGCTGATGAAGGGAGGACAGCTCGGCTTCAGTTGTGGCCCGGGCCGCCGCGGCGGCCATCTCGCGCTGCTCAGCTGCGGCTAGCTCCGCTTTGAGGGCGTCGGCCTTGCCCTGCTGTTCAGCGTGCCATCGCTTGAAGCGAGCCTCCTGGAGCGTCAGCTTCTGGTGATATTCCTCGACAAGAGCCTCGCAGATCCCGGCCACCTTCAGGTCGACCTTATGTTGGATCCTCACCTCCCGAGAGGCAAGGGCATCCTCGGCTGTGGCTACTTGGCGCTCCATCACCTCCAATCGCTCGCGCTCCAGGCCGTGCTCCAATGCCTCAAGCGCAAGCGCGTCCTCGCGTGCCTGGACTCCCGCTTTGTCCGTGGGGGCCCACCCGGTGGCGCCGCAAGAGCGGCTCTACGCGCCTGGACCTGGCGCTCAAGAGCGGCGTTCGAGGCTCAAAGCTCCCTCTCGCGCTCCTCCGCTGCCTCGCGACGATGATCCGCAGCTCGGGCCTCCTCCAGGGTGTGGGCACAGGCCTCCTGAGAAGCTGCAAGGGATTCCTCGGCCTCCGAGTGGATGCGCTTGTGCTGCAAGCACCCAAGGTTGATGGCGACTTTCAGTTGGCGCCACTCGCATGCCAGGCAGAGGCCCTCAGCCTCGAGCCACATGTCGACGTCGGCAAGCTCTGCCCCGAGGCGGCCTAGCGCGCTCGTCGCTTCCTGGAGAAGGTCGTGGCGGACGACACTGCGCCCGCGTGCGAGCTCCAACGCTCGGCCGGGCCCTTCCTCCGTGCCCCGGTCTGCCAGAGGGGCGCGAGATGGCTCGCCCATCTCCAGCGGGGGACTGGTGGTCGGAGCTCCTTCGACCGCTCCCCGGGCCATCGACGGGGCATGGCGTGGTCCAGCCCCGTCACTTGAAGATGGAGCCGTCGCGCAGATCGCCCAACCATCGGCAAGGACCAGCGGAGGATCCCTCGGCATGGCCTCCGTGCCCCAAAAGTCGCTCCGGGAGAAGGACGCCGGGAGTGCGGGCCCGCGGCCCTCCAGTGGTGGGCCCGGGTCATGGAAGGACACCGCCTCACACGCCACCGCCCGGCTCAGGAGGCCTGGGGGCACAACTGAATTAGAGGCCTCCGGATGTCGCGCTCCGGGCGGGCTCACCACCGCGACGGAAGGGGGCCTGAGGGGCAAAAGTCAGGAGAGGACGCGATACGCGGAAATCAAGAAGGGCAAGGTACTTACTCATCCACGACTATCCACTTCCTCTTCTTCAAGGCCTGGGGAGCGGGGCCGCAGTGGCTCCCGAGCGTCTTCCTCTGGTGGGACGCCCCGAGGTCTGGAGAGGGCACGCTGCAGGCCGGCGCGTGGCCTTTCGCGGCAATGGCGGAAGCTTCCCCCATGGACGGGCCTCCTCCCATGCCGCTTGCCGGGGTGTAAGCCATCGCCTCGGGTGCGCTCGGTGGCACCTACTCTCCAGCGGCCACCTCGGGAGTTCTCGCCGGCGCTTGCTCCACCACGGCTATCTCTGGAGCGCGCACCACAGGACCGACGAGCACAGGAGCCACCAAGATGGGGTTCTCACAAGGCCCCTCGTGGACCTCGAGGAGCAACCCCCACTCGTCAAAGCGCGGCATCTTCTCGGCGAAGGCCTTCCCGTTTGAGCTGTTGTACAGGGGGCGCCCCTCAACGGGGAGGGTGTCGGGATCCCCACCAGTCAGAAGCTGCAACACCCTATGCAGCGTCCTTGGGGAAAGCGAGGGCACCTGGAGCCTTATGGGGTCATCAGGGCCGGAGAAGGCCCACATTGGGCGAGTATGACGCTGGAGCGGAGCAATGCGCCGTCAGACAAATTCCTTCACCAGCATCGCCATCGTCACCCCCTCTTGCCTCAGCTTGGCCAGCCTGGACAAGACACACGCAATCCGCGGGTCAGCAAGCTCCGCATGCCCCCAACCGGAGCTCAGCTCCGCTGGTGCCAATGGAAGAAGGAGCAGGGGGCTGAGCACGGTGGCGTCCACATACACCCACTACTTCCGGAACCCCCTCATGTCCGGGCGGAGCGTGAAATCGATGCCGGAGCCAGCAGTCGCCACCACCGCTTGGAACGACACGCACCCCGAGTGTTGCCTGCCGTCGATCAAGTGAAGCAAGAAGAAATGGCGGAGCAGGGCCACAGACGGAGCGATGCCCACAAAGGCCTCGCACAAGAAGGCGAAAGCAAAGAGGAGGATGATGGACCCGGGATCCAGATGCAGCGCGTGGATCTGGTAGTGCGAAAGCACTGCGTTGAAGAAATCGGAGAACGGAGGCAGCAGGCCGGCGAAGAGAGCGTGGAGATGAAGGGGGATTTCGGTGGCCTCCATGTCAATCAAGGCCCGAGAAGCAAGCTAGACCGTCGTCGCCTTCCATTCGTTGAAATCGGCGGCAAGGGCCTACCGGACTTTGTCCACCCCCTCACGGTTGATCACCATGGACCGGTCCAGCGCCGGTTCCGGCCCCGGCGAGGGCTCCACGGCCACTCGGGCCTTCCCCTTCTTCGTCCTGGGAGCCATGGCGGCGGAGTGGATGGGAGCTGGTGTGGAGCTTGGTAAGGAAGACGCGAGTTCGCAAGAAGGAAGGGGAGCAGAGGCAAGCACAGCGGGCAATGATGGTTGGGCCGCGTGCGCCAGGCAGTTGTCAAGTCACGCATTTGCCGAGGAGGCGTGGGGAAGTGGAAACGCCCATGTCCCATCAAGCGCCACGCGTCGGCCTGGCCCGCAGGCGATTGGGGCCCACGGCGCTTCGCCCTTGCCCTCTGGCTTCGCCTCGAAGCCAAGTTTGAGCGCGCCTTGGGCCCGGGGGCTACTGTCGGTGTTCTGGGAACCAGGGTACCCAGACTTGCCTGCCTGCGGCCCACGGCGTGGCTCCGTCGATGGCTTGGTATGACCCATCTACAACACCTTCAAGACAAGACCCTCACGAGGGGCCAAGCCTCGCAAGGCGGGCGACATCAAGACCTCCGGAGGGAGCGGCCTCCTTAGGCTGGCTCCTGAGGAGCAGAGATTTCTATGCAGGTGCCCACCTCATGAGGTTGAGGTGACGCAAGCCATGACGACCAAGGTCAGGCGGGCACCAGCGGGCGCAGAGCAGCAGGTTTCCTCATTGGTGCTAAGGAGGCAAGCGCAGGCGCGGGGTCCCGGGGAATCACCCAAAGGTTTCCATTCCCGTGCAACAAGACCAAGACCGCCAGAGTGGCAGGACGGATGTCATCGTCGAGCCCACCGCAGCGTCACGACCAGAGGCTTTGCAGGCAAAGACCACCTTTCGTCAGGATAAGATGTACTACTAGTCCCCTTTCAAATTGGCCGTTGTGGAATCCCTTCCCGCCTTCGTTTTCGGGGAAGAGGACCGAGGCCACTATATATAGGTTAGCCACCTCCATAGGAAGGGGATGGGACCCAGAACAACTCACTCTCACCAGAAGCAAGCCTCGCGAGCTTGTTCATCCTCTGTACTAGTTCATTCCCAGCCCCTAGTGAGGCTAATCCACCACAAAGCAGGAGTAGGGTATTACACCGCAAGGTGGCCCGAACCTGGGTAAACTGTCGTGTCCATCTTCTTCCCAGTTCTTCGAGCTAGGCTGTAGGGCGGCGCGTTTGGTTGGCTGGATTGGTTGAGATCTTCGCACACGCCCCAGAGTTCAAACCTTCTTGGGTCTGTGGAGCCCTGAATCCGACAGCAACCTCAAGGTCACAAAGATGTTGGTTGACAGCGGGGCCGGGTTGAATCTGATTTCCCCCAAGGTGCTCAGCAAGCTACAGATAACAGATGAAGAGCTCAAGGTTACTGCCACGTTCCAAGGGATCAACCCTGTCAGGAGCCGTCCAAAGGGGAAGATCACGCTACCGGTGACATTTGGAGGAGTGTTGAACTATCGGACTGAGAAGATTGTGTTCGATGTGGTCATGCTTCCGTTGCCATACAATGGGATACTTGGACGACCTGCCCTGGCAAAATTTATCGCGGCATCCCACTATGCCTACAACACCCTGAAGATGCCAGGACCGATGGGCATTATTTCTATCCCATCAGACAAGAAGGACGCAATTATATGCATGGACAAGATGTACCGGGATGCGGTCGCTGCCGAGGCCGCGGAAGCTGCAATCCCCACCAAGGAAAACAAACAAGGGAGAAAAGCTAGCAAGAATCTGGGAAGCGCGCCTCTCCGGAGTATGCTGCACCTGTCGATGACTTGCCGGAGAGTTCCACTAGCAAGAGATCCAAGGTTGCCGCACCCACTGTGAAGAAGGTCCCGGCAGGGCTGGTTGGCACTGATGGTACATTAACTATCAGCTCCACCCTCGATGACAAATAGGAAAGCACACTCGTTGCCTTCCTGCGGGCAAATGTTGATGTGTTTGCTTGGCAACCATCTGACATCCCCGGTGTTCCCAGGGAGGTAATCGAGCACTACCTTGTTGTCTGCCCTCATGCCCGGCCCGTCAAGCAGAAGGTTTGGAAGCAAGCCTTGGAGCGGCAGCAGTTCATTGTCGAGAAGATCAAGAAACTTGAGGCAGCTGGTTTGGTCAGAGGAGTATTGCACCCAACATGGTTGGCAAATCCAGTGGTGGTGTGCAAGGCGAATGGGAAATGGAGGCTTTGCATAGATTTCACATATCTGAATAAAGCATGCCCGAAGGACCCATTCCCCTTGCCGTGCATCGACCAGATCATGGATTCCACCTCTGGGTGTGATCTTCTTTCTTTCTTGGATGCCTACTCTGGGTACCACCAGATATTCGTGTCCAAGGAGGACGAGGAGAAGACAGCGTTCATAACCCCCTGTGGCACGTACTGCTTCGTACGAATGCCCTTCGGGTTAAAGAGTGTTGGATCCACTTTTGCAAGAGCAGTGTAGATAGGGTTTGAGTCTCAGCTACACAGGAATATTGAAGCTTACATGGATGACATAGTGGTCAAGACCAAGGATAGATCAACGCTCATTCAGGAATTGGAAGAGACCTTTGCAAACCTGTGCAAGATCAACTTGAAGCTAAACCCAGAGAAGTGCGTGTTTGGTGTTCCCTCCGGCAAGCTACTTGGCTTCTTTGTGTCTCACCGGGGTATAGAGGCCAACCCCGACAAGATCAGAGCGATCGAGCAGATTCAAGCACCCAAGACAGTCAAGGATGTGAGGCGTTTAACTGGATATGTTGCCACGCTGAGTAGGTTCATTTCCAAGTCCGCCGAGCGCGCCCTACCGTTCTTCAAAATTTTGAAGAAGGCAGGGCCTGTAAAGTGGACCCCGGAGGCAGAAGCAGTACTGCAGGACTTAAAAACCTACCTTTCCTCCGTTCCCACCCTGGTTGCTCCTAAACCACAAGAGCCGTTGCTGCTGTATCTGGCAGCAACCAATCAAGTGGTTAGTGCAGCACTGGTGGCACAACGGGAAGTGGAAGAAGGAGCAGCTGTGGCTACTATCCTCCCCAGAGAAGGAAGTGAACCAGTCCCAGCAAGGCTGAGCACAGATCAAGAGAAGGAAGAGCAGAGAGGCGAAGGCAACCCCAAGACTGTGACAAGGAAGAAGGTGGTGCAGCGGCTAGTTTACTTTGTCAGCTCCCTGTTGCAGGGGGCTAGGTCGAGGTACTCTGGCATGCAAAAGTTGATCTTTGGCCTTGTCATGGCCTCAAGGAAACTGCGCCACTACTTCCAAGCCCACGAGATCACAGTTGTCACCCGATTCCCTTTGCAACACATACTGAGGAATCCAGAGGCCACTAGCAGAATAGTGGAATGGGCTTTGGAGTTATCAAGCTTTGGTTTGAAGTTTGAGAGCACATCAACCATTCAGAGCAGAGCACTGGCAGAGTTTATTGTGGAGTGGATGCCTACCCCAGACGAAGAGGCACTGGAAATGGTTATCCCCAGCAAGGAAGCACCCCAAGAATGGATCATGTACTTTGATGCTGCCTTCTCACTACAAGGTGCAGGAGCTGGCGTGCTTCTTGTCGCACCCACTGGAGAGCACCTCAAGTATGTGATCCAGATGCATTTCCCCCGGGAGAAGGCAACTAACAACATTGCAGAGTATGAAGGACTCCTGGCCGGGATCAGAATCGCGACAGAGTTGGGAATTAAGAAGTTGATCATACGAGGAGAATCACAGCTCGTGGTAAGGCAAGTGAACAAGGATTATCAGAGTCCATTGATGGAGGCATATGTGGAGGAAGTGAGAAAGGTGGAGGAGCGCTTTGACGGATTGCAAACAGAGCACGTACCCCATGCGAAAAACAACATTGCTGATCATCTGTCAAGGTGCGCTGCGCAAAAGCTTCCTATGGAACCAGGGACTGTTGTTCTTCACCTTACTCAACCCTCCGTATCCCCGGTAACAATGGCCAGAAAGAGGAGGAAACTGGACTCTGGCAAGCCTCTCCTGGCAGAGCTTCCTGAAGCCCCCGGCAGAGAGGTTGCGGGGACAACTCCACTTCGCTTGGCGAGTAGCACCCTCCTGCCGAACTACCAGTCCTTGAGGTTGAGGCATGCGCTCCCACGAACGAGGAGGTGCCGCTAATCCTTGTTGTCGAGCCTCAGGCTCCAACTTGGGTGCGACACATAGTCTGTTACCTCCAAACAGGAGAACTTCCCGAAGAGCAAGAAGAAGCTGAAAGAGTAGCCTGGAGGGCCAGTATGTATCAGTTTGTTGATGACGCACTATACAGAAGGAGGCCCAACGGTGTGAAATTGACATGCATTTGCCGGGAAGAGGGGAAGGAACTATTGGCAGAGATACACGGAGGCATGTGCGGCTCTCATATTGGATCAAGGGTCTTGGTTGGGAAAGCTTTCCGGCAAGGTTTCTACTGGCCCACGGCCCCCCAAGATGCAATCGAGCTAGTCACCAGATGTGAAGCCTGCCAGTTCCACTCCAACAATATCCATCAACCTGCTCAAGCTCTCCAGACGATCCCTTTGTCATGACCTTTTTCGGTCTGGGGGCTCGACATCTTGGGCCCCTTCCCCCGTGCTACCGGGGGCTTTGAGTTCTTGTACGTCGCCATCGACAAGTTCTCAAAGTGGCCGGAGGTGGAGCCCGTGAGGAAGGTGACCGCACAGTTAGCTATCAAGTTTCTGAAAGGACTGGTGTGCCACTTCGGAGTACCCGCCAAAGTCATCACTGACAACGGCACCCAGTTCACGAGCCGCGCCTTCATGCAATACGTTCAAGCCCTCGGAAGCAAGGTTTCATTCACCTTTGTTGCTCATCCCAGAAGCAATGGACAAGCTGAGTGGGCGAACGCTGAAGTGCTGCGAGGACTCAAGACAAGAACATTTGATAGGCTGTGGAAGTGTGGCAGGCGCTGGATCAATGAGCTGCTGGTGGTTCTTTGGTCCCTTCGTACGATACCAAATCGAGCTACCGGCCAGACTCCCTTCTCCCTAGTCTATGGGGTAGAAGCAGTGATCCCCACGAAACCCATATATGGGTCACCTCGAGTATTTGCCTATGATGAAGTAGAGCAAGAGCAACACCGGCATGACGATGCCGTGCTCCTTGAGGAGAACCGTCTCTGGGCTGTTATGCGTGCTGCACGCTATCAGCAAGCCCTACGCCGCTATCACAGCCGCAGGGTTCACCCCCAGAGCCTTGAGGAAGGCGACCTTGTCCTTAGGCGCGTTCAATCCGCCAAGGGTGCAAACAAGTTGACGCCAAAGTGGGAAGGCCCTTACCGGGTGGTATGAGTCACCAGACCTGGCGTACTCCATCTGGAGGCTGGAGATGGCATTCAATTGCAAAACTCATGGAATATTGAGCATCTCCGTAAGTTCTACCCGTAAGGCGCGACTGTCGGGCCCTGCCCGGCAGCCACCCTTTTGTACAAGCCTTACTGATGCTGCATGTAACCCTTTGTACAAAACCAGACGCAGACCCTGAGCAGCAGATAAATAAATGAAGCGCTGGGGGCCCCAAAAACTTGCATGCATGCATAGCATAACATGAGCATGGCATGATCATGTAGAAAAGGTCATATGTAGCTTTGTTTTCATCTGCACTAAACTGCAGGGCTCTTGCCACGGACTCGGTCCCGAAGAGAAGAAACGGAAACAAGCCTACATACCGGTCCCCGACAAGCCAAACAGATAAGTTTCTTCTCATCCATACATGTTCTATAAGAAGCAAACTTGTGCATATAGAAACCTCGTCGCCTTCGAAGCATAGGTGCTCCCATCCTTTGACCCGAATGTTGCTTCGATCAAGGTGTTTGTAGTGGCCTTTGACAGAGAAGGTTCGACGGGGGGCTGGTCCCTTTTCATAGTTTCGAGCCCGGCAGGCCAAGCCCCGCGGCAACAAACGAAAGGCACCGACAGGATAGCTTGCCGGAGAAAACTTGTTTACTTGTACGTATAGAGGCATTCCACCTCTGCATGGATGTAATACATGCACAAGTACCCAGCAAAGTTTGTCTTTTTCATTAATATGCAGATAAACAAGTACAGATCTTATAGAGCACAAACACGGATAAAGAAGATTACATATTTAAGGCTGAAGTTTGGCAAGTGCCTACATATTTTAGACTGAAAAAAGATAAGTGCCCTGTAATCCCTTTCTTGTCCCTCTCCTCCTAGGAACTATAGCGGGAGGTGAAGAGGGCAAAAGGAGTGCCTGAGCAGAAGCCCAGCCCGACCCCGTCAGGGCCTGCCGGGAGCAGCCTGACAAGATCGGGAGTGGCGAGGCTACGAAGGAGGGAGACGGAGAGAGCAGCTTGACGGTGCCCTGGTCACCACCTCCAGGACCGGCGGGAAGGCCTGCCGGGGACCAGCCGGAAGACTGCTGGAGGAGGCGAAGGCACCAAGAGAACATCCCCCCCGGTAACCACCCGAAAGAGGCTGGTGATGATGGTGCCGAGGAGGGTGGCGAAGAGCTAGAAGACGGGGCGGCGGGCAGGAGGAACGAGACGAACGCGTCGGTGCCATCGTACTCCGACCTGATGGCCTGCCCCCCGCCTTCATCGTCTCTGCCCATTTTTTCCTCGTCACTGTCGCTCTAGGGAGGCGCCGGGCCCTTGGCCAGTCACCTTCCCCGAAGGAGCGGCCGACAACGGCGACGGCGCCCAACTCGCACGGGGGCACCGTTCCACACCTTGGCGGCAGGAGGGCACCGCCATCTTCAGCGTCACCCCCGACCTCGCTGAAGAGAGCAGTGCTTGGTTTACCGAAGATCCTGAGCGCGATCCTGCAGGCGAGCACCAGGGGCCCTGAGGGCTCCACCAACGGGTCAACAAGTTCCGACAGCTTGCGGCAGAGGCGACACCTCTCCCCCGGGCGGTGGGCTCGCGTGGAAGGGGTGAGCACTCCGTCACTATGAAGAGGCATAGCACCCTCCGCGCCCGGATCGGCATGGCGTTCGCAGGCACGTCACCACGGGCTTCAACCACCCCTAGTATGGTCGCTGCGCCTCCCGCGGCCCCGGACCAGACTCACTCCCCGAGCGACGGCACTAGCCTTCGGCGTCATCGCTCTCGAGCTGAGACCCAGGGCCTGATCCCAGTCTCTTCCCTTCGGCATAATGAAGGAGGAAGCAAGGAACAAGTGCGTGAGTGGATGCCTCTGCTCCCCTTAGTGCTCCCTTTATAGGCGAGCCGGGGTCGGGGGCTGGTCTTTCACCCACTCCCAAGGGCTCCTTTGAATCCGACCCGTCCAAACTACGGATTGTGGCCAACCCATCGACCGCCCATCTGCACCAATCCGAAAGATCCGGGTCCCTGCCATAGCACTCTCCCCTACACCATGCCCATCCATCACCTACCCCGCGCGGTGCATGCGGCATACGTGGAGGACGGGACAGGCGTAGTGGGAAGAGTAAAATGGCAGTTACCGCCCCATGAGATAAAGTCATTCACGGGCCATAGCCGGATGGCCCCCACCGCATTTGGCATCGCATGCCGCACGGAAAAACCGGAAACTGATTCAAGCACAGATTAACAAAGAAGCAAGGAAAATATCAAGGATGAGAAGATTATCAGCACAAGACCCCTGCCTGTGTACGTGACAGGGCCTACTCAAACGCTGCTCAGCAGCACGTTTGGACCAGGCCCGGGGGCTCCTGTCGGTGCAACAAACCTTTGCGTGTGTTGCCCAGACCATACACAGGCATGGCAACAATGAAGCAAGCTTCACCAAGACCAAGCCAGAGAGAAATAGCTCTTTGAGGAATCAAAGGGCAGATCAAGAAGGCCAAGACAACCCAAAACAGCAAGATATCACTATGGGAAAAGCCTCCCTTGCCGGGCAGGCGAGCCTGGTCAGGTCAAGGCCACCCCAAGGGCAAGTCCCAAGACCTCCCCGACAAGGGTTGCTGGGGCGCTGGCGGACTGCCATCCCGCCAAAGCTCCATCACTCCACCTCACAGTAACGCAAGTCACTTATTGGTGCGGTGTCGAGCCCCCAAGTGATTAAGTGGCAGTCATTTAGCACGTGGCAGCCATTTCTGAGGAAGATCACCCCTAAATGACACCCGTCCAGGGGCGTGTCACGCAGGCAGGTGAGAAGGTGGTTGAATGGCACGGCAAGGCTTGCCGGACTGCATCCATGATGTGACACTAAGCGGTGCATTTAATGCACCTTGTCCTGTGTGTAGAGTTAGATACGATACCACTGTGGCTATCTAATCACTGGATAATGACTGTTTTGCCACTGTGGTAACCCCTTTACCTATAAAAGGAGGGCCGAGGCAACCTTAGAAAGGATTCGGACCCTTGTACACTCATACGCACGTAGCTGCTCTCCCTGAGGCAACCTTGCCGGGCTTGAGCGTTGCGCGTTTGTCACGGTCTTCCACTCAATCCACCAAAGCAGGAGTACGGTTTTACCCCTCCTGGCGGCCCGAACCTGGGTAAAAACCACCCACATCACCATTGCCGTGTTGTTCTATGGTCTCTGCTCTTTGTGCAATGCGCCCTTCCCCCTTGCCAAACCACAAAGGGGCCGATGGCCCCATAGGTGATCGTGTCGAACCGAGACAGTGAGCATAAGATTGTATCCAGTATGCATGTACTCATTCTATCGAATCCTTTGTGCCTGCATGGTTAGTCGAGTGGAAACAGGCAGAGCATCAACAGTTTTCTTGGGCACCCAAATGGCTTTCTTTGGGGGGGGGCCATTTCTGTTGTTTGCTCCAACATAGCGAGCAACAGTCTCACCATGTTGATCTTTGAACAGCTTATAGTTGTTCAGGGAATCATCATCAGGATATTCAGGCATGGGAGAGTTATATCCTAAAAGTAATGTTGGGTCAAACATTTTGCTCTTTGCAGGAACTCACACAGTTTCAGGATATTGATGTGGTTCCCAGTAAGTGCCATTTTCATTCAGTTTCCTTTCGAAACCGATGCCTTCCTTTCTGGGATTTTTGTGAAGAATAGATTTCTTCATAACATCACAAAGGGTTTGGTGTCCTTTGAGAGATTTGAACATTCCTATCTGAAGAAGATCCTTCAACCTAGCATTTTCATCAGAAACAGAACTATTTTCCTTGATCGAGGGGTTAGCATTCATAGATGATTCAGCATTTGATTTAGCATTGTTTCATTCAATGCACTTTAAACATGGTGGCTCAAACACTTCAGGTTTCTATTTAAGTTGTTGGGTGGGAAGAGAATTTTCTTTCATCAAATCCTCATGAGCCTCTCTCAGCGCCTCGAGTTCCTGTTTCCTTTTAAGGTAATCATAGGTCAATCTTTCATGGTCTGCTGAGAGAAAATCATGACGAGTTGAGAGTTCATCCATTCGTGACTTGAGAGTGGAATACTCTTCGGTCAGCGATTGGTTTTTCTCCATCTCCTCAACCAACAACCCTTCAGATTTTCTGAGCGTTTTCTCAATTTTCTCAAGATAATTTTGTTGAATATTAGCAATTTTGATCAACTTAGCATGGTCATCCTCATCAGAAGAATATTGATCACTGGAGAGAACCTTATGATGTTTCGAGGATACCTTCTCTTTCAAAGCCTTGGCCATGAAGCAGTAGGCAGGAGATTCATCGTTGCTTGAAGGACTCTCGAAGAAGTTTGTCGTAGCAGAGGAGGCCCATGCTATGCCCGCCATGCCGGAGTCGGAATCTTCATCGGACTATTCTTCTTCTTCGAAACCTGACAATTCTTCTTCATCAGAATCCATTTCCTTGCCGATGTATGCCTTGGCCTTGGGAGAGGTATTCTTGCGGTTGGAGGAGGACTTGGAAGGATTTCTTGACGAAGATTTTGACATGGAGTTGTCCTTCTTCTTGAAGAATTTCTTCGTTTTCTTCTCATCATCGGAGTCGTAGTTCTTGCTCTTGCTTTTCCCTTGATAGTTGCCCGAATCATATCTCCCACTAGCAGGGATTTCAGCTTCCCAGAGAGGGCAGTCTGAAATGAAGTGTCCAGGCTTTTTGCACTTGAAACATGTGTATTCTCCGGCAGGTTTTGAAGATTTTGAACCCCCAGAGTTGCTTGAACTTCTTTTCTGGAACTGGCTCTTCTTGTGGAAACATTGGAATCATTTCGTGATCAGTGCGAGATCTTTGCCGAGTCGTTCTGGATCATCTGAATCTTCTTCGGGATTTCCATCTGAGGAGGAATCAGCCACAGCTTTGAGAGCACGATTTTCGCGTTGAGTTGAGCCATACAGATCTCTTTTCTCTTCTTCTTGTTCCTTGTGAGTGTTTAGTCTTTCCATGACATCAGCAGAGTTGAGGCTTTTGAAATCAGGACACTCTCGAATCATCAGAACAAGCATGTCAAATGAACTGCCAAGAGATCAAAGCAGTTTCTTCACAACTTCATGGTCAGTGATGTCTTTGGCGCCGAGTCCTTGAAGTTCATTCGCTATGTCACTGAGGCGATCGAAGGTTTGCTGACAGCTTTCATTTCCAATGTGCTTGAAGCGATTGAACTTTGCCCGAAGAGTATCAATTCGAGCTTCTTTCTGAGTTGAAACTCCTTCATTGATCTTTTCGAGGACATCCCACAGCTCCTTTGCAGTTTCACACTGGCGATACCGAAGGAATTGTGTTCGAGAGAGATGGCCACCAATTTCATCTTTGGCTTGAGCATCCAGTTGAATGAGCTTCTTTTCTTCATCGGTAGGAGCTTGAGAAATAACAACCGTGAACCCGATATGCACCACATTCCACATATCATCATCTATTGCTCGAAGACAAATCTTCATCTTCTCCTTCCAGAAGGGATAGTTCGTCCCATCGACTATGGGAATCTTGAGATGCGACTTGTAGTTCACTGAAGACATACTTAAACTCCAAAGTCGTTAGACTAAAATGAGTAGTGTCAAGGAGTACCTTGCTCTGATACCAATTGTAGGAACGAAGTATGTCTACCAGAGGGGGGTGAATGGGAGTTTTAAATTTTCTTCGTAAAACTTAAATCTCTCGGAACCCAGCAGTGGAATGAATGAAAAACAAACTACGATGACCTAAAACAGGGTGCCGAACGATAACTAAGACATGCATCGAAGTAAATCATACGAATGAAAACGCATCAAAAGTAAACATGAGTGACAGAGATAACCGATGATTCTCGATGGCCACAAGGAATTTGTTCAACCAGTTCGTCCTTCTGCATAACGACTACGTCTGGTTGGAGGGGCTGTGACTTAACACGGAAGATTAACTCTCTTCACCCTATTCTCCTCGACAATCGATTTGTCAACCGATGCCGATCACTCGTGGTAGATACTTGAAGGCGATCTCCGAACCTTTACAGACTTCTTCTTCAAGAACCACAATCACTCTTGGTCTCTGAAGAAATTGACACCTAACCGTCTAGAGAGTTTGCAGCTCTCAAGAGTAATAGGCAGAGCATACTAAACTTAGATTCCAGTGATGCTGAACCACTATCTAATTCTTCAGCTCTAGGGTTTTTCTCTCAATGGATTTTAAACTCAAATCGCTCAGAGAGTGAGTTGCTTAACAAACTTCTCAGAATCAAACGGAGCAGCCACCGGACAAAGCCGGCGCAGGGTGGCTATTTATAGCCGCAGCCTTCCCAGATGGAAATGACCATTTTGGACACGAGGTCCAGCCAATGGCCAACTGACACATTCACAACGGTTGGATTTTGGAGCAACTATAACATTCCTTGAGGAACAAGTAATGCTAACTCCTCGGTCCGAGACAAATCTCTCGCATCGAAGAAGATCACAGTCTCTTGCTGGCAAGTATTTGCTCGGAGCACAAAGAGATTTCTCTCACAGCTTTCATAGGTTTTGGGTTTAGCATCAGAGAACCAAAGCTTCAAATGCTACACCCCTCTTAATAGTACGGTGGTCCTATGACTCAATGAAAGAAGAAGAACAACGAAACAAATACTACGTCTTCATTCTTCCTCGAACACAGTCAAATTCTTCGAACAGGTACCGAACCAATTGCTTAAACTTCAGCAATTTTTAGGGGTCACTCTTGTTAGCTTTATCTTCGGTGATAACCTTCACTGCTACCCAGGGAGATTATCTTCGTCGTTTGCATCAAACTCCTCGATACTTCAGGGACCTGTTACTCTGCGTGCACTAGCAAACACATAAGTCCCATACTGTTTATGTCAACAAACTTCAAAACATCAGGGGGCCTATCATTGCACCAACAAGTAGCATGCATTCAAACATAAACATAGATAGTTTTTCACAACCGAACATAAAACATAAATTTAAACTAAACTACTTTCGGTCGAAGTGGAGGTCGAGCCAATCCTTCCTTGTCAGGTACGGTGTGCCGCGAGCTGGGTCTGGGTCAGTGCCGTCGTTTGGGTCGTTGGGGAACACACTCCTCGACTCGTCGATGTCGATCTCCTCGTCCTCGCTGCCTGATAACCCAAAAGTATAGGGGATTGCAATAGTTTTCAAGGGTAGAGTATTCAACCCAATTTTATTGATTCGACACAAGGGGAGCCAAAGAATATTCATGAGTATTAGCAGTTGAGTTGTCAATTCAACCACACCTGAAAGACTTAATATCTGCAGCAAAGTAGTATGGAAGTAACGGTAGCGATGGCAAAAGTAACAGTAGCAGTTTTGTAGTGATTGTAACAGCAGTAGCAACGAAAGTAACTTAGCAAAGATCAATATGTGAAATGCTCATAGGCATTGGATCAGCGATGGATAATTGTGTTGGATAATATTCATCATGTAGCAGTTATAACCTAGGGCGACACAGAACTAGCTCCAATTCATCAATATAATGTAGGCATGTATTCTGTATATAGTCATACGTGCTTATGGAAAAGAACTTGCAAGAGATCTATTGTCCTACCCTCCCGTGGCAGTGGGGTCCATAAGGAAACTAAGGGATATTAAGGCCTCCTTTTAATAGAGAACCGGAACAAAGCATTAGCACTTAGTGAATACATGAACTCCTCAAACTATGGTAATCACCGGAAAGAATCCCAATTATTGTCACCTTAGGATATGCGGATCATAACACGTAATGGGTGTCTACAACTGATACGTCCATTTTGCATAATGTTTACCTACTGTTATTTATAATGTTTTTATGCATAATAATGCTTTTTGGAGTAATTCTAATGCCTTTTTCTCTCCTAATATGCAAGGTTTACACAAAGAGGGAGAATACCGGCAGCTGGAATTCTGGACCTGAAAAAGCTACGTCAGAGTTACCTATTCTACACATCTTCGAATGAGTTAAAAATTTATAGAGAATTATTTTGGAATATATAAAATATACTGGAGCAAATAACTACCGGAGGGGGCCACCCTGGTGAGCACAAGACACCAGGGCGCGCCTGGGCCCCCAGGCGTGCCCTGGTGGGTTGTGCCCTCCTCGGCCCACCTCCGGTGCCCATCATCTGGTATATAGGTCATTTTGACCTAGAAAAAATCAGAGGGGGACTTTCGGGATGAAGCGCCGCCGTCTCAAGGTAGAACTTGGGCAGGAGCGCTTTTGCCATCCGGCGGAGCGATTCCACCGGGGGAACTCCCTCCCGGAGGGGGAAATCATCGTCATCATCATCACCAACAACCCTCTCATCTTTGGGAGGGCTATATCCATCAACATCTTCAACAGCACCATCTCCTCTAAAACCCTAGTTCATCTCTTGTGTTCAATCTTTCTACCAGAACCTTAGATTGGTACTTGTGGGTGACTAGTAGTGTTGATTACATCTTGTAGTTGATTACTATATGGTTTATTTGGTGGAAGATTATATGTTTAGATCCATCATGCTATTTAATACCCCTCTGATCTTGAGCATGATTATCATTTGTGAGTAGTTACTTTTGTTCTTGAGGTCATGGGAGAAGTCATGTTGCAAGTAATCATGTGAACTTGATATGTGTTCGATATTTTGATGATATGTATGTTGTGATTCCCTTAGTGGTGTCATGTGAACGTAGACTACATGACACTTCACCATATTTGGGCCTAAGGGAATGCATTGTGGAGTAGTTATTAGATGATGGGTTGCTAGAGTGACAGAAGCTTAAACCCTAGTTTATGCGCTATTTCGTAAGGGACCGATTTGGATCCAAAATTTTAATGCTATGTTTAGATTTTATCTTAATACTTTTCTCATAGTTGCGGATGCTTTCGAGGGGTTAATCATAAGTAGAAGGTTTGTTCAAGTAAGAACAGCACCGAAGCACCGGTCCACCCACATATCAAATTATCAAAGTAGCGAACACGAATCGAACCAACATGATGAAAGTGACTAGATGAAATCCCCGTGTACCCTCAAGAACACTTTGCTTCTCATAAGAGACCGTTTTGGCCTGTCCTTTGCCACAAAAGGATTGGGCTACCTTTCTGCACTTTATTTACCGTTACCGTTACTTGCTCGTTACAAATTATCTTGTTATCAAACTACTTGTTACCAACTATTTCAGTGCTTGCAGAAAATACCTTGCTGAAAACCACTTGTCATTTCCTTCTGCTCGTCGTTGGGTTCGACACTCTTACTTATAGAAAGGACTACGATTAATCCCCTATACTTGTGGGTTATCAAGACTATTTTCTAGTGCCGTTGCCGGGGAGTGAAGCGCTCTTGGTAAGTGGAAATTGGTAAGGAAAAATTATTACTACGTACTGAAATTTATTGTCACTTGTTACTATGGAGAACCATCCTTTGAGGGGTTTGTTCAGGGTATCTTCACCTTGACCGGAACCACAATTAGTTACCCCTCAACCTACTGCACCTACTGAAAATATTGGTTATGAAATTCCTTCGGGTATGATAGAACAACTGCTAGCTAATCCTTATGCAGGAGATGGAACCGAACATCCTGATATGCACTTGATATATGTGGATGAAATTTGTGGATTAGTTAAGCTTGCAGGTTTATCCGGAGATGAATCTAAGAAGAAGGTTTTCCCTTTATATTTGAAGGGAAAAAATTGACATGGTATAGGCTATGCGATGATATTGGATCTTGGAATTGGAATCGATTGAAATTGGAATTTCACCAAAAATATCCTATGCATCTAGTTCATCGTGATCGGAATTATATATATAATTTTTGGCCTCGTGAAGGAGAAAGTATCGCTCTAGCTTGGGGGAGGCTTAAGTCAATGTTATATTCATGCCCCAATCATGAGCTCTCTAGAGAAATTATCATTCAGAATTTTTATGCTTGGCTTTCTCATGGTGATCGATCCATGCTCGATACTTCTTGTACTAGTTCTTTTATGAAGAAGACTATTGAATTCATGTGGGATCTTTTAGAAAGAATTAAATACAACTCTGAAGGTTGGGAACTCGATGAAGGTAAAGAGTCAGGTATTAAGCTTGAGTTTGATTGTGTTAAATCTTTTAGGAATACCGATGCTTTTCACAAGTTTAGCACTAAATATGGACTTGACTCTGAGATAGTAGCCTCCTTTTGTGAATCTTTTGCTACTCATGTTGATCTCCCTAAAGAGAAGTGGTTTAAATATCATCCCCCTATTAAACAAGAAATTAAAGAACCGGTCATAGTTAAAGATGAAACTATTATTTACAATGTTGATCCAGTTGTACCTACTGCTTATATTGAAAAAACACCTTTCCCTGTTAGGATAAAGGAACATGCTAAGGTTTCAACTGTGGTTCGCAAAAGTAATATTAGAGCACCTAAACCTGCTGAACAAATTAAAGTAGAACCTAGTGTTGCTATGGTTAAAGATCTCCTGGTAGAAAATATTGATTGGCATGTTATTTACATCTGTGATGATGCTGCTAGAATTGCCAAACCCGATGAAAAAGATAAACATAGACTTGTTGTTAGCATGCCTGTTGTCTTAGTTAAAATAGGATATCATTGTTATCATGGTTTATGTGACTTAGGTGCTAGCGTGAGTGCTATTCCTTTTACCTTATACCAAGAAATTATGAATGACATAGCACCCGCTGAAATAGAAGACATAGATGTTACTATTAAACTTGCAAATAGAGACACCATCACACCACTTGGGATTGTTAGAGATGTTGAAGTATTGTGTGGGAAAATAAAATACCCTACTAATTTTCTAGTTCTTGGTTCCCCACAAGATGAATTTTGTCCCATTACATTTGGTAGACCTTTCTTGAACACCGTGAATGCTAAAATAGATTGTGAAAAACAAATTGTCGGTGTTAGCTTTGGTAATGAGTCTCATGAGTTTAATTTCTCCAAGTTTAGTAGACAACCACATAAGAAAGAATTACCTAGTAAGAATGAAATAATTGGTCTTGCTTCTATTGTCGTGCCTCCTACTGATCCACTAGAACAATATTTGCTAGACCATGAAAATGATATGCATATGCATGAAAGAAATGAAATAGATAAAAATTTCTTTGAACAACGACCTCTGCTCAAACACAATTTGCCTATTGAAACTCTAGGAGGTCATCCTCCACCTAAAGGTGACCCTATGTTTGAATTAAAGGAATTGCCTGACACTTTGAAATATGCTTATCTTGATGAGAAAAAGATATATCCTGTTATTATTAGTGCTAACCTTTCAGAACATGAAGAAGAAAGATTATTGAAAATTCTGAAGAAGCACCGTGCTGCTATTGGATATACTCTTGATGATCTTAAGGGCATTAGTCCCACTCTCTGTCAGCACAAGATTAATATGGAACCTGATGCTAAACCCGTTATTGATCATCAACGACGCTTTGATCCTAAGATGAAAGAAGTGGTAAGAACTGAAATATTAAAGCTTCTTGAGTAGGTATAATCTATCCCATAGCTGATAGTAGATGGGTAAGTCCCGTTCATTGTATCCCTAAGAAAGGAGGTATTACTATTGTTCCTAATGATAAAAATGAACTTATTCCACAAAGAATTGTTACTGGCTATAGAATGGTAATTGATTTTAGAAAATTAAATAAAGCCACTAGAAAAGATCATTACCCTTTGCCTTTTATCGATCAAATGTTGGAAAGATTATCTAAGCACACACACTTTTGTTTTCTGGATGGATATTCTGGTTTTTCTCAAATACCTGTTTCACAACCTGATCAAGAGAAAACCACTTTCACTTGCCCATTTGGAACCTATGCGTATAGACGTATGCATTTTGGTTTATGCAATGCACCTGCTACCTTTCAAAGATGTATGACTGCTATATTCTCTGATTTTTGTGAAAAGATTGTTGAGGTTTTCATGAATGATTTTTCTAATTATGGTACTTCTTTTGATGATTTCTAGAGCAACCTTGATCGAGTTTTGCAGAGATGTGAGCAAACTAATCTTATCTTGAATTGGGAGAAGTGCCACTTTATGGTTAATGAAGGTATTGTCTTGGGGCATAAAATCTCTGAACGAGGTATTGAGGTGGATAAAGCTAAAGTTGATGCAATTGAGAAAATGCCATGTCCTAAAGATATTAAAGGTATTCGTAGTTTCCTTGGTCATGTTGGCTTCTATAGGAGGTTTATTAAAGACTTCTCTAAAATTTCTAGGCCTCTTACAAATCTTTTACAAAAGGATGTTCCATTTGTTTTTGATGATGATTGTGTAGAAGCCTTTGAAACACCTTAACTTCTGCACCTATTGTTCAACCACCTGATTGGAACTTGCCTTCTGAAATTATGTGTGATGCTAGTGATTATGTTGTTGGTGCTGTTCTAGGACAAAGAGTTGATAAGAAATTAAATGTTATCCATTATGCTAGCAAAACTCTAGACAGTGCCCAAAGAAATTATGCTACTACTGAAAAAGAATTTTTAGCGGTTGTGTTTGCTTGTGACAAATTAAGATCTTATATTGTTGATTCCAAAGTAACTGTTCACACTGATCATGCTGCTATTAAATATCTTATGGAAAAGAAAGATGCTAAACCTAGACTCATTAGGTGGGCTCTTTTGCTACAAGAATTTGATTTACATATTACTGATAGGAAAGGAGCTGATAACTTGTCTAGGTTAGAAAATATTCTTGATGACCCACTACCTATTGATGATAGCTTTCCTGATGAACAACTAGCTGCAATAAATGTTTCTCATAACACTCCGTGGTATGCTGACTATGCTAATTATATTGTTGCTAAATATATACCACCTAATTTCACATACCAATAAAAGAAAAAATTCTTCTATGATTTAAGACATTACTTTTGGGATGACCCACATCTTTATAAAGAAGAAGTAGATGGTATTATTAGACGTTGTGTACCTGAGCATGAACAGGAACAAATCCTACGGAAATGTCACTCCGAAGCTTATGGAGGGCATCATGCGGGAGATAGAACTGCTCATAAGGTATTGCAATCTGGTTTTTATTGGCCTATTCTCTTAAAGGATGCCCGTAAGTTTGTTTTATCTTGTGATGAATGTCAAAGAATAGGTAATATCGGTAAGCGTCAGGAAATGCCTATGAATTATTCACTTGCTGTTGAACCATTGGATGTTTGGGGTTTTGACTATATGGGACCTTTTCCTTCCTCCAATGGGTATACATATATTTTGGTTGTTGTTGATTATGTTACTAAGTGGGTAGAAGCTATTCCAACTAGTAGTGTTGATCATAACACTTCCATTAAAATGCTTAAAGAAGTTATTTTCCCGAGGTTTGGAGTCCCTAGATATTTAATGACTGATGGTGGTTCACACTTTATTCATGGTGCTTTCCATAAAATGCTTGCTAAATATGATGTTAACCATAGAATTGCATTGTCCTATCATGCTCAATCTAGTGGTCAAGTTGAACTTAGCAATAGAGAAATAAAATTAATATTACAAAAAACTGTTAATAGGTCCCGAAAGAATTGGTCTCAGAAATTGGATGATGCACTTTGGGCCTACAGAACAACTTATAAAAATCCTATGGGTATGTCTCCTTATAAAATGGTTTATGAAAAAGCTTGTCATTTGCCTCTGGAGTTATAACATAAAGCATATTGGGCAATTAAACAACTCAACTATGATTTCAAACTTGCCGGTGAAAAGAGGTTATTTGATATTAGCTCATTAGATGAATGGAGAACCCAAGCTTATGAAAATGCCAAATTATTTAAAGAAAAAGTTAAAACATGGCATGAAAAAAGAATCCAAAGCGGGAATTTAAAGTTGGAGAATATGTTCTTTTGTACAACTCTTGTTTTAGATTCTTTGCAGGAAAACTTCTCTCCAAATGGGAAGGACCATATATTATCGAGGAAGTTTATCACTCTGGAGCCATCAAAATTAATAATGCCGAAGGTACTAACCCGAAGGTGGTCAATGGTCAAAGTATTACACATTATATCTCAGGTACGCCTATTAATGTTGAAAGCAATATTATTCAAACCATGACACCGGAGGAACATATAAAAGAGACCTTCCGGAACACTCCAGAATACTAAAAAAGAGGAGGTACGTGATACGGTAAGTAAACGGACTCCGAAAAATCCGCAAAATATTTTCTGTCAGTTTTGGAATATTACAAAAATTAGGAAAATAAGAAACAACCAGGAAGGCAACCGAGGAGGGCACAAGACACCAGGGCGCGCCTGGCATGCCCAGGTGGGTTGTGCCCACCTCGGGAACCTTCCCGACTTCGTTTCCCTCTTGTTTGCTTGTTTCCCAAGATAAAAAAATCTTTATATACCCCCCGAACGTATTGACCACCGTATCGCGGAGAAATCTTCTGTTCTTCTTTCTTGCTATTTTCTGTCAAGCCAGGCATCATGTCCTCTCCCTCCTCCAACAATGGAGAAGACAAAGCTTGGTTGATACAGGTGGAGTTAAGGGGAGAAGGAATTGAGGAGGTTGCCATGGAGGAAGACGAAGGAAATTTTTCTTAGAGTTCACCCTCCGGCTTCCGAGAGGGGCACACTGGCCGGCATCTTCACTCGTCCTAACCCTCATCAAGCAATGAGATCAACAAACAGCCAAGAGAGCCCTGAAGTGCAGGAAGGACTCCCTCCATGGAGGCCTCTACACAGGTTACATCAAAACAATTTTCACAATTTGATTCATAATTATGGATTCGAGAATACTCCTTGTGTGCACATACCGTCCAATTGGGACATATCTCGTCCTAGAGAAAGTGATGCAGGAACAAATTCTTGGGGGCAGAAAATAAACACATTATGGCTGAGGTGGAGAAGAACACTGAGTTGCTTCATCGAGCCCTTCAAGGGATTCAAAGTTTGAGGGAGGTACTCATGAATGTATTGGAGAACATGGCCACACCATCATCATTTTCCCCAACAAAGGAGAATTGAGTTCATGGTATGGGCACTCCCCTTGGCTTGTGCCAAGCTTGGGGGAGGTGCCTCGGTATCGTATCACCACCACTATCTTTGTTTTTATCTATTTTAGTTCGATCTTTAGTTATCCTATGATTTAGTTGAATAAAAGTTTAGTTCGATCCTTTCTTTTCGAGTGCTTGCTTAGTGATCTATCTATGTAATTATGTGCAAGATATATAATAAAGAGTAGTTTGAGTTCTGTTTCTTTACTCTTTTGTTTCAATAAAAAGAAAGGAAAATAAATGAAAAAGATCATATGCTAATCTTATGGTAAGTAGAGGAAAAGTATAAGTGGTAAAATTTGTTGTTAGATTGACAAACATAGCATTGGTCAATGATGCAATTCATGAAAGAATTAATAAGGGAAGAGAAGATTCACATGCAAATACACTATCTTGGACATCTTTTATGATTGTGAGCCCCCATTAAATATTTTGTGTCAAAATTGTTGACGTTGGACAAAGAAGACAATGTAATGATTTATGTTTGTTCATATTCACATAGAAATTATATTGTCATAGATCCTTCAACATGTGGTGCTTGCTCAATATCTTTTCTAGCCAAAAACTCCGCACTAAGTAGAGATACTACTTGTGCATACAAAAACCCTTAAACCCAAAATCTTATTTTGAGAGTCCACCATACCTACTTATGGATTGAGTAAGATCCTTCAATTAAGTTGTCATCGGTGCAATAAGGCAATAAAAATTGCTTCTAAATGTGTTGGATCATTTAGTGTAAGAGAAAATTGAGCGTTGTACGAACTTATGATGGCAAAGTAATAAAAGCAACAGACTGCATAATAAAGGTTGCTATCATAAGGGAAAATATAACATGATGTTCTTTTGCATTAAGGGATTTGGCATACAAAAAAAAGCGCATGGCAACCTCTGCTTCCCTCTGTGAAGGGTCTATTTTTTACTTTTATGTATTTACTTTTATGCAAGAGTCAAAGTATCCTTCCCTATTCCTTTTTATTTTATCTTTTTGCAAGCATCATGTGGTGAGGAAAGACCTAGGCACATATATCCAGTTGGATATGAGTGGGCATGAGTTATTATTGTTGACATCACCCTTGAGGTGAATGCGTTGGGAGGCGAAACTATAAGCCCCTATCTTTCTATGTGTCTGGTTGAAACTTTTTGTTCATGGGTACGCTGTGAGTGTTAGTAATCATAGAAGGTTAAATGATGGTTGAGTATATGGACTTGCCTAAATGCTCCGATATGCGACCCTTCCTGAAAATATGATGAATTGTAGTTGCAAAGTTGACTGAGAACATAGTTTGTTGGTTTTCAATAAGGTTTATGCTTTATACTTTGATGTTGTGATGAATTGTTACTTGCTCATGAGAAGTTATATGATAAAAGTTGTGTGATAAAGTTTTATGTTAAAGTTCTTTGTTGTTACTAGCAAAAGTGCCCGTGCGTTGCACCGGGTGCAAAATAAATAAATAAATGCTTAAACGGTTGAAAAAAATACCACTCAAACAACTTTGCAAGTAATCAAACAACCATAACAGAACAACATTGTTTGAACAATTCATATTTTCAATTTGTAAATCCCATAGCTTTATCAAAGAATATAATAAGTAAATATGGATATGCTCTTACTTGATGTTCCAAGTTGCATGGTCTCGGTACTGTTGGTGAACTGACACATGGCAAGTTGAAACAAATTTTGTTGTCGAAATAGAAGTACGGTAGTGATCCAAAGTATTGGGATAAACTTTCTGAATAAAATGGATGATTGATTTCACTTTAAATCGCTCACAAAAAAGTGCAATTAGATCTCATTGCTGCATGCCTACGGCTCAAACCCAAGAATAGCCAGGCACCCAGAATGAAGAATAACCATGCAAATCATCAACAAATTCATTCAGATAGATTGGCTGCTTGTACTTCATTCAGAATTCACAAGCACCAAGAGTCAAATCACGGGCGTTGGTAAGGTTCAAAGCTTCAGACAGATTTCACTTAGCTAGAACTAACAAAAGAAAAGGCAAATTAAATCAATGGATGGATGATCATGGCCGGTTTTCAATTAGTGCTCAGTGTTGGATAACAATGATACAACTAACCAACAAAAAACGGACTTGCTACTTAAATTGGTTCATGGTTAAAAGAATAGAGCCCTTAATTCTCAGATATAAAGATGGACATCAACATACAGGTCATGAGCCAATCCAAACCACCGCTGGAGCATTAATTAATAAAATGGAATATTTGTATATACAAAGGCCACATAGTAGAAATCTAAAAGAATCTTCAAGACAACACTCTCTAACCATCAGAGGGGCCTAAAGAGGGGGGTTCCGAACTAAGTTATTTAAAAGGGGCTAAGAAGGAAAGAGGAAAGAAAGTACAACAAAAGAGAGGCCGAATAGTGACAACTGTTCTTAGGAACAAATAGTTTCACTATGTTCTTCGGAGCTCGAACTTGACATATAACAAGTGAATTACATAGCCACATGAGACTTTATTTATGCATTTTTATGGTATAAACAAATCTTCATAGACCCAATATCTGAACCATGCAACATTTAAATATAGCTTAATTTTCTTGAAAATGTATGTATAACTATTTTCAATAGAATCAGTTATGACATGCATACTTAGTTACTGCCCCTTCTTATTCTTCATTGTAGATTCTCAGGATGCCCACAAGGAAGTATTATTCCTGTCTCTTGCTCTATGCGTCTCTTCAACTCTATTAGAATTCAAATTTGGCCCTATTTTTCTGGAGATGGTTTTTCCCAGCAAATCCTTGCATAAACAAACTTCTTCAAAATCTAAGGGTGGGAGGTTTATTTGTTTAATTGGCAGAGAAAATCACTTCATAATCTCCTCTAGACACTACAGCAAACACGTGGCACACAACTGAAATCAACATATGTACCTTAGCAAGAAAAGGTAATGCTTCATTGTCTATGTGCTTGGCACCATTGTTTTGGGCACATGTGGCTCTTTGAAATATATCATCCTAAACAAAACAATTTAGATACTAAAATATTTGATTGCTTAATACTTTGATACATGGGAAGAAGAATGTTTCATTTTGACACATTTAGTTCTGTTGTGGACCATGAAATAATATTGCAGCCACTAATTAAATCATGCAGTTAAATTAGTGTTAAGGCATAATTATGAATCTGCCTGTTAAAGATCAAAATGTAATATAATTCTAGGCTAGCAACAATAAAAGATGCAGTATAGATCGACCAAAATGTGAAATTCAACAG
Organism: Thinopyrum elongatum; assembly: GCA_011799875.1. Taxonomy (NCBI): domain Eukaryota; kingdom Viridiplantae; phylum Streptophyta; class Magnoliopsida; order Poales; family Poaceae; genus Thinopyrum; species Thinopyrum elongatum. The sequence goes on from CM022303.1 coordinate 350,204,892, forward strand.
AAGAGTGCAAGTTTCAAGAACCTGGAAAGAGATTATGTAGTACAATATTTTAGGATCCTCTCAACACTACGTACCAACTCAAATTTGTATAGAACTGAACAAAATTAGGACCTCCTGCAGGTACGCTAGTACTAATATGCTAAAAAACACACACTACATACCAATATGCTAGTACTAATCTAAAATATCAGCTCCATATCTTTTGTGAATGCGTGATGCGTGCCTTAGGACTTCCTGCTGTCCTGCAGGTATGCCCTTGTTCAGAAAGTTCCTGCTGTCCTGCAGGTATGCCCTTGTTCAGAAAGTTCTTGTTTCAGTCAGAGAGGTAGAACTGTCATCTGCATCATCTACTAACTCTACTAAAAAATGAAGCGCATGTGTCAGCAGTTGTCACTGAATTTTTAGATGACCGGCAATAAAGTTTGCTGCCTAATTTTGGACTGCTAAGTTTAAGTTTTCCATGTGTGTAGGTGTAGCAGGTAATAGCTCTGAACCCTGAAAAAAAGAATCAAAAATTGAATCCTTTCTCCATGCCCTCACAATGCCTATGAATTTCACATAGTGATCCTTTAAACAGCACACACATTGTCCATTCAAAAAGAGGTGGAATAAAATTAAATCTAAACTGAACATTACAAAATTTTAAAATCAGAACCTTTGTATAACTGACAATGGATCATCGTATACAACAAGATCTAGTAAGTAATGCAAGAGCACACATGTACATAAGAGTCAAAAGACTGATTAGAAGGCATGACCTACATGGATAGACTGAGGTCTTTGTAGTGCAAGAATTGAAAAAATGGCAGCAACACACCAAAGACAACGACAATCAAGGATGGCATCTCCTTCTTCCATATGGTGGTCCATGCTCTCTGCAATCCCTGAAGAAGAACATACCTTAAAAGGCTGAAATCAGGAGTAAAGAACATATCAAAAGGGTTCGGAAATAGAAAGCAGAAAATTCAAGAGTAAGTACAAAAACAAAATAGGTCTTTGTATCATAAACTCTGTACGTCCAAATCACTAAGAAGATCCTCTGCTCTACTACTCCTTCGACTTGGAGGACGCCTGGTATGTTGCGCCTATTACTTCTAATAAACACATGAACAAATCAGCATTTATGCACTGAATAAAAAAGATCCCACGAAACATACGAAAGGGTGATGAAAAACGGATCTGAGACTTGAGGAGAGAACTATCATACTGACTATTTTAAATTTATTTATTTACCAATTAGTACACCGTAACTTTTTTTGATGTAACGAAGATATCCGTATATAGAAGTGAATAATTGCCTATACACATCAATAGTTAAATACACAGTAGGTTATTTAAGTCGTACATGGGCTAAAACAATTTTGCGACTGGTTTTAAGGTTGCAATTGAGCACTTACAGAAGATGGCTCAAATCAACCTTGCTCATCAATAAACAGCCAATTTGAAGATATGGAGAAGAATCTAACTTTCTTGTGAGGCTTCATGAAGAAACATGTGGAACCACTTAGATCAGAAACACATGAGCTAGACTATCCGCGAAAATTGATTAAACGGTCTACCACATCAGATGCTAAAGAATCAAATCACAGAGACTAATAACAAATGAAGAGGGACAAACACTGCAATTTGGGACAATGGTGTTGATAGCATGTGCCCAAGATAAATGGCGGGTTTACCTTGTGGGGGTACTATGACGCCGGTAGCTGATCTCTGAAGGTCGATCCCTCATAGTGGGACTCAGATCCTGCTGCCCCATAGTATGGAAACAAACCCTTAAAGGAAGAAAGAGGTTTATTCTAACACGATTACTGGCCCCAACTTCCTCAACTTTGCGCACAAATTGTTCGAAGGAGTAATATGGGATCAAGTAAGAGTGCCAGTTTAGCGTAAAGCTTGATAAGATTGCAAAGGTCCTCCACCTGGCATAAAGACAATAATTCAAATTTAGGAGGCCATCAGAAATCAGAATATGTATAAGCATGCAGTGAGCAACATCGGGCTACAGTCTCTACTGTTTATGAGACCAAATGTTATGAGAAGAAAGTAAATTAGAACTATAACACCTGCTTAACATCCTGAATATCGTGTTGCCAACTTGTCAAATAAAGCTTTTGAACTAACAGTAGCTACGTAGGTACATCTCCTGGATGTTGTTGAGACTGAGATAATGAAGGTCATAAAAAAGAGAAGTGAGAACATTACTTCTTACTTTTTGCTCATAAATTTTGTAAAATTTTAATGACGAGGAGGTACCAACATAGAGAAGTTGTATCATCCAAGAAGGTGCATATACGTAAACTTTGCAGAATCACATGTTCCAAGCAGTATTCAGTCACACGTCTGGTTCCAATCCCTAGAACAATTGGACTGCAATGCCTGTGGATTTTCACTTGACGAGATTCTGTTTTCTAAGATTAAATACAAACAAGAAAACAGACATTCACCACCAATTACATCGATCAGGCTTTGCCTTGGTCTTCAAATTTAAAATGCAAAACTGTAATATGTATGTATGCTGCTTCAACCAATGTAGTTGAAGGGCTGTTGGTATGGTTCTTCCTATTCTGGAAATTGAACATACATGAGGAATCTGCAGACTTTATATTTCAGCTTGCATTCTCTTTTTACATGAAGAAAAATGAAGTAAATACTTGTAAGCAATAAGTGTTACCTTGGATTTCTACTCGTAGATCTAGGCGTATTTCGTGTAGCTGGCAATTTGAATGCGTGAGATTATGTGGCTGTGCCAGCGAGCCTGTCAGTCAAAATTCAGAAGTCTGGGTCATGAAAATGCATTGTTGATTGGTTGTGTACTTACTGCTGGAGCTAAAATGGTCATAGTTCTTCTTGTGCCTTAACTCATCACATGTAGTCCTCCTGCATAGTTCGAAAAAAGAAATAATTCACAAATCAATACTGAGGAAGACATATAATGGTAAGATAAGAACAACTAGCTAGCCAGCGGCCGAAGGACTCATTCAGTTACCTGGCTTGTAATCATCACCTAGTCGCTCCCAAAATTATTCAGTACAGGGCCAAAATCACAATCGTCAGTCTCATGCAAATCTTTAATTTCCCATGCCATTGGATACTCATCAGGACTAAGAAAATTATGCAAAAAAAATCAAGTATGAGATGTAAGATTCAGAGTACAATCTTTAGAAAGATAAGTTTTCTTTCACAACAAAAGCCATCTAAACCAAGTTTGATGCCCACTAAAAAAACATTATGTTTAATGCATGCATCTCCCATGATGAGGAATTAAGCGGGACAAACAAAACAAAACAAAAGAGGCAATGTAATTGACCAATTTATTCTTATCTTACTTCATTCATGGAGTCCAGAAGTGGGATCAGATGAGAAACTGAAGGTGGTGTTCCACTCTCTGTCCGTGCAAGAATGCAATCTTGCATTCAATACATTAATTACTCAGTAAAAAAATCTTGCTGATGCTTGCCGAATGGTTTGAGGCATCAGGCATGGGGAGGGGATCTCACCAGATGAGGAGGTCCTGCCGAAGGAGGGGATCCCATAGGTCTCCACTCCTCGATCCGGCCAGAAGGAGCCACCGTTGCCGCCGACGGAGCACGCTGTGCTTAGAGAGGGAAGAAAGGGGCGGGTTAGGCTTCTAGATCGGGATGGGGGAGGGGAGGGAGCAGTGGGGTTGGTGGTGCTAGATGGTGCACGCGGGGGGCGGGGGAAAGGGGAGAAGGACGGTGGAGGTCGACCTGCCACCAGCCGCCACCGGCGCGAGGCAAGGCGAGGTGGACGGCGGGGTGGGCCGCCGCCGGTGCAAAGCGAGGCGAAGCGCTGGAGGCATGCAGTAAGAGAGGAGGCAGGTGACCTTTTTTCCGTAGTGTCATCGCCAGATCCCGTCCTCTCCGTCAAGCCCGCGACAACGACCGCCGCCGGAACCCTCCTCCTCCTCGACGGCTCTGTACAGGCAGAAGCTTTTTTTTTTTGCTCGTAGGATGTAACTGCGGGTTGAATACTAAAAAACGCAGTTTTCTTTCAGTAAAAACGAAACGTTTTCTTAGATATCCACTTAAATAGGGACCACGGATTCAATAAATAAAAAACATAAGTACTTTTTTTAAAAAGTCCGCGACGGTGAACCCGAGAGACTCAATGCGTGCTTTATTATTAGGGAAAGATAATAATAAGCATGATGCTTCTATGTTCGTATTTTGTTTTAATTGACACCTCTCTCTGTAAGCATGTGGACATGTTTTTCGATTTCGGTTTTTCACTTGAGGACAAGCGAGGTCTAAGCTTGGGGGAGTTGATACGTCCATTTTGCATCATGTTTACCTACTGTTATTTATAATGTTTTTATGCATAATAATGCTTTTTGGAGTAATTCTAATGCATTTTCTCTCATAATATGCAAGGTTTATACAAAGAGGGAGAATACCGGCAGCTGAAATTCTGGACCTGAAAAAGCTACGTCAGAGTTACCTATTCTGCACATCTCCAAATGAGCTGAAAATTTACGGAGAATTGTTTTGGAATATATAAAAAATACTGGAGCAAATAACTACCGGAGGGGGCCACCCTGGTGAGCGCAAGACATCAGGGCACATCTGGGCCCCCAGGCGCCCCCTGGTGGGTTGTGCCCTCCTTGGCCCACCTCCGGTGCCCATCTTCTGGTATATAGGTCATTTTGACCTAGAAAAAATCATAGGGGGACTTTCGGGACGAAGCGCCGCTATCTCGAGGCGGAACTTGGGCAAGAGCACTTTTGCCCTCCGGTGGAGTGATTCCGCCGGGGGAACTTCCCTCCCGGAGGGGGAAATCATCATCGTCATCATCACCAACAACCCTCTCATCTTTGGGAGGGCTATCTCCATCAATATCTTCAACAGCACCATCTCCTCTCAAACCCTAGTTCATCTCTGGTGTTCAATCTTTGTACCTGAACCTTAGATTGGTACTTGTGGGTGACTAGTAGTGTTAATTACATCTTGTAGTTGATTACTATATGGTTTATTTGGTGGAATATTATATGTTCAGATCCATTATGCTATTTAATACCCCTATGATCTTGAGCATGATTATCATTTGTGAGTAATTACTTTTGTTCTTGAGGTCACAGGAGAAGTCATGTTGCAAGTAATCATGTGAACTTGATATGTGTTCGATATTTTGATGATATGTATGTTATGATTCCCTTAGTGGTGTCATGTGAATGTCAACTACATGACACTTCACCATATTTGGGCCTAAGGGAATGCATTGTGGAGTAGTTATTAGATGATGGGTTGCTAGAGTGATAGAAGCTTAAACCCTAGTTTATGCACTATTTCGTAAGGGACCGATTTGGATCCAAAAGTTTAATGCTATGGTTAGATTTTATCTTAATACTTTTCTCGTAGTTGCGGATGCTTGCGAGAGGGTTAATCATAAGTAGGAGGTTTGTTCAAGTAAGAACAACACCTACGCACCGGTCCACCCATATATCAAATTATCAAAGTAACGAACACGAATCGAACCAATATGATGAAAGTGACTAGATGAAATTCCCGTGTACCCTCAAGAACGCTTTGCTTATCATAAGAGACCATTTTGGTCTGTCCTTTGCCACAAAAAGATTGGGCTACCTTGCTGCACTTTATTTAACGTTACCGTTACTTGCTCGTTACAAATTATCTTGCTATCAAACTACTTGTTACCGACGATTTCAGTGCTTGCAGAAAATACCTTGCTGAAAACCACTTGTCATTTCCTTCTGCTCCTCGTTGGGTTCGACACTCTTACTTATCGAAAGGACTATGATTGATCCCCTATACTTGTGGGTCATCAACAACTTGAAAGATAGGATCAAGAACACAAATATATTCATGAAAACATAATAGGTTCAGATCTGATATCATGGCACTCGGGCCCTAGTGACAAGCATTAAGCATAGCAAAGTCATAGCAACATTAATCTCAGAACATAGTGGATACTAGGGATCAAGCCCTAACAAAACTAACTCGATTACATGATAAATCTCATCCAACCCATCACCGTCCAGTAAGCCTACGAAGGAATTACTCACTCCCGACGATGAGCATCATGAAATTGGCGATGGAGGAAGGTTGATGATGATGATGGCGACGGATTCCACCCTCCAGAGCCCCGAACAGACTCCAGGTCAGCCTTCCCGGTGAAGAACAGGAGGTGGCAATGGCTCTATATCGTAAAACGCGATGAATCCTTCTCTCTAATTTTTTCTCCATGAATAGGAATATATGGAGTTGGAGTTAGGGTTGTAGACGGTCCAGGGGGCCCACAAGCCTGCAAGGCGCGCCCTGGGGGGTAGGCGTGCCCTCAGGGCTTGTGGCCCCCCTCTGGTATATTTTTCCGCCAGTATTTTTTATATATTCCAGAAATATTCTTCGTAAATTTTCAGGTCAATCCGAAAACTTTGGTTTCTGCACAAAAATAACACCATGGCAATTCTGCTGAAAACAGCGTCAGTCCGGGTTAGTTGCATTCAAATCATGCAAATTAGATTCCAAAACAAGGGCAAAAGAGTTTGGAAAAGTAGATACGATGGAGACGTATCAACTCCCCCAAGCTTAACTCATTGCTTGTCCTCAAGCAATCCAGTTGACAAACTGAAAGTGATAAAGAAAAACTTTTACAAACTCTGTTTGATCTTGTTGTTGCAAATATGTCTAGCCAATATTCTGGTTTTCAGCAAAGATTATGAACTAACCATATTCACAATAACACTTAGGTCTCACATTTACTCATATCAATAGCATAACGAACTAGCGAGTAATAATAAGATATCTCAGATGACAACATTGGTTTCAAAACAATCATGATATAATATGACATAATGGTATCTCGCTAGCCCTTTCTGAGACTGCAAAACATAAATGCAGAGCACCCCTGAAGATCAAGGACTGACTGGACATTGTAATTCATGGCAAAAGAGATCCAGTAACAGTCATACTCAACATCAACTAAAAACAAAGCATATGAATGACTAGGGGTGGGCATAAAAACCAATGAACTGAAGACCGAACCGAAGTCGAAGCCGAATAAACCGAATTTTTGGTTTTTTGTACTGGAGCAGACAAATTTGGTTTTCACTTGAACTAACCGAACATAATTCGGTCGATTCGGTTTTATTCTCGGTTAACCGAACAGACACCGAATGACTAAGTCACGTCAAGAACTGCCCAAAACCAGCGACATCACCATGAGTCCCGCGAGTCCCGCCCGCGTCGCTAGTGGTGACTACCACGTCGCTCGCATGCCTACCCAGCTACCCGGCATGTGGGCTTTTTTTACATTCCAAGTGGGCTTTCTGGTAAAGAACGGGCCGTAGTACTACTAATTAAAGCGTGTGCCTACCTCAACTAATTGAAAAGCTGACTACTGTTCCTTTTAGTCCCACCTCGCGTGGCTGGGAAGATGAGACAAACATTTTTGGCTATATAATAGTGAGCCATTGCAACCTTTCCAGGACAAAAAACTCAAAGGGTGGTCCTTTCGGTAAAAACCGAATACCGTACCGATTTAGTCGGTTAACCAATTTTTCGGTTAGCTGTTTTGAATGGTTATTTTTGGTTTTATGTTTTGCTATCCGAAATGAGAAAAATACCGAATGGTAGAAACCAAATTTTTGGTTTATACCGAACGCCCACCCCTGTGAATGACAGTGGTGCTCTCCAGCTGGTGCTTTTATAACAGGATGATGACTCAACAATAAAAGTAAATAGATAGGCCCTTCGCAGAGGGAAGCAGGGATTTGCAGAGGTGCCAGAGCTTGAAGCTTTTAAAACAGAGATGAATATAATTTTGAGTGGTATGCTTTCATTGTCAACATAACAACCAAGAGATCTCACTATCTTCCATGCTAGACACATTATAGGCGGTTCCCAAACAGAATGGTAAAGTTTTACTCCCCCTCCACCAACAAACACACTCCACGGCTAGCCGAATCCACGGGTACCATCCATACCAACAACAGTCCTGGGGGAGTTTTGTTTCATTATTATATTTTGATTTTGATTTTGATCATGGAACTGGGTATCCCAATTACCAGCCACTTTCTCGTGAATGACAAGTGAATAAACACTTATCATGAGAATAACCCACCTAGCATGGAAGATACTGATAGCCCCCAGTTGCTACATGAGCGATTCGGGCATACAAAATAGATTATTAATTGAAGGTTTAGAGTTTGGCACATGCAAATTTACTTGGAACGGCAGGTAAATACCGCATATAGGTAGGTATGGTGGACTCATATGGAACAACTTTGGGTTTAAGGAAGTGTATGCACAAGTAGTATTCCCGCTTAGTACAAGTGAAGGCTAGCAAAAAGATTGAGGAGCGACCAGCTAGAGAGCGACAATGGTCATAAACATGCATTGAGATTAATTAACATTGAATGCAAGCATGAGTAGGATATAAATCAGCATGAACATAAATATCGTGGAAGCTATGTTGTTTTTCATTTCAACTACATGCGTGCACATGTGCCAAGTCAAGCCACTTGAATCATTCAAAGGAGAATATCATCCTATCATACTACATCACAACCATTTTAAATGCACGTTGGCACACAAGACAAAACATTATCCGCTCCTAGCTAATTAAGCATGGCATGAGTAACTATGATCCCTAATTGTCATTCCAAACATGTTTCATTCATAATAGGCTGAATCGGGAACGATGAGCTAATCATATTTACAAAAACAAAATAGGTCGAGTTCATACCAGCTTTTCCTCATCTCAATCATTTCATCAAATATCGTCATTATTGCCTTTCACTTGCACGACCGAACGATGTGAATAATAATAGGAGTGCACGTGCATTGGACTAAGCTGGAATCTGGAAACATTTATTCAAAGGAGAAGACAAGGTAATATGGGCTCTTTGTTAGATCAACAATAGTGCATATGAGAGCCACTCAACATTTTCATCGTGGTCTTCTCCTTACGACCCAAAGAAAAGAAAAGAATTTCAAAGAAACACACTGAAATATTTTTGGAGTTTTTGTTTTTCTGAAGCAAGTAAAACGAAAACAAGAAAAAACTATTTACACGAAAAAGCTCCCAGCAAGTAAAAGAAGAACGAGAGATCTTTTTGGGTTTTCTTTTAATACTACTACTAAATAAACTAAAAAGAAGCGATAAATATTTTTGGGTTTTACCAAAGTTTTTCAAACACACAAGAAGAGAGCAAGAAAAATAAACTAATATGAATTATACACACCGACAACTGGAATGAATGTGTGATGCATGAATGTAATGTCAGTGAGAGATACGTACTCCCCAAGCTTAGGTTTTTGGCCTAAGTTGGTCTATGGCCACGGCTGGCCGGGATGATGTCCAAAGTTGTAGTTGGGGTTATACTGGATTGCAGCCGCTACTGCTTGGAGGGCCGCCTCGTTGAGGCGAGCGGTCTCCCTAGCTCTCTCATACTCGTCTGCCTCCTCTCTAAGTATGAAATATCTTTGTTTTACCTGAAAGTCAAAGAAGGTAGGAGCAGGAAGCGTAACATAGACAACGCGTTGCCTATCAAAGATTAGTCTGTACTGAAAAGGCAACTCGCTTCTCTCAAGAAACTGGAAACGTTCCATGGCATCATAATCAAGGAAAGCAGGTGGCAACTGAATATCATTTTCTTTTATTGGAAACGCAAGATGATGAGCTAAACGTGTGGCATAAATTCCACCAAAGAAGTCCCTAGCTAAAGCATTATTATGTAACCGCCTTGCAATGATAGCCCCCAAGTTAAATCGTTTATCATTCATTACCGCTCTCTTGAGGACAATAAGATCGGATGCGCAAAGGTGGCTATGGTCATGTTTACCGTTAATGCATCTACCTATAAAGTGAGCAAAATAATGTAATACAGGAAAGTGAATGCTCCCTATAGTAGCTTGTGTTATGGTTCTGGTTTCACCTACAGTAATGCTAGCAAGGAACTCAGCGCAATCAGATTTACGAGGTCCAGTATATATGCCCCATTGCGGAATTTTGCATGCATCATTTAAATTCTTCAAGGTTCAAATCATATAGATCAAATAAAACAGAGTGCGTATTGCGATGGACCGAATACTTAAATCTCCGCACAAAGGAATCAGTAAGGTTGTAGTACTACAAACACTTATCTGACATGAAGTCCGTCAGGTCGGCGTTGTGCACATACATATCGAATTCTTCTTTGAAACATGCACGAGTCATATAGTGATCCAACGACCATTCGCAAGGTCGCACTAGAGCTTCACGGGGGTTCGAGGTTTGGCTCACGTATCACGAGCCTTGGGGATTTCTTCTTCGAGGAACCACCTTGGAACATTTTCCTAAACATTTTCTCCCTCTGAAAAATTTCTGAAATTTTTAGTGACTCAAAATAAAAGTGAACAAAACCCAACAAAACTAATAGCAACTACTCCTACAAATGTCTAGAGGCTATATCATGCAACAAAACTACATTGGAGCATATAATTTGACATGTATGCTCAAGAACATGGTCACCACAGCAGCAAAAATTTGCAATATATAAAGTAATATAGCAAAAACTAATTGGACCAACAGAGGAGTCACATACCGATGAACAATCCCCTAAAACAGTTTCAGGAATGGAGCTCCGAGCAAAGAGATCAAAAATGGCGCATGAGCAAGAACATGGGTTTGAACAATGGTGTGATCTTTTCTGGAGGAAGAAGGAGTGGATGGGTGGCTGGAATAAGCGAGGGGGCCTACATGGGCCCCACAAGCCACCTAGGTGCGCCCAGGGGGTGGTCGCGCCCTGTGGGCTTGTGGCTCATAAGTGCACCCCCCCTGGGGTGTGTTCAGTGCCAAAAATTCTTAAATATTGCATAAAAAATCATACTAAATTTTCAGGGCATTTGGAGAACTTTTATTTTCTGGTCATTTTTTTATTGCACGGATAATTCAGAAAACAGTAAAATAATAGCATTTCTACTTTATTAATTCTAAATAACATAAAGTAAAAAGTGGGTACAGAAAGTTGTATTTACTAAATTCATCCATCTCATGCCCGTCAAAAGGAATCCATTAACAAGGTTGATCAAGTCTTATTAACAAACTTCTTCCGAATGACATGAAACCGGAGAATCTTCGTATAACACTAGGTTACCTCAACGGGGATATGCATGTCCCCAACAATAAGAATATCATGTTTCTTTTTGACAGTAGGAATAGGGAATTCAAAACCTCCAATAGTAATTGTTGAAAATTTTCCAATAGAATTGATACTATTCACTTAAGGTTGTTTCTTCGAAAGTGTATCGTATGCTCATTACCATTAACATGAAAAGTGACATTGCCCTTATTGCAATCAATAACAGCCCATGCAGTGCTCAAAAAGGGTCTACCAAGGATGATCGACATATTGTCGTCCTCGGGTATATCAAGAATAACAAAGTCCGTTAAGATAGTAACATTTGCAACTACGACAGGCACATCTTCACAAATACCGATGGGTATAGCAGTTGATTTATCAGCCATTTGCAAAGAGATTTTAGTGGGTGTCAACTTATTCAAATCAAGTTTACGATATAAAGATAAAGGCATAACACTAAGCCCGGCTCCTAGATCACATAAAGCAATTTTAACATAGTTTCTTTTAATGGAGCATGATATAGTTGGTGTTCCTGGGTCTCCTAGTTTCTTTGGTATTCCACCCTTAAAAGTGTAATTAGCAAGCGTAGTGGAAATTTCAGCTTCCAGTATCTTTCTTTTATTAGTAACAATATCTTTCATATACTTAGCATAAGGAGACATTTGCAGAATATCGGTCAAACGCAAGCGCAAAAAGACAGGTCTAAGAATTTCAACAAAGCGCTCAAATTCTTCATCATCTTTATTCTTTGAAGCTTTAAGAGGAAAGGGCATGGGTTTCTGAACCCATAGCTCTCTTTCTTTACCATGTTTTCTAGCAATGAAGTCTCTCTTATCATATCTTTTATTCTTAGGTTGTGGGTTATCAAGATCAACAGCAGGTTCTGTCTCCACATCATTATCATTACTAGGTTGAACATCATCATTATCATTATTAATAGGTTCATGTTCATCACCAGATTGTGTTTCAGTATCAGAAATAGAAATATCATTTGGATTCTCAGGTGTGTCTATAATAGGTTCACTAGAAGCATGCAAAGTCCTATCAGCATTCTTTTTCTTTTTAGATGGACTAGGTGCATCAGTATTAATTCCCTGAGAATCTTGCTCAATTCTCTTAGGATGGCCCTCAGGATACCAAGGTTCCTGAGTTATTTTACCACCTCTAGTCATAACTCTAACAACATGATCATTGTTTTTATTATTCATCTCATTAAGCAACTCATTTTGTGCCTTAAGAACTTGTTCTATTTGAGTTTTTACCATGGAAGCATGTTTACTAATAACCTTATGATCATTAATAGTTTTAAACATATAGCCACTCAAGCGTTCAATCATATAAGCATTTCGTTTCAATTGTCTACTAACATATGCATTGAAGTTTTCTTGCTTAACAATAAAGTTATCAAATTCATCCAAGCATTGACTAGCTTTATTATAAGGAATATCACCTTCATCAAATCTATAGAGAGAATCTACCTCTACTACCTCTGTCGGGGTATTAAGACCATGTATTTGTTCAATAGGTGGTAAATTCTTAACATCTTTAGCTTTAATACCTTTTTCTTTCATAGATTTCTTTGCCTCTTGCATATCTTCAGGACTGAGAAATAGAATACCTCTCTTCTTCGGAGTTGTCTTAGGTGGTGGTTCGGGAAGAGTCCAATCATTATCATTACTCAATATATTATTCAATAGTACTTCAGCTTGTTCAACAGTTTGTTCCCTGAAAACACAACCAGCACAACTATCTAGGTGGTCCCTAGAAGCATCGGTTATTCCATTATAAAAGATATCAAGTATTTCATTTTTCTTGAGAGGATGATTAGGGAAAGCATTAAGTAATTGGAGAAGCCTCCCCCAAGCTTGTGGGAGACTCTCTTCTTCAATTTGCACAAAGTTAAATATTTCCTGTAGAGCAGCTTGTTACTTATGAGCAGGAAAATATTTTTCAGAGAAGTAATATATCATATCCTGGGGACTACGCACACAACCAGGAGCAAGAGAATTAAACCATATCTTAGCATCACCCTTTAATGAGAAAGGAAACAACTTAAGAATATAGTAATAACGATTTTTTTCCTCATGAGCGAATAGGGTGGCTATATCATTTAATTTAGTAAGATGTTCCACAATAGTTTCAGATTCATAACCATGGAAAGGGTCAGATTCAATCAAAGTAATTAACTCAGGATCGACAGAGAATTCATAATCCTTATCAGTAACAAAGATAGGTGAAGTAGCAAACTTAGGATCATATTGCATTCTAGCATTCAACGATTTTTCTTTCAACTTGACTAGTAATTTCTTAAGATCCACTCTATCCTTACAAGCAAAAAAGTCCCTAGCTACCTCTCCATCCATAACATAACCTTCAGGTATAATAGGCAATTCATATCTAGGAGTGCTAGGTTTAATGGGTGTTTCAAAGTTTTCAGTTTCAATAATTTCATCAGTTTTAGAAATATCATTAGTTTCAGCATTCTCAATATCTTTAGCTCTAGCAAGTTGTTCATCAAGAAATTCACCCAGTGGCAAAGTCTTATCAACTAAAGTACTAGTATCGTCATAAGCATCATTCATAGCAGAAGTAGCATCATCAATTACTTGTGACATATCAGGATTAATAGCAGGTGTAGGTGTCGCAAGCTTACTCAAAACAGAAGGTGAATCAAGTGCACAGCTAGATGGCAGTTCCTTACCTCCCCTCATAGTAGAGAGAAAAATCTTGGTTCTGGTATCTTTCAGATTCCTCATAGTGATCAACAGATATAAATCCCAAGTGACTCAGTAAATAGAGCTATGCTCCCCGGCAACGGCGCCAGAAAAAGGTCTTGATAACCCACAAGTATAGGGGATCGCAACAGTTTTCGAGGGTAGAGTATTCAACCCAAATTTATTGATTTGACACAAGGGGAGCCAAAGCATATTCACATGTATTAGCAGTTGAGTTGTCAATTCAATCACACCTGAAAGACTTAATATCTGCAACAAAGTATTTAGTAGCAAAGTAGTATGGAAGTAACGGTAGCGGTGGCAAAAGTAACAGTAGCAGTTTTGTAGTGATTGTAACAGCAGTAGCAACGAAAGTAACTTAGCAAAGATCAATATGTGAAAAGCTCATAGGCATTAGATCAGCGATGGATAATTGTGTTGGATAATATTCATCATGTAGCAGTTATAACCTAGGGTGACACAGAACTAGCTCCAATTCATCAATATAATGTAGGCATGTATTCTGTATATAGTCATACGCGCTTATGGAAAAGAACTTGCATGGCATCTTTTGTCCTACCCTCCCGTGGCAGCGGGGTCCATAAGGAAATTAAGGGATATTAAGGCCTCCTATTAATAGAGAACCGGAACAAAGCATTAGCACTTAGTGAATACATGAACTCCTCAAACTACGGTAATCACCGGAAAGAATCCCAATTATTGTCACCTTGGGGTATGCGGATCATAACACATAATAGGTGTCTACAACTTGCAAGATAGGATCAAGAACACAAATATATTCATGAAAACATAATAGGTTCAGATCTGAAATCATGGCACTTGGGCCCTAGTGACAAGCATTAAGCATAGCAAAGTCATAGCAACATCAATTTCAGAACATAGTGGATACTGGGGATCAAGCCCTAACAAAACTAACTCGATTACATGATAAATCTCGTCCAACCCATCATCGTCCAGCAAGCCTACGAAGGAATTACTCACTCCCGGCGGTGAGCATCATGAAATTGGCGATGGAGGAAGGTTGATGATGATGATGGCGACTGATTCCACCCTCCGGAGCCCCGAACGGACTCCAGATCAGCCCTCCCGCTGAACAACAGGAGGTGGCGGCGGCTCCGTATCGTAAAACGTGATGAATCCTTCTCACTAATTTTTTTCTCCGTGAATAGGAATATATGGAGTTGGAGTTAGGTTTGTAGACTGTCCAGGGGGCCCACAAGCCTGCAGGGCGCGCCCTAGGGGGTAGGCGCACCCTCAGGGCTTGTGGCCCCTGGGTGGCCCCCCTCTGGTATCTTTTTCCGCCAGTATTTTTTATATATTCCAGAAATATTCTCCGTAAATTTTCAGGTCAATCCGAGAACTTTGATTTATGCACAAAAATAACACCATGGCAATTCTGCTGAAAACAGCGTCGGTCCGGGTTAGTTCCATTCAAATCATGCAACTTAGAGTCCAAAACAAGGGCAAAAGAGTATGGAAAAGTAGATACTAATAACCCACAAGTATAGGGGATCGCAACAGTTTTCGAGGGTAGAGTATTCAACCCAAATTTATTGATTCGACACAAGGGGAGCCAAACAATATTTGTAAGTATTAGCAGTTGAGTTGTCAATTCAACCACACCCGGAGATTAAATATCGGCAACAAAGTGGTCAGTAGCACAGTAATATGATAGTTTTGATAGCAGTGATAATAGTAGCAGTAATGGTAACAGTGATAGCAATGATTTTGTAGCAAGTGTAACAGTAGAAACAGCAGTAGTAACTTAGCAAGAACAATATGTGGAAAATTCGTAGGCATTGGATCGGTGAATTCGTTGGATGATATTCATCATATAACATGCATAACTTAGGGCGATACAAAACTAGCTCCAGTTCATAAATATAATGTAGGCATGTATTCCGTAAATAGTCATACGTGCTTATGGAAAGAACTTGCATGACATCTTTTGTCCTACCCTCCCGAGGCAGCGGGGTCCATAAGGAAACTAAGGGATATTAAGGCCTCCTTTTAATAGAGAACCGGAACAAAGCATTAACACGTAGTGAATACATGAACTCCTCAAACTACGGTCATCACCGGAAAGTATCTCGATTATTGTCACCCCGGGGGTTTACGGATCATAACACGTAATAGGTGAATATGACTTGCAAGATCGGATCTAGAACATAGATATAATGGTGAAAACATAAACGGTTCAGATATGAAATCATGGCACTTGGGCCCTAGTGACAAGCATTAAGCATGGCAAAGTCATAACAACATCAATCTGAGAACATAGTGGATACTAGGGATCAAACCACAACAAAACTAACTCGATTACATGATGAATCTCATCCAACTCCTCACCGACCAATGAGCCTATGAAGGAATTACTCACTCTCGATGGGGAGCATCATGGAATTGGTGATGAAGGAGGGTTGGTGATGATAAAGACCGAAAATTCCCCTCTCCGGAGCCCCGAACGGGCTCCAGATCTGTCCTCCTGATGAAGAACAGGAGGTGGCGGCGGCTCCGTATCGTGAAACACGATGAAACTTTCTCCCTGATTTTTTTCTCCAAAAATAGGATTTTATAGCATCAGAATTAGGGTCTGCGGGGCCACCAGGTGGGCACAACCCACCTGGGCGTGCCTGGAGGGGGGTGCGCCCTGGTGGGTTGTCCTCAACCAGGGGCCCCCCTCTGGTGGTTCTTGGCTCCAGTATTTTTTATATATTTTGAAATAATTCTCCAAAAAGTTTCGTTCCATTCCGAGCACTTTTATTTCTGCGCAAAAACAACACCATGGTAGTTCTGCAGAAAACAGCGTCAGTCCGGGTTAGTTTCATTCAAATCATGCAAATTAGAGTCCAAAACAAGAGCAAAAGCATTAGGAAAAGTAGATATGACGGAGACGTATCAACTCCCCCAAGCTTAAACCCTTGCTTGTCCTCAAGCAATTCAGTTGACAAACTGAAAGTGAAAAAGAAAAACTTTTACGAACTCTTTTGTTCTTGTTTACATAAATAAGCTTAAGTAGCACCCAGGTTTTCAGCAAAGATTATGGCTAACTATGTCAACAATAACTCTTAGAAATTATATTAACTCATATCAATGGCATAAGCAACTAGCGAGCAATAATAAAATATCTCAAATGACAACACTTTATCAAAACAACCGTGATATAATATGACAACATGGTATCTCGCTAGCCCTTTCTGATACTGCAAAACATAAATGCAGAGCACCTCCAAAGTTCAAGCAGCGACTAAACATTGTAATTCATGGTAGAAAAGATCCAGTCATGATGCATCCAACATTAACTATGCACAATGCATGAGGATGACAATAGTGCTCTCAGATCTGGCGCTTATTTGAGAAGGTGATGACTCAACATAAAATTAAAAAGATACTCCCTTCACAGAGGGAAGCAGGGATTTGCAGCGGTGCCAGAGCTCAGATTTTTTAAAACAGAGATAAATGTAATTTTGGGAAATGCACCCTTCCTGTTTACTTCACGACCAAAGGTTATTAATATCTTCCATGCTAAACACATTAGTGGCGGTTCCCAAGCGATAAAAGTAAAGGTTTACACCCCCTCCACCAACAAACACACTATACGGCTAGCCGAATCCACGGGTATCGTCCATACCAACATCGGTCCTGGGGGAGTTTTGTTTAATTATTTGCAATTTTTGATTTCGGGACTGGGAATCCCTATTACCGCCCTCTCATGCAAGGACAAGTGAATAAACACTCATCATGAGAATAACCAGCTTAGCATGGAAGATACCGACTACCCCCTGTCGCTCTATGAACAATCCAGGCACACAAAAACAGAAGTTTATTTGAAGTTTTTAGAGGTGGCACATGCAAATTTACTTGGAACGGCGGGGTAATACCGCATATAGGTAGATATGGTGGACTCATCTGGAATAACTTGGGTTTTAGGATTTTGATGCACAAGCAGTATTCCCGCTTAGTACAGGCGAAGGCTAGCAAATAGGTTGAGAAGCGGCCAGCTAGAGAGCGAAAACGGTCATGAACATGCGTTATGCATAATTAACATTGAATACTAGCATGAGTAGGATATGGACACCATGAACATAAATATCGTAGAGGCTATGTTGGTTTTGATTCAACTACATGCATGAACATGTGCCAAGTCAAGCCACTTGAAACATTCAGAGGAGGATACCATGTCATCATACTACATCACAATCATTTTAATGCATGTTGACATCCAAGATAAATCATTATCCACTCTTGGCTACTTAAGCATGGCATGAGAAACTATAATATCTAATTGTCATTGCAAACATGTTCGATCATAATATGCTGAATCATGGATACTAGGTTAAACATATTTACAAAAATAGAACAAGTTGAGTTCATACCCGTTTCTCTCTGCCACTGCCAGTTCATCAAATATCGTCATTATTGCCTTTCACTTGCACGACCGAATGATATGAAAATAATAATAGTGCAAGAGTGTCATGGACTAAGCTGGAATCTGCAAACATTTTATTCAAAAGGAGAAGACAAGGTAATATGGGCTCTTTGTTAGATCAATATCAATGCATATGAGAGCCACTCAACATTTTCATCGTGGTCTTCTCCTTGGTATGACTCAATAAAGAGAAGAGAATTTCAGAGAAACACACTGAAATATTTTTGGAGTTTTTAGTTTTTCTTGAAGAAAGCAAATTAAAGAAAAAGAAAAACAGAAAACAAGAAAAACTATTTACACGGGAAAGCTCCCAACAAGCAAAAGAAGAACAAGGAAATATTTTTGGGTTTAATACTACAACTAATTAAACTTAGAAAGAAAAACCGAAAAGAAGCAAGAAACATTTTTTTGGGATTTTCTCAAAGTTTTTCAAAAACACAAGAAGAAAGCGAGAAAATAAATCTAGCATGGATAATACAATGAAAAAGTGTGAACACCGACATCTGGAATGAAATGTGTGAAGATGAATGTAATGTCGGTGGAAATACATACTCCCCCAAGCTTAGGCTTTTGGCCTAGCTTGGTAATTACCATCCGCAGCTTGCATAATAATCAGAGTGATAGCTCACGGAGGCTCTTGGTGCAGCCTCCTCAGCCCGCCGAGCTGCCTAGATCTCCGCCTTGTACATGCGGGCCTCACTCTCAAGAACATAATGTCTTCTTTTGCTGTCAAAATCAAAGAGAGCAGGCGCAGGCAAAGCAATATGCACAATGGTTTCTTTATTGAACCTCAAGTTATAAGTATAATCAGTGATTTTGCCCTAAAGGAACTTATGGCATTTCATGGCATCAAAGTCTAAGTACTGAGTAGGCAAGATGGGGTTATAAGGCAGAGGTGTAACACCTACCTCTTTAGCTAAACGAGAAGCATAAATCCCACCATAAAAATAACCACTACCAGCGTTGTGTTGCAATTCTTCATGAGGATTATACTTCATGTTGAATGCGAGGGCGCTATTGTCCGTGAGGATTAAGTTTTTTGACAAAAACTTACTCACGGGTGGACATGTTGAACAACATAAAAAGAAGTTTCAGGTGGACAAAATGGCTTCTGAACATGCTCGGCTTCTATGTACAACAACTTGTCGTCATCATGGACCAGTAGAATTTTTGTCCCGAGATCTTGATTTTATGGATCAGACCGATCCATTTGATTGTGACTGCCCAAAACTTTGGTGTAGTTAGATGTTATTGCCCTGTTCAATCTTGGTTTTGTCTAAACCTGATGAACAATTAATCCTCGTGCTTTTGTACCTTTTGTAAGCTGGAGTTAGATATTGTTGCCCTTTTCAACTTGGCTTTGAACCATATTTTATTTCATACAAACCAGAGCTTCTCTCAAGAAGCCTCATGGTTCTGAGAGGGAACTTATCACCTATGTGTGCGAAATGACATACGTTGTCTCTTCCCGCCTTGATTTAATTTACAGAGGCAACATGCAACTATAGGAGTGTCGTGCTAAAAATATGAAATTATTCAGGGTTCGTTTTGCCTTTTTATACATTAATTTTCTAGCCATTTCGGAACAAATAGCTGCCATGTTATTATCGCAAACAGTCGTATTATTCCAACCGTGGGCATTCAACTAACCATTCACTACCGCGGGCGGCTGTTTGATTATACGGGACGACTACGAGCAGTCCGTCGCACACGCTCACCGTACCGGGAAGCAAGAGCGACGAGTGCTACCAATTTATTGCTGGTTTTGGTTTCGGCCGCCTCAGGAAGGTATGTAGAACAGTCCTCCATTCTCATCTACAAGCACCACCACCGGGGATCGCCGCCTGCTGCGAGATGGAGGACGAGCAGGCCAACAAGCGGGGGCAGGTCGAGCTAGAACCGCAAGAGCCTCCGACGAGCGTGGACTTCATCAGCGGCTTCCCCCGCAAGATATTGGTAACCATCATATCCCTCCTCCCCATCAAATCTAGCATGCGGACCACTGTCCTCTCCCGACGGTGGCGCCCCCTCTGGCACTCCACCCCCCTGGACCTCATCGACGATGACAAGCTCTGCATCGGGGAGCGCAAATGCTTGGACGCATTGTCCAGCATCCTCACCACGCACCTTGGGTCGGTCAAACGCCTTGCTATCGGCAAGTTTAGTTCCAACTGCAAGGCTGAAACTAGGTTTCACTACTGGTTCCTATCCCCAGCGCTAGATCAACTCGAGGAGCTCAGCTTTCATGCTGGACATCCGCTCTCGTTGCCCCGTCCGCGCTCTGCCTCGCGCCCACGCTGTGTCGCACTATGTTCAAGCAGTGCCTTTTTCCCCATGATTGATGCCGCGCGCGCTCTTCATCTCCCTAAACAGAAGCACCTCGAGCTCATGGGCGTCTGCATCTTGAAGGAGGATTTGGAGCACCTGCTCGGCGGCTGTACAACGCTCGAGTAGCTTCATCTTCAGGTGATGGATGGGTTCGGTAGCCTCCACATCACCTCGACGAATGTCCATACGATCTATGTGCATTGTTGGCCCGCCCAAGGCTGTCAGTTGAGGTGTTTCATGATATGGTCATTGAGAATGCGCCTTTCCTCGAGAGATTGTATGTACTTGATAAATTAGGTCGAACAAGAATCAGGGTCATTCATGCACCAAAATTGACAGTGTTGGGCTATTCGTGTGTTGAATTCTCCGAACTTGTTACTGGATCATTATCCATTCAGGTACAACAGTCTTCTTCTTCTCCTTCTTATATATTATTGGACAACACATTTTATCTAATTTTTGTTAATCTACGTTCGCCTGTCATCCAGAAAACGATTCCCACAAGCTTGACCCGGTCTCTGCGCACAGTGAAGATCCTGGCACTACAATCTGTCGGCCCCGATCTAGATGAAGTTGTTAGATTCCTTAGATACTTTCCTTGCACAGAGAAGCTATACATCAAGGTGATGCTCCTTTCCTGTTAATTGTTAACCACAATGGAGCTCAATTAGTTGTTAATTTTACCCATGATTACAATGAAAAATGTAGAATGATTTCTGAAGGAAATTTGGAGGATTTCAATACATATTTTTTTAGATGTTAATCATGAAAGATTGAAGGTGGCATGTCACTATTTTCATGTATTTTAGAAATCCTGCAAATCAAAGAGGCCCGAAGTGTTCAAATCTGCAGCTAGGCACTAATATGTTGTCTTCATTTGCAGATACTGGCAAGCCCGAAAGTGGAAAATGTTGGGTAATATAACAATCCCATTGAATACCTTGATCTTCATCTCACAGAAATTACTTTTAACGAGTACCAAGGCACCACACCAAAAATTAATTTTGCCAGGTTCTTTCTTGAGAAAGTATGGTTGCTCAAGGTAATGAGGTTTGCCCTATATTTAGTGCGTGGAAGTGAATGGTTTGCTAAAGAGCGCAGGCGTCTACAGCTGAATGGAAAAGGCTCTGCAGAAGCTGAATTTCAGTTTGTAACTTCATATGACAGATTATTTGGAAGTCACTTTATCAAGCCACTATATGACTTCTCGGTGGTTGATCTTTCACAGAAATAATGCATGAAAAAGATTATGAAGAAGATGAATTTGATTTGTCGGAATAGTTTGAACCATGTAATCTTTGAAGTTGGGCCTTGTAATGCTGGAATTTGAACCTTGCAATATTTATGGTATTTGTTATATAAAGTAATTGGATGTTTAATTCGGTTATGCAATCATGTCCTGTTATAAGTATATATGTTGTTCTTCTGTAGACAGAGCATAGATGTTGTGCAGACAGAGCATATCACATCGTACATGGGCTAAACTAGGGAGCGGGTCGGTGATGATTTCATCAATCATTGATAGTTGT
Organism: Thinopyrum elongatum; assembly: GCA_011799875.1. Lineage (NCBI taxonomy): Eukaryota > Viridiplantae > Streptophyta > Magnoliopsida > Poales > Poaceae > Thinopyrum > Thinopyrum elongatum. The sequence continues at coordinate 350,227,011 of CM022303.1, forward strand.
ATACCAGAAAGCGTTTGCCCACAACACACACGGCTTATTTCATCACAAACAGCTCATATGGATCAACTATGTGCCACGTATCGCACACGCAACTCTAATCTGAATCGTGCTTGATGTATGTGCCATCGCTCACACAGTTTTTCTTATTTGCCACATATCACCGTGCCGGCCTCTGCTCACGTCCCTCGACGTGCTCTGCTCGCCGTTAGGCACCACGGTGCGCTCAACTTGTGGATGGCTTTTCCATGTGTGTTCAACTGCTATATGCATATGGTTGCTCGCCGTTGAGGCAGCCGTGGAGCGCTCTGCTCACGTCCCTCTGCACGCGCTCTGCTTGCGGTTGGGGCTGGTGCACGATCACGTTGGGGGCCCATATGCATGAAGTTGCGCCACGTGCGTCGCCACAATGCAGTTACGTGCGGCACGATGGAGTTACCCACTGCAAAAACTGCCATCCGGGCGTGCCGATATTCCAGGTTGTCCACCTTCCCCATTAATTCTAGCGGCCATTATAACCTTAATCTCTTCAACCTTTCAATCTCACCCCACAACACAACAAGCACACCCACGACGACACATACAGAGAGCATTAACCGTCGGTGATGCAATCATGTCCTTATAAGTATATATGTTGTTGTTCTGTATGCAATCACATCGCACATGGACCATACTAGGAAAACCTTCAGTGATGAATTAATCAATTGCTGACAATTGTATACCAGGAAGCATTTGCCCACAACACACATGGCTTATTAGCAACAATCATCTGTGTTATTATCGGTCTTTGCACACATTTTTGATTACGAACATGTTTGTCACGTATCACACACATCTTGTTTACATGAAACATTTCTGTTCTCTTGGCTCAACACAAACAGTTCATCCGAGTGAACTGTATGCTGTATATCGCACACAACTTCATCTGGCTGCCTGTTTTTGTTGTTCTGGCTCATCGCAAATAGTTCATCCGTGTGAATTGTATGCCGTATATCGCACACAACTTCATATGGTTGCCGTTTCTGTTGTTCTGGCTCATCGCAAACAGTTCATTCGAGTGAACCATATGCCACACATCACACACGCAACTATAATCTCAATCATGCTTGATGTCTCCACCATCGCAAATGTTCCGTGTCATTTTTGACGGTTTTTTACATCACCGTTTGTGATTAATGCATCGCACACAGTTTCGTTGAAGGATCTTTGATTGTAGTGTCACGTTTGGACCATCCTGCAGTAGTGATACGTCATTTTGCATCATGTTTTCCTACTGATATTTATAATGTTTTGATCACTATAACACTTTGTGATGCAATTCTCATGCCTTTTCTCTCTTAATTTGCAAGATTTACACGAAGAGGGAGATTGCTGGCAGCTAGAATTCTGGACCTAGAAAACCTACATCAGAGATACCTATTTTGCAGAGCTCCAAATGACCTAAAATTTCACAAAGAATTTTTATGGAATATATAAAAAATACTAGAGCAAAGAGATACAAGAGGGGGGACACCAGTTGCCCACAAGGCAACAGAGCGTGGCCACCCCCTGGGCGCACCTTGATGCCTTGTGGGGCCCACAGCTAGCCTCCGGCCCCCATATTCTGCTATATGAAGGGTTTTGACCTAGAAAAATAAGGAGAGGACTTTCAGGATGAAGCGCCGCCGTCTCGAGGCGGAACCTGGGCAAGAGCACTTTTGCTCTCTAGCGGAGCGATTCCGCTAGGGATACTTCCCTCCGGGAGGGGGAAATCAAAGCCATCGACATCTCCAGCAACCATCTCATCATGGGAGGACCAATCTTCACTAGCACCATCTCATCTCAAACCCTAGATCATCTCTTGTATTTAATATTTCTCTCAAAACCTCATATTGGTACCTGCGGGTTGCTAGTAGTGTTGATTACATCTCATAGTTGATGCTAGTTGGTTTATTTGGTGGAAGATTATATGTTCAGATCCTTGATGATATTCAATACCCCTCTGATCTTGAACATGAATATGATTTGTGAGTAGTTAATTTTGTTCTTGAGGACATGGGAGAAGTCTTGTTATAAGTAATCATGTGAATTTGGTATTCGTTCGATATTTTGATGATATGTATGTTATTGCTTCCTTTAGTGGTGTCATGTGAACGTCTACTACATGACACTTCACCATACTTGAGCCTAAGGGAAGGCATTGTGGAGTAATAAGTAGATGATGGGTTGCTAGATTGACAGAAGCTTAAACCATAGTTTATGCGTTATTCCATAAGGGGCTGATTTGGATCCATATGTTTCATGCTATGGTTAGATTTATCTTAATTCTTCTTTCGTAGTTGCGGATGCTTGTGAGAGGGGGTAATCATATTGGAGGCTTGTTCAAGTAAGAACAACACCCAAGCACCAGTCCACTCACATATCAAATTATCAAAGTAGCGAATGCAAATCAAATAAACATGAGGAAAGTAACTAGATGATAATTCCCATGTGTCCTCGAGAATGCTTTGCTTATTATAAGAGACTGTTTCGGCTTGTCCTTTGATATAAAAAGGATTGGGCCACCTTGCTACACCTTTTTTACCATTTCTACTTGTTGCTCATTACAAATTACCTTGCTATCGAACTATCTGTTACCGATAACTTCAGTGCTTGCAGACAATACCTTGCTGAAAACCGCTTGTCATTTCCTTCTACTCCTCGTTGGGTTTGACACTCTTACTTATCAAAAGTACTATGACTGATCCCCTATACTTGTGGGTCATCAAGACTCTTTTCTGGCACCATTACCGGGGAGTGAAGTGTCTTTGGTAAGTGGAATTTGGTAAGGAAACATTTATACTGAGTGCTGAAATTTACTGTTACTTGTTACTATGGGAAGTAATCCTTTGAGGGTTTTTTTGGGGTATCTTCACCTCGACCTGAAGCACTAAGATTTTACCCTCAACCTACTGAACCTACTAAAAATATTTATTATGATATTCCTTTGGTTACATTAGAGAAAATGCTAGCTAATCCTTATGCAAGAGATGGAACGGTACATCCCGATATGCACTTAATCTATTTGGATGAAATTTGTGGATTATTTAAGTTTGCAGGTTTATCCGAGAATGGAGTTAATAAGAAGGTATTCCCTTTATCTTTGGAGGGAAAGGCATTGACATGGTATAGGCTATTGGATGATATTGGAACATGGGATTGGAACCGGTTGAAATTGGAATTTCATCAGAAGTTTTATCCTATGCATCTGGTTCATCGTGATCGGAATTATATATATATATATATATAATTTTTGGCCTCGTGAAGGAGAAAGTATCGCTCAAGCTTGGGGAGACTTAAGTACATGATGTACACATGCCCCAATCATGAGCTTTCCAGAGAAATTATTATTCAAAACTTTTATGCTCGGTTTTCTCATAATGATTAATCCATGCTCGATTCTTCTTCTACTGGTTCCTTTATGAAGAAAACTATTGAATTCAAATGGGCTCTTCTGGAAAGAATTAAACGTAACTCTGAAGATTGGGAACTTGACAAGGGTAAAGAGTTAGGTATAAAACTTGAGTTTGATTGTGTTAAATCTTTTATGGAAACTGGTACTTTTCATAAGTTTAGTGGTAAATATGGACTTGAATCTGTGGTAGTAGCCTCCTTTTGTGAATCATTTGCTACTCTTTTTTATCTCCCTAAGGAGAAATGGTTTAAATTTCACCCACTTATTAAAGAAAAGATTGAGGAACCTGTTATAGCTAAAGACGAAACAATTATCTATAATGTTGATCCAGTTGTGCCTACTACTTATATTGAGAAACCACCTTTCCCTGTTAGAATGAAGGAAAATGCTAAAGTTTCAAATGTGATCAATAAGAGTAATATTAAAACATCTAAACCCTCTAAATAAACAAGTGTTGAACCTAATGTTGCTATGGTTAAAGATCTTCTGGTTGATAATATTGATGGGCACGCCATATATTTTTGTAATGAAGCAACTAGGATTGCTAAGCCTGATTCTAAAGATAAGAATAAACTTGTTGTTGGCATGCCTGTTGTTTCTGTTAAAATAGGAGATCATTGATCATGGTTTATGTGATTTGGGTGCTAGTGTAAGTTCTATTCCTTTTATTTTTTATCAAGAGATTATGAATGATATTGCACCTATTGAGATAGAGGACATTGAGGTTACTATTAAGCTTGCAAATAGAGATACTATTTCACCGCTTGGGATTGTTAGAGATATCGAAGTCTTGTGTGGTAAGATCAAGTGCCCTACTAATTTTCTAGTTCTTGGTTCTCCACAAGATGATTTTTGCCCCATCATATTTGGTAGACCTTTCCTGAATATAGTTAATGCTAAGATTGGTTGCAATAGGGAAACAGTCAGTGTTAATTTTGGTGATGTATCTCATGAGTTTAATTTCTCTAAATTTCGTAGAAAACCACATGATAAATAATTGCCTAGTAAGGATAAAATCATTGGCCTTGCTTCTATTGTCATACATCCTACTGATCCGTTAGAACAATATCTGCTAGACCATGATAACCCACAAGTACAGGGGATCACAACAAGTTTCGAGGGTAGTATTCACCCAAATTTATTGATTCTACACAAGGGGAGCCAACGAATATTTGTAAGTATTAGCACTTGAGTTGTCAATTCAACCACACCTGGAGAACTAAATATCTGTAGCAAGGTGATCAGTACCACAGTAGTATGATAGTTTGGTAGCAGCAGTAGCAATGGCCACGGTAACAGTAAGAGTAGCAGTTTTTGTAGTGATTGTAACAGCAGCAGTAGCGAAAGTAACTTAGCAAAGATCAATATATGAAAAGCGTAGGCATTGGATCAGTGATGGATATTTGTGTTGGATGACATTTATCATATAACAGTCACAACCTAGAGCGATACACAATAGCTCTAATTCGTCAATGTAATGTAGGCATGTATTTCGTATACAGTCATACATGCTTATAATAAGAACTTGCATGACATCTTTTGTCCTACCCTCCCGTGGCAGCGGGGTCCATAAGGAAACTAAGGGATATTAAGGCCTCCTTTTAATAAAGAACCGAAACAAAGCATTAACACATGGTGAATACATGAACTCCTCGAATTACAGTCATCCCGGAGATTATCCCGAACAGTTGTCACTATGGGGTCTACGGATCAGAACAATAACAAGTGCATATGACTAGCAAACAGGATCAAGAACTCAAATATATTCATAGAAAGAGAGGGGGTTCAGATCTGAAATCATGGCACTCGGGCCCTAGTGACAAGCATTAAGCATAGCAAAGTCATAGCAATATCAATCTCAGAACATAGTGGATACTAGGGATCAAGCCCTGACAAATTGAATCAATTACATGATAAATCTCATCCAACCCCATCACCGTCCAGCAAGCCTACGACGGAATTACTCACTCCCAGTGGTGAGCATCATGAAATTGGTGATGAAGGGTTGGCGATGATGATGGCGATGAATCCCCCTCTTCGGAGCCCCGAACGGACTCCAGATCTGGCCTCCTGATGAAGAGCAGGAGGTGGCGGTGGCTCCGTACCGTAAAACAGGATGAAACTTCTTCTCTTTTTTTCTCAGGGAAAAGGAATTTATAGGCTTGAGATTAGGGTCAGCGGAGCCACATGGGCCCCACAAGGCAACTGGGCGCGCCTGGGAGGAGGGGGCGGCCGCGCCCTGTTGCCTTGTGGGCAAGAGGTGGCCCCCCTCTGGTGGGTCTTGGCTGTAGTTTTTTTTTATATTCCATAAAAAATCTCCAGAAAGTTTCGTCCAATTCCGAGAACTTCTATTTCTACACAAAAAACAACACCATGGTAGTTCTGCTGAAAACAGCGTCAGTCCGGGTTAGTTCCATTCAAATCATGCAAATTAGAGTCCAAAACAAGAGCAAAAGTGTTTGGAAAAGTAGATTCGACGGACACGTATCAACTCCCCCAAGCTTAACTCATTGCTTGTCCTCAAGCAATTCAGTTGACAAACTGAAAGTGGTAAAGAAAAACTTTTACGAACTCTTTTGTTCTTGTATTTGTATATAAGCTTAAATAGCACCCAAGTTTTCAGCAAAGATCATAAACTAACCATGCAAATGATGACACTTATAAATTATATTTACTCATATCAATGGCATAATCAACTAGCAAGCAATAATAACATTTCTCAAATGCCAACAATTTGTCAAAACAATCATGATATAATATGATAACATGGTATCTCGCTAGCCCTTTCTGAGACCGCAAAACATAAATGCAGAGCACCTCCAAAGTTCAAACAATGACTAAACATTGTAATTCATGGTAGAAGATATCCAAGTCAAGATGCACACTATATTAACTATACTTGATGCATAAGAATGACAATAGTGCTCTCAAGACTTGTGCTTTAATTGAGAAGGTGATGACTCAACAATAAAAGTAAATAACATAAAACTAAATAGATAGGCCCTTCGTAGAGGGAAGCAGAGACTTGCATAGGTGCCAGAGCTCGAAACTTAAATCAGATATAAATGCAATTTTGAGAGGTATGCCTTTCCTGTCAACGTCACGACCGAGGATTTTCAATATCTTCCATGCTTAACACATTATCGGTGGTTCCCAAGTGGAAAGGTAAAGTTTACTCCCCCTCATCCAATAAACATAAGCCATGCCTAGCCGAATTCACGGGTGCCCTCCATACCAACAACTTTTCGGGGGAGTTTGTTTCATTATATTTTTTTCATTTTGATTATAGGACTGGGCATCCCAATTACCAGCCTCTCTCGTGCAATGGCAGATGAATAAACACCCATCATGAGAATAACCCGCTTAGCATGGAAGATACTGACTGCCCCCTGTCGTTCCATGAGCGGTACGGGCACACAAAACAGATGATCATTTGAACGATTATAGGTGGCACATGCAAATTTACTTGGAACGGCAGAGTAATACCACATATAGGTAGATATAGTGGACTCACCTGGAACAACTTTTGTTTAGGGATTTGGATGCACAAGCAGTATTCCCACTTAATACAGGCAAAGGCTAGCAAATAGATGGAGAAGCAGCCAACTAGAGAGCGACAACAGTCACAATCATGCATTGCGCATAATTAACATTGAATACTCGCATGAGTAGGATATAAACACCATGAACATAAATATCGTGTAGGCTATGTTGGTTTTGTATCAATTACATGTGTGAACATGTGCCAAGTCAATACACTTGAAACATTCAGATCAGGATACCATACTAACATACTACTCCCTCCGTCCCAAAATAAGTGACTCAACTTTGTACTAAAATTAATACAATGTTGAGTCTCTTATTTTGAGATGGAGGGAGTACATCATAACCATTTTAATGCATGTTGACATTCAAGATAAATCATTATCCACTCCTAGCTACTTAAGCATGGCATGAGTAACTATAATCTCTAATTATCATCAGAAACATGTTTACTCATAATACGCTGAATCATGGATACTGAGTTAAACATATTTACAAAAACAAAAACAAGTAGAGTTCATACAAGCTTTTCCTTGCCACAGTCACTTCATAAAACTATCATCATTATTGCCTTACACTTGCATGACCGAATGATATGAAAATAATAATAGTGCAAGAGTGCTATGGACTAAGCTGAAATCTGCAAACATTTTATTTAAAGGAGAAGACAAGGTAATATTGGCTCTTTGTTAGATCAACAATAATGCATACGAGTGCCACTCAACATTTTCATCGTGGTCTTCTTCATACGATGACTCAATGAAAAGAATTTCAGAGAAACACACTGAAATATTTTTGGAGTTTTTAGTTTTTCTGAAGAAGAAAAAATAAACAAGGGAAAAACGAAAAAGCGAGAAAAACTATTTACACGGGAAAGCTCCCAACAAGCAAAAGAAGAAACGAGTAATCCTTTTGGGTTTTCTTTTAATACGACAGACTAATTAAACAAGAAAGAAAAAACAAAAAGAAGCAAGAAATATTTTTGGATTTTTTTCAAAGTTTTTCAAACACACAAGAAGAAAGCGGAAATAAAACTAACATGGATCATACAATGAAAAAGGATGAACACCGACAACTGGAATGAATGTGTGAACATGAATGTAATGTCAGTGAGAAATACGTACTCCCCCAAGCTTAGGATTTTGGCCTAGCTTGGTAATCACCACCCATAGTAGCCATCTGGTCCGTTAGGAAAGAGTTAAAGAGGCGGCACTCGAGCTTCCCAAGCCTGGGCCTCATTCTCAGCCGTGGCCAACTCATTCCGGTAAGCAGTCATATCCGGTGGCATGACGGTGTATCCGTTCCTGGCATGAGAGTCAAACAAAGAAGGTGCAGGTAATGGAATAATATCACGAGTATCCTCACTAAATACCAAGTTATAACGAATGTGGTGAGGTGGCTCAAATAATATCACGAGTATCCTCACTATACGCAAAATAATCTTTAGATTCCAAACTACGTATAGTATCTTTATCATGTAGAATTTCTTCTATTGGAGGATGCTCAAAATTTATCTTATAGTAAGAAAAGATTTCTCTAGCTTCTCGAATTATATAGTCAAATTCATGCATAAGGATAATAGTAACAATCTTCTTAATTTTGGGATCATGAATGTTGGGAAGTTCATAGAATATCTTTTGTAGTGCCGGATGAATATGCAAAAAAATTCTTTCTAATTTAACCACAAGAATGGCAATAGCATCCACATAGCAATTTGTTTTATCAAGAATTGATCCTCTAATTATAGGTATGACTCCCGTGCAATCAAAGAATTCTTGAATAATATTCTTCCCAATAATATTCCCTCTACCCACATGATAAATTTTAGTTTTGAAATTTGTGGGAGCTTTAGTTTCCGGAGGATCATGATTAAGATCACAAGATTCAAGTTTTTTCTCAAGAGTCACACTAGTGATATCTTCACTAGCGCTTTCAACAATAACTTTCTCAAATTCAGACCTGATAACGACTTCAAGCAAGCAAAGAAGGAAAGACAAATATTTTTGTGTTTTTGTAAAATAGTTTTAGAAGTGGGCGAGATGAAAACGAGAGGCAAAGGCAAATAAAAGAAAAATAAAAATAAGAGCAAGTAGATGATAGTTTATGCAAAGGTTCTTGATAGGTTTTGGTGATGTCTCTCTGGCAACGGCACCAGAAATTCTTCCTGCTACTTGTGAGTTGCGTTGGGATTTCCTTGCAGAGGAGAGGATGAAGCAGTACAGTAGAGATAAGTATTTCCCTCAGTTAAGAACCAATGTTATCAATCCAGTAGGAGAACAACACAGAACCTCGTTAGCAACACCTGCCCACACAAAAGCAAATACTTGCACCCAACACAAACAATGGGGTTGTCAATCCCCTCGGTGGTTATTTGCAAGGATCAAATATCGTACAAGTATGCAAATAAATAAATTACAAAATAAAATAGAAATAAATAAAAGTGCAACAAGGTTTTTTTTAGATTTTATATATGATAAAAGCATACCCGAGGGCCATAGTTTTCACTAGAGGCTTCTCTCTCGAGCGCATAAATTACGGTGGGTGAACAAATTACTGTTGAGCAATGTGACGCCCCCGGCTCAATCGTGCACTAATCATACACGCAAATGCACATGATCAAGCCTAAGGACTCACGGGAAGATATCACAACACATCTCTAAAACATAAATAAAGTCATACAAGCTTTATATTACAAGCCAGGGGCCTCGAGGGCTCGAATACATAAGCTTGCGTACAAGCATCAGCAGAAGCATCAGATATCTGAGTACAGATATAAAGGAAAACACAGATAAGCCCTTAAAGGCGGGGCAAAAGAAAAACACTACGATCAAAAGGCGTAGGCCTCCTGCCTGGGACCCTCCGATCCTACTCCTGGTCGACGGCAAGCTCGAAGTAATAACCACCCTCGGGGTAGTAGTAGCGATCATCGGCGTGGGCAGCTGTCTCAGGGGCTCCGTCATCTGGTTGCATCAAAAGGATATGGGGGAAAAAGAAAGCAAAGCAACCGTGAGTACTCATCCGAAGTACTCAGCAAGCAAGGATCTACACTACATATGCAACATTATCAAAGGAAGGCTGTATATGTGGACTGGGCTGCAGAAACGCCAGAATAGAGAGGAAAGCCTAGTCCTATCGTAGACTAGCATCTTCAGTGGTCTTGCAGCATTAGAAGAGTGTAGATTAGTACAATATAAAGTAGTAGTATTATTAAGTCTCAACCTCACCCAGAGATCCTTTCTCGACTCCCTGCGAGAAAGCAATCCCAGAGCCATACAGTCATCAACCTCGTCCTGAGATCCCTTCTCGACTCCCTGCGAGAAGCAATCCCAGAGCCATATATCCAGGTATCATCTCACGTTCTAGTTGTGTCGATCGTGATACAACTCCGAGTGTCCTTTACCCTAGGACCGGCTATCGATAGATGTGTTCTTCCCTGCAGGGGTGCACCAACTTACCCAACACGCTCGATTAACTCCGTCCAGACACACTTTCCTGGGTCATGCCCGGCCTCGGCCAAACGATACACCGCGGCCCTACCTACAGCTCATCAGAGAGGTCCCCGTCGGTCTATATCCTAAGCGCTCAGGGGCCTTGGGCCATCGCCCTGTGCACTCCGGGTCGGTGTGTGCAGGGTCGGGACGAGCACCACCTCAGTCCTGTATGGTACTGGCCCGACCTGGCCACGAGGCTGAACTGGACGTCTCACAAAGCTTTCGGCTGATGCATACGATGCAGAGTGCCCATCACTTTTCCCACGTGATGGTTAGTGCTATCAGGCCAGAGGCCTGCTCGGATCAAATATCCAAATCGTTAGTGGACTAGGGCTTGCGGTAATGAGCAGAGACTCACGAAAGATGTGACCCCGTCGCCCCATCTCGAGGACTTGCTGCAAGGGCTAAGAATACCCGGCCGCGCCTCGTATTCATCACTCGGGCACCATCCAGGCAACCCGTCTTCACATCACACGCAGGTACCCCTCAGGGTCGTCCCGCCTTTCCAAGTAACAATAGTACAGTCCAAGTATCTGTGTGTCCATATCATTAGGGGGAATCTGAGGTATCACCCTCGTTGGATTCCTACCCGATATATCCGTTAAGGTGAACTCGGAGGAATCACCCTCGCTGGGTTCACACTTGAGGTGTTGTACGACGACGTCGTTATCGAAAGCGGTGAAGGAGGAATCACCCTCGATGACCACGACCGATTAGCTACCCTACAGAGTTAACATCAGAAGTGCTACACGAGGTATCACCCTCGGCACTCGATAGTAACGCTGTAGTGTCATTACAACTAAGGGGGGTGATGTGCGGTGCCGGGGTCTAGTCTTCAATCCCGTTGATCGGGTCTTCGGATAATCTAGCGGGGCAGTCGGGATAAGTGGGGTCACTGATAGGTCTCTACCCAGCCTATACTAGACAGTTTAGGATAAGCAGGTAAGGTTTCAATAGCAGGTTACAATAAACATGCTATGCATTAGAATAGGTAAAGCAGTAGCAGCAGCAATTCTAATGCAAGCATGAGAGAGAAAGAATAGGCGGTATCGGTATGCTCAAAAAAGGGGGGTGCTTGCCTGGTTGCTCGGCGGCAAGGGCAAGGTCGTCAACGGTGGCGTCGGGCTTCGGAGCTGCGTCAGTCTCGGGGACTACGTCGGTACCGGAATCTATCGGAAAGAAGTAACGGAGGGGAAGCACAATAAATAACAGAGCAATCAAAGCATCACAAAGCGCAGCATGGCAAATACACGGTGCTAGGGGTGACCTAACGTATGGTTGCACGTCACCGGGGAAGGGGGAATCCATCCGGGAATGTTTTCCTGGTTCCGGACATTTGTCAGACAGATGACCGGAGGGGAATGGTTCCATGTTCGGATAGTTAGGGACGTGTGACGGACGAACGGACTGCGTATTCGGATTTTTCTCGTCGTTCTGAACAACTTTCATGTACAAAGTTTTTCGATCTGAGCTACGGATTATTTTATATGAATTTCTAAAGATTTAAACATTTTCTGAATTATTTTAAATCAGAAAATGTATTATTGCATCAGCATGATGTCATGCTGACATCAGCAGTCAACGTTGACCGTTGACTGGGTCAACCTGACAGGTGGGTCCCACATGTCAGTGTCTGTTTAGTCTAATTAGGGTTTAGCTAATCTAATTACTGTTTAATTAGACTAACTAATTAATTAGATTAATTAAGCAGGATTAATTAAATTAAATTAATTAATTAATTATTAAATTTTTTTATTAAACGTTCTGGGGGCTGGGGCCCCTGTGTCATAGACACATGGGGGTGGGGCCCAGCTGTCATTGGCCCTTACGGCCACAGCGGGCGCGGGCGAAAGGACGCGGGCGCCGGGCACTGGGCGCAGATGCTGGCGCGCGGCCGGCAGGGGTGTGGGACGCGCGCGCGAGGCGGGCGGGGCGCGCGAGCTGCGGTGACGGCCCGCCGGGGCGAACGAAGGGGGCCGCGGGGCAGTGGCCCGCGGCGAGGCGCGGGCGCTGGGCGGCGCACAGGGAGCAGTAGAGGAGGGGCCGACGGCAGCGCGCAGGGCAGCGCGACGGCGTGGCCGCGGGGCGGGCGTGGCAGCAGCAGTGCACAGCGGAGCAGTTTGGCGTGGGGACGGCTGGTGCGGTGCGCACGCACTGGAGCCAGGAGGGGCGGTGACCGCGACGGGGACAGCGCGGGCGCGCGGCCCCGCACGGGCGACGTGTGTGGGCGAGGAAAGCAGCGAGGGGGAGGAGCTCACCCCCGATGCAGGGGTACAGGCGGCGAGGGTCGGTGGAGCACGTCGGGGAGGAGGGTGAGGAGGCGATCTGAGGCAGCGAGGTTGAGGCGCAGGACGTCAGGGATCGGCTCGGTTGCCGATCCAGATCGGGACGAGGGGGATCCGGCGGAGGGGGCTCAGTGCGGCGACGCTGGAGGAGCTGCGAGGCGGAGGCGGCGGTCGGTGGGGCGCGGGCGACGGCGGAGCAGCGCCCAGGTCGGGTCGGGGCGAGGAGAGGGAAGGAGGGGATCGACCGGGGTTGCTCCCCCGATCCAGATCGGGTGGGGGTGAAGAGGAGGAGCGAGGGGGTTAGGGTTTCGGGTGTCGCCCGGGGTAGGTTATAGGGGGCACCGGCTGGGCCGGCCTGGTGGGCTGAGGCCAGCTGGGCTAGGCCCAGTTGGCCAGGGGGTTTTCTTTTTATTTTGTTTTCTTCTTTTCTGTTTTTCCTGTTTACAAATAGTTTGGCCACTAAATGGTTTTTGTAAAATATGAGACCTAGCCCATAAATCACAGTGCATTGTATGCCACTGCAATAAAATGGTTCTGAGTACAAAGGTTTTCATTTGGGATTTTATCTAATTAAAAAGGTATTAAATAGTGTTGTTTTACTGTTGTTTGAGTCAGTTAATTAATTTAGTGAATGTTGGTTATGATTTTAGAATTGCTTCTGGAATATTTGCCATTTAATGAACATTTTAGTTTCTGATTTGAGCAACTTTTATTTTCCACTTTAAGTTTAATTTTGAATTTTGACTTAGGAGTTGAAATGCAATATGATGCTAATGATGATCATGCATTGTTGATCATGATGACATGGCATAATCAAAAGGGTGATTACTGTAGCTTAATACATGGGGTGTTACAAGCAATTGATAGAAAATCGCATACTTATGACGGTATTCAAGGCAATGATCATGTATATGGGCATCATGTCTGAGACAAGTAGACCGACTCCTGCCTGCATCTACTACTATTACTCCACCCATCGACCGCTATCCAGCATGCATCTAGGGTATTAAGTTAATAAAAACAGAGTAACGCCTTAAGCAAGATGATATGATGTAGACAAAGTAAACCCAAGCAATGTGAATAAACCCCATCTTTTTATCCTTAATGGCAACAATACAAATACATGTCATGTCCCTTTCTATCACTGGGATTGAGCACCGCAAGATTGAACCCATCACAAAGCACCTCTCCCATTGCAAGAAAAATCAATCTAGTTGGCCAAACTAACGGACAGACCGGAGAGAAATACAATGCTATAATAATCATGCATAAAAGAATTCAGATAAGACTCAATTAATATTCATAAGTAATCTGATCATACCCACAATTCATCGCATCCCAACAAACACACCGCAAAAGAAGATTATATCAAATAGAACTCCAAGAACATCAAGGAGAACATTGTATTGAAGATCAAAGAGAGAGAACAAGCCATCTAGCTACTAGCTATGGACCCGTAGGTCTGTGGTAAACTACCCACATCATCAGAAGGCAAGCAAGGATGATGTAGAAGCTCTTCGTGATTGATTCCCCCTCCGGAAGGGTGCCAGAAAAGGCCTCCAGATGGGATCGCAGAAGAACAGAATCTTGCGGCGACGGAAAAAGTATTTTGGGTGGCTCTCTGATGTATTGGGAATTTATAGATGTGGAATCAGGTATAGAGGTGCCACGAGGGGCCCATAAGCCTGGAGGGTGCGCCTACCCCCCTGGGGCGCGCCCCTGGGCTTGTCGCACCCTCGTGACTCCCCGGGTCTTCTCCCAAACCTTCTTGGCTCCCTTTTGGTCCAGAAAAAATTAATCCAAAGTTTTTGTCCGTTTGGACTCTGTTTGATATTGATTTTCTGAAAAGCCAAAAACAAGCAAAAAAACAGCAACTGGCACTGGGCATTAGGTTAATAGGTTAGCCCCAAAAAATGATATATAATTGCATATAAAACATCCAAAATTGATACTCTAATAGCATGGAACAAACAAAAATTATAGATACGTTGGAGACATATCAACCCACAAGGCATCTTGGTGCGCCCTGGAGGGGTGGTCGCGCCTTGTTGCCTTGTGAGCAACAGGGGCACCCCCCGGGATGTATTCAGTGCCAAGAATTCTTAAATATTTTAGAAAAATCATGTTAAAATTCTACGACATTCTAAGCACTTTTATTTTTGGGCCATTTTTTATTGCCCGGATAATACAAAAAATAGAATAATCATGACATTTTACTTTATTAAACTAGAAATAACAGAGAGCAAACAGTAGGTACAGAAAGTTGTGCTTACTAAATTCATCGACCGCATGCCCCTAAAAAAGAATCCATTAATAAGATTGATCAAGTCTTATTAACAAACCATTCTCGAGTAACATGAACCAAAGAATCTTCGTATAACACTAGGTTACCTCAATGGGGATATGCATCTCCCCTACAATAAGAGTTTCATATTTCTTTTTGACAGAAGGGAGAGGGAATTCAAAACTTCCAATAGTGATTGTCAAAACTTTTTCAATACAATTAATACCGTTCACTTGGAGTTGTTTCTTTGGAAAATATATCATATGATCATTACCATTAACATGAAAAGTGACCTTGCTTTGATTGCAATCAATAACAGCCCCTACAATATTCAAGAAAGGTCTGCTAAGGATAATCGACATGTTGTCGTCCTCGGGCATATCAAGTATAACAAAGTTTGTTAAGATAGTAACATTTGCAACTACAACAGGCACATCCTCACAAATACCGATAGGTATGGTAATTGATTTATCAGCCATTTGCAAAGATATTTCAGTAGGTGTGAGCTTATTCAAATCAAGTCTTCTATATAAAGAGAAAGGCATAACACTAACATCAGCTCCCTGATCACATAAAGCAGTTTCGACATAACTTCTTTTAATGGAGCATGGTATAGTGGGTATTCCTGGATCACCTATCTTCTTATGTACTCCACACTTAAAAGAATAATTTGCAAGCATGGTGGAAATTTCAGCTTCAGGTATATTTCTTTTATTAGTGACAATATCTTTCGTATACTTAGCATATGGGGCCATCTTCAAAATATCAGTCAAACGAGTACGCAAAAAGACTGGCCTAAGCACTTCAACAAAGCGTTCAAATTCTTCCTCATCCTTATTTTTAGGTGGCTTAGTAGGAAAATGCATGGGTTTCTGAATCCATGGTTCTCTTCCATGTTTTCCAGCAATGAAATCTCTCTTATCATATATTTTACTCTTAGGAGGTGGGTTATCAAGAGCAATAGCAGGTTCTATTTCTACATCATTATCAGGTTATTTATCATTATCTGGTTGAGCATCAACATGAACATCACCAGTATCATTACCACTAGGTGAACGTTCATTACTAGATTGTGTCTCGGCATCAGAAATAGAAACATCATTACTATTCTCAGGGGGGTTTCTACCTCAGGTTCACTAGAAGCATGCAAAGTTCTATCATTTTTTTCTTTTTCTTCTTAGAGGAACTATGCGCATCATTATTACTTCTCTGAGAATCTTGATCAATTATTTAGGATGATCTTCAAGATAAAGTGGCTCCTGGGTCATTCTACCTCCTCTAGTCATTACTCTAATAGCATGATCATTCATTTTATTATTCATCTCATTGAGCAAATAATTTTATGACTTAGCAATTAGTTCTAACTGAGAATGAACCATGGATGCATGTTTACCTAGACCTTTAACATCATTAGCAATTTTAAACATCAAGTCACTCAAACAAACTATCATGAAAGCATTATGTTTCAGTTGCTTGCTAACATACATATTGAAGTGTTCTTGCTTAACAATGTAATTGTCAAATTCATCCAAGCATTGACTAGCAAATATATTATACGGAATATCACCTTCATCGAATCTTATAAGAGAATTTATCTCTACTACCTGTGTCGAGGTATCGAGTCCATGTATTTCTTCAATAGGTGGTAAATTCTTAACATCTTCAGATTTAATACCCTTTTCTTTCATAGATTTCTTTGCCTCTTGCATATCTTCAGGACTAAGGAATAGAATACCTCTCTTCTTCGGAGTTGGTTTAGCTGGTGGTTCAGGAAGTCTCCAATCATTTTCATTTCTCAATATATTATTCAATAATTCCTCCGCCTTTTCAATAGTTCATTCCCTGAAAACACAACCAGCACAACTATCTAGGTAGTCCCTAGAAGCATCAGTTAGTCCATTATAAAAGATATCAAGTATTTCATTTTTCTTAAGAGGATGTTTAGGCAAAGCATTAAGTAATTGGAGAAGCCTCCCCCAAGCTTGAGGGAGATTATCTTCTTCAATTTGCACAAAGTTAAATATTTCTTGTAAGGCAACTTATTTCTTATGAGCAGGAAAATATTTTTCACAGAAGTAATATATCATATCCTGGGGACTACGGATACAACCAGGAGTAAGAAGATTAAACAATTTTTTATCATCACCCTTTAACGATAAAGAAAATAACTTAAATATATAGTAGTAGCGATTTTTTTCCTCATGAGCAAATAGGGTGGCTATATCATTTAATTTAGTAAGATGTGCCACAACAGTTTCAGTTTCATAACCATGAAAAGGATTAGATTCAACCAAAGTAATTAACTCAGGACCGACAGAGAATTCATAGTCCTTATGAGTAACAAAGATAAGTGAAGTAGCAAACTTAGGATCATATTTCATTTTCTCCATCATAGATTTTTCTTTCAGCTTACTCAAATTTCTTAACATCGTCTCTATCATTACAAGCAAGAAATTCCCTAGCTATATCCTCATCCATAACATAACCCTCAGGTATCTTAGGCATTTCAATTCTAGGAGAGCTAGGTCTAATATGTGAATCATAAATTTCATTAGTTTCAATAGTTTAAGTTCTTTAGCTTTAGAAAGTTGTTCATTAAGAAAATCACCTAGTGGCACAGTTTCATTAAGCAGAGTACTAGCATCATCAATAGCATCATTCATAGCAAAAGTAGCATCATCAATTACTTGCGGCATATCAGAATTAATAGCAGGTGGTGGTGTCGCAAGCCTACTCAAAACAGAAGGTGAATCAAGTGCAGAGTGTGATGGCAGTTCCTTACCTCCCCTCGTCTTAGAGGGTACGATCTTGGTTCTAGTGTCTTTCAATCAACAGATATAATTCCCAAGTGACTCAACAAATAGAGCTATGCTCCTCGGTAACGGTGCCAGAAAAAGGGTCTTGATAACCCACAAGTATAGGGGATCGCAATAGTTTTTGAGGGTAGTATTTCACCCAAATTTATTGATTCGACACAAGTGGAGCCAAAGAATATTTGTAATTATTAGCAGTTGAGTTTTCAATTCAACCACACTCGGAGATTAAATATCTGCGGCAAAGTGATCAGTAGCACAGTAATATGATAGTTTTGATAGCAGTGATAATAGTAGCAGTAATGGTAATAGTGATGGCAATGATTTTGTAGCAAGTGTAACATTAGAAACAACAGTAGTAACTTAGCAAGAACAATATGTGGAAAATTCGTAGGCATTAGATCGGTGAATTCGTTGGATGCTATTCATCATATAGCAGTCATAACCTAGGGCGATACAAAACTAGTTCCAGTTCATAAATATAATGTAGGCATGTATTCCGTAAATAGTCATACGTGCTTATGTAAAGAACTTGCATGACATCTTTTGTCCTACCCTCCCGTGGCAGCGGGGTCCATAAGGAAACTAAGGGATATTAAGGCCTCCTTTTAATAGAGAACCAGAACAAAGCATTAACACATAAAAAGATCATTTTATTGATCATTACCCCTAAAGGAAGCAATAACATACATATCCCTTGCCTTTTGAACATTTTAGTTTCAAAAGATCATTTTATTAAACAAATCTACTAGAAAAGATCATTACCCCTTGCCTTTTATTGATCAAATGTTAGAAAGATTGTTGAAGCATACACACTTTTGTTTCCTAGATGGATACTCTGGTTTCTCTCAAATACCTGTGTCAAAAGAAGACCAAGAGAAAACTACTTTTACTTGTCGTTTTGGAACTTATGCTTATAGATGTATGCCTTTTGGTTTATGTAATGCACCTGCTACCTTTCAAAGATGTATGATCGCTATATTCTCTGATTTTTGTGAAAAGATTGCTGAGGTATTCATGGATGATTTTTCTGTTTATGGGACTTCTTTTAATGACTGCTTAAGCAAGCTTGATCGAGTTTTGGAGAGGTGTGAAGAAACTAATCTTGTGTTGAATTGGGAGAAGTGCCACTTTATGGTGAATGAAGGTATAGTCCTCAGGCATAAAATTCTTGAAAGAGGTATTGAGGTAGATAAAGCTAAAGTTGATGCAATTGAGAAAATGCAATGTCCTAAAGATATAAAAGGTATAAGAAGTTTCCTTAGTCATGCTGGTTTTTATATAAGATTCATTAAAGACTTCTCTAAAATTTCTAGGCCTCTTACTAATCTTTTGCGAAAAGATGTCCCATTTGTTTTTGATGATGTCTGCGTAGAAGCCTTTGAAATACTTAAGAAAGCCTTAATCTCTGCACCCATTGTTCAACCACCTGATTAGAATCTGGCTTTTGAAATTATGTGTGATGCTAGTGACTATGTTGTTGGTGCCGTTCTAGGGCAAAGAGTTGATAAGAAGTTGAATGTTATTCATTATGCTAGTAAAACTCTAGATAGTGCTCGAAGAAATTATGCTACTACTGAGAAAGAATTTTTAGCAGTTCTGTTTGCATGTGATAAATTCAGATATTATATTGTTGATTCAATAGTAACTGTTCACACCGATCATGCTGCTGTTAAATATCTTATAGAAAAGAAAGATGCTAAACCTAGACTTATTAGGTGGGTCCTTTTGCTACAAGAATTTGACTTGCATATTATTGATAGAAAGGGAGCTGAGAATCCCGTAGCTGATAATTTCTCTAGAATGGAAAATGTTCTCGATGAACCACTGCCTATTGATGATAGTTTTTCTGATGAACAATTAGCGGTTATAAAAGCTTCCCGTAATACTCCTTGGTATGCAGACTATGCTAATTACATTGTTGCTAAATATATACCACCTAGTTTCACATACCAACAAAAGAAAAAGTTCTTCTATGATTTAAGACATTACTTTTGGGATGACCCACATCTATATAAAGAAGGAGTAGATGGTGTTATTAGACGTTGTGTACCTGAGCATGAACAGGAACAAATCCTATGGAAGTGTCACTCCGAGGTATACGGAGGACACCATGCTGGAGACAGAACTACACATAAGGTATTACAGTCTGGTTTTGATTGGCCTACACTTTTCAAGGATGCATGTAAGTTTGTCCTCTCTTGTGATGAATGTTAAGGTATTGATAATATTGGTAGACGTCAGGAAATGCCTATGAATTTGTTATTGAACCATTTGATGTTTGGGGATTTGATTATATGGGACCTTTTCCTTCCTCTAATGGTATACACATATTCTAGTTGCTGTTGATTATGTTACTAAGTGGGTAGAAGCTATTCCAACTAGTAGTGTTGATCATAACACATCTATTAAAATGCTTAAAGAAATTATTTTCCTGAGATTTTGAGTCCCTAGATATTTAATGACTGATGGGGGTTCACATTTTATTCATGGTGCTTTCCGTAAAATTCTTGCTAAATATGATGTTAACCATAGAATTGCATCTCCTTATCATCCTCAGCCTAGTGGTCAAGTTGAATTGAGCAATAGAGAAATCAAATTAATTTTGCAAAAGACTAATAGATCTAGAAAGAATTGGTCTAAGAAACTTGATGATGCACTATGGGCTTATAGAACTGCTTATAAGAGTCCTATGGGTATGTCTCCGTATAAAATGGTTTATGAAAAGGATGGCATTTACCTCTTGAATAGAACATAAAGCATATTGGGCAATTAAAGAACTTAATTATGATTTCAAACTAGCCGCTGAAAAGAGGTTATTTGATATTAGCTCTCTGGATAAGTGGAGAACCCAAGCTTATGAAAATGCCAAGTTGTTTAAAGAAAAAGTTAAAAGGTGGCATGATAAAAGAATTCAAAAACAGGAATTTAAAGTGGGTGAGCATGTTCTATTGTACAACTCTCATTTTAGATTTTTTGCAGGAAAACTTCTCTCCAAATGGGAAGGACCCTATATCATCGAAGAAGTTTATCGCTCCGGAGCTATCAAGATCAATAATGTCGAGGGCACTAATCTGAGAGTGGTTAATGGACAAAGAATTAAGCATTATATCTCAAAGTACACCTATTAGTGTTGAAACTTATATTGTTCAAACTATGACACCGGAGGAACACATAAGGGAGACCTTCCGGAACACTCCAGAACCTTATAAAAGAGTAGGTATGTGATACGGTAAGTAAACCGACTCCAAAAATTCCATAAAAATAATTTCTGTCTGTTTTGGAATATTAGAAAAAAAATGCAAAAATAAGAAACAACCGAGGGGACCCACGAGGAGGTCACAAGGCAACAGTGTTGCGCCCTACCCCCCCCCCCCCTTAGGCGCGTCTGGTTGCCTTGTGGGCCCCTCGTGTGCCTTCTCGACTCCGTTTTCTTCTGGAATACTTGTTTCGCAAGATAAAAATTCTTTATATATACTCCCAAATGTTTTGACCACCATATCGCAAGAATCTCCTCTGTTCTTGTTTCGTGTTGTTTTTCAGACAGATCCAGATCCCCATGGCTCCCCGAAGGCTCCATACAAAGCACCAGATCATGCAACCTTCGCTGGGCAAGCGCCCTTACAGCAAGGTTTATTACAAGTGGTCATCAGGAGAGGAGGACGTCGGTGAGCCAAATGAAGTTGAGGAGGTCGCGGGAAGCCAAATCCAAGAGGGAGATCAAGCCATGCCTACAGTAGAGACTGCAAAAAAGGGAGACATACTGCAACCCCTTTATGATCATCTCTCCCCATCTGAAATTGATACTTTAAGGATTTTTGAAACAATCTATGCTCAGAATACATCCCTCACTCATGAAGTTATTTTGCTGGAAGAGCAAAATCGTGCCCTTAGGAGTATTAATAGCAATCTGGAATACTTATTGAAGCTGAAGGACAAGCCCACCACTTCATCACCGAAGAAAGGAACTTGAGTACCTGGGTATGGGCACCACCCTTGGCTTGTGCCAAGCTTGGGGGAGGTGCCCAGGTATCGTATCACCGTCACTTGTATTATCTTTATCTATCTTAGTTCGATCCTTAGTTATTTCATGATTTAGAAGAATAAAAGTTTAGTATGGTCTATTTTCGAGTGCTAGTTCCGTGATCTATCTATCTATGTAATCGAGTTGAGAGTTATATAATAAAGAGTAGTTTGAGTTTTACTTCTTTACTTTTATGTTTCAATCTTCGCAATGAAAATAATAAAAAGATCGTATGCTAATCCCATGGAAAGTAATGACTTTACATAAAGAAAAGTATAATTGATAAAATTTAGGAGTTAACAAACATAGTATTGGTCAATGATGCAATTCATAAAAGATTACTAAGGGAAGAGAAAATTCACATATAAATATACTATTTTGGACATATTTTATGATTGTGAGCCCCCATTAAATATTTTATGTCAATTAGTTGACGTCGGACAAGAAAGACAATGTAATGAATTATGTTTGCTTGTATTCACATAGAAGTTATATTGTCATGGATCCTCTAACATGTGATGCTTGCTCAATATCTTTTGCTAGCCAAAAATCTACACCAAGTAGAGATACTACTTGTGCATCCAAAACCCTTGAACCCAGTTTCATGTCATGAGAGTCCACTATATCTACCTACGGATTGAATAAGATCCTTCAAGTAAGTTGTCATTGGTGCATAAAGCAATAAAAATTGCTCCTAAATATGTATGATCTTTTATTGTAAGGGAAAATAAGCTTTGTACGATCTTGTGATGGTAAAGACATAAAAGCGACAGACTGTATAATAAAGGTTGCTATCACAAGGGGCAATATAAAGTGGTGTTCCTTTACATTAAGAGTTTGCATATCCAAAAATAAAAAGCGCATGACAACCTCTGCTTCCCTCTGCGAAGGGCATATCTTTTACTTTTCTGTATTTATTTTCTATGCAAGAGTCAATAGTGTTCTTCTCCATTCCTTTTTCATTTTTTCTCTTTGCAAGCATCATGTTGTGGGGAAAGATCTAGGGACATATATATATATATATCCAGTTGGATATGATTAATCATGAGTTATTATTGTTGAAATTACCCTTGAGGTAAATAAGTTGGGAGGCGAAACTATAAGCCCCTATCTTTCTTTGTGTCTGACTAAAACTTTTGCTCCATATATATGTCGGGAGTGTCAGCAATCATAGAAGACTAAATGATAGTTGAGTATGTGGACTTGCTAAACAAAAGCTCTTACATAAGATTCTTCCTGAGAATATGATGAATTGTAATTGTTTCGTTGACTATGAACATAGTTTGTTGGTTTTCAAGAAATTTATGCTTTATACTTCGTTATTGTGATGAATTGTTACTTGCTCATGAGAAGTTCTATGATGATATAATGATATGATCATGATGCTACTATGTCTGTATTTGGTTTTTATCGACACCTCTCTCTCTCTCTAAACATGTGGTTATGATTATCGATTTCAGCTTTCGCTTAAGGACAAGCGAGGTCTAAGCTTGGGGAGTTGATACGTCCATTTTGCATCATGTTTTCTTACTGATATTTATAATGTTTTTGATCATTATAACACTTTGTGATGCACTTCTAATGCCTTTTCTCTCTTAATTTGCAAGATTTACATGAAGAGGGAGATTGCCGGCAGCTGGAATTCTGGACCTGGAAAAGCTACATCAGAGATACCTATTCTGCAAAACTCCAAATGACCTGAAATTTCACGGAGAATTTTTCTAAAATATCTAAAAAATATGATGGGAAACGAAGCATGAAAATCAAAAAATTTCCTATGAACACCCAAGATTTATCTAGGAGAAGCATAGAAACAAGAGGGGAGAGTGTGTCTATGTACCCTCGTAGACCAAAAGCGGAAGCATATATAACATGGTTGATGTAGTTGTACTCTTCGCGATCTGATCACGATCCAACCGATCTAGTGCTGAATGAACGGCACCTCCGAGTTTAGCACACGTGCAGCTCGATGACGCCTCCTCCTCCTTGATCCAGCAAGAGAAGGCGGAGAAGTAGATGGGATCACAACCAGCACTACGGCGTGGTGGTGGTGGTGGTGGTGGTGGAGCTAGTTCAGCAGCGCTTCGCCAAGCGCTACTAGAACGAGGACGAAGGAACTACGGAGTAACGGGAGAGAGAGGGGGGTGCCAAGGGATTGGTGTGTCCTCTTAGGGCGCCCCCTCCCCTCTATATATAGGTGTAGGGGCATGGGGAACAGACCCTCCAAGCTCTAGATCACAGCCAAGGGGAGAGGACTTGGACTCCAAGTCCAATCCTATTCCTACTAGGACTCCCCTTTTTTTCCCTTCCCTAGCCATATGGGCTTTTGAGGACTTGGTGCGCCTGACCCAATAGGGCCAGGGCACCTCCCCTCAGCCCATGCCAGCCCTTCGGTCATGGTGGACCCACTTGTGGACTTCCGGACCCCTCTGAAACCTTCTAGAAGCTTCACGGTACAATACCCAAAAAATTGCACCTTTTTTCGGAACCCAAAATATGACGTACCATATATAAATATTTACCTCTCGAACATTTCGAGACTCCTCGTGACGTCCAGGATCTCATCCGGGACTCTGAACAACATTCGGTTACCAATCATCAAATATCCCAATACTACTGTAGCGTCAACGAACGTTAAGCGTGTGACCCTGCGGGTTCGGGAATCATGTAGTCATGACCAAGACACCTCTCAGGTCAATAACCAATAGCAGGACCTGGATGCTCATATTGATTCCTACATATTCCACAAAGATCTTTTAATGGTTGAAGAACGATGTCAAGGATTCGGTTAATCCCATATGCAATTCCCTTTGTCCAGCGATATGTTACTTGCCCGAGATTCGATCATCGGTATCTCCATACCTAGTTCAATATTGTTTCCAGCAAGTCTCTTTACTCGTTCCGTAATACAAGATCTCGTGACTAACTCATTAGCCATAGTGCTTGCAAGCTCTTTATGATGTTGTATTACCGAGAGGGCCCAGAGATATCTCTCCATCATACGGAGTGACAAATCCCAGTCTCTATCAGTGCCAACCCAACAAACACCTTCGGTGATACATGTAGAGAACCTTTATGATCACCCAGTTATGAAGTTGACATTTGGATACACACTAAGTATTCCTCCGGTGTCAGGGAGTTACACGATCTCATGGTTTAAGGAACTGATACTTGACATGAAGAAAGCTATAGCAAATAAACTAAACGATCTGATGCTAAGCTTACGGTTGGGTCTTGTCCATCACATCATTCTCCTAATGATGTGATCCCGTTATCAAATGACAACTCATGTCTATGGTTAGGAAACCTTAACCATCTTTAATCAACGAGCTAGTCTAGTAGAGGCTCACTAGGGACACTGTGTTGTCTATATATTCACACATGTATTTTAGTTTCCAGTCAATACAATTCTAGCATGAATAATAAAAATTTATCATGAACAAGGAAATATGATAATAACCAATTTATTATTGCCTCTAGGGCATATTTTCAATAGTCTCCCACTTGCACTAGAGTCAATAATCTAGTTTACATAGTTATGAATCTAACACCCATGGAATCTTGGTGCTGATCATGTTTTGCCCGCGGAAGAGGTTTAGTCAACGGGTCTGCCACATTCAGATCCGTATGTACTTTGCAAAGTTCTATGTCTCCATCCTTATAATTACGAATGGAGTTGAAGCGGCGCTTGATGTGCTTGGTTCTCTTGTGAAACCTGGGCTCCTTGGCAATGGAAATAGCTCCAGTGTTGTCACAAAAGATAGTCATTGGATCCGATGCACTAGGTATTATACCCAGATCGGATATGAACTCCTTCATCCAGACTCCTTGCGCTGCTTCCGAAGCAGCTATATACTCCGCTTCACATGTAGACCCCGCCATGATGCTCTGCTTGGAACTGCACCAACTGACCGCTCCACCATTTAATATAAATATGTATCCAGTTTGAGACTTAGAGTCATCCGGATCTGTGTCAAAACTAGCATCGACGTAACCCTTTACGACGAGCTCTTCGTCACCTCCATAAACGAGAAACATGTCCTTAGTCCTTTTCAGTTACTTCAGGATATTCTTGACCACTGTCAAGTGATCTACTCCTGGATCACTTTGGTACCTCCTTGCCAGACTTATGGCAAGGTGTGACGCCCCCGATTCAATCGTACACTAATCATACAAGCAAATGTGTACGATCAAGATCAGAGACTCACGGGAAGATATCACAACACAACTCTAGACACAAATTAAAATAATACAAGCTTTATATTACAAGCTCGAGGGCTCGAATACATTGCTCGATACACAAGAGTCAGCGGAAGTAACAATATCTGAGTACAGACATAAGTTAAACAAGACTGCATTAAGAAGGCAAGCACAAACAAGATACAGATCAAAAAGGCAAGGCCTCCTGCCTGGGACCTACTAACTACTCCTGGTCATCATCGGTCTCCATGTAGTAATAGGCACCATCGGGGTAGTAGCAGACGTCGGCGGTGGCATCTGGCTCCTGGGATCCGCCGTCTGGTCGCATCAACCAGAAAGAAGAAAGAAGGGGGAAAAGGGGTAGCTATCGGCGTTCTGGGAACCAGGGTACCCAGACTTGCCTGCCTGCAGCCCACGTCGTGGCTCCATCAACGGCCTGGTATGGCCTAGTTTCAAGACCAACAAGACAAGACCCTCGCGAGGCAGACATCGCCAAGACCTCCTGAGGGAGCGGCCTCCCCAGGCTGCCTCCTGAGGAGCGAAGATTTCTGTGCAGGTACCCAACCTCACAAGGTTGCGGTGACACAAGCCATGACGACCAAGGCCAGGCGGGCGCCAGCAGGCGCAGAGGAGTAGGTTTCCTCTTTGGTGCTAAGGAGGCAAGCGCAGGCGTGGGTTCCTGAGGAATCAGGCAAAGGTTTCCATTCCAGTGCAACGAGACCAAGACCGCCAGGACGGCAGGACGGATGTCATCGCCGAGCCCACCGCGGCGTCACGACCAGAAGCTTTGCAGGCGAAGACCACCTTTCGTCAGGATAAGATGTACTACTTGTCCCCTTTCAAATTGGCCACTGTGGGATCCCTTCTCGCCTTCGTTTTGGAGGAAGAGGACCGAGGCCGCTATAAGTATAAGCTTACCACCACCATAGAGAAGGGAGAACCAAAGGACGACTCACTCTCACCCTAGAGCAGACCTCGCGAGGTTGTTCTTCCCTTGTACTAGTTCATCCCCAGCCCCTCGTGAGGCAAATCCACCACAAAGCAGGAGTAGGGTCTTACACCGCAAGGTGGCCCGAACCTGGGTAAACTGCCATGTCCATCTCCTTCCCTAATCCATCGAGCTAGGCTGTAGGGCGACGCGTTGGTTGGTTGGATAGGTTGAGTTCTTCACACACACCCCAGAGTTCGAACCTTCCTTGGGTCTGCGGAGCCCTGAATCTGACATTTGGCATGCCAGGTAGGGGTGTGTTGAAGCTTCTCTCCCACCACTCGCTCCGCCGCTGTTCCGCCGTTCCAATGGCCGATGCTCGCCGTGTTTGTGCCGAGCGCCGGGCCGCTCGTGTCGCCCAGACGGCACCCGCGGGCAACGGCGCCCCTCGCCGCTCTGCCTCCCCGGTGGCTAACGCCGCCACTGACCCTGCTGCCCGCGAACAGCAGGACTCGTCGCTGCCACCGTCCGTGCAGCGCGACGGGCGCACCGCGACTCCGTCACCCACTCCAGCCACGGCGTCGTCTTCTCATGGATGTCGTGGGCCGGTGAACACGCAGGCTGCGCTGCTCATGGCACGCGAGCTTCTGCGCTATCGTCCGGCCAACGACCTCTATGACGACTGGCTCGCCCACATCGTCGAACTCGTCAACGCCGCTGGCGAGGCCCCTGCACCGTCTCGTTCGCTTCGCCCTCCGCCGTCCCTGGCGGGCGACGTGGCTCACGGCGTGCCTCCTCTCCCTCCTCTGCACGGCATGGGCCCTGAGCCGAGGCGTGAAGCTCCCCAGCGTGACCCGCCGCGTAGAGCACCGGCGCGCGATGAAGAAAGCTGCCAGGTGGTGCAGCGGCCCCAAGGAGAAGCGCGTGCGCTTCCAGCACCGCCACGTCAAGACCGCGTACCGCCAGAGGCAGCAGCGCGCGGGCGTCGAGATCAGGCTCCTCCCCTGCGGCTGGCCCCTGTCAGTGCGGCAGGGTGCCGTGCTTTCACCCCAGAGCTGCGCCATGTCGTCTGGCCCGGCAAGTTCAAGCCGGATCTGCCTCCGTGCTACGACGACAGCCCTGACCCTGCTGAGTTCCTCCAGCTCTACGAGCTAAGCATCGAGGCGGTGAACGGCAATGAGAAGGTCATGGCGAACTGGCTCCCCATGGCCCTCAAGGATGGCGCACACTCTTGGCTCCTGAACCTTCCGGTGGGGTCAATCTCCTCCTGGGATGAGCTCCGCGAGCTCTTCATCGCCAACTTCCAAGGCACTCGCGACCGCGCTCCAGTGGTAGGAGACCTGCGGCGCATCAAGCAGCAGCCAGGCGAAACCTTGCGCAAGTACATACAGCGCTTCACCAACGTCCGCCACAAGATCCCGAAGGTGTCGGACGAGGCCGTCATTTCGGCATTCTCCGAGGGCGTCCAGGATGTCAAGATGAAGGAAGAGCTCGCCATACACGAGGACTTTTGCTCGGCTCTAGAGATGTTCAACATGGCCGCCAGGTGCGCGAGGACAGAGGAAGGTCGCCTCTCCCTCCTGGAGCTTCTGGAGGTCAATCCTGAAGACAAGAAGGCCAAGGCTAAGGACGTGAAGCGCAAGGGCCCAGCTGTGCTCGCGGCTGAACCTGAGATGAAGCGCGGCTGCGACCACCCCGAATCCTCCAAGGGCAGTCATCTGTTCTGCGTCTTCCATAATGTCCACAGCCACAACACCAATGACTGCCAGGAGCTCAGGGCGATCCGCGACGGGCGCATCGGCTGCCATCCCGAGTGCAATGACCATGGCTACGGCCGCGGAGGAGGTCGCTGGGACAACCGCGACCCCCTCCAGGACTGGCGTGATGAGCCTCGTGAGGACCGCTGGCAGGGCCAGCCTCACGACGGCCCCTGGCATGACCAGCCCCGTGAGGGCCGTCCTTAGGGCAATGCCGGCCTTCCTCCGCTGCCACCGCTGCCAAGGAGGAACGACGACCACCGCCAGGATGATGGGACCGGGGGCTTCCAAGAGCCTCGTGCCATTGCCTGCATCCTGGGCGGTGCTCAGGCTCCCGCCTCTCATCGCATCTTCAAGCAGTTCGCTCGTGAGGTGAACGCGGCCCTCCCCAAGCTTGAGGCATCGCGCCCCCTCAGATGGTCCAAGTACGCCATCACCTTTGACTCCATGGACCAGCTCAAATGTTCAGCCGCTGCTGGCGCGCTCCCGATGCTCTGCTCGCCGACCATCAGCAACGTCCTCGTCACTAAGACACTCATCGATGGTGGCACGGGGCTCAACGTTCTCTCCGTCGAGACGTTCGAGACGCTCCAGGTGCCGTACGACCAGCTCCTCCCCACCAAGCCTTTTTCAGGAGTGACCGATGGCTCCACCATCCCCATAGGGCTGGTCCGCCTCCCTGTCACCTTCGGCCAGCGCGACAACTACCACACCGAGCTCATCGACTTCGACGTCGCCCATATTCGCCTCCCATACAACGCCATCCTTGGGTATCCGTCCCTCGCCAAGTTCATGGCGGCAACGCACCATGGCTACAATGTCCTCAAGATGCTAGGGAGCGGCGGTATCATCACGATCGCCTACGACGAGAAGGTTGCGGTGTGCTCCCTTGAGCGCGCCTACCAGGCTGGGGCAGTCGAGAACTCAGACGACGAGGGTGCCGTTCGACCTCCTGAGGCCATCCCCAAGAAGAAGAAGCAGCTCCTCCCCAAAGGCCATCAGGAGGCTGGCGCACCCAACGATCATGCCTCAGGCCCCGCGCCCGCCGCAGGGGCGCCCATCCCTCTTGCATAGGAAGGTGTGCCCGGCGCCCCTGTCGGGACGGGCTCGGGGGCTCTCGTCTGGAGGGCCTCTGACCTGACCAGCATCACGAGGGAGGCGTTTGGGCACCACGTGGGGGCGTGCTTCAACGCGTGCTTCCGTGAGCAAGGCGCAAGGCATGAGGCGCCAGGCGTTCAGGAGTTCGTCACCAAGGCGATCGAGGAGCTTCAGGAGGCGCGAGCCATGCGTGGCAAGTGTCGCCCCACATCATCCAGTGTAGCTGCCGCCCCTGACATGGGTAGAGAGCTGTGCGTCTGCGTTAACATCCCAGGTCTCAACAGGGTTGCTTCTCAGGAGCTCTTCTGGCCGTCTCACGTTGGACGGAGTGGGGGCTGCCCCCGCAGCTACGTCTGCATGCCGTTCGGCCTGCTGAACATGGCTGCCTCGCACCAGCACTACATGCAGGGTGTCCTGGTGGCTCACGAGGCCCGGCGCCAGGCGGTCCTGACAGAGGAGGTGCCGGACCCTCGCGAGCTTCCCGGACCTCCATAGCCTCCCGAGCCTCAGGAGCCAGCCGGCTCATGAGGAGCGATCTCCGCAGCGCGCATCTTCTGCTACTCCAACGCTTCTACAACAACGGTGCCAGGTGACTTTTTGGTTTGTTCAGTTGAGGGCACCCCTTGGGCTGCATTATCCTCAAGCTGTCAGGGCCCGCCCCTGCAGCATGTATCATTTTGCGCATGTATCAGAACTGGTTTCGCCCTTTTATGAATTGCTTGATATTGCAATCTGCATGTCCAGTGCTTCACCACCATGAATGTCGTGCGCCCTCACAAACCCGCCCGCGACCGCCTCACGATTAAGGACTGGCACGACATCTATGCTCGGGTCCGTCCCTGCAGCGTCGCTAAACCCAAGTGGCTGAGCTCTGTCTCGCGGGCTAGCTCCCATGCACGTCACCTCCCGTGGTCCTTGGTGCCTTGTTCTCGCATGAGCTAATCGAGAGTGGACGAGTCAGGGCGCGCGACCTGGTGCCTTGCCACCGCGGGAGCCGCGCGCCAGTTGTCTTTCCTTGGGATTGTTGCATGAGAAGACTGGGCACGGCATCTGTGCTCGGGTCCGTCCCTGCAGCATCGATAAACCCAATGGCTGAGCTCTGTCTGTCGGGCCGGCCCCGTTCACGTCACCTCCTGGGGTCGTTGGTGTTTGGCCTTCTCATGCGACGTCCTCCGAAGATTCACTCGGCGCAGGCAACCCCAACATCTCGCAGGGTTCTTACAAATGCTCCGCACCAAAAATTCAGGCGCAACCCGCCTTGAGGTAGGGCCTCGTGAGTCCTACACTGGCTCATGGATGCCCATATACACCTCCTCCAGTCCTGCCGTGCTAGCCACGCGCACGGACGGGGCTGTACATGCCCCGGAGTCTCCCCCCAAGGGAACTCCCACCCACGCACTAGTGGAAGCCCCATGCTCCGCGCTGGCAGACGACACTGTCGAGGAGCGACTATGCCCAGCTCCGCGCTGGCGGACGATGATAACCCACAACTATAGGGGATCGTTTGTAGCCTTCTTCGATAAATAAGAGTGTCGAACCCAATGAGGAGCTAAAGGCAGAACAAATATTCCCTCAAGTTCTATCGACCACCGATACAACTCTACGCACACTTGACGTTTGCTTTACCTAAAACAAGTATGAAACTATTTTGCAAGAATTAAACTACGAGTACTTTGCGAGAATAAAACTACGAATAAATTGCAAGGTAATAAAAGTGGATAGCTTTTGTCAACAAGAAATTCATTTGTCCCTAGGCAATCGATAACAAGTACCGGTAATCATTCTTGTAATTTTATATGAGGGAGAGGCATGAGCTAACATACTTTCTCTACTTGGATCATATGCACTTATGATTGGAACTCTAGCAAGCATCCACAACTACTAAAGATCATTAAGGTCATGAAACCCAACCATAGCATTAAGTATCAAGTCCTCTTTATCCCATACGCAACAACCCACTTACTCGGGTTTAAGCTTCTGTCACTCTCGCAACCCATCATAAGCGAATCATGAACATATTGCAACACCCTACAGCGGCGATCCCTCACATTTGCGCGAGATGGAGGGCACCGTAGGGCAGCACCATAAATAAAATATACAATCATACCAACCAAGATCACGATTAACCCATAGGACAAAACGGATCTACTCAAACATCATAGGATAACCATAGATCATTGGGAAATAATATATGGAGTTGAGCACCATGTTCAAGTAGAGATTACAGCAGGGAGAAGAGGTGTTACACCGCTGCATAGAGGGGGAGAAAGTTGGTGTAGACGGTAGCAAGATTGTTGATGTAGATCGCCGTCACGATCCTGGCCCCGGCGGCACTCCGACGCCACCGGGAGAGAGGGGTAGAGAGCCCCCCTCCTTCTTATTATTCCTTGGCCTCCCCCCTAGATGGGAGGAGAGTTCACCCTCTGGTCCATGGCCTCCATGGCGGTGGAGGGGCAGGAGCCCCTCCGAGATTGGATCTCCCTCTCTGTTCTCTTCTGTTTCGCGTTCCCCAGATCTGGCCCTTCACCGTTTCTTAAATTCCCGAAGATCCGTAACTCCGATTGCGCTGAAATTTTTACACGATTTTTTTCCATAAATTATCTTTCTTGTGCCAGAAGTAGGGCCCCAACCGACGCTCGAGGAGGCCACAAGACACCTGGGCGCGCCGGGCACCCCCTGGCGTGCCCTGGTGTATCTTGGGGCCTGTGGGCCCCCGTTTAAGTTGATTCCACCTCCCAAAATTCACAAATATTCCAAAATAATTCTCCATAAATTTTTATTGCATTTGGACTTCGTTTGATATGGATTTTCTACGAAACAAAAAACATGCAACAAATAGGAACTGGCACTGGGCACTGGATCAATAGGTTAGTCCAATAAATCATATAAAAAGTTGCCAAAAATATGTGAAAGTTGTATAATATTGGCATGAAACAATCAAAAATTATAGATACGACGGAGATGTATCAGCATCCCCAAGCTTAATTCCTGCTCGTCCTCGAGTAGGTAAATGATAAAAAAGATAATTTTTGATGTGGAATGCTACCTAGCATAAACTTGATCATATATCTAGTCATGGCATGAATATTAAGACATAAGTGATTCAAAGCAATAGTCTATAATTTGACATAAAGACATTAATACTCAGGCATCCCAACAAACAATCATGTCTTTCAAAATATCAACGCTAAAGAAAGCTATCCCTACAAAATCATATAGTCTTGTCATGCTCTGTCTTCTTAACACAAAGTATTTATCATGCACAACCCCGATGACAAGCCGAGCAATTGGTTCATACTTTTAAACGCGCTTCAGCTTTTTCAACCCTCACGCAATACATGAATGCAAGCCATTGATATAGCACTACGGGTGGAATAGAGTATAATGATAGGGGTAAATATAGAGAAGACAAAAAGTAAGAAAGTCTCACATCGATGCGGCTAACCAACGGGCTATGGAGATGCCTATCAATCGATATCAATGCGAGGAGTAGGGATTGCCATGCAACGAATGCACTAAGAGCTATAAGTGTATGAAAGCTCAATATGAAAACTAAGTGGGTGTGCATCCAACTTGCTTGCTCATGAAGACCTCGGGCATTTGAGGAAGCCCATCATCAAAATATACAAGCCAAGTTCTATAATGAAAAATTCCCACTAGTATATGAAAGTGACTACATAGGAGACTCTCTATATGAAAAACATGGTGCTACTTTGAAGCACAAGTGTGGTAAAAGATAGTAGCAATGCCCCTTCTCTCTTTTTTTCTTTTTTTCTCCCTTTTTTCCTTTTTTTCCTTTTTTTCTTTTTTTTTCTCTCATTGTCCGGAGTCTCATCCCGACTTGTGGGGGAATCATAGTCTCCATCATCCTTTCCTCACTGGGACATGTTCTAATAATAAATAATGATGATCATCACACTTCTATTTACTTATAACTCAAAAGAAATAAAAATTACAACTCGATACCTAGAACAAAGTATGACTCTATATGAATGCCTCTGGCAGTGTACCAGGATGTGCAATGATCTAGCATAACAATTATATCAAAAAACAGACAAGCCATGAAAATATCATGCTAGCTATCTTACGATCATGCAAAGCAATATGACAATGAATGCTCAAGTCATCAAAACGGAAGCGGTGGAACTTGCATGGCAATATATCTCGGAATGGCTATGGAAAGGCCATAATAGGTAGGTATGGTGGCTGTTTTGAGGAAGATATAATAAGATAGAGCGTATCATATCACGGGGTTTGGATGCACCTGCGAAGTTTGCACCACATCTCGAGGTGAGAAAGGGCAATGCACGGTACCGTAGAGGCTAGCAAATTGCGAAAAGGTAAGAGTGTGTATAATCCATGGACTCACATTAGTCATAAAGAACTCATATACTTATTGCAAAAGTTTATTAGCCCTCGAAGCAAAGTACTACTACGCATGCCCCTAGGGGGATAGATTGGTAGGAAAAGACCATCGCTCGTCCCCGACCGCCACTCATAAGGAAGACAATCAATAATAAATCATGCTCCAACATCATAGCATAACGAGAGACTATACGTGCATGCTTCGGGAATCACAAACCTTAACGCCAATATTCCTACTAACCACAACCATTTACTAGTACCTCCCATATATTACCATCTCTATATCACAAAACTATTGCAAGGAATCAAACATATCATATTCAGTGATCCATAAGTTTTATGTAGGATTTTATGACTAACCATGCAAATGACCAATTCATTTTGACTCTCTAAATAGGTATAAGTGAAGCAAGAGAGTTTAATTCTTTCTACAAAAGACCATGCTCTAATAAATATAAGTGAAGCAAAAGAGCATTCTACAAATAACGGTTTTCTATGTGAAGAGAAACAGGCAATCCAAACTTCAAATGATATAAGTGAAGCACATGAAGCATTCTATAAAGCCACACTCAAAAGATATAAGTGAAGTGCAATGAGCATTCTATAAATCAACCATGGACTATCTCATACCAGCATGGTGCATAAAAGAAAAATGAAAACTAAACACAAAAGACGCTCCAAGATTCACACATATCACATGAACGAAACGAAAACGAAAACATACCAATACTTGTTGAAGAAAGATGGGATGCCTTCCGGGGCATCCCCAATCTTAGACGCTTGAGTCTCCTTGAATATTTACTTGGGGTGCCTTGGGCATCCCCAAGCTTGAGCTCTTGCCTCTCCTCCTTCTCCTCATATCATGTCGGTGTACTAAGTATTGGGACTTTAGTACCCCATACTTGTGCACGGGCAGTCGTAGCCAAGCCCGCGGCAAGGCTTGCCGGGGGAGTAATTGGAGATTAGTGCAAGATCGTCGAGGGGACACTCAGACCGAGAATCAAAGGATCAGGAGTTAATAAGATCTGAAGACCGAAGACCAGGCCCCCGGCAAGATCTTGCCGGGGTGGCTCACGAAACCCGACAAGATTTGGGCCCGGCAAGATTTGGGCCCGGCAAGATTCGCACCTCAGCAAGATTCTATCACTGTGCCACCGCTTCGGCATAGCAATGAGCCTGACACTCTGGATCATTCTCTGGATGCGTGGCGATGCGCTAGTGGAGGAGAGCTTAAGCGGTGATGATGGGATGGCTCCTTTTTCCATCCCCAAGAAAGTGAGGACGCCTAAACGGACACCTCACGGTGCATTAAATGCATTCGTCCTAATCCGTCAGTGGTTAGGTATGATAACCCTGTAGCTACTTTACACCTCAATGTATGTACATTTTGCCACTGTGGTGACCCCTTTGAGCGTATAAAAGGAGGCCCAAGGCAACTGCTACAGGGGGAGGAGGATCGTCTGGCCCATTCTGCATGCGTAGCTGCTCTTTGAACGTACTGTTCATTGCAAGTGCTCCTGGAGCCTGGGCTCAAGAACACTCATAATAAAACAAGGCAGGAGTAGGGTTTTACGCTGATTAGCGGCCCGAACCTGGGTAAAATCGCCCCGCGTTGATCGTTGGTTCTGCTCTTTGTGCATATCTCTCTCCCTGCCGAACCGTAAAGGGGTCCCTTGGGATCCCATAGGTGTCGAACGCCGACATCTTTGGCGCGCCAGGTAGGGGGATCGAGGTTGTGTGAACCTGATCAAGTGATCGGCGCCTTAGTTTCTTCGTAATCTTCATCATCATGCCACCCAAGAAGAAGAGTGCCGCAATGGCGCAACCATCCACGTCCGTTTTGCCTGTGCCCTCGCGTACGGGTGATGGCGCGGATGCGGAAGGAAGAGGTTTAGAGCCTCCACGACGTTCCGGTGATCCAAGCCAGGCGAGCAGCGTCGTTCGCAGCGGCAGCGGCAATCCACACGCCGCTGGATCCAGAGATGGAGTTGTGTTGCCTACGGGCTGCGCAACGAACTCCAGAGATCGAAGGACGCCTTCTAGGGCTCCCGCGCCGACATCTTTGTCGCGGCCTTCCCAAGTCGTGTGTGATGAGCAACGTCATGGCGCTGACGGTTCAGGGCGTCCCCATGAAAAGACTTCTGCGCATCGATCCCAAGGTGCGCAGGCCCAGCATGCACGCCAAACTGCCGGCGGAAGTGGCGCGCGGTCGCGTGATCGTGACGGTGCTCCTTCTAACATTGTTAGAAGTCAGAGCACCTCACGTACCTCGCACCTGTCACCGCCGCCTACGCTAGCGGAAGCTTCGGCACGTGCGCAGCTACTCCTCAATTTCCCTCCTGCTTCGGAGAAGATGGAGGAGTGGCGAGCTACTATCCAGAGCCTCATTGGCTTCGCCAACAAAGATGGGCCGCAGGAGGCAGGGCCCTCGCAACGGCGGTCCGTAGATCCGGCGCAAGCCGATGTGGATAAAACCGGAGGTGGTGCAACCATGGTGCACTCCCCTCCGCGACACCAGCGGCGGTCGACAACCCGGTGGACTAATGGCCGTGACGATGATTCCACGGCGTCGTCCGATCCACGGATGCGCCGGGACCAGCGTCAAGTTCTCCAGGAATGAAGCAAAGAGGAAGCTCGAACCACCATCGAGCGGCGACGGGAAGCGCGCTATCAATCTGATAAGCGCGCAGGGCCCACTGTCGATGAGCCTGCACCAGGGGACGCAGGCGACTTGCCTTACGAGGTAGGTACTCCAGCGTTCACCCGTGAGCTGCGGCAAGTCCAGTGGCCCAATTCCCGAACCTTCAAGCCAGAAGTCCCGGAGAAATATGACGGCAAGACTCACCCCTCGGAGTTCTTGAGCATTTACACCATTGCGGTGCAGGCTGCCGGGGGCCGAGACGACAAGATACTTGCCAACTACTTCCTGTTGGTGCTCAAACCCAACGTCAGGTCGTGGTTGATGCATCTGCCGGAGAATTCTATTTCTTCTTGGTCAGATCTGTGCCATCAGTTTGTTGGCGCCTTTGTTGGAGGCCACCAAGCTCCTGGCCAAGAGAGTGATTTGCATATCATCCCTCAGAAGGAGGGTGAATCCCTGCGCAAGTTTATCCAGAGATTTAGCCGGGTGCAGTACAATATTCCTGACGTTCACCCTGCCTCTGTCGTTAGCGCATTTCATCAGAATGTGCGTAACCGCAAAATGCGGGAAGAGCTGGCGATGAACAAAGTCAGGAGTATTGCCGAGCTTTACGCTTTGGCCGACAAGTGCACTCGGGCTGAAGAAGGGAGGAAACTCCCTGGCGAGGCAGTTGGCGCAGGGGGCGAATCAGAAG
Source organism: Thinopyrum elongatum (assembly GCA_011799875.1). Lineage (NCBI taxonomy): Eukaryota > Viridiplantae > Streptophyta > Magnoliopsida > Poales > Poaceae > Thinopyrum > Thinopyrum elongatum. The sequence goes on from CM022303.1 coordinate 350,264,564, forward strand.
ATGAAGACGCTGCAACCCCGTCAAGGAAAGGCCGGCGGCGGAACAAGAAGCGCAGAGGCAAGGCCGTGCTTGCTGTCGAGGAATCCGGCAACCCCGGCGCCGCCAAGAAGGCCAAGGTTGACGACCCCGGCAAGGAACTTGCCGGGTGCGCCTCTTGCCAGGCCTTGGCGGCTGCCGACAGGTCGGAAAGCTCCGGCAAGCAGTATTGCAAGATCCATCACACCAAGGGCCACGATCTCCAAAACTGCCGGCAAGTTGAGCAGCTTGTCGAAAAGCAGAGAGCTAAATATGAAAAGCGGGACAAGGAGAAGGCCCAAGACGATGCTGAGGGGTCCGGCAAGAAGCGCGGTGGCCGAGGAGGTCACCGCGGCAAGGCCAAGCAACAAAGGGAGAGTCCCGCTCGAGGTCGTGACAAAGCAGAGGGTGATGATGATGATGGAGAAGATGATGAGTCCAGTGAGCAAGAATTTCAGAAAGCTACAGAGGCCATGTGTATCGACGGAGGCGCCTCGTTGCATTCTTCCCACCATCGACTTAAATAGTGGGTGTGAGAAGTTAATGCAACAGAGCCATCGTTTGATGCATGTAAGCCCCTGAAGTGGTCCAACACGCCTATCATTTTCGACGCCGAGGATCACCCTGATCGCACAACCGCGGTCGGGTGCTTGCCATTGTTGGTCTCACCAACAATCCGCAACCTCAAGGTGACGAAAATGCTAGTTGACGGTGGGGCCGAACTGAACCTAATCTCGCCGGATGTGCTCAAGAGGCTCCAAATTCCTGATGAAGATCTCGAGGAAACAGGCACGTTTCAAGGGGTCAATCCAGGAAGGACCCAGCCAAAAGGCAAGATTACGCTACCGGTGACATTTGGTAGCGAGCTCAACTACAGGACAGAGAAGGTGGTGTTTGATGTCACCAAGATTCCTATGTCATACAATGGGATCCTTGGCCGCCCAGCGCTGGCTAAGTTTATGGCGGCATCACACTACGCGTATAATGTGTTAAAGATGTCCGGGCCGTTGAGTGTCATCACTATCCACTCCGACAAAAAGGATGCGCTCATCTGTGCCGACCAGCTCTACCGGGATGCAGTTGCGGCACCTGCCGTCAAGGCATCTGCTCCTGCCGCTGGAACTCCCAGGGGGAAGAAGAAGACCTGCAAGAATCTTGGCGCGAACTCCGGCAAGCGCACCTCCTCGGAGTGCTGCGCTTCTGTTGAGGACGCACCAGAGAGTTCCACCGGCAAGAACAAGAAATCCAAGGCTGCTCCACCAGAGACCAAGAAGGTGCCCGTCCGGGAGGACGGAACGGGATGAACTTTCACCATAAGTTCCACCCTAGATGACAAATAGGAAAGCGCGCTCATTGCCTTCCTGCGGGTGAATGCTGACGTGTTTGCATGGCAACCGTCTGACATCCCCGGTGTTCCCAGGGAGGTAATTGAGCACCACCTTGCTGTTTGTCCTCATGCGCGGCCCATCAAGCAGGGGGTCAGGAAGCAAGCCTTGGAGCGGCAAGAATTCATCACCGAAGAAATCAGAAAGCTGGAAGCGGCAGGATTGGTCAGAGGAGTGCTTCACCCAACCTGGTTGGCGAATCCGGTTATAGTGCGCAAGGCGAATGGGAAATGGAGGCTATGTATTGATTATACAGATATCAATAAAGCCTGTCCAAAAGATCATTTTCCCTTGCCGCGCATCGACCAGATTGTGGACTCCACTACTGGTTGTGATCTACTGTCCTTCCTTGATGCCTACTCAGGGTATCATCAGATCTTTATGGCAAAAGAAGACGAAGAAAAGACCGCCTTTATCACCCCATGTGGTACGTATTGTTTTATACGAATGCCTTTCGGGTTGAAAAGTGCTGGTTCTACATTTGCGAGAGCGGTCCAAATTGGTTTTGAGCCTCAGCTCCATAGAAATATGGAGGCATACATGGATGACATAGTGGTCAAAACCAAGGACAAGGCGACGCTCATACAAGATCTAGAAGAAACATTTGCAAATCTGCGCAAGATCAACTTAAAGCTCAATCCTGAGAAGTGCGTGTTTGGTGTTCCTTCCGGCAAGCTTCTCGGATTCTTTGTATCTCAACGGGGGATCGAAGCGAACCCCGACAAGATAAAAGCTATTGACCAGATTGAAGCGCCAAGACGCGTCAAGGATGTCCGTCGTCTTGCCAGCTGTGTTGCTGCTCTAAGCAGGTTTATTTCCAAATCTGCTGAGCGCGGCCTGCCCTTTTTCAAAATTTTGAAGAAGGCAGGTCCAATGAAATGGACTCCGGAAGCGGAGGCTGCGCTGCAAGATTTGAAGAAATACCTTTCTTCTCCGCCGACAATAGTCGCGCCTAAACCTCAAGAACCGTTGCTGCTGTATCTGGCAGCAACAAATCAAGTGGTTAGTGCTGCGTTAGTGGCGCAGAGAGAAGCTGATGAGGAGGCAACACTAGCGGCAGGACCGCCAAGCGACGCGGTAGGATCTTCCCCGGCAAGGGGTGATCCCGGCAAGACAGGATATGCGCAGTTACAAGAACCAGTGCAGAAGAAAAAGGTGGTGCAGCGTCCAGTTTATTTTGTTAGCTCTCTTTTGCAAGGAGCTAGGACAGGATATTCTGGCGTGCAGAAGTTGCTCTTCAGCCTCCTTATGGCCTCGAGGAAGCTGCGCCATTATTTTCAAGCACATGAAATCACCGTCGTCACTCGCTTTCCGTTGCAACGGATTTTGCGAAATCCAGAAGCAACCGGCAGGATTGTGGAGTGGGCGTTGGACTTGTCGAGCTTTGGTCTCAAGTTTGAAAGTACTTCGACAATTCAGAGCAGAGCCTTGGCAGAGTTCATTGCGGAATGGACCCCAACGCCAGACGAAGAGGTTCGAGAAACGACTCTCCCCGGCAAGGAAATTGATCAAAAATGGGTTATGTACTTTGACGGGGCTTTTTCACTGCAAGGCGCCGGTGCTAGCGTGTTGCTTGTCGCACCCACCGGAGAGCACCTCAAGTATGTAATCCAGATGCATTTTCCCCGGGAGAGTTCGACAAACAACACTGCAGAGTACAAGGGCCTGCTTGCCGATCTCAGGATCGGGGCAGACCTTGGTATCAAGAAGCTCGTCATCAGAGGCGATTCGCAGCTTGTCGTCAGGCAAGTTAACAAGAATTATCAGAGTCCATTGATGCAAGCTTACGTGGATGAAGTGAGAAAAATGGAAGAGCGCTTTGACGGTCTGCAAATGAAGCACAATCCTCGTGCCGAAAACAGTATTGCTGACGACTTGTCAAAGCGCGCTGCCCTCAAGTTGCGTGTGGAACCAGGAACTTTTGTGCTCCATTTGACTCAACCATCTGTGGCGCCATCAATGCGGCAAGAAAAGAGAAGAAAGTTGAATTCTGGACAGTACTTTCCGGCAGAGCTCCCTGGAGCCACCGGCAAGGAACTTGCCGGGATCAACGACAAGCCTGTCGGGGAACGACAGGCTCCGGCGGAACCTCATGCTTTCGCTGTCGAGACAAATGTTCCCCTGGCGGAGGAGATGCCTTTAGTCCTAGCTGTCGAGCCCCAGGCTCCAGCATGGGCACATCACATTGTCCATTACCTTCAGACAGGACAACTCCCTGAGGAACAGGAAGAGGCGGAAAAAGTAGCCCGTCGGTCTGTTATGTACAAGTTCGTCGATGACGTCCTGTACAGAAAGAGACCAAACGGTGTGAAATTGAAGTGTATTCCTCGGGAGGATGGACTAGAGCTGTTGGCAGAGATACATGGAGGCATATGTGGCTCTCACATAGGATCAAGAGCACTTGTCAGGAAAGCATTCCGGCAAGGTTTCTTTTGGCCCACCACTCTCCAGGATGCAACTGCACTAGTAACCAAGTGTGAAGCGTGCCAGTTTCATTCGAAGAAATCACATCAGCCAGCTCAAGCTCTTCAGACAATCCCTCTCTCCTGGCCATTTTCGGTCTGGGGGCTCGACATACTGGGCCCCTTACCCCGTGCTACCGGGGGCTTTGAGTACTTGTAAGTTGCGATTGACAAGTTCACAAAGTGGCCGGAGGTGGAAGCAGTGAGGAAGGTGACAGCACAATCAGCCGTCAAGTTCTTTAAAGGGATAGTTTGCCGTTTCGGTGTGCCCAACAGGATCATCACCGACAACGGCACGCAATTCACAAGTCGCACCTTCATGTAGTACGTCCAAGACCTTGGCGGCAAAATTTGTTTTGCCTTTGTTGCTCACCTGAGAAGCAACGGCCAAGCAGAGAGGGCTAATGCTGAAGTGCTGCGCGGTTTCAGGCCCAGAACCTTTGATAGGCTGAGAAAGTGCAGAAGACGCTGGATTGATGAGTTGCCGGCGGTTCTTTGGTCAATCAGAACGACACCAAATCGAGCCACCGGCCAGACACCCTTCGCTCTGGTCTACGGAGCGGAAGCAGTTCTCCCCACGAAACTCATATACGGATCACCTCGAGTGCTCGCTTATGATGAGCTTGAGCAAGAGAAACTGCAGCAAGATGACGCTGTGCTCCTTGAGGAGAATCGTCTTCAGGCTGCTGTGCGAGCTGCACACTACCAGCAAGCTTTGCGCCGCTACCATAGCCGCAAAGTCCATGCCCGAAGCCTTGAGGAAGGCGACCTTGTTCTTCGACGGATTCAGTCCGCCAAGAATTCAAACAAGTTGACGCCAAAGTGGGAAGGCCCTTATCAGGTAGTACGAGTCACCAGGCAAGGCGCTGTCCGCCTGGAGACCGAAGATGGCGTTCCAGTGAGCAACTCCTAGAATATCGAACATCTTCGCAAGTTCTACCCATAAGGCGCGGTTGTCGGGGGCCCCCAGCAACCACCTTTTTGTACAAGTCTTGCCGGCAAGGCATGTAATCCTTTGTACAAAGCCAGGTGCAGACCCTAAGCCCAGATGAATAAGTTTAAGTGTTGTGCATTTCCTTATTGATTTCCATGTTCATATATATATATATATATATGCATGTTTGTCTAAGATGTTGTATGGCACTTGTTCCCGGTAAGTTCTAACGAACTGCCAAGGTTCCATATCTTTATTTTCTCTTCTTTCTTTTTCTCAAAAGACAGAAGGATTCTCCTCGCGTGCACGTTTGCTGGGGGGGGGGGGAAGGAAGATATGAGTACCAGTTGGCGGCGTTCAGAATTGGCACCTTACCGGAGGAAGAACAGCGACAGAAAGCTAAGTTCTAAAACTTAGAGCAAGTTTCTTTTATTACAAAGTTATTTTCCTTAGACGATTTTGACTTTTGTATGGAAAACCTGCACGCGAAGGAACCCTTGTCGTAATCGGTTGCGCCCTTATTTTGTTTCGAGTCCGCTCAACAATTTAAGTGGCTGCACTGAGAACGCCAAGGAGTCTTGCCGGCCGCTGCATCTCCAGTAGGTTGCTGAAGTCCCGCACCCAGCGCTCGCGGCAGGTTGCGCACCGGCAAGTTTTTCAGTAAGCGTAGGGTGAACTCCATACATAAAGGAATCAGACAAGGGAAATAGCATGCATGTATCCAAACATAAGCAAGTTATATTACATTAATAAGTTGCCGCAGTTCTAACTTAAGACTTAATTGTCTTTGGCATGGAATGGCGATGGCAAGAAGAGGTGGAGCAGCTAATCTCTGCTCTGGCCTTCGACCCTTTTGATTGAATCCACCTTCTCAAGGATAGGCGCGACAAGCTCCTCAAGTGCCTTGAGATTTGCGTCCTTTGGCAGGCGGCCGAGCACGTTGGTGAGGTCGATACCAGGATTATTATGCACCACCTTGATGAGTACCTTGTGGAGGACGGCCCTGCAAAGCTGGCGGGATTCATTGGCCAGTTGGGTCGCCCGGTTAGACTGAAGCAGCTTCAGAGCATCAATGATGCTTTCGAAGAACATGGTCAACCTGGCGCTCGAAGATATTCTTTCTTCGGAGGAATACTTGAAGTTTGACAGGCCCATGGTTGACAGTTGTGCCGTGAGCTTCTCCGCAGCGTCGACGAGGCGTTCAATCTAGATTTCCACCCCCTTTTCGTAGTCAACTTGGGCGGCGGCGGCGCTCTTGAGCAGGTTCTTCTCGTCTTGGAGATCCTTGCTCAGGGCCTTCTCGCGGGCCCTGCTGTCCTCAAGTGACTTCTCCAGCGTGGTCAATTTCAGCCTCAGATCGGCAATAGCATCATTAGCTGAAGAGAGCTGCTTGGTCTTGTCGGACATGGCAACTTGCATCTCCGCCAGGGTGTGGAGGGTTTTTTCCCTGTCACCTTTGAGAGTTGAGAGCTCCTTGCCGTGTTCTTCAAGATCCACTTCCAGTTTCTTCACTCTGTCACTCAGCTCATTCGTGGTGGCTTCTGCAGCCTCGGCAGCATCGATGGCCGCCTTGAGCTTGCCGGCGTGATCTACAGTTAGAGCTTCGAGCGCCTCCTTGTGCGTCTGCTCTAGCTCCTGGGTCCGCCGCGCAACAAGCTTCTCGATTTCTTCATCTTTGCTGTGAAGCTTGGCGGCGAGCGCCTGCTCACGTGCGGCAAGGTCTTCCTCATGAGCATCAAGCACAATGCGATGCTCCGTCAGGAGGGCATCTTCAGCAGCAATTCTTTGCGTAGCTTCCTCTTGAGCCTTCTCCATGTCAGATTGCTTCAAGAGGAGCTCCGTCCAGCTTTGGCTCACCTGTTCCCGATTGGCAGGTAGCTCTTGATAGGCCTTGGCGTACCAGATTTGCGTTTGCTTAACGCGTTTTCGGAAATCTGTTTCAGCCGCTTCAACAACTGCAGCTCTGGAATCTACCTTCTCTTTTTGGGCACGATGGAGTGCTTGGAGCTTGCGGAAGTTATCGCCCATGGCCTGAAGGAGTTGATCTTCCTCAGATTTGCTGCTGCCGACACTTGGTTCATTGACGATCTCGAGCCCAGCAGCAGTGATGATTTCTTCATCAAAAGTTTCCCCTTCGGTCGGTGCCCTGATGCTTGCCGTCCCCGGCAAGTTGACAAACAGGTTCTCGCCAACTTTGAGATATTTGCTTGATGAGGGGACTTTGGATGTTGACGATTGATCCTCAGCAACCGCCTCACCAGTAGCTGGGGGCTCCGTGGCCGGCGTATCGCCTAGCGCTCCTACAGCAGGAATGCCGTCAGTACGGTCACCAGCCTCCTTGCCGTCCTCTTCAGCAGATTCCTTGGCGGGTTCCTCCTATGCAGTCTTGGCGACCTCATCGGCAAAGGCACCGCCGGCCTCGACGGTGATATCCATGGCGGCCTCGCCGGCAGCGATTTTGTCGGCTTCGGCGGCAACATCCCTGGCGGTCTCCTCGATGACAGCATCGATGTCCATGTGTTCCATCACAGGGAATTCTAAAGGACGAAGGAGAGAAACAGAATGAGATCAAGATTGAAGTTCAAGAAGACAAAAGAAAGAGAGATAAAGGAAAGAATTGCAAGCGCTCTGAGGCAATTGGTTACCTGTATCGAGCTATTGAGAGGTGGCCTCACCCCTCCCGGCAACCTCGGTTGCCGGGGGTAGGATGCCAGTACCCATGGTTGTCGGCTCCTCCTCAACCAAGATAAGCTCATCGGTGTGATCTCTTGCCGGGGATGCGCTTGTGGGCGGCGTGGTTGACGGAGGTGGCACGACGGGGGTATCTCCCGATAACTCCCCTTGTTGCCGTCCTTCTCCTACAAGCCCAAAGATATCAGCGGCAAGGATAGAAACCTCAGCATTCGCCAACGGAAAAAGAGTAATGAACTCACGCTGGGGGCTGTGCTGGGGGCTGCGTCGAGGGCTAAGCTCCGGGCTGATGGTAATAGTTTTCGGCACGCTTGTGAAGCCTGCCGGGGGCTCGTCGCCTGTGGAAGTCTTTGCTCTCTTCGCCATCCTTTCCGCCAAGGTTTTTGCATCACTGCAGATACAAAACAATCAAGTCAATAAGATTGATCCAGAATTTGGAAGATAAAGGCTGTGACAGGATACTTACTCTTCCTCTTCTCGCTCCGGACTGAAGCCGGAGATGTCGAAATCGACCTCCGTTGCAGTGTCTGTGTGGGGAGGCGGAGGAGGGGTCCTGGGTCGCTTGGCTATAGCAGGCGCAGGGGGTTGGCGCGATTCCGCCACCTCAGCCTCCGGTGCGGTTGTGTGAGACGCCCCTGCCGCCCCAGTAGTTGCCGCAGGTGTGTGTCTCGCGCGCCGCACGGGTTGCTGTCGAACTCCTTGCCGCGGCGCAGCCTTGCCGGCCGCCTTCTTGCCAGGAGCCTCACTGCTCGAAGAAGGTTGGCTTGCCGGGATGCCAGATGCAGCCTTTCGAAGAACACGCTTTGTCTTCTTCGGGACTGGGAGCTCTTCTTGCGGTTCTTCTTCAGCCGCGTCTTCGTCAGACGAGTTCTCAGCGGCTGTGCTGCTCTGTTCCCCGGCAGCCTTATCCTCCCCAGCAGGTTTTTCTTCCACCACTATCTCTGCATCACTGGTTTCCTATTCTGTGAAGCCGACGCTACCAGCCTCCGTGGCAAGATTCGCCTCCTCCGCCCTAGTGGCAATGTATGCCACTTCTTCGTCGGTGGTGGCTCGGATGAGGTCTGCTTCTTCCCGGACGGCTCTCTCCGTCAAGTTATCAAAGAACTTTTATGCCTCTTCCTCGGATGGCTCGACCCAAGTCGCGTCAAGACCGTGGGTGTTGAACAGTGGCATGGTGGCGATAATCGACCCCAGGGCAGAGTTGTTGCACAGGGGGACAATTCTTGCCGGCAACCAATGCTTGTTGTCGCGCTGGAATAGCCTTTGACGGAGAGCGCCAAGCTGCATAGCAGTCAAATTGTTGTTCAATCCGGGGCGCAGTCTCATGATGTCTGCTGCGTTCCGGTACTCCCAAGCTGATCTCCCTTTATTCTGCAAGGTGGCGATGCGGCGGCGGAGGAAATTGAAGCCAATCATCTCCATTGTGAGCCCGGCAGCTTTCAAGTGAAGGATCCTGGTGGTGGCGATCGTGAGCTTTTCGTCTTCAGTAGCGAAATCGCTCCAGTCACTGCCGCGGACCACCTTTTGCCATCGAGGCGAACAGAACGGATGGGGATCTGCTTCCTTGATCCAGCACCACTCAGACCGCCATTCATCCCACTTCTCGCGGTAAACCCCTTCTGGGTATATTTCCTTGTTCCAAGCCCTTGGAATCCAGGCGATAGAACCAAAGAGGGCCTCCCCTTTTTGGATACGGGGAATAAAGTAATGGCGGAAGAGGGCAGTATTGGGAGCCACTCCGACAAAATTTTCACAAAGGTGAGCAAAGATGGACATACACAGTACAGCATTCGGCGTGAAATCAAGAAGATGGAAGCCGTATGTGTACATAATGTCGTTGAAGAAGTCAGAGAATGGAGGACAGAGCCCGCAATAGAAATAAGCAACGAAGAAGGGATATCTGTCTGATCCGCTTTTGGAACAAGAACCTGGAATCACGTGAGTGGCAGGGTGAGCTTGCATCTCCCTCGCCCACATACACTGGTACCGGCTTTTCAGAGCTTTCGCGTCGAGTGACGGGGTGAAGATGACGTACTTCTTCCGCATCTTCACCAGCTCGCTCTCCGGGACATCGGCTTTCGTCTCCTTGCCCTTGCCTTTGCTGGTCTTGGGTGGCATGGCGACTGCAGGGGTGGAAGCTAGGGATGGAGCGGGTGTGGAGGCGATGAGCGGATGAGGGAAAGCTTTGCTCTGAGCTCGAGAGAAGGAAGGCAATGGCGGATTTCAGATTGAGAAGAAGAAGAAAGAGGGGGTAAATAGGCAGCGCCTCTGCAGTTTCCTTTTTATGGGGAAGGAGCGAGGCCGCCTCTTTTACTGCCCAATGTGAATACGCCTCTACAAGCGCGCTGCGGCTGCGGCCGTTCAGCGCATGCGCCCCATGTCGCGCATTCAATGCGTGTAGTGGGGGGATGCAGTAAGCGAAATCATCACAAGCAGTTAATCCCCTGCCACCCGTGCCCGTGCACTATTTGGGCCTAGCCCAACAACGCCTCGCATTCGTGTATGGCCTAGGCCCGGGGGCTCCTGTCGGTGTACTAAGTATTGGGACTTTAGTACCCCATACTTGTGCACGGGCAGTCGTAGCCAAGCCTGCGGCAAGGCTTGCCGGGGGCGTAATTGGAGATTAGTGCAAGATCGTCGAGGGGACACTCAGACCGAGAATCAAAGGATCAGGAGTTAATAAGATCTGAAGACCGAAGACCAGGCCCCCAGCAAGATCTTGCCGGGGTGGCTCATGAAACCCGGCAAGATTTGGGCTCGGCAAGATTTGGGCCCGGCAAGATTCGCACCCCGACAAGATTCTATCACTGTGCCACCGCTTCGGCACAGCAACGAGCCTGACACTCTGGATCATTCTCTGGATGCGTGGCGACGCGCCAGTGGAGGAGAGCTTAAGCGGTGCTGATGGGATGGCTCCTTTTTCCATCCCCAAGAAAGTGAGGACACCTAAACGGACACCTCATGGTGCATTAAATGCATTCGTCCTAATCCGTCAGTGGTTAGGTATGATAACCCTATAGCTACTTTACACCTCAATGTATGTACATTTTGCCACTGTGGTGACCCCTTTGAGCGTATAAAAGGAGGCCCAAGGCAACTGCTACAGGGGGAGGAGGATCGTCTGGCCCATTCTGCATGCGTAGCTGCTCTTTGAACGTATTGTTCATTGCAAGCGCTCCTGGAGCCTGGGCTCAAGAACACTCATAATAAAACAAGGCAGGAGTAGGGTTTTACGCTGATTAGCGGCCCGAACCTGGGTAAAATCGCCCCGCGTCGATCATTGGTTCTGCTCTTTGTGCATATCTCTCTCCCTGCCGAACCGTAAAGGGGTCCCTTGGGATCCCATAGGTGTCGAACACCGACATATCGAGACCTCCTCGATCTTTGATCACTTCATCCACACAAAACTCAACAGAAAGCTCGGTAAGATCCGTTAGTATAATAAAGCAAATCACTACTCTAAGTACTGTTGCAAACCAATTCATATTTTATTTTTGCATTGTATCTACTGTATTATAACTTTTCCATGGCTTATACCACCAATAAAAATCGATAGTTTCATCAAAACAAGCAAAACAATGCATCAAAAACAGAATCTGTCTTAAACAGGACAGTCTGTAGAAATCTGAACACCTACCATACTTCTGGTACTCCAAAAATTCTGAAAAATTAGGAAAAAAAAATTTGTATATAAATACTGTACAAAATGTTTCAGAACCTTTCGACGTTCCAATAAAAAATGTAAAATCGTGCACTACAGCCAAAGTTTCTGTTTTGCACCGCACATACCAACAAACAATCTAATCATCCTAAAGGCAAATCTTGGCACATTATTTTTATAATACAATGGATTTGTACAAGGGGATAATTATTTTTTTGAGAATCTTCATGAAAAAATTACATTGTTTCCATGAGCATGAACACAAGTGTTCAAGGTTGACCCTCACTTCTCCAATGCATCACCTTTCAATTGCTTCTCTTTTTGAAAAAGTTTTTAGGTTCCCCTCTATATTTTTTTTTGTTTTTAAACTTTATAAAAGCACTCAACAGAAATAAAAGACTCTCTAAAACTTCTGGGTTGTATCCCTGGCAGCACTTTCTTTAAAGCCATTAAGCTAGGCATAAAGTGCTCAAGTAATGAATCCACCCGGATCCCAAGGTATATCAAAGCCAATTTTAATTAGCAATTGTTTGGCATTTAGTAGTGAGCACAAAGCAACATATAGCATGCAATGAAGAAGTCTAACTCTCTTCCTATGCATCGGCATGTCATACAAAAACAATTTATGCACATCAAGTAAAGGCCAATACATAGCATAAGCAGTTTCTTGCAATTTGATCGTGTTGGAAACATAGAGAGGTGGAGATATAGTTCCTCTCTCATAATAATTGCAAGTAGGAGCAGCAAGCACATGCATATTATATTCATCAAAATCATCATGTGTAGTGGTAGAACGCAACCCATCAATATAATCCTTAATAAGAGCAAACTTCTCCAATATAGTGTAGTTTGGAGAATTCAAAAAGATAATAGGACTATCATGTGTGGGTACAATAGCAACAATTTCATTCTTAACATAAGGAACTATAGCAAGTTCATCTCCATAAGCATAATTCATATTGGCATCAAGGCCACAAGCATAGCAAGCATCAAGTTCATCAAAAAGGGATATTTCAAAAGAATCAACGGGATCATAGCAATTATCATAGCATTCATCCTTCGGTACGAACGAAGGGAAATTAAACAATGTATGAGTTGAAGAGTTACTCTCATTAGAAGGTGGGCATGGGTGATCAATCCGCTCTTCCTCCGCTTGTTCTTCGCTCTCCTTATCATATTTTTCATCCAATGAGCTCACAGTTTCATCAATTTCTTCTTCCATAGACTCTTGCAAAATATTAGTCTCTTCTTGGACAGCGGATACTTTCTCAATAAATACATCAATATCATAATTAATTTATAATTGTCATAGCAATATTTAAGGATAGCAAAATTTTCAGGTCTATAAACTGAATCATCAAAATCTTCAAACTTTTCAAACAAAGATTCAATTTCATAAGCACCCTTAAAAGCAACAAATTCTTCTATTCGTTCCACATCATAGTAATCATATCTACCATTAGCATAAGAAGCTAAGGTTTCATTGTCATTAAATTTGCATGAAAAGGGAAGGTGTGGAGCATTCATCCTAGAGCAACAAGTATAATCATATCTAGAGCATAGATTCCAAGCATACCATTTCAACATATGAATTTGATCCCATAACAGTTTCCCTTTTTGTGTCAAGCGATAATCCCTAAAGTATTCACGTTGATCCAACATTACTCCTATTATATAGTTGAATGGGGTTTTCTCAGGATTATCAAAGTAGTGCATAATATCTTTCACATAACGAGCATCGAGGGTTTTAGGAGGTTCCCCATCTCCATGAGTAGGAAGTACAACTAATTTTTTGATATTTCGTGTTCCATATCCATAACTAAAGATAGAGAACAACTTAGAACAGAAAATAAAAACTACTTAGTGATAAAGCAAACAAGCACACACGAGAATATTCACCCCACGCTATTGCTCCCCGGCAACGGCGCCAGAAAAAGGTCTTGATAACCCACAAGTATAGGGGATCGTTTGTAGCCTTCTTCTATAAATAAGAGTGTCGAACCCAACAAGGAGCTAAAGGCAGAACAAATATTCCCTCAAGTTCTATCGACCACCGATACAACTCTACTCACACTTGATGTTTGCTTTACCTAAAACAAGTATGAAAATATTTTGCAAGAATTAAACTACGAGTACTTTGCGAGAATAAAACTATGAATAAATTGCAAGGTAATAAAAGTGGATAGCTTTTGTCAACAAGAAAGTCATTTGTCCCTAGGCAATCGATAACAAGTACCGGTAATCATTCTTGTAATTTTATATGAGGGAGAGGCATGAGCTAACATACTTTCTCTACTTGGATCATATGCACTTATGATTGGAACTCTAGCAAGCATCCACAACTACTAAAGATCATTAAGGTCGTGAAACCCAACCATAGCATTAAGTATCAAGTCCTCTCTATCCCATACGCAACAACCCACTTACTCGGGTTTAAGCTTCTGTCACTCTCATAACCCACCATAAGCGAATCATGAACATATTGCAACACCCTACAGCGGTGATCCCTCACGTTTGCGTGAGACGGAGGGCACCATAGGATAGCACCATAAATAAAATATACAATCATACCAACCAAGATCACGATTAACCCATAGGACAAAACAGATCTACTCAAACATCATAGGATAACCATAGATCATTGGGAAATAATATATGGAGTTCAGCACCATGTTTAAGTAGAGATTACAGCAGGGAGAAGAGGTGTTACACCGCTGCATAGAGGGGGAGAAAGTTGGTGTAGACGGTAGCAAGGTTGTTGATGTAGATCACCGTCATGATCCTGGCCCCGGCGGCACTCCGGCGCCACCGGGAGAGAGGGGGAGAGAGCCCCCATCCTTCTTCTTCTTCCTTGGCCTCCCCCCTAGATGGGAGGAGAGTTCCCCCTCTGGTCCATGGCCTCCATGGCAGCGGAGGGGCAGGAGCCCCTCCGATATTGGATCTCCCTCTCTGTTCTCTTCTGTTTCGCGTTCCCCAGATCTGGCCCTTCACCGTTTCTTAAATTCCCGGAGATCCGTAACTCCGATTGCGTTGAAATTTTTACAAGATTTTTTTTCATAAATTATCTTTCTTGCGCAAGAAGAAGGTCCCCAACCGACGTTCAAGGAGGGCACAAGACACCTGGGCGCGCCGGGCACCCCCTGGCGCGCCCTGGTGTATCTTGGGGCCTATGGGCCCCCGTTTACGTTGATTCCACCTCCCAAAATTCACAAATATTCCAAAATAATTCTCCGTAAATTTTTATTGCATTTGGACTTTGTTTGTTATGGATTTTCTGCGAAACAAAAAACATGCAACAAACAGGAACTAGCACTGGGCACTGGATCAATAGGTTAGTCCAATAAATCATATAAAAAGTTACCAAAAATATGTGAAAGTTGTATAATATTGGCATGAAACAATCAAAAATTATAGATACGATGGAGACGTATCAGACGACACGGTCGAGGAGCGGCTATGCCAACGCTAAAGTGGAAGCACCATGCTCCACGCTGGTGAATAAACAACTGAGGGCACCCTAGCGGCTGCGATAACCTCAGGAGGGCCTAAAGGCTCACCGCTCGGCCCACCGCGCAGCTTTCCTACAGGAGGGCTGCGTGAGGGGGCTGGGCACGGGGGCTACGCTCAGGCCACGCCTGACGCATGCCACCTCACCAGGTCTCTTGTCCTGGTTTTTTCCGCGTCCCTCCCAAGCAAAAGCTGGCGAGGAAAGGTATGGAGGGCTCCGGATTAATTCACACGCTGCTCATGTTTCCTCCATGAGGGCTATTCGTACGTCAAGGGGGATCCCTGAGCATCGCGACTCAGGGGCCTCACTGGTCACGTAGCCCCTCACCCCTTGGCCTTGTCCTGGTGATCCGGACGCCCCAACGGCGGCTGAGGTATGCACGGGTCCGGGCCCTGCCGACGTTGAACACTAAGGCAAACAGGAAGGAAATTGAGCACGGAAAGGAAATCGCGGAGTCCTAGCAAGTTATTACAAAACATAATGTTCCACGAGTTCAAATAGAAGTTCTCACGCCTACACGAGGCACGAAGAATGTTGCAGGGTCAACTAGGAAGAAGCACCGCCATCGCCTTGGTGGCCGCAATCGCTCGCCTTGGGAAGCCCGTCGTCGATGACGCTCCCACCATCTTCGCCGCCGGCTTCTGCTGCCACAGCTGCAGGGTCGGGGACGCAGAGGAACTTCCCCAGCAGGGCCTCCACCTGCTTCTTCACGGCCTCGGCAGCAGCGGTGCGAGATTCAAGGGCCACCGGCTCGATCAGCGCACTGAGGTCGAAGCCTGGGTCCCAGAGGAGGAGGTGGCTGAAGACGCGCGTTGCGGCCGAAGTAAAGAGCGCGCGGCACTCCTCCTCCACCGCGGAGTCCACCCCAGCGGCGATGCCCTCAAGCGCCTCAGCAAGCTTGGGGAGAAGCCTAGCAGGGCCATCCTCCGGAGTCGCCAGCGGTTTCTCGTACCCTCCTCCGTAAAGGGAGCGCAGCGCCTTGCGAGACCTGAGTTCAGAGGAGACCAAGGCTTCGCGTTCCACGGCCGCCGTCTTCTCGGCGGCGGCGAGGGTCCTCTCCCTGGCCTCCAGCCGGGCCGTCGCCTCAGAGACGAGCTGGGCATGGGACGCCTGCACCTTGTCCACCTCCTCCTTCAGCTTGCCCAGGCGGTCCTGCTCCGCGGCTTGGTCCTTGGTTGCCTGGGCTAGCTTGGCGTCGCGGTCGGTGGGCATTGCTTCGCGGGCCTTCAGCTCCTCCTCCTGCTGATGGAGCCATTGGGTGTGGGCAGCCTGCGCCTCGCGGAGAGCTTTCAGCTCAGTCTCCGCCTTGCCGCAGCGCTCCTTGGCGGACGCCGCGTCGGCCAGCGCCGCGTCATGAGCCCTTGCGGCCTCATTGGCCTCCCTCCTGCTCTCTGCGGGGGCAGCCATGGCCCCTCTTGGCCGGCGGCGAGCCTGGCCCTTCCTTGGGAGCCTTCCCCTTCTCCACGGTGGAAAATCTCCTCACTGGCGCCATGAAGCAAGAAGATGAAGACGAGCTGGGGGCTCCGCCCCCTCTTCCATTTATAGCCAGAGGAAGGCTAACCACCGGCCATTCACGTTCCGAGCAATGATGGCAGATCTGCATGCACCAGGCAGTTGTCAAGTCATGCGGTTGCCGAGGCAGCGTGGGGAAGTGGAGACGCCCATGTCCCATCAAGCGCCACGTGTCGGCTCGGTCCATAGGCAATTGGGGCCCGCGGCGCTTCGCCCTTGCCCTTTGGCTTCGCCTCGAAGCCAAGTCCGAGTGCGCCTTGGGCCCGAGGGCTACTATCGGCATTCTGGGAACCAGGGTACCCAAACTTGCCTACCTGCGGCCCACGGCGTGGCTCCATCAACGGCCTGGTACGGCCCAGTTTCAACACCAACAAGACAAGACCCTCGCGAGGGGCCAAGCCTCGCGAGGCAGACATCGCCAAGACCTCCTGAGGGAGTGGCCTCCCCAAGCTGCCTCCTGAGGATCGGAGATTTATGTGCAGGTACCCAACCTCATGAGGTTGCGGTGACGCAAGCCATGACGACCAAGGCCAGGTGGGCGCCACCAGGTGCAGAGGAGCAGGTTTCCTCTTTGGTGCTAAGGAGGCAAGCGCAGGCGTGGGTTCCCGAGGAATCAGGCAAAGGTTTCCATTCCAGTGCAACAATACCAAGACCGCTAGGACGGCAGGACGGATGTCATCGCCGAGCCCACCGCGGCGTCACGACCAGAAGCTTTGCAGGCGAAGACCACCTTTCATCAGGATAAGATGTACTACTTGTCCCCTTTCAAATTGGCCACTGTGGGATCCCTTCCCGCCTTCGATTTGGAGGAAGAGGACCGAGGCCGCTATAAGTATAAGCTAGCCACCACCGTAGAGAAGGGAGAACCGAAGGACAACTCACTCTCACCCCAGAGCAGACCTCACGAGGTTGTTCTTCCCTTGTACTAGTTCATCCCCAGCCCCTCGTGAGGTAAATCCACCACAAAGCAGGAGTAGGGTCTTACACCGCAAGGTGGCCCGAACCTGGGTAAACTACCGTGTCCATCTCCTTCCCTGATCCATCGAGCTAGGCTATAGGGCGGCGCGTTGGTTGGTTGGATAGGTTGAGTTCTTCGCACACGCCCCAGAGTTCAAACCTTCCTTGGGTCTGCGGAGCCCTGAATCCGACAGTAGCAAAGCAACCGTGAGTACTCATCCAAAGTACTCGCAAGTCTTACATTAGAACTATACTAAGCATGCATCAGTATCAAAGGAATGAGCTGTGTCTGTGGACTGAACTGCAGAATGCCAGAAGAGAAGGGAAGGCCTAGCCTAGCGAAGACTAGCATCTTCAAGCATCTTGCAGCATTAGAAGAGATAAGAGTAACATATTATAAGTAATAAGTATGTTGTAACATTAATGCCCAGAGATCCTTCCTCGACTCCCTGCGAGAAAGCAATCCCGGAGCCACATATCCATAACATGACTCAGCATCCATTATCCAGTTCTACTTGTATCGATCGGGATACAACTCCGAGCTTCCGTTACCGTGGACACGGCTATTCGAATAAATCAATCTTCCCTCAGGGGTGCACCAATTTACCCAACATGCTCGATTAACTCCGGCCGGACACACCATCAGGTCCATGACCGGCCTCAGCTGATCGACACACCGCAGTCCTACCTAGGCTCAGCAGAGAGGTCCCCGCCGGTCTACATCCTAAGTGCACAAGGGTCTTGGGCCATCGCCCTTTGCACTCCGGGTCGTTGTGTGCAGGGTGAATACCAGCGCCACCACTGTCATGGATGGCACGATCCGACCGTGCCATAATGTTGAATTGGACGTCTGCTAGAGCTTTCGGCTGATACATATGATGTTGAGTGCCCATACTTATTCCCGCATGGTGGTCAGTGCGAAAAAGGCCAGAGGCCTACTCGGATCACATATCCAAACCGTTAGTGATTTGGGAGCGCGCGGTAATGAGCAGAGACTCACGATCAATGTGACCCCGTCGCCCCATCTCATGGACTTACGGCAAGGGCCCGAAATGCCCGGTCATGCCATGTAATTATCTCGCGGGTGCTCTCCGGGCCCGCCCGACTTTCACATCAACTCGCGGGTACCCTCATGGTCAACCCGACTCGCAACAGACTGTCGGGAACTCAGGTCCACCTCTACCGGGGTGGTATCGCCTGTCCCTCCAGTCCTGCAGTACCAGTACTCTCGCGGGTACCCCTCGGGGCCGACCTGTCTTTAACATGGTTCTGGGGATAAAGTCAAAGTAACCGTGTGTCCATAACATCAAGGGGGAAAACCCGAGGAATCACCCTCGGTGGAATCCACCTGATGTAATCGTCAAGGTGGACTTGGAGGAATCACCCTCGATGGTCCACACTTGAGGGTTTGCATGACAGAATCGTATCGGGAGTGGTGAAGGAGGAACCACCCTCGATGACCACGACCAAATAGCTACACTACAGAGTTATCATCAGGAGTGTGTTACGAGGTATCACCCTCGGCACTTGATAGTAGCTCTGCAGAGTCGTACAACTATGGGTGTGTGATGCGATGTCTCGGGCTCTGGTCGTTGATCACGTTGATCAAGTCATCGGTCATCAAGCCGGGGCAACTGGGACAGGTGAGGGGTCACTGATGGATCACTATCCAACCTATACTAAGCAGTTTAGGATAAGCAGGTAAAGTACAATGAGCAGGTTACAAAAGTAGGCTATGCATCAGATAGGAGTAATCAATTACAGTAGCAAAATCTAATGCAAGCATGAGAGAGAATGGAATGGGCATTATCGGAATGATCAATGGGGGTTTGCTTGCCTGGAAGCTCTGCTAAAAAGGAAGGAGGGTCGTCCGTGACATAGACGAACACAGTGGCATCAGCAGCGGTCTCGGGGTCTATCGGAGAGAAGAGGGGGAAGAAACAGTAAATACAAAGCACACAGATGCATGACATGACAACAAGCAGAGCTAGGGGTGTTCTAACACAGTGCTACACGATACCGGCGAAGGGCGAAAGCATCTGGGAAAGTTTTCCCGAAGTTGGCATTTTTGCACAAATGAAACGAAGGGGGACAGTTTTGTGTTCGCTATGCTAGGGACGTGTGACAGACGAACGGAAGGCATGTTCGGATTCGTCACGTTTTTCTGGGCAACTTTCATGTATAAAGTATTTTCATCCGACATACGGATTATTTTATATTAATTTTCAAAGTTTTAACAATATTTTGGAATTATTATCATTTAAATTAATTCACAAAAGGAACTATTGCGTCAGCATGATGTCATGATGACATCAGCAGTCAACCCAGCTGACTCACGTAAAACCAGATAGTTGGGTCCCGTCTGTCAGTGACTCAGTTAATTTAACAAAGGTTAAGTTAACTAATTAAGTTAATTAGTTAGCAGGGCCCACATGTCAATGTCATCTTAGTTAATTTATTTAATTAAATTAGCGGCTTAATTAAGTTAGAGGGGGGTCCACATGTCAGTGGCCCTGGGCGCCCAGTCAGCGGGGTTGACCAAGTCAACCCAGCCAACGGGACCCACTAGGCCCACCGTCGGCGTCACATGGGAGGCCGCGTGGCGGCCACATCAGCGCCGGCGACTGGAGCGGCTCCGGCGAGCCGAAACCACGGCGAAGCGGCCAGGGGATCGTCGGGATTCGCCTACGGGCGTTTGTTTCCCGCGCGACTTGGCGTGTTCGATCGGGAAGACGACGTCGCGTCCAACGGGAGTGGTTGCGAGGCCCGAGGTGGACATAGGTGACGGCGGCGAGCACCGCAGCGGACGCCTGACTTCAGGCGTCGATGGAACTGCCGAAGTTGGGCACGGCAAAGCCCGCGGAGGAGCGCGTTGGGTCCTTGGGCTCGTACACAAGCGAAAGGCAGCGGGGCTGGACCAAATGGTCGCCGGGAACGAGGCCGGCGACGAGGTTAGCGGCGGAGGCGTTCGGGTGGTCGTCGAGGTGGGGCTACGAGGCGATAGGAGGCATGTGCGCATGTACTACGTGCTCCTGGGAGCACCAGGAGCATGGTGCTGGGCTCGGGCGAGGCCAACGACGGCCGTGGACGCATCGGCGGAGCTCATCAGCGGCGGGGCGTTCGGTCAAGGTGTCGGGGGTGAGCTACTACTACGAGGAGGGGCGGAGGGGAGAGAGGCTGGATGGGGTTGCTCACCGGGCCCTCCAGACATGCTAAAGCGGGCTCGAGGAGGCCTTGCCGGAGTCGGAATCTTCGGCGAGGTCGACGACGTCCAAGGAGGAAGAAGACGGCGGTGAGGGCAATGTAGGGGCGGCGAGCCCGAGTCCGTGGCCGGGGAAGATGTAGCGGGGCACGGCGGCGCTCGGGGACTCGTCGAAGAGGGGCGGTGGCCGCGGTAAGCACGGCGGCGCGTCCATGGGCGCGCTCGAACGCTGCGGATCTGGAGGGGGAGCGCGGGCGAGAGGAAGAGGGAGAGCGAGGTAGATCTAGGAGGCGAGGAGGCAAGTGGGGAGGGGAGACGTCAAGGGTTAGGGTTGGCCGGGGCGGCCTTATCCTCTTCGTCATCGACGATGAGGTGGTGCGGCGGGGCGCGGCACTGTCGCGGCGCGGTCGAAGGAACCGGAGAAGGGGGAAGACGACAGGGGAGGGGGGAGATGGGCCGGCTGGCTGGGGTGGTAGTTGGGCCGAAGCCCGGGGGCAGGGGGTTTGCTTTCTTTTGCCATTTGTTTTCTTTTTGTTTTTAAAACTTTTCTATTTTCAATTTTTGCTACTGTTTTCTATTTAATTGTAAGACTATATAAGTTTTGTTAGATATGAGACTTGTCACATAAATCAAGCACATTATTTCTAGGAGTGGCAAAAAGTTTGAGGCCAAAAGGAGTTGTCTAACCATTTTTAGAAATTGAAAAAGGCCAATTTTAAATGTTGTTGGACCGCTAATAAATTTCCAGGGGCACTTTGGGAATACAAAAGAGGTTGGTTCCAACATGACAATTATTCAATGATTATTTGCAACATTATGAACATTTTAGTTTTAACATTTGAAAACTTTTATTGTTTGACTTGATTTTTAAATTAGAATTTGAACGGGGTTTGAATCAACGCGAGTTTATCAACAGTAACCATGGTGACGTGGCATCATTAGTAGAGGGTTACTGTAGCTTAATTATCCGGGCGTCACAATTCTCCTCCACTACAGGAAATCTAGTCCCGAGATTTAGGAGGGGGAGTAAGGGGGAAGGGATTTGGTTACGAAATTCTAAAGGGTCTTCTCGGTCTTGGTTGCCCTTCTCGAAGAGGTCGATCCACTATGTTGATGTCTTCATTTCTCTGCTTCAGGTCATCACGATGAAGTTGTCATCCTTTCTTCGTAGTCTTCATCGTACTTACGAATAGGTAAGGGGCAGCTCGACAACGATAGGATGATATAAGGGGTAATCATAAGGGATTATCCCATGAATGAACTCATGAGTATCTCTCGAGCTGAACAAATGAATCACATCGAGAGCAAGAAGGTACAATAAGAAGTTTCAAGCGGATAGACAATCGTCCCATGTGTGAAACAGAGTGTGAAAAGGGGTTCAAAGCAACGAGAATAAGTATTGCGTCTGATACCAGAGTAGATCACTAGGAATGTGGCTCGTGAATTACATACAAAGCCAAGCGTGAGGAATAACTCTAGAACAGGGGTGTACAGGTGAGTCAGGTTTCGATCCTGTGGAACTGTGGGTTATGGGCCCACCATGTGGGTTAAAAGTAGAAAAGGGCGCTAACATCTTGCACTGTCATGATAGCAAGGCATGTTAGAGGATAGCATGTCGGTTATGTTGGTAACAATGTTGGTACCAAGGGCGAGGGACATAGAGAACCATTTTCCTGCTCGTTAAGACGAGGCGGACCAATAGGCAAAGTTCTCATCCATCGGTGGCTACCGGAATGTCATCAACAATAGTAACAAGGTCTTACTGATAGAGTTTGTACACCAAGGGGTTTACATAAGCAGGGAATTATCACTGCTCAGATATGTTAGGTTACAAGAAAGGTTAAACAAAACAATGGAAAGGAAAGTATAGAATCGAATCAGTTATCGGTGTTCTCAAGTGTCTAACAACTCAGAACCTATGGAAAATTGGAATTGGCGAGAAATAATAGTTGATGAAGAACTCATAAGAAGTTATGTAGTTCCGTGAATTCTCGAGATACCAGAGGGTAATACTCGAAGGTAGATCAAAGTAGAGGTTGGACAGGTGAAATGATCTGAAGAAGACAAGTACTTTAACTTATCCGAGAAATGGAATCAAAGGAGAACAATCATGGCCGGAACCACAGTTGCAAAGGTCCAAACATAGATACAAGATGAACTTATCACAAGGGGATTATTATTATTACAAGAAGCTTCCATGATAAGTTCCACATCGGGACCATGGGGATGAACACAAAGGTTCAAGGTCGACCCCCACTTCATCAATGCATAACCTTCCATTTACTTCTCGTCTTCGACAAAGTTGTAGAATTGAATATTTATCCGAAGAAACGCCAGTAGATATAACCCGCATAATCTTTGGGTTCACACAGATTAGGGAAGGCGTAGGTTCAACCCACTGGGGCATCTTAGGAACATATACCACAAACTTCACGAGTAAATAACTCAAGCCCGGAAGCAGAGTATGGTTGACAAGAGCGGGGGGTACAATTTACCAAAGGCATTATGTATCTGAGGAAAGGCTCACAAGGTTACTGAATATGAAGGACGCTGTCGGATAAAACCCAACAAAGGATCTGGTGGTCCACAAGGGATCTGACGTGAGCATCGGTACTCAACCAGAAGAAGAAAGAATCCAAGGAGATCAGATTATAGAAACAACTAAATAATTCAAGGCTCAAATGCAAAGGAATTATGATTCCCAAATCAAGGGATCAGAAGCATACGCTCTGATTAAGGATGGATAAATTGAATAGACTTAGGGGTATAATCGATGGCAATTTGAGTGGCCGAGAACTAGCTCCTGATCAAAATGATGTGTGAGCTGGAAGGATGAATTCTAGGGTTCGACTGAGGATTGCGAGCATCTGCAACATATTGAATCAACGGACTCAAAATGATAGTGACAAAGGATGCCAATATGATTACTAAACTTATGGGTTTACCCATAATGCAAGCAAGCAAGAATTTCAAGAGCAATAGGCTGTAGAGGATTTTTGGAAGATCGAATAGTATTTCAATGTATCTTGTGAATCATATAAACAACTAGTAATGAACAATTCCTCGATAAGTGTGAAGAATTATTCTTAGGGGTATTCATGCGGCAAAGAACTGTAAGGCAGCAATACAAGGGATTCTTAAAAGTTGGGGAATAATTTGATGTATCTTGTAATAACAAGAGTAACTGGGAATGATTGTATGAACGGCAAGTGTATATAGTTATCCATAAGGATTTATCAGTGGTAGGGGATTGCAAAGGCGGTGGGCACAAGGGTCTCGGGAAAACATCACAGTATATCTTCAGAATCTTCTGATGAATCAAGACATCGTCTGGAATGAGGGGCTCTCCGGGAAAAAGTATTTATGAGAACCTAGAGTTAGAGTTAGCAAAATCATTTAACCCGAATAGAAGAGAGATCAGAGTCCCAGAGTATAGACGAGGAGTAAAAGATCCTAATACCATCCATTGGCGACGTGGGCCCGTAAGCCGCACAGCCATGTTAGTAAAAGTTTTTTTAGTGACTAGACTCAACTTCGGCCAAGGAGTTGGAAAGGGGGGTTCCTACAGGCAGTCGGCTCTGATACCAACTTGTGACGCCCCCGATTCAATCGTACACTAATCATACACGCAAATGTGTACGATCAAGATCAGAGACTCACAGGAAGATATCACAACACAACTCTAGACACAAATTAAAATAATACAAGCTTTATATTACAAGACAGGGGCCTCGAGGGATCGAATACATAGCTCGATACACAAGAGTCAGCGAAAGCAACAATTTCTGAGTACAGACATAAGTTAAACAACAATGCCTTAAGAAGGCAAGCACAAACAAGATACAGATCGAAAAGGCAAGGCCTCCTGCCTGGGACCTCCTAACTACTCATGGTCGTCATCGGTCTCCATGTAGTAGTGGGCACAATTGGGGTAGTAGCAGACATCGGCGGTGGCATCTGGCTCCTGGGATCCGCCGTCTGGTCGCATCAACCGAAAAGAAGAAAGAAGGGGGAAAAGGGGTGGCAAAGCAACCGTGAGTACTCAGCCAAAGTACTCGCAAGACTTACATCAGAACTATACTAAGCATGCATCAGTATCAAAGGAATGAGTAGTGTCTGTGGACTGAACTGCAGAATGCCAGAAGAGAAGGGAAGGCCTAGCCTATCAAAGACTAGCATCTTGCAGCATCAGAAGAGATAAGAGTAACATATTATAAGTAATAAGTATGTTGTAACATTAATGCCCAAAGATCCTTCCTCGACTCCCTATGAGAAAGCAATCCCGGAGCCACATATCAATAACATGCCCCAGCATCCATTATCCAGTTCTAGTTGTATCGATCGGGATACAACTCCGAACGTCCGTTACCGTGGACACGGCTATTCGAATAGATCAATCTTCCCTGTAGGGGTGCACCAACTTACCCAACACGCTCGATTAACTCTGGTCAGACACACCATCAGGTCCATGACCGGCCTCAGCTGATCGACACACCGCAGTCCTACCTAGGCTCTACAGAGAGGTCCCCGCCGGTCTACATCCTAAGTGCTCAGGGGTCTTGGGCCCATCGCCCTTTGCACACCGGGTCGTTGTGTGCAGGGTGAATACGAGCGCCACCTCTGTCATGGATGGCATGATCCGACCATGCCACAATGCTGAACTGGACGTCTGCCAGAGCTTTTGGCTAATACATATGACGCCGAGTGCCCATACTTATTCCCGCATGGTGGTCAGTGCGAAAAAGGCCAGAGGCCTACTCGGATCACATATCCAAACCGTTAGTGACTTGGGAGCACGCGGTAACAAGCATAGACTCATGATCGATGTGACCCCATCGCCCCGTCTTGTGGACTTACGGCAAGGGCCCGGAATGCCCGGTCGTGCCATGTAATTATCTCGCGGGTGCTCTTCGGGCCTGCCCGACTTTCACATCAACTCGCGGGTACCCTCATGGTCAACCCGACTCACAACAGACTGTCGGGAACTCAGGTCCACCTCTACCGTGGTGGTACCGCATGTCCCTCCAGTCCTGCAGTACCAGTACTCTCGCGGGTACCCCTCGGGGCCGACCCGTCTTTAACATGGTTCTAGGGATAAAGTTAAAGTAACCGTGTGTCCATAACATCAAGGGGGAAAACCCGAGGAATCATCCTCGATGGAATCCACCTGATGTAATCATCAAGGTGGACTTGGAGGAATCACCCTCGATGGTCCACACTTGAGGGGTTGCACGACAGAGTCGTATCGGGTGTGGTGAAGGAGGAATCACCCTCGATGACCATGACCAAATAGCTACACTACAGAGTTATCATCAGGAGTGCGTTACGAGGTATCACCATCGGCACTCGATAGTAGCTCTGCAGAGTCGTACAACTAAGGGTGTGTGATGCGATGTGTCGGGCTCTGGTCATCGATCACGTTGATCGAGTCATCGGTCATCAAGCCAGGCCAACTGGGACAGGTGAGGGGTTACTGATGGATCACTATCCAACCTATACAAAGCAGTTTAGGATAAGCAGGTAAGGTACAATGAGCAGGTTACAAAAGCAGGCTATGCATCAGATAGGAGCAATCAATTACAGTAGCAAAATCTAATGCAAGCATGAGAGAGAATGGAATGGGCGATACCGGAATGATCAAGGGGGGTTTACTTGCCTGGAAGCTCTGCTGAAAAGGAAGAAGGGTTGTCGGTGACGTAGATGATCACAGTGGCATCAGCAGCGGTCTCGGGGTCTACCGGAGAGAAGAGGGGGAAGAAACAGTAAATACAAAGCACACAGATGCATGATATGACAACAGGCAGAGCTAGGGGTGTTCTAACACAGTGCTACACGATACCGGCGAAGGGCGAAAGCATCAGGGAAAGTTTTCCTGAAGTTGGCATTTTCGGTTCCATGTTCGCTATGCTAGGGACGTGTGACAGCCGAACGGAAGGCATATTTGGATTCGTCATGTTTTTCTGGGCAACTTTCATGTATAAAGTATTTTCATTCGACATACGGATTATTTTATATTAATTTTCAAAGTTTTAATAATATTTTGGAATTATTATCATTTAAATTAATTCACAAAAGGAATTATTGCGTCAGCATGATGTCACGGTGATGTCAGCAATCAACCCAGCTGACTCAGGTCAAACCTGACAGCTGGGTCCCGTCTGTCAGTGACTCAGTTAATTTAACAGAGGTTAAGTTAACTAATTAAGTTAATTAGTTAGCAGGGCCCACATGTCAGTGTCACCTTAGTTAATTTATTTAATTAAATTAGTGGCTTAATTAAGTCAGAGGGGGGGTCCATGTGTCAGTGGCCCTGGGCGCCCAGTCAGTGGGGTTGGCCAAGTTAACCAGCCAGGCCCACCATCGACGTCACAAGGGAGGCCGCGTGGCGGCCACGTCAGCGCCGGCGACCGGAGCGGCTCCGGTGAGCCGAAACCGCGGCGGAGCGGCCAGGGGATCGTCGGGATTCGCCTACGTGTGTCCGTTTCCCGCGTGACTTGGCGCGTTCGATCGGGAAGACGACGCTGCATCCAACCGGAGTGGTTGCGAGGCCCGAGGTGGACGGAGGTGACGGCGGCGAGCACTACAGCGGACGTCGGACTTCGGGCGTTAATGGAACCGGTGAAGCTGGGCATGGCAAAGCCCGCGGAGGAGCACGTTGGGTCCTTGGGCTCGTATGCAAGCGAAAGGCAGCGGGGCTGGTTCAAATGGTCGCCGGGAACGAGGCTGGCGACGAGGTTAGCGGCGGAGGCGTTCGGGTGGTCATCGAGGTGGGGCTACGGGGCGCTAGGAGGCGTGTGTGCATGTGCTACGTGTTCCTGGGAGCACGAGGAGCACGGTGCTGGGCTCGGGCGAGGCCAACGACGGCCGTGGATGCGTCGGCGGAGCTCATCGGCGGTGGGGCATTCGGTCAAGGCGTCGGGGTGAGCTACTACTATGAGGAGGGGCGGAGGGGAGAGAGGCCGGAAGGGGTTCCTCACCGGGCCCTGCAGACGTGCTAAAGCAGGCTTGGGGAGGGCTTGCCGGAGTCGGAATCATCGGCGAGGTCGATGATGTCCGAGGAGGAAGAAGACGGCGGTGAGGGCAATGTAGGGGCGGCGAGCTCGAGTCCGTGGCCGGGGAAGACGTAGCGGGGCACGGCGGCGCTCGGGGACTCGTCGGAGAGGGGCGGGGACAGCGGTGGCCGCAGTCAGCACGGCGGCCACCGCCATGGGCATGCTCGGACACTGCGGATCTGGAGGAGGAGCGCGGGCGAGAGGAAGAGGGAGAGCGGGGTGGATCTGGGAGGCGAGGAGGCAAGTGGGGAGGGGAGACATCAAGGGTTAGGGTTGGCCGGGGCGGCCTTATCCTCTTCGTCATCGACGACGAGGTCGTGCGGCGGGGCGTGGCACTGTCGCGGCGCGGTCGGGGGAACAGGAGAAGGGGGAAGACGACAGGGGAGGGGGAGATGGTCCGGCCGGCTAGGGTGGTGGTTGGGCTCGGAGCCCGGGGGGCAGGGGTTTGCTTTCTTTTGCCTTTTGTTTTCTTTTTGTTTTTCAAACTTTTCTGTTTTCAATTTTTGCTACTATTTTCTATTTAATTGTAAGACTAAATGAGTTTTGTTAGATATGAGACTTGTCACATAAATCAAGCACATTATTTCTAGGAGTCACAAAAAGTTTGAGGCCAAAAGGAGTTGTCTAACCATTTTGAGAAATTGAAAAGGCCAATTTTAAATGCTGCTGGACCACTAAATAAATTTCCAGGGGCACTTTGGGAATCCAAAAGAGGTTGGTTCCAACATGACAATTACTCAATGATTATTTGCAACATTATGAACATTTCAGTTTTGGCATTTGAAAACTTTTATAGTTTGACTTGATTTTTAAATTAGAATTTGAACTGGGTTTGAATCAACACGAGTTTATCAACAGTAACCGTGGTGATGTGGCATCATTAGTAGAGGGTTACTGTAGCTTAATTATCCGGGCATCACACAAGGAGCACATCAGGTCTGGTACACAGCATGGCATACATTATAGAGCCTATGGCTGAGGCATAGGGAATGACTTTCATCCTTTCTCTTTCTTCTGCCGAGGTCGGGCTTTGAGTCTTACTCAACTTCACACCTTGCAATACAGGCAAGAACCCTTTATTTGACTGATCTATTTTGAACTTCTTCAAAACATTGTCACGGTATGTACTTTGTGAAAGTCCTCTTAGGCGTCTTGATCTACCTCTAGATTTTGATGCCCAATATGTAAGCAGCTTCACCGAGGTCTTTCATTGAAAAACTTTTATTCAAATATCCTTTTATGCTTTCCAGAAATTCTATATCATTTCCAATCAACAATATGTCATCCACATATAGTATCAGAAAAGCTGCAGAGCTCCCACTCACTTTCTTGTAAATACAAGTTTCTCCGTAAGTTTGTATAAAACCAATAGCTTTGATCACTTCATCAAAGCGAATATTCCAGCTCCGAGATGCTTGCACCAGTCCATAGATGGATCACTAGAGCTTGCAATCTTTTTTAGCATCCTTAGGATCGACAAAACCTTCTGGTTGCATCATATACAACTCTTCCTTAAGAAACCCGTTAAGGAATGCCGTTTTGACGTCTATTTGCCAGATCTCATAATCATAAAATGCAGTAATAGCTAACATAATTCTAACAGACTTAAGCATTGCTACGGGTGAGAAAGTCTCATCATAGCCAACCCCTTGAACTTGTCGGAAACCTTTTGCGACAAGTCGATCTTTATAGACGGTGACATTACCATCAGTGTATGTCTTCTTCTTAAAGATCCATTTATTCTCAATGGCTTGCCGATCATCGGGCAAGTTCACCAAAGTCCATACTTTGTTCTCATACATGGATCCTATCTCGGATTTCATGGCCTCAAGCCATTTGTTGGAATCCGGGCTCATCATAGCTTCTTCATAGTTCGTAGGTTCGCCGTTGTCTAACAACATGACTTCCAGGACTGGATTACCGTACCACTCTAGTGCGGAACGTACCCTGGTCGACCTACGAAGTTTAGTAGTAACTTGATCCGAAGTTTCATGATCATCATCATTAGCTTCCTCTTCAGTTGGTGTAGGCATCACGGGAACTGCTTTCTGTGATGTGCTACTTTCCAATTCAAGAGAAGGTACGATTACCTCATCAAGTTCTACTTTCCTTCCAGTCACTTCTTTCGAGAGAAACTCCTTCTCTAGAAAGGACCCGTTCTTGGCAACAAAGATCTTGCCCTCGGATCTGTGGTAGAAGGTATACCCAATGGTCTCTTTAGGGTATCCTATGAAGACGCACTTCTCCGCTTTGGGTTCGAGCTTATCAGGCTGAAAGCCTCTTGACATAAGCGTCGCATCCCCAAACTTTAAGAAACGATAGCTTAGGTTTCTTGCCAAACCACAACTCATATGGTGTCATCTCAACGGATTTAGACGGTGCCCTATTTAAAGTGAATGTGGTTGTCTCTAATGCATAACCCCAAAATGAAAGTGGCGAATCAGTAAGAGACATCATAGAACGCACCATATCCAATAGAGTACGATTATGACGTTCGGACACACCATTACGATGTGGTGTTCCAGGTGGCATGAGCTATGAAACAATTCCATATTACCAAACTTGTAACTCAAATATTCACCTCCATGATCAGATCGTAGAAACTTTATTTTCTTGGTACGATGATTTTCCACTTCACTCTAAAATTCCTTGAACTTTTCAAATGTTTCAGACTTGTGTTTCATTAAGTAAATATACCCATATCTACTCAAATCATCTGTGAAGGTAAGAAAATAACGATATCCACCGCGTGCTTCAACACTCATCGGACCGCATATATCAGTATGTATTATTTCCAATAAGTCACTATCTCGCTCCATTGTTCCGGAGAACGGAGTTTTAGTCATCTTGCCCATGAGGCATGGTTCACATGTCTCAAATGATTCATAATCAAGAGATTCCAAAAGTCCATCAGCATGGAGTTTCTTCATGCGCTTTACACCAATATGACCTAAGCGGCAGTGCCACAAATATGTGGTACCATCATTATTAACTGTGTATCTTTTGGCATCAATATTATGAATATGTGTATCACTACGATCGAGATTCAACAAAAATAAACCATTCAAAAGGGGTGCATGACCATAAAAGATATTACTCATATAAATAGACCAACTATTATTCTCTGACTTAAATGAATAACCGTCTCGCAATAAACAAGATCCAGATATAATGTTCATGCTCAACACAGGCACCAAATAACAATTATTAGGTTTAAAACTAATCCCGAAGGTAGATATAGAGGTAGCGTGCCGACGGCGATCACATCAACCTTGGAACCATTTCCGACGCACATCGTCGCCTTGTCCTTAGACAATCTTCGTTTATTTCGCAGCTCCTGTTTCGAGTTACAAATATGAGCAAACGAACCAGTATCAAATACCCAGGCGCTACTACGAGCACTAGTAAGGTACACATCAATAACATGTATATCAAATATACCTTTGTTGACGTTGCCAGCCTTCTTATCTGCCAAGTACTTGGGGAAGTTCTGCTTCCAGTGACCATTCCCCTTGTAGTAGAAGCACTCAGTCTCAGGTTTGGGTCCAGCCTTGGGTTTCTTCACGGGAACGGCAACTGCTTTACTGTTCTTCTTGAAGTTCCCTTTCTTTCCCTTGCCTTTCTTGAAACTAGTGGTCTTTTTAACCATCAACACTTGATGCTCCTTCTTGATTTCTACCTCCGCGTCCTTAAGCATCGCGAAGAGCTCGGGAAGTGTTTTCTCCATCCCTTGCATATTATAGTTCATCACAAAGCCCTTATAGCTTGGTGGCAGTGATTGGAGAATTCTATCAATAACCGGGTCATCTGGAAGATTAACTCCCAACTGAGTCAAGCGGTTGTGCAACCCAGACATTCTGAGTATATGCTCACTAAAAGAACTATTCTCCTCCATTTTACAGCTAAAGAACTTGCCGGAGATGTTATACCTCTCGACCCGGGCATGAGCTTGAAATACCAATTTCAGCTCCTGGAACATCTCATATGCTCTGTGGTGCTCAAAACGTCTTCGGAGCCCCGGTTCTAAGCCGTAAAGCATGGCGCACTGAACTATCGA
Source organism: Thinopyrum elongatum (assembly GCA_011799875.1). Taxonomy (NCBI): domain Eukaryota; kingdom Viridiplantae; phylum Streptophyta; class Magnoliopsida; order Poales; family Poaceae; genus Thinopyrum; species Thinopyrum elongatum. Next base: position 350,296,000 of record CM022303.1, read on the forward strand.
GTAGTCATCAGAACATGCCTGCCAGATGTTCACAACATCCACAGACGACGCTGGAGGGGGTGCGTCACCTAGCGGTGCATCAAGGATATAAGCCTTCTGTGCAGCAATGAGAATAATCCTCAAGTTACGACCTAGTCTGCATAGTTGCTTCCATCATCTTTCAACTTAGCTTTCTCTAGGAACGCATTAAAATTCAGGGGAACTACAGCGCGGGCCATTGATCTACAACACAAATTTTGCAAAGACAATTAAGACTAAGTTCATGATAATTTAGTTCAGTTAATCAAATTACTAATGAACTCCCACTTAAATCAACATCCCTCAAGTTGTCTAAGTGACACATGATCCAAATTAACTAACCCATGTCCGATCATCACATGAGATGGGGTAGTCATGAATGGTAAACATCTTCATGTTGATCATATCTACTAAATGACTCATGTTCGACCTTTCGGTCTCCTGTGTTCTGAGGCCATGTATGTACATGCTAGGCTCGTCAAGTTTAACCCAAGTATTCTGCATGTGTAAAACTGGCTTACACCCGTTGTATGTGAACGTAGAGTCTATCACACCCGATCATTACGAGGTGCTTCGAAACGACGAACTTTTGCAATGGTGCATACTCAGGGAGAACACAATTTCTCAAAATTAAGTGAAGGGATCATCTTATAATGCTACTATCATTCTAAGCAAAATAAGATGCATAAAAAGGATAAACATCACATGCAATCAATATGTGACATGATATGGCCATTATCATCTCGCACCTTTGATCTCCATCTCCAAAGCACCGGCATGATCTCCATCGTCACCGGCATGAAACCATGATATCCATCATCATGATCTCCATCATCGTGTCGTCACGTGGTCGTCTCCACCAACTATTGCTTCTACAACTATTGCTAACGCATAGCGAAAAAGTAAAGCAATTACATGGCGATTAATAAATTAAAGACAACCCTGTGGCTCCTGCCGGTTGCAGTACTCATCGACATGCAATTCGTAAACCTATTACAAAACATGATCATCTCATACACCAACATATATCACATCACGTTTTGTCCATACCACATCACAACATGCCCTGCAAAAACAAGTTAGATGTCCTCTACTTTGTTGTTGCAAATTTTACGTGGCTGCTATGGGCAACTAGCAAGAACCGTTCTTACCTACGCAAAGCCACAACGGTGATAATCAAGTTGCCTTTTAACCTTCTATAAGGACTGCCTTCGTCAAATTAGATTCAACTAAAGTAGGAGAGACAGACACCCGCAAGCCACCTTATGCAAAACAAGTTGCATGTTAGTCGGTGGAACCGGTCTCATGTGCGAGGACATGTAAGGTTGGTCCGAGGCGCTTCATCCCACAATACCGCCGAATCCAAATAAGACAAGAGAGGTAATAAATTTGAGCATCAACGCCAACAACTCTTTGTGTTCTACTCGTGCATATACATCTACGCATAGACCTAGCTCATGATGCCACTGATGGGGAACGAAGCATGAAAATAAAAAAAAAATCCTACGAACACCCAAGATCTATCTAGGAGAAGAATAGCAATGAGAGGGGAGAGTATGTCTACGTACCCTCATAGACCGAAAGAGGAAGCGTATATAACGCGGTTGATGTAGTTGTACTCTTCGTGATCCGATCACGATACAACCGATCTAGTGCTGAACGAACGGCATCTCCAAGTTTAGCACACGTGCGGCTCGATGACATCTCCTCCTCCTTGATCCAGCAAGAGAAGGCGGAGAAGTAGATGGGATCACAACCAACACGACGGCGTGGTGGTGATGGTGGTGGTGGAGCTAGTTCAGCGGGGCTTCGCCAAGCGCTACTAGAACGAGGACGGAGTAACTACGGAGTAACGGGAGAGAGAGGGGCACCAAGGGCTTGGTGTGTCCTCTTGGGGCGCCCTGTCCCCTCTATATATATTGATGGAGGAGCGTGGGGAACAGCCCCTCCAAGCCCTAGGGCATAGCCAAGGGGGAGAGGACTTGGACTCCAAGTCCAATCCTATTCCTACTAGGACTCCCCTATTTTCCCTTCCCTAGACACATGAGCTTTTGAGGACTTGGTGCGCCTAGCCCAATAAGGCCAGGGCGCCTCCCCTCAGCCCATGCCAGCCCTTGGGTCATGGTGGACCCACTTGTGGACTTCCGAACCCCTCCGGAATCCTCTGGAACCTTCTAGAATCTTCACGGTACAATACCGAAAAACTGCACCTCTTTCCGGAACCCAAAATATGACTTCCCATATATAAATCTTTACCTCTCGACCATTCCAAGACTCCTCGTGATGTCCGAGATCTCATCCGGGACTCCAAACAACATTCGGTTACCAATCATCAAATATCCCAATACAACTCTAGCGTCAACGAACGTTAAGCGTGCGACCCTGCGGGTTCGGGAATCATGTAGTCATGACCGAGACACCTCTCCGGTAAATAACCAATACCGGGACCTGGATGCCCATATTGATTCCTACATATTCCACAAAGATCTTTTAACGGTTGAACCACGATATCAAGGATTCGGTTATCACGTATGCAATTCCCTTTGTCCAGCGATATGTTACTTGCCCGAGATTCGATCGTCGGTATCTCCATACCTAGTTCAATCTTGTTTCCGGCAAGTCTTTTTACTCATTCCGTAATACAAGATCTCGTGACTAACTCATTAGCCACATTGCTTGCAAGCTCTTTACGATGTTGTATTATCGAGAGGGCCCAGAGATATCTCTCCGTCATACGGAGTGACAAATCCCAGTCTCGATCTGTGCCAACCCAACAAACACCTTCGGTGATACCTGTAGAGCACCTTTATGATCACCCAGTTATGAAGTGATGTTTGGATACACATTAAGTATTCCTCCGGTGTCAGGGAGTTACACGATCTCATGGTTTAAGGAACAGATACTTGACATGAAGAAAGCTATAGCAAATAAATTAAACGATCTGATGCTAAGCTTACGATTGGGTCTTGTCCATCACATCATTCTCCTAATGATCTGATCCCGTTATCAAATGACAACTCATGTCTATGGTAGGAAACCTTAACCATCTTTGATCAACGAGCTAGTCTATTAGAGGCTCACTAGGGACACTGTGTTGTCTATGTATTCACACATGTATTTAAATTTCCGGTCAATACAATTCTAGCATGAATAATAAACATTTATCATGAACAAGGAAATATGATAATAACCAATTTATTATTGCCTCTAGGGCATATTTCCAACAAAATACTAGAGCAAAGAAGTACCAGAGGGGGCCACCAGTTGCCCACAAGGCAACAGGGCGCGGCCACCCCCCCTGGGTGCGCCCTGATGCCTTGTGGGGCCCACAGCTGGCCTCCGGCCCCCATCTTCTGCTATATGAAGGTTTTTGACCTAGGAAAAATAAGGAGAGGACTTTCAGGACGAAATTTTGCCGTCTCGAGGCGGAAGCTGGGCAGGAGTACTTTTGCTCTCCGGCGGAGCGATTCCGCCGAGGATACTTCCCTCCGGGAGGGGGAAATCGAAGCCATCGACATCACCAACGACCCTCTCATCGTGGGAGGACCAATCTTCATCAACATCTTCATCAGCACCATCTCATCTCAAACTATAGTTCATCTCTTGTACTCCCTCCATTCCCTTATGCAAGGCCACTATGAAAAATACATTTTGCATCTATATAAGACCACTAACAGTAATCGAGGCAAAACTTAATGATGTTTCCTCGTACTACCAACTTGTTTAATACTTGCATGCATGTAGTCATAATGACACTGTGCTACTTCCTTCTCATTCCTTCCTTGCATGCATGCGGGCGTATTAATGATCTCGGTTAACAAAAAAAAGTGGGCTTGCAAAGCAGTCACTAAATTTTACCTTGGTACCTGTAATTTGTGTTTGTGGCCTTGTATAAGGGAATGAAGGGAGTATTCAATCTTTGTCTCAAAACCTTAGATTGGTACCTGTGGGTTGCTAGTAGTGTTGATTACATCTTGTAGTTTATGCTAGTTGGTTTATTTGGTGGAAGATTATATGTTCAGATCCTTGATGATATTCAATACCCCTCTGATCTTGAACATGAATATGATTTGTGAGTAGTTACTTTTGTTCTTGAGGACATGGGAGAAGTCTTGTTATAAGTAATCATGTGAATTTGGTATTCGTTCAATATTTTGATGATATGTATGTTGTTGCTTCCTTTAGTGGTGTCATGTGAACATTGACTACATGACGCTTCACCATATTTGGGCCTAAGGGAAGGCATTGTGGAGTAATAAGTAGATGATGGGTTGCTAGAGTGACAGAAGCTTAAACCCTAGTTTATGCGTTATTCCATAAGGGGCTGATTTGGATCCATATGTTTCATGCTATGATTAGATTTATCTTAATTCTTCTTTGTAGTTGTGGATGCTTGCGAGAGGGGGTAATCATAAGTGGGAGGCTTGTTCAAGTAAGAATAGCACCCAAGCACCGTTCCACCCATATATCAAATTATCAAAGTAGCGAACGCGAATCAAATAAACATGATTAAGTACTAGATGATAGTTCCCAGGTGTCCTCGAGAACGCTTTGCTTATTATAAGAGACCGTTCCGGCTTGTCCTTTGCTATAAAAAGGATTGGGCCACCTTGCTGCACCTTTGTTACCATTGCTACTTGTTGCTCGTTACAAATTACCTTGCTATCAAACAATCTGTTACCGATCATTTCCGTGCTTGTAGAGAATACCTTGTTGAAAACCGTTTGCCATTTCCTTCTGTTCCTCGTTGGGTTCGACACTCTTACTTATCGAAAGGACTATGATTGATCCCCTATACTTGTCGGTCATCATTCCTCAAGTAAAGTTGTCGGGTGCGTTTAAAATCCGACCGTTGGAAACGTGTCGATTGGCCATTAGCTGGAGAGTGTGTCCTAAATGGTCATTTCCCTTTCGGGATTGCTGCGGCTATAAATAGCCACCCCGCACAAACGTTGTTCATTGGCTGCTCCGCTTGATATTCTGAGAAGACTAATTGAGCACCCCTCTCTGAGAGATTTGAGTTAAATCCACCGATAGAAACCAAGAGCCGAAACTTAGATAGTGGTTGAGCATCATAGTAGATCTGAGTTGAGAGTTCTTGTGACTATTACTCTTGAGAGCTGCTAACTCTCTAGACGGTTAGGTGTGTGTGTGAGTGACCAAGACTAATTGTCGTCACCGAAGACAAAAGCCTTCAGCAACCAAGAGTCATTGTGGTTGGCGAAGCAAAGTCTGCTGAAGGTTTGGAGATCGCCGACAAGAATCTACCACGAGTAAAATCAACAAAAGTTCGAGGAACTTCATGTTGGGGGGAATAGGATGAAGAGAGGTTTGCTCCTGTGTTCAATCACAAGACCCTCCAACTAGATGTAGCTATTTTGTAGAGAGTGGACTGGTCTACAAAATCACTTGTCTCCATTGAGCACCACCAGGTTCCGTTTTATCTTCTCTTTGCAATTACTTTCCGTAATTTGTTCTCGTCTGTGTTGTTTCTCGATTCTATCTCAACCTGTTGTCTTTTTAGCTAATCTATCTGTAAGGTGACTATGTTATAATATATTTATGTTTGTTGTTCTTAAGGTTGTTTGTCTGTATGTTCGTCTGCTGTTCATCTGGTGCTAGTTAGTTATTCAACTTAGTCTATCTATGATGAACATCTCTCAGTAGTGTATGTTATTCATCTGTGCTATGTGTATTGTTTCGTGTGTGCAATACCATCTATGTTGATAGTTTTGTTTCCATTATCACCGCTGTTGTTCTCAAAGTATTATGTTTCTATACCCGTAAGATTGTCATCTCTTCCATAGAGTCATTCGCTTAATCTCTTTGTCCTGTCTAGTTTATCTTCTAGAGTGTTTGTCTTTCATAGACTAGTTCCTGCCTAGTTTTATTTTCTGTTGTGTTGTACCGAGAGATTTCAAGTTTCGAAAGAAAATTTAAATCTCCCATTCAACCCCCCCCCCCTCTGGTCGATATACTCTCGATCCTACACCTAGTGTGCGGCCTATACGGCAAAAAAATTGCGCCGACAAGCGCCCAAGCGACATGAGTTCATACAAGCAGAGGTGGACAGGCTCCGAGTTGCTAGCTTCATCTAGGAAGTGCTCCACCCCAAGTGGCTCGCCAATCATGTCATCATCCCGAAGGCCAATGGCAAGTTGAGGATGTGTGCGGACTACACCAACCCCAACAAGGTATGTCCATAAGATCCTTTTCCTTTTCCCTGCATAGATCAGCTCATAGATCCCATTGTGGGGTGCGGCCTTTCACGACAAAAAAAGACACATCCATGATGATATGTGTTTGTCATTGGCTCGTCGTTGGCTCTTAGTTAGGACAAGTGCCGCCCGCCCAATGGACCATATGCGTCTGTTAAATAAAGACACAGGGCACGGCCCAATATAGGCTCGTTTAGTTAAATAGGCCAGCCCAGACAAAGGCCTGGTTAAAGCCCACGGGCTTAAGTCAAAACATAAGCGATTTGGCCCATGTAAGGTCGTTTAACAGCTGCTTGCATGTGGCTCCACATAGTTAAGACCTTCATGAAAGCCCCCAGCACGTGGGCCTTTCAACATGGTTCTAGACCGTTGATACTTTTGGCTCATGTGTGGTCCGTCGTGCCTCTGGGTCAGTTTTGGACTATAGTGCTTTTCAGCCCATTTACAATCGTACAACCTTTCGGACCTTTTACGACCCGTGATGAATTTGACCCATTTACAGCCCGTGGTGTCTCTAGGCCATTTTCGGCATGCGATGTATATCGGCTCATTTATGGTATGTTGTGCGTCTTAGCTGGTTTCAGCCCATGGTCTCTTTCGACCCACCTACACCATTTGTATCTTGGCCAGTGTAGGCCCATGATCCCTTTCAGCCCATTTACAACCCATGGTATCTTTCGGCGAGTTTGTGGCCCACGATGCATTTTGGCCCATTCACATTGTGTGGCGCTTTCAGCCCGCTTGCGCCACTTAGCTCGACGCTGGTTAAGTTTTCCCCTGATTTTCGGAAAATCCTACTTGCCGCTCGTTGCGGCAAGCTGTCGACGCTTCGCATAGGAGGAGGTGCGAGCGAGCGACCGAGTGGGCCGGCCCGTTTTAGCGTTTCAACAGACACCGGTTTTTGGGAACCTTCTATGATGTTTCCAGCCGGTTTTTTTTTCGATTTTGGGAACCTTCTAGAAGGTTCTTGAACCGGCTTTTTCTTTTTCAGTTTCTTTTCGTTTTCCTTTTTTCTATTTCTCTTCTTTTTCATTTTTTCTTTTCTTTTTTGTTTCTTTCTTTTTTCTTTTTCTTTTTTTTTGTTTTCCTTTTTTTCTTTTCAACTTTATTTTCATTTTTTGTTTCTGAATTTCAAAAAATGTTCCTGTTTTTCAGATTTTGTTCATAAATTCAAAAAATGTTCCCGTTTTTCAAAATTTGTTCACAAATTCAAAAAATGTTCCCGGTTTCAAAAAATGTGTTCCGAATTTTCAAAAAATGTTCCTGTTTTTCAAATTTTGTTCACGAATTCACAAATTCAAAAAATGTTTGCATTTTAGAATTCAAAAAATATTCATGTTTCAAAAATTGTTTGGAATTTCAGAAAATGTCCCTTTTTCCAAATTTGTTCACAAATTCAAAAATTGTTCGTGTTTTCAAAAAATGTTCGGAAATTTTCAAAAAATGTTCCTAATTTTAAAAAGTTCGGAATCTCAAAAAATGTTCGCATTTTCGAAAAAATATTTACGGTTCAAAAATTTGAAAAAATGTTCACGGTTTAAAATTTTGTTCGTAATTTCATAATTTGTTCACAACTTTAAAAATGGTTCATGTTTTTCGAAAACATTTTCTGTAGTTTTAATTTTTTTGTTCGCATATGCGAAAAATTGTTCCTCTCTACAATTTTTTTCAGATATTCGAAAAATGTTCGCACTTTTTCAAAGTATACACTTTTCAGAAAAAAATATGCACTTTTTTTAAGATGTTCACTAGAGTAACTAATTCCCGTTTGATACAGTAGATATGTCCGGTTGGACGGTCGTACTAGGTTATTTTAGATGCGCGCTGTTGTGCTACAAGCAATGCTTGTCAGTTGGACTGGTTGGGAGTACGCATTTGCAAGCAGGAGGTTGCCGGTTCGATTCCTTCCATCGTGCTAGCCACTCTTTTTTGCTTTCTTTTCCTTCCAGCGGTAGAGCTCTATGGGCCGGCCCAGCTGCTTGCTTGTGCGTCGGGACGACAATTGGACGCAAGAGCGTCCTATAGGAGCCCTCCTGATTTTCCTCAATACACCGAGCTGGTTAAGTTATCCCCTGATTTCCTCAATAAACCAAGCGACCTTTTTTATTTCTTCTTTCTTAGCACATGCCTTATGCAGTGCATTCCTCCTATATGCCTTATGTGGTGCATTCCTTCTTTAGTACGCCTTCCTAATCAATGGATTTGGATAGCTCTCCTACCAACATTCAAAAAAAGTAGCATCCCACACAGCTACAGTACCAGTTTTTTTTAATGAATAGTGCCGATTCCTTGATGCGGCCAATGTGGAGCTGCGGGCAGCTCTTCCAAGGGCGCTCCTCGCTCTGCTCCAAAATGCGGCCACCACTAATCTAGACAGAAGCTCTCCATTGTTGGCACACGAAAAAAGTCATTGCATACGCAATATCCACAGCAAGTAAGAAAATGCAGAGCTTCCGGATCTAAACTCGTCCCTGCATTGCATTTAGTTCTGCAAAATAGAGATACAATGCAGTCTTGAAAACTATGTGAACCCTTCTGGGTAGATCTTTCTTTACAAATGTAGCATGTTCAAAGTTCTGAGTGGTGAACATCCCTCTCTTATTATACATTTCACCAAGCACCTCCGAAGAAAGATGAGCTCACTCCGAATGGTGAGCCACATAGGTTTCTGGTGCAGTAAAGAACAATTTCCATCAACTTACACCGCAGAACAGAAACCTTCAATAAAGCCCCAAGAATTTCCACCAAAATGTACCAACTACTCCCCAAATCAAAGCATTAATCGCTGCTGCTGTAAACCCCAGCTTGAATACATCAGGAAGGTCAACATACCCAGCTGCAGTGCAAAATAACAAGAATTTGGTTAAAGCCCTGATATGAGAAATCTAACAGTTAAATACGTTAAAAAAAAGGACTTCTTTCAATGTCAGTTTGTGTATATGGACTCGTGGTTTCCGAACGAGGCATTGGAATGGTGTTTTTCTATGCAACAATCTTGAAGGCGGTTTATACATACACTCCCCATACTTAAATGGAACGTTGCTTCTTTTTTTTTAACAAACAGTAGAAACAACCCGAAATATCAGAAAATGGTTTTGTTTAGATGTGGTTTTACATTAAAAGACCAAACTGGACATGTAAATAGACGGGCATGTAACACACAAGTGCTTGTGAACATGCATAAATTTGAATCTCAAGTAAAATTACCTCCATAGTAAACCGCAGACTGCCCACTACTATAATGTGTTAGTGCTCCAAAGAGATTTGAATTGTACGTCAGAGCAAGTGCTGAGAGTATAGCAGGAACACCAGCTGCTAGGTGCATGGCAAGAAACGCCGAATATAGAGCTCCAACATGTGCAGTTTGGCTTGCAAATAGATAGTGAATAAAGAAATAGGAGGCCTGAAGAACACCAAATGCTGCAGGCCAACTCAATGAGAAAGACTGAAGAACCTTTGCAACACAATTTGACATCCATGACACAATCCCGAGGTCAGTGAGCTGCCCCGCCATTCCCACTAGAATAGCAAACCAAGCTAAAGTGTCCCACGCAGACTTTTCATTCAAGCAATCATCCCAGTTCATCACTCCAAGTAGAAGAAGAATTGAAAGCCCAATCATTGCAGCAACAACACTCGACACACCAATAGCATCCCTGCAAAACAAAGTGTACAACAGTTCAACATGAAGCTATATTTTGAATAATAAACAAATAATTACACATTTCTGTCTATTTGTAAAAACAGGCATAGTGTTGCGCTTTTAAGAACTTCTGTTGCTGTTTTAGTTTCCTACTTCTAATCTTTGTTGTCACCATGCTGCCTCTTACGAAAACATGTACAAAAATTCCATGCCATACAGAATGTGACCGCAAATCGAGATTTTGGAAGCAAACGATCACATAATCCGTGCGCAGGAAGAACATAACAGTATTCCGAACAATGAAGGCATAAGTAAAGCTTACAGGACCTCAGTTTTATTTACTACTACGATAAGGCAGCCAAGGTGGCAAAGAAGGCCGCAAAGCGAGCTGTGAGTGAAGCAAGGGGTCCGGACGTATGAGGAGCTCTACCAGCACTTAGACACGAAGGAAGGCGAAAGAAACATCTATAAGGGCCAGTTCTTTTGCTGGCTTCTAGAATAAGCTGCCAACCAAATTTATTTTTTTAGAAGCCTACCAATTAAGACTTGACTAGTAGGGGGCAGCTTATTCTAGAAAATTTTGGTTTGGCTTCCAGGATAAGCTGGGTAGGGGGCAGCTTATTCTAGAAGCCCAAAAAAGCCACCAAAAGAACTGGCCCTAAGATGGCTAAGATCCGAGAGAGGAAGATGAAGGATGTTGACCAAGTCAAACGCATCAAGGACGGAGCAGATCAGCTCCTGGTGAAGGACGAGGAGATTAAGCATAGATGGCGGGAGTACTTCGACAAGTTGTTCAATGGAGAGAATGAGAGCTCTACCATTGAACTAGACAACTTTGATGATAACAACAAGCATTTTGTGCGGCGAATCCAGGAGTCTGAGGTCAAGGAGGCTTTAAAAAGAATGAAAGGAGGCAAGGCGATGGGCCCTGATTGTCTCCCCATTGAGTGGAGAGGCCTCGGAGACATAGCGATAGTATGGCTAACTAAGTTTTTCAACCTCATTTTTTGGGCAAACAAGGTGCCAGAATAATGGAGGCGGGGTATATTAGTACCAATCTTTAAGAACGAGGGGAATGTTCAAAATTGTACTAAATCCATGGAATTAAGCTGGTGAGTCATACAATGAAGCTATGGGAGAGTCATTGAGCACCGCTTAAGAAGAATGACAAGCGTGACCAAAAATCAGTTTGGTTTCATGCGTGGGAGGTCAACCATGGAAGCCATTTTCTTGGTACAACAACTTATGGAGAGATACAGGGAGCAAAAGAAGGACATGCATATGGTGTTCATTGACTTGGAGAAGGCCTACGATAAGATATCGCGGAATGTCATGTGGTGGGCCTTAGAGAAACACAAAGTCCCAACAAAGTACATTACCCTCATCAAGGACATGTACAATAATGCTGTGACAAGTGTTCGAACAAGTGATGGCAACACTGATGACTTTTTGATTAAAATAGGACTGCACCAGGGAGTTTTGAGCCCTTTTTTTTTTTGCTTTCGTGATTGATGAGGTCACAAGGGATATACAAGAAGATATCCCATGGTGTATGCTTTGTGAGGATGATGTGGTGCTAGTCGATGATAGTCGTACGGGGGTTAATAGAAAGTCAGAGCTATAGAGACAAACCTTGGAATCGAAAGATTTTGGGCTTAGTAGAACTAAAACCGAGTAAATGAGGTGCGGTTTCATTACTACTAGGCACGAGGAGAAGGTTAGCCTTGATGGGCAGGTGGCACCTCAAAAGGACACCTTTCGATATTTGGGGTCAATGATACAAGAAGGATGGATGAAGATGTGAACCATCGAATCGAATAAAAGCCGGGTGGATGAAGTGGCGCTAAGCTTCTTGTGTTCTCTATGACGAGAGAGTGCCACAAAAGATAAAAGGCAGGTTCTATAGGACGCTGATTTGACCCGCAATGTTGTATAGCGCTGAGTGTTGGCCGACTAAAAGGCGATCACATGTTCAACAGTTAGGTGTAGCGGAGATGCACATGTTGAGATGGATGTGTGGCCACACAGGGAAGGATCGGGTATGGAATGATGTTATACGGGACTGGGGTAGCACCGATTGAAGAGAAGTTTGTCCAATATCGTCAAAGATGGTTTGGGTATATTCAGCGCAGGCCTCTAGAAGCTCCTGTGCATAGCGGACGGCGTGATGATAATGTCAAGAGAGGTCAGGGTAAACCGAACTTGACATGGGAGGAGTCCGCAAAAAGGGATCTGAAGGACTGGAGTATCGACAAAGAACTAGCCATGGACATGGATGCGTGGAAGCTAGCTATCCATGTGCCAGAACCATGAGTTGGTTGTGCGATCTTATGGGTTTCAGCTCTAGCCTACCCCAATTTGTTTGGGACTAAAGGCTTCGTTGTTGTTGTTGTTGTTGTACGAGGGGAGCAAATATTTGTAAGGGTACAAATGTCAGTTAGGTGCAACCAACGAAAATGGATGACTTCTATAGTTGAAAACAGAACGACGCATACCTTTTTTTCAAATGGAATTCGTTTTAAACCCGTTGAACCTTACTTCAGACTAATAAAGGAAACTTCAGCAGAAAATTCTGGAGGGAACAAATTTCTGTACCATAAGAGCATCTCCAATAACTCCGCCTATGTTGTCTCAACATAACCGGTCCCAAGCCCGGGTAAAGGAGGAGGGATGTGATAGGCTTGGCGAGCCAACGTAAAAACTCAGCCACTTATGGAGATGAAACCCAAAAGATTTTCGTTGGGGCGTAACCCTCTCAGTGACGCGCCACATCGGAACCCGGGTGTGGTGTCAAATGGGCAAGGGCCGGGCCGTCACCCCCCTGGTGGCGCGCCGTATCTTGATCTGGATATGGTGGCTAGTGAGCGAGGATCGGGTCATCGCATCCTTAGTGGCGCGCTACATCAGCGCCCGGATGTAGTGGAAAATGAGCAAGGGTCTTCGCATTTGACTCGACGAGGGCGAAGGGTAAGGAAGCTAGCCGAGCCTAGAAGGATTCGCTAGGTAGCTGGAACATAGGGTCTCTGACGAGGAAGCTTCAGGAGCTAGTTGATGCAGCGGTGAGGAGAGGTGTGGATATCCTTTGCGTCCAAGAAACCAAATGGAGGGGACAGAAGGCGAAGGAGGTGGAGGATACCGGCTTCAAGCTGTGGTACACGGGGACGGCTGCAAACAGAAATGGCGTAGGCATCTTGATCAACAAGAGTCTCAAGTATGGAGTGGTAGACGTCAAGAGACGTGGGGACCGGATTATCCTGATCAAGCTGGTAGTTGGGGACTTAGTTCTCAATGTTATCAGTGCGTATGCCCCGCAAGTAGGCCACAATGAGAACACCAAGAGGGAGTACTGGGAAGGCCTGGAGGACATGGTTAGGAGTGTACCGATTGGCGAGAAGCTCTTCATAGGAGGAGACCTCAATGGCCACGTGGGTACATCTAACACAAGTTTTGAAGGGGTGCATGGGGGCTTTGGCTATGGCATCAGGAATCAAGGAGAAGATGTCTTAAGCTTCGCTCTAGCCTACGACATGATTGTAGCTAACACCCTCGTTAGAAAGAGAGAATCACATCTGGTGACTTTTAGTAGTGGCCAACACTCTAGCCAGATTGATTTCATCCTCTCGAGAAGAGAAGATAGGCGTGCGTGCCTAGATTGTAGGTGATACCTGCAGAGTGTTGTCCCTCAGCATAAGCTGGTGATTGCTGACTTCCGCTTTCGGATTTGTGTCCAGCGGGATAAGCGTGCCAAAGTCGCTAGAACGAAGTGGTGGAAGCTCAAGGGGGAGGTAGCTCAGGCGTTCAAGGAGAGGGTCATTAAGGAGGGCCCTTGGGAGGAGGGAGGGGATGTGGACAATGTGTGGATGAAGATGGCGACTTGCATTCGTAAGGTAGCCTTGGAGGAGTTTGGAGTGTCCAGGGGAAGGAGAAGCGAAGATAAGGATACCTGGTGGTGGAATGATGATGTCCAGAAGGCGATTAAAGAGAAGAAAGATTGTTTCAGACGCCTGTACCTGGATAGGGGTGCAGACAACATAGAGCAGTACAAGATGGCGAAGAAGGCCGCAAAGCGAGCTGTCAGTGAAGCAAGGGGTCGGGCATATGAGGACCTCTACCAACGATTAGGCACGAAGGAAGGCGAAAGGGACATCTATAAGATGGCCAATATCCGAGAGAGGAAGACGAGGGATATTGGCCAAGTCAAATGCATCAAGGACGGAGCAGACCAACTCCTGGTGAAGGACAAGGAGATTAAGCATAGATGGCGGGAGTACTTCGACAAGCTGTTCAATGGGGAGAATGAGAGTTCTACCATTGAACTGGACGACTCCTTTGATGAGACCAGCATGCGTTTTGTGCGGCGAATCCAGGAGTTTGAGGTTAAGGAGGCTTTAAAAAGGATGAAAGGAGGCAAGGCGATGGGCCCTGATTGTATCCCCATTGAGGTGTGGAAAGGCCTCGGGGACATAGCGATAGTATGGCTAACCAAGCTTTTCAACCTCATTTTTCGGGCAAACAGGATGCCAGAAGAATGGAGACGGAGTATATTAGTACCAATCTTCAAGAACAAGGGGGATTTTCAGAGTTGTACTAATTACCGTGGAATTAAGCTGATGAGCCATACAATGAAGCTATGGGAGAGAGTCATTGAGCACCGCTTAAGAAGAATGACAAGCGTGACCAAAAATCAGTTTGGTTTCATGCCTGGGAGGTCGACCATGGAAGCCATTTTCTTGGTACGACAACTTATGGAGAGATATAGGGAGCAAAAGGGCTTGCATATGGTGTTCATTGACTTGGAGAAGGCCTATGATAAGATACCGCGGAATGTCATGTGGTGGGCCTTGGAGAAACACAAAGTCCTAGCAAAGTACATGTCAACGAGGCGTAGAAGAGGCCTTAGTGAGCGTCTCGTCGCCAGCACGGCTACCATCTTTGCTCCGACGAGCAGACGCCCAGTTTCGTCCTCCTCGTGCACAAGGTGTTCGACAACTATTGCACAAGATAAAAATATCCTAAACCTGTCATGGTTCTTTTAACGTGCACGAAAGAAGTACTTTCATGGAGATTTCCGTATTGTAGATGAGCTCATGTGACTCCTCTGTTTGGGATGATTCCTCATCGGATGAGGAATATGATTTGGCTGAGGAAGAGGCACTATTTCGCTCGTGATTGCTTTGCTCGTGATCATGCACAAGAAGAGGCCGAAGCATGGCGGTTCCGTGTTTGGCCGTGAGCACACGAAGAGAACAGCTAGAGGCTCACGCAAGATTGATGGGCAACTATCTTACTCCTAAACCAGTTTTTTCAGAGAGGCACTTTCAATGCCGGTTTAGGTTTAGGATTGATTTGAAATGATTTGGTTCACATATGTATGAAATTGTGGAGCGGCTGTTGTGCGGCTGCTCTATTTTACATCACCTATTGGAGCACTAATGCCCTATTTTACATCATCTACGGGAGTTGGAGGTTTTTGGTGATGTAAAATAGCACTTTTAGGTGATGTAAATTTTACTCGAACCACAATTTGGTGCCCTATTTTACATCATCTATTGGAGTCTAATGATGATAGTTCGTTATAACTGGAGATGTCATCCAAGGGCAACTCGTCAGCACCACCGATTGTGAGCTAGACAGTCATCCCCAGTATCTTAATTAAATAGTGCCTAATTCCTGTTAGGTCCCTCTCAGTTTCGACAACTGGACACAACTACAAAGTCAGCAGAGCCAGCCATAAAAATACTTGTAATCATGTGATGTGTATGTGTGTCTGTGATCTGTTTGCTCATAAACAAATGTGACCGCAAATTACACCTTTTATTGTGAAAGCAGACCCTTTTGCGGAGTAACCGCAGCTGACATGGCATGCTAATGAGGCTGTCTTTTTACAAAATAAACCCTGATAATATCTTTACAGTGGTTTAATGCGCAACTTAAACCTCCCTCTTCCCCTCAGGCTCCTAGCCATGGATGGCTCGGTGGCGCTCATGCTCGCCGCCGCATGCCCTCTTGTCCGACAGCACAGCGCCAACGCCGCCCACGGCACTGGGATTCAGGGGCTGGCCGTTAGGGCTGTAAAAAAAAGCTTGGGCTCGTCATGTTGTTCGAGTTTGATTCGTCCCAGGCTGGATTCGAGCTTGGCTCGAGAGCTAAACAAGCTGAGCTCAAGCCTGATGTGAAGCTCACGAACCTGGCGAGCTCAAGCTTGAACGGTTCGCAAAGGCTCGGTAGAACGAGCATGCTAAACGTTTCAGCTCTTTCAGCAAATAACTGTAGGCCCAATGTTATCATACCCCTGCCACTACTACTTTATATGCACAAGTCTGGGCACCTCATGGGACTTCACTCCTGAGGCAAAGAAGCCTTTTGCAGCCCAGTAACTCATCGTTAATGCGTGTGCGTTGGAGCACTCCAGTTCATACCACATCGGTTGCTGATACGGAGCACGGCAGAGCTCCAGCAATAAATAGAGGCTTGTGTTGCTGTCATCTTGGCCAGTATACTCTAATTTGTGCCGTCTAACAGATGTGCTGGTTGAATTTGTTAAATATAAAAAATAAAGAGTTCTGGAAGCTTGTAAAGCCTTCAGCTAGTAGAGCTCAACCTCATGCCTAAGCTCACGAGCCGAGCTCGAGCTAACCTTTTGGCTCGTGATGGAAATCGAGCTCGAGCCGAGCCTGGGTGTACTCGCTCGAGTTCGGTTTGTTTACGGACCTACTGGCCATGCTCGGCGCTAGGCAGGGCCATGGAGCAGCTCACGGCGGCGCTGGACGCGTCCGTGAGCTACGAGGACGCGCACGCCAGTTTACCCATGGCATCCACAGGAGTCGAGGTGGCCACATTGTCGCCGGATGTGAGCACAGACGGTGCCAATGGAAGGCATGTGTGGCGGTGACGAACGCAGCGGTGATGGTCTGCAGAAGTCATGGAAGAGGTCCTGGGGGCTGACCCACAGCTACGCAGGGGGGCATGCAGGTCGTGGAACACGCTCGGAGTCGTCATCGTACTCGACGAAGGCATAGCCCTTCCCTTCCCCATTGCACCATGGGCGGCGAGGTGGACGGAGAGGACCGGCCGATGAGCTCAGAGGCGTCGCAGACCTCCTTCTCCGCGGTGTCGAAGGGGCTGTGACGAGGATACGGACGGCACCAGGGTATAGTCAGCAAGGCCAAAAGCTAGCCCAGCGACCCTAGCATGGCCGGACTGGCGACTCACGTCCAGCTCCTAGATGGGATGCCTCATCATCTTGATGGACAAGTCAACCAACCAGCTCACCCAACAAGCCAGGGTCCGGTGTGACCCGATAGCCCCCACCAACTTGTAAACCAACCCGAGCAATGTAACCCTAACCTGACCACATATACAAGGAAAGTTATGGGCCTCTCGAGAGGCAAGAGATTCATCTCAGATCATTCTACACATCACTAGTGAGATCTATGGTTCCTCACCTAACCCTTCAGCTCCCACCTCTGCAGCCACCGTGGCGCCCCTTGTACAACCCTAGCTGAGATGTCTCCGATATCCAGCCGGCACACTAAGCAATACATCTCAGCAGCAGGAGTAGAGTATTGCCGCTTCACGGAGGGCAAGAACCTGAGTAGATCGTTGTCTCTTGTGTGTCGCCATTCCGATCTACCACTCGTAGACCCCCGATAGTTACTGTCGGATCAGAATGCCGACATTATGTTCTCAACGCACGTGACACGGCTACACAAATAGGTGGAGGAAACAGCGATGATGTCCTTGATTGACAACTTCAGTTGAAGTCCCTTTTTTAAGTGCGTCGTTCCATAAGTCGGTTTCGCAGTCTCATCAGCCTCGTGGAAGAGAGAGGGGTTTAATTTGCACTAAACCACACTAAAGTTGTCATCATAGTTATTTAAAAAAAAATACAGCCTCATCAGCCTCGTGGCTGGTGGCTGAGAGCGTGAGGGGAAGAGAGGGGTTTGATTTGCATGTGACATGTTTGCTCATAAACTATAAGTCTTGTGGCCACTTTAAAATTAAAACATTCTTAAAGATGTGTGACTACACATATCACATGAGTTGTGTGACTAATGGTGCGTTTATCTCTTGTAAATCAATCATAAATCCGAAGTATATTGCTAGTAGGTAAACTCAGTGCAGAGAAATACTTTAGTCAAAAAGACATAAATCTTACCCAAAAATCCAGAGTGAGACTGCAAGAATCATTGTAGCAACCATGACCCATTCATTTTTTGTCACTGGGCCCATTTTCTTTAGTTTTTGAGCAGCTAATGCAGGGGCTTCAGGAGTGTCCTTTATTTCTGGAGGGAATATTTTGTATAGCAAATAAGGTGTTGCTAAAAGCGAAATGATGGCAGGCAAACTTGCAACCTTGAACCATGATATCCACGGGCTTGCAATTTTGACACCAGCCTCCTCCGCTAACTTCAAACACAAGAGATTCTGCGCAGCAGCGGTCAGAAAGAGAGCACTGGAGTTGCCAGATGCCTGTCAAGCAGCAGAAACCAACACGACACTGTTATTGGTAGTTTTAAAATTCAAGCTAAATGGTTAAGTGAAACAGAGAGAAATTATACATGCGACCACTCTAGAAGCAACACATCAGAAATTTTGGGAGTATATCAGAGAAACAGCACCACAACTTCCAAACTTAAGAAGGATTGTTGGTTGCCCATGGTTTACTTTGAAACTCAGATTTCTCCACCAAAACATCAGACATATTAAAGCATATCTTATCCTTCCAACGTAAGACGTTACAAGAATACACCATCCTTCCCAATGTAGTACCATATTATCATTATTTTAATGATTTAGTCTCAGTATTCCACTATGCATATGATCGCACCAGATCCTCTACGCACATACCCAGAAACAGCTCCAGATCACACAAAGAGCAGCGGACATTACAAAACCACACTTCAAGACCTTCATTATTAAAGGGAAGCTTAGGTAGCGAAGGTATAGGCCCTTCCCTATTATGAGGAAGATAAGTGATAATGCTTATGTGATAGATCTTCCCTATTATGAGGAAGATAAATGATAATGCTTATGTGATAGATCTTCCAGGCGAGATGGGCATACCGAACACTTGCAATGTTGCGGACTTGACTCTCTACCACCCAGAAGAAGCACTCTATGAAGATAACTCAAGGTCGAGTTCCAAGCAACCAGGGGAGAATGATGAGGAACAATAGAGGAAAATAAAAGAAGAAGAAGAAGAAGAAGAAGAAAGCAAACTTCTAGATACTTCTCAACAACAACAACAAAGCCTTTAGTCCCAAACAAGTTGGGGTAGGCTAGAGCTGAAACTCATAAGATCTCGCAACCAACTCATAATTCTGGCACATGGATAGCTATCTTCCACGCACATCTGTCCCCTCTAGTATGTTCTTTTCTTTTCTTAACCTAGCTACTGTTTTAGAGTCTTCTAGGTATAAATGGAATATTGTATCTTAAGTGATGTTTTCTACAATGTTCCAGCTATAAGTAGAATTTGGGATGTGAAGACTTCCCAAAGTCCTATAAATAGAGGTCCTGATCTCTGACTTGTGACAAGGCTATGTACACCCACTACCTATATAATAGAACTTGGTATTCTTATCTAAGATCTTGGGAGTAGATCTTGTGCTCAAGGAGTTTTGGACTAAACTCCTGCTGCCACATTGGCCTATTTGGCCTCTAGGGCGATATCTACGCAGCACATTGAAGTAGTTCCTTCAACACTTGTGTTCCACACTGTGTAGCAGCAACCAGCAAGGTGGAGTTGTTCCTCCACAACCTTGTGCTGCTTCAATTTCCCCCCTTTTCTTTTCTTTTTCCACATAGCCAACAACACGTTTATACAAAACACTCACAGACTTTTTCAGTACCAGTACCAGTTTATTAATTTGATGGTGTCCTCTACTCAGATGAGCTCTACAGCGCAACCTTATGTATAAACATCAAATATCTAAAATTGCACCCTTAATGATGGACTTTTAGACTGAATGTCCAATATAATACTCCAACAAAATTGCACCCTTAATGATGGACTTTTCGACTGAATGTCCAATATAATACTCCAACGTTGATGTTGAACTACCATGCCCAATGCAAATCAAAGCAACTTTCTGGCGCAGTCTGGAAGAATCTACTACTGACATAACCCTAATTATTGAAAAGTAGATAAAACCAGACGATAATATTCTTCTCTGCTTTGTTGAGAGGGGCCGAGCCCCTTTATATTGTTGTAAGTAAAAATATCAGCTATCAATCAGAAGGTTCCTGGTTCTCCATGTTGTATAAGCCAGAGCACCAAGAAATATTGAAGATCAAAGACACAAGAAGAAAGGTCAAATGCCAAGTCAAATGGCAACCTAATGATAAAGAGATCCAAGAAAGTATGAAGCCCATTAACCCCACTCATGCACATCCCTCATGGACCAAAGAAGATTGAAATAACCTTCCTCTTCTTTATGTTTGTAGGGGCATTTAGTTTTTTCTACAATAGACTCTTTTGCCCATGCTTCCCCTCCCCACCAGGGGTAGTGGTGGTCATTTGTACAAGGCCTTGAGCCTATAAAAGGCACCAGATGGATCATTTGTAATCTATCTCTCATTTGGAATAAGAGAGCTCTCACAACAGGCAAGACCTTGGCTTCCTTTTGAGACAACCGCTTAGGCAATCGGACCAAGTGAATTTCCCTCCGAGCCCAGGCTCGGAACGGAAACATCACGAAGAAATCTTAGCACATGTCGAGGATTCAGCCTACAACACGGGGCCGGGTATCGTAACGGTACTCGGGGGGTCCACCCCTCAACGAGATTAAGGTTCACTCGATCAGGAGGCGTGGCCAAACCCAGAAAAAAACACCTCTCTCCAGCATACGTCGACCGGTTGCACAACCGATGTGTATGCCCGTTTTTAAGGTTGATGAATGCGATGCTTGCTAGCATTGTACCACGTCGACTCGATCAACGACAAATATCTACCAAGACTCTATTCAAACTACCGATCAAATATATAGTAGACAAGACTTGATCGACAAAAAACCACCTTATGTGGTTTTTCATTAAGCAACATATATAGTACACAAGACTTGATCAACAAGCTGGTAAATCCATTCAAACTCTAATACGATCTCTAAACTAACTGGACTCTTTCTAACAAACTTGCTTAATCAATCAGGACACTGGTTAAGGGATAAGAGCAAGACTCCATGTTTGATGGGCTGGTCCACATAACATCTCTCCCTTTCTTCAAGGAACCTTGGGTACTACTAGTTGTGGAGCTATCTTGGTCGTAGTCATCAGCCTCGATGAAGAAGAGCCACGCATAATGGTGACCACCGAACATAAATCTCGTTGTGCAAAGGCCCCAACGGCGACGTTCTACGAACTCAGTTGGGGTGAGGCACCAAACTTGCCATGGCGGCGTTCACCGGGGCGGTCGACGATAGAACAGGTGCCAGTGGTGCTGGAAGTGACGGTATTGGAGTTGCGTTGATCGCGGGAGGGTCGAACGGGCCGCTCAGAAGGCTAGTGTAGTGATGTTGGAAGGAAATGCCACTGCTCATAGGCCTTGGTGAAGGAAATGGCGGTGTGGACGTCAGATGGTCGTTGAAGCTCGATGTCAAAGCGAAGACCATCAGGCAAGCCTACCGTGTACAGGTACTGTTGTTGGGACTGTGTTAATGGCTCATTGTTGCGGCACTTGAGCCATTGTTTTTAAGGCGGTAAGGCGAGGCGAGGCGCTGGGGGGGCGCCTCACTGCCTAAGCGTTAAGGCATAAGGCGAGGCGACGCCTTAGAGAGTTCTATGCAACAGAATTAAGTAGAATTTGGTAGGCATTAGGCAACTAGGCATACAGCCATACACAGCTTGCTGCTGCCTGCTGTCTTGGAGAGGCGCTGCTTGCTTGCTGTCCTGGAGGAGGGAGAAGCTGCAGGAGAGGAGGGGGAGGAGGTACTGCAGGAGAGGAGGGGGAGGAGGAACTGCAGGAGAGGAGGGGGAGGGGGATCTGCCGGAGAGGAGGGGGGAAGCTGCCGGAGAGGAGGGGGGAAGCTGCTGTAGAGGAGGGGGAGAAGCTCAGATCCAGCCTGAGGTGGGGGTGGGGGGAAACTGAAACTGGGTAAACAGCTCTCTCTCTCTCTCCCTGCTAGTAACTGTTGGCGCCAAAATAGACTTTCCCGCCCTTGTTCTTCCCTCCCAGATCTCTGTTTCCCGCCTGAACCTCCCAGCCCTGTCTAAGGCGTCCTCATTTGCCTAAGGCAGGCAGAGTGGCGCCTAGGCGGACGCCTTGGACGCCTTATGGACTAAGGCGGACGCCTTAGACACACAGGTAAGGCAAGGCCGACGCCTTGGCTCCTGGGGGCGCCCTGACGCCTAGGCGTCGCCTAAGCGACGCCTTAGGGACGCCTTAAAAACAATGACTTGAGCGCTAGAAACCTGTTGGTGTAGTCAGCGACCGAGGAAGTGAATGGGAAACGTGCCCAAGGGATTTGCTTGACGTGATGGCCCAAATTGAATGTGACAAGCCTCCTTGAACTGCTCCCATGGCCAACTGTCGAAATTGTGCTCGAGTTGTAAGTACCAGACCTGGGTGTCATTAGTTCATGCGATGTCCATGAAAAAACTGCTCGGACCTATTGAGGCAACCAAGATGATCAAGCGAGACATCATATGTTGGGAAGTCGAGCTTGTGGAAGCGGAGCATGCCGGAACCTAAACCTAAGCCAAGGTAATGGTTAGGCAGGGGCGAGGGAGGTGATGGACAGGGTGGATCCATAGATGGGTTGTGGAGGGGGGCCACGGTCATACTGGTGTAAGGAATCGGTTGGTGGCTGGAGGCTCGAAGGCGGTCGAGGCGGCAAAGATCTGCGGCTGGTGATGGTAGAGCTGTTGTTAGTAGGTGGGCGACAAAATTGGGGTGGGATTTGGGGTAGGATTTGAGCTGTAAGGTGGGGGTGCGAAGTGGCCCAGATTGATGTTAGGGGGCAGCTGGCGAGTAAGGAGATGGCTGGAGGTGGTAAAAGGGGAATGGTTGCTGGTGTTGTTTAGCAGGAGTTAGCACAGGGTTGTGTTGCGACAGCAAGTAGCCGGTTGATGGCAGGAAAGCGAGGGGTGGTTGGGGTGGGCAATCGGTGATTCCCCGCTCGAGAAGGGGGCATCGGAGACGTTGTTGGCGAGGGGGAGCACTAGGGGCACATTGTCGCCGGGGAGGAGGGCCTGGGGCAGGGAGGTGGCGTAATGGGTGACCGCTGCAGCCGTGGGATCTAGTGCCGCGGGCAAGGCTGCAGCCGTTGCTCGAGGGCCGTCACCAGCCCGGCAAGGAGCGCCTGGTCCTCTGCTCGTTGGCGCGTGAAAGCCACCAATTGCTTCATGATGCTCTTCATCTGCTCCACAGCCTCGATCTCGATTTCTTTGCCCATCGCAGATGGCTCAGGTACCAAACTGGAATAATCTACTGGTGACATAACCCTAATTATTGAAAAGTACATGAAAATAGACAACACTATTTTTCTTTGCTTGCTTTGTTTACAGGGTCGGCCCTTTTATACAGTAGACAAGAGTTGACCGACAAGCCAGTAAGTATATTCAAACTCTAATACGATCTAAACTGATTGGACTATTTCCTAAGTCCTAACAAACTTGCTTAATCAACCAGGACTCTAATTAAGGGATAAGACTCCATCATTTGATGAGCTAGCCCACATAACAGAGTCAAATTCCAGTAATTATCAAGAACCGTTAATTAATACTCCCTCTGTCCCAAAATAAGTGTCTTAACAAACTTGCACTAAGGTTGAGACACTTATTTTAAGACGGAGGGAGTAGTAAAAATATATAGACTCCATGATCACAACTATCTGTAGACCGTGTAATTTAACCCATTCAAACAACACTAGTACAGCCTACATGTATCAAGTTCTGCCCCTGACACAGCGTTTAACGCAGGTAGCTATCACAAGCATACTAGAAAAATGCCATGCCACATATTTTCCAATAGTTTCAGAGTGAATGTGCTTTCAAGTATAAGAGTGACCCAGAACGTATGCTTCTGGATGCAATGAGGAAGCAAACAGAACTCTTGATTAATAATAGCAAGACAGAAATTTTCGCATAAGAAATTAAATCTTAGGAGTATAATAATTATTACTAAGATCCATCCCCATAAGCAATATAGTATAGAGATAAAATGGTAATTACTTATTCTATCAGGATATGAGAAACAGAACATGATCCTAGCTATGAGCGCATATCACGGACTCAGCGGTCTCGGGAAAAATTGATGACCATCTGGGCAAAATGCACCTCCAAGATTACAAGGATTCATCTGTAATATCTTAAATTCGTAAATAAAAAGCGCAGCCTTTTGGCATGTGCATCAGTAAATTGTAGTATACCTGCAGCTGAGACTGCACAAGGTAGGCACCCAGTTTCTTCGCTGATGGATCATTCGGCTTGCTGCCGGCCGATAGCGACAGCGACTTGACAATGGGAAGGAACACCCCTCCAGCCCTCGCCGTGGTGCTGGGCATGGCCGGCGCGATGCATGCCTCACTGATGGTGAGACCGTAGGATAGGCCCAGAGTGCTTCCACCCAACCACTTGACGAAGTAGGTGGCAACGCGGTCGCCGAGGCCGGTCTTGACGAACCCCCGTGCAAAGAAGAAGGAGATGACGATGAGCCAGATGACCTCGTTGGTGAACGCCCCGAACGCCGCGGTGAAGGGGAGCGTACCCGTGGCCACGGTGGCAGTGAGGCCGAGGAATGCCCACGCGCCGACGGGGAGCGGGCCGAGGACGAGCCCTGCGATGGTGGAGAGAAAGATGGAGAGGAGCTGCCACGCCTGCGGAGTCACCTCGGGGGGCCGCGGCGCCAGGAATCGCACTGCGAGGCCGACCGCGATGGAGGCGATGAGGGGGAGCAGCTTCGCGCCGGCCGAGGCCACGGCGGGGGCCGGCGCCGGTGCGGGCTCAGTGTTGGGGCTTGAAGCTTGGGTGGCGGACGCGGAGGCGAGGAGAGGATGGAGGTGGCGGCGAGGGGCGAGGGAGATGTGAGGGGAGATGGGGCGGCAGAGGGAGAGAGAACTAGTGGAGGGCTGCAGCTGGAGATGGCGGCGGCGTAGGTGGTTGTGAGGAGTGGGGAGGGGGAGAGCCGGGCGGTGGGACACCGCGAGGTGTAGGCGCTCCATTGGCGCCCGGCTGTGCACGGCGGCGCGAGCGGCCGAGCGGAGGAACCGGGGGTCGGATACTGGTGGCTGCGGCCTCCGGAGAGCTACGGGTGAGATTGGTCTATACGGGAAAGCATAATCCGTTAGGGTTCTGTACAGTGTAGACACTGGCCCGTCGTGTCAGCGTCTTAGTGTGCATTTTGCGCTTTTTTGTTCTGTTTTGTGGATGAGAGTTAACTGCATACAAGTACCACATTTGTGGCTGGGTTTTCATTAATTTTTTAGCATATCAGTGCCGAGCTTAGGGCAGCCCGCAAAAATCAGACTAACTCTAGTTTGAAACTTTTTTGAAAGCCTAACTGACAGATAGGACCCGCTTGCAAGGATGACATGGCGGGGAGGCATGCCAACTACGCCCGCGAACCTTGTGTGGTGGACCGCGTCTGAGCCTTCTTTCTCGCTCATATCACGCGGCGGCACTAGTGACGAACGGGACAACGGTCAGCTCACCAGCCATGGCGCGGCCGCTCGGCCCGCATCCTCGCAGAGTGGCAGCGCCTGAGACAACATCCTTCACCCGCAGCGCGCGGTAAGAACGGCACCATCCAAGGCGAGGCTCTCCCCGGCTAGCAGCGACACGACGCTCGTTGACCCTCTAGAGTGCAGCCAACAATGGTGCGGCAATGCTCATAGGCGACACACATATTGCCATGGCCATCGGCCGACGCACGCTTGGCGGGACCCCCTCGGCCTCAGATACAGCGTGGGCCGCCCCGCCACCGACGCACAATCGCCCATGCTCACACTCAGCTTGGTCCTCGGCCATGTGCCCATGTCCAGGCTCCTTGATTGAGCCGGTGTGCGGCGCAGAACGCCCTCCAGCATGCGACACAACGACGCGGGCCTCGGTTCATCTCTAGAAGACCAGGACCAGTGGTGACTCTCTTCCTCGCGACACGAAGATGCCCGCGACGGTGTCTTATTATGGAGGCGTCGGCGACGCCCTCGGGCTCCAACGCGATTGAGACTCAAACCTTATACGTGGTCCAACCAAGCCAAACCGGCCCGCCGAGCCGAGCTCGCGCTGCTGCTCCTCCTCAGCGTCGGTTCGTTAGACAGCTCAACCTCAGCCAGCAGTGCAACTCGCTTCGCGACACCGCAACTCGCACGGCCAGCGCGAGGCGCATAGGCAGGCGAGCAAGCCAATAGTGCATGACGACGACCACCTTGCCGGAGAGTCCGTCGCCTGCCCGGGGTCACGCATGACACACACCATCTGCGTGGGGCAAGCCGCTCCAAGGACGAGAGCGGCAGTCGGCTTGCTCGCGCACGGCGTTGCCAACCGTCGCGCTGGCCGTGCGAGTTGAAGCCTCCAAATTTTTTTTGCTCGCCCGTGTCCAAGTGGTTGGACTTGGACGGAGAAGGAGATGAGCCAGACATTTCGGGTCAGCCCTGCAAGCTGGCCCCACCGGTTAGATTTCCTGTCAAAAACGGGGTCAAACAAGAGTCAATCCGATTTGTTGCAGCCTGCCCTAACTCGGTACTGATTTGCAAAAAAAACGGGAACCGGTGCCAATTGGTTACCCTAGCCACAAATGTGGTACTTATTTTTTTTTCATATGATTCAGCGAACTGAACCAGGTTCCACTATCGAAGATAACGGAACAAGAGTGTATCAAATGTGTTCATAAGGTCGCTAGAGTGTCACCACTGCCAACTACAAAGGCGAAGAACAAACCACACTCTCACAGGGTCCAACATGCCCCAAAAGCCACCGCATGCACCGCTAGTGGGGAGAGTGGGGGAGTCACTACAAAAAAAAGACACATCCATGACAGTATGGCCCGAACGAAAACTTTTTCTGTCATGGTTATGACACTTCTATGACGATAATTGTGATAAAACACGTATCATCATAGATGTGGTGGGCTCCTACTTCCATGACAAAAAATTATGATAAAAATGGGCTTTTCGTCCTGGGCGGGCCGGAGATGCACCTGCATGACATTATTTGGGCCGTCCATGACGTAAAAAATCGTGGTAGAAGTGAGGGCGACGAAAATTTCGGGGAGTTCCTGGTTACGGTGGGTGGTCGGAGTCGAGCGATGCAGTGTGGTTTGTGCGTTTCTCTCGTACGCGTGTGTGTGCGAGGCGTTGGCTAACTAAACTCGAGCGAGGCATTCATTTATTGAACCCGAGCGATTGCACTAGCTACTACTGAACACGAGCGATCGACCCCTTCACGTTAACTGAACCTGAGCGATTCCTTCGCTGCTAACTGAACCCGAGCGATTTCCTCGTTGCTGCTGCTAACTAAATCC
Source organism: Thinopyrum elongatum (assembly GCA_011799875.1). NCBI lineage: Eukaryota > Viridiplantae > Streptophyta > Magnoliopsida > Poales > Poaceae > Thinopyrum > Thinopyrum elongatum. The sequence continues at coordinate 350,323,340 of CM022303.1, forward strand.
GAGCGATCGATCGCTGCTGCTGCTTACTGAAGTCGATCGAGCCCCCGTGCGAGATATAGCCAGCCGGTGTGTTGGGTTGCCTCTGGATGAATAGTGCATGTTGTTGCCGCGCATGTGATACGTAGAACGAGTCGAGACGTGGTAAGTCGACCTAGCCGGTTGGTTGGTTGTGGATGAATAGTTCCCGGTGGGGGTTGGATGAACAGGACCCCGTGGTTCCGCTGGATGAACATGACCCCGAGGAGGCCACCACACCCCGGCCGATTGGAGGTGGATGAACAGGACCCCGCGGAGGCTGGATGAACAATAGCCGATGGAGGCTGGAGGAAGTCGACGGTGGATGAACAGTAGTCCGTGGAGGCTGGAGCGAGGCAGTAGATGGTGGATGAGCAGTAGCCCGTGGAGTCCCGTTTTGCGGTACGCCACAACCTTCCTGATGAACAGGACCCCATTTCGACCTTAGGCGGTTGGAGAGAAGTATGTTTCCTCCATTTTGCGGTACGCCACATGTGATGCCCCCGATTCAATCGTACACTAATCATACACGCAAGTGTGCACGATCAAGATCGGGGACTCACGGGATGATATCACAACACAACTCTAAACACAAATTGAAATAATACAAGCTTCATATTACAAGCCAGGGGCCTCGAGGGCTCTAATACAAACGAGTCAGCGGAAGCAACAATATTTGAGTACAGACATAAGTTAGACAAGTTTGCCTTAAGAAGGCTAGCACAAAACAGCGACACTGATCGAAAAGGCTACGGCCTTCTGCCTGGGAGCCTCCTAACTACTCCTGGTCGTCGGCGGTCTCCACATAGTAGTAGGCTCCATCGGGCTACCCCTGATGCATCAAAGGAATGGGTTGTATCTGTGGACTGAACTGCAGAATGCCAAAAGAGAAGGGAAAGCCTAGCCTATCGAAGACTAGCATCTTGCAACATTTAGAAGAGTACAGAATAACATATTATAATTAGTAAGTATGTTGTAGCATTAGCGCCCAGAGATCCTTTCTCGACTCCCTGCGAGAAAGCAATCCCGTAGCCATCATATCCATTAAATGCCTCAGCATCCAGTTCTAGTTGTATCGATCGGGATACAACTCCGAGCGTCCGTTACCATGGACACGACTATTTGAATAGATAACTTCCCTGCAAGGGTGCACCAACTTACCCAACACGCTTAATACCCTCCCGATGAAGAGGACCCCGTTTCGACCGTAGGTGATTAAAGAGAAGTTCATTTCCTCCGTTGTGCGGTACGCCAGATCCCCCCCCCCCCCCCCCGGATGAACAAGATCCCGTTTCAACCGTAGGTGGTCGAATAGAAGGCCGTTTCCTCTGTTTTGCGGTATGTCAGACCCCGTTTCAGCTGTTCCATCCAAGACGGTTGGATCCTGATGAATAGGACGCATTCCTACCTAGTCGGTTGCCTCCCGGTGAACACAACGCTGTTTCTCCGTTTCGACCCAGCTGGCTGGCTGGCGATGAACAGGACGCCATTGCTGTACGCGTTCGAGACCCCGCCCGTATGTATGTATGTGGCCATATTTTTTCTCGTGTGGCTGTACGTACGTATACACGATTTAGACGGGGCTACCTGAACTGCTTCATCGGGGTACGACACGTGCCACTACTTACTCGGCCACGATTCATCCTTGCAGAGAGACTGATCGACCAGTATGTACGTACACGTTCGCGACCAGACACACAACGCTACGTACGCTTCGACCGGGTGGGCCCCAGCTGTCAGGGAGGATAAGGACGCACTTCCTTGCGTGTGAAGATATAGCTGCTGGGTCCCAGCTGTCAGGGGGATCTTTTTTTTCACGTAATAAGGAGGAACTTTCCTTGCATGCGACCATGGACCTCGTGGGTCCCAGCTGTCAGCCTCTCCATGTACAGTCCTCTTCCAATGACTCTTGTTTGTTGACCACGCTGCGCCGAGCGCACAAAGGCGGTGGACGACGGCGAGGCCCTGAACGGGAATGACCCAGAGGTGGGGAAGATGCGGCAATGGAGTTGTAGACGGAGAGGAGAACGACGTACGAGGGTTGACTGGTTCGGTGCGGCCTGGGGCTGCAGTCGGCAGAGAATAACAGGAGGGGTAGAGGGATGGTCTGGCCGGCGATGGGGTAGCGCTTCGCAGCGAGGCGTGAGAAACAGCGCCGTTGGCCGCGGAGACGGGAGCAGGAGATCTCGCCGGCGCTGGAGGAAGAAGACAAGAGATTGAAGATGCATGTCGGCCGTTGGATGTACATCCAACGACTACAGATGTCAGAATCATTTGTTGACTAGGTTGACAACGCCTTCCGTAGGCTTCGACCTATTGGCCTACATGTCAGCCTCCTTGCATGCGAAGATATAGCTGGTGGGTCCTAGCTGTCAGGGGGAGGAATAAAAAAATTGTCCATAATAAGGAGGCACTTTCTTGCGTGCGAAGATGTAGGTGCTGGGTCCCAGCTGTCAGGGAGAGGAAACATTTTTCTGTGTAATAAGGAGGCACTTCCTTGCGTGCGAAGATGTAGCTAGTTAGTCCAAGCTATCAGGGGGGGAATAATATTTTTTCGCATAATAAGGAGCCAGTTGCATGCATGTGTCCATGACCTGGTGCGTCCCCACTGTCAGCCTATCCACGAACTGTCCTCTTCTGATGACTCTCGTTTGTTGACCACGCAGCGCTGAGCGCACTAAGGCGGTGGACGATGGCGAGGCCCCGGACGGGAACGAGCCGGAGATGGGAAGACGCGGTAGTGGAGTCGCAGACGAAGAGGAGTATGAGGGTTAACTGGTTCTGGTGCGGCATGGGACTACAGTCGGTGGAGAATAACGGGAGGTGTGGAAGGGGTGGAGGGATAGCCTGGCCAGCGGTGGGGTAGCGCTTCACCGTGATGCGTGCTAAGCAGAGCCGCTAACCGCCGGAGGCCAGAGCAGGCGGTCCTGGCGACGCTGGAAGAAGAAGACGAGAAACTGAAGATGCATGCCGGCCATTTGATGTAAATCCAATGATTATGGATGTCAGAATCATTTGTTGACTAAGTTGACAATGTCTTTCGTAGGCTTCGACCTATTGACCCATGTGTCAGCCTGCAAAAATGTGGTTGCATATTTAACCCATGTTTTCTATAATTTACAGTCCATTTGCTGGGCTGGATGAACAAATAATGTAGCGTCTATGTGGCTCATTTTATATTTTTCTAAGAAATCACAACCCATTTGCACTTTCTTGAAATACACGAATTTGCTTGGCTTATTGTAAATATAATGTTAGTTTAGACAGAGCAATTGGTATCAAAAAATAAACCGGGGATGAGCATTTCATTATATATAAAATTAGCTAATTAGCGGGTTATTGCTCAAAAAAAATGAGTGCATTATTATTACATTGATCCTTAAATCTTCGCAAGCTTTTTTTAACAAATTAACTTCCCCTTTATTCATTGGTAATCAAGCTTACATCTTTAATTAGCAGGGGAAGAAGTTCAGAAGGAGCATTATCTATACATTCATTACACACCGAAATTCTAGCAATCCTAGCTAATTCATGAGCAACCAAATTAGACTCTCTAGGACAAAATTCAAAAGCTATAGAGCTGAAATCACAAGCCAAATGGTATGAATCATCAACAATGGTCGCCGCATCTCCACCATATTGGCCATCCTTATTCATAATCTCCATAAGTTCCTGATTATCCTAGTTGACGATTAATCTATTACACCCTGCTATCCTTGCCAAATTTAAACCAAATTTTAGAGCCATTGCCTCAGTAGTTAGAACATCATAACATGAATCAATGAGCTTATTCCCAGCTACAATCATATTTCATCTATCATCTCGGACGACTGCTCCCATAGCCCCCTGTCAGTGCAACAGACCCTGGGTCCATTACACAGACCGTGCACAGGCCAGAGAAAAGATTACAAGACCAATATCGGACCAAGCAAGGAGGATCAGTTCCTTTGGAGGATCCGAATACAAGTTGAGAAGGCCAAGGCGAGCCAGAGGAACGAGGCATCGCTAAGGGAAGGGCCTACCTTGCCGGGCAGGCGAGCCTAGCAGGGTTGGGTTTCCCCCCGGAAGCAAGCTCCCAAATCGTCCCGGCAGGCCTGCCGGGGCTGGCGGAGGCAAGCCACTCCACCGCTCCACCTCACAAGCGACGCAGGTCAATAATCGAAGCGGTGTCAAGCTCCAAGGTGACTAAGTGGCTGCTTTCTGCCACATGGCGGCCACTTCCTACAGGAAACACCTCCATATGACACCCGTCTTGAGATGTGTCAAGCAAGTAGGCGCGAAGCTGGCAAAACAGCCCGGCAGGGCCTGCCGGGCAAGCTGTGATGTGACATTGAGCGGCGCATTTAATGTGCTCTGTCAGCCTGCAGAGTTAGATATGATAGCACTGTTAGCTATCTAATCAGTACACAAAGACTGATTTGCCACTGTGGTGACCCCTTTATCTATAAAAGGAGGCCCATGGCGACCATAGAAAGGGTTGGATCCTCGCATATCCATACGCGCGTAGCCACTCTCGTCCCCTGAGCAACCTTGCTGGGCGAGTGTGCTACGTTCACCACCATTATCTACCATCAATCCACCAAAGCAGGAGTAGGGTTTTACGCCTCACGGCGGCCCGAACCTGGGTAAAGACTGCCCGTGTGATCTCTGCCGTGCTGCGTGACGCTTCTTCGCTCTTTGTGCAACGTGTCCATCCCCCCGCCGAACCAAAAGGGGCTGATGGCCCCATAGGTGGCCGTGGTTTCCCACGACATCTTTGGCGCGCCAGGTAGGGGGATCACTTGCACGAAACCGAGAGCGTACGCTGCGCGCCATCTTCATCGACATTTTCATCGTCGACGGCGTCATCGACTATGGCGCCCAAGAGGAAGCCCGGAGCTGCAAATCACCCGTCCACCTCGAAGGCTCCGCCGCCCGCGATCGCCGACGTCGCGGGGAGTGCGAGGGCTCGCGAGGGTGTGGATGTTGCGGGGGACGTGGTTGGCATAGGTGGCGGCGTCGCCACCTCCCTCATGGCCGAAGCAGGAACGGGAGGTATCGGGGAAGGACAACATCAGCAACATCCCGACGGCCATGCTCCACAAGGTACGGACGGAGGGGTCATTCCGCCTGAACCCTTTCTCCTCGCCAACGGGCACAGCCGCAGTGATGATGCTCGCTCTGGGGTGAATCGCAACCCTTCGGCCGCCCCCGCTGCGGGCGCGACCGCAGGGCACACGCCACCCCCGGGGTGGGCTGACCCAGCTACTGGGCCCAATGGAGCCGCTGGCCCTCAGACGCCTCTGCCGCGTCACCATGCAGTCCAAATGGCTGGTTCACAGCAGCAAGGGCGTGGCGCAGTCGCCACCGGCAACGTCAGGAGCCGAGCGACGCTACGATCTACATCGTCATCACCTGTGCCAAGCACTGCCTCAGAGGCCATGGCGCGAGCCCAACTGCTGTTGAGATTTCCACCGGCGGCAGACCAGATGGATGAGTGGCGAGCCACCATCCAAAGTTTGATTGGTTTTGCCGAGGCGGAAGGATCACAGCGGGCCGGACCGCCACGGCCTTCCCAGGCAGCAACGACAGCTCGTGCGGCTGGTCGTGCGGGAGGGGCCACCCTCACGGTGCAATCCCCACCACAGCAAGCCGCCCGGGAGCCGCAAGTCCAGGTGCCCGATGACATCTCGATGGCCTCGTCAGATCCTCGAGCGCGTCAAGGCCGACAGCGTTCCCCGAAGGGCAGGCAAAGGGAAGGCGCGCGCTTCATCGACGAGCGGCGCCGCGATAACCCCCGCCAGACCAATGGGTGCGATGGCCCCGACATCGACGAGCCCACGCTCGGAGATGGCGGGTGCCTGCCTTTCAAGGTTGGGTGCCCTGCCTTCACCCGTGAGCTGCGGCAAGTCCGTTGGCCGTCCACTCGCACGTTCAAGCCAGAGCTACCCGAGAAGTATGGTGGGAGACTAAACCCGGCAGAGTTCTTGAGCATCTACACCATCGCTGTTCAAGCTGTCGGGGGAAGAGATGAGAAGGTGTTCGCCAACTACTTCCCTTTGGCCCTCAAGTCAAAGTGAGGTCTTGGCTAATGCACCTGCCGGAGAACTCCATTTCGACCTGGGCTGACCTATGCCACGAGTTCATTGGTGCCTTCATAGGTGGCCATCAAGAACCAGGGCGGCCCAGCGACTTGCAGCTTCTCCGGCAGATAGAAGGAGAATCTTTGCGGAAGTACTTGCAGAGATTCAGTCGAGTCCACAGAAATATCCCAGATATCCACCCAGCTGTCGTGATAGCTGCCTTCCAATCCAACATGCGCAACCGCAGGATACGTTCAAAGATGAATGTTCGGTTGCCCAAGACTATGAAGGAGCTCTACACTTTGGTGGACAAGTGTGCTCGGGTGGAGGAGGGGAGGAAACTTCCTGGAGAGGAAGATTGCGTCGACATCGACTCAGAAGATGATGACGAAACCATCAGTAAGAAGAACAAGAACAAGAAGCACAACAAGAAGCGCAAGGATAAGACAGTGATGGCTGTTGAGGGGTCAGGCACGCCTAGTACCAGCAAGAAGGCCAAGGCTGAAGCCCCCGGCAAGGAGGCTACCGCATGCGCTAACTGCCGGGCGGCGGCGGCTGCCGAGAAAGCTGGGAAAGGTGATGGGTCGTACTGTAAGATTCATCGGACCAAGGGCCATGATCTCCAGGAGTGTTAACAAGTTGAGCAGCTCGTCAAGAGACAGAAGGCTAAGTATGAGAAGTGTCATAAGAAAAAAGGTCAGAATGGCGCTGGCGGGAATGGCCGGGGTAGTGAAGCAAATCGCCCCGGCAAGGCTCCTCGGAACCAAGGGAAACCCGCCAAGGGCCGAGAGAAGGAGGATTGCAGTAATGAGAGTGATGGAGGGAATGAAGAGGAAACCAGTGAGTAGGAATTCCAGAAGGCCACTAATGCCCTGTGCATTGACGGGGGTGCATCTTTGCACTCCTCTCACCGCCAACTTAAACAGTGGGCGCGCGAAGTCAATGCCATGGAGCCAGCGGCAGATTCTCGGAAGCCGCTCAAGTGGTCACGCACGCCCATCATCTTTGATGAAGATGACCACCCCGACCGCATTACAGCGGTAGGGTGCTTGCCGTTGTTGGTCTCACCAACAATTCGCAACCTCAAGGTCACAAAGATGCTGGTTGACGGCGGGGCCGGGTTGAATCTGATTTCCCCAAAGGTTATCAGCAAACTCCAGATAGCAGAGGAAGAACTTAAGGCCACAGGCACGTTTCAAGGAGTCAATCCCGGCAGGAGCCGTCCTAAGGGAAAGGTTATGTTGCCAGTGACATTTGGAGGGGAGTTAAACTACAGGACTGAGAAAGTTGTGGTTGCTGTGGTTGACCTCCCTCTGCCGTACAACGGGATCCTTGGGCGCCCGGCCCTGGCCAAATTCATGGCAGCATCCCACTATGCCTACAACACCTTGAAGATGCCAGGGCCGATGGGCACCATTTCCGTTTCGTCGGACAAGAAAGACGCAATTATTTGCGTGGATAAGATGTACCGGGACTCGGTCGTGGCAAAGGTCGCGGAAGCCATAGTTCCCGCCAAGGAAAAGCATAGCAGAGGCACTGGCAAGGAACCCGGGAAGCATACCTCTATGGAATGTGCCGCACCCGTTGATGACACGCCAGAGAGTTCCAACAGCAAGAGATCCAAGGCTACTCCACCCCAAGAGACCCGTTGATGCACTTATTAAGGATTACATTGATGGGTTGCCTTTTACCGTTGCACATGATAGTTTTGATGAATATAATATGCATGTGCTTGCTGCTCCCACTTGCAATTATTATGAGAGAGGGACTACAACTCCGCCTCTCTATGTTTCCAACACGATAAAATTGTAAGAAACTGCTTATGCTATGTATTGGCCTTTACTTGATGTGCATGAATTGTTCTTTTATGACATGCCGATGCATAGGAAGAGAGTTGGACTTTGTCATTGCATGACATATGTTGCTTTGTGCTCACTACTAAATTACAAATTGTTGTTAATTAAAATTGGCTTTGATATACCTTGGGATCCGGGTGGATCCATTACTTGAGCACTTTATGCCTAGCTTAATGGCTTTAAAGAAAGCACTGCCAGGGAGACAACCCGGAAGTTTTAGAGAGTCATTTTATTCTATTGAGTGCTTTTATAAATTCTAAAAACAAAAAATATAGAGGGGAACTTTAAAAACTTTTTCAAAAAAGAGAAGCGATTGGAAGGTTATGCATTGGAGAAGTGAGGGTCGACCTTGAACACTTGTGTTCATGCTCATGGAAACAATGTAGAATTTTTCATGGAAGTTTCTCACAAAAATAATTATCCCCTTGTACAAACCCAATGTATTATAAAAATAATGTGCCAAGATTTGCCTTTAGGATGATTAGATTGCCTGCTGGTATGTGCGGTGCAAAAACAGAAACTTTGGCTATAGTGCGTGATTTTACATTTTTTACTGGAACATAAAAATTTTCTGAAATTTTTACACAGTACTGCTATGCAAATTGTTTATTTTTTCCTAATGCTTCAGAATTTTTGGAGTTACAGAAGTATGGTCAATGTTCAGATTACTATAGACTGTCTTGTTTTTGACAGATTCTGTTTTTGATGCATTGTTTTGCTTGTTTTGATGAAAAAATCGATGGGGAAGTTATAATATAGTAGCTATAATGCAAAAACAAAATATGAATGGGTTTTTAACAGTACTTAAAGTAGTAATTTGCTTTATTATGCTAACGGACTCATGAAGGTTTTTGTTAAGTTTTGTGTGGGTGAAGTGATCAAAGATCGAGGAGGTCTCGATATGAGGAGAAGGAGGAGAGGAAAATGTTCAAGCTTGGGGATGCCCAAGGCACCCCAAGTAAATATTCAAGGATACTCAAGCGTCTAAGCTTGGGGATGCCCCGGAAGGCATCCCATCTTTCTTCAACAAATATCGGTATGTTTTCGTCTTCGTTTCGTTCACGTGATATGCGTAAATCTTGGGGCGTCTTTTGTGTTTAGTTTTCACTTTTCTTTTATGCACCATGCTGGTATGAGATAGTCCATGGTTGATTTATAGAATTCTCATTGCACTTCACTTATATCTTTTGAGTATGGCTTTATAGAATGCTTCATGTGCTTCACTTATATCATTTGAAGTTTGGATTGCCTGTTTCTCTTCATATAGAAAACCGTTATTCGTAGAATGCTCTTTTGCTTCACTTATATTTATTAGAGCATGGTCTTTTGTAGAAAGAATCAAACTCTCATGCTTCACTTATATCTATTTAGAGAGTCAACAGGAAATGGTCAATTGCATGGTTAGTCATAAAATCCTACATAAAACTTGTGGATCACTGAATAGTTTTGCGATATAGAGATGGTATACGTGGGAGGTACTACCAGATGATCGTGTTTAGTAAGATATTGGTGTTAAGGTTTGTGATTCCCGAAGCATGCACGTATAGTCTCTCATTATGCTATAAAGGTGGAGCATGATTTATTATTGATTATCTTCCTTATGAGTGGCGGTCGGGGACGAGTGATGGTCTTTTCCTACCAATCTATCCCCCTAGGGGCATGCGTAGTAGTACTTTGCTTCGAGGGCTAATAAACTTTTGCAATAAGTATATGAGTTCTTTATGACTAATGTGAGTCCATGGATTATACGCACTCTTACCGTTCCGCAATTTGCTAGCCTCTTCGGTACCGTGCATTGCCCTTTCTCACCTCGAGAGTCGGTGCAAACTTCGTCGGTGCATCCAAACCCCGTGATATGATACGCTCTATCACACATAAGCCTTATTATATTGTCAGCGTGCGACACCTATGGGACCCTCAAGGAATCCCTTTACGATTCGGCAGGGGGAGAGGTATGCGCAAAGAGCCGAACCAACGATGGACGCGGGGCGATTTTACCCAGGTTCGGGCCGCTAATCAGCGTAAAACCCTACTCCTGCCTTGTTTTATTATCAGTGTTCTTGAGCCCAGGCTCCAGGAGCGCTTGCGATGAACTGTATGTTCAAAGAGCAGCTACGCATGCAGAATGGGCCAGAAGATCCTCTTTCCTGTAGCAGTTGCCTTGGGCCTCCTTTTATATGCTCAAAGGGGTCACCACAGTGGCAAAATGTATATACATTGAGGTGTAAAGTAGCTACAGGGTTATCATACCTAACCACTGACGGATTAGGACGAACGCATTTAATGTACCGTGAGGTGTCCGTTTAGGTGTCCTCACTTTCTTGGGGACGGAAAAAGGGGCCATCCCATCAGCACCGCTTAAGCTCTCCTCCACTGGCGCGTCGCCACGCATCCAAAGAAGGACCCAGAATGTCGGGCTCGTTGCTGTGCCAGAGTGGTGGCACAGCAACAGAATCTTGCCGGGCGCCGGACCTTGCCGGGCGCCGAATCTTGTCGGGCGCCAAACCTTGCCGGGCTTCGCAGACCACCCCGGCAAGATCTTGCCGGGGGAGCTGGCTTTCAGATTCTAGCTCTCCTTATCTACTGATCCTCAGATCTTTAACTTGAGAATTTCTCTGGTAGCCTGAGTCAACCTCGAACTGTTCCCTGACAAGCCTTGCCGCGAGTATGGCTACAACTGCCCGTGCACAAGTACGGGGTACTAATGGCCCAATACTTAGTACACCGACAGGAGCCCCCGGGCCTAGGCCACACACGAGTGCGAGGCGTTGTTGGGCTAGGCCCAAACAGTGCATGGCCACACGAGGTAGGGAATTAACCGCTCGTAAATATCTCGTTTACTGTGCCCCCCACTACGCGCGCTGAACGCGTGACATGGGAAGCGTGCGTCAAAGGCTGCAACTGCAATGCGCCTGCAGAGGCGCATTCACATTGGGGAGTAAAAGAGGCGGCCTCGCACCTTCCCCATAAAAAGGGAAACTGCAAAAGGCACAGCCTGTTTACCTCCCTGTTCTTCTCGATCTTTTCACCGCCATTGTCTTCCTCCTCTCGAGCTCAGAGCAAAGCCTTCCCTCATCCGCCCGTCGCCTCCACGCCCGCTCCATCCCCGGCTTCCGCCCCTGCATCCGTCATGCCGCCCAAGGCCAGCAAAGGCAAGGGCAAGGAGACAAAAGCCGACGTCCCGGAGAGCGAGCTGGCGAAGATGCGGAAGAAGCATGTCGTCTTCGCCCCGTCGCTTGATGCGAAAGCTCTGAAGGGGCGGTACCAGTGTATGTGGGCGAGGGAGACGCAGGCTCACCCCGCCACTCGCGTGATTCCAGGTTCTTGCTCCAAGAGCGGGTCAGACAGATATCCCTTCTTTGCTGCTTATTTCTATTGCGGGCTCTGTCCCCCATTTTCTGACTTCTTCAACGACATTATGTACAGATACGGCTTCCATCTTCTTGATTTCACGCCGAATGCGGTACTGTGCATGTCCATCTTTGCCCATCTTTGTGAAAATTTTGCCGGAGTGGTTCCCAATACTGCCCTTTTCCGCCACTACTTTTTCCCTCGTATCCAAAAAGGGGAGGCCCTCTCTGGTTCTATTGCCTGGATTCCAAGGGCTTGGAATAAGGAAATATACCCAGAAGGGGTTTACCGCGAGAAGTGGGACGAATGGCGGGCTGAGTGGTGCTGGATCCAGGAGGCAGATCCCCATCCGTTCTGTCTGCCCCGACAGCAGAAAGCGGTCCGCGGCAGTGGCTGGAGCGATCTCGCTGCTGAAGATGAAAAACTCACAATCGCCACCACCAGGATCCTTCGCCTGAAAGCTGCCGGGCTAATAATGGAGATGATTGGCTTCGATTTCCTCTGCCGCCGCATTGCCCCCTTGCAGAATAAAGGGAGACCAGCTTGGGAATACCGAAACGCAGCAGACGTCATGAGATTGCGCCCCGGACTGAACAACAATTTGACTGCTATGCAACTTGGCGCTTTCCGTCAAAGGCTATTCCAGCGCGACAACAAGCATCGGTTGCCGGCAAGGATTGTCCCTCTGTGCAACAACTCTGCCCTGGGGTCGATTATCGCCACCATGCCACTGTTCAATGCCCACAGTCTCGACGCGACATGGGTTGAGCCATCCGAGGAAGAGGCACAGAAGTTCTTTGATAACTTGATGGAGAGGGCCGTCCGGGAAGAAGCAGACCTCATCCGAGCCACCACCGACGAAGAGGTGGCATACATCGCCACCAGGGCGGAGGAGGCGAATCTTGCCGCGGAGGCTGGCAGCGTCGGCTTCACAGAATGGGAAACCAGTGACACAGAGGTAGTGGTGGAAGAAAATCCTGCCGGGAAGGACAAGGCTGCCGGGGGACAGAGCAGTACAGCCGCTGAGAGCTCATCTGACGAAGGGGCGGCCAAAGAAGAACCGCAAGAAGAGATTCCAGCCCCGAAGAAGACAAAGCGTGTTCTTCGAAAAGCTGCATCTGGCATCCCGGCAAGCCATCCTTCCTCGAGCAGCGAGGCTCCTGGTAAGGAAGCGGCCGGCAAGACTGCGCCGCAGCAAGGAGCTCGACAGCAACCTATGCGGCGTGCGAGACCCACACCAGCGGCAACTGCTGAGGCGACAGGGGTGTCTCGCACTACCGCACCGGAGGCTGAGGTGGCGGAAACACGCCAACTCCCCGTGCCTGCTACAGCCAAGCGACCTAGGACCCCTCCTCCGCCTCCCCACACAGACACTGCAATAGAGGTCGATTTCGACATCTCCGGCTTCAGTCCGGAGCGAGAAGAGGAAGAGTGAGTATCTTGCCACAGCCTTTATCTTCCAAATTCTGGATCAATCTTATTGACTTGCTTGTATTGTCTCTGCAGTGATGCAGAAACCTTGGCGGAGAGGATGGCGAAGAGGGCAAAGACTTCCACGGGCGACGAGCCCCCGGCAGGCTTCACGAGCGCGCCGGAAACTACTACCATCAGCCCGGATCTTAGTCCTCGACGCAGCCCCCAGCGCAGCCCCTAGTGTAAGTTCATTACTCTTTTTCCGTTGGGGAATGCTGAGGTTCCTATCCTTGCCGCTGATATCCTTGGGCTTGCAGGAGAAGGACAGCAACAAAGGGAGTTATCAGGAGATACCCTTGTTGCGCCACCTCTGTCAACCACATCGCCCTCAAGCGCATCCCCAGCAAGAGATCACACCGACGAGCTTGTCTTGGTTGAGGAGGAGCCGACAACCATGGATACTGGCATCCTACCCCCGGCAACCGAGGTTGCCGGGAGGGGCGAGGCCACCTCTCGACAGCCCGATGCAGGTAACCAATTGCCTCAGTGTGCTTGCTATTCTGTCCTTTATCTCTCTTTCTTTTGTCTTCTTGAACTTCAATCTTGATCTCATTCTGTTTCTCTCCCTTGTCTTTTAGAATTCCCTGAGATGGAACACATGGACATCGACGCTGTCATCGAGGAGACCGCCAGGGATGTTGCCGCTGAAGCCGACAAAATCGCTGCCAGCGAGGCCGCCATGGATGCCACCGTAGAAGCAGGCGGTGCTTTTGCCGATAAGGCCGCCAAGACTGCACAGGAGGAACCGGCCAAGGAGTCTACTGAAGAGGGCGGCAAGGAGGCTGGTGACCGTACTGACGGCATTCCTGCCGTAGGAGCGCCAGGCGCTGCGCCGGCCACGGAGCCCCCTGCTACTGGTGAGGCGGTTGCTGAGGATCAACCGTCAACATCCGAAGGCCCCTCATCCAGCAAATATCTCAAAGTTGGCGAGAACCTGTTTGTCAACTTGCCGGGGACGGCAAGCATTGGGGCACCGGCCGAAGGAGAAGTCTTCGATGAAGAAGTCATCGCCGCTGCTGGGCTTGAGATTGTTGATGATCCAAGCGCCAGCAGTGGCAAATCTGAAGAGGATCAGCTCCTTCAGGCCATGGGCGAATATTTCCGCAAGCTCCAGGCACTTCACCGTGCTCGGAAAGAGAAAGCAGATTCCAGAATGGCAGTTGTCAAGGCGGCCGAAGCAGATTTTCAGAGGCGCGTCGAACAAATGCAAGTCTGGTATGCCGAGGCCCTCCAAGAGTTGACTGCCAGCCGGGAGCAAGTGAGCCAAAACTGGACAGAGATCCTCTTGAAACAATCTGACATGGAGAAGGCACAAGAGGAAGCTACGCAAAGAATTGTTGCTGAAGATGCTCTCGTGACGGCGCGTCGCATTGCGCTTGATGCTCACGAGGAAGACCTTGCCGCACGTGAGCAGGCGCTCGCCACCAAGCTTCACAGCAAAGATGAAGACATCGAGAAGCTTGTCGCGCGGTGGACCCAGGAGCTGGAGCAGAAGCACAAGGAGGCGCTCGAAGCTCTAACTGTAGATCACACCGGCAAGCTCAAGGAGGCCTTCGATGCTGCCAAGGCTGCAGAGGCCGCCAAGAATGAGCTGAGCGACAAAGTCAAGAAACTGGAAGTGGATCTTGAAGAACACGGCAAGGAGCTCTCGACGCTCAAAAAAGACAGGGAAAAAACCCTCCACACCCTGGCGGAGATGCAAGTTGCCATGTCTGACAAGACCAAGCAGCTCTCTTCAGCAAATGACGCCATTGCCGATCTGGGGCTGAAGCTGACCACGTTGGAGAAGTCTCTCAAGGACGGCAGGGCCCGCGAGAAGGCCCTATGCAAAGATCTCCAGGAAGAGAGGAACCTGCTCAAGAGCGCTGCCGCCGCCCAAGTTGACTACGAGAAGGGCGTGCAAATCTGGACTGAACGCCTCGTCGACGCTGCAGAGAAACTCACGGCAGAACTGTCAACCATGGGCCTGTCAAACTTCAGATATTCCTCCGAAGAAAGGATATCTTCGAGTGCCAGGTTGACAATGTTCTTCGAAAGCATCATTGATGCTCTGAAGCTGCTTCAGTCTAACCGGGCGACCCAACTGGCCAACGAATGCCGCCAGCTTTGCCGGGCCGTCCTCCGCAAGGTACTCATCAAGGTGGTGCACAATAATCCTGGCATCGACCTCACCAACGTGCTCGGCCGTCTGCCAAAGGACGCAGACCTCAAGGCACTTGAGGAGCTTGTCGCGCCCATCCTTGAGAATGTGGATTCAATCAAAAGGGTCAAAGGCCAGCGTAGAGATTAGCTACTCCACCTCTTCTTGCCGTCGCCATTCCATGCGAAAGACAATTAAGTCTTAAGTTAGAACTGTGGCAACGTATTAGTGTAATATAACTCGCTTATGTTTGGGTATATGTATGCTATCTCCCTTGTCTGATTCCTTTATGTATGGAGTTCACCCTACGCTTACTAAAAAACTTGCCGGCGCACAACCTGCCGCGAGCGCTGGGTGCGGGACTTCAGCAGCCTGCTGGAGGTGCAGCGGCCGGCAAGGCTCCTTGGCGTTCTCAGTGCAGCCACTTAAATCGTTGACCGGACTCTAAACAAAATAAGGGCGCAACCGATTACGACAAGGGTTCTTTCGCGTGCAGGTTTTCCATACAAAAGTCGAAATCATCCAAGGAAAATAACTTTGCAATAAAGGAAACTTTCCCTAAGTTTTAGAACTTAGCTTTCTGTCGCTGTCCTTCCTCCGGTGAGCGTCAATTCTGAACGTCGCCAACTGGTACCCATATCCTCCTTCCCCCCCGGCAAACGTGCACGCGAGAAAAAGAAAGAAGAGAAAATAAAGATATGAAACCTTGGCGGTTCGTTAGAACTTACCGGAAGCAAGTGTCATACAACATCTTAGACAAACATGCATATATATATATAAACATGAAAATCAATAAGGAACTACACAACACTTAAACTTAGTCATCTGGGCTCAGGGTCTGCGCCTGGCTTTGTACAAAGGATTACATGCCTTGCCGGCAAGACTCGTACAAAAAAAGGGGGTTGCCGGGGGCCCCCGGCAACCGCGCCTTATGGGTAGAACTTGCGAAGATGTTCGATATTCCAGGAATTGCTCACTGGAACGCCATCTTCGGTCTCCAAGTGGACAGCGCCAGGCCTGGTGACTCGTACTACCCGATAAGGGCCTTCCCACTTCGGCGTCAACTTGTTTGAATTCTTGTGGACTGAATCCGCCGAAGAACAAGGTCGCCTTCCTCAAGGCTTCGGGCATGAACTTTGCAGCTATGGTAGTGGCGCAAAGCTTGCTGGTAGCGTGCAGCTCGCATAGCAGCCTGAAGACGATTCTCCTCAAGGAGCACAGCGTCATCTTGCCGCAGTTGCTCTTGCTCAAGCTCATCATAAGCGAGCACTCGAGGTGATCCGTATGTGAGTTCCGTGGGGAGAACTGCTTCCGCTCCGTAGACCAGAGCGAAGGGTGTCTAGCCGGTGGCTCGATTTGGTGTCGTTCTGATTGACCAAAGAACCGCCGGCAATTCATCAATCCAGCGTCTTCCACACTTTCTCAGCCTGTCAAAGGTTCTGGTCCTGAGACCGCGTAGCACTTCAGCATTGGCCCTCTCCGCTTGACCGTTGCTTCTCGGGTGAGCAACAGAGGCAAAACAAATTTTGCCGCCAAGGTCTTGGACGTACTGCATGAAGGTGCGACTTGTGAATTGCGTGTCGTTGTCAGTGATGATCCTGTTGGGCACACCGAAATGGCAAACTATCCCTTTAAAGAACTTGACGGCTGATTGTGCTGTCACCTTCCTCACTGCTTCCACCTCCGGCCACTTTGTGAACTTGTCGATAGCAACGTACAAGTACTCAAAGCCCCCGGTAGCACGGGGGAAAGGGCCAAGTATGTCGAGCCCCCAGACCGAAAATGGCCAGGAGAGAGGGATCGTCTGAAGAGCTTGAGCTGGCTGATGCGATTTCTTCGAATGAAACTGGCATGCTTCACATTTGGTTACTAGTGCAGTCGCATCCTGTAGAGCGGTGGGCCAAAAGAAACCTTGCCGGAATGCTTTCCCGACAAGTGCTCTTGATCCTATGTGAGAGCCACATATGCCTCCATGTATCTCTGCCAACAGCTCTAGCCCATCCTGCCGAGGAATGCACTTCAATTTCACACCGTTTGGTCTCTTTCTGTACAGGACGTCATCGGCGAACTTGTACATAACAGACCGACGGGCTACTTTTTCCGCTTCTTCCTGTTCCTCAGGGAGTTCTCCTGTCTGAAGGAAATGGACAATGTGCTGCACCCATGCTGGAGCCTGGGGCTCGACAGCTAGGACTAAAGGCATCTCCTCTGCCGGGGGAATGTTTGTCTCGACGGCAAGGGCCTGAGCCCCTACTGGAGCCTGTTGTTCCCCGGCAGGCATGTCGTTGATCCCGGCAAATTCCTTGCCGGCGGCTCCCGGGAGCTCTGCCGGGAAGTACTGACCAGAATTCAACTTCCTTCTCTTTTCTTGCCGCATTGATGGCGCCATGGATGGTTGAGTCAAATGGAGCACAAAAGTTCCTGGTTCCACAGGCAACTTGAGGGCGGCACGCTTTGACAGGTTGTCAGTAATACTGTTCTCGGCACGAGGGATGTGCTCCATTTGCAGACCGTCAAAGTGCTCTTCCATTTTTCTCACTTCATCCACGTAGGCCTGCATCAATGGACTCTGATAACTCTTGTTAACTTGCCCGACGACAAGCTGTGAATCGCCTCTGATGATGAGCTTTTTGATACCAAGGTCTGCCGCGATCCTGAGACCGGCAAGCAAGCCCTCGTACTCCACAGTGTTGTTCATCGAACTCTCCCGGGGAAAATGCATTTGGATTACGTACTTGAGGTGCTCTCCGGTGGGTGCGACAAGCAGCACGCCGGCACTGGCGCCTTGCAGCGAAAAAGCCCCGTCAAAGTACATACCCCATTCCTGATCGATTTTCTTGCCGGGGAGAGTTGTTTCTTGAACCTCTTCGTCTGGCGTTGGGGTCCATTCCGCAACGAACTCCGCCAAGGCCCTGCTCTAAATTGTCGAAGTGCTTTCAAACTTAAGGCCAAAGCTCGACAACTCCAACGCCCACTCCACAATCCTGCCGATTGCTTCTGGATTTCGCAAAATCCGTTGCAACGGGAAGCGAGTGACGACGGTGATTCCATGTGCTTGAAAATAATGGCGCAGCTTCCTTGAGGCCATGAGGAGGCCGAAGAGCAACTTCTGCACGCCAGAATATCTTGACCTAGCTCCTTGCAAAAGAGAGCTAACAAAATAAACTGGGCAATGCACCACCTTTTTCTTCTGCACTGGTTCTTCTGACTGCACAAATCCTGTCTTGCCGGGATCAACCCTTGTCGGGGAAGATCCTGCCGCGTCGCCTGACGGTCCTGCCGCTGGTGTTGCTTCCTCATCAGCTTCTCTCTGCGCCACTAACGCAACACTAAGCACTTGATTTGTTGCTGCCAAATAGAGCAGCAACGACTCTCGTGGTTTAGGCGTGACTAGTGTCGGCGGAGAAGAAAGGTATTTCTTCAAATCTTGCAGCGCAGCCTCCATCTCCAGAGTCCATTTCATCGGACCTGCCTTCTTCAAAATTTTGAAAAAGGGCAGGGCGCGCTCAGCAGATTTGAAAATAAACCTGCTTAGAGCAGCAACATAGCCGGCAAGACGACGGACATCCTTGACGCGTCTTGGTGCTTCAATCTGCTCAATAGTTTGATCTTGTCGGGGTTCGCTTCGATTCCCCGTTGATATACAAAGAACCCGAGAAGCTTGCCGGAAGGAACACCAAACATGCACTTCTCAGGATTGATCCTTAAGTTGATCTTGCACAGATTTGCAAATGTTTCTTCTAGATCTTGTATGAGCGTCGCTTTGTCCTTGGTTTTGACCACTATATCATCCATATATGCCTCTATATTTCTATGGAGCTGAGGCTCAAAACCAATTTGGACCGCTCTGGCAAATGTAGAACCAGCACTTTTCAACCCGAAAGGCATTCATATAAAACAATACGTACCACATGGGGTGATAAATGCGGTCTTTTCTTCATCTTCTTTTGCCATGAAAATTTGATGATACCCTGAATAGGCATCAAGGAAGGACAGTAGATCACAACCAGCGGTGGAGTCCACAATCTGGTCGATGCGTGGCAAGGGAAAGGGATCTTTTGGACAGGCTTTATTGATATCCGTATAATCGATACACAACCTCCATTTCCCATTCGCCTTGCGCACTACAACCGGATTGGCCAACCAGGTTGGGTGAAGTACTCCTCTGACCAATCCTGCCGCCTCCAGCTTCCTGATTTCTTCGGCAATGAATTCTTGCCGCTCCAAGGCTTGCTTCTTGACCCTCTGCTTGACGGGCCGCGCGTGAGGACAGACAGCAAGGTGGTGCTCAATTACCTCCCTGGGAACACCGGGGATGTCAGATGGTTGCCATGCAAACACATCGACATTCGCCCGCAGGAAGGCAATGAGCGCACTTTCCTATTTGTCATCAAGGGTGGAACTTATGGTGAAAGTTCCTCCCGTTCCGTCCTCTTTGACGGGCACCTTCTGGTCTCTGGTGGAGCGGCCTTGGATCTCTTGTTCTTGCCGGTGGAACTCTCTGGTGCGTCCTCAACGGAAGCGCAACACTCCGAGGAGGTGCGCTTGCCGGAGTTCGTGCCAAGATTCTTGCCGGTCTTCTTCTTCCCCCCGGGAGTTCCAGCGGCAGGAGCAGATGCCTTGACGGCAGGTGCTGCAACTGCTTCCCGGTAGAGTTGGTCGGCACAGATGAGCACATCCTTCTTATTTGAATGGATAGTAATGACACTCAACGGCCCGGGCATCTTCAAAACATTATACGCGTAGTGTGATGCCGCCATGAACTTAGCCAGCGCTGGCTGACCAAGGATCCCATTGTATGACATAGGGATCTTGGCGACATCAAACACTACCTTCTCAGTCCTGTAGTTGAGGTCGCTACCAAATGCCACCGGTAGCGTAATCTTGCCCTTTGGCTGGGTTCTTCCTGGATTGACCCCTTGAAACGTGCCCGTTTCTTTGAGATCTTCATCAGGAATTTGGAGCCTCTTGAGCACATCCGGTGAGATTAGGTTCAGCCCAGCCCCACCGTCAACTAGCATTTTCGTCACCTTGAGGTTGTGGATTGTTGGTGAGACCAACAATGGCAAGCACCCGACCGCGGTTGTGCGATCAGGGTGATCCTTGGCGTCGAAAATGATAGGCGTGTTGGACCACTTCAGGGGCTTACATGCATCCAGCGATGGCTTTGTTGCATTGACTTCTCGCACCCACTATTTGAGCCGACGGTGGGAAGAATGCAACGAGGCGCCCCCGTCGATACACATGGCCTCTGTAGCTTTTTGGAATTCTTGCTCACTGGACTCATCATCTTCTTCATCATCATCTTCTTCTTTGTCACGGCCTCGAGCAGGCCTCTCCCTCTGTTGCTTGGCCTTGCCGCGGCGACCCCCTCGGCCACCGCGCTTCTTGCCGGACCCCTCAGCACCGTCATGGGCCTTCTCCTTATCTCGCCTTTCATACTCAGCCCTCTGCTTCTCGACAAGCTGTTCAACTTGCCGGCAGTTTTGGAGATCGTGACACTTGGTGCGATGGATCTTGCAGTAGTGCTTGCCGGAGTTTTCCGACTTATCGGTAGCCGCCAAGGCCTGGCATGAAGAGCACCCGGCAAGTTCCTTGCCGGGGTTGTCAACCTTGGCCTTCTTGGCGGTGCCGGGGTTGCTGGATTCCTTGACAGCAAGCACGGCCTTGCCTTTGCGCTTCTTGTTCCGCCGCCGGCCTTTCCTTGACGGGGTTGCAGCGTCATCGTCTTCTGATTCGCTCCCCGCGCCAACAGCCTCGCCAGGGAGTTTCCTCCCCTCTTCAGCTCGGGCGCACTTGTCGGCCAAAGCATAAAGCTTGGCAATACGCCTGACTTTGTTCATTGCCAGCTCTTCCTGCATTCTGCGGTTACGCATGTTCTGGTGAAACGCGCTAATAACAGCGGCAGGGTGAACGTCAGGAATATTGTACTGCACCCGGCTAAATCTCTGCATAAACTTGCGCAAGGGTTCGCCCTCCTTCTGAGGGATGATATGCAAATCACTCTCTTGGCCAGGAGCTTGGTGGCCTCCGACAAAGGCGCCAACAAACTGATGGCACAAATCTGACCAAGAAGAAATAGAATTCTCCGGCAGATGCATCAACCACGACCTGACGTTGGGTTTGAGTACCAACGGGAAGTAGTTGGCAAGTATCTTGTCATCTCGGCCCCCGACAGCCTGCACCGCAATGGTGTAGATGCTCAGGAACTCTGAGGGATGAGTCTTGCCGTCATATTTCTCCGGGACCTCTGGCTTGAAGGTTCGGGAATTGGGCCACTGGACTTGCCGCAGCTCACGGGTAAACGCTGGAGTCCCTACCTCGTAAGGCAAGTCACCTGCGTCCCCTGGCGCAGGCTCATCGACAGCCGGCCCTGCGCGCTTATCAGATTGATAGCGCGCTTCCCGTCGCCGCTCGATGGTGGTTCGAGCGTCCTCTTTGCCTCATTCTTGGAGAACTTGACGCTGGTCGCGGCGCATCCGTGGATCGAACGACGCCGTGGAATCATCATCACGGCGATCGACCCGATGGGTTGTCGACCACCGCTGGTGTCGCGGAGGGGAGTGCACCGTGGTTGCACCACCTCCGGTTTTATCCACATCGGCTCGCGCCGGATCGATGGGCCGCCGCTGTGAGGGCCCTGCCTCCTGTGGTCCATCTTTGTTGGCGAAGCCGATGAGGCTCTGGATAGTAGCTCGCCACTCCTCCATCTTCTCCAGAGCAGGAGGGAAATCGAGGAGCAGCTGCGCACGTGCCAAGGCTTCCGCTGGCGTAGGCGGCGGCGACAGGTGCGAGGTACGTGAGGTGCTCTGACTCCTAGCCATGTTAGAAGGAGCACCGTCACGGTCACACGACCGCGCACCACCTCCGCTGGCAGCTTGGTGTGCATGCTGGGCCCGCGCACCTTGGGATCGATGCGCATAAATCTTTTCATGGGGACGCCCTGAACCACCAGCACCATGACGTTGCTCATCGTGCACGGCCTAGGAAGGCCGTGACGCTGGCGCCGGCGCGGGAGCCCCAGAAAGCATCCTCCGATCTCTGGAATTCGTTGTGCCACCCGTAGGCAACACAGCTCCATCTCTGGATCCAGCGGCGTGTGGGTTGCCGCTGCAGCTGCGAACGACACCGCTCGCCTGGCTTGGATCGCCGGAACGCCGTGGAGGCTCTAATCCTCTTCCTTCTGCACCCACGCCATCGCCCGTATGCGAGGGCACAGGTAAAACGGACGTGGATGGTTGCGCCGTTGCGGCGCTCTTCTTCTTGGGTGGCATGATGAAGATGATGAAGAAACTAAGGCGCCGATCACTGGATCAGGTTCACACAACCTACGACCCCCCTACCTGGCGCGCCAAAGATGTCGGCGTGCGACACCTATGGGACCCTCAAGGAATCCCTTTACGATTCAGCAGGGGGAGAGGTATGGGCAAAGAGCCGAACCAACGATCGACGCGGGGCGATTTTACCCAGGTTCGGGCCGCTAATCGGCATAAAACCCTACTCCTGCCTTGTTTTATTATCAGTGTTCTTGAGCGCAGGCTCCAGGAGCGCTTGCGATGAACTGTATGTTCAAAGAGCAGCTACGCATGCAGAATGGGCTAGAAGATCCTCTTTCCTGTAGCAGTTGCCTTGGGCCTCCTTTTATATGCTCAAAGGGGTCACCACAGTGGCAAAATGTATATACATTGAGGTGTAAAGTAGCTACAGGGTTATCATACCTAACCACTGACGGATTAGGACGAACGCATTTAATGTATCGTGAGGTGTCCGTTTAGGTGTCCTCACTTTCTTGGGGACGAAAAAAGGGGCCATCCCATCAGCACCGCTTAAGCTCTCCTCCACTGGCGTGTCGCCACGCATCCAAAGAAGGACCCAGAATGTCGGGCTCGTTGCTGTGCCAGAGTGGTGGCACAGCAACAGAATCTTGCCGGGCGCCGGACCTTGCCGGGCGCCGAATCTTGCCGGGCGCCGAACCTTGCCGGGCTTCGCAGACCACCCCGGCAAGATCTTGCCGGGGGAGCTGGCTTTCGGATTCTAGCTCTCCTTATCTGCTAATCCTCAGATCTTTAACTTGAGAATTTCTCTGGTAGCCTGAGTCAACCTCGAACTGTTCCCCGACAAGCCTTGCCGCGAGTATGGCTACAACTGCCCGTGCACAAGTACGGGGTACTAATGGCCCAATACTTAGTACACCGACATATATCTCCCTCAAAACAGCCACCATACCTACCTATTATGGCCTTTCCATAGCCATTCCGAGATATATTGCCAGGCAACTTCCACCGCTTTCATTTTGATGACTTAAGCATTCATTGTCATATTGCTTTGCATGATCGTAAGATAGCTAGCTTGATATTTCCATAGCTTGTCCATTTTTTGATATCGTTGTTACGCTAGATCATTGCACATCCTGGTACACTGCCAGAGGCATTCATATAGAGTCATACTTTGTTCTAGGTATCGAGTTGTAATTTTTATTTCTTTTGAGTTGTAAGTAAATAGAAGTGTGATGATCATCATTATTCATTATTAGAGCATGTCCCAGTGAGGAATGGATGATGGAGGCTATGATTCCCCCACAAGTTGGGATGAGACTCCAGACAAAAAAAAAAGAAAAAAGAAAAAAGTGAGGCCAAAAAGAGCCCAAGAAAAAGAAAGAAAAAAATGAGAGAAAAGAGAGAAGGGGCATGCTAATTCCACACTTGTGCTTCAAAGTAGCACCATGTTTTTCATATAGAGAGTCTCCTATGTTGTCACTTTCATATACTAGTGGCAATTTTTCATTATAGAGTTAGATGCACACACACTTAGTTTTCATGTTGAGCTTTCATACACTTATAGCTCTTAGTGCATTCGTTGCATGGCAATCCCTACTCCTCACGTTGATATCAATTGATGGGCATCTCCATAGCTCGTTGATTAGCCGCGTTGATGTGAGATTTTCTTATCTTTTTGTCATCTCAATATTTACCCCTATCATCATACTCTATTCCACCCATAGTGCTATATCCATGGCTTGCGCTCATATATTGCGAGGGAGTTGAAAAAGCTGAAGCGCGTTAAAAGTATGAACCAATTGCTCGGCTTGTCAACGGGGTTGTGCATGATAAATACTTTGTGTTAAGAAGACAGAGCATGACAAGACTATATGATTTTGTAGGGATAACTCTCTTTAGCATTGATATTTTGAAAGACATGATTGTTTGTTGGGATGCCTGAGTATTGATGTCTTTATGTCAAATTATAGAGTATTGCTTTGAATCATTCGTGTCTTAATATTCATGCCATGATTAGATATATGATCAAGATTATGCTAGGTAGCATTCCACATCAAAAATTATCTTTTTTATCATTTACCTACTCAAGGACAAGTAGGAATTAAGCTTGGGGATGCTGATACGTCTCTGTCGTATCTATAATTTTTGATTGTTTCATGCCAATATTATACAACTTTCACATATTTTTGGCAACATTTTATATGATTTATCGGACTAACCTATTGATCCACTGCCTAGTGCCAGGTCATGTTTGTTGCATGTTTTTTGTTTCATAGGATATCCATATCAAACGAAGTCCAAACATAATAAAAATTGACGCAGAATTATTTTGGAATATTTGTGATTTTTGGGAGGTGGAATCAACGCAAACAGGGGCACACCCCAGGGCCTAGGCGCGTGGTGGTGGGTTGTGCCCTCCTCGTAAGTCGGTTGGAGCTCTACTTCGGTCGCAAGGAAGCTTATATACAAAAAAAATCGTGTTAAAATCTCAGCGCAATCGGAGTTACGGATCTCCGGGAATATAAGAAACAATTTTTGGCCAAAAAACAGGAATGTGAAACAGAAGAGAACAGAGAGACAGATCCAATCTCGGAGGGGCTCTCGCCCCTCCGCCGCCATGGAGGCCATGGACCAGAGGGGGAACTCTTCTCCCATCTAGGGGGGAGGCCAAGGAAGAAGGAGGAGGAGGGGGGCTCTTCCCCCTCTCTCCCGGTGGCGTCGGAACGCAGCCGGGCAATCATCGTGTGACAGCGATGTACTCCAACAACTCCGTCATCTTCACCAACATCTTTATCACCTTCCCCCATCTATATTCAGCTGTCCACTCTCTCGCAACCCGTTGTACCCTCTACTTGAACATGGTGCTTTATTTTTCATACTATTATCCAATGATATGTTGCCATCCTATGATGTCCGAGTAGATTTTTGTTGTCCTACCAGTAATTGGTGAATTGCTATGGTTGGTTTAATTTGCTTGTGGTTATGTTGCTGTCCTTTGGTGCCCATCATATGAGCGCGTGTGTGGATCACACCATAGGGTTAGTTGTATGTTGATAGTACTATGCATTGGAGGGCAAGGGTGACAGAAGCTTCAGCCTACCATAGAAATTGATGCATACGGGATTGAAGGAGGACCAATATGTATCTTAATGCTATGGTTGGGTTTTACCTTAATGAACGTTAGTAGTTGCGGATGCTTGCTAATAGTTCCAATCATAAGTGCATAGAATTCCAAGTAAGGGACTACATGCTAGCAGTGGCCTCTCCCACATAAAAACTTGCTATCGGTCTAGTAACGTAGTCAATTGCTAAGGGACAATTCCGCAAATCCTACCACCACTAATCCACACTTTTTTTACTAAACTTAATTGTTTCTTTATTTAAACATCACCTAACTTTTTTTCACGTTCTTTATTATCTTGCAAACCTATCCACACCAACAAAGTACTTCTAGTGTTATTCTTGTTCTAGGTAAAGCAAACATTAAGTGTGCGTAAAGTTGTATCGGTGATCGATAGAACTTGAGGGAATATTTGTTCTGCCTTTAGCTCCTCGTTGGGTTCGACACTCTTATTTATCGAAAAAGGCTACAAACGATCCCCTATACTTGTGGGTTATCAACCATCGCCCCTTTTTAACGAAGCACACGGGTGACATGCAATGGCGTAATTAGCCGCTAGAGCCTGCACTGATTGCGCAAGCTTTTGTACGCAATGACCAGGATTTTCGTTGCCTTGGAGTAAAAAACAACTAGGATTTTCCTTGCCAACTTCTGTTAAACATTTATTTTTATAAGTTAATAAGACGTGGGATATTTTTATAATGTATATATAAGTTTCTATTAAATATACGATAATAATAATATATGTATGTATAATATAGTTAGAAGGGTAAACATAAATTGGACCTGGCATTCTTATTCTTATATATAGAAAAATAGAACAGAGATATGTGTTTTATTCAAAAAAGAAAGATAAATTGGGCTGTCGATGTTTAAGAAAAAAGAAAACCTAGGTTCGGAGGCCCATAGGCCGGTAGAGACATGATGGACCTCAAAAAATAAGTTGAAACTACTGTGTCAGTATGTCGTGGGTTGCGCGTGTTAAAAAACAAAACCTAGGCTGGGCAGGCCACAACCCAACTGATACTTGTTCACCCTCTGAAAAAATTGATACCTGCTACATCCCCGATACACCTAAAATAAAGCTCCCCGATGACAGTCTTCATTGTAAATTTATTTCGTTTATTGACTAGGTTGACAACCCATGGGACTCAACGTCAGTATACAATTAGGAGGAAGCTTTTTTCCAATGAGGCACTTGCTTGCGTACGGCCATGGACCTGGTGGGTCCTGACTGTCAGCCTCTCGATGTATAGTCCTCTCCAGATTCCTCTCGTTTGTTGAGCATGTTGACAATGGCAGACGGCGGCGCCGCGACGAGCGCACAAAGTCAGAGGACGATGTCATGGACTTGGATGGGAACAAACCGGAGCCGGGGAAGACGCGGTAGAGTAGTGGAACAACGCGCCTTCATTCTTTCAAACATACCGCAGTAGCCCAGTGGCTACAACCCTCTCACCCAAAGTTGTACTGCTCAGGTTTGATTCCACCTGCTGCATTTGAAAAATCTCTATTTTCTTGCCTCAGCTATTACTGGCATGTGGGTCCCGCCATGTCATCTACACGCACCACCTCCGCCACTTTCCAAAATTTCCTCCCTAGTTTACCCATTTTTTCGCACACTCAACATTGTCTGGGTATTTTGAAAATAGCATACCTTTTTAACTGTGCATCATATGAAGATGTGATATACATGAATGTTGATCAGCATGATGTTAACTTGCTGTTAGTTCTATTTTCGACCATGAATAAAATTTCCAACATGCTGTTATCCATGTTTAAAAAGGGTGTGTTGATATAAATGCTCTGCCTCTGAAACATGCAGTTTCTTATCTGAAACTGAAACTTGCAGTTTCTTCTCTGAAAATCACTTGGGCAGATAGCCATCGCCGGAGGTGGATTGGATGTCGCGCTTCTTCAATCCCCCGGCAGTGCGAGGGGGGAGAAGATGAAACTTCCATCCCATGCTGGCAGTTGGGGAATGGAGCGAACTGGATTTAAGAGGGGGCAGGGGGCACAACGCGAGGCAGCGCCGCCGGCCCCTGGGCGACAGTAGGCAGTCCGTCCGCACTGCAGGTTTGAGCGGCGGGAGAACAAGCAGAGGGAATACTAAAGAAGCACATCAGACATGATTTTTTTTTCAGTGGATGTCTCTCGATGGCGTATTATTTTTGTTAACTTGCCTCTGCACGATACAACTTGTATTTTTAGCCTCCGAGTCCGTGGCGGACCAGCAGCCCATTTGCTAGGCGGGCCAACCTACAGAAAACAACACTTGATTTTTCATCAAGGCCCAAAATAATGCAGTACTATGTTTTTTTGGAGGCCGAAAACATTATGGAGGGGGGAGACTAAGCAAAAAGATAAAAAAAAACTGATGCGCCGTTGCTACCCTAACAAGTAGGTGACATTCTTCTCGGGACGAAGGTGTGCCGTGTGAAACTCACACGTCACAATCCCACAGTATACATTCTAACAAGTTCACACACAAGTACAACAAAAAAGGTAAACCTTCAGATCAAACTCAGGCTCACAGGATACGTTCATATTCATAGCCAACATTCACAACCAACAACTCAAAAGATTCATATATACACAAGTTCAGCATGTCTATGCATCCAAATGTTTGATAGAACACAAGTCAATATTCATAGCTAACATTCACAAAAAGATTCAGATATACACAAGTTCAGCATGTTTATGCATCCAAATGACTGAGAGATCACAACCAATATCATCCATCGACACACTTTAATTACCTAGGGTATAGTCTGGTAAGTGGTGTTCACTCGGTGGTACTTCTTGCTAAAATTAAAGCTTGTCTGAGCAAACTTTCGAGTACATAAGAGGCAGCACGGACCATCTGAACTTTGCTTGTAGGTTTATCCTCATGATAGTGGCCTCGATGTCGCGAGAGGTTTGAGCATCTTGGCCATTACTTTCATCCAACTAGTTTACTGGCTCATCTTGGTCATGTAGCTCGCCAAAATCCTACATTGCAGACATAAAAGGAGGCGGTCGACAAAATGAACCACCCAAAGGTTTTGTGCAGTTCAACAGAAATGGAGCATCCCTGGCGTGCAGACTGGTTAAGTGCCATATGAATATATGCGTCAAACAACTTGTCTGGAATCTTTAGACTCCATGGCATACAGTTCGCTACCATGTGCCGATAACCAAAAAGCGTAAGTTGGGACCAAAGACTATGGACTGCGTTTTTCTGGGCTACTCTGGCACTTCTTCTTGTCAACATTGATGCTTGTCTGAGTGAACTTTGGGGTGCATAGCAGCAACATAAGTATCTGTCCATCGGATCTTTTTGTGCAGTTCTACTGAAATCAGCCAATGTAATGATTTGCCTGCGAGTTCAGGCTCCAAGTTACTCCTTTTATGAAATCGGACAAAAGTAGCACAATACCAAATTACCAATAGATATGACAAAGCACAATAATCAGGATGAAGCACTACAAAAAAAAACTCACTTCCATGATGATACGTGTTTGTCACAGTAGGTCATATTTTTTGTCATGCATGTACATCCATGACGATTTTATGACAGAATCAAGATAGTCATACCTGTGTTGTCGTAGAAGTGTTCCATGACAATACCAAAATTATCATCATGGAAGTGTCCACTTCCATGACGATAAATGGCGCGTCATGGAAGTGCTTTCGTCAAGGGTAACCGACACGGGGCATCCACCGTAACTAAGCTATCGGGTTTCGGTTTGGATCCGCTAACCCGTTAACAGCCCGGACCAATGGGGATTTTCCATGTGGAAAATTATCATTGGCCGGAGGAAACATGTATCGGCTCCACGGTGGGCCACATGTCGTCCATAAAATGGAGGAGACTTGCCTATGATACGTCGACACATGGCAGGGCCCAACAGAGGCCCATATAGGTTTAAAAGGCCGGCCCAGTCAAAGGCCCGTATGATTTACTCAGATACTAGTGGGCCAGCCCACTAACGGCCTGCTTAAACATGGCCCATTTACGGCCCACCGCCAGATCTGGCATGTTAACTGTTCACCGAGTATTCGGGCCCAATTACAGCCCAGTGAGATTTCGGCCTGTTAGAGGCCCGATGTAGACATGGGCCCATTTCAGCCCGGTGTGTCTTTCGGCCTGGGAATGGCCCGTGCTGCCCATGGGCCATATATGGTCAGACGCGACATCCGGCCCACTAACGGCCCGTGATCAAGGTGGCAACAGTTTAGCCCATCGTGACTTTGGGCCTGTTAAAGGCTTGTTGTATAATTCGGCCCGTTGATGCCTCTACTAAGCTTTCGGCCTCTTAAAGGCCCATGATATCAGTGGGCCAACGAAGGCCCGAGATATGTTTCGGCCTGGTAACGGCCCGTCATATAACTGGGCCAACAATAGCCCGGTCTACATTTCAGCCCGCTAAAGGCCTGTGGACGACTATTGAAAATTAAGGCCCAACATGCATTTCGGCCTGCTAAATGCCCATGGTATCTTCTGGGCCGTAATAGGCCAGCAGAATATTCAACCTGTTAATGGCCCGAAGTTACATGGGCCCAACTAAGCGCTGGGTCCACTAAAGGGCCAACTAAACTTTGGGCCTAATGAAGGCCCATGTAAGTTGTGGGCCTGGCGCACAGTCTCCATGAAGGGCCCCAATGGCCAGTCAGCGCAGGCCCAAGAAAGTTGCGTGCCGGCCTAGTTGTGGCCCGCTAAAATGCAGGCGAATGTTTCGGCCCGGTCGACTACATCAAATTTTCGCCATTTTTCTAGATAGCGAATGATGGCATATACGGTAACTAGTAGGAATTGAGAACAAACCTACTCTATACAATAAAGAAATTACGACATAGTAACTTAGAATAAACCTACACTATACAATAAAGGATTTATGGTATATTACATCCACTGGGCATTGAAGTTCGCCACCAGTGATCATAAAGCGCAACGAAGAAGCATATTACAAAAACTTGGCGCCATTGCAGCGTAACAAAATAATACTGAACCCAGACCACTTCCAAGATAGTTCAAGAAAGGTTAGCCTTGCATGGGAGCTGCTGCACAAGCAGCTGAGCAAGGCTGTGAGACCGGCCTAGCATGTCGTTCATAGCTTCCAGGTGTAGCTATTTAGCAATGAGGTTCTCATTGGTGTTCTCTGCGATCTTCCTTAGAGTTTGGACTTCAAGTCGAAGTTGAGTTATAGAATGCCTTTCTGCTTGAACTTGAGACTGAAGAAATCGAACTGATTCAGGCAGCGAATTATGTGAGCCTGTGTGACTGCTAGTCTCAAGTAACTTGAACACTGCATCAAGACATGACTTGGGGGTTGTCTCGCTATCTTCAAGATGTTTTGCCTTCTTTGCTGCAATATATGTTGGGTTTGTCTCACAGCCTTCAACAGACTTGTGCATGCCATCAGGCATATCACCCTGAAACAAGCAGAGAGATGACAAGTTTTGCATGTATATAAACAAAGATGGTAACTGTGCTGTCAATTCCATCCAATTTCAAATTAGAAAATGAAGAGACAATCCAAAATGTCAATAGCATAATTTGGCCTTGTTCATAACGCGGGGAGCTTCACCACACTACTGGATTATCATATCAACAAAACAAGCATAGATGAAGGGCAAAAGACAATCATTGTATCTATTTTGGTTAATGTGCATGGCATGTTGTTCATATCATCAGCCACATCAGTAAGATAAAGCAGAAAATGACAAGGTGCAAATGTGAGCTGCTTCACCACACACTGGGTTATAGATCAACCAAAACAAGCATACATGCAGGGCTAAAGAAAATCATTGGATCTGTATTGAGTAATGTGCATGGTATGAATAAGGAATTTGGTTTTACAACTAATACTTGGAACTTACAGTTGTTGCGAACATGCATTTTGATAGAAACAACAAACTAAATAGCAGTTGACGGTAGGGAGTATGAGCAAATTAAACATCAGTTGAGGATAAAGGCTTTAGAAGGACTGACTTACATTAATAGTTAACACTGGCTCTATAATGCCCTTCTCCATGTCAAGGGAAGGATAATTCAAGAATTTCAGCACAA
Organism: Thinopyrum elongatum; assembly: GCA_011799875.1. Classification (NCBI taxonomy): domain Eukaryota; kingdom Viridiplantae; phylum Streptophyta; class Magnoliopsida; order Poales; family Poaceae; genus Thinopyrum; species Thinopyrum elongatum. The sequence goes on from CM022303.1 coordinate 350,354,687, forward strand.
AATATTCTTCATAAGCATTGCATGTACTCTACATTTTATAGAGAGTAATTATAGATATAATAATTCTAGAAGGGATAGAGGATAATGAAGATAAGATGCAGATTGATGCTACATAATCAACTACCTATCCCTGGAAGTACAAGTGTTAAAGGACAAAATGTACTGACAAGAGCAATGGGCTACACTTCTGCACTGGCATTGTCTGTGTATTCAACTTTTTGGTAAGATTAAATATAGACCTGGTATTTTTTAGTAAATGGTGGGAGAGGGAGATAAGATGCAGAATGCTACACAATGAACCAATCCCTCCTTATAAGAGTGTTTTGTACACTAGTGTACTGTACAAAACGCTCTTATATTATGGGACAGAGGGAGTAGCTATAAATGTAAGTACAGTGATAGAAGACGTTCGGTCCTTACAAGGACTGCAGAGCTAAACTTCTTCAAAAGCATTGGGTTGATTCTAAATTTATGTAAGAATCGATAGGGATCTTATAATGTCCACCAAATGGAGGATAAGGAGGCTAACATGTGTAGTGATGCTACATAATCAACCAGCTATGAAAGTAAGTATGGTCATACAGGGCAAGAGGTACTCACAAGAGCAATGCAGTGTGCAGTATAGTTGCGAGATTCTGTGGTCCCTTGAGAATGAATATTATTCTACAAACAGTTTTCGTACAAGTGAGACGGTAACGCACATGCAGAAATGTAGTTCAGATTGTGATGTGATATCATAGACAGTACCTTGCGCTGCAGACGAGACCAATGTGTAACAAGATTATTCCATTCACTGTCTACTAAATTTAGCACCAGATACTTTACAGAAATTTCATTTAGAGGCTTGCCATCGAAGTGCGCTTGCCTCAGGTAGGAACGATACTTCATCAACGAGTGCTTGAAAAGCGCAACCAAGCCTTGCTCATCTTGACTATCCGGTTTGATCCTCACCTATTTAAAAGAATGAAATCTTGTGTCTTCTGTCAGCAGAAACATATGTAGTAATTACCATGAATAACATTAGTACATTACTTACGCGTAAGTTGCGGAGGAAGATTGGAAATTGTTCTTTGTCTGTGGTATAATCTTTCCATGAAGGAAAGATGCGCACAAAGTTCCTGACAACAATATAAGCTTCATCTTCTAAACTGGGAAGAAGTGGAACAGGGGTCCTATTTGCTGCAATTGGGGCTCTCTCTCGTTCGAAAAGGGATTTGGCAACTGGATTTGGTGTACACTTTGCTGGAATGGGGGTTTTGCATCGTAGAGCTGGTGCTATGTCAACTGGCATCATCATACTGTTTGCTATAGTTGGGGTCTGCTGAGTTGGGGCATTAGAGATTGCCAGTGTAATAGGGCTAGAGTCTGCTAGAGTTGTGGCCGTGTTTTTTGGGTCTGGTGATATTGCAACTACACCTAATGGGCTATTTGATTTATCAGGTGTCACTACCTTTTCCAAATACTTTGTTCGTGCTCCTTCACGATCAGCAATCGCCCTCTTCCTTTTGAACGTCTGATACACAAGAATAGCATTTGAATGGATAAATATGGTATGATGACAGATGGAATATGTACTGAAAATGGATAGGCAGGGCGTATTCACATACACGATGTGTAAACTAAGCAAATGGCAGTGCAACAAAGTAGAAGCAATGCAAAGCATCAGTTGAAAGATATGTGCGACAAATATAACCTTGCAAAGTTAGAGCAAGCACCTTGATGGGTGAATAAGATAGGGCATCTGCCTCTGACTCGTCCACTAGGGAGCTACATTGACTTAGGCCTCCCTCTAGCTCAGAATCATTGTTAGGATCGTATTCTGAACATGAATCTGTAGGTGGAGAGCATTTGTATTGCATTGCATCCAGACTGGATCTCAGTCCCTTAATGCCAAGTTTGACAGCCATGGCATTGTTCTGCTTTATTCTTTTCATGCACGCAAGCTCGTAATGATTATGATGCTATTTAGTATCTGAGATTCATGAAAACATAAAAAGTAGTCAGATTATCTATGGAATTCATTGCATATTCAACTCGAAGAGTGTCTCCCTACAAACCCCTGTGTATACAAAGTTCATCCCCCAACCGTGCTGACCAGACCACACACAGAAATACAAATCTCTTATGTCTCTATAATGGGCGGACACACATTTCAAAACTAAAGTAGGAACATTAGAATCATATCAAATTCGTATTTGAACAAATAAACTAAGGAATTATGAGTGGCATAATGTTTAGCTTCAATGGTGGAGTGATGGTAGTGTGACACAAAGCAAGTAGGCAGATTGTATTCCATGTAAAAGATCGTAGTCTATGTAAAAGGTGGATATGACACTTTTCTTTCTATACAATGCAGTGTTCGTTGCCCACACATGATGGAAGAGATCACACAGAGAAATACTATTCATTCATGTCTGCGGTTCCAGTATTTTGAAACAGGGTGGTCCACACTAAAAGAATATTGACAACAAATATGACAAGGCAACCATACAGGTAGTGAATCAATCATTACTTGTGAGCATACTAGGACAAGTATGCAGAATTGTAACTGCAGTAAGAGACCGTCCAAAATCTGAATCAAGAAGTTTGTCTAGCACTTATTGTTTGCAACTAATCGAAGTGAATAATTGGGTATCATATCGAATGAGTAAGAAAGACAAGTAAAATTGTCAACAAACCTGGCCTGCAGTAGTAATCTGGGTCAATGTCACTATGGCCAACAATCCAACATGACTAGTGTCTGTTCCTAGGGCCGAAATTTTGAAACCCTGTGAACTTTACAGGTACTAAAGATTACTGAAATATCTGAAGCATTAAGTGTAGGTTGCACTCAGTACACAACAAACCCTAATGACATTCCTGCCTAATGAGTAATGAATCAATTAGAAAATGGGTGATGGGGAGTGGCTGCTGAGTGTTGAGGACGTATCTGAGGATAATTTGGGCTGGCTTAGTGGGTGCTGCACGCCTGAGCCCTGAACGGACTGGGAAGGTAGGCACGGCGGCGCGCCCGGGCAGCGGTGACGCTGTTGGGCGAGCGGCTCCTGACCTCCTGTTAGTCCGGCGTCTCCTCTTAAAGTCATGTCGTCCGGGGATGGCAAGTCACCGGCGAGGCAGGCGGCTGGGGGTGAGTAGAGATCGGAAGTGCAGCAGAATAGAGGGGAATCGGAGTCTGGGCCAACCCAAAATCCTAGGGTGGGCCGCGGCCCACCATGGCCACCCTGTAGATCCACACCCCAGCGGCGCACATGCATTTTCAAAACTAAATTAGGAACATTTAGCTGACCAATTAAATGACTCTGTTTTTATAATATCAGATTCGTATTTGAACAACTAAGCTTGTTTAGCTTGATGGGTGGAGCAGTGCTATTATGACACGAAGCACGTAGGCTGATCGTATAGTGATCATAAAAGGGGGAAACCCTAAGGATGATCAATTAAACCCTATTATGACTGTGCCATGGCAGATTTGAAGCTACAAACCGCAGAAATGCTACTTAGCAACCATTGTTTGGTTCGAACTAAGAACTACATTCTAAGAGCTGAAAAGAAAGTACAGTAACCAAGTTAGGATCTATTTTCTGGTTGAGATCAAAAACTTGAGCAGATATGAAGTAGTACCACCTCTCTTGCAGCGCCGTGTAGGCATCTGGGGTGTGATGGCTGTCGGTGGTGTGGAAGCAGATCTGCGATGGTAGACGAGTGCATCGGGGGATAAGTCCCGTTACGGTGGACGAGAAGATCGTCGGAGCGGCCCCGACAAGGAGGATGACGGTGCCGATGAAGCAAGAGGACGCGATGCAAGGCTCTTGGTCTGTCGCCGTGGATGAGAAACGTCCATCTCTAGATGTGGACAACGCGGCCTTGGTAGGCGCTCCGGCATGGTGGAGGACGGTGGCGATGGATGGGGTGGCGGACGGAGGAGGCTGGTGTGGGGATGGTGTTCTAGCGCGGACGGTGTATGAATGGGACAATGGAGGGAGAGGTACGGGGAACCATGTCTTTGGGACGCGCCTATCTGAAATATGGGAAAGTTACAAACTTAGCCCCCATTTAAAATTTGGACGTCTCGTCGGTTGGGGATAGGACGGTAATCTCGCATCTCCCCAATATTTGCCCAGAGCGATTTCGGGCGAGGAGAGAGTGTTTTGCTGCCCACGGTTGGTGCCCACAGTGTATGAACGGGGCTGACAGGTAGGGCGATTGTGTCACGTATGAGTGAAGTTACAAACCTGCCCTATTAAAAATATTTGCCTACATTGATTTCGGTTGAGTCGAGTTTGTTTTGCCGCCCACCGTGTATGAATGGGAAATGGAGGGAGAAAGAGAGGTCTTTCAGACGAGCTTCAATCAATTGTGTTTTGCCGCTCATGTTTGGCGCCCACCGTGTCTGAATGGACTCAGAGGTGGTCGTGTCATGTCTGATTGAAGTTACTAACCTACCCCTATTGATAGCAGTGGAAATCGGGCCGATGGGTTGTCCATGTAAGGGGTAGACAGTAATTTCCATCTCGCAAACACTGGCTTCCGACAGCCGACGTGCGAGTGGATGTTTTGCCGCTTCTTTCAAAATTTGGGACAATAAGCATTCACGTTTACCCTGGCAACTAAATTTGAATCCATTTTGTATTCTTATACGGATCTTTATAAATCTATGTTTTCTTATAAATCTTCAAAAGCACAACAAAGATGTATTCCACCATCATATATGAATATGATTTACAAATGCTAATACTCAAATTCAGAAGGTAGAATCCAATTTAAGGTGAATTCGAATATATGAAACCAATTTATGTCCAACTCAGGTGTAACATGTATGACACACACAACATATAGTGTACTCCCATTTATATATGTACACAAGCGATGTCTCAAGATTCAAAATACTGAGTCAATCAACCAATAATGTACAAAACTAACAGACATATAAACACTTATAGAGTATATGGATCAATAATATCAACTAACATACATAAGCCAGGCCGCAGTACTTTTTTTGCTAGAAGAGCATCATTTTTTTAGCAAAGCTAGTACAACATCTTGGCCCTTTCAGATGCGTGCCACTTAAGGACCATCTATACTACTATTATTGCTGAATGCACATTCAGCCCGATTGGCATATTTGTAGATCTGGCATAGCAAACAAAATGAAATATCTTTGCCTTAACAAAAAAATGAAATGTCTCACAGTCTTATCAATTAATACAGACTCATGCTAAAAAAAATACAGACCAAAAAAATTATTACATGATCTCTAAAACAAATGGTTAGATCGATTACATGAACAAACAACACAGAGGTTATTCAACGATGGAAAAAATATTTCACCTATGATTTACCAAGTGGGATTTTAATTTCCTTTTTTCCTTCAGGACCTTGACAATGCGGTCAGTCTCAGCTTGCTTCATTTTGAAATCCACCAAATATTTAATTGTTGTCTTGAGTTCTGCTTGTGATTGTGTTGTTTGCTTCCTCAACATGTCAACTTCATCTCTAAGTGCAGAAGCAGAATCTCTTTCTACCAATAGTTTAGCCTCTAGAGCATCAGCAGTTGGCAATTCATGATGCACGATTGGGCCAGTGCCACTACTCTGGGATAATATAACGTCCATGGGGACCTCGCTCTTTGATTTTGGGCTAACCTGTTTTGCCATTAAAGTTCTGATTGGATTCAGAAAAGTTGAAGTTAGCAAAACATCTCAAGTGGGAGTTAGAATAGCAACCCAGTTAAACAAACAAGGAATTCAAGAGTTTCGATTGGATGCTAAAAAGTAGTTATTAACATCATTGCAACCGGTTGCAGCAGCAAAGCAGTTAAATAAACAAGTTTTGCAAAAGGTACCTATTGTGGCATTGGAGTTTCTCTTCGATACTGAAAAGTTGAGTAGCCAGTAACTTGATTAGAGCGACTGGTTGCAGCAGCAAAGCAGTTAAACAAATAAGTTTTGCAAAAGGCACCTGTTGTTGCATTGGAGTTTCTCTTGGATCCTAAAAAGTTGAGTAGTCAGTAACTTGATTAGAGCAACAAGTTACAACAGCAAACCTATTACACAAATAAAATTTTGAAAATGTACCTGCTGTGTAATTGGACTTCCAATTGGATCCTGAAAAGTTGAAGTTGGTAAGATGATTACATCAACAAGTTACAGCAGCAAACCACGTAAACAAGGAAGTTTTTGAAAACATACCTGTTGTGCCACTGGAGTTTCAGTTGGATCCTGCAAACTTGAATGTTAGCAATCATAAATAAAGTGTCGCAAGAGCCATAAGAAACTAACATTAAACTAGTAAAACTAACCAGTTTTGGCAATGTATTTAATTACACATGAACTAGTAAAACTAATAAGTTCTTGGCAACGTATTAAAGTAACAAGTCGGTACCGTTTACCAGCAACAAAGACATCTGTAAATTTCTTTGATGTAAACAAAATGACTCTGACACATATATATAAGTTAAAAAGACGTTGTCCCTCATATAAACCTGACATTTGTCTGTCTATGAACATGCAAACATTACTAGTGCTACAAGTCATAACAGCAAACCATTTAAACAAACAGGGTCTCAGAAGGTAAATTACACATGAATTTTACTGCACCCTAGAAGTAGATATGACCAGCTATGTACGTGTTAAGTAGCTATTTAATTTCAGGCAAACAGGTAATTCTATAAACAGTAAGTATCAAACGTATAGATAGGCGCAGTCTATAATAGGATTAACAGGCTATGGCATTATGTAATCAGTAGCAAACTAAATTAAGCCAAGCAAGCTAATTGAACAATTTTGTAATCAGTGGCTAACTAAAATTCCGAGAAGCAGGTAACTGAACTTACGCTAGCTCTTTGTACAGGCACACTGCAACTTCTTTTTTGCTTACAAGGTTCTACGAAGGAGTCCATGGCATCAATTGCTTGGATACGCAGTCCCAATACTTCTTTCTTCCCACACTGCATTGGTAAGTCGAATGGTTAATCTGATAAGATGGTGCGTCCTTGATATGTTATATGAGGACAGGTTGTCAGACTAGTTGTAGCAACACACATCACACTGGCTTTTACTGTATATTTCATGCGATTACATTTGGCATATCAAGATATAAGCAATCTACAATAGGATGAAAAGACTGGCATCCTTCACATTATTGGCGAACTCAGTTCATAGAAACAAGCAATTCAACCATTCTGTGGGTAAATCAAAAGCGCCACTGGAATATTTTTCACTACCCCAATCATACACGCAAAAAGGGGTGGCACTACTATAGGGGCTGGTATGGGCGGCCGCCTCGGGTGGCTGGAAAGTGCGCACCTAGTTTGAGTCATCCAGGTTGGCCCAGGCTAGTTTTGTTTGTCCCAGCGCACGAGCAGGCAATGTAAAAAATGTAAAAAAATGTTTCAATTTGGATGGGCCAATAACGTAAGTGCAAGGCAGGCTCGCGGCCCAAACGAGCGCCTCCAATATCAATCGACAGCAGAAAAAATCCCCAATTCTTTCACTCCAGCCTCCAGTCTGGTTTGCTCCTAACCTAGCCGCCGCTAGACAGACCGACAGAGCTCTTCCTCGCGCCCTCATTGGATGCCGGTCGCCGGGCTTCAAGCAAATGGAAGGAAAAGAAGATGAAGATCCAACCCTGGGTGTAGCCTGCGTGGGACGCAGCGGCGGCAGCATAGGCATGACATCGAGCTTGCGCAAACGGACAGTCACAGCTTGCAAGAGCAGCATGCGCAACGGGCATGTACATCACATCCCTGATTATATCTAATTCAACTGTTCAATTTCTGGCCATTAGTTAAACCTGATGGTGTTGTAAAACTGCTTATATGTAGGGAATCTGTAAGAAAATAAAACCAATTTCTGCTTATTTTATAACTCCCCCAATCAATAATGAACTGACTAAACCTGATGTGTCTAATCAAGTTTCCGGTGCAAACATACAAGCTCATATTGTTCTTGAGCCTGAAGTGTCTAATGAACAGACTGGTAATGAAGGATTTGATGCAAACATTTTACATGCTCCTGGTGATGAACATATGGTGTCTAATGAGGGACCTAATGCAAGCATTTTGCAAGCTCCCATTGAAGGATTTAGTGTGTAATGATGATCTGCTATGTTGAGAGAGAGAGAGAGGGAGAGAGATTTGTAGGAATTGATGACAAGCAAATTATAGTACATTTTCATGGCTTGAGGAAACGTCGAGGCCATCTACCACAACGTCCCCGTATCATGACAACCTAACATAAACAATTTTCTAATCTGTTGTTTTAAACTATTGACATACTTATGCAAGATAGATATATTGATATGCAGTTTGCGCACTAGTTATAGGTGCAATTAGACTTGGATATTTTCGGCCAGAGAACGAATAATTCAAGCAGGTACAGTCCTTGTCCACCATGTTGTATTTTGTGTTTTTTGGTGCTTACATCATCTAGTGGTTTATAATCTGGAACTACTTTGGATGATTAGAAGGTTTTCAAAGTGCATGTAGCTTCACATTTCTCAAGTTATGTTGATTTCCAGAGTGCAAGTGCCTTCCTATTTTTTAAGTTAAATTTTCGCCCCTGGTAACTTGAATTCGTGGATCCGCCACTATACACAAATCATACACGCAACACAGTACGAATTAAATGAAATGCAAGGACTTGCACTAGCTCGTTGTACAGGCTCACTGTAGCTCTGCTTCCGCCTGGGATGTTCCATGTACAGGTCCATGTTACCACTTGCCTGGATGTGCAGGCCCTATGCTCCTTGCACCCCCTCTGCATTTTTGGCACGGCGAATGGTTGATCAAATGAGAGGAATAGACCTTGTTGTTGTACCGGAGGACAGGTATTTACAAGGTTATACCGGCATGCAGGATGTGTACCAGATCCCGTAGCGTCGTCATGCTTCGCTAAAAAATGGTTTTGCTTGTTTCAGATGATATCTCCAGAAGAAATAAGAGTTAAAGTCAGAGTTTGCATAGGCGTGTAAGATAAGAGAGCAGTAAAAGGATATCCAAACATCGTCGGAACAGTGCACATGGGAGTGATATGTGGATACCATGTTCGGGTCGGCGTTTGGGCATGCTCGCCTAGAGTGCGGGTCACTTTAGAGCCGTTGAGGGTGATGCGCTCGCGTTGGCTGGCCACGTATGGATGCAGATCTTGAGCGGCAGTGGAGCGCTACGAAGCAGTGAAGCACCAATGGCCTCGGGGGGTGGAGGTCAACGATGTACTCGGTGAAGTAGCCTCGGTGAGGTGGGAGACAGCATCGGTGAAGCGCACCTGATGCGGTGGAAGTCGGTGTCTATGAGGCACGTCAGCTGCGGCGGTCGATGTTCTAGGTGGACCACTCAGTGCGGTGGACAAGGGCCTAGATGAGGCAGCTCTGGTGCGGTGGTGAAGCACGACCGTCGTCTTCATCATCGTTGTCCGTCATAGAGGTGGGGAAAGAGACGAGACAAGGGGCGATTCAAATTTTGCTTGGGTTGGCGACGAATTAGGGATTTCAGTGCTCTGGGCGCGGATGGGGACGGGGGAGAAGGGAGATTTTGGAGGGCAGGAATTGGGGCCACCAGATATTTCAATCTGAAACGTGGAAGCGCGAACTTTTTTTGTCGTCCTTCTTTTTTTGGGGGGTGGGGGAGGGAGGGGTGGGTGCTAGCGTCCATACGACACACGCGACCTCCACGACACGACCCTGGTCTGCCTGGTGCGCCTACATTTGAGAATGCAAATGAATCTTCTTTCATTGGCAAACAAATCTGTATGTGTTACCATGCCCGTGTTTTCCTTGCAAATAATTAGTCCTTTGAAACGAGATACTATAAATTAATTAATGAAGAGTTCTTTGAATTAGAGTGTGTTTGTCACATAGTGATCTCCAATTCTAACATGGATTTCGCATTTCACGGTATCCATGCTACTTTCTTAATTCAAATTCATATGTATAAGATGAACACTATGGTAGTGAGAAAATTTTGGATGGATTCAAGCATATGACCACACATATACAAAATACCACAACAATCGAGTCAATATCAACTTTTGCAAACCTACTATGGCACGAATTCGAAATAATTACGAAAGCCATATGCATGGTCCTCAATTCAAATCTTACAATGTACACTAAATCGAAACATCAATATTAAGTCTAGTACTATCTACATTCAAATGTTGTTTTTAGCCCCCCCCCCCCGTCGACACACACACTACATACTTCCTCTATCGATCAATCTTCCTCTCCTAACCACCTTACAAAGCTATTGGTTTCCGACACACGCTCATTCTTTCTCTCCATGTTTCGATCTCTAACTCTCTCAAATACACAACCCCCTTTTTCCACCATGTTAACAAATGTATCTCTCTCACACCCGCCATTGCACTTCATGCTGAGCTCTCTCTCTCTCCCCCTCCCACTCTCTCTCACTAGATACATGCATTGCCTATCTAGACCCCCCTCTCGCGCGCACATTGTCTATCTAGGTCACTCTCTCGAGACCATCTCACTCTTTCTTCCGCACGGTGGCCCACACTCACTCAATCTCTCTCTCTTTATCTAAGTCTCGATTAACATCGCTTTCTCTCACACACAAATGATAATCTCCCTGTTCGGGCCTCGATCGACACGCTCTATACTCTCTCACGTAGATTGTCTATCCACGTCAGTCTCTCCAAGCCGTACCACTCTTTCGACCTAATGGTGGCCCATGCTCGCTTAATCTCTCTCTCTCTCTCTCTCTCTCTCTCTCTCTTTATGTATGTCTTGATTGACCTCACTCTTTCTCACACACAAACGATATATCTCCATGTTTGGGCCCAATTCGACATATTCATATTGTACTGGCAAGATGCCCGTGCGTTGCACGGAACATCAAGATGCATTTATATGAGTAGTTTATCTTGTGGGGGATAAGGATGAACGAGGGAAGGCCTTGTCTGCAAATGTGGAGAGGGGTGCGGGTATCTTTTTGCAAAATTGTCATAGTTTCATTCCTATCCGTCAGATATAGATCGAACGACCTATATTGAAGGATGGCAGGCACACCATCATCACCAACTCTATTTTTTATAAGAGTAGAGACACTCTCATGCACATTGTCTATTCAGGTCACTCTCTCCAACCCGTCTCACTCTTTCGACCGCATGACGACCCACACTTGCTCTCTCTCTCTCTCCATGTATCGATTGACCTTGCTTCCTCCCACACACAAATGTTATATCTACATGTCTGTGACTGGATCATCTCTCAAGCTATCTCTTACAGCCCTCACCCTTCGCAAAAGCTCAATCGGACAATATCTCTCGAGAGCATATATAACTTTTTAATGAATACTGGGCCACACTCACTTTGTCTCTCTATCTATCTATGTCTCGATTGACCTCGCTTTCTCACGCCGTCTCTTCCACACATTGAAGCTACCTCTCCATCCCTCGAAGAGCTGGAGCTATTTACATTGCGAGGGGGACTCCACCCTTGGATTAATTTGTGAAGGCATTTATTCCGATGGGTTTAGATTATATTTTTGTAGCATTTGGACCACAACTACTCCAAACATGGTTGCAACCCCCCGCCCCTCCCCCAATTGATTTCCCTCTGACTCAGTCACCGCTCTCTCGCACGCCCTTTCTCACCTTCCATGTCGCACCATGGTATTTTTGCAAAAAACTCCGGTGTTCTCTTTAATAATTACAAATAAGCTACAAACTACACACCGGGAGTCCACCTGTAATGGAACAATTTTTGACCCAAAAATTAAAGTGCTACAAACTACACACATGGGGGCCCACCTGTCATGGAACAAATTTGGACCCATATATCAATTAAAAATGAAAAAGGACGAGGATCGAACATGCGACCAGGGCCTTCCAGACGCACGTCAATAGGCAACATAGTAGCAACGTTTGTTGTACTCCCTTTCGTTGATATATTGTTTTTATATTACCACAGCCTATTTAATGGATAACTTGTTTTTATATTAGTTTTAGTAGATTAGTGGGACCGGCTCATCATCACATACTATTCCCCTTCACTTACTGGTGGGTCCCATGTCTGCTCTCTCTCTCTCTCTCTCTCCCCTCCCCTTCTACGTTTAGACGCACGGGCAAACACGAAGAATGCGAGGGCGGTGTTGCCGTTGACCGTATCTGGACTTGTCCACAAGTTACGACACCAGTTTCACGTACTAGTAGTACTATATGTAACAAGTTTAGGAACAAAAGTGACCGCGACGGACAAGTTAGGCTAGTAGTAGTACTATTTATCTACTAGTAATAATTACATGCGTGGATAAGTTTTTATATTTATGACTTTTTATAATTAATGATACGGCTCTAGCAGAACATTCAATCGATCAAACCATATGTTTCATACAGTCTGACTGCGAATTTTACATTCATACCATGATCGAACTAAAATAAACGGAAATGATAAATCCCAAATGTTCGGATTTTAAGCATGGCAATCTGAACGTTTTCCTGGCAAATTTAGATCACGCAGCGGCGGAGGAGGCGTCTTGCGGCTGGAAGCGGCTCCTCTGCCCTGCTTTGTCTGTCGTCGGGCCACTGACCAGCGGTGTCGCGGTGGAACACGATCACCTATGGGGCCATTAGCCCCTTGTGGTTCGACAAGGGGGAAGGTCATGTTGCACGAAGAGCAGAAGCCACGGAACAGCACGACAGGTGTGACGCCGGTGGTTTTTACCTAGGTTCGGGCCGCTGGAAAGCGTAAAACCCTACTCCTGCTTTGGTGGATTGAGGGGAGGACCGCGATGAACACGCAGCGCTCAAGCCTGGCAAGGTCGCCTCGGGGAGAGCAGCTACACGCATATGAGTGTACAAGGGTCTAAATCCTTTTTTAGGTTGCCATGGCCCTTCTTTTATAGGCTAAGGGGTAAGCACAGTGGCAAAACAGTCATTATCTAGTGATTAGATAGCCAACAGTGCTATCATACCTAACTCTGGTAGTTAGGGAAAAGTGCATTAAATGCACTACTAGGTGTCACGCTGAGGATGCAGCCCGGCAAGCCTGCCGTGCCGCTTAGTCATCTTCTATCTGTTTGCTTGACACGCCTCTGGACGGGTGTCATATAGAGGTAATCTTCCTTCCAAATGGCTGCCACGTGCCAAATGACAGCCACTTAATCACCTGGGGGCTCGACACCGCACTGATAGATGACTTGCGTTGTGGTGCGGTGGAGCGGTGGAGTCTTGGCGGGGAGGTTTGCCTTTAGCGGCCCCGGCAAGCCTGCCGGGGAAATATTGGATTCGTCCTTGGGGTGGCCTCGACCTGACCAGGCTCGCCTGCCCGGTAAGGGAGGCTTTCCCTTAGTGATATCTTGCTGTTCTGGCTTGTCTTGGTCTTCTTGATCCGCCCTTTGGTCCCTCAAAGAGTTGTTTATTTGGCTTGGTTTCGACTTGGATGCTTGGTGAAGTTTGCTTCCTTGCCATCGTGCATGCGTACAGTCCGGGTAACATATGCAAAGGTTTGTTGCACCGACAGGAGCCCTTGGGCCTGGTCCAAACGTGCTGCCGAGCATCGTTGGGGTAGGCACCATCAGGTACACAGGCAGGGCACTTGTGATGATATTCTCCTCTTTCTTGATATTTTCTTTGCTTATTCATTAACCTGTGCTTGAGTCAGTTTCCGGTTTCCCCGTGCGTCATGCGAGACGACGTGGTGGAATTTATGCCACGATCCGTGGGCTGCCCACGTCCCACGTTCACGGGGTGGTAACTGCCATTCCGCTTGTTCTTTCGCTCCTGCCGTTTTTGCCACGTATGCTGCATGCATTGCGCAGGGTTGGTGGCGAACATGGAGGGCGCGGGAATGAGTGCCCTGGCAGAAAACCAGGCGCCGCGGATAGGTGCAGGAGGGTGGTCTTGATTCTGTGCACCATTGGTGATGCAGGGGGCCAGATTGGCAGAGCGGGGCAGTTGCCCCCTGGGTGAGGAGCTAGTTCCTGGCTACGTCCACCTATAAAAGGGGACGCAGGCGAGGTGCTTACCCACACCCTTCTCCTCCTTCTTTCTTCTGGCATCTTTTCTCCACCATGGCAAGGGGGAGAGGGCGTGGTGGTATCCTAGCGGTGGCGACAAGGGTTTCTGCTCAACAACACCTCCCTCCTCCTGTTGGGGACGCAGGGACGGAGCCCGTCGTGAGAGGAGGCGGTAGAGGACATGGACGCGGCCGTCGTGGCGCCCGGCGTCAAGGAGGACGGGGCGGTGCTTTGATCGCCCCTCCTCCGGTTGCTCCAGACCTGAATGAAGGCCACGTTGGGGACCAGCCATTGGAATTCATCGTCAAGCTGCGCGAGCCTCCGCGCAGCCGTCTTCGGCTTACAACTCCATTTGCAAGGGTGATGGAGGTTGAACAGCCACCGGGGTTGAGGCTGCACATGAGGGGCTGCTGTAATGGCAACATGCGGGCGAACGTAGAGTACCCTGCACCTCATGTCATGCTTCTCTAGCGCGGCTGGAAAACCTTTGCTCGTGTCCACGGTTTGGCGATAGGGCATGTCCTTCACTTTAAGTTAATGGATGCCACCCTGCTCTCCATCAAAGTCTTCGGGCGTTCGGGTGCTCGCTTAGGGTGCTGCGCGGAGAGCTGGACCGACGATGAAAGCTCCTCCTCGAGCGATAGCGACGAGGAGGACAGTGACGGCGATGACGACAGCGCCGATGGGGAGGATGACGGCGCCGACTCCGACTGAACACCAGCCGCACCGTCACCGTCAGCCAGTGGCACCACCATCTGCACCTACATCTCCTCCCCGGCAAGGCGATTTGCCGGGGTGTTGGGTGTGGAAGGTGTCTCCGCCTCCTCCAGCAGTCTTCCAGCTGGACCCCAGCAGGCTTCCCGTGGACTCCGGCTATCGGATTCAGGGCTCCGCAGACCCAAGAAAGGTTCGAACTTTGGGGCGTGTGCGAAGAACTCAACCTATCTAGCCAACCAACTCGTCGCCCTACCGCCTAGCTCGAGGAACAAGGGAGAAGATGAACACGGCAGTTTACCCAGGTTCGGGCCACCTTGCGGTGTAAGACCCTAATCCTGTTTTGTGGTGGATTTGCCTCATGAGGGGCTGAGGATGAACAAGTACAAGGGATGAACAACCTCGCGAGGTCTACTCTGGGGTCAGAATGAGTCGACATCGTCTATGGTGGTGGCTAACCTATATATATAGTGGCCTTGGTCCTCTTCCCCCAAAACGTAGGCGGGAAGGGATCCCACAGTGGCCAATTTGAAAGGGGACAAGTAGTACATCTTATCTTGATGAAAGGTGGTCTTCGCCTGCAAAGCTTTTGGTCGTGATGTCGTGGTGGGCTCGGCGATGACATCCGTCCTGCCGTCCTGGCGGTCCTGGTCTTGTTGCACTGGAATGGAAACCTTTGCCTGATTCCTCGGGAACCCACGCCTGCGCTTGCCCCCTTAGCACCAAAGGGGAAACTGTCCTCTCTGCGCCCGCTGGCGCCCGCCTGGCCTTGGTCGTCATGGCTTGCGTCACCACAACCTCATGAGGTTGGGCACCTGCATAGGAATCTCCGCTCCTTAGGAGGCAGCCTGGGAAGGTTGCTCCCTCAGGAGGTCTTGGCGTCGTCTCCCTCACGAGGCTTGGCCCCTCGTGAGGGTCTTGTCCTGATATTCTTCGTAGATGGGCCATACCAGGCCATCGATGAAGCCATGCCATGGGCCGCAGGTAGGCAAGTCTGGGTACCCTGGTTCCCAGAACGCCGACAGTAGCCCCCGGGCCCAAGGCGCGCTCGAACTTGGCTTCGAGGCGAAGCCAAAGGGCAAGGGCGAAGCGCCGCGGGCCCCAATCGCCTGCGGGCCATGCTGACGCGTGGCGCTTGATGGGACATGGACGTCTCCGCTTCCCTACACTGCCTCGGCAACTGCCCAGGCTGACAAAAGACTAGCGCCTGCACCGCACCATCATTGCCTTCTCTTCGCCTTGCTCCAGATCCCCTTTCCTTCTGCCGAGAGCATCTCCAGATCTAGTCAAATTCCTCCTCCCTTCCGCATCTCTTCTCCCAAGATCTCGCAGATGGCATCCGGGAAGGCGAAGTCGGCCGCGTAGGCCGCGGGCTCCTCCTCCTCTCCTGCATCGGCCCTCGGCGCGTCCTCCATCACCGAGGTGAAACACCTCGCCGCTGCGCTCCCGCTGATGGCGAGCAATGACAACGAGTGGAATGAGATGATGCTCCTGGCCGGCTCCGCCAAGTGAAGGACCTTGGCGGAGATGTTCTATCCCTTCTTCCTCCACAACGTCTTTGCGGGGCTCGTCCCGCCCTTTTCCGGGTTCTTCACCGCCGTCCTGGACCACTACCAGGTTCAAGCTCTACATCTTCAGCCCAACTCCATCCTCCTCCTATCCATCTTCGCCTTTTAGTGTGAGGCATTCGTGGGCGTGAGGCCCTCCATTGTGCTCCTTCGCCACTTCTTCTATCTTCGGATGCACGATCCAACCCAGCGTTCCGGCTGCGTCTCCTTCACCGTGGTCCACAAAGGCAATGCGCTCATGAGGGCCGGGAAGAAGGTGGAGAACTTCTGGCGCAAGTGGGTCTTTATGGATGCTAGGGGCCTCCACGAACTGCTGGAATTGCCAACCGAGCTGCCGGAGAAGCTTGATAGGTGGGGTCACGAGAAGCTCTCCGACCCCCGGGCGGCGCCGGTCTTGAGGAGGATGATTGCAGACATGGACGCTGGGGCGCTGACGGGGGGCATGCTTGTCAAGGAGTTCCTGACACAGCACTTGGCCCCGCTCCAAGCACACACGCGCCCCATGTGGGAGTTCAAGGGCGTAGAGGACGCCATCCGGCTGTGCTTGGGGAGCTTGACGGGCAAGGAGCTAGACAAGGCCATGAACACCCTGCTCGAGAGGGATCCAGGCAACCTCCCGGTGGCTTACATCCCGCTGTACCGCCGTGCTGACGAGGCGGCGCTGGTTGCCGCCATGCCCGTCTTCAATGAGCTGGGGCTCGTGCCGCCCGAGCTCCCCAACTCCCCGGTGTTGGTGTCTTCTGGTGACAACGCCGGCGAAGAGGGCGAAGAAGACTCGGAGGCGACCGTGGATGATGTGGCGGAGATCTCCCCGCCATCTCAGAGCGAGCTTCTCCGCGGCCTCACGAATGATGACGATGCCGCCAAGCCCCCAATCGCAGAATCCCCACGCTCCACCGAGATCGTCACGAGGTCCGGGGCCACTCCCCCGGCCCTGTGGAGGCCAGGACGGGCGACCCCGAAGAAGAGCGGGGCGGCGTCCCCTCCTCGAGGCGGCACCCCTACCTTGCTGCCTGTCGGCGCCACACCGAAGCCGGCCGTTGTGCGCCCTGCCAACCCCCAGGACGCGGCCAAGACCGCGCCCAAGAAGGTCGAAGGTGCCCCGGCCGTGGCCAGGAAGAGGGCATACATCGCCCCTGATGAGTAAGTGTCTTACCTTGTTTTCGTTTATCGCCTCTTGATACCGTGCCCACAGCGCTCCCCTCCTAATGATCAGGGTGGGCGTCATGGTGAAGAAGAGGAAGGAGGACGCCGGGACCCCTGAGGCGCCACCGCTCGCCAAAGCCGTGACGGCTCTGACGCAGACAGAAGAGGTCGCCCCGCATTCCCTCGCGACAGAGCCGACCCCCAAAGGCGTGGTGGTGGAACCTCAGGAAGAGTCTGCTTCCGCAGGCCAGCAGGCTCCGGAGCCGCCCATCCCCATCGCGCCTGCGGGGGGTTCGGAGGCTCCAGTGCCCCAAGTTGCTCCTGCGGCTGCCTCCCTGGCAATGACGCCAGCCACCGCGCCGACGCCGTCTCCTCCCCAAGCCCTTGTGCTGGCGGACTGCGGCCCCCTTCAGGCCCGGGGCCCTGGAGGAAGCTTACGCCACGCTTGATCAGCTCTGGGCCGACCTCCAAGACGCCGACAGGTGCCTGGTGAGGGAGCGCATGGGGCTGATCTCGGGGTGGCTCCAGGCCAACTCGCCCGCTAGGACGGCCTGGGGCCGGGCCGAGGCCGCCGCCGTGGAGAGCAAGAGGGAGGCCAACAAAGCCATGGAAGCTCGCGACATGGCGCTGGCCAACGCAGCATCCACCAAGGAGCACTGCAACAAGGCGGAGGCCATGCTAAAGGCTCTCCGCGAGGAGCAGGCTGCCCACACCCGACGGCTTCAGCAGCAAGAGGAGGAGCTCAAGGCCCGTGAGGTGATGCTTGCCAATCGCGACGCCAAGCTGGTCCAGGCGTCCGTCGACCAAGCCGTGGAGCGGGACCGCCTGGGCAAGCTGAAGGCGGAGGTGGACAAGGCCCAGGCGTCCCATGCCCAACTCATCTCTGAGGCGACGGCCTAGCTAGAGGCCAGGGAGAAGACCCTCACCGCCGCTGAGAAAACAACTGCCGTGGAACGCGAAGCATTCGTCTTCCTCGAGCTCAGGTCTTGCGAGGCACTGCGCTCCATCTACGGAGGAGGGTACGAAAAGCCGCTGGCGACTCTGGAGGATGGCCTTGATGGGCTTCTCCCCAAGCTTGCTGAGGCGCTTGAGGGCGTCGCTACTGGAGTGGACACCGCGGTGGAGGAGGAGTGCCGCGCGCTCTTCACCTCGGCCGCAACACGTGTCTTCAGCCACCTCCATCTCCGGGACCCAGGCTTTGACCTTAGTGCACTGATCGAGCCGGTGGCCCCTGAGTCCCACACCGCTGCCGCTGAAGCCGTGAAGAAGCAAGTAGAAGACCTGCTGGGGAAGTTTCATTGCGTCCCCGACCCCGCAGCTGCGGCGGCAGAAGCCGGTGGCGAAGATGGTGGCAACATCATCAACGACGGGCTTCCCAAGGCGAGCGATGGCGGCAGCCAAGGCGACGGCGGCGCTTCTTCTTAGTTGACCCTGCAACATTCATCGTGCCTCGCGGAGGCGTGAGAACTTCCGTTTGAATTTGTGGAACATTATGTTTTGTAATAACTTGCTGGAACCCCGGGATTTCCTTTCGTGCTCAATTTCCTTCCTGTTTGCCTTAGTGTTCAGCGTCGGCAGGGCCCGGCCCCATGCATACCTCAGCCGCCGTTGGGGTGTCCGGATCACCAGGACGAGGCCAAGGGGTGAGGGGCTACGTGACCAGCGATGCCCCTGAGTCGCGATGCTCAGGGGCCCCCCTTGACATACGAACAACCCTCATGAAGGAAATGTGAGCAGCGTCTGAGTTAATCCAGAGCCCTCCATACCTTTCCTCGCCAGCTTTTGTCTGGGAGGGACGCGAGAAGACTAGGTGCGAGAGACCTGGTGAGGTGGCATGCGTCAGGCGTGGCCTGAGTGTAGCCCCGTGCCCAGCCCCCTCGCGCGTCCCTCCTGTAGGGAAAACTATGCGGTGGGACCGTATGGCAAGCCCATAGGCCCTCCTGAGGTTATTGCAGCCGCTAGGGTGCCCTCAGTTGTTTATTCATTAGCTCGGAGCATGGTGCTTCCACCTTAGCGTGGGCATAGCCGCTCCTCGACCGTGTCGTCCGCCAGCGCGGAGCATGGGGCTTCCACTGGTGCGTCGGCATAGTCACTCCTCGACAGTGTCGTCCGCCAGCGCGGAGCATGGGGCTTCCACTGGTGCGTGGGTGGGAGTTCCCTCGGGGGGAGACTCCGGGGCGTGTACAGCCCCGTTCGTACACGTGGCTAGCACGGCAGAACTAGAGGAGGTGTATATGGGCACTCGTGAGCCAGCGCGGGACTCACGAGGCCCTACCTCAAGGCGGGTTGCGCCTGAATTTTCAGCGCGGGGCGCTTGTAAGGAACCTGTGAAATGTTGAGGTGGCCTGCGCCGAGTGAATCTCCGGAGGACATCGCATGAGAAGGCCAAATACCAATGATCCCAGGAGGTGACGTGAATGGGGCCGGCCCGCCAGACAGAGCTCAGCCGTTGGGTTTATCGACGCTGCAGGGATGGACCCAAGCACAGACGCCGTGCCCAGTCTTCTCATGCAATAATCCTAAAGAAAGACAACCGGCGCGCGGCTCCTGCGGCAGCGAGGCATCGGGTCACGCGCCCTGACTCATCCACTCTCGATTAGCTCATGCGAGAACATGGCACCAAGGACCACGGGAGGTGACGTGCATGGAGACTGGCCCGTGAGACAAAGCTCGGCCACTTGGGTTTAGCGGCGCTGCAGGGACGGACCCGAGCACAAACACCGTGCCAGTCCTTAATCATGAGGCAGTCGCGGGTGGGTTTGTGAGGGCGCACAACATTCATGGTGGCGAAGCACCGGACATGCAGGTTGCAATATCAAGCAGTTCATAAAAGGGCAAAGCCGGTTCTGATACATGCGCAAAATGATACAGGCTGCAGGGGCGGGCCCTGACAACTTGAGGATAATGCAGCCCGAGGGGTGCCCTCAACTGAATAAACTAAAAAGTGACCTGGCACCATCGTTGTAGAAGCGTTGGAGTAGCTAAAGACGCGTGTTGCAGAGATCGCTCCTCATGAGCCTGCTGGCTCCTGAGGCCCGGGAGGCTCTGGAGGTCCGGGAAGCTCACGAGGGTCCGACACCTCCTCCGTCAGGACCGCCTGGCGCCTGGCCTCATGAGCCGCCAGTACGCCCTGCATGCAATGCTGGTGCAAGGCAACCGTGTCCAGCAGGCCGAACGGCATGCGGATGTAGCTGCGGGGGCAACCCCCGCTCCGTCCAATGCGGGACGGCCAGAAGAGCTCCTGAGAAGCAGCCCTGCTGAGGCCTGGGATGTTGACGTAGACGCGCAGCTCGCCACCCACGTCAGGGGCGGCAGCTGCACTAGATGATGTAGGACGACGCTTGCCACGCATGGCTCATGCCTCCTGAAGCTCCTCGACCGCCTTGGTGATGAACTCCTGAGCGCCTGGTGCCTCACGCCTTACGCCTTGCTCACGGAGGTGTGCGTCGAAGCACGCACCCACGTGGTGCCCGAATGCCTCCCTCGTGACGCTGGTCAGGTCAGAGGCCCTCTAGACGAGAGCCCCCGAGCCTGTCCTGAGAGGGGCACCGGGCGCGCCTTCCTATGCGAGAGGGAAGGGCGCCCCAGCAGTCGGCGCGGGGCCTGAGGCACGATCGTCGGGCTCCCCAGCCTCCTGACGGCCCTTGGGGAGGAGCTGCTTCTTCTTCTTGGGGATGCCCTCAGGAGGCCGGACGGCACCCTCGTCGTCAGAGTTCTTGACTGCCGCAGCCTGGTAGGCGCGCTCAAGGGGGCACACCATAGCCTTTTCGTCGTAGGCGACCATGATGATGCCGCCACTCCCTGGCATCTTGAGGACATTGTAGCCGTGGTGCGTCGCCGCCATGAACTTGGCGAGGGCTGGATACCCGAGGATGGCATTGTACGGGAGGCGAATGTGGGCGACGTCGAAGTCGAAGAGCTCGGTGTGGTAGTTGTCGCGCTGGCCGAAGGTGACAGGGAGGCGGATCTGCCCTATGGGGACGGTGGAGCCATCGGTCACCCCTGAGAAGGGCTTGGTGGGGAGGAGCTGGTCGTACGGCACATGGAGCGTCTCAAATGTCTCAACGGAGAGAACGTTGAGCCTCGTGCCACCATCGATGAGCGTTTTGGTGATGAGGACGTTGCTAATGGTCGGCGTGCAGAGCATGGAGAGCGTGCCAGCGGTGGCTGAGCACTTGAGCTGGTCCATGGAGTCAAAGGTGATGGCGTGCTTGGACCATCTGAGGGGACGCGACGCCTCAAGCTTGGGAAGGGCTGTGTTCACCTCGCGAGCGAACAGCTTGAAGATGCGATGAGAGGCAGGGGCCTGAGCACCGCCCAGGATGCAGGCGATCGCGCACGGCTCCTGGATGCCCCAGCCCCATCATCCTGGCGGTTGTCGTCGTTTCTCCTTGGTGGCGGTGGCAGCAGAGGAAGGCCGGCATTACCCTAAGGACGGTCCTCGCGGGGCTTGTCACGCCAGGGGCCATCGCGAGGCTGGCCCTACCAGTGGTCCTCATGAGACTGATCGCGCCAGTCCTGGCAGGGGTCGCGGTTGTCCCAGCGGCCACCACCGCGGCCTCCTCCATGGCCGTAGCCACGGTTGTTACGCTCGGGGCGGTGGCCAAGGCGCTCGTCGCAGATTGCCCTGAGCTCCTGTCAGTCGTTGGTGTTGTGGCTGTGGACATTATGGAAGACGCAGAACGGGCGGTTGCCCCTGGAGGATTCGCCGTGGTCACAGCCGCGCTTCATCTCGGGCTCCGCGGCCAGCACGGTGGGGCCCTTGCGCTTCACTTCCTTAGCATTGGCCTTCTTGTCTTCAGGATCGACCTACGGGAGCTCCAGGAGGGAGAGGTGACCTTCCTCTGCCCTCGCGCACCTGGTTGCCATGTTGAACATCTCCAGGGCCGAGCACAGATCCTCGTGCATGGATAGCTCCTCCTTCATCTTGACATCTTGGATGCCTTCAGAGAATGACGAAATGGTGGCCTCGTCCGACACCTTTGGGATCTTGAGGCGAACGTTCGTGAAGCGCTGTATGTACTTGTGTAGGGTCTCGCCCGGCTGCTGCTTTATGCGCCATAGGTCGCCTGCTGCAGGAGCACGGTCATGAGTGCCTTGGAAGTTGATGATGAAGCGCTCACGCAACTCGTCCCAGGAGGAGATCAACCCCACCGGGAGGTTCAGGAGCCAAGAATGCGTGCCATCCTTGAGGGCCATGGGGAACCAGTTCGCCATGACCTTCTCGTTGCCATTTGCCGCCTCGATGCTTAGCTCATAGAGCTGGAGGAACTCAGCGGGATCATGAGTGTCATCATAGTGTGGAGGCAGATCCGGCTTGAACTTGCCGGGCCAGACAACACAACGCAGCTCCGGGGTGAAAGCACGGCAGCCTGCCACACTCACAGGGGCCGGTCGCATGGGGGGAGCTTGGTCTTGGCGCCCGCGTGCCACCTCCTCTGGCGGTGCGCGGTCTTGATGCGGCGGCGCTGGGAGCGCGCGCGCCTCTCCTTGGGGCCGCTGCACCAGCTGGCAGGTTTCTTCATCGCGCGCCGGCGCCCTGCGCGGCGGGTCACGCTGGGGTGCCTCATGCCTGGGCTCGGGATCCACACCGTGCAGAGGAGGAGGAGGAGGCACGCCGTGAGCCACATCACCCGCCATGGACGGTGGAGGACGAAGCGAATGGGACGGTGTAGGAGCCTCACTGGTGGCGTTGACGGCCTCCGCGATGCGGCCGAGCCAGTCGTCGTAGAGGTCATTGGCCGGACGATAGCGCAGAAGCTCGCACGCCATGAGCAGTGCAGACTGCGCGTTCACCGGCCCACGACGAACATGAGAAGATGACGCTGTGGCTGGAGTGGGTGATGAGTCGTAGTGCGGCCGTCGCAATGCACGGATGGTGGCAGCGACAAGTCCTGCTGCTCGCGAGCAGTCGGGTCGGTGGCGGCGTTAGCCACCGGGGAGGCAGAGCGGCGAGGAACACCATTGCCCGCGGGTGCTGTCTGGGCGACACGAGTGGCCCAACGCTCGACACGGACACGGCGAGCGTCGGCCATAGGAATGGCAGAACGGCGGTGGAGTGAACGGTGGAAGAGAGGCTTCGACACACCCCTACCTGGCGCGCCAAATGTCGGATTCAGGGCTCCGCAGATGCAAGAAAGGTTCGAACTATGGGGCGTGTGCGAAGAACTCAACCTATCCAGCCAACCAACTCGTTGCCCTACTGCCTAGCTTGAGGAACAAGGGAGAAGATGAACACGGCAGTTTACCCAGGTTCGGGCCACCTTGCGGTGTAAGACCCTACTCCTGCTTTGTGGTGGATTAGCCTCACAAGGGGCTGAGGATGAACAAGTACAAGGGATGAACAACCACGCGAGGTCTGCTCTGGGGTCAGAATGAGTCGACCTCATCTATGGTGGTGGCTAACCTATATATATAGTGGCCTTGGTCCTCTTCCCCCAAAACGTAGGCGGGAAGGGATCCCACAGTGGCCAATTTGAAAGGGGACAAGTTGTACATCTTATCCTGACAAAAGGTGGTCTTCGCCTGCAAAGCTTCTGGTCATGACACCGTGGTGGGCTCGGCGATGACATCTGTCCTGCCATCCTGGTCTTGTTGCACTGGAATGGAAACCTTTGCCTGATTCCTCGGGAACCCATGCCTGCGCTTGCCCCCTTAGCACCAAAGGGGAAATTGTTCTCTCTGCGCCCGCTGGCGCCCGCCTGGCCTTGGTCATCATGGCTTGTGTCACCGCAACCTCATGTGGTTGGGCACTTGCATAGGTATCTCCGCTCCTTAGGAGGCAGCCTGGGGAGGCTGCTCCCTCAGGAGGTCTTGGCGTCGTCTCCCTCACGAGGCTTGGCCCCTCGCGAGGGTCTTGTCCTGATAGTCTTCGTACATGGGCCGTACCAGGCCGTCGATGAAGCCACGCCATGGGCCACAGGTAGGCAAGTCTGGGTACCTTGGTTCCCAGAATGCCGACACCGGCTTTGTCTTCCTTGCCGGTGTCTGCGCTGCTGCGTCCTGCCGGCCCTGGTGGCGGTGACCAGGGCATCGCCTAGCCGCTCTCCCCATCCATCGTCTTTGCCGCCCCTCTCGATCTTGTCAGACTGCGTCCCACGGGCCCTGACGGGGTCAGGCTGGGCTTCTGCCCAGGCACTCCTTTTGCTCTTTGTCTTCCGCGGCAGCCCCTAAGAGGAGAGGGACAAGAAAGGGATTACGGGGCACTTATCTTTTTTGAATCTAAAATATGAAGGCATTTGCCAAATTTTAGTCTCAAATATGTAATTTCTTCTATCCATGTTTGTACTCTGTAAGGTTTGTACTTGTTTATCCGCATATTAATGAAAAAAGACATGCTTGCCGGGCACTTGTGCATGTACTACATCCATGCAGAGGAGGAACGCCTCTATACTTTTAAGTAAACAAGTTTTCTCGTCAAGCTATCTTGCCGGTGCCTTCCATCGTTGCCGTGGGGCTTGGCCTGCCGGGCTCGAAACTATGGAAGGGAACTAACCCCTCATTGAACCTTCTCTGTCAAATGCCACTACAACCATCTTGACCGAAATAACGTTCGAATCAAGGGATGGGAGCACAAATTTATTGAAGGTGACAAGGTTTTTCTATGCACAAGTTTTCTTCTTACAGAGACATGTTTATGCATAGAAAGAAACTTATCTATTTGGCCTGTCGGGGATCGATATGTAGGCTTGTTTCTGTCCCTTCTTTTCGGGATCGAGCCTGTCGCAAGAGCCCTGCAGTTAGTGAAGAGGAAAACATAGCAACATACGATCTCATCTAAATGATCATGGTAAATTTATGCTAAGCTAATCATGCGTGCAAGTTTTTAGGGCGCCAGCGCTTTGTTTTATTATCTGTGCTCAGGGTCTGCGCCTGGCTTTGTACAACGGGTTACATGCGCATCGGCAAGGCTTGTACAAAAGGGTGGCTGCCGGGGCTGGGCCCGGCAGCCGCGCCTTATGGGTAGAACCGACGAAGATGCTCAATATTCCATGAGTTTTGCATTTGGATGCCATCTTCGGTCTCCAGACGGACTGCGCCAGGTCTGGTGACTTGTACTACCCGGTAAGGGCCTTCCCACTTCGGCGTCAACTTGTTGGTACCCTTGGTGGACTAAACATGCCTAAGGACAAGGTTGCCTTTCTCAAGGCTCCGGGCATGAACCCTGCGGCTGTGATAGCGGCGCAGGGCTTGCTGGTAGCGTGCAACACGCACAGCAGCCCGGAGACGGTTCTCCTCAAGGAGCACGACATCTTCATGCCGGTGCTGCTCTTGCTCTACTTCATCGTAGGCAAATGCTCAAGGTGACCTATATATGAGTTCCGTGGGGAGCACTGCTTCTGCCCCATAGACTAGGGAGAAGGGAGTCTGGCCGGTAGCTCGATTTGGTGTCGTACAGAGGGACCAAAGAACCACCGGCAACTCATCGATCCAGCGTCTGCCACACTTTTGCAGCTTATCAAAAGTCCTTGTCTTGAGTCCACGCAGCACTTCAGCGTTCATCCTCTCAACCTGTCCATTGCTCCTGGGATGAGCAACAGAGGCGAATGAAACCTTGTTTCCAAGGGTTTGAACGTATTGCATGAAGGCGTGGCTTGTGAATTGGTTGCCGTTGTCAGTGATAACTCTGGCGGGTACTCCGAAACGGCACACCAATCCTTTCAACAACTTGATAGCTGATTATGCAGTTACCTTCCTCACAGGCTCCACTTCCGGCCACTTTGTAAACTTGTCGATTGCAATGTACAAGAATTCGAAGCCCCTGGTAGCACAGGGGAAGGGGCCCAAGATGTCGAGCCCCCAGACCGAAAATGGCCATGACAAAGGGATCGTCTGGAGAGCTTGAGCAGGTTGATGGATGTTCTTGGAGTGGAACTGGCAGGCTTCACATCTGGTGACTAGCTCAATTGCATCTTGGAGGGCCGTGGGCCAGTAGAAACCTTGCCGGAAAGCTTTTCCAACCAAGGCTCTTGATCCAATATGGGAGCCGCACACGCCTTTGTGTATTTCTGCCAATAGTTCCTTCCCCTCTTCCTGGCAAATGCACTTCAATTTCACACCGTTGGGCCTTCTTTTGTACAATGTGTCATCGAAAAATTGATACATACTAGCCCTCCGGGCTACTCTTTTGGCTTCTTCTTACTCCTCGGGAAGTTCTCCTGTTTGGAGGTAGTGCACTATGTGTCGTGCCCAAGTTGGAGCCTGAGGCTCGGCAACAAGGACAAAAGGCACCTCCTTATTCGTGGGAGCGCATATCTCAACCGCAAGAACTTGTAGTTCGGCGGGAGGGTGCTGCTCACCAGGCGAAGTGGAGTTATTCCCGACAGCCTCTCTACTGGGGACTTCGGGGAGCCCTGCCGGGAGATGCTTGCCGAAGTCTAATTTCCTCCTTTTTCTGGCCATCGCTGTCGGGGATACTGAGGGTTGAGTCAGGTGGAGAACAAAAGTCCCTGGTTCCACAGGGAGCTTTTGTGCGGTGCATTTTGACAGATGATCAGTGATGCTCTTTTCCGCACGTGGCACGTGCTCTGTTTGCAATCCATCAAAATGCTCCTCCAGCTTCCTCACTTCCTCTACATATGCCTCCATTAACGGACTCTGGTAATCCTTGTTTACTTGTGTCACTACGAGCTGCGAGTCTCCACGAATGATCAACTTCTTAGTTCCCAATTCTGTTGCATTTCTGAGCCCAGCAAGGAGCCCTTCATATTCCGCAATGTTGTTGGTGGCCTTCTCCCGAGGAAAATGCATTTGGATCACAAATCGGAGGTGTTCTCCAGTAGGTGCAACAAGGAGCACGCCAGCCCCTGCGCCTTGTAGTGAGAAGGCACCGTCAAAATACATGATCCATTCTTGGGGCGCCTCCTTGCCGGGGATAACTGTTTCTGGTGTCTCTTCATCTGGAGTAGGTGTCCATTTTGTAATGAACTCCACCAGTGCCCTACTCTGAATGGTTGAGGTACTCTCATACTTCAGACCAAAGCTTGACAACTCTAATGCCCATTCAACCATTCTGCCGGTGGCCTCAGGGTTCCTCAGTATGCGTTGCAAAGGGAAACGAGTGACAACTGTGATCTCGTGGGCTTGGAAGTAGTGGCGTAGTTTCCTTGAGGCCATGATGAGGCCGAAGATCAATTTTTGCACTCTAGAGTACCTTGACCTAGCCCCCTGCAACAGGGAGCTAACAAAGTACACCGATCACTGCACTACCTTTTTCTTTGCCGTGGTCTTGGGATTGCCTTCGTTACCCTGTCCTTCTTTCTCTTGATCTGCACCCAACCTTGCCGTGACTGGTTCACTTCCTTCCTCGGGGAGGACAGTAGCTGCGGTTGCTCTCTCATCCACTTCCCGCTGCACCACCAGCGCTGCACTAACCACTTGATTAGTTACCGCTAAGTATAGCAGCAACGACTCTTGTGGTTTAGGAGCGACCAAGGTGGGAGCAGAGGAAAGATAGGCCTTCAAGTCTTGCAGCGCTGCTTCTGCTTCCAGGGTCCACTTCATTGGCCCTGCCTTCTTCAGAATTTTGAAGAAGGGCAGGGCGTGCTCGGCAGACTTGGAAATGAATCTACTCAGCGCGGCAACACATCCAGTTAAACGCCTCATGTCCTTGACTGTCTTGGGTGCTTGAATCTGCTCGATTGCTCTGATCTTGTCGGGGTTGGCCTCTATTCCCCGGTGAGATACAAAGAAGCCAAGTAGCTTTCCGGAGGGAACGCCAAACACATATTTCTCATGGTTCAACTTCAAGTTGATCTTGCGCAGATTTGCAAAGGTCTCTTCCAAGTCCTGAATAAGTGTTGATTTCTCCTTGGTTTTGACCACTATATCATCCATGTAAGCTTCAATATTCCTGTGCAAATAAGGTTCAAACCCAATTTGCACTGCTCTTGCAAAAGTGGATCTAGGGCTCTTCAACCCGAAGGGCATCCGCACAAAGCAGTATGTGCCACATGGGGTTACGAACACGGTTTTCTCCTCATCCTCCTTGGACATGAATATCTGATGGTATCCAGAGTATGCATCCAAGAAGGAAAGCAGATCACACCCGGAAGTGGAATCCATAATCTGATCGATGCGTGGCAAGGGGAATGGGTCCTTCGGGTATGCCTTGTTCAGATCTACGAAGTATATGCAAAGCCTCCATTTCCCATTCGCCTTGCGCACCACCACCGGGTTCGCCAACCACGTTGGATGCAACACTCCTCTGACCAAACCAGCCGCTTCAAGTTTCTTGATCTCTTCGGCAATGAATTGCTGCTGCTCTAAAGCTTGCTTTTGGACTTTCTGCTTGACGGGCCGAGCATGAGGGCAGACAACAAGGTGGTGCTCGATTACCTCCCTGGGAACGCCGGGGATGTCAGACGGTTGCCAAGCAAACACATTGACGTTCGCCCGCAGGAAGGCAACGAGCGCGCTTTCCTATTTGTCATCAAGGGTGGAGCTGATGGTGAACGTACCATCAGCGCCATCCAGCCCTGCCGGGACCTTCTTTACAGCACGCGAGACAACTTTGGATGTCTTGCTAGTGGAACTCTCTGGAAAATCATCGACGGGTGCAGCGCACTCCGGAGAGGCACGCTTCCCGGATTCCTTGCCGGCATCCCTGCGAGCCTTCTTTCCTTTCTTGCTTTCCTTGGCGGGAGCTGTAGCTTCCGCGGCCTCGGCAGCGACCGCATCCCGGTACATCTTATCCACGCATATGATTGCATCTTTCTTGTCTGACGGGATGGACATGACGCCCATTGGCCCTGGCATTTTTAGTGTGTTGCAGGCATAGTGAGATGCCGCCATGAATTTTGCTAGGGCTAGATGACCAAGAATCCCATTGTACGACATGGGGAGCTCGACCACATCAAACACAACTCTCTTGGTCTGGTAGTTTAGTTCTCCACCAAATGTCACCGACAGCGTAATCTTCCCCTTAGGACGACTCCTGCTGGGGTTGATTCCTTGAAACGTGCCAGTAATCTTGAGCTCTTCATGTGGTATCTGAAGCTTGCTAATCACTTTGGGGGAAATCAGATTCAATCCTGCCCCATCGTTAACTAACATCTTTGTGACCTTGAGGTTGCGGATTGTTGGCGAGACCAACAATGGCAAACACCCTACCGCAATGGTGCGGTCAGGGTGATCCTCTTCATCAAAGATGATAGGCGTGCGGGACCACTTGAGCGGCTTCCGCGAATCTGCTGCTGGCTCTACGACATTGACCTCATGTGCCCACTGTTTGAGCTGGCGGTGAGAGGAGTGCAAGGATATGCCTCCGTCAACGCACAGGGCCTCAGTTGCTTTCTGGAACTCTTGCTCACTGGTTTCCTCATCATCCCCTCCATCAGTTTCATCATCACCTTCCTTTTTTTCTCGGCCTCTAGCAGGCTTTTCATGCTGCTGGGGAGTCTTGCGCGGCAGCCTCCTCTGCCACCTCGGCCCTTCCTGCCAGCACCTTCTTGGTCTCTCTCCTTGTCGCGCTTCTCATACTCAGCTTTCTGCTTTTTGACGAGTTGCTCAACCTGATGACACTCTTGGAGATCATGGTCCTTGGTTCGGTGGATCTTGCAGTACAGCCCGTCTGTCTTCCCGGCTTTTTTGGCCGCCGCCGCCTCCCGACAATCAGTGCACGTGGCAACTTCCTTGCCGAGGGCTTCGGTTTTGGCTTTCTTGCCGTTACTAGGGGTGCCAGAACCCTCAAAAGCTAGTACCGCCTTCTCTTTACCCTTCTTGCTGCGCTTCTTATTCTTCCTCTTTGGGTTAGTAGCATCGTCGTCATCCTATGAGTCAACCTCGATGCCGTCCTCTTCTCCGGGGAGTCGCCTCCCTTCCTCCGTACGGGCGCACTTATCCGCCAAGGTGTATAGCTCATTCACAGTCTTGGGCAACCGGACATTCATTTTAGAACGTATCCTCCTATTGCACATGTTTGACTGGAACGCGGCAATTACAGCTGCTGGGTGGATATCTGGAATGTTCCTGTGCACCCGGCTAAACCTCTGCATGTACTTCCGCAAACTTTCCCCTTCCTTCTGTGGAAGGAGTTGCAAGTCGCTGGGCCATCCTGGTTCTTGGTGGCCGCCCGTGAAGGCACCAACAAACTCATTGCACAGGTCAGCCCAGGACGAAATGGAATTCTCTGGCAGGTGCATCAGCCATGACCTCACGTTTTGCTTGAGTGCCAATGGGAAGTAGTTGGCGAACACCTTCTCATCTCTTCCTCCGGCGGCTTGAACAACAATTGTGTAGATGCTCAAGAACCCTACCGGGTTCAGCCTTCCATCATACTTTTCTGGTATTTCTGGTTTAAAAACGCAGGCAGATGGCCAACAGACTTGCCGCAGCTCGCGAGTGAAGGCAGGGCACCCAACCTCGAAAGGCAAGTATCCACCTTCACTGGGCGCGGGTTCGTCAACGTCTGGGCCATTGTGCCTATCAGATTGGCGGCAGGGTTCGCGGCACCGCTCTATAGTGACATGCGCATCTTCCCTCCGTCGATCTTCCAGGACTTGCCGCTGATCTTGACGGGCCCGATGAAGCCATTGACAGCTCATTGGGCTCTTGCTCGCACGGTTCTGGTTACAGCCTCTGCGCTGGCCGTCGTGGAGGGGATTGCACCGTTGGAGTGGCCCCCTCCACATGATCAGCAGCTCAGGCCATTGTTGTTGCTTGCGGGCGCCGCGCCGGGCCCACCCGCTGTGATCCTTCCGCTTTAGCAAAACTGATCAAACTATGGATGGTGGCTCTCCACTCGTCCATTTGATCGGCTGCTGGCGGGAATCTCAGCAGGAGTTGGGCTCGCGCCATGGCTTCCGAAGCAGTGCTTGGCATAGATGACGAGGCAGACCACGACGTCGCTCGACTCCTGATAGTACCAGTAGTGGCGGCGCCGCGTTCTCGTCGCTGCGAGCCAATTGCCACGGTAGTGCGGTGGCGAGAGGGGTGTGCCTGGGGGTTGACGACCCCGTTTGGCGCTTCATCTTGGTTATCTTTCCCTAAGCAAGGCGCATGCCCCGCAGCTGTGCCTGTAACAGGGACAACTAGGGGGTCGTGACTCGCACCAGAGCGGGCGTTGTTGCTGCGGCTACGCCCACCAGTGCGACGGGGAGGTGGAGACTGAACATTCTCCCCATCCGCGCCTTGTGGAACACGGCCGTCGGGATGTTGTTGATGCCGCCCTTCCTCTGCATCTTCCGCTCCCGCTTTGGTCGCAGGGGAAATGACGACGGCCCGCCTGCGCTGGTCACGTCCCCTACGGCACCCGTGTCCCCCAACGTCTCCGCTGCACCCATAGTATCAGTAGCTGCATGCGAGGGGGCCTTCGAGGTGGAAGGATGAGCTGTTGCACCGGGCTTCTTCTTGGGTGCCATGGATGATGAAGCCAATGATGAAGAAGACGATGATGAAGATTGACGCGCTGTTCACAACCTTAGGTTCACGCACGCGCTTCCCCCTACCTGGTGCGCCAAAGATGTCGTGATGGAACACGATCACCTATGGGGTCATCAGCCCCTTGTGGTTCGACAAGGGGGAAGGTCACCTTTGCACGAAGTGCAGAGGCCATGGAACAGCACGACAGGTGTGACGCTGGTGGTTTTTACCCAGGTTCAGGCCGCTGGGAAGCGTAAAACCCTACTCCTGCTTTGGTGGATTGAGGGAAGGACCGCGAAGCCCGACAAGGTCGCCTCAGGGAGAGTAGCTACGCACGTATGAGTGTACAAGGGTCTGAATCCTTTTTTAGGTTGCCATGGCCCTCCTTTTATAGGCTAAGGTGTAACCATAGTGGCAAAATAGTCATTATCTAGTGATTACATAGCCAACAGTGCTATCATACCTAACTCTGGCAGTTAGGACAAAGTGCATTAAATGCACTGCTAGGTGTCACGCTGAGGATGCAGCCCAGCAAGCCTGCCGTGCCGCTTAGTCATCTTCTATCTGTCTGCTTGACACGCCTCTGGACGGGTGTCATATAGAAGTAATCTTCCTTCCAAATGGCTGCCACGTGCCAAATGACAGCCACTTAATCACCTCGGGGCTCGACACCGCACTGATGGATGACTTGCGTTGTGGTGCGGTGGAGCGGTGGAGTCTTGGCGGGGAGGTTCGCCTTTAGCGGCCCGGCAAGCCTGCCGGGGAAATATTGGATTCGTCCTTGGGGCGGCCTCGACCTGACCAGGCTCGCCTGCCCGGTAAGGGAGGCTTTCCCTTAGTGATATCTTGTTGTTTTGGCTTGTCTTGGTCTTCTTGATCCACCCTTTGGTCCCTCAAAGAGCTGTTTATTTGGCTTGGTTTCGACTTGGATGCTTGGTGCAGTTTGGTTCCTTGCCATCGTGCCTGTGTATAGTCCGGGCAACATATGCGAAGGTTTGTTGCAACAACAGGCGGCGATGGTGGCATCTTGCACCGTTGTTGGCGTACTCCTGGACGTTGGCCCTAGCTTCAAGGAAGGCCAGAATGTTCTAGATTTCGGTCTCTAGGAGCCAGTCAACTGGCGGGAGGCGGCCACTGGCGTTGGTGCAAGGAAGCGGTCGACAGCGGCGATCCATGCCGCTGATGGGGGCACTGGCACCGGCGCGGGGACAGGCGCTGGCAACGGCGCGGCGGAGACATTTGTGTGCACGGGCACCGGCACGGGCACGCGCGCCAGTGCACGCACAAGCACATGCATGATGACCCACAAGTATAGGGGATCAATCATAGTCCTTTCGGTAAGTAAGAGCGTTGAACCCAACGAGGAGCAGAAGGAAATGACAAATGGTTTTCAGCAAGGTATTTTCTGCAAGCACTGAAATAGTCGGTAACAAGTAGTTTGATAGCAAGATAACTTGTAACGAGCAAGTAATGGTAATGGTAAATACAGTGCAGCAAGGTAGCCCAATCCTTTTGTGGCAAAGGACAGGCCAAAACGGTCTCTTATGATAAGCAAAGCATTCTTGAGGGTACACGGGAATTTCACCATATCACTTTCATCATGTTGGTTCGATTCGTGTTCGCTACTTTGATAATTTGATATGTGGGTGGACCGGTGCTTAGGTGCTGTTCTTACTTGAGCAAACCTCCTACTTATGATTAACCCCCTCGCAAGCATCCGCAACTATGAGAAAAGTATTAAGATAAAATCTAACCATAGCATTAAACTTTTAGATCCAAATCGGTCCCTTACGAAGTAGCTCATAAACTAGGGTTTAAGCTCCTGTCACTCTAGAAACCCATCATCTAATAACTACTCCACAATGCATTCCCTTAGGCCCAAATATGGTGAAGTGCCATGTAGTCGACGTTATGACACCACTAAGGGAATCACAACATACATATCATCAAAATATCGAACACATATCAAGTTCACATGATTACTTGCAACATGACTTCTCCCGTGACCTCAAGAACAAAAGTAACTAATCACAAATGATAATCATGCTCAAGATCAGAGGGGTATTAAATAGCATAATGGATCTGAACATATAATCTTCCACCAAATAAACCATATAGTAATCAACTACAAGATGTAATCAACACTACTAGTCACCCACATGTACCAATCTGAGGTTTCGGTACAAAGATTGAACACAAGAGATGAACTAGGGTTTGAGAGGAGATGGTGTTGTTGAAGATGTTGATGGAGATTGCCCTCCCAAAGATGAGAGGGTTGTTGGTGATGACGATGATTTCCCCCTTCGGGAGGGAAGTTCCCCCAGCGGAATCGCTCCGCCGGAGGGCAAAAGTGCTCCTGCCCAAGTTCCGCCTCGAGACGGCGGCGTTTCGTCCCGAAAGTCCCCCTCTGATTTTTTTCTAGGTCAAAATGACCTATATACCAGAAGATGGGCACCGGAGGTGGGCCGAGGAGGGCACAGCCCACCAGGGCGCGCCTGGCGCCCAGGCGCGCCCTGGTGTCTTGTGCTCACTAGGTTGGCCCCCTCCGATAGTTATTTGCTCCAGTATTTTTTATATATTCCAAAACAATTCTTCGTAAATTTTCAGCTCATTTGGAGATGTGCAGAATAGGTAACTCTGACATAGCTTTTTCAGATCCAGAATTCCAGTTGCCAGTATTCTCCCTCTTTGTGTAAACCATGCATATTATGAGAGGAAATGCATTAGAATTACTCCAAAAAGCATTATTATGCATAAAACATTATAAATAACAGTAGGAAAACATGATGCAAAATGGACGTATCAATGCGCTGGCAGGTGCACTGGTGCGTGAAATTCAGCGGGGACCTCGTGGAACCCCGTGGCTTCAAGCTCGACGACAATGTGCGGCTCCCAGCCCATCAATGCCACGGGGATGGGTGCTGGCGCAGTTGGGGCGACGGGAGCTGGAAAAGGAGCGGGGACAGGCACGGCGTCTTCCTGCAAGGTCACTTCAAGCTCGTCCCAAAGTGCCTTATGTTCTTGAGACTCCAGCTGTGTGTCTTCCTCAGGAAACTGGAAGACTAAGGGCAGCCCATCGTGATGCGGCATGGTGTACGGTGAGGTCAGGCTGGTTGGAGGTAGACGACAGGAGAATTGGAGAGGAAGTGAGAAGATTGTAGCAGATCGGGGAGTGAGGCAGTGATTTAAACTGCGGCGCCGACGCCATTAAAAGTGGGGGCAGTTGGGAGGAAGGTGGGCGGTGGAGCCTGGTCAAAGGGCTTGCCTCCCGGTGAGCCTGCATAGCGGCCTGCTCGCACGCCTCCCGGTCAGCCGGCGCAACGGTTTGCTCACACGCCTCCCGTCGACTCACACGCTTGCTCGGACGGCACCTGCTGATGAGAAGTGGGACTCGTGGCGGCACGTAGGTCAAACGCCCACGGTTTGAATAGTGAAACCGTTCGTGTTAACGTGACATGTCTTTGTTCCAAAATACCTTGGCTCTTCGTTTGTGCAACTTTTCATAAGCAGCTTGTCTCAAATTGAACAAAAAAATTACAACAGCCTATTCGTGCCATATCATGAGACCATGCTTAGGTTCATGAATTTCATGTCAGTTTTTGATTTTCTGGAATTTAAAATCCAGGATTCGAAACAATATCATAACTTGCATCATGAAATAAATTTTCAAGCGATACATCTTTACTGTTGTAGATGTTAATATTTCTTAAGAAAGGATTTGGTCAAACATTTTGCTCAGTTAGACTTTAGACAAGTTATATATGCAGAGTAAAAGGATAATCCCTCCGTACCAGTGCATTGCCTGATATAGTAACTCTAGTAGGGACGAACAAACGGAGCTCCATTCTGTGCTCATCCCAGTGTAGTGCTATTAGTACTGGGAAATGGAGTTGACGGGTGACCTTGGGTAACGACGACCGAGGGAATTGAACCTTGCTCGGCACGGTAGGTAATGTGGGCTAGTTACTAAAGCATCCTACCATTGTTCATCGGTAGTCATTATGGACTGGGGACATGAGGGGAATTTCCTAGGGCTGGAATTCTGACCGCCAGATATTTCGACTCGAAATACGGAGGCTCGAGTGGATGCACAAATTTTAATATCGTGGTTCTTTTGGTTGGGGTTGCTAATGTGCGTACCACGCACGCCACCAGCAGGACACGAGCCCGGGTCTGGCTGGTACGTCGTCGGGTGCTACCATTCGAGAGTGCGAAAGGAATCTTTTTTTAAATTGCCGAACGAATCCTAGGCTCTCCCAACTCTTTTTCCCTTTGCGGGCTCTCTCATCTTTTTTTACCTTTTCCTGTTTAATCATCCTTTTTTTTGACAGATTAAAATGCTCTTCAAAATATTTATTTTTCAAACACTAACTCAAAATATAACATGTTATATATGAAAAAATCTTGAGAAAAATGTGTATAAATTTTAAATATACACACATACGTGAAAAATCCTTTTGTCGGCCTAATTTTTACGTCGCATTCATCCGAGTCAGGCACATACGATACGCACGTTTTTTCCGCTCATCCCCCCGATATTCCATCTGAATCTGTTGTACATCGACATAGGACTCTAGATTTATACATGTATAAAAATATCAGAACCAACACACTTCTTTAAAAAATAGGCTCGCCTCAGCAAAGCCGTCGCCGCCTCCAGCGGCAGCCCTTGCGCGCGGACGCATCTATCTAGATGCCATGCAACACATTTCCGGTCAGGTACGTTAGTACCACTATATTGATTGCATCAGCCGTTGCTTCCAGCAATCAATCATCAATGGTATAAAGGACCCTGGATGATCACATGGTATGCACATATTAGCATAGGGAAGTTGGTCATCTTGTGATTGATTATACCATTTATATGTATATGCACTTCATGGAGAGACCGAGACAAGAAGTACTGCTATTGCAGCTTTTGATCGCCCTAAACATACTTGTGATTTCACATTCATTAGTCTACAAGTTTACAATTAGATGGGGAGTTCGCAGATGTTGGGAACCAGGTTGGCTCTGCATGCCTCGCTTCCCTCGAGTGGGAGCTCATAGGAGAAGCAGGTCTTTTGCTGGGAGGCCGACGCGGTCATCCCCGTTGAATCGGTCCCTCACATATCTTCTCCGACTCAGAGCTCAAGCTGATGTACATGCCTTTGCGTGCTGACCAACTAACCGTCAACTGCAACAATACCTGTAGTAACGGATGTCGCGAAAGCTAGGTAGATGCTTTCTACCGGACCATACAGTATTTGACACGTACTCCCTCTATAAAGAATTGAAATGCTATTATATTTCTTTATAGAGGGAGCACTATTTTTCAAGTTGAATATATTTTTAGGTAACCTACATCTTTCTTACCCTTCACCATCGGTGGTACCAAATTTTTCCATGTGCATGATCCCACCCAAATATATTCAATGCAACATCATAGCCTTCTATTGCAGCTATAATGATTACCACCAAGGGATGTGGACACTTGGTCCACGAGGAGCATTTGGTTATAACCCCCAGATACAAGCAAATCAATATCATTAATTTTGCTGACAAGGAAAGTAAAACAGATGGAGGCTCCAGTTAATAAGATGGCACTCAGAGTAGGCCTTGACCTCCACCTCTCCTTTCTAACTAGCATTTGCTCAGTATGATGATGGAAACTACAAGGGCGTGTACATACTAAAACTTGCAAAAGGGCAGAAGGATGAATAGGTTGATGACAATGATGAGACAGAGCAATTGTGATAAGTGGCGAAACATAAATTTTATTACCCCGTTGTAACGCACGGGCTCTTTTGCTAGTGTATTACAATGCTCGTATTTTCCTTGCAAATAACTAATCATTCCAAAAGGCACAGTAATTGATTTATGACGAGTTCTTGAATTAGAGTGAGTCTGTGATATAGTGATCTCAACGTGGATTTCACATTTCATGGTTTCCACAGTAAGTTTTTCATTGCAAATTCAAATTTACAAGATGAACGGTATGGTGGTGAGAAAACTTTGTATGTATTCAAGCATATGCCCCCCCCACACAAATACAACAACAATGTAGTAAGTATAGTGCATATATTTTTCCAGACCATGCATGTATGACACGAATTCAAAAATAACATGTAAGCCATGCTTAGTCCTCAATTCAATATTTAAAATGCAACGGTAAACTGAAACATGAATATTTAAGTCTAGTACTATGTACATGCAAATGTTGTGTTTAGGTATCTCAGCGACCCACCCCCCCCCCCCCCACACACATTTCATGTATCGATCGATCTTCATTTCTTTGATTTTATACAGTATTACGTTGAGTAGAGTAGTGGTAGTGGCTCGTCAACATGTGCATGAACGTTAACTCACTTACTGGTGGATCCCATGTCTGCGATCTCTCTCTCCTCTCCATCTAGTACAACCTTTAGATGCACGGGCACACACGAAGAGCGGCGCGAGCTTGCCGTGATGTTATTATAACTAAAAAATGCTTGGAAAATAGATGAATCACATAGAACAAGAGACGTTGTGGCTGGTCGAGATGGTGCTAAGTGCTAACCACACCTATCCTCTGTGCCACATTAGCATGATGAAGCTGTGTGGCTAGTGGGGTGTTTTTGACTGACTGGCTGGGTCCCGAGGTCGAACCATAGGTAGTACAGTATATTCTTACACGCACATTTTCCCTCCATGCCGAGACGTGGTACACCCTACCACATGGTTTCTGGGTCCTCCCGGGTGGTGCACGCATATTTTCTTCCTTGCCGAGATGTGGGACGCCCTACTGCACGTTTTCTGGGTCCTCCTCGGTGGTAGCGCCGAAGCAAGTAAATGAGTCATCAAATCACAAAAGCCCACCTTTCCCGCCGAGTACATCAGTGAAGCACAGTGGCTAGCTAGTTGGGCTAGACCGATTAGCTAGGCCGCCGCCACATTTGTTTTTTCACCCCCTTTTCTCTCTCCTTGCCAGTAGGTAAATTTAAATATCCATCACTGCATTGCTCTGGTCTTTGGGTGCGGCAGGCGCAACAGGATTTTTATTTTTTGATTGACGGGAGCAGGCGCGACAACAATTAGTCATGATGACAATGGGTGGTGCTCATTGATGTGAAAAGTCGTCGACTGGTGTTTTCCCATGGTGAAAACCAAAAGATTCACCCTCGGCCTTCCCGTAGATTGCATTGCCTTTCAGCCATTTCGCTCCCTTTGCTTCCTCTCCCCATTGCTTCTACCTGGTTCCATGGCGGCGCCCCAGATCACGGAGTCTGAGGTGAGGCGCCTGACACAGGAGCTCCATGCCAAGGATGTGGAGCTCAGGGCCAAGTACGTGGAGCTCCGTGAGCTCAAGGAGGAGAGGAGTGCCATGCTCCTCTTTTATGTGCGGGTGTTCACGGAGCTTCAAAAGCGGCAAACATTCACCACAAAGATGCTCGACGTGTCGGCGGTGTTGCTGCAGAAAGCGAGAGACATTCACCCCATCGACTTCAACGAGCTGTGGTTCCTGACCTGGTCTCCTTCTTCACCTATATCTCCGAGGAGCTGAGCCGTCTCCGCGCGGTGGTGGGGGCGGAGCTGGACAAGGAGGAGTTATAGGCGACCGTCACCGTTGCCGGGTGAATCCTCTCAGGGCTTCGTCACCGGAATCCATTCGTGCCATTGGACCCCGTCCTTGACGAGCTGGTTTCCGTCGACCGGGAGCGGGCTCTGTGGGCGCTGGCACCCTGCATCACCACTGTCGTGCGCCTCGAGAAATAGAGTGACTTCGGTGGTGTTTAGGCGTCCTATGCATGGGCATGTCTCAGCGCAACATGACCGTTGGATCAAACTCATACAGTGCAGATCAGTCACTGTAGCACAAAGCGTGCGGGTGTGTTTGGTTGCATTGTCATCTCAACATAGTTGTTCCCTCTTCATGTATGCTCATCTCAGCACCCATCTTCATGCATGCTCTCCATGGTCCTAGTGTATTTGTGTTAACCTAGTGTGGACTCATGCACCCTTCATGCACTCTGCCAAGCACGCAAAAGTGCGTCGAGAAGGGAACTTTTGCTCCCATGCACCCTTCATACACCCTACCTAACATAGATTCGTGCTTCATATGGTTCATGTTCCATGGAGTACTGTAGCACCGTACTCTCCGTGCGCTGTAGACCTAGTTCTGTTGACATTGATCTCACCATTCATTCTCGAACGAACAGTAAAAAAAGGGGCATGTTACATTACTGTTCATAGTTGACATGCGCACAACATCATTTTTTATTGTCATATCTTACTACACTAGCAACAAGATTATAGTACTACTAACGTATGAACCACTGCAGATGACCTAGTAGTAGGAGTATTGTGTAAGTTCAAGTGGCTGCCATGTTTCGCACTCCTCCGTCATAAGAGTGGAAACGCTTGCTGTAATCATTTTTTCAGAAATAGTGGACATGCTCTACCGCGCGGATCCTCCTCGATGGTCGTCGGGAACCTTGCTACTCACTTTCACAGACATGTGGGACAACCAGCATCGAGGTCCACTTGCCATGCACTAAATTACTCCGTACTAGAGTGCACAACTGCATGGTAGACTACATCGGTCGAAGCGCCGCAGTAATGCCCAATGAGCTATCAAATCACAAAACCCCCACCTTTCCAGCAGTAAGTTGGACGGACGAAGCAACCATCATTTGACTCTTCTCCCTCATCTTCCTCTCTTGAAGAAAACCCCAACTCGCTTCTCCCTCATCTTATTCCTCATTTCTTCAAGAAAACCCCAATGCGCTTCTTCCATTGTTCTTCTCTCCCGAAGAAGGAAAGGTGAGCGCATCAATGGTGTTGCTTCTGGCCAAGGCCCGGTCTTACAACCCCGCGACCGATCCTAACTCCATCTCTGTTCTTCTTTTGGGTTTGTCATTATGGTTTTCTTTTCATTTATTTCTATTTGAGAGTTTCTTGATGGACCCTGGAGCACCGGCCGAAGTGATGTCTATGGCTCTGGCCAAAACCGTCAAGGCTCAGGGTAC
The DNA here is from genome assembly GCA_011799875.1 of Thinopyrum elongatum. Taxonomy (NCBI): domain Eukaryota; kingdom Viridiplantae; phylum Streptophyta; class Magnoliopsida; order Poales; family Poaceae; genus Thinopyrum; species Thinopyrum elongatum. The sequence continues at coordinate 350,395,438 of CM022303.1, forward strand.
GAAGAAGCGGAAGAACCCGGCCGAGACTACCGCTGATGAGCTCAAGGGCATCGCCCTATCCAAGCCCCCCTCTTCGGTATCCCTCATTAAGCCAGTCCAGGTAATCAAGGTTGTTAGAATCGTGATTCTGAATCGGATCGGAGCTCTATGGTAGGATCGCAAATCGTAGAATCAGAGGGGTTAGTTTGGATCGTAAAGTTGTAGAATCGTACAATAGAATCGCAATTCTGACAACCTTGCAGGTAATATCTCTTCTTGACGATCTTTTTGGCGATCTTGATTGTGTTTTTCATCTAACACGCAATACTAGTACTAGTACTAGTAGTACAACTTTCTGGGCGATCTTGCATGTGATTTTTGTGTGCCAAATGACGGTTCTAAATGGATCTTTTGACCAAAACATGCGAGGGGTTGACATACATATGATTTTTGCACATAACACTGATTTCTTATAGATTAGTTTCAACTAGTTTATGAACAACATCAATGCTAGCTGTAGGAAATGCATGATTTTAGCTCTCATGCCTTGGAAGAGAGTATAGTAGCCTCAGTAACTTGTGTTATGGATATTGCAAGTAATCCCTTTGTTCACAAATATAAGATGTTCTAACTTTTTTGTGCATGTCATGTAGACATGTTCTAGTGTCTTTGTTCACTCATTTCTGTGAGTATATGTAGTCTTATATGGAGTAAAATATCGAAAATCATCTTATATTTCTGAACGGAGGTAGTAATAAAATATTTGGTTTCCATTTGAATTAGAACCAGGCCCCGGGTGGATATGAAGTTCTCAAAGTCATGCCGTGTGAACTGGAAGACCTAAGGATGTGTTCTACTACTAAACTATCCAGCTGCTGTGTCCTTGTCGCCACGTGTCGTGAACAAGTGTTTTCCTATAGCGTTGTTGTCAAGTGTGTTCTCGAGGGTGTACTTCACCACAACAATTTCCTAGCTGTGCCTTCGATTACGAAGGGTGTGGTTCTTGTAAAGCTTCCCGACAAATCTGATGCAGACTGTCTTCATCGTCATGTTTATGAGTGGAAAGACCACTCTGTTAGGTTCTCCAAGGTTGACGAGATGGCGAAGATGCCGGTAGACATCTCTCACGAAGTCCATGGCCTAGTCAGTTATGTGGGGTACATCCCGTAGGTCGGTGGCAAGAAATAGTCTGCAGAGTCTATAGTAAGTATTGTTCAGTACTTGATTTGTGTGTGTGAACCCTGTATTGTTTAGTACTGCCGCTTTTGTTGTGTGGTGAGTCCTGAGAACAGTCTATGTTAATGTTTGTCCACTCAATTCAGTCTGTATATTTTGAAGTATCCATATCATCTTTTTTGTGAGGACGGTTTATCAATTATGGTTACACTCCAATATCTGTATGCATTGCAGGGTTTATCGCACCCACCAGGATTTCCAGTCCCATGGATGTTCGCTCCACACGAGTTGTCATGACCTTTGGACTGTCCTACTTGTGGGAGTAAGTGGGGGCCCTGCATGCCACCCGTAATTGGACGATCAACCTTCTATTTAGAACTTGAACATAGTGATATCCTGGTAAGGATTCACTCGTGTCACATCAAGTAAATCTTATTGATTTACTGTCATGTTTTCTTACTTTTGCTGCAATTTTACGATGCAGGTTTTGCCATGTCACATTCGTTATAGAATAAACCGTTTGGTTTCCTCTATGATGGTTATTTTAGCAGGTTTCACTTCTTATGATGTGTCAGTAACGAAGGCACTGTCCATCACTTATATTACTGGACACAATTGGATCAGTCTGTTGTCTGAGTACAATCTGAAGCCCTGTGATGAATTGCAGTTTGTTTTAACAAACACGCCACAATTAGTCCTTCTCGCATTTAAAAGAAGTGAAGAAAAAGACTGGATCCAGGTCACGGAGCCTAGCAAAGTTAGAGAGCTGAAGTATGAAATCATAGCAGACCAGAGACAATCGTTGCTGTCTCGCACATCGGTACCACCTTCAGCATCGGATCGAGCACCGACACCTGCTCCAATGGCACTGGTCTAGCACTGACAGCGGCAGCAGCTCAGTCTGATCCACTAGAGGATTCAGCACCGACCGCGTCAGCGGATTAGGCTGATCTACCGGAGGATCGGGCACCGACACGGGCACCTGCTCTGACACCGGCACTAGCTCCACAAGGAGCACCATCTCCGACAGCAGCAGCGGCACTACCAGTCGCACTGGCACGGGCACCAGCACCAGCAACGGCTCCGGCACCTGCACCAACACTTGAAGTTGCACTTGCATCTGCTCCGGCCCGTGCAGCGGCAACGGAACCAGCCCATGCAGTGGCAACAGAACCAACACTAGCATCGGCAACAGACCGGGCTGCAGTTCGCACTGCATATACCAAAGTCCTTACAAAAACTGACATCTTCACCATCTTGGTAAGCATTGGCAGCCCAAGTGCTTCGTTCTTTTTTCTTTCCATGTTGTCTCACATGATTCACTATGTTGATCTAACTGTTTGTGTATGTCTTCTTATTTGCAAACAGAGAATTCCTAGAGCAACGAGGGAGTCGTTCAATAATCCAGGCGACCGTGGCCAAGTTTCTCTTACCATGCGCAGCCTTGGTGTGAATGAACCTGCTCAATATATCGTAAGTACAAAGGATGGTCGCATGATGATTGATGCTAAAGGATGGTCAAGGTTCAAAACTTTATCAAATCTTGTGGTTGGGGATGATGTCAAAATAGAACTTTCTCGGCAAGGAGAGCTGGTCCTAATCAACTTTGAAATTCTTCAGTAGCAGCACACAACTGCCGAACTGATCTATTCTCCGACAGCTTTTGATGTAATAATACGACATGGTGAAACAAGTGTCCTGTGTGTATAAGTAGTACGACAGTATTATTTATCACGTAGGACGTCGTGAAAGAATTGCAACTCTGATTGCTAGTTAGGAACTGTTGTTCGATTTCATTCTAACAGTTGTCGTGCTTTATTTAATTTTTTGTATTCGCCTTGCGACAACATCTAAAACCAGCGTTGTACCGATCGCTTGCAATATTTACCGGATGAAATGCGCTAAGTTAGAACACATGGGCCCCCAAACATGCAGGCCCACCGGCCTGTGGCCCAAACTCCAGACCCGTCAGCCTATCTGAGTATTTTATTCTCATCTGAACCCCATATTATGTTTTATATATTCTCCTTGATTTTTCTTATGTATAAAGTTGTGATATAAAAGATTTTTATATTTCTTTACAGAGGTAGTATCTCTCTATCAAAAATATATTTATGTGTAACTAGTTACTCCTTCCTTTGTACTTACTTTCGCTGATATGTGGGGCATCCGGCAATGGGGTCCATGTGCCATGCACCAAATTAGAGTGCACAACTGCACGGTAGACTCACCCCGGCCGTAGCGCCACAGTAATGCCCAATGATCCGTCAAATCACAAATCCCCCACCTTTCCAGCAGTAGCAGTAAGCTGGACGGACAAAGCAGCAATATTTCACTGGGCCTGAATCCCGTTCTCCCTCATCTGCTTGTTCAGAGAAAACCTCCTCTCGGCGATTGCTTAGGGTTTTCTCATGGAGAACCAGGTACGAATTCTTCATCCATCCCCGATAAATCCTAGTCCCTTGGTCGCCTATAATCCTAGGATGGCAGCCGCCGCCGTTGATGCATTTTTCTTCCTACTGAATCTAGTGTGTTTCATTTGCAGTGCCTAAAGTACGAGGACCCTACAAGTTTCTGCGCCCTTGGTGAGACGCCACACTTGTTCCTTCTCATCCTAACACATGATTTTAAAATGCGCACGGTATGTTCCTACAATCCTCTTTTCTATCCGGGAGGGTTGGGGTTTTTGAACATGCTGTCGACTAATTTGGAAATTTGGATAAAAGGTACTAGTACCATGGTCAACACTGACCTGTAAGAGGAAATTATTTCTAGATTTGGATAGCGAATAAATTGTGTTCTCATATTATTTTTCCTGCAGTGCATCCCTTGCTCTGCCAGAACACATGTACTCGTGATGGCCGGCCTTGCCATAACTGAATACACCAGTTTAATGGTCACATTGAAGACATGCCATGGATATAAGTTCCCAGTTGGATTCATGAACCAAGAAGATTGCTGCTTTTTTATGGCCGACCTTGGATAAATTTCTCAAGTGTTACGGACTGAAAGTTGGCACACGAATGTTGATGGAAATAGCAGGACCTGGTCTCATCTTCACTGTGACCTTCCACCCCGACATTGTTTCGGTAGTTCATCCATGTTAGTTTTGTATCTGGTTCTTGCATGTTGCCTCGATTACTTCTTAATCCACCTATTCTGTCTAACTAATCACAGTTTGACTTTACAAGTAGCAACAATTTGTGATTGCCTTCTCTCACGAAGATGCTGCTTCTAACTAATATTTCTTATAATTGGTGGCACGTGTAGGTTATTACAAAGTTCAAGACACTACTCGTTTGTTATTTGATAAGAACTCGACTATTACTGATGGCACTAAAGTTGACTGGGACGACATCCACCAGTTCCTGCACTTTATTGATTGTCTTGAGGTCCTTGTGGGGCGTTTCAATGGTGGAAGGCCACGTGGGATATGTGTGCCACTAGTGCACACGTTGAACATGTCCAACTGTGTCAAGAAACTTATGGTACGAGCTGTCTTCTGTTATATATGTTGTTCATAAACTCTTGCTTATACACAGTTTTACAGCTTTGATCTTCTTGAAACAGAAACTGCCTAGTTTTATTGTTCCTATATAGATGCCTGACCATGGTCGGGTCAGACTTGTGCTTGGTCACAACATGATGTTTGTGTCGACCTACTCCATTTCCCTTGGAGGTGAAAAGATACTTATTCATGGGTGGTCGCAAATAATGAAGGCCCGTCCATCTTGGAGAATAGGACATAAGGTTATGCTCATGCTTTTCCATGGCTTTGAAGCGAATATCCTGTTTATTGACCACATTGCGAGATGAAGCCGCTTTCAGAAGGTTGTGGATGCGCGGGGTGGCGCCTGGGCCTTGTCCTGGGGCTTGGTGGCCTCACCCTTGGTTAACTGTAGGCAAAGTAGCATTGTTCGAGGCGTGTTTTGTACGGTTGAATCTGTATAAGTACTCATACTGCTTTCAGCTATGGTTGTTAAGTGCCCCTACTGGTTTCAGTTAAGGTTGTTAAGTACTCCTGCTGCTTTTACAGTCTGTCGTGTTTCTTCAGTCTCGTCTTCCTCCAGCCGCCAAAACCAAACTAGCGCTAGCAGGGCCGCCTGCTCCCGCCTCCCACGACTGGCTGCGCCTCAGCGCACGCATCGCCGCCCCACCGTCTCCTAAATTGCTAACGCCGACGTCAGCCCCACCCTACACCCGAACCAGTCAACCCTTGTACCCCCCTTCGCCTGCGACTTCACAGCCGCATATTCCCTGGCTCCTGTTTCTTCCCATCTGAGGCCTCGCCGTCGTCCTCCGCGCGCTTTGGTGCCCTCGCCGCGCAGCCGCCCTCTCACGTTGTCAACATGGTCAACAAACAAGAGGAATTGGGAGAGGATGGTACTTGGAGAGGATGACAGTAGGGACCCACCATGTCCATGGCCGTACGCAAGCAAGTTCCTAATTTTTTGTTATATACTCCATTGTCAGCGTATAGAAAAAGAAGATGCTTCCTCCTAGTGGTTTGCTGACATCTGGGACCCACGACATTCTCAGCGTATAGTCAATAGACAAGAGAACAACACAAGAGCCGCTGACACCTGGGACGTAGCTGCTCGAGCAGTATTTTTTTGTTCTAATTGAGACGGAGTAGGGTTTCAACTGGGCTGTGGCCCGTCTAGCCCAGGCTTCTATTTTACGTTCACCACATGACCAGCCCAGCTATTTTTTCTTTGTGAAAACGGCTAGCCTAGTTTATTTTTTCTGAAGAATACCCAATCCAGGCTTACCCAACCCAGGCCTACATATTTTTATCCGCCCTGCTGGGCTGCAACTCTATCAAGATGGCTGCAAATCTTAAAAGTAATATGAAATGGGCTGTAAATATAAAACACACACGACAAGTTGGCAATTACTTTCAAATTTCTGATTTTTTTCACATTTTCAGGTTCCAATTTCATTGGGCTTTAACCTAATTTAAATATATCATCAAAGTACTTTAAATCTGGCTTGACATTTCGGTATTAAAAATAGTTTGGACCCCACCAAAATATGCGAAATTTCGTTTAAATTTTTAACCCTGGCCCTGGCCAACAAAAAGAAAATGGACTGCAATAAATTGCATAAGAAGTTGCAAATGAGATGTAAATTATTAAAAAAATAGGAAATGGGCTGACTTGTGGGCCTATTAAGTTGACGCGTATGCAAGCTTTTTTACTTATTATATACGTCAACAAACGATTCTAGCAGAAGTCACCGTTGGATGTCAATCCAACGGCCGTCATGCTTCTTCAATCCCTGATCTTCTTGCTCCAGCCACCAAATCCAGCACCGGCGGGACCGCCTGCTCCGGCCTCCTGTTGTCGGCTGTGCTGCCGCGCAGGCCTCACTGCCCCCTACTACTCCCACCGCTGGCCAGGCCATCCCTCTGCTCACCCACATCCTTCCACTACTGTGGCTTCGCGGCCTCTATGTCATTCCCTTCCTGGATCTCGCCGTCGTCCACCGCGTCGGTGTTCTCGGCACGGCGTGGTCAACGTTGTCAACAAACGACAACATCGGAAGAGGGATGTACATGGAGAGGCTGACAGCTGGGACCCACATGGTCCATGGCCGCACGCAAGCAAGTACCTCCTTATTATGCCAAAAAAAAAAAGAATCCTCCCCATGACAGCTGGGACCCACCAGCTATATCTTCGCACGAAAGGAAGTGCCTCCTTATTAAGCGAAAATAATGATTGCTCCCCATGATAGCTGGGGCCCACCTGATTTGGAGGCTTACTTGTGGCCCTACTAAGTTGACGCGTACGCAGGGCTTTGTCAACTTAGTCAACAAACGATTCTATCACCAGTGGCCATTGGATTATTAACATCCAACGGCCGTCCTGCTTCTTCAACCTCTGATTTTCTTGCTCCAGCCGTCCAAACCACCACGTGCTACTGCCTCCCGAGGCTGGCTGTGCTACCGCGCAGGCCTCACCGCCCCCTCCTACTCCCACCGCTGGCCAGGCCATCCCTCTACTCACCCACACCCCCTGTTATTCTACGGCGACGACAGCCTCACACCACAGCCGAACTAGTCAACCCTCATACTACCATTCGCGTGTTCCTAGGCTCCGCGTCGTTCCTTGTCTCACCGTCGTCCACCGCTTGGGTCTGTCCGTGCGGCGTGGTCAACAAACGACAACCATCGGAAGAGTATTATACGCGGTGAGGCTGACAGCTGGACCCACCAGCTACATCTTTGCACGCAAGGAAGTGCCTCCTTATTACGCGCAAAAAAATAAATCCTTCCCCTGACAGCTCGGACCCACCATCAATAACTTCACATGCAAGGAAGTGCCTCCTTATCCTCCCTGACAGCCGGGACCCACCCGGTCGAAGCGTACATAGCGTTGTCATTCTGGTCGCGAACGTGTACGTACATACTGGTCGATCGGTCTCTCTGCAATGATGAACCGTGGCCGAGCAAGCAGCGGCACGTGTAGTAGTAGAGCCCCCAACATAGCAATTCAGGAAGTCACTTCTAAACCATGTACACGTACGTACAACCAGATGCCAAAAAATACGGTCACGTGCGTACATACGGGCGGGGTCTCGAACACGTACTCGTGCATACGTACGGCCAGGACTCATGTACATGGAGAGGCAACGGACGACAGCAACGACGTCCTATTCATCGTGAAAGCACAAGTGCTCCCTGGGTGATTTTGGTAATTAATGTCAACATATCTCTTGTTGGACTAATAGTTTTGTCTAGTGTATTTCAGACAAGTTCAACAAATGGCGTGGAAAGGATAAGAGGATGTGGAACCCCTTCAAGGTGCTAAGGACATATATTGGCAAAAAGCTCAAGACTCTTCATCTTTGTTTTAGTGATCCAAGATCACATTGAGTCCATAGAAAAGCCAATACTATTAAAAGGGGATGAGGTGTTTCTTAATGGCTTGCTTTCTCAAATGCTTAGTGATATTGCTCCAAAACCCTCAACCACTTTCTCCATCCAAATATGTCAAAACCCTAAAATCCAACTCGGCCCCACCTATTCTTTCTATCCGGTGCCACCGAGTTCATATGACATAGCCATAGCCAGAAACCCTAACAGTTCAGTCACACCGATACGGATCTCGGTCTCATCGAGATGGCCTTGCCAACTCACGGTTATCAGTTGCAATTATTTCGGTCTCATCAAAATTGCAATCGGTCTCACCGAGATGGCTTGACCAATTCTGTGTTGCCCTATTGCTTCACTTCGGTCTCACCGAGTTGATGCAATCGGCGCCACTGAGCTGAGGTTTGCCCTAAGCCCTAGCACATCGGTCCCACCAAGTTGTTCCAGTTGGTCCCACCGAGATTCCTAACGTTCACATTTTTGAACTAATCGGTGCCACCGAGTTTAGCTATTCGGTCTCACCGAGACGGGTCAAATGTGTGTAACGGTTGGATTTTGTGTGGAGGCTATATATACCCCTACACCCCCTCTCCATATGTGAGAGAGCCATCAGAACATGCCTACACTTCCACCATACATTTTCTGAGAGAGAACCACCTACTCATGTGTTGAGATCAAGATATTCCAATCCTACCACAAGAATCTTGATTTCTAGCCTTCCCCAAGTTGCTTTCAACTCAAATCATCTTTCCACCATATCCAAATCAATCATCTTTCCACCAAATCCAAATCTATGAGAGAGAGTTGAGTGTTGGGGAGACTATCATTTGAAGCACAAGAGCAAGGAGTTCATCATCAACACACCATTTATTACCTTTTGGAGGGTGGTGTCTCCTAGATTTGTTAGGTGTCGCTTGGGAGCCTCCGTTAAGATGTGGAGTTGAACCAAGAAGTTTGTAAGGGCAAGGAGATCGCCTACTTTGTGAAGATCTACCCGAGTGAGGCAAGTCCTTCGTGGGCGATGGCCATGGTCGGATAGACAAGGTTGCTTCTTCGTGGACCCTTCGTGGGTGGAGCCCTCCATGGACTCGTGCAACCACTACCCTTCGTGGGTTGAAGTCTCCATCAACGTGGATGTACGATAGCACCACCTATCGGAACCACGCCAAAAATCTTCGTGTCTTCATTGCGTTTGCAAACTCCAATCCCATCCCTTTACTTTCTTGCAACTTGCATGCTTTACTCTTTCTGCTGTATATACTCTTGTCATGCTTGCTTGAAATGTATCGAGAATGCTTAAACTTGTGCTAAAACTCTACCTTAACTTGAAGAACTTAAAAACTACCACTTTTACTTATTGAGGGTCTAATCACCCCCTCTAGACCCCTATTGTCGATCCTTTCAATTGGTATCAGAGCATTGGTCTCCATTGCTTTGGTTTAATCACCATTGGAGGAAGATGGATGAGTCTCCGACCAGGAGTATTAGACGGAGAGTGCTTATGCTTGACGGAGAGTTCTATTGTTCTTGGAAGAATGAGATGCTTGAGATTTTCAATGAATATGATTTGAAGAATTATATTACTAGCCCTTATGTGCCTCCAATTGATCCTTTGCATCCTTCCCCTGATGAGTATCTTGACATGGTTCGCAATTTTGGAGCTATTGATCTTATCATTAGAGGATTGCCTAGAAATTTGCTTGTATGCTTGCCTACCTTTGAATGTGCTTATACTATATGAAAATATCTTGAGGAGCACTTTCCAAATTTCTGCTTGAAAAATCTAGATAAGATTCTTCAAAAGTCTATTGCTTTTCATAAAATGAAGCCTAGTGATCCTAAGTTTGGTGATTGACAAGGATAGACTTTGTAGTGCTTATCAAGCAGGAAAACAGGTTGGAGGAAGTCATCCCGTGAAGAACATCATGACCACGAGAAGACCGCTTGAGCTGCTTCATATGGATCTTTTCGGTCCCAACGCCTACAAGAGTCTCGGTGGTAACTCGTTCGGTTTGGTCATTGTAGATGACTTTTCAAGATTTACGTGGGTGTTCTTTCTTGATGACAAATCGCAGGTCCAAAAGATCTTCAAGAACTTCGGTAAGAAGGCCCAAAACCAATTTGAAGTGAAGATCAAGAAGGTTCTAAGCGACAATGGAATAGAGTTCAAGAATGCCAATGTGGATACCTTTCTTGACGAAGAAGGGATTTCACATGAGTTCTCGGCTACGTACACGCCTCAACAAAACGGAGTTGTTGAGAGGAAGAACCGGACACTTATCGAGATGGCAAAAATGATGCTTGATGAATACAAGACGCCAAGACACTTTTGGGAGGAAGCGGTTGAGACAGCTTGTCATGCTACGAATCGACTATATCTTCACAAGCTTCTCGGCAAGACGTCATACGAGCTTCTCACCGGTAACAAGCCCCAAGTTGGATACTTTCGAGTATTTGGCTCAAAGTGTTACATTCTTGATAAGCATCATCGCTCGAAATTTGCTCCTAAATCTCATGAAGGTTTCCTACTCGGTTATGGCTCAAACTCTCACACTTACCGTGTCTACAATAATTTCACCCGAAAGGTTGAAGAGACGGTAGATGTGAAGTTTGATGAATCTAACGGCTCACAAGTAGAGCAATTGCAAATTGATGTAGGAGACAAAGATCCTTCAGAAGCAATCCAAGATTTGTCCATTGGCAAGATTCGCCCAACGGAGGTGAAGGAGAGTACTTCATCTGTTCAAGTGGAAGCCTCAACTTCACATAAAGGTGAACCACAAGTTGACTTGGAGGCATCCACAAGTGGAACACGTCAAGACGGAGGAGATGAGGAAGTGCAACAGGATGAACCACCTCGACCTCCCTCTCCACCTCCACAAGAGAACGACAACGCCAACAATAATGAAGGAGGAGAAGAAGAAGAAGACAATGAAGAGGTTGTTCCACCCCAACCCAAACAAAAGCTATCATGAGTTAGAGCAAGAGTCACAAGAGATCATCCCGTCGAACAAATCTTGATGACATTCAAACCGGGAGAATCAGTCGTTCTAAAACTCGTTTGGCTAACTTTTGTGAACACTACTCATTCATTTCTAGTGTTGAACCTATGAAGGTAGAAGAAGCTCTTGAGGATCCAGATTGGGTAAATGCTATGCACGAAGAGCTACACAACTTCGAGAGGAATCAAGTGTGGACATTGGTTGAAAAGCCCAATGACGATCACAATGTCATTGGAACCAAATGGGTGTTTCGGAATAAGCAAGATGAAGATGGACAAGTTGTATGCAACAAGGCCCGTCTCATCGCTCAAGGCTACACTCAAGTCGAAGGTATGGACTATGGTGAGACATATGCCCCCGTTGCTAGACTTGAGTTCATTCGCATCTTGCTTGCTTATGCCAATCACCATGATATTACTTTATACCAAATGGACATTAAAAGTGCTTTTCTAAATGGAGAAATTGAGGAGGAAGTTTGTGTTAAACAACCTCCTGGCTTTGTTAATCCCAAGAAACCTGATGATGTCTACAAACTTCATAAAGCTCTTTATGGTTTTAAACAAGCCCCTAGAGCTTGGTATAAATGCTTGACCAAGTTTCTCATTGAAAAAGGCTTTGAAATTGGGAAGATTGATTCCACGCTTTTTACTAAAAGGGTTAATGGTGAATTATTTGTGTGCCAAATTTATGTGTATGATATCATATTTGGTTCTACTAACCCCCATTTTAGTGAAAAGTTTGGAAGGCTAATGTCGGAGAAGTTTGAGATGTCTATGATGAGTGAACTCAAATTTTTCCTTGGTTTGCAAATCAAGCAAACTAAGGAAGGTACCTTTGTCTCACAAACAAAGTATACTAAGGATCTCTTCAAGAAGTTCAACATGCAAGAAAGCAAAGGTATGAAAACACCCATGCCTACTAGTGGACATCTTGACTTGACTAAGGATGGCAAACCGGTTGACCAAAAGGTTTACCGTTCTATGATTGGTTCATTGTTATATCTATGTGCCTCCCATCCCGATATTATGCTAAGTGTGTGCATGTGTGCACGATATCAAGCGGCTCCTAAAGAGTGTCATCTTAAGGCCATGAAAAGGATAGTGAGATACCTAAATCATACACCAAACTTTTGCATTTGGTATCCTAAGAGGTCATCTTTTGATCTTGTTGGCTACTCCGATTTGGACTATGCCGGTGACAAGGTTGATAGGAAGTCCACTTCGGGTGCTTGTCAATTTCTCGGTAGATCCCTTGTGTCTTGGTCCTCCAAGAAACAAAACTCGGTATCCTTATCCACTGCCAAAGCGGAATACATTGCCGCCGGATCATGTTGTGCTCAATTACTTTGGATGACCCAAACTCTTAAGGATTATAGGATACATGTGAAACATGTTCCATTGCTATGTGACAATGAGAGTGCTATTAAGATTGCTCATAATCCCGTGCAACATTCTCGAACTAAGCATATTGAAGTTCGTCATCATTTCATTCGTGATCATGTTGCTAAAGGAGACATCAATCTTAAGCATGTTCGCACCGATAAGCAATTGGTGGATATATTCACCAAACCACTTGTTGAGAAAGTATTTTGCCATTTTAGAGGTGAATTGAATATCATTGATGCCTCAAACTTGGAGTAGAAGCTCCATTTGGATACATGCAAGGAATGAGCCTTTGTGACTAATCCTTGATATTTCTCTTATAATGATGATCATTTGTCTTGGATGTATATTTGTACCCTTGCATGTTATCTAACCCATGTAGGTACTTGGATGAGCCAAAATCTATGAAATTGCAATTCACTCACATTTTGAGCAATTTCTACATCACCAAGTTCCTATGGTTTAGTCGTTGAATTCAAGGAAGCATGAACTCACTCAACATATCCTTTGACTATTTCAATTGGTATCAAATTTCATGATTGTCAATTTGGACACACAAGTGCTCTTCCTTGCAAAACTAACCCATGTGGGAAGATGAACTTCAACTCTAAAGGGTGCCGCCAACTACATCAACCTTGAGCATCCAACACAAGTTCAACTACATGATCAAGATCAACACCACAACCCAAGGTATGTCATTCCATCTTAGAGAAGCTTTACTCCAAGTCATGAGCTAAAGCAACTCAACAAGATGTGAATACATCAAAATGCTTAAACGAAAAATGGCAACCCCATTTTGAGCTTAAATGATGAGTATGACCTATGATCAAGTGAGCTCACTTAACTCCTAAGTCAATATACTCTAACATAGGTGACTTTGTCGCCGACCTTTTCTAGATGAAGATCTCTATTGTTCTTTTTGCTTAGTTAATTTTTCCATTTGCATGTTTTTCTTGCCATTGTGTCTCCCTCTAAAAAAAACTTCATCTAGATCTCTTTTCAATTTCTGTTTTTCTTCTTTGATTTCTGTTGTAAATTCATTGCAAATCTTTCTGACAATTCCTTGCAAATCCTTGTGAGATTTCATTTGCCAAGTAAGCTGAGTTGACAAAATGTTGCTCTGTGCTGAACTCGGTCTCACTGACCCAAGCCCATCGGCTAGACCGAAATATAAGGTTTCCTTGCATTTAGTTCATCGGTACAACCAACAGGGACTAACTCGGTCTTACTGATAAGCACCCTCTGTGAATCTACAATCTTGGAGTCACCGGTGGAAACAAATCGGCGTCACCGATTTCAACATTGAGAAAACATTCTGTCATTTGATATTGCCTATTTTCTTCAGCTCCATTCAATGATTCTTTCCTCTATCAGCATCCTAAGCTACATGCTGCTTTGTAGTGACTCTCAAGGACCACACCACATTTGGCTCATGTTCTAGAAGTACCCTTCTTGGAAATTGATGTCAAAGGGGGAGAGAGAGCGCATCAAAGCTTATCAAATGAGCACATCTAAGCTCTTCCACAGATGCTTGTTAACAAAGAGGAGAGAAGCTACATGTCTTTAAGAGGGGAAGACATGTCAATATGTTTGATCCTAGTTATTGCTGTTGTTAATTCCTTTGTGCTCTGATTTTATCTCACCCTACCTTCTCCCCTTATCCAATATCGGATTCAGGGGGAGAAAGAGTCTATGCCTAAGGGGAGAAAAATCATTGGAATTTATTGCACATATTTAAATCTTTGGGGACATGCCTATATCTAAATGAAGTACTTACTGTAGTACTCATCCATTACATGTCATCCCAGTCTTGGTATTCTTGTGATTCCTTAATGCTGCTTTGCCTGGAGTGTTCTTGTGTTATCTAACCCTGTTTTCTCAAGTCTACTATCTCAAAAGTCAGCTCAAGATCACAAGGTAAGTATATGCATCACACTCATGTGCATGATGATCTCTTGCTGTTGCACATATTGTTTGCAAGAGGGAATTATAAACATGAAGGAACACTTCTCAACCACATTATTTGCTCTGATGCATATAGCCAAGATACATGTAACTCTTAGCTTACTCTGTCATGTTATGCATTCACATGTCCTTATATTCTATCCTCAGATGATTTCATACGTGTAGGGGGAGCTTATGCATGTTACATGTTCCTCCAAAGCTTTACTCGCTACTCTTCATATCCTTTACTTAAAGCTTTGATGTATGTTGTCATCAATTACCAAAAAGGGGGAGATTGAAAGCACAAGTGCTCCCTGGGTGATTTTGGTAATTAATGTCAACATATCTCTTGTTGGACTAATAGTTTTGTCTAGTGTATTTCAGACAAGTTCAACAAATGGTGTGGAAAGGACAAGAGGATGTGGGACCCCTTCAAGGTGCTAAGGACATATATTGGCAAAAAGCTCAAGACTCTTCATCTTTGTTTTAGTGATCCAAGATCACATTGTGTCCATAGGAAAGCCAATACTATTAAAAGGGGATGAGATGTTGCTTAATGGCTTGCTTGCTCAAATGCTTAGTGATATTGCTCCAAAACCCTCAACCACTTTCTCCATCCAAATATGTCAAAACCCTAAACTCCAACTCGGCCCCATTGATTCTTTCTATTCGGCGCCACCGAGTTCATATGACATAGCCGCAGCCAGAAACCCTAACAGTTCGGTCACACCGATACGGATCTCGGTCTCACCGAGATGGCCTTGCCAACTCACTGTTATCAGTTGCAATTATTTTGGTCTCACCAAAATTGCAATCGGTCTCACTAAGATGGCTTGACCAATTCTCTGTTGCCCCATTGCTTCACTTTGGTCTCACCGATTTGATGCAATCGGCGCCACCAAGATGAGGTTTACCCTAAGCCTTAGCACATTGGTCCCACCGAGTTGTTCCAGTCGGTCCCACCAAGATTCCTAACGTTGACATTTTTTGACTAATCGGTGCCACCGAGTTTAGCTATTCGGTCTCACCGAGATGGGTCAAATGTGTGTAACGATTGGATTTTGTGTGGAGGCTATATATACCCCTCCACCCCCTCTCCATATGTGAGAGAGCCATCAAAACGTGCCTACAATTCCACCGTACATTTTCTGAGAGAGAACCACCTACTCATGTGTTGAGATCAAGATATTCCAATCCTACCACAAGAATCTTGATTTCTAGCCTTCCCCAAGTTGCTTTCCACTCAAATCATCTTTCCACCATATCCAAATATGTGAGAGAGAGTTGAGTGTTGGGGAGACTATCATTTGAAGCACAAGAGCAAGGAGTTCATCATCAACACACCATTTATTACCTTTTGGAGAGTGGTGTCTCCTAGATTGGTTAGGTGTAGCTTGGGAGCCTCCGTCAAGATGTGGAGTTGAACCAAGAAGTTTGTAAGGGCAAGGAGATCGCCTACTTGTGAAGATCTACCCGAGTGAGGCAAGTCCTTCATGGGCGATGGCCATGGTGGGATAGACAAGGTTGCTTCTTCGTGGACCCTTCGTGGGTGGAGCCCTCCGTGGACTCGCGCAACCGTTACCCTTCGTGGGTTGAAGTCTCCATCAACGTGGATGTACGATAGCACCACCTATCGGAACTACGCCAAAAATCTCCGTGTCTTCATTACGTTTGCAAACTCCAATCCCATCCCATTACTTTCTTGCAACTTGCATGCTTTACTCTTTCCGTTGCATATACTCTTGTCATGCTTGCTTGAAATGTATTGAGAATGCTTAAACTTGTGCTAAAACTCTACCTTAACTTGAAGAACTTAAAAACTGCCACTTTTACTTGTTGAGGGTCTAATCACCCCCCTCTAGACCCCTCTTCTCGATCCTTTCACATCGGCAGCCAACCGGCTGGGTCGGAACGAAGGAAACATCGTCCTGTTCATCGGGAGGCAACCGACTGGGTCAGAATACGTCATGTTCATCGGGAGCTAACCGGCTTGGACGGAACAGCCGAAACGAGGTCTGGCATACCGCAGAACGGAGGAAACAGCCTTCTGTTGGAGCGCTTATGGTTGAAACGGGGTCCTGTTGATTGGGAGGGGTGTGGCGTACCGCAAAACGGAGGAAACAGACTTGTGTTGGAGCGCCTACGGTCGAAATGGGGTCCTCCGGTCCTGTTCATTGGGAGGGGTGCGGCGTACCGCAAAACGGGACTCCATGGGCTACTGTTCATCCACCGTCAACTTCCTCTAGCCTCTACATGCTACTGTTCATCCACCGTCGACTTCCTCCAGCCTCCACCAGCTACTGTTCATCCACAGGCTACTATTCATCCAGCCTCCATCAGCTACTATTCAACCAGCCCTCCACGGCGTCCTGTTCATCCACCCCCAACCGGCTCGGGTGTGGCGGCCTCCTTGATCGGGGTCATGTTCATCCTGCGGCAACGGCCTACTACCATGTGGTCCTGTTCATCCAACCCCCATCAGGAACTGTTCATCCAACCCCCAACAACGGTCATTATTCATCAAGAGGCAGGTTCGATCGGCTTCAGTTAGCAGTAGCAGCGAAGGAATCGCTCGGGTTCAGTTAACAGCCAAGGGATCGATCGCTCGGGTTCAGTAACCTAGCTAGTGCAATCGCTCGGGTTAGTGAATGCCTCGCTCTGGTTCAGTTAGAGCCCAACGCCTCGCACACACGCGCGTATGTGTATGAGAGAAACGCGCAAACCTTCGTGCATCGCTCGGCCCCGACCACCCACCGTAACCGGGAACTCCCCGAAATTTTCCTCGCCCTCGCTTCTATCACAATTTTTCCATCATGGATGGCCCAAAGAATGCCAAGCTGGTGCGTCCCCGGCCCGCCCAGGACGAAAAGCCCATTTTCTGTCATGATTTTTTGTTATAGAAGTAGGAGCCCACCACATCTATGATGATACGTGGTTTTGTCACAATTATCATCATAGAAGTGTCATAAGCATGACAGAAAAAAAAACATTCAGGCCAAAATGTCACGGATGTGTCTTTTTTTTGTAGTGAAGGCCGGTACCAACCTGTGTGAGGAAGCTTATCAATTGGTACTTCCTTTGACTGGAAGCCGAGATAAGCGACTGACAGGAAAGGAAGGAAGCAGTTGAGGCAATGAACCACCCAGAGTTTTTGTGCAGTTCCACTGAAATTGAGCATCCCTGTTGGCACATATATTGAGAAAGTGAGAATACTATAATAGTGGCACTAGTTGATGAAACATACACTAACAAATAGAAGCATCCTCATTATCTTACTGGGTAAAGTTAGCAACATAGTAGCTTTGCTTAAAGAGAGGTATTAGTTTATTTTATCAGTGCTAATTAGCTCAACACACAAAGCATTGCCATGTATCATAGGTTGCAAAGATTTAACGTCCAAAGACAAAGGACTTTCTTAGGACAGTAGCAAAACAGTAGCACGGTACAAATAGAGATGACAACACACTAATCTGGATGAAGGCCTTAGGCCGGTACCAACCTGAGCAAAGAAGCTTATTCAAGCAATTCCAGAAGAGAAGATAAAGCATTGACTGGAATCATTCAATAGTATATCCCTTTGTTATAGTTGACATCACTCTTGTTTACCGGCAGTGATATTACTGTAGGAACGAAGTATGTCTACCAGAGGGGGGGGGTGAATGGGAGTTTTAAAATTTCTTTGGAAATATCAAAACTCTCGGACCCCAACAGCGGAGCTAATGAAAAACAGTTTACAGTGAATGAACATAAACTACCAAATGGAAACTGAAAGCATGCATCGAGACAAATCACATGATTGAACCAGACTGAATGTAAACAGGAGGGACAAAGTTAACCAGTGATACTCGATGGTGACAAGGAATTTGGTAGACCAGTTCGTCCTTCTGCACAAGGACTACGTCTGGTTGGAGGGGTTGTGATTTAACACAGAAGATAAACTCTCTTCGCCCTATTCTCCTCAACAATTGGTTCGTCAACCAATGCCGATCACTCGTGGTAGATACTTGAGGCGATCTACAAACCTTTACAAACTTCTTCTTCGAGAACCACAATTACTCTTGGTCTCTAAAGAAATTGACACCTAACCGTCTAAAGAGTTTGCAGCTCTCAAGAGTAATAAGCGGAGCGTACTGGACTTAGATTCGAGTGATGCTAAACCACTATCTAATTTTTCGGCTCTAGGGGTTTTCTCTCGGTGGATTTTAAACTGAAATCACTCGGAGAGGGGGTTGCTCAACAATCTTCTTAGAATCAAATGGAGTAGCCACCGGACAAAGCCGTGCGGGGTGGCTATTTATAGCCGCAGCCTTCCATGGTGGGAAATGACCATTTTGGACACGCAGTCCAGCCAATGGCAACCCGACAGATTCTCAATGGCCGGATTTTGGAGCAACGGTAACATTACTTGAGAAACAAGTAATGCTAACTCCTCAGTCAGAGACAAATCTCTCACAGCGAAGAAGATCACAGTCTCTTGCTGGCAAGTATTTGCTCGGAACACAAAGAGATTTCTCTCGCAACTTTCATAGGATTTGAGTTTAGCATCAGAGAATCAAAGTTTCTAATGCTACACCCCTCTTAATAGTACGGTGGTCCTGTGACTCAATAAAGAGAAGAGAAACAACGAAATAAATGCTACGTCTTCACTTCATCTTCAAACTACTCGGTCGCAGTCACTTCCCTCGGACAAGCACCGAACCAATTGCTTCACGTCAG
This sequence comes from Thinopyrum elongatum, assembly GCA_011799875.1. Taxonomy (NCBI): domain Eukaryota; kingdom Viridiplantae; phylum Streptophyta; class Magnoliopsida; order Poales; family Poaceae; genus Thinopyrum; species Thinopyrum elongatum. Next base: position 350,414,511 of record CM022303.1, read on the forward strand.
CAATTTTTGAGGGGTCACTCTTGTTATCATAATCTTCGGTGATAACCTTCACTGCAACGCAGGGGATTATCTTCATCGTTTGAATCAAACTCCTCTTGATTCCAGGGACCTGTTACTCTGTGTGCACTAGCAAACATATAAGTCCCATACTGTTTATGTCAACAAGCTCCAAAACATAAGGAGGCAAATTATTGCACTAACAATATCCCCCTTTTTGGACGATTGTTGACAAAACAGATATTCATCGAAGTGAAGGTAGATAAGTGTAAAGTAATTTGAATAAGAGTGAGTGAGTGTTACTTTGCTCGATGATGAAATAGACTCCCCCTAAATGTATACAGGGATAAAGATATGAGATTAATTCTCCTGCAAATATTGAAGTATATAGAGGAAATTTCAATCATTCGAGACAATGATTCACACTGATGATATATAATCCATCGAGATCGTAGTGCAATCATTCGTAACTTCTGATAATAATCCACCTGCAAAACAAATGCTTCGAGAGGAATAGTGCAGCAGGCGGGGTTATTAACATTACAGCACGAAAGCTTTACATCAAAGAGCAGATAGTCATTAAACCATAAGTTTCAAACTCACGCAAAACCAAACCAAAAAACACAGAGAGCAAATCTATCGAGACTCGATGTAATTCTCCCCCTTTTTGTTAACTAATGTAAAAAAGGTGACGAATAACACGAGTGCAAAAGAGGAGAACTTGATTCACTCGGCGGTGTCTCCCGAAGAACTGTTTGATGAGATTTCAGCATCAGAAGTGACTGTATCAGCTTCGGCTTTAGCAGTAGCATATTTTACTTCAGGAATAACAACTCGGAGCTGAGAAGACGAGGGCATATTGGGATCAGCCACTTGAGGAGCACGGGAGAGCACATTTCCTTCGACAGGTTTTTCTGTCGGTGAGGTGGCTTCAGATTCTTCGAGCAGTTTGCGAAGCTTAAGATGCAGAAAATCAGTAGTTAGCTCCCGAGCAGGTAGCGAAGGAGTTTTTCGATCTTGAAAATCTTCATGGGAGAAACCTTTGTCAATGTAATCATAAAGCTCTTTAAGGTCAACATTCAAGAGTTGTTTCTCGGTAAAGAACTTGCGAAGCAATTTCTAGAGCCTTTTCTTATTCTCATCCGCAATCATATGCACGATCTTGGTTCGATTGTTGATTGCATTCAGCTCGGAGGCAAGATGTTCTTTCTCGCGTCGATCCTCAGCATGTGCTGTAGCAGCAGCTGTTGTGTGCGCAAACTGACTTCGAGTTGGGATGGGGGTTGATGTGAAATCATTCGGTCGCGCTGAGGCAGACGTGGCCCATCGAATGTGTTGTGATAATCTTGAGGGCTTGACGCGGGCAATTTACCCGAAGAAAGATCTTCCATAATTTGCATCGTATCACGAACAGGAGGAATGAAGCTTTTGTGGCTTTGCTTCTCCAGATACTCTGTGTGCATGGCGTGATCAACAACCTTCTGTATCCATGGCGCATAGACTTTGACGTAGTTGGGAAACTAAGCAGAGTCCTTTAGAATGCGCAAAAACATATCCTCAACATCGAAGATATACCGTTCAGAGATAGCATAGATTGCATTCCGAAGAACATCTGAGATGGAATTGCCTGTGTTCATCCCAGCCAGAGGGCAAATGGTGTAAGAGAGCATATGATAAATAGTCTGATTCTCGAAAGTTAAATGCTCAGGCAAGGGAGGACTAGTGTAGTCATGAATCCTTTCTTCATCCATAGTGCACCAAAAGATTTCATTAGAAATTACATCAATGTTGTGGACCCTGATTTCATTGTTACCATGCTCAAAGCAAGGGAAATGAAAGTGCGAGACAAAATTTGTTGAAGTGCACTTGATGCATTTTCCTTCAGTCATCCATTCCATGATCCATTTCGTGCTATCAGATTCATCACCAGAGATGTACAGAGTAGCATAGAACTGAAGAATTATCTCTCTGTTCCAAGGATGTTCGAATGCAAATACATTGGTGAGGCAGAAATCTTCCAAATCTTGCAGCAGCTGATTGAAGTAGCCAACATTCTTCATAGCTGGGATGTGAGGATATTCATGAGGAAAAATCTTATTGCTGTCATAGAGGACCCGAGAATAATATATGGCCTGTTCCTTTGTCCAGAAGCGAGGCGATTCAGAGGTGCATGGTCCATTGTACGGGCTGTCCTGAAAGAATTTTGGATGCGTATTCTGATTGAAAAGAGGACCCTTGGCACCAACACCAGTTGAGAACAAAGGCAGTTGTTCATGAGGGAAGGGATATTTGAGTTTGTCTTCGACTAAGATCACTTCATCTCCATAAACAACCGAGTCAGAATGACGAGCAGAAATAGATTTATGGTTGGACAGGCCAATGTCTGGAATTCTTTGCGCTGTGTCGATCGACAACTTCAGTTGAGAGGGAGCAGATGGCACAATGGATGGAGCTACAGAGGTAGTAGGCACTGGGTTAGAGTCAAGCACTGGAGGCGGTTGAGGTTGATCTTCTGGAGTCTGTCATGGTTGATCAGTTGGAGGAGTTGAAACATTCAGTGTTTCACGAGCGGGAGAAGCTTGAGGTTCGGAGTGAGGGATTTCACCTTCCTCAGAAACATTTTGCTGAGATGGAATATTAGCTCGAACCGGGAAGGCCATAGGCACTGGTTCAGTTGGCCTTGGCGAGGGAGGAGCATCCGAGACTTGAACTGTGGGTTGCGAAAGAACAACTGGCTCAGGAGAGTTTTCTTTCTGAGGCTGAGCATCTGGTCGAACAGGTGAATTTTTAGTCGGTGTAGGAGGAACATTTTTATTCGCAGTTTTCTATCGCCTCTTATTTGTTTGCTGTGCAGATTGATCAATGTGGCCTTTGATGAGATCATTATAGCCAGTATCTTTTGATTGATGCTCAAGACAGATCTTTTGAACAATTTCATCGAGATCCGTGTGAAAATGCAACCTTCTGTGTCGGAGAAGAGTCAGGGCACGGTTGATATCCTTGTAGGAATCTTCGAGTGAATGAATGACAAACTTGGAAGTAGCAGTTTTCATTCGATTGTCAAGATCATTCAGTTTGGCAGTCAAATTATTGATTTCTACTGCATCTTCTCGCAGTTCTTGCACAACATCAGCGGCCTGAGATATCACTTCAGGAGGGATAGGCAAAGAGGCCACTTCACCATTGAATGGATTTTCCACAAATTTATCAAGCCGTTCCATAATGAACACATGATTATAGTAGTGAGGGGCATTGGACTGAGCAGTTGGAGCAGTTTGCACAGGTATCTGCTCAGAAGGCGGCTTAGAAGCCAATGGCTGAGTCAATGTTGGAGCAAATTTAGCAGCCTTTTCTTTCGGAGCAGGAGCTTGAGGAGCACTTTGCTCGGTAGTAGGCGCCTTGATTTTCATCTGCTCGGGCTTGGGAATCCGTTCGCCTGGCTTTGCAGTACTCATAGGAGCTTTAACTACCAAATCCTTCAAATCGATAGCTTCTGGATGAGGAGTTTTATCCACATGCTATTTCATAGTGATTGTGGTAGGTGGAGTTTTCCTCAGAATGATCTTCCTCGGTGGTGGTTTTGGAACTACAGGAGCTCAAAGATCAGGCAACACGGTTGAGGTGGTGATGTTCACTTGCTCACTGAGAGTAGCATCAACTTCATCCTTTGTGTGTGGAGGATCATCTTTATCAAAAGAATTGCTTTTAGCAGAGTCATTTGTCCGTTCAGCTGATTTCTTCTTCGCAACACTCTTTCACTTGGCAGCAGTATTGGGATCATGCTTTCGTTTGGAGCGACCTTCAGATTTACCTTCGGCCTTTTTCTTCTCGACATCATCCTTGAGAAGACGATGATTTTCTTCTTCTCGAGCCTTTTCCTTTTCAGCCTTCTTGGCTCACTTGATGGCATTGCACTAACGTTTAGCAAGCTCATCAGGATAGGATTCGGGTGTGCGAAGGGAAGTCTCATGAGCATTTGGTGGTGGCAGCGGCCTCACTTGGGGATCATTTGGTCTGATGAGACCAATTTCTCAGCAGTCACCCCATGGTGGATGAAATGCAAAGTTCTGAGCAAATCGAGGATGAATCATTTCATAGTTGAACCACTTGCGCACCCAGTGACATCGAATCCATTGCAGACGGTTATCTCTGTGATGCTCTGTTTCTCCTGGAACAGTGTTATAATTATCATGGGAAATGTATTCAGCAGTGTTGGTATATGGTTGCCTGCCACCCTTCTTCTTCTTCGGAGCATCTTTCTCTTGCTCATCGGCATTTTGCTTGGTGCATTTGCGTTTGCTGGTTGATGGGCCTACCATTGGGCCCTTAGCATTCGGAGCCTTTGATTCATCATTTGTGCCCAAAACAACATCTTCTCCATCAACCATGCTCACTGGTCGAGTAGAATCCTCAACAGACTGCATACACCTATGAATAAGGAAAGATACGAGGGAGAATGGGGACAGGGTTACGAATGCTCACAGCGAAGATTTTGCAAAAGCGTTTTGAAGAAGAAATGGATGCAGATTTTGAGAAATGTTTCGGATGAAAGAAATGTGTAGAACGAACTAGTAGGTTTGAAGAGAATACTAGTTAATGTGCTAGGCATTCCATTCATTCGAGACATAACACAAACCCTAGATCTAAAAAATATTCAGATGCGAGGGACAACTACAAACCACATCTACACCAGTTACCTAACAGATAAGATTTGAGAATTGTGGTAAAAACACATAATTTTAACCGCGGACAAACTCGAACGAGAAGAATGGAAGATCGAGTTCACGCTACACATACCCTAGCTTGGTGATGTGCAGCAACTACGGCGGCGCGGAGAGGAGGATGATCCATGGCGGTGAGGAATGACTCCGGCGACTCCTTTCCGGCAGCGAAGCAGCGAAGGCGATCGTCGGCATTGAGCTCATGGTGGAGCAGTGCTGTAGGGCTTTGGTAAGAGCCGGAGGCGAATGAGAGAGGTGAACGGGGGAGCGGTGGCGATGCGGTTTATATACGCGAGGGGAAATAACCGCATCGGATGAATCAGATCGGACAACCACAGCCGAGGGACTTTTGCGATTCAATGGACCAGATAGACTTGTAGTTGGTGAAGAGCACGTAGCAACCATCATAAAAGATCGTGGTCCTGACTTGGGCGGGAAGCCCCAAATTTTGGAGGGCTTTCGCCAAAATGATTTAAGTTCGGAACGAACCTTTAATGTGGTCAAGGACACCATATAAATATTCGGTACCAGATGAAATTGAGCATTCATAACGGAATAGCATAGACTAGAAGAGATAGAATAGAGGGAAAACAGGGTCCTAGGCATTTCACTCAGACAAATTAACACAAACACCCGACTGACAAGCTATGAGTGAAATACATTTGGACTAACACAAAATCCTTCAACTGAAAGGCAACTTAACGAAAGAAAATTGTGGTGGCGTTACCCGCCGTATAAGAACTGTATGACCCCGAGCATCACACAATTATCATGGCACCCGGTTAGCCTAGTTCTTCATTAATGTATTCACTCTCAGAAAGAAAATTTCACGTTGTCAAAATTTTCAGATTCTTCGAGTGTTATGCACCCATTCCTTCTAAGATGTGGAAGTGTTGGCACGGGTGCCGAGTCCAGCTTACTGCACGTTTGTGGAATCTAGGATATTTAGCTCACACCGTAACACGCATAATCTTTTCTCATCGAGAGGCTTGGTGAAGATGTCAGCGAGATTATCTTCGGTACTGACGTGATCAATAACAATATCTCCTCGAGCAGCATGATCGAGAATGAAATGATGTCTGATGGCAATATGCTTGGTGCGAGAGTGCTGCACTGGATTGTGTGCAATTTTGATAGCACTCTCATTATCACAATAGAGAGGAATATTCTTGACCTTGATGCTATAATCCTTCAATGTCTGCTTCATCCATAATAACTGAGTGCAACAAGCGCCAGCAGCAATATATTCGGCCTTAGCCGTAGAGAGAGATACACAATTCTACTTCCTTGATGACCAACATACCAAAGATCTACTAAGGAAATGGCATGTCCCCAAAGTAGATTTCCTGTCAACCAGGTCACCTACGAAATCTGAGTCTGAATATCCAACGAGATCAAACTGTGCTCCCTTAGGATACCATAAACATAAGGTGGGGCTGTGAGCCAAATATCTCAGAATATGCTTGACCACTTGGTGATGCGATTCTTTTGGTGTAGCTTAATAGCGGGCACACATACAAACACTCAACATAATATCAGGTCTAGATGCACATAGGTAGAGTAAAGAACCAATCATCGAACGATAAGCTTTACGATCATAATCCTTACCATACACATCTGCGTCCAGCTTACCATTCATGGGCATTGGAGTTTTCTAGCCCTTAAGTTTGCAATCTTGCATTTTAAACTTCTTTAGATAGTATCTCAGATATTTCTCCTGAGATATGAAAATTCCATTGTCCTGTTGACGTATTTGCAGTCCGAGAAAGAACTTAAGTTCACCCATCATAGACATTTGATATTTCTCGGACATCATTTTCCCGAACTCCAAGCTGTAATCATTGTTAGTACCGCCAAAAATAATATCATCCACATAAATTTGACACACGAAAATGTCGGGGTACACAAACAGGGGTGTATGTTTTCCCCTAACTTGTGCACGGACAGTGAGCCACGAACCCGGCAAGATTGCAACGTCCAAGACAAGGCCAAGGTAAAGAGATAAGCTCTTTGACAAATCAAAGGGCAAGCTGAGAAGACCAAGTAAAGCCAAGAAGCAAGACACCGCTAAGGGAAAACCTCCCTTGCCGGGCAGGAGAGCCTGGCGAGGTCAAGGTTGCCCCGGAAGCAAGCCTCAGGATCACCCCAGCAGGCCTGCCGGGGCATACGAAGGCAAAACGCCCCGCCAAGGCTTCACCGCCCCACCTCACGACGACGCAAGTCACCGATCGGTGCGGTGTCAAGCCCCAAGATGACTAAGTGGCTGCCTTTTGCCACATGGCAGCCACTTCCTAAAGGAATCACCTCCAGATGACACCCGTCCTGCGACGTGTCATGCAGACAGGAGAGAAGGTGGCCAAACAGCCCGGCAAGGTGTGCCGGGCAGGCCATGATGTGACACTGAGCGACGCATTTAATGCGTACTGCTTCGTCTGCAGAGGAGATATGATAGCACTATTCGCTATCTAATCAGTAGACAATGACTGATTTGCCACTATGGTGACCCCTTAATCTCTAAAAGGAGGCCCATGGCAACCATAGAAAGGATTCGGACCCCTGTACACCCATACACGCGTAGCTGCTCTCGCCCCGAGGCAACCCTGCCGGGCAAGAGCGCTGCGTGTCCACCACCATCCACCATCAATCCACCAAAGCAGGAGTAGGGTTTTACGCCTCGCGGCGGCCCGAACCTGGTTAAAAACTGCCCGTGTGATCTCTGCCGCGCTACGCTGCGCTCCTACGCTCTTTGTGCAATGCGCTCAGTCCCCCTGCCAAACCAAAAGGGGCCCTTGGCCCCATAGGTGGCCGTGGTTTCCCACGACATCTTTGGCACGCTAGGTAGGGGGGCTACGCTTGCGTGAACCCGAGAAGTGTACGAAGCGCGTCATCTTCACCGCCATCTTCTTCATCAACGGCGTCGCCACTCATGGCACCCAAAGGAATGGCGGGGGTGGAGCGGGAGAGCGACGCCACTCCCCCGTCGGCCTCGTCCAACTTCCGCCACCTCCGCACGCCGTGGTCACAGCGGCGACGGAGGCTAGCGACAAGGGCGACAATACCATCCCGAACGGATCAGACAACAAGAACGCATAGCGAGCCCCGTTCGGGAAAAGGGGCAATGTGCAAGGGTATCAGATTTCTCTCCCTGCCACTCTCACTTATTGACAATTGAGCTACTCTAGGTTTAGGCATCATCAACATTGATGAGCCCGTGCGATACTCGGTCTAGCATTTACCCTGCTTGGGAAAATCCTAAGTAGAACGCCGGTGCAAATCCGTTGGTTGACGCCCCGGCAAGTACGCTCCGGCAAGGCCGTCTGCGCTGGCGTGACTTTTGTGCCAACTGCTGTTGGATTGATCAAAAAAGTGTGAAGAGGAGGGGAGAGGAACCGGCCATGCCTAACATCGCGTCCTGCCGCTCGCGAGATACTTATACTTCTAGACGACCCTTGCCGAGAGCTAGAAGTCGATATACGTGCAGCACCACCCTTCCCGGAACGTGCGAGCTCAGCAAGCGGCCGCAGCCGGGAAGGGTAGATGGAAGCACGAATAAGAGCTAAGTTTACTCAATCTTTGCTTTACTTATAAATCAAGAATTTGCGTATGTTTATCCCTTGAATGCTGGAGTGTTCGTGTGAAGAAATCTTTCACGAGATGGTACCTTTGCTAGATTCTTGTCTGCACCCTCATTCCGTTCAGAGCCTGCTCGCGGAATGGGTGGCTGCGTTGGAAACTACTAAGGAAAAACCTACCGGGACGCATCCACGCCAAGATAAATGTTAAGGGCCAGACCCTTACGACTTTTGCGGCAATATGATACCGGCAGACAACCAGAGCGTGTATAGAGATTAATCATGAGAACACCGTTGGGGTAACACTCAAAAGGGATAAAACACGCAATTTAGATCTAACAAAGGCATCAAGTTTCACGTAAGCATAAATAGTGCGATGTCTAAACACAGAGCATGCATCATGTTTTGATTACAGAGCAACGCAGCTGCGGGCATGATTCAAGACCGGTCCTTGCGACCTCGGGGAGCAACAGGAACGCCAAGAACCCTGTCGGTGAAAGGGGTAGCCTTCTCCTTGGCAGCAGAAACATCCGTGCTGCATGGCGGCTTCCTGAAGCCGTCGACAAGGTCGAGGTCCGGGTGGCGGCAGGCGATGTTGCTCAAAACCATGAAGAGGGAATTACGAGCAAGTTTCCAGGATTCAGCCTCGAAGCGACCAGCTCTTCCCTCCTCATGCACCTTCAGCTTGTCGATCAGCTCATTAAAGAAGGCCCCTAGCTTAACATTGGGGGCCTCCTGCTTGCTGGCCAAGTAGACTGGCCCCTCCATGCCCATCGCTGCGGTCTGGGCAGTGAGGCGCTCAGCAACATCAATCAAGCTCTTGATCCAGAGGTCAACCTGCTCAGACTGGTTCGCCAGTTTGTCCTCTGCATCCTTCCGGAGGCGCTTCGCGGTGTCTAGGTCTTTCTTCAGCTGCTGCTCACGGGCCCCGCTGGATTCTACCAAGCTCTCCAAGGTGCCGTTCCTGGCTTTCAGATCTTCGATGGTGCTGTTGGCGCTCTCGAGGTCTTGGCTATTAGAGGAGAGCTACGATTGCACATCCTTTAAAAGGATCTCTGCTTTCCGTGTCTCCTCCCTGAGAGTCTCGACCTCCTTGGCGCTCCCAGCAAGCTTCTTCGTCAGCTCGGCCACCTGCTGGTCGAGGTCCACCTTGGCAGAAGAGGCAGCGGCAAGGTCATCGGCAAGCTCCTTCAACCGAGCGGCAGAGTCGACAGTAAGGGCATCCAGGGCGGCCTTGTGCTTGTCTTCCAGCTCTTTGGTGCACTGCTGCACAAGGACCTCCGGATCATCGTCCTTGGCGCGGAGGGCAGCTTCGAGCCTCTCCTCCCAGAGAGAAATGTCATGCTCCCTGGCGTCCATAAGCACTTTGCGGTCTGCCAGGCGCGCCTCCCGAGCGATGACATCCTCCCTCGCCATCAAGACTGTCTCCTGCTGCCTCAGGAGGACCTGGAACTGCTTGCCGTGCCAATCACGCAGCTCAGCGCCTTTGTCCTTCAGCTTCTGGCCTACCTCATTGGCGGACTTGCACTGCTCGTTGAGCTCTTGCCATTTCTGACTGTGCCGATCCCGCATCTCCTTGATGCCTGTCACCACGGACTCCATAAAAGACAAATCCAGAGCAACGACGACGGAGTCATCCACCTCTTCGACCCCTTGGTATAGCGACACCAGAATATGCTGAAGCTCTTTATCAAGCTCCGTGCTCATCGCCATTGATGAGCCGTGGGCTCTGAGCCCAGGCTGTGCAAGCACCAACACCAGATGGCTAGAGGATGATGGCACGGCCCCCACCGGGGTGCCGAACAGGGGAAGGGGACCCATGGTTTGGAGGGGTATCTTCTCTTCAATCACCACCCCTGATCCAGACGTGCTACCAGGGGATTTCTCGGACTCCTTCAGGGGCCCCAGGACACCCTCGGTAGCATGTTCCTGCCCTTCCGTGGCAGCAATCTTGGCGGCCTCCTCCGCGGCGTCCTTCCGTATGCTGGCCACCTCATCCAGCAAATCTGGCTCCTCACGTAAAGGGGCTGCAAGCAGATCCAGTAATCAATGACAGAAATACCAGATTGTTAACAAGTCAGGAGCACGAAGCAATATAATGAAAAGGAACATGGAAAGAAGAGCGGATAAGTTACCAGGAGAGGTCTGCTGGGCGGAAGCTTCAGTCTCTCCGGCAACGTTAGGCCAAGGCCGGACTCTTCCGTGGAAACCCTTGGCGGGGATCCCTCGACCCGATCAAGGGGCAGTGTGGGCCCCTCCTAGAAAGGCTCGTCCAGGGTGGTTCCTTCTCCTCCTTTGGCTTCAGTGGTGGGGAGTTCTCCTCCATTGCTCCCGATGGGCGGAACTACCCCTACGCGTTCAAGCTGGGGGCTGGACTGGGGGCTTGATGCCGGGGGACTCGCGCCGTCCCCTGCCGAGCCCATCCCTTCCACCGTCCTCGGTGGCTCCATGCGTCTGAGCCGCTTGGTCTGGTGGATGAGGGGCCATTCTTCTTCTTCTTCCTCCCTGACAGAGGCGGCAAGCAAAGATTCATCAACAAGCAAGAAAACATGCGGAAATAACAGCAAGGAAGTGAGGAAGTTCTTTCTTATTCCTCGTCAATGAGCATGGAGCTCAGCACAAAATCAACAGGCGGAGGAGATGCCCTGCTTCTCTTTTGGGGTGGGGGAGCTGACCTCTCCGGCCATTGAGCCTTGCTGGGATGCAGGGGGCTCTGACGAAGACGAGCTCTGCGAAGAGCTCAAATCCAACTGGGAGAAGGAGTCGTCTTCTGTGGCTGCTGGCTGCTTGGCAGGAGGGGCCCTGGCACCGGAAAGTCGAGGTGAGTGGCGGCGCGCAGCTTCGGGGATGCTGCTCCTGGAGGAGATCTCCTTCACCTTCTTGGTGGCGGGCGCAGGATCAGAGACTGCCGCTCCCCGATTGGCTGCCCACCTACGAGGGCGTTGATCCAAGACAGGCTCAGGGGCTTGAGGGCCTTCCGCGAGCCACTCCTCTCGAGGTTGCTCCGCCTCCTCAACCTCTTCTTCCTCTAGAGCCTTTGCCACCATGGTATATAGGGCCTCGATCCCGGAAGGCTCGCCCCTGGCAGGCTCATTCCCGGCAACCTCTTCCGGGACTTGCGCCTCATCCCTGCCGTGGGAAGAACTTTCATCTCTGGCCTTTTCCTTTCCCCTTGCTGCCTTCCCGGCCTTCACCGCTGCTGCAGCCCGGGATGCCCTGTCCTACTCAAGCCACTTCCTGATGTACGCCTCCTCCACCCTGGAGGTGCGCTTGTACATATTAACCTCCACCCTGGTAGCTCTTTCCACAAGGGTGGAGGACCACGCCAGCTCTTCATCGAGCGAGGGTAACTGCCAGTCACTTACAACTCCTTGAGCATCACAATGCGGCATCCATTTCAAGATCTGGTCCCTGGCGGAGTTGATGTTCAGAGGGATGATGTTGGCGGGCAATTTGAAAAGTTTGAAGCTGCCAAACAGCTGGTCACACAACCAGGCATGGCCGTAGACTGACAAGTTGTTGGCCAGACCAGGAAGCAACGTCATCCTGTCTGTAGCATCCCCATAGAGCCAGGCGAACCTATCCCTCTTCTGCAATGGCGTGATACGACAGAGAAGGAAGTCGGCCCCCACATGCTCAACGGTTAGCCCGACAGCCTTCAGACAGGTGATCCTGTTTATTGCCGGGCGGAGCCTATCATCGGTGAGGCCAAGCTCCCTCCAGTCATTGCTATGCTCAATGCATCCCGTCCGCGGCTGGCAGAACTCTGGGGCCTTCTCGACCTGGATCCAACACCAATCTCCTATCCACTCCTCCCATCTGCTGCGCTGTTGGCCAGAGATGTAATCCTAGTTCTCCCTTGGCACTACCCGTGGCATCCAGCTTATGTTCCCGGAGCGATGGTTTTTGTTCTCCACTCGCGGAATGAAATAGTGCCTGAACAAATCAACGTTGGGGGCAACTCCAACAAAATTCTTGCACAAATGAGCAAAGATCGCCATACACGCCATTGCATTTGGCGTGAAATCCAAGAGATGGAAGCCATAAATCACCATCATTGCTTCCAAGAAATCCGAGAAAGGGGAACAGAGGCCACAGATGAAGTACGCGCAAAAGAACCGGTACGAATCTGGCGGGTCCTGTTTCCCCTCCGCCAGAACTTTGGGTGCGCCGTGCCCTTTCGGGACTTCCCTCCCCCATAGATAACCATACCTTGCCTCAAGCACTTCACCATCTAGATTCGACGGAAAGAAGACGACATCTGCCCTTCGCTTCCTGTCCAGCTCCGACGCCCTCTTGCTCCCCTCAGCGGCCGCCTCGTTCCCCGCGGTCGCCCGCTTCCCCCTGGAGGCGATTTTCTTCCCCATGTCTCCGAGAATGCTGTAGGGATGTTGGAAGGGAATGGAGAGGGGATTGGCGGCAGGTGCGGGCAAGGAAGAAGAACAGTTGCCTGGCTTGCGGGGGAAGATGGTGAGGAGGTGAGGCAGACGGTGAATGAGCAGTACCCTTCTGCGTTTTCCTCTTTTAAGGAACAAGACGTGGGAAGGGATGCAACTCTTCAGGAAGTTGCCATTTTACATTAACCACAACCAGTCCCACGCCCCCACGACCCGCGGTAATTGCGCGAGGATTTACTCGTCATCATGACAAACCGCCATGCGCGCGGCCTTCTTTCGCCACATGCCCGTGCACTGTTTGGGGCCTAACCTAACGTGCCCAGGGACACGTATGGCTCAGGCCCGGGGGCTTCTGTCGGGGTACACAAACAGGGGTGTATGTATTCCCCAGACTTGTGCACAGACAGTGAGCCACGAACTCGGCAAGATTGCAACGTCTAAGACAAGGCCAAGGTAAAGAGATAAGCTCTTTGACAAATCAAAGGGCAAGCTGAGAAGACCAAGTCAAGCCAAGAAGCAAGACACCGCTAAGGGAAAACCTCCCTTGCCGGGCAAGAGAGCCTAGCGAGGTCAAGGTTGCCCCGGAAGCAAGCCTCAGGATCACCCCGGCAGGCCTGTCGGGGCATACGAAGGCAAAATGCCCTGCCAAGGCTTCACCGCCCCACCTCACGACGACGCAAGTCACCGATCAGTGCGGTGTCAAGCCCCAAGATGACTTAGTGGCTGCCTTTTGCCACATGACAGCCACTTCCTACAGGAATCACCTCCAGATGACACCCGTCCTGCGACGTGTTATGCAGACAGGAGAGAAGGTGGCCAAACAGCTCGGCAAGGCATGCCGGGCATGCCATGATGTGACACTGAGCGGCACATTTAATGCGTACTGCTCTGTCTGCAGAGGAGATATGATAGCACTGTTCGCTATCTAATCAATACACAATGACTGATTTGCCACTATGGTGACCCCTTAATCTCTAAAAAGAGGCCCATGGCAACCATAGAAAGGATTCGGACCCCTGCACACCCATACGCGCGTAGCTGCTCTCGCCCGGAGGCAACCCTGCTGGGCAAGAGTGCTGCGTGTCCACCACCATCCACCATCAATCCACCAAAGCAGGAGTAGGGTTTTACGCCTCGCGGCGGCCCGAACCTGGGTAAAAACTGCCCGTGTGATCTCTGTCACGCTATGCTGCGCTCCTCCGCTCTTTGTGCAATGTGCTCAGTCCCCCTGCCGAACCAAAAGGGGCCCTTGGCCCCATAGGTGGCTGTGGTTTCCCACGACATCAAGATCTCATGGGAAACTGATGTCGTGGGAAACCACGGCCACCTATGGGCCAAGGGCCCCTTTTGGTTCGGCAGGGGGACTAAGCGCATTGCACAAAGAGCAGAGGAGCGCAGCGTAGCGCGGCAGCGATCACACGGGCAGTTTTTACCCAGGTTCGGGCCGTGGCGAGGCGTAAAACCCTACTCCTCCTTTGGTGGATTGATGGTGGATGGTGGATGGTGGTGGAAACGCAACGCTCTTGCCCGACAGGGTTGCCTCGGGGCGAGAGCAGCTATGCGCGTATGGGTGTACGGGGGTCCGAATCCTTTCTATGTTGCCATGGGCCTCCTTTTATAGATTAAGGGGTCACCACAGTGGCAAATCAGTCATTGTGTACTGATTAGATAGCGAACAGTGCTATCATATCTCCTTTACAGACAGAGCAGTACGCATTAAATGCGCCGCTCAATGTCACATCATGGCCTGCCTGGCACGCCTTGCCGGGCTGTTTGGCCACCTTCTCTCCTGTCTGCATGACACGTCGCAGGACGGGTGTCATCTGGAGGTGATTCCTGTAGGAAGTGGCTGTCATGTGGCAAAAGGCAGCCACTAAGTCATCTTGGGGCTTGACACCGCACTGATCGGTGACTTGCGTCGTCGTGAGGTGGGGCGGTGAAGCCTTGGCAGGGCATTTTGCCTTCGTATGCCCCGACAGGCCTGCCGGGGTGATCCTGAGGCTTGCTTCCGGGGCAACCTTGACCTCGCTAGGCTCTCTTGCCCGGCAAGGGAGGTTTTCCCTTAGCGGTGTCTTGCTTCTTGGCTTGACTTGGTCTTCTCAGCTTGCCCTTTGATTTGTCAAAGAGCTTATCTCTTTACCTTGGCCTTGTCCTGGATGTTGCAATCTTGATCTTGGGCCTATGCATAGTCTGGGCAACAGACCCAGGGTTTGTTGCACTGACAGGAGCCCCCGGGCCTGGCCCGAACGAGCTGCCGGGCGTCATTGTGGTAGGCCCTAACTTGTGCACAGGCGAGGGGGAAATAGCCGCTCACCCTTTGAGATCTTCTTTCCTTCTTCATTCCAAGCTCGGATCAGTTTCCGGTTCTATCGCCCGTCACGTAATGCCAACTGCAGTAGGGCCAGTCTTGTAATGACCCGTGAATGACTTTAACGCACGGGCGAGTAACTGCCAATTCACTCCTCCCACCACGCTCTTATCCCCGACCACGTATGCTGCATGCATCGAGCGGGGTAGGTAACGGAGGCGCGTGGCACGGGGGAGCATTAAGGCAGGGGCCTGGTCTTCATGGATTGGTGGAGGAGGACGGTGGTTACCCATCGATGAATCAGCCCCCAGCCCCCAGCTTGCCTATAAAAAGGAGGGGCAGGGGGAAAGCGGGAGTGTTCATCCATGCCCTTCTTCTTTCTTCTTGCAATGCTGAGAGAAAGAGACCGGGGCCGAGCCCCAGACTCGAGTTTGAGGTTGGCGACGTTGGAAGCTTGTGAAGGGGCTCGGGGAGTGAGCCTGGTCCGGAGTAAAAAGGGGCATGGCGGATATGCCACCAGCGGCGCGGGAGGCGCCGAGCCTTTCTCTTGCGGGGGCGTGTTTGTTCCCTCCTCCTGGGTGCTGAAGTTCTTGGCGGCTTTGGTGTCCGTCAGGGGTGCAGCACTCGGGTTCCTTGGTAATCCCAGTACCGCCCCCCTTGGTGAAGTCAGGGTAAATGTTGAAGACGGCGGCATTTTCCTGCCCGCCAAGGTGGGGAGTGATGCCCCTCGCGCGCCTCGGATGTCGCTGTCGCCCGCAGCTTCTCCGGGGGAGGCAACGGTTCATGGAGCCGGCGTCCCTCTGGAGCGGCGGTGATGGAGAAAGATCGAGGGAAGATGGAGAAGACGGGTGGTAGGGCGTTAGGTCGGAGTACGATGGCATTGACGCCTTCGTCTCGTATTGTCGACCTGCTACCTCGTCTTTCCGCTCTTCCCCTCCCTCCCCGGCACCATCATTACCGGCCTCTTGGTTGCCGGGGAGAGGGCCGCTCTCTTGGTGCCTTCGTCTCCTCCAGCAGTCTTCCAGCTGAGCCTGGGTGGTTCTCCCCGCCGGTGCCTTTTGCTGGAACTTCTGGTTGGCCCTGGAGGTGGTGACCGAGGCACCGTCGAGCTGCTCCTTCCATCTCCCTCCTTCGCAGCCTCGCCACTCTCGATCTTGTCAGGATGTGCCCGGCAGGTCCTGGCAGGGTCGAGTGGGTCGTCTTGCCCAGGCACCCCCTTTTGCCCTCCTTCTCTTCCACCACAGTGCCTAGAAGGAGGTGGACAAGAAAGGGATTACGGGGCACTTATCTTTTTTTTCAATCTAAAATATGTAGGCACTTGCCAAACTTTAGTTCAAATTATGTAATCTCTTTTATCCATGTTTGTGTTCTGTAAGGTCTGTACTTGTTGATCAGCATATTAATGAAAAAGATAAACCTTGCCGGGCACTTGTGCATGGAACATGTCCAGACAGAGGGAGAATGCCTCTTTACGCTCAAGTACACAAGTTTTTCCCCGGTAGGCTATCCTGGCGGTACCCTCTAGTTGCTGCCACGGGGCTGGGCCTGCCGGGCAAAAATCGTGAAGAGGGACCAACCCCCCACCAACTTCCTCGCCAAAGGCCACTAGAACCTCCCTGACCGAAGCAACGTTTGAGTCAAGGGACGGGAGCACCTAAGTCTTGAAAGCGGCGAGGTTTTCCTATGCACAAGCTTTACTTACAGAACTCGTATGGATAAGAGAGAGAACTTATATGTTTGGGCTTGCCGGGGATCGCGATGTAGGCTTGTCTTCTCTTCTCCTTTTTCAGGACCAAATCCACGGTAGGAGCCTGTAGTATGATGCAGATGAAAATGATGCCTCATGCGATCTTATCTACATGAACATGCAATGCTCATGATATGCTTATGCATGCATGCAATCTGTCAGGGCCCCCCCAGCGCTTCATTTATTTCTCTGTTGCTCAAGGTCTGTGCCTGGCTTTGTACAAGGGGTTACATGCAACAGAGGCAAGGCCTGTACAAAAGGGTGGCTGCCGGGCAGGGCCCGACAACCGCGCCTTACGGGTAGAACTTGCGGAAATGCTCAATGTTCCATGAGTTTTGTAACTGAATGCCATCTCCGGTCTCCAGACGGACTGCACCAGGTCTGGAGACTCGTACTACCCGGTAAGGGCCTTCCCACTTCGGCGTCAACTTGTTTGCACCCTTGGTGGACTGAACGCGCCTAAGGACAAGGTCGCCTTCCTCAAAACACCGGGCACGAACCCTGCGGCTGTGATAGTGACGTAGGGCCTGCTGATAGCGTGCGGCACGCGTAGCAACCCAGAGACGGTTCTCCTCGAGTAGCATAGCATCGTCACGCCGGTGCTGATCTTGCGCTACTTCATCGTAGGCAAGCACTCGAGGTGACCCGTAAATGAGTTCCGTGGGGATAACTACTTCTGCCCCATAGACTAGGGAGAAGGGAGTCTGCCCGGTAGCTCGATTTGGTGTCGTTCTGAGGGACCAAAGAACCACCGGCAGCTCATCGATCCACCGCCTGACGCACTTCTGCAGCCTATCGAAAGTTCTCGTCTTGAGTCCTCGCAACACTTCAGCGTTCGCCCTCTCAGCTTGCCCGTTGCTCCTTGGATGGGCCATAGAGGCGAACAAGATTTTGCTTCCAAGGGCATGAACGTATTGCATGAAGGCGTGACTCGTGAACTGGGTGCCGTTGTCAGTGATGATCCGGGCAGGAACTCCGAAGCGGCACACCAATCCTTTCAAGAACTTGATAGCTGACTGAGCAGTCACCTTTCTCACGGGCTCTACTTCCGGCCACTTTGTAAACTTGTCGATTGCAACAAACAAGAATTCAAAGCCACCGGCAGCATGGGGGAAAGGGTCGAGGATATTGAGCCCCCAGACCGAAAACGGCCATGACGAAGGGATTGTCTAAAGAGCTTGGGTAGGCAGGTGGATGTTCTTGGAATGGAAGTGGCAGGCTTCACACTTGGTGACAAGCTCGACCGCGTCTTGGAGGGCGGTGGGCCAGTAGAATCCTTGCCGGAAAGCTTTCCCAACCAACGCCCTTGATCCAATGTGGGAGCCGCACATACCATTGTGTATCTCCGCCAGTAGTTCCTTTCCTCCTTCCCGGCAAATGCACTTCAATTTCACACTGTTGGGCCTCCTTTTGTACAATGTGTCATCAATGAACTGATACATACTGGCCCTCCGGGCTACTCTTTCAGCTTCTTCTTGCTCTTCAGGAAGTTCTCCAGTTTGGAGGAAATGGACTATGTGCCGTGCCCAAGGCGGAGCCTGTAGCTCAGCAACGGGGACTAACAACACCTCCTCATTCGTGAGAGTGTAATCCTCGACCGCGGGGACCGGTGGCCTGGCGGGAGGATGCAACTCAGCGACCGAAGGGGAGTTGTGCCCGATAAGCTTTCCGCCGGGATCCTCGAGGGGTTCTACCGGGAGAGGCTTGCCGGAGTCCAGTTTCCTCCTCTTTCTGGCCATTGTTGCCGGGGATACGGAGGGCTGAGTCAGATGGAGAACAAAAGTTCCTGGTTCCACAGGGAGCTTCTATGCAGCGCACTTTGACAGATGATCAGCGATGCTATTTTCCGCACTAGGTACGTGCTCTGTTTGCAATCCGTCAAAGCGCTCCTCCAACTTCCTCACTTCCTCAACGTATGCCTCCATCAATGGACTTTGGTAATCCTTGTTGACTTGTCTCACCACAAGTTGTGAATCTCCGCGGATGATCAGCTTCTTGATCCCCAGTTTTGTTGCAATCCTGAGCCCGGCAAGGAGCCCTTCATACTCTGTTGTATTGTTGGTAGCTTCCTCCCGGGGAAAATGCATCTGGATGATGTACTTCAGGTTCTCTCCGGTGGGAGCAATGAGAAGCACGCCAGCCCCTGCACCTTGTAGGGAGAAGGCACCATCGAAATACATGATCCATTCTTTGGGTGCTTCCTTGCCGGGGATAACTTTCTCCAATACCTCTTCATCAGGAGTTGGCGTCCATTCTACAATAAACTCTGCCAATGCTCTACTCTGAATGGTTGATGTGCTCTCAAACTTCAAACCAAAGCTGGATAACTCCAAAGCCCACTCCACTATCCTACCGGTAGCCTCAGGGTTTTGGAGTATTCGTTGCAAAGGGAAACGGGTGACAACTATGATCTCATGGGCTTGGAAGTAGTGGCGCAGTTTCCTTGAGGCCATGACAAGGCCAAAGATCAATTTTTGCATGCCAGAGTACCTAGACCTAGCCCCCTGCAACAGGGAGCTGACGAAGTATACCGGGCGCTGCACCACTTTCTTCTTTGCCGTGACTAGAGAACTGCTTCCGCTGTTCTGCTCTTCTCTACCTTGATTTGCACCTGACCCTGCCGGGGTGTGTTCGCTTTCCTCCCCGGAAGGGACACCAGCTGCGTCTGCTGCTTCATCCACTTCTCTCTGCACCACCAGTGCTATGCTAACCACCTGATTAGTTGCCGCCAAATATAGCAGCAACAGCTCTTGAGGTTTTGGAGCAACCAAAGTGGGCACAGAGGAAAGGTAGGCCTTCAAATCTTGTAGTGCGGCATCTGCCTCGGTGGTCCACTCCATGGCCCCTGCCTTTTTCAAAACCTTGAAGAACGGCAAGGCACGCTCGGCAGACTTGGAAATGAACCTGCTGAGCACGGCAACACATCTAGTCAAACGCCTCACGTCCCTGACTGTCTTGGGTGCTTGAATCTGCTCGATAGCCTTGATCTTGTCGGGGTTGGTCTCTATCCCTCGGTGGGACACAAAGAAGCCAAGTAGCTTGCCAGAAGGAACGCCAAACACACACTTCTCCGGATTTAGCTTCAAGTTGATCTTGCGCAGATTAGCAAACGTCTCTTCCAAATCCTGGATGAGGGTTGATCTGTCCTTGGTCTTGACCACAATATCGTCCATGTGGGCCTCAATGTTCCTGTGCAACTGTGACTCAAAACCAATTTGGACTGCTCTTGCGAAAGTAGACCCGGCGCTCTTCAACTCGAAAGGCATCCGCACGAAGCAGTATGTGCCACATGGGGTGATGAACGCGGTCTTCTCTTCGTCTTCCTTGGACATGAAGATCTGATGATATCCAGAGTAGGCATCCAGGAAGGAAAGCAGGTCGCACCCGGAGGTGGAATACACAATCTGGTTGATGCGCGGCAAGGGGAATGGGTCCTTCGGGCATGCCTTGTTCAGATCCGTAAAATCTATGCACAACCTCCACTTCCCATTGGCCTTGCATACCACCACTGGATTTGCTAACCACGTTAGATGTAACACTCCTCTAACCAGACCAGCTGCCTCAAGTTTCTTGATCTCCTCGGCAATGAACTGCTGCCGCTCCAAAGCTTGCTTCCGGACCTTCTGCTTGACGGGTCGGGCATGTGGGCAGACAACAAGGTGGTCCTTGATTACCTTCCTGGGAACACCGGGGATGTCAGATGGTTGCCAGGCAAACACATCGACATTCGCCCGCAGGAAGGCAACGAGCGCGCTTTCCTATTTGTCATCGAGGGTGGCACTGATGGTGAAAGTACCACCGGCACCAGCCAGCCCTGCCGGGACCTGTTTCACAGCGGGTGCAGAGGCCTTGGATCTCTTGCTATTGGAACTCTCCGGCGAGTCATCAACAGGCGCAGCATACCCCGAAGAGGTACGCTTCCCGGATTCCTTGCCGGCATTCCTGTTAGCCTCCTTCTTTCCATTACTTTCCTTGGCGGGGATTGCAGCTTCAGTGGCCTCTACCGCGACTGCATCTCGGTACATCTTGTCCACGCAAATAATTGCGTCCTTCTTGTTTGATGGAATGGAAATGACGCCCACCGGCCCTGGCATCTTTAAGGTGTTGTAGGCATAGTGGGATGCCGCCATGAACTTGGCCAAAGCTGGGCGACCAAGGATTCCATTGTATGGCAGGGTGAGGTCAACCACATCAAACACGATCTTCTCAGTCCGGTAGTTCAACTCTCCCCCAAATGTCACTGGTAACGTGATTTTCCCTTAGGACGACTCCTGCCGGGGTTGATCCCTTGAAATGTACTAGTAACTTTGAGCTCTTCTTCTGCTATCTGGAGTTTGCTGATGACCTGTCGGTGCAACAAACCTTGGGTCTATTGCCTAGACCATGCACAGGCCCAAGATCAAGATTGCAACATCCAGGACAAGGCCAAGGTAAAGAGATAAGCTCTTTGACAAATCAAAGGGCAAGCTGAGAAGACCAAGTTGAGCCAAGAAGCAAGACACCACTAAGGGAAAACCTCCCTTGCCGGGAAGGAGAGCCTGGTGAGGTCAAGGTTGCCCCGGAAGCGAGCCTCAGGATCGCCCCGGCAGGCCTGCCGGGGCATACGAAGGCAAAACGCCCCACCAAGGCTTCACCGCCCCACCTCACAACGACACAAGTCACCGATCGGTGCGGTGTCAAGCCCCAAGACGACTAAGTGGCTGCCTTTTGCCACATGGCAGCTGTCGGTGTCAAAACCGGCGGATCTCGGGTAGGGGGTCCCGAACTGTGCGTCTAAGGTCGATGGTAACAGGAGACGGGGGGCATGATGTTTACCCAGGTTCGGGCCCTCTCTATGGAGGTAATACCCTACATCCTGCTTGATTGATCTTGATGAATATGAGTATTACAAGAGTTGATCTACCACGAGATCGTAATGGCTAAAACACTAGAAGTCTAGCCTGTCTGATTATGATTGCCTCTACGGACTAAACCCTCCGGTTTATATGGACACCGGAGGGGACTAGGGTTGTACAAAGTCGGTTATAGAGAAAGGAATCTTCATATCCGAACGCCAAGCTTGTCGTCCACGCCAAGGAGAGTCCCATCCGGACACGGGAGAGAGTCTTCTATCTTGTATCTTCATGGCCCATCAGTCTGGCCCACATTATGTAGCCTGGACGCCCGAGGACCCCTTAATCTAGGACTCCCTCAGTAGCCCCTGAACCAGGCTTCAATGACGATGTGTCCGGCGCGCAGATTGTCTTCGGCATTGCAAGGCGGGTTCCTCCTCCGAATACTCCAAAACAGACTTCGAGCACAGAAAGCGTGTCCAGCTCTGCAAAACAAGTACCACACACAACCACAGAGAGTATAATATTTCACGAGTCCAATCTGCTGACAACTTTTTGTAACGCGACACCACGTTCCAGCACGGTCATTATTTCGAACCGTTCTTTAGCCTCCCGCTCCATGCTTTAAGATGCGGTTTCCAGTGACACGTCTTGTCACAGCAGAGATCGTATCCCTTCATTATGGGATCCTCATCAATACGGGCGTGGGTAATCCAACCGTCCCGTTGGTATGATTCCTTGGGAATAGGCAGGTTTTGAGGCCTAGGAGGAGGCGTTTTGATATTCATCGCCTTTATAAAGGGGCACATACCCGTCTTTCTCCTCTACGCTTTCCCTTTTCCTCATCCTTTCCAACCTCGAGTTCTAGCACCCAAGGTTCAATTTATTTGTTCCGAGCCTCCTAGTCATGTCCGGACCCAACCCTCAAGGCCGGTGGGTAGCCTCCTCCATCACAGAGGAGGATATCGCGAAGCTCCGGGCGGCAAAATACCTGACTGCGGAAATCCCCCACAGGCTCCCTGCTCAAGGGCAGGTCATTCCTACTCCCAGATCCGGTGAGAGGGTCGTATTCATCTCTCACTTCCTCCGAGGGCTAGGGTTTGCTCTACATCCCTTCGTCCGCGGACTCATGTTCTATTACGGGCTAGATTTTCATGATCTAGCCCCGGACTCCTTTCTTCACATCTCGGCGTTCATCGTCATGTGCGAGGCCTTTCTCCGTATTCCCCCACACTTCGGTTTATGGCTCAAGACCTTTAATATGAAGCCGAAGGTAGTCGATGGGAAGCAAGCGGAGTGCGGCGGTGCGATGGTGAGCAAACTCACCCACACACCTTGGCCAAAAGGCTCTTTCATGGAAACCTCCAACCTATGGCAACGGGAGTGGTTTTACATCACTGAACCCCGTGGTACCAAGTGGGCAGCCACACCTGCGTTCCGGCCTGGCCCTCCATTATGGCTCGCATCATGGATTAATAAGGGGCTGGACTGGGGATCAATGGATGAAGTGCAGACGCTACAAAGCCGCATCCGGAGCCTCCTCGAGAAGGACACCGGCCTCATCGACGTAATCCAGGTAATGCTAGTCCGCCGGGTCCTGCCGTGCCAGCGACGGCCCCTCCGCATGTGGGAGTTCAATCCAGAAGGACCACGGAATCTTCAGCACTTCTTTGGCACGACGCACAAAGGAATGCGGAAGTTATTCTTCGGGACCCGAAAACAGTGGCCGGATACTATCGAGGACATCGGCCTCGACTGCAACCATCCGGATACCTCGGTAGGCCCTCGACTCCTGAAAACAACTTAGTTAAATATCTCGTAACAATATACTGAGAAAACCATCTTCGACCTGGACTGGATCAAGAAGGCGGAAAGAATTAGGTGTTCAGCCCCTCTTCCCGAAGACTCAGCAGATCCTGTGTTAACAAGGATGCTGGCTCCGGCGCCATACCAAGTGTCAGCGAAGGGGGACAAAGAGGAGAGCAAGACGGCCAAAGGTGGCCTCTATTCTAAGGGTACACCAGACACTATGTCCGGGGAGATTGGAACTCCCTCTTCCGAAGACAAAAGAGAAGGAGAAACTGGCATCCCCTCTCCCGATGGGAAGAAGAGGGCCGCCTCCGAAGATTTGGAAGCAAAGGCTCCTAAGCGAGGGAAGATGTCCCTGTCAGGTGGCTCGGGTTAAGAAGATGACGTTGTCGCGCAGTTCGTCCATAAGGACAAGCCTTTAGCCAAATCGTAAGTGAACAGGGGCGTCCGAAACATATCCCATTGCTTTCCGATTACCAGGGTAACATTTAAAATATATGTTTGCAGTCCGGCACACAGTCTTCCTCAACAGTCCTCCTCCTCGGGGGATCTTCTTCTGGAGATGATGGAAAGCAAGACGCCTCCACATACCTTCTCGCCCGATAGGGCAGACGACTCCAAGGTGTCGTCCCGGAGGATCTCTCCCGACCAATAAGCGGTGCGAGGGATAATGAAAACTTTGCCCGAAGATGATACTTCGGCCGTCCAGAGTCCGGGGCATGCGGACCCTATGGGGGCCAACAATAAAGGGCCCGGACTATCCGGTTTACAGCCGGGGACGACTCTAGAGCCGGGTAAACATATTCTTTCGAAGGGAGTCCGTACTCCCGCGGTCGCTCCCAGGGATCCGGGGGCGCCGGATACAATGACAGGCATGCTGCAACATGCGTCCGTTTCAGAGGAACATCGTACCTTAATGGGTATGGTAGTTGAGAGGATTCTGTCCGCGAGAAGCGGATTGAATGAATCCTTCATGAGCCTTCTAAGAGGTTTCGAGGTATGCAATGTAATATCTTTAATTGCACTTCTACGTGCAAAATGCACCTGTGTATAGATAGTAGCCCCTGAGACTCTGGTTGGCGTCCGAAGGGAGGCAATCAGAGGATCAAAAAGGATATTCCCAGGAAATAATCTGATGGATTGGAACATAGGCTGTTTCAGCCAGGACGACTGCCCAAGCTACAGAGGTTGCAAGGCTGAAGTAGAAACTTGATGTGGCGGATGACGACCTCACACTTATTAACAGGCGGCTCGACGAGGCGCAAGGTATGTTTTTGGGGCAGTCAGTATATGTAAGTATGATAATATGAGCATGATGCTGAAAATTGTATACTGAGATATGCATAACTGCAGATAATGCTGCCGCAGTTGAGGCCCTACGGGCTGAGCTTGCCCGGGCCAAGGAGCAAGCCAGGATGGGTGAGGCGGCTGCCAAGAAGGCAGCTGCTGAGTTAAAGGCCGAACAGGCTGCTCGGCGCCAGTGCGAGGAGAGAATATCTACCATGACACGTGAGCTAAAGGATGCCAATGTTCGATGCAAATTCCTCGAGAAGGATAACAAAGCCAGAGCGGTGAAACTCGGCAAGGCCTTACAAGAGGCGAGAGAAGCACGGTCCGAGTCTAGAGCGGCTCGGGAAGAGATCCGGCAAGCTGGGGAGATAGCGGCCGGTAAGCCTTTCTTATTATAGACTAAATTCGGCAACCCGAAGTATGCCCCCCTTAATCAAATGTGGAGCTCTCCAGACACATTCTTGGACTTGCTGAAGAGTGTCTCTGATGTGGCGCAGTTTTTCCAAGCGCAAGAAGGACGTGCAATGGAGAAGCTTTTCTGGTCACAATTCAGCATGCCGAAGCGTCCGCTGTTGCTGAATGAATAGATGGCCCAGTGGGCCGAGCTCCACAAGATATCTGGATCTGCCATGAAGGACATCGTGGTCCAGCTGTGGCCGACTGAGCCAATTCCAAATAGTTATTTCGGTTTGGTGCAGTGACTTGTTGATGCGGTGCCGCGTATCGACGCTGTTAAGCGGTCAACATGCATTGAGGGTGCACGGATGGCCTTTGCCCGCGTCAAGACGTACTGGGCGAAGATGAAGGCCACCGATATTGCAGCGAAGAGTCCACCCGAGGGCCAGGACCATCACACGCCAGAGCATTATTTTGAGGATGTCCTAGAGGGTGCCCGCTTGATAGAGGGTCAGTGCTCGAAAAATATGATGTTCGAGTGAATATACCAAATTTGTAAAAACAATATTATGATATATTAAGGACATATTTTTATACTTTTGCCTGAAAGTTTTGGTTCCTCCTGTGTGGCCGTTCCTCGTATAATCTGAAAGTTTGCTAGTCGTTGGCTTCAGCCCCCTCGCATATAATACGGGGGTGTTCGGAAAAGCACTTGATCACTCTTGACCCAACGTCTTGGTCCATGAAGGAGGTGTCAATGTGGCGAACTAGGCAATCGGACTATAGGGCTTTAACACTTTCACTTAGCCATAGGAGTTTGACGGCGGGTCTACGATATAGCCCCTGGTATGTACGCGTTTACCCGAATACGGTGCGTTACATAGGTGACCAGAAAAATGGTCCTTCGTGTAATACGGAAAGAATCACGAAGGATTCTGATGAGTCATCAAGTGATTGACCAGCTCTCGCCGCATCATGATAGTCAGTTTTCGGCTTTCTCTACTGAGGTGCTCATCCGGATAAACCAGGACACAATCGCAGTAGTTCTCCCTTTACTACCCTAGCCGATATAGCGGAACGTAAGGTAGTAAGCACAGGAGCCGGGCAACCCAACTATTGACCAAAGACATGATTCGGAGCTGATGCATATAAGGCCAAAATCGTGACGCTGAAGTGTGCTGAAAAGCTGTTCGGACTTGTCGGCAACTCATGTGTTGCCGTATCGAGCCCCTGGCAATTTGTGCCGAGGTGCGTTCCTGAAACAACCGAAGAAGCAAAATTCAGTACGTAGAAAAAGCGAATACTGAATACGGGTTATGTTCACTGCAATCTGATTGACACGTCAAACGCAATTCTACAGATTATAACGCCCCTACCCGGGCTATTTAACATGCCGGGGGCCGAGGGCTGAGGAAAAAGGCACTTTACAGGTTTAAAATAAAGAGTGCGGTCTTACAAAAATCATTAGGACCTCCTGTCGCACATCTGCGCTGCCTTGCCTCGGTTAAAGGACTCCTTAGTAGGAATAGCCGTTGGTTATTTATACGAAGCCAAACTTTAGAAAGAGTCCGTAAGATGACCAGGCTTGGAATCACCTATCGTAAAGGATAGAAAATAGTTAGAAAAAGTAAAAAGACTATGAGGGTGCGGACCGCATTGTAGGCCCGTCCGTACTGTGCCTCCGCCGATGACCATGGTATTTTAAGTGCATAATTATGTATGCGCGGTGTAAACTTCGCGGCTATATGGGGCAGACGACGGAGGTCGAACTGCTAATCCAGCTCTGAGATTGATTGGTCCTGTTTAGTAGAGACTGGCGGCTTGACGGCCGATGAGATACGCGGCTTGATAAGGCCGCTTTGTACTTCGGCTGCAGCAGCCATAGTACGCTCCTTTGTACGGAGGGAGCATTCCGCATTTCCGTTTATCATGATGACGCCGCGTGGACCGGGCATCTTAAGATTGAAATAGGCGTAATGTGGGATCGCATTAAAACGAGTAAAAGCGGTACGCCCGAGTAGTGTGTGGTAGCTGCTGCGGAACGGTACAATATCGAAGGTCAAGCCTTCGCTTCTAAAGTTGTTCGGCGAGCCAAAAACGACTTCCAATGTAATTGAGCCCGTGCAGCGAGCTTCTACGCCGGACACTGCTCCCTTGAAGGTAGCTGTGGTGGGCTTGATTCATGATGGATCAATGCCCATTTTGCGGACAGTGTCTTGGTAGAGTAGATTAAGACTACTGCCGCTGTCCATAAGGACTTTCATGAGATGGAACCCATCGATAATTGGATCGAGGATCAGAGCTGCCGAACTTTCATGACGGATACTGGCTGGGTGGTCCTTGCGATCAAGAGTGATCGGGCAGGCCGCCCATTGGCTTAATTTTGGGGTGCCTGGCTCTATGGCATTGGCATCCTGTAGTGCGCGCTTGCGCTCCTCTGTAGGGATATGTGTCACGTATACCATGTTGGCTGTTTTTACTTCGGGGGGAAATTGCTTCTGACCCCCGGTGTTCGGTTGGCGAGTCTCTTCGTCATCGCTGTCACTGGGCGGCCCCTTCCCCTTGTGTTCGGCGTTAAGTTTGCCGGCTTGTTTGAAGACCCAACAACTTCTGTTGGTGTGATTGGCTGGTTTATCAGGGGTGCCATGAATCTGGCAGGGCCGATCCAGTATCTTGTCTAAATTGGATGGTTTGTCTCTGTTTGCCTTGAATGGCTTTTTCCGTTGACCGGTTTTGGAGCCGCTGAATCCGGCGTTTACCGCCGTGTCTTGCGTTCCTTCATTATTATTTCGACGCTTGTGTTTATTGTGTCGTGGCTTGCCGTTGCCGTCTCGAACTTCGGAAGTGCCCGGATCACTGGTGCTGTTGCTTCTACGAGCTAGCCAGCTATCTTCTCCCGCACAGAAGCGGGTCATCAGAGCGGTAAGGGCTGCCATGGATTTTGGTTTTTCTTGACCGAGGTGGTGGGCAAGCCATTCGTCTTGGACGCTATGTTTAAAGGCCGCAAGGGCTTCAGCGTCCGACCAATCGACAATTTGGTTCTTTTTAATTAGGAACCTAGTCCAGAGCTTCCTGGCTGACTCCCCGGGCTGCTGGATGATGTGACTTAGGTCGTCGGCATCCGGAGGCCGGACATATGTACCTTGAAAGTTATGGAGAAGGAAATCTTCAATCCATACTGCGGGATCTGTTGTGCCATCGTATGATTCGATATTCATGGGTTTAAACCCTTCCGGGAATTCGTGTTCCATTACTTCATCAGTGAAGCAAAGGGGATGTGCGGCACCTCTATATCGGGCCAAGTCGCGACGTAGTGCGGATGTAGTCCGTCTGCGGTTTTCGGCCCGGACGTGGTTATGCTCGTTACGTCTGGCTTGATAGCCGTCGTCGCGCGCCAGGGCATGCCCCCGCGATCCATAGATCGATCTGGACTGACCTGCTCTGTTCTCCAGGTCTTGCCGCAGGTCATATGTGTATTCTCGAGCTGTAGTGTCTTTGCATTTACGGCGAGGTAGTATGGGCCGGTGTTCGGCTTGGGTTGCCGCTTTGTCCCGGCCACGTGGTGGTCGGTCAACCGCATTACGTGTTGATGGCATGGGCTCAAGTGCCTCGTTGTCGAATTGGGGTAGCAGTTTACGCTTCGGGTAACTTTTAATGGGGCGCTCGAGTCTGTATTCCTCGGCTGCCAGGACATCAGTCCATCTGTCTTTGAGTAGATCTTGATCAGCTTGAAGCTGCTGCTGTTTCTTTTTCAGGCTCCTCGCAGTGGCTATTAGCCGGCGCTTAAAGCGCTCCTGCTCGACGGGTTCCTCAGGCACGATAAAGTCTTCGTCGCCGAGGCTCACCCCATCTTCGGAGAGTGGAAGATAGTTGCTGTCCTCCGAGTCTTCGTTTATGGCCTGTTTGTCAGGGCTGACTTGCCCATCTTCCCTATCATCCTGTTTGGAAGTCGGCTCGACGGGGTCTTCTTTGTCTTTGGCATCGTCCAGAGTATTGTTTTCTCTCGTGCTGGTATTGCTGTCTTTTCCACGGCGTGATTTAGAGCGGTGCCGCTGACGTCGGTGCTTTGGCTGTGTCTTAGGAGGTTTATCCTCGACTGGATCTTTCTCGTTATCGCCGTTATTCTCTTTGGGAGTATCCACCATGTACACGTCATACGAGGAGGTGGCTGTCCAGCGCCCTGTAAACGGCGGGTTTTGGGCCTGCTCCTCTCCGGCATCGTCGTCCATACTGTCGATGTCTTCGGAGTCATAATCGAGCATGTCGGTTAAGTCTTCGACAGTGGCAATGAAGTGGGCGGTGGGTGGGAAGCGAAATTCTCCGTCATCAGCCTCTAGTTCAAACAGGATATAATTCGGCTGTGAGTCCCCCGATAAGGAGAGGGTTTTTAATAAGTGTAGCACATCACCCAAAGGTGAGTGCCGGAAGATGTCCGCGGAGCTGAACTCGACGATCGGCGCCCGATCGAGCTCGATGGGCGCAGAAGCACGCGGTTCGGAACCTGTGGCCGGAGACGAATCCGAGGTTCCGGTGACACAGATCCCGTTCAAAGTTGGGTCTGTGTGCGGCTCCAACGCCGCTGAGTCTGCGGCTTCCGTGGCGGGGTTGAGCTTCCCGTCCTCGGGTGGCACAATCTGCTCCGGATCTGGGGCCAGAGTAGTTACAGGCACTATCTCCCGGGTATGGTCCGATGACAGATTTAGGTCATGTTCATCGCAGTGGCAGGGAGCAGCTGCCATAGGCTCGAATCCGTCGAAGATCAAGTCTCCGCGGATATCAGCAACGTAGTTCAAGCTTCCAAACCTGACCTGATGGCCAGGGGCGTAGCTGTCGATCTGCTCTAGATGGCCAAGCGAGTTGGCCCGCAGTATGAAGCCGCCGAATACGAAGATCTGGCCGGGGAGAAAGACCTCCCTCAAGGCAGCATCGTTGTGGATGATTGATGGAGCCATCGAGTCTTCTAGTGACGACACATCGGAACTCTCAATGAAAGCACCAATGTCGGTGTCAAAACCGGCGGATCTCGGGTAGGGGGTCCCGAACTGTGTGTCTAAGGTCGATGGTAACAGGAGACGGGGGGCACGATGTTTACCCAGGTTCGGGCCCTCTCTATGGAGGTAATACCCTACGTCCTGCTTGATTGATCTTGATGAATATGAGTATTACAAGAGTTGATCTACCACGAGATCGTAATGGCTAAAACACTAGAAGTCTAGCCCGTCTGATTATGATTGCCTCTACGGACTAAACCCTCCAGTTTATATAGATACCGGAGGGGACTAGGGTTGTACAAAGTCGGTTATAGAGAAAGGAATCTTCATATCCGAACGCCAAGCTTGTCATCCACGCCAAGGAGAGTCCCATCCGGACACGGGAGAGAGTCTTCTGTCTTGTATCTTCATGGCCCATCAGTCCGGCCCACATTACGTAGCTTGGACGCTCGAGGACCCCTTAATCCAGGACTCCCTCAGCAGCCACTTCCTACAGGAATCACCTCCAGATGACACCCGTCCTGCGATGTGTCATGCAAACAGGAGAGAAGGTGGCCAAACAGCCCGGCAAGGCGTGCCGGGCAGGCCATGATGTGACACTGAGCAGCACATTTAATGCATACTGCTCTGTCTGCAGAGGAGATATGATAGCACTGTTCGCTATCTAATCAGTACACAATGACTGATTTGCCACTGTGGTGACCCCTTAATCTATAAAAGGAGGCCCATGGCAACCATAGAAAGGATTCGGACCCCTATACACCCATACGCGCGTAGCTGCTCTCGCCCCGAGGCAATCCTGCCAGGCAAGAGCACTGCGTTTCCACCACCATCCACCATCAATCCACCAAAGCAGGAGTAGGGTTTTACGCCTCGCGGCGGCCCGAACCTCGGTAAAAACTTCCCGTGTGATCTCTGCCGCGCTACGCTGCGCTCCTCCGCTCTTTGTGCAATGCACTCAGTCCCCTTGCCGAACCAAAAGGGGCCCTTGGCCCCATAGGTGGCCGTGGTTTCCCACGACATCTTTGGCGCGCCAAGTAGGGGGCTGCACTTGCGCGAACCCGAGAAGTGTACGAAGCGTGTCATCTTCACCGCCATCTTCTTCGTCAACGGCTCCATCGTCCATGGCGCCCAAGAAGAAGCCCGATGCCGCAGCTCATCCATCCACCTCGAAGGCCCCACCACACGCACCCGCCGACGCCGTGGGGGCTACGGGGACGCCTGGAAGTGCGGACGCTGCAGGGGACGTGGTCGGCGCGGGCAGCGTCGTTACCACCACCCCTGTGGCCGAAGCAGGAGCAGGAGGCACCGGAGAAGGACAACACCAACTACATTCCAGCGGCCACGTCCCACGAGGTACGGGAGGAGAGATCATTCCATCTGCACCTCCTCGTCCGGCCGAAGGGCACAGCCGTAGCGGGGGTACTCGCTCTGGGGGGAATCGCAACTCCCCGACCACTCCCGCCATGGGAGCGGCCATAGAACATGCGCCACCCCCGGAACGAGCCGACCCAGCCGCTACACCAAATGGAGCCACTGGCCCTCAAGCGCCTCCACCTCATCCACACGCCATCCAGGAGGCTGGCTCACAACGATGAGAGCACGGCACGACTGCTACCGGCACCGTCAGGAGCCGGGCAACGTTACGATCTTCATCGACATCCATGCCGAGCACCGCTTCGGAGGCCATAGCGCGAGCCCTGCTACTGTTGAAATTTCCGCCGGCAGCCGATCAGATGGATGAGTGGAGAGCCACCATTCAGAGTCTGATTGGCTTCCCTGAGGCGGGAGGATCGCAGCGGGTTGGCCCGCCACGGCCTCCCCAGGCAGCGGCAATGGCCCACGCTGCTGGCCGTGCGGATGGGGCCACTCCTACGATGCAGTCCCCTTCGCGGCAGCCGCCGCGGGAGCCGCGCGACCAAGAACCTGACGACGTCTCGATGGCTTCGTCCAACCCTCGAGCGCGTCAAGGCCCACTGTGAGTCCTGGAGGACAGGCGTAGGGAAGGCGCGCGTGTCGACACCGAGCGACACTGTGACGCCCACCGCCAGTCCGACAGGCGCGATGGCCCCAACGTCGACGAGCCCACACTCGCTGACGGCGGGGGCTCCTGTCAATGCAATAAACCCTGGGTCTATTGCCCAAACTGTGCACAGGCCCAAGATAAATATTGCAACATCCAGGACAAGGCCAAGGTAAAGAGATAAGCTCTTTGACAAATCAAAGGGCAAGCTAAGAAGACCAGGTCAAGCCAAGAAGCAAGACACCGCTAAGGGAAAACCTCCCTTGCCGGGCAGGAGAGCCTAGCGAGGTCAAGGTTGCCCCGGAAGCGAGCCTCAGGATTGGCCCGGCAGGCCTGCCGGGGTATACAAAGGCAAAACACCCCGCCAAGGCTTCACCGCCCCACCTCACGACGACGCAAGTCACCGGTCGGTGCGGTGTCAAGCCCCAAGATGACTAAGTGGCTGCCTTTTGCCACGTGGCAGCCACTTCCTACAGGAATCACCTCCAGATGACACCCGTCCTGCAACGTGTCATGCAGACAGGAGAGAAGGTGGCCAAACAGCCCTGCAAGGCATGCCGGGCAGGCCCTGATGCGACACTGAGTGGGCACATTTAATGCGTACTGCTCTGTCTGCAGAGGATATATGATAGCACTGTTCGCTATCTAATCAGTACACAATGACTGATTTGCCACTGTGGTGACCCCTTAATCTATAAAAGGAGGCCCATGGCAACCATAGAAAGGATTCGGACCCCTGTACACCCATACGCGCATAGCTGCTCTCGCCCCAAGGCAAACCTGCCGGGCAAGAGCGCTGCGTTTCCACCACCATCCACCATCAATCCACCAAAGGAGGAGTAGGGTTTTACGCCTCGCGGCGGCCCGAACCTGGGTAAAAACTGCCCGTGTGATCTCTGCCACGCTACGCTGCGCTCCTCCGCTCTTTGTGCAATGCGCTCAGTCCCCCTGCCGAACCAAAAGGGGCCCTTCGCCCCATAGGTGGCCGTGGTTTCCCACGACATCTTTGGCACTTCTGTCAGTGAAAGTGCAACTAATCCCTGGGTGGTTTTGGTAATTCTTAACAACATATAGCTCATTGAACTAATACTCTTTCAAGATGATCATTTCAGAAAGTTCAATGATTGGCATGGCATGGACTAGAGATGTGGGCCCCTCAAAATGCTAAGGACATATATTGGCTCAAGCTCAAGACTACTCTTTTCATTTTAGTGATCCAAGATCACATTGAGTCCATAGGAAAGCCAATACTATTAAAAGGGGGTGAGGTGTTGCTTAATGGCTTGCTTGCTCAAAATGCTTAGTGATATGCTCCAAAACCCTCAACCACTTTCTCAAATCCACATATGTCCAAACCAAAAGTCAAACTCGGCCCCACTGATTTGATCTATCCGGCGCCACCGAGTTCATTTGACATAGCCACTGCCAGAAACCCTAATCAGTTCGGTCTCACCGAGATGGGATTGCTAACTCTCTGTTTCCCTTCGTAACATTTCGGTCTAACCGAGATGAGCTATCAGTCCCACTGAGTTTGCAATGCAAACTCTCTGTTTCCTCTTCGTAACGTTTCAGTCTCACCGAAATGAGCGATCGGTCCCACCGAGTTTGCCTGACCAACTCTCTGTTTGCCTATTACAGAAATCGGTCTCACCGAGTTCATGTGACCGGTCCCACCGAGATTACATTATGCCCTAACCCTAACGAAATCGGTCTCACCGAGTTGACATGTCGGTCCCACCGAAAATCCTAACGTTCACATTTTTGAACTAAATCGGTCCGATCGAGTTTCACTATTCGGTCCCACCGAGTTTGGTAAATTGTGTGTAACGGTTAGATTTTGTGTGGAGGCTATATATACCCCTCCACCCTTCCTCCATTCGATAGATGAGCCATCAGAACGTGCCTACACTTCTAGCATTCATTTTCTGAGAGAGAACCACCTACTCATGTGTTGAGACCAAGATATTCCAATCCAACCACAAGAATCTTGATCTCTATCCTTCCCCAAGTTGTTTTCCACTCAAATCATCTTTCCACCATATCCAAATCTGTGAGAGAGAGTTGAGTGTTGGGGAGACTATCATTCGAAGCACAAGAGCAAGGAGTTCATCATCAACACACCATCTATTACCTTTTGGAGAGTGGTGTCTCCTAGATTGGTTAGGTGTCACTTGGGAGCCTCCGTCAAGATTGTGGAGTTGAACCAAGGAGTTTGTACGGGCAAGGAGATCGCCTACTTCGTGAAGATCTACCCTAGTGAGGCAAGTCCTTCGTGGGCGATGGCCATGGTGGGATAGACAAGGTTGCTTCTTCGTGGACCCTTCGTGGGTGGAGCCCTCCGTGGACTCGCGCAACCATTACCCTTCGTGGGTTGAAGTCTCCATCAACGTGGACGTACGATAGCACCACCTATCGGAACGACGCCAAAAATCTCCATGTCTACATTGTGTTTGCTCCCTCCAAACTCCTCCCCTTTACCTTCATATGCAATGATTTACATTTCACTGCTATACTCTTAGAATTGCATGTGTAGGTTGATTGCTTGACTTGTGCTAATTGCTAAAATCTTCCAAGACTTAAAATTTGGAATAGGCTAGATTTTTATTTGGTCAAGTAGTCTAATCACCCCCTCTAGACATACTTTCGATCCTACAAGTGGTATCAGAGCTTTGGTTTCCATTTGCCTTGATTTCCATAGCTTTGGTGATCATAGCCTTGGTTTCACAACCTAGGAGAGTATGGCGTCTAGCGAGGGAAATTACCACCGTAGAGTTGATGGTACTAATTTTGCTAGTTGGAAGCATAAGATGAAAATGCACATTCTTGGACATAACCCCGCCGTTTGGGCTATTGTGTGTATTGGCTTGCAAGGTGAATTCTTCGATGGGAAAGAACCGAATCGTGAAGCTACCGCGGAAGAATTGAAGATGTTGCAATACAATGCTCAAGCTTGCGATATCCTCTTCAACGGATTGTGCCCCGAAGAATTCAACAAAATCAGCCGTCTTGAGAATGCAAAGGAAATTTGGGATACTTTGATTGATATGCATGAAGGTACCGACTCCGTCAAGGAATCCAAATTGGATGTGCTTCAAAGTCAGCTGGACAAGTTCAAAATGAAGGATGGTGAAGGTGTCGCTGAAATGTACTCTAGGCTTGCTCTCATCACAAATGAGATTGTCGGCTTAGGAAGTGAAGAGATGACCGACAGATTCATCATCAAGAAGATCCTAAGAGCCTTGGATGGAAAATATGACACCGTGTGCACGTTGATCCAAATGATGCCAAATTACAAAGATCTCAAGCCAACTGAAGTCATTGGAAGAATTGTTGCTCATGAGATGTCACTCAAGGATAAAGAAGAGCTTCACAATAAGTCTAGTGGTGCTTACAAAGCCTCATGTGATGCTCCTACATCATCAAGTGAAAAACAAGCCTTCAATGAGGAATTGAGCCTAATGGTGAAGAACTTCAACAAGTTCTACAAGAGTAGAAGCAAGGAAAGAAGTTCCAAGTCAAGGTCCTACAATGACAAAAGATCTTCTAGTCGTGAGCGTAATTGCTACAATTGTGGAAGACCCGGACACTACTCCAATGAGTGTACGGCTCCCTACAAAAGAAGAGAAGACTCACCTAAAAGAAGAAGCAAAAGAGAAGAATCACCTCCAAGGGAGAGAAGGGGTAGAGATGATCGTTATGAATGAAGAACCTCTCGCAGAAGCAAGGATTCGGAAAGGAAGGACAAGTCATCAAGGAGCTATACGAAACGAAGACATCAAGCTCATGTTGGTGAATGGGTATCCGGCTCCGACTCAGACCACCACTCCGAGAGAAGTTATCACTCTGTCTCCGAATATACTCAAGATGAAGGTGTTGCCGGTCTAGCACTTGTGTCAACCAACTCCTATGACATATTTGACTCACCAAATGAAGGAATTGGAAGATGCTTCATGGCTAAAGGCCCAAAGGTATCACACCCCGAGTATGTTGATTTCAATAGTGATGAAGATGATTTGCTAGGTGATGATGATCTACTTGTTGACAACTCAAAACTATGATGAACTTGCTATTAATCATGCTAAACAAGATAAAACGAATGATGATGATAAGAAGGAGATTGAGCATCTAACTAGAGAACTAAACACTCTTAAGTTAGCCCATGAAACTACCTTAGAAGATCATCGAGAGCTTTTAAAGACTCATGAGAAACTATGCTTTGAAAAGCTCAACCTAGAGCAAGAGCATGGGTTCTTAAAAGCAATCAATGATGATCTTCGTAAGAAAAGTTCTTCTTACATTGCCAAGCGTTTACTCTTGTCTACTTACATGCCACAAGTAAAATCTAGCAACAAGAGTAAGAAAGATTCTTCTTCTAGTAGTAACAATAATCATGCTAAATCCAATATTGTTGCTTCTAGTAGTTCTCTTGATTCCACTAATGATTCTCTTAGCCAAGTTACACTTGAGCAAGAAAATAGCTTATTGAAGGGAATTATAGAGAAAGGTGTTTACAAGAGCCTTGCCGGAAGTAAGCAATTTGAGGAAATTGTACGCAAGCAAGGAAGGCACCGGAAGAATCAAGGTGTTGGTTTTGAATGAAAGTTCAATGCCAATGGAGTTGAGTGGGAAGAAGATCAATACCCCAAGACGAAGTTTGTTCCTCAACAAGAGAAGTATGATCCTACTTCCTTCGAGGGGACACAAGCTCAAGATGATCTTCCACCACAAGACCTCAAGCAAAAAGGCAAGGACAAGCTTCAAGAGGAGATTGATGCATTTGAAGAAGCTCCTAAGGCCTTGATCAAGTGGGTTCCCAAGACTACATCAAGTTCTACTTCATCAAGTACGACTACAACTCCAAGGATTCCCATCAAGATGATGTGGATCCCGAAGAAGAAGAACTAGAGAATTCTTGAGGGTGACTCCGCCAACATATTTCACTCATATCATTTTGGCAAGAACAAGTACAATCATCTTCCACATCTTGCACTAGTTCAAGGAGTCACAAACCCTCTTGTTGGTAAGACAAGGGACAAGGTAACCTAATGCTTTCATGGACATCATCTTGTGTGTACTTCACTCTATGTCTATGGATATCCTTGTTTGTTCCTTGTGGGACTAACCCATGTAGGTATTGAAAGTGCAACTCACTCCAATGGATTGCTCCAAATAATCTACATCAAAATTGAGCATCCACATCTTCAACATCTACATGAAGTCATCATCGACAAAACCCAAGGTTAGTTCATCCCTCTTAGGGGGGATATCACATCTAGGGGGAGCTTTACTCTAAGAATTGAGCTAAAGCAACTCTAATGGTGTGAACAAAACAATGCTTTATGTAAAAGTGGTAACCCCACTTGTGCTTAAATGATGAGTATGACCTATGATCAAATGTTCTCATTTGACTCCTAAGTCAATATACTCATATATAGATGATCTAGTCATCGCCAATTGCTTGATAGATGCTAGAGTGTTTGTGCATGCTTTGTCACATATTTCATTTGCCATTTTATTGTGTGAGCATGTTGGTTGCATATTTTTCTCATTCGAGGACATCCATTTGTTGCTTTGATTGTTTGATCTGTTTCTTTTGCCAAATGGATGGACAAGAATGCCTAAGAACTTCCTTTAGCTATCTATGCTTTTCTCGTCTCAAACTCTATTCATGCTACATCACAAAGTTTGATCAAGTCAGATTCAAACCCTCTGGGTGAGGAGCACTCGGAGTCACCGATTCGTCATAGACTTAAACTTCCAAAACCTCTCTGTGCATTTCGGTCTGACCGATTCGTCCTTTTTGGTCATACCGAGTTCACTCAGTTGATCTAGGTTTTCAATCTCGGTGCAACTTATTAGAACCATTCGGTCACACCGAGTTGCAGTAACCGCTTGCGATTCTGCATCTCGGTGCCACCGAGTTGTTCCACTCGGTCACACCGACAGGGTCAGGATATATATACCGACGGGTCAAATTTTGGAAATTTCTCCGAAACCTTTTCGCCCGCGCGTGTCCTGCTCTGCCGACTCGGGTCTCTGGATCGTCCTCTCGTCGCCAGCGACCCCCTGCCGCTAGTCTCCGCCACCGTCAATAGAAATCTACACCGCCGTTGCCGCCGTAGCGAGCTCATCGCCAAGTTAGGGTATGAGTTCGACCCTTTGTGCAATCTTTACCTCCGATTCTTAGCACAAAGACAATGCCAAGATTCTTACCACGTATGAGATCAATCTATCCAACGAAAACTTCCTTTAGATTAGTTTTGATTCAAAAATTTAGGGTTAGGTTTCCGCCGAACTCATCTCGGACCGACCGAGTTGTAGAAATAGGTCTCACCGATTTGGTTTAGGCCATTGCACTTGTAACTTTCGGTCTAACCGAAAGTTGCAAATCAGTGTGACCAAGTTCAACTCTCAGTGAAACCCTAGCAATCTCGGACTCACCGAACTGTGTCTCGGTCTGACCGATCTCACTAGTTCAGACTCCAACATTGCTTCGGTGGCACCGAGTTTAACAAATTGGTAGCTCCGAAATGCTTTCTGTGGAAAACTAAAACTAAATTTTTGACTCAATTCTTTTGCAAAATCTCTGCACTTTGTGATGCTCATCCACTCTATCTCATCTATAACTATTCACAGGGTCAGCTTTCAGTTTGCAGTGCCAGATTGTCTGATCAGAGTGATAGCCAAAACAGGTCTGAGGAGCAAGTGAATCTAAGTGAGGGCACTAGTCCCTCTGACAGCTATGAGGATGGCAGCAGAAGTACTCCTAGCAACCTGCCTAAGGCTGCTACTAGGCAGAGGAGAAAGAGAAATTCTGATTCTGAAGATGAAGACTATGTTGCTGCTGAGGAGGAAGTCAGCTCCAAGAAGAAGGTGCTGAAAAAGGAATATGCTGCTGCTGCTGCAACCAAGCCTGTGTTGCACAAGAAAGCTCCTGCCAAGAGAGTGCCCATGTCTAAGGCCAGAGCCTCAACTCTTGAAGCCTCCAAATCAACTGTTGAGGAGACTGGTGAGGGCAAGAAGAGAAAGGAAAGGGTCAAGAATACAATAGCCAGAGTAATTGGCAGACCCTCTATGATGAGAGACCCAGCTGAGGATGAAGAAGAAGATGAAGAAGAGGATGCTGCACCAGCACCCAAAGCTCAGAAGTTGATGGGGGATGCCATCAAGTCTGGGGCTGCTTCAGCAAAGCCCAAGACTGCCCCCAAGTCTACTGCTCAAGCTTCTAAGTCTGCACCAAAGAGAAGCACAGGAAACATACCAGCTGCTGAAAAGAACAAGGCCCCAGTGCCTGAAGTGGAAGATGAAGAAGAAGCCCAAGTGCTCAGGAAGCTAAAGCCAAAGATCCCTGACCATGATGACAATCATCCAGTGGCTGAGAATATGAAAGCAAGGAAGGATGCAAGTCTCAGATTGTGGATACAATTAGATCCATATGCTGTGAGGAGAAGGACTGCTGTGGACTATAGATTTCACACCAAGGAGCAACATGACTTCTATGAGACAATTCTTTTGGATAAGAAGCCCATAGTGTGTGACATGAAGTGGGTAGACTGGGAATACATCGACAACAATGTAGACCACTTCCCAGGAGTGCATGAAAGTTTCAGAAAGTTTCAGACTCAATGGAGTAGACACTTTTGTGGGTCAGAAGCTTACCAAGTGGAATGATGAGCTCATTATGCAATTCTATTCTATAGCTCATTTCTATCCAGATGGAAGGATTGTATGGATGTGTGAAGGTACAAGGTACCAATCAACAGTTGCTGAGTGGGCCAAGCTGATCAATGCCCCTGCAGAGCTTGAGGATGACATAGATGCCTATGCCAAGAGAAAGAAAGATCACAACTCCATGGCCAACATGTATAAGGAGATTCCTGACAAAGCCTTGGAGACTCACAAGCTAGGCTCTGTATATTATCTATTGTCTGGACTGGCCACTATTAACACCATCTTGAGGCACACCTTGTTGCCCAAATTAGGAGATCACAGGATGATCAGAGGCCACTCCATCAATTTGCTTCTGTTGTTTGATGTGCCCCAGAAGTTTAAGGTGATGAGTTTGATTGTTGAGACAATCAAGAGGACAGCTGCAGACCAGAAGAGATCATGTGGGTATGCTCCACACATCCAGATGCTCATCAACTCCAAGATGGGCACAGGCACATATTTGTTGGATAAAGAACACCTTCCCTTGAGACTTGAATTTGAGGACAACACAATTGTCATGGATGCTGAAGATCCTACATCAATAGAGGCTCAAGAGAAGAGGGGGAAAGCAAAGGCAGAGAAGGCAGCCAAGATGCCAAGTGTTGAAGAGGCATCTCAAGTTTTCCTCAAGTCAAAACAAGATCAACTTAGCTATCTCATTCAAGCAACTTTGAGGATTGAGAAAGGTTTGGCCACCCTGACTCAGAATCAAGAGAGCCTGGAGAGGATCATTGAAACAAAGTTTTATGATCTAGACTTGAAGGTGACAGAGATGTAGACAGCTGTTGAGCAGCTCCAGGAAGAAGCTGCAGAGAGGAAAGGGAAAGCTACCACAGATGCTTTTCAGAGAGTGCCTAGGGCACAGAGATCTGCAGCAATGCCTGTGACAGATACAAGAGCTACTGCGTCAGCACCTGCATCTACAGCTTCAGTTGCCCCTCCGGTTGCAACTCCACCAGCTCCAACAACCTCAATAGATGCATTTGTTCTTGGAGTCCTCTCTACACCGCCTCCCGAAGATCAAGCCTAGAGAGACGCATAGCACTATGTATTTTCAAGCTTTTTGGTAACTTGTTGCCAAAGGGGGAGAAAGTGTATAGATCATAGGCTTCGAGAGAGAGTGCTTGCTTCTTTTTGCCATTCTCTTTGCTACTTTTTGTGTGCTTGCTTGGTTGATATTCTATGTTTATGTGTGTGAGATACTTATGGTCATGTGTTTGATATGATGACATTATTTATCTCTCTTGTATGATCATTCACTTTGCCTTGGTGATGAGTGCATATTTTCATATTCCATCATTTTGAGCGCTCCACCAAGATGTATGTGACATGGAAGAGTAACCCATGATCCTAATCGATTGTGCATTTGCATTCAAAAGCAAATTTTAAATAATGCACAAATTTAGGGGGAGCTCTTGCTTATCACATACTTCTCAAAGCGATGATATACTTCATTCTTATTATCATGTGTCGAAGCTTTGATCTATATGTTGTCATCAATTACCAAAAGGGGGAGATTGAAAGTGCAACTAATCCCTAGGTGGTTTTGGTAATTCTTAACAACATATAGCTCATTGAACTAATACTCTTTCAAGATGATCATTTCAGAAAGTTCAATGATTGGCATGGCATGGACTAGAGATGTGGACCCCTCAAAATGCTAAGGACATATATTGGCTCAAGCTCAAGACTCTACTCTTTTCATTTTAGTGATCCAAGATCACATTGAGTCCATAGGAAAGCCAATATTATTAAAAGGGGATGAGGTGTTGCTTAATGGCTTGCTTGCTCAAAATGCTTAGTGATATGCTCCAAAACCCTCAACCACTTTCTCATATCCACATATGTCCCAAACCAAAAGTCAAACTCGGCCCCACCGATTTGATCTATCCAGCGCCACTGAGTTCATTTGACATAGCCACTGCCAGAAACCCTAATTAGTTCGGTCTCACCGATAGGGATCTCGGTCTCACCGAGATGGGATTGCTAACTCTCTGTTTCCCTTCATAATGTTTCGGTCTAATTGAGATGAGCGATCGGTCCCACCAAGTTCGCAATGCAAACTCTCTGTTTCCTCTTCGTAACGTTTCGGTCTCACCAAAATGAGCGATCGGTCCCACCGAGTTTGCCTGACCAACTCTCTGTTTGCCTATTACAGAAATCGGTCTCACCGAGTTCATGTGATCGGTCTCACCGAGATTACGTTATGCCCTAACCCTACCGAAATCGGTCTCACCGAGTTGACATGTTGGTCCCACCAAAAATCCTAACATTCACATTTTTGAACTAAATCGGTCTGACCGAGTTTCACTATTCGGTCCCACCGAGTTTGGTAAATTGTGTGTAACGGTTAGATTTTGTGTGGAGGCTATATATACCCCTCCACCCTTCCTCCATTTGATAGGAGAGCCATCAGAACGTGCCTACACTTCCAACATTCATTTTCTGAGAGAGAACCACCTACTCATGTGTTGAGACCAATATATTCCAATCCAACCACAAGAATCTTGATCTCTAGCCTTCCCCAAGTTGCTTTCCACTCAAATCATCTTTCCACCATATCCAAATCTGTGAGAGAGAGTTGAGTGTTGGGGAGACTATCATTTGAAGCACAAGAGCAAGGAGTTCATCATCAACACACCATCTATTACCTTTTGGAGAGTGGTGTCTCCTAGATTGGTTAGGTGTCACTTGGGAGCCTCCGTCAAGATTGTGGAGTTGAACCAAGGAGTTTGTACGGGCAAGGAGATCGCCCACTTTGTGAAGATCTACCCTAGTGAGGCAAGTCCTTCGTGGGCGATGGCCATGGTGGGATAGACAAGGTTGCTTCTTCGTGGACCCTTCGTGGGTGGAGCCCTCCGTGGACTCATGCAACCGTTACCCTTCGTGGGTTGAAGTCTCCATCAACGTGGACATACGATAGCACCACCTATCAGAACCACGCCAAAAATCTCCGTGTCTACATTGTGTTTGCTCCCTCCAAACTCCTCCCCTTTACCTTCATATGCAATGATTTACATTCCGCTGCTATACTCTTAGAATTGCATGTGTAGGTTGATTGCTTGACTTGTGCTAAGTTGCTAAAATCTGCCAAGACTTAAAATTTGGAATAGGCTAGATTTTTATTTGGTCAAGTAGTCTAATCACCCCCTCTCTAGACATACTTTCGATCCTACAGTCAGGGTACACAAACAGGGGTGTATGTTTTCCCCTGACTTGTTCACGGACAGTGTGCCACGAACCCCGCAAGATTGCAACGTCCAAGACAAGGCCAAGGTAAAGAGATAAGCTCGTTGACAAATCAAAGGGCAAGTTGAGAAGACCAAGTCAAGCCAAGAAGCAAGACACCGCTAAGGGAAAGCCTCCCTTGCCGGGCAGGAGAGCTTGGCGAGGTCAAGGTTGCCCCGGAAGCGAGCCTCAGGATCGCCCTGGCAGGCCTGCCGGGGCATACAAAGGCAAAACACCCCGCCAAGGCTTCACCGCCCCACCTCACGACGACGCAAGTCACCGATCGGTGCGGTGTCAAGCCTCGAGATGACTAAGTGGCTGCCTTTTGCCACATGGCAGCCATTTCCTACAAGAATCAC
The DNA here is from genome assembly GCA_011799875.1 of Thinopyrum elongatum. Classification (NCBI taxonomy): domain Eukaryota; kingdom Viridiplantae; phylum Streptophyta; class Magnoliopsida; order Poales; family Poaceae; genus Thinopyrum; species Thinopyrum elongatum. The sequence goes on from CM022303.1 coordinate 350,457,891, forward strand.
CTCTAGATGACACTCGTCCTACGACATGTCATGCAGACAGGAGAGAAGGTGGCCAAACAGCCCAGCAAGGCGTGCCGGGCAGGCCATGATGTGACACTGAGCGGCGGATTTAATGCGTACTGCTCTGTCTGCAGAGAAGATATGATAGCACTGTTCGCTATCTAATCAGTACACAATGACTGATTTGCCATTGTGGTGACCCCTTAATCTATAAAAGGAGGCCCATGGCAACCATAGAAAGGATTCGGACCCCTGTACACCCATACGCGCGTAGCTGCTCTCGCCCCGAGGCAACCCTGCCGGGCAAGAGCGCTGCGTTTCCACGACCATCCACCATCAATCCACCAAAGCAGGAGTAAGGTTTTACGCCTCGCGGCGGCCCGAACCTGGGTAAAAACTACCCGTGTGATCTCTGCCGTGCTACGCTGCGCTCCTCCGCTCTTTGTGCAATGCGCTTAGTCCCCCTGCTGAACCAAAAGGGGCCCTTGGCCCCATAGGTGGCCGTGGTTTCCCACGACAGAAAAGAACACCATAAATAGTACGTGTGAATAGAGTGGAATCAGTGGATCCTGGCTTGAACCCTTTGTCGAGCAAAAACCTCTTCAAGGTGTCATACAAAGCTCGAGGGGCTTGCTTCAGCCCATATAGAGCCTTCTTCAACCTGAAAACTTTGTTAGGAAACTGAGGGTTTTCAAAGCCAGGTGGCTGCCTAACATAAACTTCCTCATCAATTTCACCATTGAGGAAAGCACTTTTCACATCCATTTGATAAAGCAGGATATCATTGTAGTTTGCATAAGCGAGAAGAATACGAATTGCCTCAAGGCGGGCAACAGGAGCACAAGTTTCACCAAAATCAATACCTTCTACCTGTGTATACCCTTGAGCAACAAGACGTGCTTTGTTTCTCACAACAATGCCATTTTCATCTTGCTTGTTCTGGAATATCCATTTAGTGCCAATGATATTATGCTTCTTAGGATTTGGCTTGTCGACCAATTCCCATACACCATTCAGTTCAAATTGCACCAACTCTTCTTGCATAGCATTCATCCAATCGGGATCATTCATGGCTTCCTCATACTTGGTAGGTTCTGCCAATGAGACAAAGGAGAAACTGCCACAGTAGTTCCAAACGAGTGCGAGAACGAGTTGTGGGTCGATAACCTGGATTCTCGAGATCTTCGATAATTATTGTAGGGTCAACTCGATTAGCCACTCATGGATGAGGATTTTCATCTTGATGATCATTGGCATTTTCATCAGTATCAGCATCGGGATTAGTATTTGATTCACCATTTTCATCGGGATTTCCATTGAGATTGGCGTTCGCATTCTGGTTGTCATTTGTGCTCGGAGTGGCATTTTCTTCGGCAGTGGCTTGGCGAGTTGTGCTTCAAGTCATGGGGACATCACCATCGGAAGAATCAAGTACATTTCCTTCAACTGGCTTGACGCTCCCAATGGAAATTTGCCGAATAGCATATGAAATCGGTGGTTCATCTATCACATCGGGCAGGTGCTCCTTATGGGAGCGTTAGATTCATCAAACCGCACATTTATCATTTCCATAACTTTCTCGTGGTGAGAGTTATAGACACAATAAGTATGCGAGTTCGAGCCATAACCAAGAAGAAAACCTTCATGTGCCTTAGGTGCAAACTTGGAATTATGATTCATGTCACAAATGTAACAAGATGCACCAAAAACACGTAAGTAAGAAACATTCGGTTTCTAGCCAGTGATAAGCTCATATGAAGTTTTCTTAAGGAACTTGTGAAGATAAACACAATTCACAACATGACAAGCAGTATTAATAGCATCAACCCAGAAGCGAATAGGAGTTTTATACTCACTGAGCATTGTTCTCGCCATTTCAACGAGAGTTCTATTCTTTCGCTCAACAACTCCATTCTGTTGGGGAGTGTATGCGGCAGAGAACTCATGAGTTATACCATTTTCGTCGAGAAAATCCTCGATATGAGTATTTTTGAACTCAGTACCATTGTCACTTCTGACATGCTTAATTCGCACATCATATTCATTCTGGGCCTTCATGGCAAACCTTTTGAAGATGTCTTGGGTGCAGGTCCTGTCTTCGAGAAAGAATACCCAAGTGTAACGAGAGAAATCATCAACAATAACAAGATCATAATGACTGCCACCGAAACTTGCATAGTTTTAAGGTCTGAATAAATCCATATGAAGAATTTCCAGAGGTCTTGTAGTGGTCATGACTGTCTTTGATGTATGATGCTTCTTAGCCAATTTACCAGCTTCACAAGCAACACAGAGATGATCCTTGTCGAATTTCACGTCAGGAATGCCACGAAGATGATTTTTCTTCACTAGAGTCTGCAAATTTCTCATACCTGCATGACCAAGTCTTCGGTGCCACTGCCAACCTTCGGTTGCTTTTGCAAGTAAACAAGTTTGGACTGAGGGACCCTTAGAGAAATCCACAATATATAAGTCACCCTTTCTATTTCCCTTGAAGACGAAGGAATTGTCTGAGGCCATAAAGACAATGCATTTGGATATAGAAAATAGAACTAGCATGCCTAGATCACATTGCTTGCCAACTGACATAAGATTGAATCCAAGAGACTGAACAAGTAAAACATCATCAATGGTTTTGTCTCTGGATATAGCAATTTTACCTAACCCAATTACCTTTCCTTTGTTGTTGTCGCCAAAAGTGATATACTTCAGAGAAGAAGCAATTAAGTTGGGGTCGACAAACAACAACTTGTCTCCGGTCATATGACTGGTGCATCCACTATCCATTATCCATTTGGTACACCTGGTGACATAGTCCTGCAGAAGAATTAGGCTTTCTTAACCACCCACATCTTTGCAGGTGGCTTCGAAACAAATGAGCGAGCAGGATATGATTTCTTTCGATAACCATAATTGTCAGTGCAACAAACTTTCATGTTTGATTGCCCAGACTTATACACATGTGTGCTGGCATCATATGTCCTGCACCAAACTACAAAGCAAGGCCAAGCCAGAGAAACCGCCCTTTGAAGAGATCAAGGAGCGGATCAAGAAGACCAAGACAGACATACAAGACAGCAGAGCATCACCTTGGGAGGCCTCCCTTGCCGGGCAGGAGAGCCTGGCCGGGTCGAAGCCGCCCCAGGGACAAGTCCAAGATTTCCCCGGCAAGGCTTGCCGGGCTCGTCAAGGGTGAGAACTCCCGCCAAGACACCGCCACTCCACCACTCCACCGCACCGCAACACAAATCACTTATCAATGTGGTGTCGAGCCTTCTGATGATTAAGTGGCTTCCACTAAGCATGTGGCGGCCCTATAGAAGATAGGTTATCCTTGCATGACACCCATCCAGAGGCGTGTCAAACAGATAAGCAGAAGATGATTAAGAGGCACGGCAGGCTTGCCGGGCTTCACCCTCCACATGACACCTAGCAGTGCATTTAATGCACTTTGTCCTAACTGCCAAAGTTAGGTATGATAACACTGTCAGCTATCTAATCACTAGATAAAGACTGTTTTGCCGCTGTGGTTACCCCTTGAGCTATAAAAGGAGGCCCGAGGCAAACTAGCAAGGGATTCGGACCCTGGCACACTGGTACGTGCGTAGCTACTCTCCCTGAGGCCACCTTGCTGGGCTTGAGTGCTGCATGTTCATTATGTGCTCCCATCTAATCCACCAAAGCAGGAGTAGGGTTTTACGCTTCCCAACGGCCCAAACTTGGGTAAAAACCACCAGAGTCATCACCGTCGTGCTGTTTCATGGCCCCCGCTCTTTGTGCAACATGACCTCCCCCCTTGCCGAACCACAAAGGGGCCTATGGCCCCATAGGTGATCGTGTTCCCCCACGACATCTTTGGCGTGCCAGGTAGGGGGAAAGCGCTTGCGCGAACCCGAGGTTGTGAGCAGCGCGTCCATCATCATCATCATCGTCTCCATCCATGGCGCCCAAGAAGAAACCTGGCGCTACCGCACACCCTTCCAGTTCGAAGGCCCCCTTGTTCGCGGCCACAGATGCCGTAGGCGCCGCGGTGGCATTGGGCGAGACGGGTACCACGGGGGACGTGACCGGCACAGGCGGCGCCGTCGTTGTATCCCCCGTGGACGAAGCTGGGGCAGGAGGCGCCGAGGGAGCGCAGCATCAACAACATCCCAACGGGCATGACCCACAAGCTGCGGCTGGAGGGAACGTTCAGTCTCCACCACCCCAGCACACTAGCGGGCGCAGCCGCAGCAACGACGCCCGCTCTGGTGCGAGTCGTGACCCTCTAGCAGAGCCTGCCACGGGCGCGGCTACCGAGCACGCGCCTTGCCCAGAGCGGGGCGAACAAGGCGGAGCGCCGAACGGGGTTGCCGATCCCCGAGCACAACCCACTCATCACCAAACTGCCTTGGTGACCGATTCGCAATGGCATGAACATGGTGGTGCCCCTGCTGGTACTACCAGGAGTTGAGCGACGTCGCGGTCAGCCTCATTAGATATGCCGATCACAGCTACGGAAGCCATGGCACGGGCCCAACTCCTACTGAGATTCCCGCCGGCGGCTGATCAAATGGATGAGTGGACAACCACCATCCAGAGTTTGATCAGCTTCGCTGAAGCTGGAAAATCACAGCAGATAGAGCCATCGCGGCACCCGCGAATAGCAATAGCAGCTCAGGCTGATGGCCATGTCGAGGAGGCCGCACCAACGGTGCAGTCTCCTCCACGACAGCAGACCCAGAGGTGACAACAGCAAGATCAGCATGTCCGCGAACCCAACGAAGCATCGATGGCCTCTTCTGATCCACGAGCCCACCGGGATCAGTGGCAGGTTCTGGAGGATCGGCGAAGGGAAGATGCGCGCGTCACTATAGAGCGACGTCGGGAGACCCGCTGTCAATCTGACAGGCGAAATGGCCTAGATGTTGATGAACCCGCGCCCAGTGATGGCGGGTACTTGCCTTACGAGGTTGGGTGCCCCGCCTTCACTAGCGAGTTGCGGCAAGTCCGCTGGCCGTCTGCCCGTGTCTTCAAGCCTGAGTTATTAGAAAAATACGATGGGAAGTTAAACCTGGCAGAGTTCTTGAGCATTTACACAATTGCCGTTCAAGCTGCCGGGGGCAGGGATGAGAAGGTGTTCGCCAACTACTTCCCTTTGGCACTCAAGCCAAACATGAGGCCGTGGCTGATGCACCTACCAAAGAATTCCATTTCGTCATGGGCTGACTTATGCAATGAATTTGTTGGCGCCTTCACGGGTGGCCACCAAGAGCCCGGGCGACCCAGTGACCTGCAAGTCCTTCCACAGAAGGAAGGGAAGAGCTTGCGGAAGTATATGCAAAGGTTCAGTCAAGTGCACCGTAACATTCCAGAGATACATCCAGCAGCTGTGATTGCAGCGTTCCATTTGAACATGCGCAACAGAAGGATACGATCCAAAATGAACGTCTGACTGCCCAAGACCATCAATGAGTTGTACACGTTGGCGGATAAATGTGCTCGATCTGAAGAAGGAAGGCGACTCCCTGGGGAGGAGGATGGCATTGAGGTTGATTTGGAGGATGACGACGAGGCCGCCTACCCGAAGATGAGGAGCCGAAGACGCAACAAGAAGCGCAAATATAAGTCAGTATTGACCGTTGAGAGCCCTGGCGATCTCAGCACCGGCAAGAAGGCCAAAACCGAAGCCCCCAGCAAGGAAGCTGCCATGTGCGCTGATTACCATGAGGCTACGGTGGTAGAGAAAGCTGGGAAGTCTGATGGGCCATACTGCAAGATCCATCGCACTAAAGGTCACGATCTCCAAGAATGTCACCAAGTCGAGCAACTTGTCATGAAGCAGAAGGCAGAATATGAGAAGCGAGACAGGGAGAAAGACCAAGAGGGTGCTGGCAGAAAAGGCCGTGGCAGTAGAGGGGGCCGCGTGGCAAGGCCCCGCAGAAAAAGGAGAAACCTGCTAGAGGTCGTGAGAAGAAAGAAGGAGATGGTGAGAGTGATGAAGGGGATGAAGAAGAAACCAGCGAGCAAGAGTTCCAAAAAGCAACTGAAGCCATGTGTATTGACGGAGGTGCATCTTTGCACTCCTCTCACCGCCAGCTCAAGCAGTGGGCATAAGAGGTAAATGCCGTGGGGCCAGCTGCAGACTCCCGGAAGTTGCTCAAGTGGTCCCGCACGCCTATCATCTTTGATGAAGATCACCCCGACCGCACTAGTGCGGTAGGGTGTTTGCCGTTGTTGGTCTCACCAACAATCCGCAACCTTAAATTCACAAAGATGCTGGTTGACGGCGGGGCTGGGTTGAATCTGATCTGCCCCAAAGTGGTCAGCAAGCTGCAAATCCCTGATGAAGAGCTCAAGGTTACTGACACATTCCAAGGAATCAACCCCGGTAGGAGCCGCCCTAAGGGAAAGATTACGCTGCCGGTAACGTTTGGTGGAGAGCTGAACTTCTGAACCGAGAGGGTTGTGTTCGACGTTGTCGAACTTCCCTTGCCGTACAATGGGATTCTTGGTCGTCCAGCTCTGGCGAAGTTCATGGCAGCGCCCCACTATGCCTACAACACTTTGTAGATGCCAGGGCCGATGGGCGTCATGTCCATCACATCAGACAAGAAAGATGCAATCATATGTGTGGACAAGATGTATCGAGACACGGTAGCAGCCGAGGCTGTAGAAGCCGCAGTTCCCGCCAAGGAAACGAAGAAGGGAAAGAAGGCTAGCATAGATGCCAGCAAGGAATCCGGGAAGCGCGCCTCTCCGGAGTGCGCTGCACCTGTTGATGATCTGCCGGAGAGTTCCACTAGTAAGAGACCCAAGGTTGCTTCACCTTCTATGAAGAAGGTCCTGGCAAGGCAGGATGGCACTGATGGTACGTTCACCATCAGCGCCGGCCTCGATGACAAATAGGAAAGCGCGCTCGTTGCCTTCCTGCAGGCGAATGTCGATGTGTTTGCTTGGCAACCATCTGACATCCCTGGTGTTCCCAGGGAGGTAATCGAGCACCACCTTGCTGTCTGCCCTCACGCTCGGCCCGTCAAGCAGAAGGTTAGGAAGCAAGCTTTGGAGCGGCAGCAGTTCATTGCCGAGGAAATCAAGAAACTTGAAGCAACTGGTTTGGTTAGAGGCGTACTGGATCCAACCTGGTTGGCAAACCCAGTGGTGGTGCGCAAGGCAAATGGGAAATGGAGGCTCTGCATTGACTTCACAGACTTGAACAAGGTGTGACTGAAGGACCCTTTCCCCCTGCCGTGCATCGATCAGATTGTAGATTCCACTTTCGGGTGTGATCTGCTTTCCTTTTTGGATGCGTACTTTGGGTATCATCAGATGTTCATGTCCAAGGAAGACGAAGAGAAAACCGCGTTCATAACTCCATGTGGCATATACTGCTTTGTACGCATGCCTTTTGGGTTAAAGAGCGCTGGATCCACTTTTGCAAGGGCAGTACAAATTGGTTTTGAGCCTCAGCTACACAGGAATGTAGAAGCTTACATGGATGGTATAGTGGTCAAAATCAAGGACAGATCAACGCTCATTCAAGATTTGGAAGAGACCTTTGCAAACTTGCGCATGACCAATTTGAAGTTAAACCCTGAGAAGTGTGTGTTTGGTGTTCCCTCCGGTAAGCTACTTGGTTTCTTTGTGTCCCAGCGGGGGATAGAGGCCAACTCGGACAAGATCAGGGCAATCAAGCAAATTCAAGTACCCAAGACTGTCAAGCATGTGAGGCGTTTGACTGGATGTGTTGCCGCACTGGGTAGGTTCATTTCCAAGTTTGCCGAGCGTGCCCTACCTTTCTTAAAAATCTTAAAGAAGGCAGGGCCAATGAAGTGGACCCCGGAGGCAGAAACAACACTGCAGGACCTGAAAGCATAACTTTCCTCTGCTCCCACCTTAGTCGCTCCTAAACAATAAGATCTGTTGTTGCTATATTTAGCGGCAACGAACCAAGTGGTTAGTGAAGCGCTGGTGGCGCAGCAAGAAGTGGATGAGGAAGCAGCTGCAACAACTGTCCCCTCCGGAGATGAACCTGAACCAGCCACGGCAAAATTGGACACATATCAAGGAAAAGCAGAGCAAGCTAGCGAAGGCAGTCCCAAAACCGCGGCAAAGAAGAAAGTGGTGCAACGACCCGTGTACTTTGTCAACTTCCTGTTACAGGGGGCTAGGTCAAGGTACTCTGGGGTGCAAAAGATGATCTTCGGCCTCTTCACGGCCTAGAGGAAACTACGCCACTACTTCCAAGCCTATGAGATCACAGTTGTCACTCGTTTCCCACTGCAACGCATACTGAGGAACCCCGAAGCTACTGGCAGGATAGTTGAATGGGTGCTAGAGTTGTCAAGCTTTGGCCTGAAGTACGAAATTACCTCAACCATTCAGAGCAGAGCGTTAGCGGAGTTCATTGCAGAATGGACACCCACTCCAGATGAAGAAATACCAGAGACAGCTATCCCCGACAAGGAGGCGCCTCAGGAGTGGATCATGTACTTTGATGATGCTTTCTCGTTGCAGGGCGCTGGAGCTAGCGTGCTTCTTGTTGCGCCCACCGGAGAGCATCTCAAGTACGTGGTTCAAATGCACTTCCCCCGGGAGAAGGCCACCAACAACACTACTGAGTATGAGGGGCTCCTTGTCGGGCTCAGAATTGCAGTGGAGTTGGGAATCGAGAAATTGATCATCCATGGAGACTTGCAGCTCGTGGTGAGACAAGTCAATAAGGATTACCAGAGTCCGTTGATGGAGGCATATGTAGAGGAAGTGAGAAAGTTGGAGGAGCACTTTGATGGATTACAAACAGAGCACGTGCCACGTGCGGAGAACGGCATTGCTGATCATTTATCAAAGTGCGCTGCGCAAAAGCTCCCTGTGGAACCAGGAACTTTTGTCCTCCACCTGACTCAACCATCAGTGTCCCCTTCAATGATGGCCAGAAAAAGGAGGAAGTTGGACTCCAGCAAGTATCTCCCGGCAGGGCTTCCCGAGGCTGGTGCTAGAGAGGCTGCCAGGAACAACTCTGCTTCAGTTGGTGAGCAGCACCCTCCTGCGGAACCACAGGTTCTTGCGGTCGAGGTGAGTGCTCCCACGAACGAGGAGGTGCCATTAGTCCTTGTTGTTGAGCCCCAGGCTCCAACTTGGGCGCGGCACATAGTCCACTACCTTCAAACAGGAGAACTCCCCGAAGAGCAAGAAGAAGTTGAAAGAGTAGCCCGATGGTCCAGTATGTATCAGTTTGTCGATGACAATCTGTACAGAAGGAGGCCAAATGGTGTGAAATTGAAGTGCATCTGCTGGGAAGATGTGTAGAAGCTACTAGCAGAAATACATGGGGGTATGTGTGGCTCTCATATTGGATCAAGAGCCCTGGTTGGAAAATCCTTCCGGCAGGGTTTCTACTGGCCCGCAGCCCTCCAGGATGCAACTGAGCTAGTAACCAAATGTGAAGCCTGCAAGTTCCACTCCAAGAACATCCATCAACCAGCTCAAGCTCTCCAGACGATCCCTTTGTCCTGGCCATTTTTGGTCTGGGGGCTCGACATCTTGGGCCCCTTCCCCCGTGCTACTGGGGGCTCGACATCTTGGGCCCCTTCCCCCGTGCTACTGGGGGCTTTGAATTCTTGTACGTTGCAATCGACAAGTTTACAAAGTGGCCGAAAGTGGAGCCAGTGAGGAAGGTGACCACGCAGTCCGCTATCAAGTTCTTGAAGGGATTGGTGTGCTATTTTGGAGTACCCGCCAGAGTGATCACCGATAATGGCACCCAATTCACAAGCCACGCCTTCATGCAATACATCCAAAACCTCGGAAGCAAGGTCTCCTTTGCCTCTGTTGCTCATCCCCGGAGTAATGGACAGGCTAAAAGGATGAATGTTGAAGTGCTGCGTGGGCTCAAGACAAGAACTTTTGATAAGCTATAGAAGTGCGGCAGACGCTGGATCGATGAGCTGCCGATGGTTCTTTGGTCCCTCCGTACGACACCGAATCGAGCCACCGACCAGACTCCCTTCTCCCTAGCCTATGGGGCAGAAGCAGTGCTCCCCATAGAACTCATATACGGGTCACCTCGAGTACTTGCCTATGATGAAGTAGGGCAAGAGCAGCTTCGGCATGATGATGCCATGCTCCTCGAGGAAGATCGTCTCCGGGCCGCTGTGCGTGCTGCACAATACCAGCAAGTCTTGCACCGCAATCATAGCCGTAGGATTCATGCTCGGAGCCTTGAGGAAGGCGACCTTGTCCTTAGGCATGTTCAATCCACCAAGGGTTCCAACAAGTTGACGCCGAAGTGGGAAGGCCCTTACCGGGTAGTGCGAGTCACCAGACTTGGCACAGTCCGTCTGGAGACCGAAGATGGCATTAAGGTGCAAAACTCATGGAATATTGAGCATCTTCGCAATTTCTACCCGTAAGGCACGGTTGCAGCCCCGGCAACCACCTTTTGTACAAGCCTTGCCGATGTGCATGTAACCCTTTGTACAATGCCAGGCGTAGACCCTGTGCAAAGATAATAAAATGAAGCGCTGGTGCCTAAAAATTGCATGCATGTTTACTTTAGCATAGTCCTGCCATGATCATTTAGAAAGGGCCATATGCTGCTGGTTTTCCCCCTGCACTAACCACAGGCCCCCCGCCGTGGATAAAATCCCAAGGAGGAGAAGTGAGAACAAGCTCGCATATCGGCCCCCGACAATAGATAAGTTCCCTTTAAGACATCCATAGTGTACTCCTGTGAGGAAAAATTGTGCATGGAAAAACCTTGTCACCCTCAAACATTTGTGCTCCCATCTTTTGATTCAAAGGTTACATCAATCAGGGTGGTTGCAGTTTCATTTGGAAAGAAAGGGTTTACAAGGGGGCAGTCCCTTCCGCGCTCCTAAACCTGCCAGGCCGCGCCTCGCGGCAGCAATGGAAGGGACCAACAAGATGTCTTGCCGCAAAACCTTGTTTACTTGAAAGTATAGAGGAGTCGTTCCTCTGCATGAGTATCATATATGCACAAGTGCCCGGCAAACATGTCTTTTTTCATTAATACGCAGATAAACAAGTACAATCCTTACATGGTACAAATATGGTTGAAAATATTACATATTTAAGACTAAGGCTTGGCAAATGCCTGCATGTTCTAGATTGAAAAAAGATAAGTGCCCCGTAATGCCTTTCTTGTCCCTCTCCTCATAGGAGCTACAGTGGGAGGTGAAGAGGGCAAAAGGAGTGCCAGGGCAGAAGCCTAGCCTGACCCCGTCAGGGCCCGCAGGACACAGTCTGACAAGATCGAGAGGTGCGGGGGCGAAGACGATGGACAGAGAGAGTGGCTAGGCGATGCCCTGGTCACCACCACCAGGACCAGCGGAACGCAGCAGGAGGGACGCCGGCAGGGAAGATGAAGCTGGAGTCCACGGGGAAGCCTGCCGGGGTCCAGCTGGAGGAGGCGGAGACGTCCACACCCAACACCTCAGCAAATCGCTCTACCGGGGAGAAGACCAGATGCAGATGATGGTGCCGCCGGCGCCTTGCTGACGGTGACAGTGCGTCTGGCGCTCAGCTGGAGTCCGAGCCGCCGTCCTCCCGCTCGGTGCCGTCTTCATCGCCGTCACTGTCCTCTTCATCGCTGTCGCTCGAGGAGGAGCTTTCGTCGTCGGTCGAGCTCTCCGCACAGCACCTAAGCGAGCACCCGAACGCCAGACGACCTTGATGGAGAGCAGATTGGCCTCCATTAACTTGAAATGGAGAACGTGCCCCGCCACCAAGCTATGGGCACGAGCAAAAGTTTTCCAGCCACGCCGGAGAAGCATGACATGAGGCGCGAGGAACTCTACGTCCACCCACATGCTGCCATTACAGTAGCCCCTCATGTGTAGCTTCAATCCTGGCGGCTGTTCTACTGCCATCACCCTTGCGAAAGGGGTAGGAAGCCAAAGGCGACTGCGCGGGGGCCCGTGCAGTTTGACGATGAACTCCAACGGCTGGTCCCTAATGTGGCCTTCTATTGGGGCCAAGGCGGCTATGGGAGGAGCAACCAGGGCACCACCACGTCCTCCTCGGCCCAGAGCACCACGACGGCCGCACCCACATCCTGCGCCACCACCTTGTGCGCTGGATTCTGCCCCTACATCCCCAGCAGGGGGAGGGAGGCGCTGCCGAGAAGAGAGCCTCGTCACCACCGTTGGAGCATGACCACGTCCTCTTCCCCTCACCATGGTGGAAGAAAGATACAAGAAGAAAAAGGAGGAGATGTGTGTGGGTGAGCCCCTCGCCCACGTCCCCTTTTTATAGGGGAGCATGGCCGGGGGCTGGCTCCTCACCACCAGGAAGGCAACCATCCCACTCCACCAATCCTATCCCTCTGCGTCACTTACGATGTCTAGGATCGACGACCGCCCTCCTGCGCCTATCCACGGCGCCGAGCTTTCTGGCATGGCACTCATTCCCGCGCCCTACGCGTCTGCCACCAACCCTACGCAATGCATGCAGCGTACGTGGTGGAAATGGCTAGCGTAGTGGGATGAGTAAAATGGCAGTTACCTCCCCGTGAACATGGCCAGCCCGCGAGCCATTATGTGGGTAACCCCACGTCGTTCCACACGACTCGCGGGAAAACCGGAAACTGATTCAATCATAGGTTAATGAAGAAGCAAGGAAGATATCAAGAAAGACATGAATCCCCTTGCAGTTTGGCCAAAGTGTGCGCCTATGTATTTGTTGTGGTCTACTCCAACGATGCCAGGCGGCACGTATGGGCTAGGCCTGGGGGCTCCTGTCGGTGCAACAAACTTTCACGTTTGATTGCTCGAACTTATACACAGGTGTGCTGGCATCATATGTCCAGCACCAAACTACAAAGCAAGGCCAAGCCAGAGAAACCGCCCTTTGAAGAGATCAAGGAGCAGATCAAGAAGACCAAGACAAACATACAAGATAGCAGAGCATCACCTTGGGAGGCCTCCCTTGCTGGGCAGGAGAGCCTCGCCGGGTCGAAGCCGCCCCAGGGACAAGTCCAAGATTTCCCCGGCAAGGCTTGTCGGGCTCATCAAGGGCGAGAACTCCTGCCAAGACACCACCGCTCCACCACACCGGAAAGCAAATCACTTATCAATGCGATGTCGAGCCTTCTGATGATTAAGTGGCTTCCACTAAGCATGTGGCGGTCCGCTGGAAGACAGGTTATCCTCGCATGACACCCGTCCAGAGGCGTGTCAAACAGATAAGCAGAAGATGATTAAGCGGCATGGCAGGCTTGCCGGGCTTCACCCTCCACATGACACCTAGCAGTGCATTTATGCACTTTGTCCTAACTGCCAGAGTTAGGTATGATAGCACTGTCAACTATCTAATCACTAAATAAAGACTATTTTGCCACTATGGTTACCCCTTGAGCTATAAAAGGAGGCCCGAGGCAAACTAGCAAGGGATTCGGACCCTGGCACACTGGTACGTGCGTAGCTGCTCTCCCCGAAGTCACCTTGCCGGGCTTGAGCGCTGCATGTTTATTGTGTGCCCCCATCTAATCCACCAAAGCAGGAGTAGGGTTTTACGCTTCCCAGCGACCGAACCTGGGTAAAAACCACCAGAGTCATCACCGTCGTGCTGTTTCATGGCCTCCGCTCTTTGTGCAACATGACCTCCCCCCTTGCTGAACCAGAAAGGGGCCTACGACCCCATAGGTGATTGTGTTCCCCCATGACAATAATTGTTACTTGAAGCAGTGTGAGTATAATTGTAAGAATAGGCATTGAAATTCTTTCCACATGAATGAGTATAGTGGTTGAATGAGGTATAGATGTACTCATTCTATCAAACTTTTTCAAGAAAGTATCAAGCATTTTGTGCCTGCATGGTTTGTAACATAGTAACGGGCAATGCTTTGATAGTTTTCCTAGGCACCCATATAGCTTTCTTTGGGGGGCCATTCCTGCTGTTAGGTCCAACATAGAGAGCAACAGCCTCACCATATTGGTTTTTGAACAACTTATAGTTGTCCGGAGAATCATCAAGAGAGTATACAGGGATAGGTGAGTCATATCCCAAAAGCAAAGCTGGATCAAGTGTTTTACTCTTGGCAGGCATCCACACAGTGTGAGGATATTGATCAGGTTCCCAGTATGTCGGTGTACTAGAATAGGGGTACCCTAGTACCCCGTACTTGTGCACGGGCAGTAGTAGCATCCCGCGGCCAGGCTTGCGGGAGGACAGCCAGAGAGAAGCTCAAGATTATTAAGCCATTCAAGGACAAAGTATACAAAGCAAGAGTTAAGGCCCCGGCAAGAGGAGCTTGCCGGGAGGGACAGCTGAGGCCCAGCCTGGGCATTGCTGAAGCAGAGTATTTGTCGCGGCAAGGTACTTGCCCCGGCAAGTCATTGGCTGCGGCAAGGTATTGGCTGCGGCAAGATAGCGGCTGCGGCAAGGTACTTGCCCCGGCAAGTTACCTTGCACGTCAAGCTATGGGTTGCGCCAAGCTGTCAGGTGCGGCAAGGTCTTGCCGCGGCAAGCGTTACTGTACCACTGTGCTACTGTGCTGCTCCGGTGCCTCTACTAGCGTGGCGCTCTGGGTCCTTCCAAGCGTGCGTGGCAGGGTACTGTGTAGACGGCGGTGCACTGTAGATAGTGGTGCAGCAGCAGGTGGGATAGGCTTTTCCCACGTCCACGACGTCCGGGTACATGTATCTGGACAGCAAAGGCATGGGCATTTAATGCCCTTGTCCCCTGCCGTCAGTGGTAGGTAGGACATGTCATCCTGGTAATAGTGGCATTACTGTAGCAACTTTCCACCTCTACCTTTACTGTTTGCCACCTATTGGTGACCCCTTTGTGCGTATAAAAGGAGGCCCATAGGCAACGTGAAAGGGGGGAGGAATGGGAAAAGGGAGAACTCCAGTATTGTACGCAGCTACTCGGTACTGTAGCGCTCCTGGTGCTAGAACAATCATACAGATAATAAACCCAAAAAAAAGCAGGAGTAGGGTTTTACGCATCCGTGCGGCCCGAACCTGGGTAAATCTCTCTCGTGCACTGTCGTGTTCTTCGCTAGATTTGCTCTTCGTGCGACCGTCTCTCCCTGCCGAACGTAAAGGGGTCCTTCCCTGGGTCCCATAGGTGATCGCGGATTCGTCCCCGACATCTTTGGCGCGCCAGGTAGGGGGTGAGGGGCTGCGCGAACCTGATCTGGCGATCAGCGCGGCAGTTTCTTCATCATCTTCACCGCCATAGCGTCCAAGAAGAAGGGCCTGAACCTTCGCAAAAAGCTAAGTTTTAAAGCTTTAATTACTTTCTGCTGTTAAGTCTTATCCTGGACGATATTTTTGTGCATAACCTGTGCGCGAAGGAGCGCTCCTGAAACATTCTGCGCTCCTGGTTGTTTTGGGTCCGCCCAACAATGCAGACGCAGCTGCGATTGTTTCTAAGGCGTTAAGCTCCCGAAGAGGCGGCGTTCTCGATAGGCTGCTGAATAGGACCCGATCCTAAGCGCCATCGACCAGAATGTGCGCATTCGGGGAGTATTCCGGCAAGCGTGGGGGGCTCACTGTGCAAAAATGCAGTCGTTTAAGGAGAAGGACTTAGCGAGTTTTATTCTAAGGTTCCTGCGTAAACCCGTATGCTGAGGAGCCTTCCCGGGGCTAGTCGCGCTCCTAGTTGCCTCGAGTCCGCTCGGCAACCTGAGCAGCTGCGCCAGAGCCGGGAAGGTAAACCTTTTCGGGAGGCGGCGTTCCCGGCATGCTGCTAAGGATCCGTTCCTCAAAGCGCTGCTGACTGGATCGTGCGCACCGGAAAGTGTTCCGGCAAGCAAGGGAATATTCAGCAGGAGTCAAGATTGCAGCGAATCCGACATTAACCAGAAGCTAATCAACTTGTTGTGCTCAAACGCTGTTGTGGCATTTCATGCCCAGTCAGTGTTGCAGGAACACGCATGGAAGGCGAGCTCGGGGGCTGGCAGCGCCCCAGAGAGTAATCCCCTGAAGAGCCTCCCCGGCAACAAGCTTGCCGGAAGCTGGCGTTGAGAACGTCAAGGTTCTCCGTCAGAGTCAAGAGCCTCCCCGGCAACAAGCTTGCCGGAAGCTGGCGTTGAGAACGTCAAGGTTCTCCGCCAGAGTCAAGAGCCTTCCCGGCAACCCCTTGCCGGAAGCTGGCGTCGAGAACGTCAAAGTTCTCCGCCAGAGTTAAGAGCCTCCCTTGCCGGGGGCTCCGACAACCACTCTTTGAGCAAGAAACAAGCTCGGGGGCTAGCGGCGCCCTAGCAGAAAAAGCTAAGTTGCACAGATTTTTTGGCAATTGCATTCATTTTTCTGTCCTCACTCGCTTCTTACACCTACACGCGAAGGAGCCTTCTCGGGGCTAGTTGCGCTCCTAGTCGCCTCGAGTCCGCTCGGCGATGTGAGCAGCTGCACCAGAACCGGGAAGGTAAACCTTTCCGGGAGGCGGCGTTCCCGGCGAGCTGCTAAGGACCCGATCCCCAAGCGCCGCTGCCTGGAGCGTGCGCACCGGAAAGCTTTCCAGCTAGCGTGGGTCGTCTTGATTGATTCCTCGTTCTCGTATATCGACCTGCACGCGAAAGGACCTTGCCGTGGTTAGTCCGCGCTCTGGTTTCGCCTCGAGTCCGCTCGGCAAACTTAGCAGCTGCGTTCTGGCCCGGCAAGTTGCCTTGCCGGCGGCGGCGTTTCCAGCAGGCTGCTAAAGACCGGCACCTAGCGCTCGCGGCAAGCGTGCGCACCGGCAGGGTTTCCAGACAGCGTAGGGTACAAGATACGTGCAAGGACGGAATCAATCAAGGGGGAAGCATGCATTCATTTAGCATGAAGGAATATCTCTTGTGCCTTAAAGCTTGGCCTAATCAAGGTAAATTGTTTCTTTATGCGTGCCATTGCAGCAACAGGGTTGCGACCTCCAGGCAGGAGGAACGGCAGGGAACAGATCTACATGTTGCCGGTGTGCGTCGTTGGGCCTAGCCCGGACAACCACTGTGCACGCCTGTCCGGCCCAGGCCCGGGGGCTCCTGTCGGTGTAATAAACAGGGGGGTGTTCACTACCCCTGGACACGCACCGGCAAGTCGCAGCCTCCACGCGGGAAGGACATGGTAGAGGAGGAATCCACCCAAGAGTACATTCGAAGCCCGGTTCCCGGCAAGGTCTACTTGCCGGGAATGGGTCCACGCAACGCCGGCAAGGCAGAGCTGGCAAGACAAGACTCCAGGCGGATCGACCAGAAGATCAAGTCTACTACTGCCGGCGAGATCAGGGCCGGCAAGCTCAGGACTCGACAAGACTAAAGATAAGGCCCCGGCAAGGTTCTTGCCGGGATGACCAGCTGAACCCGGCAAGGCTTGCCGGGGGACAGCTAGACTGGAGACAAGGCCCCGGCAAGGTTCTTGCCGGGATGACCAGCTGAGCCCGGCAAGGTTCCTGCCCGGCAAGGTTATGCCACTATGCTGCTTCTCCAGTGCGGCCGCCAGCATGGCACTCTGGACCCTTCTCCAGGCATGCGTGGCAGAGCACTGTGCCAAGCGGCGCTGATAGGATGGCCCCTTTTGCCATCCCCAAGAAGCTAAGGGACACCTAGACAGAGCATTTAATGCGCTTGTCCTGATCCGTCAGTGATAAGCATGTAAATGCTGTAGCAGAGTATTTGCCGCGGCAAGGTACTTGCCCCGGCAAGTCATTGGCTGCGGCAAGATAGCGGCTGCGGCAAGGTACTTGCCCCGGCAAGTTACCTTGCACGGCAAGCTATGGGTTGCGCCAAGCTGTCAGGTGCGGCAAGGTCTTGCCGCGGCAAGCGTTACTGTACCACTGTGCTACTGTGCTGCTGCTCCAGTGCCTCTGCCAGCGTGGCACTCTGGGTCCTTCCAAGCGTGTGTGGCAGGGCACTGTGTAGACGGCGGTGCACTGTAGCTAGCGTTGCAGGAGCAGGTGGGATAGGCTTTTCCCACGTCCAAGACGTCCGGGTACATGTATCTGGACAGCAAAGGCATGGGCATTTAATGCCCTTGTCCCCTGCCGTCAGTGGTAGGTAGGACATGTCATCCTGGTAATAGTGGCCTTACTGTAGCAACTTTCCACCTCTACCTTTACTGTTTGCCACCTGTTGGTGACCCCTTTGTGCGTATAAAAGGAGGCCCATAGGCAACGTGAAAGGTGGGGGGAACTGAAAAAGGGAGAACTCCAGTATTGTACGCAGCTACTCGGTACTGTAGCGCTCCTGGAGCTAGAACAATCATACAGATAATAAACCAAAAAGCAGGAGTAGGGTTTTACGCATCCGTGCGGCCCGAACCTGGGTAAATCTCTCTCATGCACTGTCGTGTTCTTTGCTAGATTTGCTCTTCGTGCGACCGTCTCTCCCTGCCGAACGTAAAGGGGTCCTTCCCTGGGTCCCATAGGTGATCGCGGATTCGTCCCCGACATCTTTTGGCGCCGACCGTGGAGTTGTCGAGCTTTGGTCTCAAGTTTGAGAGTACATCAACCATACAGAGCCGAGTTTTGGCAGAGTTTGTCGCAGAATGGACACCAACGCCAGACGAAGAAATCCCAGAGATGACTCTCCCCGGCAAGGAGACAAGCAAAGAGTGGCTTATGTACTTTGATGGTGCCTTTTCGCTGCAAGGCGCCGGTGCTGGCGTACTGCTTGTCGCACCCACCGGAGAGCACCTCAAGTACGTGGTCCAAATGCACTTTCCCAAGGAACAGGCGACGAACAATACTGCAGAATATGAGGGGTTGCTTGCCGGTCTCAGGATCGCGGCAGACATTGGGATCAAGAAGCTTATTGTCAGGGGAGAATCGCAGCTTGTCGTCAGGCAAGTGAACAAGAACTACCAATGCCCATTGATGGAAGCTTATGTAGATGAGGTGAGGAAGTTGGAAGAACACTTTGATGGCCTACAAATGGAGCACGTCCCACGTGCTGAGAATGACATTGCCGATGGTTTGTCAAAGCGCGCCGCACTCAAATTGCCTGTGGAGCCAGGCACTTTTGTGCTCCAACTAACTCAGCCATCTGTGACGCCATCAGTAGGGCAAGGCAGGAAGAGGAAGTTGGCTTCTGGCGACTACTTCCCGGCAGAGCTCCCTGAAGCCGCCGGCAAGAAGGCTGCCAAAGCCAGCGCCAAAGATTCAGAGGGGCAACTTGCTCCGACAAGGCCTCACGCTCTTGTCGTTGAAGCGGGTGCTCCTAGGCTAGAGGCAAAGGGGCAACTTGCTCCGACAAGACTTCAGGTCCTTGTCGTTGAAGCAGGCGCTCCTGATCGAAGCGCTGAGGAGCAAGATGCTCCGACGAGGCCTTGGGCTTCCGTCGTTGAAGCAACTGCTCCCGACAAGCTTGTTGAAGGACAGCACGCTCCAGCAGGGCCCCAGGCTCTTGTCGTTGAGGCGGCTGTTCCCGCCAAGCTCGTCGGGGAACGGCCGGCTCTGGTAGAGCGACGAGCTCTTGCCGTAGGGCCTGATGTTCCCGCAGCAGAAGAAATGCCTTTAGTCCTCGTTGTCGAGCCACAGGCTCCAGCGTGGGTGCAGCAGATCGTCCGTTTCCTTCAGACAGGAGAACTTCCCGAAGAGCAGGAAGAAGCGGAGAAAGTAGCCCGACGGTCCAATATGTATCAATTTGTCGATGACATGCTGTGCAGAAAAAGACCAAACGGTGTGAAATTGAAGTGTATTCCCCGGGAAGAAGGACAGGAGCTGTTGGCGGAGATTCATGGAGGCATATGTGGTCACCACATAGGGTCAAGAGCCCTTGTTGGAAAGGCTTTCCGGCAAGGTTTCTTTTGGCCCACCGCCCTCCAGGATGCAACTGCACTAGTAACCAAGTGTGAAGCGTGCCAGTTTCATTCCAAGCAGATTCATCAGCCAGCTCAAGCTCTCCAGACAATCCCTCTCTCTTGGCCATTTTCGGCCTGGGGGCTCGACATCCTCGGCCCCTTTCCCCGTGCCACCGGGGGCTTCGAGTACTTGTATGTGGCCATCGACAAGTTTACGAAGTGGCCAGAAGTGGAAGCAGTGAGGAAGGTGACAACACAATCAGCCATCAAGTTCTTCAAGGGAATTGTTTGTCGCTTTGGTGTTCCTAACAGGATCATCACCGACAACGGTACCCAGTTCACGAGCCACGCCTTCATGCAGTATGTCGAAGACCTTGGCGCCAAGGTCTGTTTCGCTTCTGTTGCTCACCCCCGAAGCAACGGTCAAGCTGAAAGGGCAAATGCTGAAGTGCTGCGTGGGCTCAAGACGAGAACTTTCGACAGGCTGCGCAAGTGCGGCAAAAACTGGATCGAGGAGCTGCCAGTGGTTCTTTGGTCGATCAGGACGACGCCAAATCGAGCTACTGGCCAGACGCCTTTTGCTCTAGTTTATGGAGCAGAGGCAGTTCTCCCCACGGAACTCGTATACGGGTCACCTCGAGTGCTCGCTTACGATGAGCTTGAGCAAGAGCAACTGCGGCAAGATGACGCTGTGCTCCTCGAGGAGGATCATCTTCAGGCTGCTGTGAGAGCTGCTCGCTGCCAGCAAGCTTTGCGTCGCTACCATAGCCGCAAAGTTAATGCCAGAAGTCTCGAGGAAGGCGACCTTGTTCTTCGGCGCGTTCAGTCGGCCAAGAATTCAAACAAGTTGACGCCGAAGTGGGAAGGCCCTTATCGGGTGAAACGAGTCACCAGGCCCGGCGCTGTCCGCCTGGAGACCGGGGATGGCATTCCAGTTATCAATTCCTGGAACATTGAGCATCTCCGTAAGTTTTTTCCATAAGGCGCGGTTGCCGGGCCCTTCCCCGGCAACCACCTTTTGTACAAGTCTTGCCGCTGTTGCATGTAATCCTTTGTACAAAGCCAGGCGCAGACCCTGTGCATAAATCAAGCTTTTTCTATTTCGCAGTTTTTGACGATTTCATGTTTACTTTTATTTTGCAAGATTATCTGACATACTGTGCAGTACAGCCTCCCCGGTAAGCATTAACGAGCCGCCAAGCTCCTATATCTTTATTTTCTCTTCTTTCTTTTTCTCAAAAAGACAGAAGCTTCCCTCGCGCACAAGTTTTCCGGGGGGGATGGGATAATGATATGGACCAGGCGTCGTTCAAAGAAACTTTGCCTTGCCGGGTACAAGGCAGCGGCAAGCAGTGACAAGACCTTGCCGCGGAGAGATCAGCGACAAAGCTAAGTGCCAAAGTTTGAGTAACCAAATTCTTTTTTATTTTCAAGGTTATTTTCCTTGAACGATACTACTCTTTGTATGGAAAACCTGTGCGCGACGGAACCTAAGCGTAATCGGTCGCGCCCTTACCTTGTTTCGAGTCCGCTCAACAACCTAAGTGGCCGCACTGAGCGCGACAAGGTTGCTTGCCGGCAGCGGCACCGCCAGCAGGCTGCTGGAGTCTCGCACCCAGCGCTCGCGGCGATGGTGCGAGCACCGGCAAGTTTCCTATAAGCGTAGGGTAAGTACACACAAAGAAAGAAATTGCTCAAGAGAGATGACATGCATTAACTTCAAAATATTGCATGTTATATTACAAGATAAGTTGCCGCGGCTTAAACAGATTGTTCTTTAACATGTGTAGCGGCGGCAAGGAGGGAGAAGAATGGGCTCTCTAATTGCGGTGCTCGCCTTCGACTCTGGATTTGGTCCACCCTCCCCACGATGGGCGCGACAAAGGCCTCTAGTGGCGCGGGGTCGTATCCCTTCGGCAAGCTTTTGAAGATGTTACTGAAGTCGACGCCCGGGTTTCCGTATGCTATCTTCACCAACAACCTCTGGAGAACTCCCCGGCAAAGCCTGCGTGACTCGTCGGCTAGTTGAGCCTTGTGATTGACTTGGAGCTGTTGGAGTGCTTCTACTACTCCGTCGAAGAACTCGGCTAGCTTGACGCTAGTTTGCGTGTTCTTGTCGGTGGAGTACCCGAAGTCCGGCACCTTCAGGGCAGCCAGCTCCTTGTCGATGTCCTCGGCTGCGCTGGCAAGCCTGTCTGTGAAGATCCCCACATTATCCCTGAACTTCTTGTGGGTTGCAATAGCGTCTTGAAGCAGACCCTTTTCCTTCTGGAGCTCTGCCATTAGAAGCCCTTCGCGCTTTCTGGTGGTGTCGAGCATCTCCTTCAGCGTGGTCAGTTTCAGCTTCAGGTCTGCTCTGGAGTCATTGGCGGCGGCAAGCAGATTGTTCTTCTTGGCTATGGTAACTTGCATCTCCGCCAAAGTGTGGGTCACCTTTGCCCTCTCACTTTCAAGCGTTGAGAGCTTGTCACCATTTGCCTTGAGGGCGGCCTCTAGTCTTGCCACTTTCTCCTCCGTTTCCTTCCTGTTCACTTCTGTAGCAGCGACAGCGTTGGTGGCCTCCACCAACTTGCTGGCGTACTCTTGGGCCAAGGCTTCGATTTCCTTCTGGTGTTTTTGTGCCTGCCCCTGGGTCCGCTCTGCGACAAGTCTTGCCACCTCCTCGTCTTTCTGTCGGAGGGTTTCGGCAAGTTTCCTCTTGCGTTCGGCAAGTTCTTCTTCTTGGGCATCAAGGTCCACTTTCCGCTGGTTCAGATCACCGGCCCGAGCAGACAACTCCTTGGCAGTCTCCTCCTATTTTTGTTCAATGTCTTGCTTCATCAGGAGGAGGGCCTGCCGTTCTTCGGCCAGCTGTGCCCGCTTGGCCTCTAGCGCATTAAGAGATCGCGCGCGGACATCCGCCAAGATCTCCGCGCGCCTCAACATGTCAGCTTCGGCCTTCTCGATGAGCGCCTCCCTGGAAGCTAGCTTCTCCCGTCGGGCGCGATGAAGATTCAGCAGCTTTTGAAGCAGTTGCTCCTCTTCAGACGTGCTGCTACTGCTGGCGCCTGGCGCATCCACAAGCTGGAGCTCGGCCGCGGCAAGGATCTCCTCGTCCACAACATCCTCCTCGGTTGGCGCTCTGGAGCCCACTGTCCAGGGGAGGCTGACGTAGACGTTCTCGCCGACCCGGACGTATTTGCTTGGCGGAGGCGAGTTGGGCGCTGCCGCCTCGTCAGTGGTTGAAGGACCCGTGGTCGGAGTAGCGCCTGGCGCTCCTGAGGCCTCAGGGCCATCAGTACGACCACCGGCTCCCTCGCCGGCCTCCTTAGCAGCCTTCTGGGCGGCCTCAGCTTCAGCAGCCTTGGCGGCTTCATCGGTGGGCGCCTTGGCGGTATTATCCTCGGCGGCCTTGCCGGCCTCTTCGGCAGCAATGGCAGTTTCTTCGTCAGCAAGCTTGTCGGCTGCCAGCTTGTCGGCCTGGGCAGCGGCGGCCTTGGCGGCCTCGTCGTCGACGGCCCCTGTGGTGTTCTCCTCGGCAGAAGAGTCAATGTTCATTGGCTCCACCGAGGAGGGCTCTGCCAACCCGAGAAGTAAGGCAAAAAGAGCTTCAGGAAGAAATTCAGGAAGACAAAAGAAAGAAAGTAGAAAGAGTTTTGCAGCAAGTGGGTTTACCCGTGTTGAGCTCAAGAGCGGTGGGCTCCCCTCCCCCGTCAACGTTTGTCATTGGGGTGGGGTCGCCAGCGCTGGTGCTTGGCACTTCGGCGCTTGCCGGCTCCTCTTCGTGGCTCGGCTCGCTAGTGGGAGCCCTTACCGGAGATCTTCTCCTTGGCGGTGTGGTCGAGGGGGGTGGTACTTCTGGAGCACCTTCAGATGGCTCCACTTGCTGCTCCTCTCCTACACGCCCAAAGATGTCAGTAACAAAATGCTTGTTCCTCAGCGACCGCTAGTGAAAGGTAGTTGAAATACTTACGCTGGGGGCTGCGCTGGGGGCTGCAACGAGGGCTGGGCTCCGAGCTGGTCGGGACGGTCTCAGACGCTCTCTCGGTGGTTGCCGTGGGCTCATCTTCGACGACCACCACGGTCTTGCTCGCCGAGACCTTAGCTCTCTTCCTTGTCCTCTCCGCCAAAGTTTCCTCCCTGCGGAAGCAAGGCCGGAGCGCGACAAGTGAGGACAGAAACAAAACCTTACAAAGATTGAGGGTCGCGGCAAGGGAACTTACTCTTCCTCGTCGTCCTCTTCGCTGAGAGCGGAAAAATCAAAGTCCGCCTCCGTGTGAGGAGGGGGAGGAGGGGGAGCTGGGCTCCTTGGCCGCTTGGCGGGGGTAGTAGCAGCGGTTTTTGATGACCCTGCTCCAGTTGCCGGGGCCGCGTGAGACACTCCCGCAGCACCAGCCCTTGCCGCGGTCGAGCGCGTCGAACGGCGCTCCGGCGGTTGTTGAACTTCTTGCCGCTCAGCCACTTTGCCAAGCCTGCGAAGGCGTTTCCTCCTCAGAGGGGCTGGGGACTCTGACTGCGGTGGGCTTTCGGTGCCCTCCTCAGAAGAGGAGCCCTCATCCTCCGAGCTGCCTGACTCGTCGGCAGGCTGGCTTGGCCCGACATCCTTGCCGGGTGCGGCGAGCTCGCCCTTCCCGGCAAGCATCCCCTGCTCGGCAAGGCTCTCCTTTTGTGCCTCGTCGAGCTCCGCCAAAGTATAACCAAAATCGCCAGCTTCCCTGGCGAGCCTGTCCTCCTCCACTCTTCGAGCAATGAATTCTATTTCTTGCTCAGTGGTGTTGCGGACGAGCCACTCCTCCACCCGGACCTGCTTTTCGACCGTGGAGTCAAAGAATCG
The DNA here is from genome assembly GCA_011799875.1 of Thinopyrum elongatum. NCBI lineage: Eukaryota > Viridiplantae > Streptophyta > Magnoliopsida > Poales > Poaceae > Thinopyrum > Thinopyrum elongatum. The sequence continues at coordinate 350,482,425 of CM022303.1, forward strand.
CCGCACGTCTTCTTCGAGCGGCACGTCCCAAGTTGCTTCAACGCTGTGCGCATTGCAGAGCGGCATCATAGCGATGATTGCACTCAATGCGGAGTTGTTGCAAAGGGGCACGATGTGCTTCGGCAGCGTGAACGCCTTGTCTGGGTCCCATAGGTGATCGCAGATTCGTCCCCGACATCTTTGGACCCATTCCCGGCAAGTAGAGCTTCCGTTTCCTAAGCGCAAGGCCGTAGGTTCGACCCCTACCTGGCGCGCCAAAGATGTCGGGGACGAATCCGCGATCACCTATGGGACCCAGGGAAGGACCCCTTTACGTTCGGCAGGGAGAGACGGTCGCACGAAGAGCAAATCTAGCGAAGAACACGACAGTGCACGACAGAGATTTACCCAGGTTCGGGCCGCACGGATGCGTAAAACCCTACTCCTGCTTTTTGGTTTATTATCTGTATGATTGTTCTAGCTCCAGGAGCGCTACAGTACCGAGTAGCTGCGTACAATACTGGAGTTCTCCCTTTTTTAGTTCCCCCCCACCTTTCACGTTGCCTATGGGCCTCCTTTTATACGCACAAAGGGGTCACCAACAGGTGGCAAACAGTAAAGGTACAGGTGGAAAGTTGCTACAGTAAGGCCACTATTACCAGGATGACATGTCCTACCTACCACTGACGGCAGGGGACAAGGGCATTAAATGCCCATGCCTTTGCTGTCCAGATACATGTACCCGGACGTCTTGGACGTGGGAAAAGCCTATCCCACCTGCACCTGCACCGCTAGCTACAGTGCACCGCCGTCTACACAGTGCCCTGCCACACACGCTTGGAAGGACCCAGAGCGCCACGCTGGCAGAGGCACTGGAGCAGCAGCACAGTAGCACAGTGGTACAGTAACGCTTGCCGCGGCAAGACCTTGCCGCACCTGACAGCTTGGCGCAACCCATAGCTTGCCGTGCAAGGTAACTTGCCGGGGCAAGTACCTTGCCGCAGCCGCTATCTTGCCGCAGCCAATACCTTGCCGCAGCCAATGACTTGCCGGGGCAAGTACCTTGCCGCGACAAATACTCTGCTACAGCATTTACATGCTTATCACTGACGGGTCAGGACAAGCGCATTAAATGCTCTGTCTAGGTGTCCCTTAGCTTCTTGGGGATGGGAAAAGGGGCCATCCTATCAGCGCCGCTTGGCACAGTGCTCTGCCACGCATGCCTGGAGAAGGGTCCAGAGTGCCATGCTAGCGGCCGCACTGGAGCAGCAGCATAGTGGCATAACCTTGCCGGGCAGGAACCTTGCCGGGCTCAGCTGGTCATCCCGGCAAGAACCTTGCCGGGGCCTTGTCTCCAGTCTAGCTGTCCCCCGGCAAGCCTTGCCGGGTTCAGCTGGTCATCCCGGCAAGAACCTTGCCGGGGCCTTATCTTTAGTCTTGTCGAGTCCTGAGCTTGCCGGCCCTGATCTCGCCGGCAGTAGTAGACTTGATCTTCTGGTCGATCCGCCTGGAGTCTTGTCTTGCCAGCTCTGCCTTGCCGGCGTTGCGTGGACCCATTCCCGGCAAGTAGACCTTGCCGGGAACCGGGCTTCGAATGTACTCTTGGGTGGATTCCTCCTCTGCCATGTCCTTCCCGCCTGGAGGCTACGACTTGCCGGTGCGTGTCCAGGGGTAGTGAACACCCCCCTGTTTATTACACCGACACAGTAGGTGCCATTTTCATTTAGTTTCCTTTCGAAACCGATACGTTCTTTCCTGGGATTTTTGTGAACAATGGATTTCTTCAGAACATCACACAGGATTTGATGCCCTTTGAGAGATTTGAACATTCCTGTCTAAATAAGATCCTTCAACCTAGCATTCTCATCAGACACAGAATCATTTTCCTCGACAGACGGGTTAGCATTCACAAAAGATTCAACATTTCATTCAGCATTACTGTGTTCAAGGCATTTTAAGCAAGGTGGAACAAACACTTCAGGTTTCTCTTTGAGTTGTTGGGTGAGAAGATATTTTTCTCTAATCAAATCCTCATGAGCCTCTCTTAGTGACTTGAGTTCCTGTTTCCTTTTTAGGTAATCATAGGTCAATCTCTCGTGGTCGGCCGAGAGAAAATCATGACGATGTGATAGTTCTTCCATTCATGACATGAGAGTGGAATGCTCTTCTATCAACGACTGATTTTTCTCCATCTCCTCAACCAACAACCCTTCATATTTCCTGAGGGTTTTCTCAATTTTCTCAAGAGAGTTTTATTGCATATTAGCAATTTTGATCAGTTTAGCATGGTCATCCTCATCCGAAGAATATTGATCACTGGTTTGAACCTTGTGATGTTTGGAGGATACATTTTCTTTCAAAGCTTTGGCCATGAAGCGGTAGGCAGGAGAATCGTCATCGCTTGAATTGTTGTTGAAGAAGTTTGATGCAGGAGTGGAAGCACATGCTATGCCAGCCATGCCGGAATCAAAATCTTCATTGGATTCATCAACTTTGTCGGAGTCAGATGACTCTTCTTCATCGGAATCCATCTCCTTGCCGATGTATGCCTTGGCCTTGCGAGAGGTATTCTCGCGGTTGCAGGAGGACTTGGAAGGGTTCCTTGAGGAAGATCTTGACGAAGACTTGGAGGTGGAGCTGTCCTTCTTCTTGAAGAACTTCTTCGTTTTTTTCTCATCATCAGAATCATAGTTCTTGCTCTTGCTTTTGCCTCGATAGTTTCCTGAATCATATCTTCCACTGGAATGGATTTTAGCTTCCTAGAGAGGGTAGTCCGAGATGAAATGTCCTGGCTTTTTGCACTTGAAGCAGGTGTAATCTCCAGTGGGTTTTGATGAAGATTTTGAACCGCCAGAGTTGCTGGATCCTTTCTTCTGGAACTGGTTCTTCCTATGAAGGTGCTGGAATCTTTTCATGATCAATGCGAGATCTTTGCTGATCCTTTCTGGGTCATCAGAATCTTCTTCAGGATTTCCTTTGGAGGAAGAATTAGCCACAACCTTGAGAGCATGGCTTTTGCGATGACTTGGACCATAGAGATCTCTCTTCTCTTCTTCTTGTTCCTCGTGGGTGTTTAGCCTTTCCATGATATCAGCAGAGTCAAGAACTTTGAAATCAGCTCGTTCCCTGATCATCAAAACAAGTGTGTTAAATGAACTGTCAAGTGATCGGAGCAGCCTCTTCACAACTTCATGGTCAGTGATGTCTTTGGTGCCGAGACCTTGCAGCTCATTTGCGATGTCACTCAGACGATCAAATGTTTGCTAATAGCTTTCATTTCCAATGCGCTTGAACCGATTGAACTTTGCTCGAAGAGTATCAATGCAAGCATTTTTCTGAGTTGAAACACCCTCATTTATCTTCTCGAGAATGTCCCACAAATCCTTCACAGTTTCACACTATCGATATCGAAGAAATTGAGCACGAGAGAGATGGCCACCAATTTCATCTTTAGCTTGAGCGTCCATCTGAATGAGTTTCTTCTCGAGGTCAGTGGGTGCTTGAGGTACTTCAATCGTGAATCCTAACTGCACCACATTCCACATATCATCGTCAATAGCTCAGAGGTAGATCTTCATCTTCTCCTTCTAGAATGGATAGTCCGTCCCATCGAAGATAGGAATCTTGAGATGCGACTTGTAGCTCATTGAAGCCATACTTAAATTCCTAGGTGGTTAGACCAAAATGAGCAGAGTCAAGGAGTACCTCGCTCAGATACCAATTGTAGGAACGAAGTATGTCTACCGGGGGGGGGGGGGGTGTGAATGGGAGTTTTAAAATTTCTTCAGAAATATCAAAACTCTCGGACCCCAGCAGCGGAGCGAATGAAAAATAGTTTACAGTGAGCGAACATAAACTACCTAATGGAAACTAAAAGCATGCATCGAGACAAATCACATGATTGAACCAGAGTGAATGTAAACAGGAGGGACAGAGTTAACCAGTGATGCTCGATGGCGACAAGGAATTTGGTAGACCAGTTCGTCCATCTGCACAAGGACTACGTCTGGTTGGAGGGGTTGTGATTTAACACAGAAGATAAACTCTCTTCGCCCTATTCTCCTCGACAATTGGTTCGTCAACCAATGCTGATCACTCGTGGTAGATACTTGAGGCGATCTTCAAACCTTTACAGACTTCTTCTTCGAGAACCACAATTACTCTTAGTCTCTGAAGAAACTGACACCTAACCGTCTAGAGAGTTTGCAGCTCTCAAGAGTAATAGGCGGAGCATACTGGACTTAGATTCGAGTGATGCTGAACCACAATCTAATTTTTTGGCTCTAGGGGTTTTCTCTTGGTAGATTTTAAACTCAAATCACTCGGAGAGGGGGTTGCTTAACAATCTTCTCAGAATCAAATGGAGCAGCCACCGGACAAAGCCGGTGCGGGGTGGCTATTTATAGCCGCAGCCTTCCCTGGTGGGAAATGACCATTTTGGACACGTGGTCCAGCCAATGGCCAACCGACACGTTCTGAACGGTAGGGTTTTGGAGCAACAGTAACATTACTTGAGGAACAAGTAGTGCTAACTCCTCGGTCAGAGAGACAAATCTCTCGCAGCAAAGAAGATCACAGTCTCTTGCTGGCAAGTATTTGCTCGGAACACAAAGAGATTTCTCTCACAACTTTCATAGGATTTGGGTTTAGCATCAGAGAATCAAAGTTTCGAACGCTACACCCCTCTTAATAGTACGATGGTCCTGTGACTCAATAAAGAGAAGAGAAACAACGAAATAAATGCTACGTCTTCACTTCGTCTTCAAACTCATCGGTCGCAGTCACTTCCCTCGGACAAGCACCGAACCAATTGCTTCATGTCAGCAATTTTTGAGGGGTCACTCTTGTTATCATAATCTTCGGTGATAACCTTCACCGCAATGCAGGGGATTATCTTTGTAGTTTGAATCAAACTCCTCATGATTCCAGGGAGCTGTTACTCTCTGTTCACTAGCAAACACATAAGTCTCATACTGTTTATGTCAACAAGCTCCAAAACATAAGGAGGCAAATTATTGCACTAACAATTACATCGAGAGATTATCAAGAACTTCTGGCAGAGATTGTCGGTGTTCTGGGAACCAGGGTACCCAGACTTTCCTGCCTGTGGCCCACGGCGTGGCTTCCTTGATGGCCTGGTACGGCCCAGCGGCAAGACCTTCAAGACAAGACCCTCACGAGGGCCCCCCGGCCTTGCGAGGCGGACGACACCAAGACCTCCAGAGGGAGCGGCCTCCCCAGGCGGCCTCCCGAGAAGTGGAGATTTCTATGCAGGTACGCAGCCTCATGAGGCTGCGATGACATGAGCCATGACGACCAAGGCCAGGCGGGCGCCAGCAGGCGCAGAGGAGACAGTTTCCCTTTCGGTGCTAAGGGAGCAAGGACGGACGTGGGTTCCTGTCGGTGTAGTGAACAGGGCGTGTTCATTACCCCTGGACACGCACCGGCGAGTTGCAGCCTCCAGGTGGGAAGGGCATGGCAGGGGAGCGAGCCTTCCTGGGAGAAGACAACTGGGAACAAGCACAAGACTATCCAAAAAGCATTCGAGTCAATAATTGGAAGGCAGAAGACTAAAGGCCGAAGCCCCGGCAAGATTCTTGCTGGTGAGCCCCGACAAGATTCTTGCTGGTGAAGCCCGGCAAGATTCTTGCTGGTGAGCCCCGGCAAGATTCTTGCTGATGAGCCCCGGCAAGATGATCCCGGCAAGCTTGGCCCCGGCAAGATGACCCCGCCAAGCTGCCACCGCTCCAGTGCAGCGACCAAACGTGTCAGATGGGTTTTGTCCTCCTGGATGCGTGTCAAGGCACCAACGGCGGGTGGGTATAAGCGGTGCTGATGGGACGGCCCCTTTTTCCATCCCCAAGAAGCTAAGGGACACCTAGACAGAGCATTTAATGCGCTTGTCCTGAGCCGTCAGTGATAAGCATGTAAATGCTGTAGCAACTTTCCACCTCATGTATACCCTGTAGCTACTTTACACCTCGCATATCCACTGTTTGCCACTGTGGTGACCCCTTTGAGCATATAAAAGGAGGCCCAAGGCAGCTGCTACAGGGGAGAGGATCTTCTGGCCCATTTTGCATGCATAGCTGCTCTTTGAACGTATGGTTCATTGCAAGCCCTCCTGAAGCCTGGGCTCAAGAACATTCATAATAAAACAAGGAAGGAGTTGGGTTTTATGCTAATTAGCAGCCCGAACCTGGGTAAAATTGCCCCGCGTCGATCGTTGGTTCTGCTCTTTGCGCATACCTCTCCCCCTGCCGAATCGTAAAGGGACTCCTTGAGGGTCCCATAGGTGTCGCACGCCGACATCTTTGGCGTGCCAGGTAGGGGGAAGAGGGTTGCGCGAACCTAATCTAGCGGTCAGCACATCAGCTTCGTCGTCCATGGCGACTTCGCTCTGCTCACAGAAAGCTAAGTCGTAAAACTTTAATTGCTGTATAGTCTTTCCTTAATGCTTCTTTTTGTACAACCTGTGCACGAGGGAGCGCTCTTGAAATACTCTGCGCTCCTGGTTGTTCTGGGTCCGCCCAACAACACAAGTGCAGCTGTAGTTGTTTCTAGAGTGTTAAGCTCCTGAAGAGGCGGCGTTCTCGATAGGCTGCTAGACAGGACTTGATCCTAAAAGCGCCATCGACCAGAACGTGCGCATTCGGAGAGTATTCCAGCAAGCGTAGGGATTCATTGTACAAGAAGGCAATCATACGAGGAAAAGGCTAGATAAGTTTTATCTTCAGATTTCTGCACAAACCCGTATGCTGAGGAACCTTCCCGGGGCTAGTTGCGCTCCTAGTCGCCTCGAGTCCGCTCGACGATGTGAGCAGCTGCGCTGAAGCCGGGAAGGCAAACCTTTTCAGGAGGCGGCGTTCCCGGCAAGCTGCTAAGGATCCGTTCCTTAAAGCACTGCTGACTAGATCGTGCGCACCGGGAAGTGTTCCGGCAAGCAAGGGAATATTCAGCAGGAGTCAAGATTGCAACGAATTAATCATTAACCAGAAGCTAATTAACTTGTTGTGCTAAAACACTGTCGTGGCATTACATGTCCAATCAGTGTTGCAGGAATACGCATGAAAGGTGTGCTCGGGGGCTGGCAGCGCCCTAGAGAGTAACCTTCTAGAAGGCTGCTGGTCATCACCACGAGTGCGGCCTCGCTATGCGAGATGAACGGTTGCATTTCTTGTACTGTCCTCATTTCCTCCTTGTACCAACACGCGAAGGAGCCTTCCCGGAGCCAATCGCGCCCCGAGTTGTCTCGAGTCCGCTCGACAATTTGGGCGACTGCGTAGGCTTTGGGAAGGTGAATCTTTCTGGGAGGCGGCGTTCCCGGCAACCTGCTAAGGACCCGTTCCTCAAAGCGCTGCCGTCTGGAGTATGCGCACCGAAAATCTATCCGGCAAGCGTGGGTTATCTTGATTGATATTTCCGTCCTTGTACATCAATCTGCACGCGGAGGAACTCGCCGTGGTTAGCCCGCGCCCTAGTTTCGCCTCTAGTCCGCTCGGCAAACCTGGTAGTCGCGTTCTGGCCCGACGAGGCGCCTTGCCGGTAGCGGCACTTCCAACAGGCTGCTAAAGCTCCGCACCTAGCGCTCACGGCAAGTGTGTGCACCGGCAAGGTTTCTAGCAGCGTAGGATATAAAACGTGTGCAAGGATGGGCTTAATCAGGAGGGGAGCAGAATTTCATCTATTACAAAGGAACATGTGTCGCATACATAAAGATTTGCCTGACTAAGATTAATTATTTCTTTACATGCACCATTGCAGCAACAGGCCGGCAAGACGGCAGTGAGACATTCGCAGTAGACGGCTGCGGCAGCAGGGGTGACCATATGGATCAAGCACCGCACCCGCAGTACCCTATATGGGGAAAGCTCGGGGGCTGGCTCCTCATCGCACAGTGTGGCACTTCCTTTCGGGCACACGACTCCTGTTGCCGTCCTGCTCTGTCTGCCCAAGCTGCCGGCAAGCCCAAGGCCCAGCAAACCACAAGCTCCCTTGCATCATCATCAGCATGCAGTTAAAAAGTCAAGAGTAATGGTTACTTCTCGCCACGCGTGTACCGGTGCATGTTTTTGGGCCTAGCCCAGACAAGCACTGTGCGTGTTTGTCCGGCCCAGGCCCGGGGGCTCCTGTCCGTGTAGTGAACAGGGGTGTTCATTACCCCTGGACACACACCGGCGAGTTGCAGCCTCCAGGCAGGAAGGGCATGGCAGGGGAGCGAGCCTTCCTGGGAGAAGACAACTGGGAACAAGCACAAGACTATCCAAAAAACATTCGAGTCAATAATTGGAAGGCAGAAGACCAAAGGCCGAAGCCCCAGCAAGATTCTTGCTGGTGAGCCCCGGCAAGATTCTTGCTGGTGAGCCCCGGCAAGATTCTTGCTGGTGTGGCCCGGCAAGATTCTTGCTGGTGAGCCCCGGCAAGATTCTTGCTGATGAGCCCCGGCAAGATGATCCCGGCAAGCTTGGCCCCGGCAAGATGACCCCGCCAAGCTGCCACTGCTCCAGTGCAGCGACCAAACCTGTCAGATGGGTTTTGTCCTCCTGGATGCGTGTCAAGGCACCAACGGCGGGTGGGTATAAGCGGTGCTGATGGGACGGCCCCTTTTTCCATCCCCAAGAAGCTAAGGGACACCTAGACAGAGCATTTAATGCGCTTGTCCTGAGCCGTCAGTGATAAGCATGTAAATGCTGTAGCAACTTTCCACCTCATGTATACCCTGTAGCTACTTTACACCTCGCATATCCACTGTTTGCCACTGTGGTGACCCCTTTGAGCATATAAAAGGAGGCCTAAGGAAACTGCTACAGGGGAGAGGATCTTCTAGCCCATTCTGCATGCGTAGCTGCTCTTTGAACGTATGGTTCATTGCAAGCGCTCCTGAAGCCTGGGCTCAAGAACATTCATAATAAAACAAGGCAGGAGTAGGGTTTTAAGCTGATTAGCGGCCCGAACCTGGGTAAAATTGCCCCGCGTCAATCTTTTGTTCTGCTCTTTGCGCATACCTCTCCCCTTGCCGAATCGTAAAGGGAGTCCTTGAGGGTCCCATAGGTGTCGCACGCCGACAGTTCCCAAGGAATCCCCCAAATGTTTCCATTCCAGTGCAGCAAGACCAAGACCACGAGCTCGGCAGGACGGATGTCATCGCCGAGCCCACTACTGTGTCACGACCAGAAGCTTTGGACGAGAATACCACCTTTTGTTAGGATAGGATGTACCTCTTGTCCCCTTTCGAATTGGCCATTGTGGAATCCCTTCCCACCTAAGTTTCTAGGGAAGAGGACCAAGGCCACTATAAATATAGGTTAACCACCACCATAGCAGGGGTCGACTCATTCTGACCCTCGAGCCCTCACGAGGCAGCTCATCGACTGTACTAGTTCATCCTCAACCTCCTCATGAGGCCAATCCACCACAAAGCAGGAGTAGGGTTTTACATCGCAAGGTGGCTTGAACCTGGGTAAACTGCCGTGTCCATCTTCTTCCCCGCTCGAGCGTGTATCCAGCGAGGCTAGGCTATAGGGCGATGAGCTCGGGGCTTGAGAGGTTGAGATCTTCACACACGCCCCAGAGTTCGAACCCTCTTGGGTCTGCGGAGCCCTGAATCCGACATTTGGCACGCCAGGTAGGGGCGTGTTGAAGCTCCGCCTCCTCGCCAACCGCGCTCCGCCCTCACCTCGTGGTTCCCATGGCAGGCGTCGTCCCACCGACCTAGCAGCTGGGCGCCTACAGGGGCGTCGCGGGCCATCTAGCTTTCACTCCCAGCATGTAGCGGGTGCTGTGGCCGGAGAGGTTTCGGCCGGCGCTGCCCCCGCAGTATGACGGCGCGGTGGACCCTGAGGAGTTCCTCCGGCTGTACGCGCAGGCCATCGAGATGGCGGGCGGCGATGACAAGGCCATGGCAATTTGGCTCCCCCTGGCCCTCACGGAGGCCCCTCGGTCCTGCCTCCGCAACCTCCCGCATGCTTCGATCTCCTCTTGGGAGGAGCTCTGCGACCAGTTCGTTGCACGCTTCGCGTCTCCGGCGCCCCATGTGGTCACGTGCATCATCGCTGGGTCGCAGGCGCCTGCCTCCGGCCTCCATATCAAGTAGTTTCTTCGTTGGCAAGGCGCTTCCCGGACGCAGCGCAAGGCTGTGCGGGGCTGCGCCGGGCCAGAAACCGACATCACCTTCGATTCCAGAGACCACCCCAAGACCACGGCAGCGGCAGGAGCCCTCCCCATGCTGTGCACACCCACCATCAGCAATGTCGCTGTGACCATGAACCTCATCGACAGGGGCGCCGACCTGAACGTCCTCTCGGTGGAGACTTTCGACCTACTCCAAGTGCCGTAGAACCAGCTCCTCCCCACCAAGCCTTTCTCGGGGGTGGTCAAGGGCTCGGCCACCCCCCTGGGGCAGATACGCCTCCCCGTCACCTTCGGAAAGTGTGACAACTACCACACCGAGCTCATCGATTTCAATGTTGCCCACGTCGGCCTCCCGTACAACGCCATCCTGGGGTATTCGGCCCTCGCCAAGTTCATGGCGGCAACGCACCCAGGCTACAATGTCGTCAAGATGCCTGGGAGCAGCGGCATCATCACCGTGGTCGGGGACACCAAGGATGGACTCTTGGCCCTCAAGCTCGCCTTCAAGGCCGCAACAGCCTCACGGTCAGGCACTGGGGACGCTCTGAAAGCCCCGGAGACCGCGCCAGCAAAGAAGAAACAATTGTTCTCTCAAGACCAAGCCGAGACGAAGCAGGTGCCCGTTGACGACGGAGGGTCAGGCCCCACCTTTACCATAGGCACTGGCCTCCCCCCAGATCAGGAGGAGGCATTAGTCAGCTTCCTCCGTGCAAACAAGGATGTGTTTGCATGGGAGGCAACGGACTTGGTCGATGTCCCGCGAGATGTGATCGAACACCACTTAATGGTGTGCCCCAGTGCATGCCCGATGAAGCAGAAGGCACGGCGGCAGGCCCAAGAAAAGCAATCGTTCATCGTCCAGGAGGTCCGCAAGCTGCAAGAAGCTGGCATCATTCGGGAAGTGCGACACCCAGATTGGCTAGCTAACCCAGTCATCGTCCCCAAGAAGGACGGGAAAGAGCGGATGTGCGTCGACTTCATGAGCCTTAACAAGGCTTGCCCTCAAGACCCGTTCCCTCTTCCGCGCATCGCTTAGATCGTGGACTCCACCGCCGAGTGCCATCTGCTGTGCTTTTTGGACGCCTTCTCAGGCTACCACCAAATCAAGATGGCTGTGCAGGACATTGAGAAGACGGCCTTCCTCTCCCCGTGCGATGTGTACTGCTACACCTGCATGCCCTTTGGACTGCGGAATGCTGGCGCGATTTTCTAGCGATTGATGTACATCGCTCTGGGCCAGCAGCTCGGGAGGAATGCCGAGGCGTACGTCGAGAACATAGTGGTCAAATCGCGGGAGGAAGGACCCTTGTCGAAGACCTAGAGGAAATGTTCGCCAACCTGTGCAAGGTGAACCTGAGGCTCAACCCAGAGAAATGCATGTTCGGTGTCCCGTCCGGCAAGCTGCTGGGCTTCCTGGTGTCACACGGAGGGATCGAGGCTAACCCCGAGAAGGTAAAGGCAATAGAAAGGATGAGCCCGCCGCAGACCCTCAAGGAGATGCAGAAGCTCGCAGGCTGCGTAACCTCCTTGGGGCGCTTCATCTCCAAGCTTGGCGAGCGTGCCCTCCCATTCTTCAAGCTGATCAAGGAAGGGCCCCTTCGAGTGGACTCCGGAAGCTGAGGCGGCTTTCCAAGACCTCAAGAGGTACCTCACGAGCCCACCCGTGATGGTGGCGCCCCGTCCTCTTGAGCCTCTAGTGCTCTACTTGGCCGCCACACCCCACTCGGCCAGTGCAACACTCATGGCGGTCAGGGAGGAGAGCATAGGCGTGGGTGCGTGATGAGGCATCCCACGTAAGGTTGTGCCGTCGCCACCTCGGGATGGCACTCCTGAGGCCTCCGCCACTCTGCCGAGCAGCGAGGCTCCTGAGGCCCCCTCGTCCCGAGCAGAGCTGGACGTCGTCGACGCCTCGTCCCTCGTCGAGCACCCAATATACTTCGTCAGCACGGTGCTACGCGATGCACGCACGCGTTACCCCATGCCGCAAAAACTCTTGGTCGCACTCCTTGTCGCCTCCAGGAAGCTGCGCCACTATTTCCAAGGCCACCCCATCAAGGTCATCTCCGCATACCCCCTGGAGAAGGTGCTCTGCAGCCCCAACGCTGTGGGGAGGGTTGCGGAGTGGAACATCGAGCTGCAGGCCTTCCAGCTAGAATTCAGCACCACCAGGGTCATCAAAGGCGCAGCCCTCGCTGACTTCATAGCGGAATGGATGGATGCCCCCGACCGGGGGATGGGCGAAGGCCAATCCCTCGCGCCCGGTGACGAGGCGCCCGACGACAGGGTCATGTACTTCGACGGAGCCTTCGCGCGGCAGGGCGCGGGGGCTGGAGCCGTACTCATCTCGCCGACCAAGGACAAGCTATACTACGCTGTGCAGCTCTGCTTTCAGCATGGCGAGAAGGTCTGCAACAACATCGCGGAATACGAGGGCCTGATCACTGGCCTCAGGGCCGCAGCCACCCTGGGGGCAAGCGCCTCACCATCAAGGGCGGCTGTCAGCTCCTCGTTAACTTCTCCAACAAGGAATACAAGCCCAGAGATGAGCACATGGAGGCATACTTGGAAGAGGTACGCAAAATTGAAAAACACTTCTTGGGCTTGGAATTACAGCACGTCCCGTGCGGCACGAACAAGGAGGTGGATGACATCACCAAGAGGGCATCCCGCCGCGAGCCCCAGAAGCCTGGTATCTTCGAGGAAAGGCTCTCCAAGCCGTCGGCAGCACCGCCCGTCGTGGGCCCACCGTGGCTTCGGGAGGAGCCACCTCCGGCCCCTTCCTCGGGCGCCCCGGCCTGTGGTCCGACCTTAGGAGCCCACCTACTCTTGGCGCTAGAACCTCAGGAAGGCTGCTGGACTGAGGAGTTCAAGGCGTACCTGCTCGATGGCACTCTACAGGAGAAGGAGGAAGATGCAGAACATGTGGCTCGCCAGGCCACCGCTTATTGCCTGCAGGATGGCGAGCTTTACTGAAGGCGCCCCAACGACGTCTCGCTGCGATGCATATCCAAGGAGCAAGGGCGCGAGTTGTTGGCCGACATCCACGGCGGAGATTGCGGACACCATTCTTCATCACGCACCTTCGTGGGCAAGGTGTTCCGCAGCGGGTTCTACTGGCCCACGGCGCTCAACGACGCCACTGAGCTGGTGCGGTCCTGCGAGGCCTGCCAGTTCCACGCCAAGCAGATTCACCAGCCCACGCAAGGTCTCTAGACCATCACGCTCTTGTGGCCATTCGCGGTCTGGGGCTGGATATCCTGGGCCCATTCCCTTGGGCGGCCGGGGGATATCGCTACCTCTACGTCGCCATTGACAAGTTCACCAAGTGGGCGGAGGTGCAGCCCATGCGCACCATCCCCGCTGGCTCACCCGTGAAGTTCATCAGGGGCCTCGTGAGCCGTTTCGGGGTCCCCAACCGTATCATTACCGACAATGGCTCCCAGTTCATGAGCAATCTCTTCACGACATATTGTGCTAACCTTGGAACGCAGATATGCTACGCTTCGGTGGCACACCCACGGAGCAATGGCCAGGCTGAATACGCTAACACGAAGGTCCTGAGGGGCCTCTAGACAAGGAGCTTTAGGAAGAAACTCGAGGTCTACGGCAAGGGTTGGCTCGGTGGGCTTCAGTCCGTGTTGTGGTCCATCCGCACCACTGCGACTAAGCCCACCGGCGAGACCCCGTTCTTCCTTGTCTACGGAGTGGAGGCGGTCCTCCCGCACGAGGTCAAGCATCGCTCCCCGCGGGTCTTGGTGTTTGACGAGGCACGCCAGGACGCCTCGCGGGGGACATATCTCGTGCTCGGGGAGGAGGCCCGCTGCCAAGCATCGCTCCGTGTGGCGAGGTACTAGCAGGCGCTGCGGCGGTACCACTGCCGCAGCGTCCGCTCTAGGACCCTTGAGGTGGGAGACCTCGTCCTGAGACGAATGCTCTCCAGGGAGGGGCTCCACAAGCTCTCACCCATGTGGGAGGGCCCGTTCAGGGTCACTCGTGTCTCCAGGCCTGGCGCCGCGTGCCTGGAGACGCCGGACGGGGTCCCCATCCAAAATTTCTGGAACATCCAGCACCTCCGCAAGTTCTACCCGTGACACTCTCACGTAATTATGAGTGGGGCTGTACACGCCCCGGAGTCTCCTAAGTGCCACCCCTCGGCCTCCCGTGGGCTCCCACCCAGACCCAAGTGGAAGCCCCATGCTCCGCGCTGGCAGACGACATGGTCAATCAGCGTCTATGCCCACGCCTAGTGGAAGCCCCATGCTCTGTGCTGGCGGGAAGACTAGAAGACTAGCATAGGTGCCGGACGCGGCTGTTCCTTTGCTTTTGCTCTTGTAACCCATTTGCTACTTCTTGGAATGAACTTTCAGTTCTTTGCATCTTTATTCGAAAAAGGGGGGGAGTTTCCTTTTCTTTCTTCTTCCAGCAGTGTTTCCTCTCTTGAGTTTCGTCTTTGAGAGGTGCGGCGGCCACCGTGGCTCTCTCTATCGTGTCCCGCGAGCGGGGGCTGGGCATGGTGTATACGCATGAACCAGCCTAGGCTGCGCTAGCAGCAGGCCTGCTCATACATACAGCTCGTCAAGACCTCGGCAAAATCCTCGTGCGACACTCTTGAGCGAGCCATTGGCCCCGCGGCCTCAGGAGTGCTCGCCTCCTGGCCCTGCCGGGCATTGCGTCCCGACGCGGTAACGACGGTCGGCCCTTGCTTAGGGGCTCCAGAGGCCTACGCAAGGCCTCTTCGCCGAGGAACCCTAGGCAAATTGCCCCCCGGAGACCTCGCAGGGGCATGCCATTCAAGGCTCCGGAGCTCGACGAGGGGCCTCCCTAGGTCGCTCTGGTACTCTAATTACACCGTCGCCAGGAGAATCTCCGGAGGAGCGCGCCACCACGACGAAGGAACCCGACAAGGGTCACTAGCGCCCCAAGCTAAGTTTTTCTAATCACGCCAAGCGGGAACTTCCAATTAATAGCAACATCAGTATTAGAACACAACGGGAAATACTGACATAAAGGCGCAAGCGCCGCGGTTCATTACACACCCCTAGGGGGCTTTGTCATAAGTTATGATGCAGGAAGCAAAAGAAGGAAAAACTGAAGAGGCAGCCTCTAGAGGACCGCTGCTCCTGAGGCCCGGCTTCACCGCTGCCCGCGCTCGACCGGAGTGCTCCTCCTGCTTGACGGGGGCATGATGACGAGGCGGCTCGGCGTCCTTCGGAGCGGGGACGCGGCATGCCGTCCTCTTTAGTCCGCGCACGGCGATGAGGCGGCTCATCATAGTCGTCGTCGCTCGAGCCTTCCTCGGAGGAAGCGCTGCAGCTGGAGGAGCAACAGCCATCGCCAAGGGCAAGTTCACTGCGGAGGACGCCGCCGCCGCACTGACCATCATCGTCGGAGGCGTGGTCGCTGCCATCATCGTCGCCCTCCGGGCAGCATCCCAGGCGGCTGCCGTCCTCCCTAAAGACCCTGACGAAGAGCGTTGCCGCTCCGTCGTACTTAAAATGGAGGGTGTGCCTCCCATCCAGACCGCGGGCACGGGCAAATGACTGCCACCCATGAGTCAGGAACACGTGCCCGATGGAGGAGACCTTGACCTCCATCCACAAAGACCCGCTGTAGCAGCCGTCCGGCTGCAGCCGCAGGCCAACAGGCCCCGCTGCCGGTAGCTCCTCCGCGAAGAAGCTAGGAAGCAGAAGCCAGGTGCCCGGAGGGCCCTCCACTCGTACGACGAACTCGCGTCCCGCGTCACCCGAGTGGGCACGCAGATGTGGTGGCCGAACGGCAGTGGCGCGCCTTCCCCCTTCACCGTGGCTGATGGGGCCCCTGCAATCACCTCCGCGGGAGAGGCCTCTTCCCCGGTTGCTGGAGCTGACGCGGGCTGGCAGGGGTGTCCGCCCGCGCCCCCGCGATGGCGCCATTGATGCGGCCGCGCATTTGCGGGGACGACCGCGTCCCCTCTTGGGTGGCGGCGAGCCCAGCCCTTCCTTTGGGGCCTTGCCTTTCTCTTCAGCCGAGAACCTCCTCGTTGGTGCCATGGTTGCTTCGGCGAGGTGACAGCGCGGTGGAGACAGGAGAAGAGGAGACTGTAGGTGAAAGGATGAAGATGGGCTGGGGGCTCTGCCTCCCTCGCCCTCTTATAGGCGGTCGAAGGCTAACCGGCGCCCTTCCACGTTCCGAGCGATGATGGCACTGCTGCATGCAACAGGCAGTTGTCAAGTCGGGGCAGTTGTTGAGGCGACGTGGGGAAGCAGAGGCGTCCGCGTCCCGTCAAGCACCACATGTCAGCCTAGCCCGTAGGTGGTTGGGGTCCGCGGCGCTCCTCCCTTGCCCCTTGGCTTCGCCTCGAAGCCAGCCTGAGCGCGCCTTGGGCCAGGTGGCTACTGTCGGCGTTCTGGGAACCAGGGTACCCAAACTTGCCTGCCTGCGGCCCATGGCATGGCTTCTTAGACAGCCTGGTATGGCCCAGCGGCAAGACCTTCAAGACAAGACCCTCGCGAGGGCCCCCCGGCCTCGCGAGGCGGACGACACCAAGACCTCCAGAGGGAGCGGCCTCCCGAGAAGCGGAGATTTCTATGCAGGTACCCAGCCTCACGAGGCTGCGATGACGTGAGCCGTGACGACCAAGGCTAGGCGGGCGCTAGCGGGTGCAGAGGAGACAGTTTCCCTTTTGATGCTAAGGGAGCAAGGACAGATGTGGGTTCCCAAGGAATCCCCCAAAGGTTTCCATTCCGATGCAACGAGACCAAGACCACGAGCTCGGTAGGACGGATGCCATCGCCGATCCCACTGCTGCGTCATGACCAGAAGTTTTGAAGGAGAAGACCACCTTTTGTCAGGATAGGATGCACCTCTTGTCCCCTTTAGAATTGGCCATTGTGGAATCCCTTCCCGCATAAGTTTCCGGGGAAGAGGACCGAGGCCACTATAAATATAGGTTAACCACCACCGTAGCAGGGGTCGACTCATTCTCACCACCGAGCCCTCAAGAGGCAGCTCATCGACTGTACTAGTTCATCCTCCACCTCCTCGTGAGGCCAATCCACCACAAAGCAGGAGTAGGGTTTTACACCGCAAGGTGGCCCAAACCTGGGTAAACTGCCGTGTCCATCTTCTTCCCCGCTCGAGCGTGTATCCAGCGAGGCTAGGCTATAGGGCGATGAGCTCGAGGATTGAGAGGTTGATTTCTTCGCACACGCCCCAGAGTTCGAACCTTCTTGGGTCTGCGGAGCCCTGAATCCGACAGAGATAAAGCACTGGCTGGGATATAGTACATTGTATCCTCTTTTGCAGTTCCACTGAAATGTATGATTGACACAACATGATCCCTATTTGCACAAGTAGGAACAAGGTGAAACCTTCATTAGCTTAGTGAGGAAGGATAGAAAGACAATAGCATATTACTTTAACAGTAGCATCAAATCATGATGAAAATACTGTAGCAAAACATTGGCTCATTGAACTAGTGGCAATAAATTGACATGCAAAACAATAGCATTACTATCTCATGACACTACCAAGATCCCCTCCCTGCTCCACCACATGGTCTACCTGCACACACACACACACACAAACAAACACACACACACACACACATACACACACACACACACGCACACACACACACACATCAGCATGGGGTGCTACTAAAGATTTATTTAACTCCGACATGATAATTAGGCAATGATTAATTAGTGTTGCTTAAGTACTCCTAGTTGATTAATGACCAGCAGAAGTGGAAGGGCACTTGGAGGATTCTCACATGTGAGGCAGACGTTGCCGAAGCTCTTGAATGGCCTCGACTGGGGCCTCGGCTTCAAGGAAAATCACCTTGGCACTGTTGATCGTGTAGGGTTGGGTCACACATGCATCCAGAATCCAGTTAATTAGTATGATGTGTCATCAAGCCAAGTACTACTCTGCTACGTACTACAAGTGCACTTCTTCAAGTAAATTAATACTAGTAGCAACACAACAATACAATACCACCAGCAAGATGTTAGGATAACAAAGGACGGTACGAGCGTGTGATCCTTCTTCATTTACTTCTTCTTCTTCTTCGTCTTTGTTTCCACTTCTTGCTATGTTTCTCTTTCTCCTCACCAATTGGTGAAACCAAGTACATGATTGGCCTTCAATGTCAGATTTGGTTTTGTCAGTGAGGGAGTACAAGTCTACTAGTAAACAATAGCATTATTTTCTCATGACAGTTGCAAAATAGAGGTGAACACATGCATTAAATATCATTCTTACCTAAGGGAAGGTTAGGGTGCCAATATGAGGATGAAGATTGGAACACAGATCTCCATTCATGCAGTTCCACTGAAATCGACCAACGGTTCCGGTGTGACATTCCAGTTAAACTACACAAAAATCACTTCTTTTAAGAAGTGTTTTGACTAAAAGGTCGCAATAGCAACGAGGTGAAATGGATATCCCTATTTGCACAAAAAGCTACAAATGAAACAATCAGAGTCTCAAACAATCACTGGCAAAAATAATTGGTTAAACTTGTCATGACTTATAACAGTGGAATGGCTTCATTTTACCAGGGGCATTAGATTAAGAACATCTAAATAGCTGCTATAAGGGCATGTGACAGTGGGTGCACCAGTAGTCCAGCACCATGTACCTAAACCGGGGCATAAAGTGGTGATTCAGAGTTTGTTGCCCCTAGAATAAACATCCAAGCAACATATCTGGGTTGGTCCCATTTTGTTCACTTTAACCACCTATTCGTATGTGTGGATAGCAAATATAGTCCTGGTCATACTAGTGTGTACAACATTTCCCCTATATTTCCCTTTTCGACCAAGAGACCGGTTGGATGGCCAGTCTATACTACTTTCACCCCCTTTGTTTCCTGTTTGTACCAATTCATATGTACATACTACATATTCCCCCCCTTTCTTTCCTTTTTGAACCAAGCACAAGATTCAACTCCATGAAGTAGCTTTTCCTCTAACAATAGAAAAAAATTAGGTGGCGTTGTACCAGCCGATTGCTACTTGTGAGCTGCATTGGGATTTCCTCGAAGAGGAGAGGATGATGCAGTACGGTAGAGATAAGTATTTCCCTCAGTTAAGAACCATGGTTATCAATCCAATAGGAGAACCACGCAACACCTCATTAACATCACCTACACACAAAATAACAAATACTTGCACCCAATGCAAACAAGGGGTTGTTAATCCCTTTGTGGTTAATTGCAAGGATCAAATCTCGTAGTGATAGATAGATAAACAAAAAGAAAAAATAAAATAAAAGTAAATAAATTGCAGCAAGGTATTTTTGGATTTGAATATATGATTAAAATAGACTCGGGGGGCATAGTTTTCACTAGAGGCTTCTCTCTTGAACATAGCATACGGTGGGTAAACAAATTACTGTTGTGCAATTGATAGAAAAGTCCATAGTTATGAATATATCGAAGGCAATGATCATGTATATATGCATCACATCCGAGACAAGTAGACCGACTCCTGCCTGCATCTACTACTATTACTCCACACATCGACCGCTATCCAGCATGCATCTAGAGTATTAAGTTCATAAAGAACGGAGTAACGCCTTATGCAAGATGACATGATGTAGACAAAGTAAACCCAATTAATATGAATAAACCCCATCTTTTTATCCTTAATGGCAACAATACAAGTATGTGTCATGTCCCCTTCTATCACTAGGATTGAGCAACGCAAGATCGAACCCATCACAAAGCACCTCTCCCATTGCAAGATAAATCAATCTAGTTGGCCAAACCAAACGGATAGATCGTAGAGAAATACAAAGCTATAACAACCATGCATAAAAGAGTTCAGAGAAGACTCAAATAATATTCATGGATAATCTTATCATAAACTAAAAATTCATTGGATCCCAACAAACACACCACAAAAAAGGATTACATCGAATAGATCTCCAAGAACATCGAGGAGAACATTGTATTGAAGATCAAAGAGAGAGACGAAGCCATCTAGCAACTAGCTATGGACCCGTAGGTCTATGGTAAACTACTCACACATCATTGGAGGGGCAGCAAGGTTGATGTAGAGGCCCTCCATGATCGATTCCCACTCTGGCAGAGTACTAGAAAAGGTCTCCAGATGGGATCTCCGAAAAACAAAAACTTGCGGCGGCGGAAAAAGTATTTGGGGTGGCTCTCTGATGTACGGGGAATATTTGGAATTTTATAGAGCTGGAATTAGGTCAGGAGGTGCCAAGAGGGGCCCACAAGCCTGGGGGCACTTCAGGTCTTCTCCTGCTTCTAGGGTCCCTTTTGGTCCAGAAAAAATCATCAAAAAGTTTCGTAACATTTGGACTCTGTTTGGTACTGATTTTCTGAAAAGCAAAAAAACAACTGGCACTGGGCACTAGGTTAATAGGTTAGTCCCAAAAAATGATAAATAATTGCATAATAAACATCCAAGATTGATATTACAATAGCATGGAACTATCAAAAATTATAGATTTGTTGGAGACGTATCAAGCATCCCCAAGCTTAATTCCTGCTCGTCCTCGAGTAGGTAAATGACAAAAACAGAATTTTTGATGTGGAATGCTACCTATCATATTCATCATGTAATCTCTTTTGTGGCATGAATATTAAGATCCAAATGATTCAAAGGAATAGTCTATAATTTGATATAAAAACATCAATACTACCAACAAACAATCATGCCTTTCGAAATATCAATGCTAAAGAACATTATCCCTACAAAATCATATAGCCTTGTCATGCTCCATGTTCTTAACACAAAGTATTTATCATGCACAACCCCGATGACAAGCCGATCAATTGGTTCATACCTTTTAATGCGCTTCAGCTTTTTCAACCCCCACGCAATACATGAGCGCAAGCCATGGATATAGCACTATGGGTGGAATAGAGTATGGTGATAGAGTTAATATGGAGAAGACAAAAAAGGAGAAAGTCTCACAGTGACGAGGCTAATCAACATGCTATGGAGATGCCCATCAATTGATGTCAGTGCAAGGAGTAGGGAGTGCCATGCAATGGATGCACTAAGAGCTATAAATGTATGAAAGCTCAAAAATAAAACTAAGTGGGTGTGCATCCAACTTGTTTGCTCATGAAGACCTCGGGCATTTGAGGAAGCCCATCATTGGAATATACAAGCCAAGTTCTATAATGAAAAATTCCCACTAGTTATATGAAAATGAAAGCATAGGAGACTCTCTATATTAAAAACATGGTGCTACTTTGAAGCACAAGTGTGGAAAGGATAGTAACATTGCCCCTTCTCTCTTTTTCTCTCATTTTTTTCTTCTTTTCTTTTTTTTTCTTTTTTTGTTGGGCTCTTTTTGGCCTTTTTTTTTAATTTTGTCCGGTTCCTCATCCCGACTTGTGGGGGAATCATAGTCTCCATCACCCTTTCCTCGCTTGGGATAATGCTCTAATAATGAATAATGAAGATCATCACACTTCTATTTACTTACAACTCAAAATTACAACTCGATACTAGAAGAAAATATGACTCTATATGAATAACTCAAAATAACACTTCTAAAAAAAATGACTCTATATGAATGCCTCTGGCGGTGTACCAGGATGTGTAATGATTTAGCATAACATGTATAAAAATGATGAATGATGGCTGAGCCACAAATAATATGTCAGCTATATGATCATGCAAAGCAATATGACAATGATGATGTGTGTCATAAAAACAGAACAGTGGAGGTTTCATGGCAATATATTTCTCAGAATGGCTATGAAAATGCCATAATAGGTAGGTATGGTGGCTGTTTTGAGGAAGATATAAGGAGGCTTATGTGTGATTGAGCGTATCATATCACGGGGTTTGGATGCATCAGCGAAGTTTGCACCACATCTCGAGGTGAGAAAGGGCAATGCACGGTACTGAAGAGGCTAGCAAATTGCGGAAAGGTGAGAGTGTGTATAATCTATGGACTCACATTAGTCACAAAGAACTCACATACTTATTATGAAAGTTTATTATCCCTCGAAGCAAAGTACTACTATGCATGCCCCTAGGGGGATGGATTGGTAGGAAAAGACCATTGCTCGTCCCTGACCGCCACTCATAAGGAAGAAAATCAATAATAAATCATGCTACAACTTCATAGCATAACGAGAGACTATATGTGCATGCTTCAGGAATCACAAACCTTAACACCAATATTTTTACTAAACCACAATAATTCACTAGTACCTCCCACATATTACCATCTTTATATCGCAAACCTATTTCAAGGAATCAAGCTTATCATATTCAATGATCTACATGAAAGTTTTTATTATATCCCTCTTGAATACTTATCATATTATGACCAAATTCATAACCCGTGCTAATTGCCATTACTATTTATCAAACTCTCAGAATGATATAAGTGAAGCATGAGAGTGCAACTATTTCTTTAAAATATAACCACCGACATGCTCTAAAAGATATAAGTGAAGTACTAGAGCAACTGCCTAGCTCAAAAGATATAAGTGAAGCACATAGAGTATTCTAACAAATCACGAATAATGTGTGTCCCTCTCAAAAAGGTGTGTCCATAAAATTTGATCGTGGCAAAACAAAAAGCAAACAAAGCAAAGACTCATATAATACACAACGCTCCAAGCAAAACTCATATCATTTGATGAATAAAAATATAGTTCCAAGTAATTTACCATTGGCTGGTAGAAGAAAGAGGGGATGCTTTCCGGGGCATCCCCAAGCTTAGAGTCTTGGGTGCCCTTGAATATTACATTCGGGTTCCTCGGGCATCCCCAAGCTTAGGGTCTTGCCACTCCTTATTCCTTCATCCATCATGATCTCACTCAAAACTTGAAAACTTCAGCACACAAAACTTAACAGAAAACTCATGAGATCCGTTAGTATAACAAGCAAATCACCACTTTAGGTACTATTGTAAACCCATTCATATTTTATTATTGCATAATACCTACTATATTATAACTTCACCATGGCTTATACCCCCCGATACAATCCATAGATTCATCCAAACAAGCAAACAATGCAACGAAAATAGAATCTGTCAAAAATAGAATAGTCTGTAATGATTCGAACAATGACCATACTTCGGTAGCTCCAAAAACTCTGAAAAATTAGGACAACATGGGCAATTTGTATATCAATCATGTGTAAGAAGTACCAAATTTATCACATTCTAGTGAATCTCAACAATTTTGCTACTGGGTGCAAAAGTTTCTGTTTTCTCACAGAATCAAAACAACTATCATCCAAATCATCCCAAAGGCTTTACTTGGCACCGACACTAATTTAAATACAAAAGCACAACCATAATAGTAGCATAATTGTGTGCACACCAAAAAATAGGAAATAAACAAGAAAAATAAAGCTAGCCATTGGGCTGCCTCCCAACAAGCGCTATTGTTTTACGCCCCTAGCTAGGCGTAATGCATAGTTCAAGTGTTGTCATCTTTCAAATTAATTCCATAGGTGGCCCTCATAATAGATTCATATGGTGGCTTAATTTTCTCTCTAGGGAAGTGTTCATACCCTTATTTAATGGAAATTGAAATCTTATATTGCCATATTTCTAATCAATAATAGCACCAATGGTTCGTACGAAAGGCCTACCAAGTATTACGAGACAAGATGGATGGCAATCAATATCTAGTACAATGAAATCTGTCGGCGTTCTAGGAACCAGGGTACCCAGACTTGCCTGCCTGCGGCCCATGACGTGGCTCCATCTGCAGCCTGGTATGGCCCATCTACGAGACTATCAAGACAAGACCCTCGCGAGGGGCCAAGCCTCGCGAGGCAGATGACGCCAAGACCTCCTGAGGGAGCAGCCTCCCCAGGCTGCCTCTTGAGGAGCGGAGATTCCTATGCAGGTGCCCAATCTCATGAGGTTGCGGTGACACAAGCCATGATGACCAAGGCCAGGCGGGTGCCAGCAGGCGCAGAGAAGACAGTTTCCCCTTTGGTGCTAAGGAGGCAAGTGCAGGCTTGGGTTCCCGAGGAATCAAGCAAAGGTTTCCATTCCAGTGCAACAAGACCAGGACCGCCAGGACGACAGGATGGATGTCATCGCCGAGCCCACCACGGCGTCACGACCAGAAGCTTTGTAGGCAAAGACCACCTTTCGTCAGGATAAGATGTACTACTTGTCCCCTTTCAAATTGGCCAATGTGGGATCCCTTCCCGCCTATGTTTTGGGGGAAGAGGACCAAGGCCATTATATATATAGGTTAGCCACCACCATAGACGAGGTCGACTCATTCTCCCCAGAGCAGACCTCGCTAGGTTGTTCATCCCTTGTACTTGTTCATCCTCAGCCCCTCGTGAGGAAAATCCACCACAAAGCAGGAGTTGGGTCTTACACCGCAAGGTGGCCCGAACCTGGGTAAACTGTCGTGTTCATCTTCTCCCTTGTTCCTTGAGCTAGGCGGTAGGGCGACGAGTTGGTTGGCTAGATAGGTTGAGTTCTTCGCACACACCCCAGAGTTCGAACCTTTCTTTGGTCTGCAGAGCCCTGAATCCGACATTTGGCGCGCCAGGTAGGGGCATGTCCAAACTCAGCCTCTTCGTCAATCACGTTCCATCCTCGCTCCGTCGCACCCATGGCGGAGGCTCCCTGGGCTTGCGCTAAGCGTTGGGCCACTCGGACCACCCGAGTGGCACCCCTCGATCGCGGAGCTCAACATCACCCCATGCTTCTCGGGGTTAACAAAGCTGCCGGTGTCACCGGCCATCGGCGACGGGGCCCGCCGCCTTCCCCTCCCGCGTTGTGCCGCAACTGTGCCGCCGCACGGTCCTCTGACCATGCCGCGCCATCCTTGCACGCTCGTCGGGGGCTGGCAAACATGTTGGCAGCGCTCCTCGTGGCACGGGAGTTGCTGACATGCCGGCTAGCAAAAGGCAGTAATGATGCCTTGCTTGACCGGGTCGCCGAGCTGCTCGATGCCGCCTGTGAGGGCGCAGAGCCCTTTCGTATCCTGCCGACATCACGGACGCCGCCGGGGGCTCGCGCCCGTTCCCACTGCATCTGCTCACCCTTCCAGAGGGGATCCGGAGGATCTCACGGTGGTGACCCGACATGCGACGCCGCCCGCTCGACTCAAGATGCGTTCCCCCGGAGCATGACCGGTGTAGGCGACCCCTCCAGGGGCCACACCGAAGGACCGCCCCTTATTCGGCACGACCGGACCCCAGAGATGGCGGGTAGCAGAGCGGAGAGGCTGGGGGCCGGCTCCAGGATGGTGGCCCCTGGTGCCTCTGTGCCGCCGCCGATGGGTTCGTTATACGAACAAAGGGGAGGCCTGCGCACGTTCCCCTCGGCGGCCTGGACGTCGGGACCGCCGAGGCCACACGGGATTGGGGCTCTTTACGGGTTAGCCCAACACCCCGACGGCACCTTCGACAACAACGGCCACCGGTTACAACCAATGTCTTTGGAACATATCGCGCTAACCTTGGATCGCAGGTAAACGGTGCCACGACGGCGCACCTCCGGGCGCTAGCCCCGCCCCGTGCTGGCAGGGCGCGCTAGGAGGTCGTGCGAGGACACACCCGCGTGCAGCAGAGGGGCCCGGTGCAAGGGCTCCCCCCGCGCCACGAGGAGTGTGGTGCCGCCGCCGCGGTGGTGCGTGCTGTCCGGAAGTGGATCCTCCCTCGGGGAAGGCGCTGGCGAGCCCTCCCCCGGCCGAGGGCCCGCGGACACCTCACCACTGCCCGCGTAGCCCCTTGCCCCTTGGTCCTGTCCTGGTTTTCGGACGCCCCAATGGTGGCCGGGGTATGCGCGGGGTGGAGTCCTCGCCCAAGGGGCAAGAAGCACCCCTCAAGTCTCCGCTCGTGACACTCTCATGTAATAATGAGAGGGGTTGTACACGCCCCGGAGTCTCCTGAGCGCTGCCCCTGAGCCTCACGGGGGCTCCCACCCACGTCCCAGTGGAAGCCCCATGCTCCGCACTGGCGGACAACACTGCCCCCCAATGGCTATGCCCACACCCAGTGGTGGCTCCATGCTCCCCGCTGGCGGGAAGACTAGAAGACTAGCATAGGTGTCTGACGCGGCTTTTTTCCTTGCCTTCTCTTGTAGCCGAATCTGCTGTTTCTTGGAATGAACTTGCATCTTTTGTGTTGTTATTGAAAAAAGTGGGGGTGTGTTCCTGGATTTTTATTCTCCTAGCTGCTTTCCCTTCACTTGGTTTCCGTTTTTGCGAAAGATGGCGGACGTCCGTGGTTCGCTCCACTGCACCACGTGAGCGGGGGCTGGGCATGGTGCGCACACCGGCGCTAAAAACGCCCTGAGGGCCTAGGCCACAGCAGCCGTGGCCTTGCCCGCGCGCACACCTCTCTGGATCCTCACGAGGCGCTCTCAAGTGAGCTGGCGGGCGCGCATCCCCTGACCCCTCTTGGGCCTTGAACCAGGCACCGCGATCAGGCACAGCAACAATGCTCACCCCTACTCTGGGGTTCGGAGTGCAAGAAAAGTAAAAGAAGGACGACAACAGGGAGTGCAAATACCACTTAATACATCGCAGGAAAATTTCTTCCAAAAAATGCTTTCGCATCCCCGTGGGGTCGCATTCAAAGTTCTGATAGGAAGGCAGGGAAACACGAACTTAGCGAGGAGCGTCATCATCATCATCTTCACTACCACCATCATCTTCAGCAGCTCCACCCTCTTCGGCCGCGGGCGCAACCATGTCATCAGCAGGGGCGAGTTCCGCGATCAGGTCGTCCACGGGATCGTTCACCCAGTTCGCTAGGACGCCTTGGATTGCCCTAGGCACGGGGGCTTTCATAGCATCGAAGTCAAAGTCGGGGTTGGAGCGAAGAAGGTGGCTAAAGACACGCGAGAACGCACGCCCAAGAAGGTCGCGTCTCTTCTCCACGATGAGCTGGCGCGCCCTCACGGCCCCGCCCTTGAGGCGAGTCACGACCTCGGTGAAGAAGCTGAGGTAGCCGGTGTTGTCGGCTTCGCGTGGGCGGGAGACGTTCTCATCGCAGATGTCGCTCAGGGCCCGGTTGGCCCTGAGCCCGAGGGCCTCGAACATCAAGGAACACTCATGCTGCAGCGTTTGGTGGCAGCTCGCCTCGTCCGAGGCTTTCTCCACGAGGGCCGTAACACCTTCAACCTACTGATGAAGGGAAGACAGCTCGGCCTCAGCGGTAGCCCGAGCTGCCTCAGCGGCCTTCCCACGCCGCTCCGTCGCAGCTAGCTTCTCCTCGAGGGCATCGGCCTCGCCCTGCAGCTCCACGTGCCGCTTCTTGAAGCGAGCCTCCTGGAGCTCTAGTTTCTGGCGATTTTCCTCGACGAAGGTCTCGCAGATCCCCGCCACCTTCTGTTCGACCTCTCGCTGGATCCTCGCCTCCCGAGAGGCAAGGGCATCCTCGGCTGTGGCCACTTGGTGCTCCATCACCTCCAGTTGCTGGCGCTCCATGCTTAGCTCCACCGCCTCTAGCGCCAGCGTGTCGTCGGGCGTACAGGGCCTCGCCTCGCTCGTGGGCAGCCCCGTCGTCGGAGCGGCGAGCGCGGCCATGCGCGCTCGGACTCGCTGCTCGTGGAGGGTGTTGGAGGCTTGGAGCTCCCTCTCGCGCGCCTCCGCCGCGTCACACCGGTGGTCTGCGGCTCGGGCCTCCTCCAAGGCACGATCGCGAGCCTCCCGCGATGCCGCAAGGGACTCCTCTGCATCCGCGCGGGTGTGCTCATGCTGTAAGCGACCAAGGTTGATGGCGACTTTCAGTTGGCGCCACTCGCGCGCCAGGCGAAGGCCCTCCACCTCGAGGTGCGCGTCGACATCGGCAAGCTTCGTCCCAAGATGGCCCAGCGTGCTCGTCGCTTCCCGGAGAAGCTCATGACGGACGGCACTGTGCCCACGTGCGAGCTCCAACGCCCAGCCGATACCTTCCTCCACGCCCCGGTTGGCTTGAGGAGCACGTGATGACTCACCCATCTTCGGCGTGGGACTGGGGGCTGGAGCTCCTTTGACTACTCCCCGGGCCTGGGACGGGGCACGGCGTGGGCCAGCCCCGCTGCTTGAAGATGGAGCCATCGCACGGGTCGCTCAGCCGCCAGCAAGAACCAACGGAGGAGCCCTCGGCACAGCCTTCGTGCCCCAGAGGTCGCTCCGGAAGAAGGACGCTGGGAGTGCAGGCCTGCAGCCCCCCAGGGGCGGCCTCGGCTCGGGTGCAGACGCCACCTCGCTCG
This sequence comes from Thinopyrum elongatum, assembly GCA_011799875.1. Classification (NCBI taxonomy): domain Eukaryota; kingdom Viridiplantae; phylum Streptophyta; class Magnoliopsida; order Poales; family Poaceae; genus Thinopyrum; species Thinopyrum elongatum. The sequence goes on from CM022303.1 coordinate 350,510,703, forward strand.
CCACCGCCCATCTCGAGAGGCCTAGGGTTGCAACCGGACCGGAGGCCTCTGGAGGTCGCGCTCGGGACGGGCTCGCCCCCGCAACGAAAGGGATCCTGAGGGGTAGAAGTCAGAAGAGGATGCAATATGCGAGAATCAAGGAGGGCAAGGTACTTACTCATCCACGGCTATCCACTTCCTCTTTTTCAGGGTCTATGGGACGAGGTCGCAGCGGCTCCCGAGCCCCTTCCGCTTGCGGGATACCCCAAGATCTGGAAGGGATGCGCTGCAGGCCGGCGCGTAGCCCTCCACGACGGGGGTGGCAGCTGCGTCCGTGGGCGGGGCCCCTTCCCAGCCGCCTATGGAGCTGGAGGCGGCCACCTCAGGAGCATATGGTGGCTGCTCCCCAGCGGCCACCTCAGGAGCATATGGTGGCTGCTCCCCAGCAGCCACCCCAGGAGCACGTGGTAGCGCTTGCTCCCCCGCGACCACCTCAGGAGCGCGCATAGTAGGGCCTTCAAGCACGGGAGTCACCAAGAGAGGGTTGTCGCGAGGCCCCTCATGGCCCACGGGGAGCAGCCCCCACTCGTCGAAGCGTGGCATCTTCTCGGCGAAAGCCCTCCCGTTCAGGCAATTGTACAAAGGGCGTCCCTCGGTAGGAAGCACGGCGGGCGCCTCACCAGTCAGGAGCTGAAGCACTATGCGCAAAATGTTGGAGGGGAGCGAAGGCACCTGGAGCCTCATGGGGTCGTCGGGACCGGTGAAGGCTCACATTGGGGAAGTATGGCGCTGGAGCGGAGCGATGCGTCGTCGGACGAACTCCCTCACCACCATCGCCGTCGTCACCCCTGCCTCCTTCAGCTTGGCCAGCCTGGACAAGATGCGCGTGAGCCGCGGGTCAACGAGCTCCGTGTTCCCCCAGCCGGAGCTCGGCTCCGCCGACACCGACGGGATGAGGAGCAGGGGGTTGCGCGCGGTGGCATCCACATACACGCACTGCTTCCGGAACCCCCTCGTATCCGGGCGGAGTGTGAAGTCGATGCCGGAGCCTGCAGTCGTCGCCACCGCCTGAAGCGACACGCACCCCGAGTGTTGCTCGCTGTCGACCAAGTGGAGCGAGAAGAAATGGCGGAGCAAGGCTGAAAGGATCGAGAAGAGGGGTCTAGAGGGGGGGGGGTGATTAGACCCTCAACAAGCAAAAGTAGAAATTTTTAAGTTCTTCAAGTTGAGGGGAGTTTTAGCACAAGTTTAAGCATTCACAATACATTTCAAGCAAGCATGACAAGAGTATGAGCAGCGGAAAGAGTAAAGCATGCAATTTGCAAGAAAGTAAAGGGATGGGATTGGAGTGTGCAAACGCAATGAAGACACGGAGATTTTTGGCGTGGTTCTGATAGGTGGTGCTATCGTACATCCACGTTGACGGAGACTTCAACCCACGAAGGGTAACGGTTGCATGAGTCCATGGAGGGCTCCACCCACGAAGGGTCCACGAAGAAGCAACCTTGTCTATCCCACCATGGCCATCGCCCACGAAGGACTTGCCTCACTCGGGTAGATCTTCATGAAGTAGGCGATCTCCTTGCCCTTACAAACTCCTTGGTTCAACTCCACAATCTTGTCAGAGGCTCCCAAGTGACACCTAACCAATCTAGGGGACACCACTCTCCAAAAGGTAATAGATGGTGTGTTGATGATGAACTCCTTGCTCTTGTGCTTCAAATGATAGTCTCCCCAACACTCAACTCTCTCTCACAGATTTGGATATGGTGGAATGATGATTTGAGTGGAAAGCAACTTGGGGAAGGCTAGAGATCAAGATTCTTGAGGTTGGATTGGAATGTCTTGGTCTCAACACATGAGTTGGTGGTTCTCTCTCAGAAAATGAGTAGTGGAAGTGTAGGCACATTCTGATGGCTCTCTCTCGAATAGAGAAGGGGGTGGAGGGGTATATATAGCCTCCACACAAAATCCAACCGTTACACACATTTGACTCAACTCGGTCATACCGAATAGAAGAACTCGGTGAGACCGGTTCAATTCAAAATGTGAATGTTAGGAATCTCGGTGGGACCGATATGATCAACTCGGTGGGACCGATGTGCTAGGGTTAGGGCAAAACCTCATCTCGGTGTGACCGATTGCATGAACTCGGTGAGACCGATTTCAGCAATGAGCAAACAGAGAGTTGGTCAGGCAAACTTGGTGGGACTGATCGCTCCTTTCGGTAAGATCGAAATGTTACGAAGGGAAACAGAGAGTTTGCAATCCCATCTCGGTGAGACCGAAATCCCTATCGGTGGGACCGAACTGATTAGGGTTTCTGGCAGTGGCTATGTCAAAGGAACTCGGTGGCGCCAGATAGATCAAATCGGTGGGGCCGAGTTTGACTTTAGGTTTAGGACAAATTTGGAATTGAGAAAGTGGTTGAGGGCTTTGGAGCATATCACTAAGCACTTTGAGCAAGTAGACCATTAAGCAACACCTCATCCCCTTTTAATAGTATTGGCTTTTCCTATGGACTCAATGTGATCTTGGATCACTAAAATAGAAATGTAGAGTCTTGAGTTTGTGCCAATCTTTGTCCTTAGCATTTTGAAGGGGTTCCACATCCTCTTGTCCATGCCACGCCATTGTTGAACTTTCTGAAATATACTAGATGAAAATATTAGTCCAACAAGAGATATGTTGACATTAATTACCAAAATCACCCAGGGAGCACTTGTGCTTTCACAAGGAGCACTTGTGCTTTCAAGCTCCCCCTTTTTGGTAATTTATGACAACATACATCAAAGCTTTAGATAAGGATATGAAAGGTAACAAGTAAAGCTTTGGAAGGACATGTAACGTGCATAGGCTCCCCCTACATGTATGCATTCATGCAAAGATAGAATATGAGAGCATGTGAATGCATAAGCATGCCAGAGCAAGCAATGAGTTACATGTATCTTGGCTATGTGCATCAGAGCAAATGATGTAGATACAGGAAATGTACCTTCATGTTCATGAGTCCTTCTTGCAAACAATATGTACATCAGCAAGAGATCATCATGCACATGAGTGTGATGCATATACTTACCTTTTGATCTTGAGTTGGCTTTGGAAGAGATGACTCTGAGAAAACAGGGTTAGATAACACAGAAACACCACTAAACAAAGCAAGTTCAAAAAACCACAAGAGTACCAAGACTGGGATGACATGTAGTGAGTGAGTACTTAGTACTCTATATACATGTCGCCAAAGATTAAAGATATGCAATGAATTCCAAAGATTTTCTTCCCTTAGATATGAACTCTTTCTCCCCCTGAATCTGATACTGGATAATGGGAGAAGGTAGGGTAAGAGAAAATCAGAGCAACCGAAATCAGAGCAAAACAAACATACATTAACATGTCTTTCCCCTCTTAAAGACATGTGACTTCTCTCCTCTATTGTTAATAAGCATCCCATGTGATAAGCTTTGATGTGCTCTCTCTCCCCCTTTGACATCAATTTCCAAGAAGGGCTCTTCTGGAGCATGAGTCAAATAGGTTTGGTCCATGAGTCACAGTACAAAGCAGCATGTAGTTTAAGATGCTAGAGGATAAGAATCATCGAGTGGAGCTGGAGAAGAATTGATATTTGTAATGACAAAAAGTTTTCTCAGTAGTGAAGTCGGTAACGCCAATTCATTTTCATCGGTGACACCGAGTTGGCAGTGTCATAGATGATGCAAATCGGTTAGACCGGGTTAGTCCTCGTCGGTTGTACCGATGAACTGTCTATAATGTATTATTGCAGTCCGGTCTAGCCGATTGGCATGAATCGGTGAGGCCGAGTTCAATACTTAGGAAACAATTTGTCACCTCAGCTCACTTGGTAAATAAGATCTCACAAAGATTTGCAAGGAATTAACTAAAAGATTTGCAATGAATTAGATGCAGAAAATGCAGAGAATAACAAAAAAAGAGAAATCTAGATGAAGTTTTTTTTTGAAAAGGGGAACAAGCAAGAAACATATGCAAGAACACTAAGAAACAATGGAGAACTTCATCTAGAATGGGTCGGCGACAAAGTCACCTATGTTAGAGTATATTGACTGAGGAGTCAAGTGATAACACTTGATCGTAGGTCATACTCATCGTTTAAGCTCAAAATGGGGTTACCATTTTTCGTTTATGCATTTTGATGTATTCACATCTTGTTGAGATGCTTTCACCCATGACTTGGGGTAAAGCTTCTCTAAGATGGAATAACATACCTTGGGTGGTGGTGTTGATCTTGATCATGTAGTCGAACTTGTGTTGGATGCTCAAGGTTGATGTAGTTCATCAAGAGTTGGGAGCACCTCTTATAGTTTGAGTTCATCTTCCTACATGGGCTAGACTTGCAAGGAAGAGCACTTGTGTATCCAAAATGACAATCATGAAACTTGATACCAAATGAAATTTGATATATAGAAATTGTCAAAGGATATGTTGTGTGGATTCAAGCTTCCTTGTCTTCATCCACCATATTGTAGAGACTTGGTGATGTAGAGATTGTTCTAGATGTGAGTGATTTGCAATCTCATAGATTTGAGCACATCCAAGTACCTACAAGGGTTAGATAGCATGCAAGGGTACAGGTATAGATCCAAGACATATGATCATCATTATAAAAGAAATATCAAGGATTTGTCAAAAAGGCTCATGCCTTGCATGTATCCACATGGAGTTTCTACTCCAAGTTTGAGGCATCAATGATGTTCAATTCACCTCTCAAACGGCAAAATACTTGCTCATCAAGCAGTTTGGTGAATATATCCGCCAATTGCTTATCGGTACAAACATGCTTAAGATCGATGTCTCCTTTTGCAACATGATCTCGAATGAAATGATGATGAACTTCAATATGCTTAGTTCGAGAATGTTGCACGGGATTGTGAGAAATCTTAATTGCACTTTCATTATCACAAAGCAATGGAACATGTTTCACATATATCCCATAATCTTTAAGAGTTTGGGTCATCCAAAGTAATTGAGCACAACATGAACCAGTGGCAATGTATTCCGCTTCGGCGGTGGATAAGGATACCGAGTTTTGTTTCTTGGAGGACCAAGACACAAGAGATCTACCAAGAAATTGACACGTACCCGAAGTGGACTTTCTATCAACCTTGTCACCGGCATAGTCCGTATCGGAGTAGCCAACAAGATCAAAAGAAGACCTCTTAGGATACGAAATGCCAAAGTTTGGTGTATGAATTAAGTATCTCACTATCCTTTTCACAGCCTTAAGATGACATTCTTTTGGGGCCGCTTGATATCGTGCACACATGCACACACTGAGCATAATATCGGGACGGGAGGCACAAAGATATAACAATGAACCAATCATAGAGCGATAAACCTTTTGGTCAACCGGTTTGCCATCCTTTTTCAAGTCAAGATGTCCACTAGTAGGCATGGGTGTTTTCATACCTTTGCTCTCTTGCATGTTGAACTTCTTGAATAAGTCCTTGGTATACTTTGTTTGGGAAACAAAGGTACCCTCCTTAGTTTGCTTGATTTGCAAACCAAGAAAGAATTTGAGTTCACTCATCATAGACATCTCAAACTTCTCCGACATTAGCCTTCCAAACTTTTCACTAAAATGAGGGTTAGTTGAACCAAATATGATATCATCCACATAAATTTGGCATACAAATAATTCTCCATTAACCCTTTTAGTAAAAAGTGTAGAATCAATCTTTCCAATCTCAAAGCCTTTTTCAATAAGAAACTTAGTCAAGCATTTATACCATGCTCCAGGAGCTTATTTAAGACCATAAATAGCTTTGTGAAGTTTGTAAACATGATTAGGTTTCTTAGGATTAACAAAGCCAGGAGGTTGTTTAACATAGACTTCCTCCTCAATTTCTCCATTTAGAAAGGCACTTTTGATGTCCATTTGATATAATGTAATATCATGATGATTGGCATAAGCAAGTAAGATGCGTATGGACTCAAGTCTAGCAACGGGGGCATATGTCTCACCATAGTCCATACCTTCGACTTGAGTGTAACCTTGGGCGACGAGACGGGCCTTGTTGCGTACAACTTGTCTATCTTCATCTTGCTTATTCCGAAACACCCATTTGGTTCCAATGACATTGTGCGTTTCATCGGGCTTTTCAACAAGCGTCCATACTTGATTCCTCTCGAAATTGTGTAGCTCTTCATGCATAGCGTTCACCCAATCCGGATCATCAAGAGCTTCTTCAACCTTCATAGGTTCAATGTTAGAAATGAATGAATAATGTTCACAAAAGTTAGCTAAGCGAGACTTAGATCGAGTAATTCTCCCGGTTTGAATATCATCGAAGATTTGTTCAATGGGATGATCTCTTGAAACTCTTGCTCTAACTCGTGAGAGCTTTTGTTTGGGTCGGGGTGGAACATCCTCTTCATCATCTTGTTCTTCCTCTTGTCCTTCTTCATTGTTGTTGGCATTGATGTTCTCTTGTGGAGGTGGAGAAGGAGGTCGATGAGGTTCATCTTGATGTACTTCCTCGTTTCCTTCATCTTGACGTGTTCCACTTGTGGATGCCTCCAAGTCAACTTGTGGTTCACCTTGGTGTGAAGTTGAGGCTTCCACTTGAACGGACGAGGTACTCTCCTTCACCTCCGTTGGGCGAATCTTGCCAAAAGACAAGTATTGAATTGCTTTCGAAGGGTCTTTGTCTCCTACATCAATTGGCAATTGCTCTACTTGCGAGCCGTTAGATTTATCAAACTTCACATCCACCGTCTCTTTAACCTTTCGGGTGAAATTATTGTAGACACGGTAAGTGTGAGAGTTTGAGCCATAACCGAGTAGGAAACCTTCATGAGATTTAGGAGCAAATTTCGAATGACGATGCTTATCAAGAATGTAGCACTTTGAGCCAAATACTCAAAATTATCCAACTTGGGGTTTGTTACCAGTGAGAAGCTCATATGCCGTCTTGCCGAGTAGCTTGTGAAGATATAGTCGGTTTGCTGCATGACAAGCTGTCTCAACCGCTTCTGCCCAAAAGTGTTTTGGCGTCTTGTATTCATCAAGCATCGTTCTCGCCATCTCAATGAGTGTCCGGTTCTTCCTCTCAACAACTCCATTTTGTTGAGGTGTGTACGTAGCCGAGAAATCATGTGAAATCCCTTCTTCGTCAAGAAAGGTATCCACATTTGCGTTCTTGAACTCCGTTCTGTTGTCGCTGCGAACCTTCTTGATCTTTACTTCAAATTGATTTTGGGCCTTCCTAGCGAAGTTCTTGAAGATCTTTTGGACCTGTGATTTATCATCAAGAAAGAACACCCACGTAAATCTTGAAAAATCGTCAATAATGACCAAACCAAATGAGTTACCACCGAGACTCTTGTAGGCATTGGGACCAAAAAGATCCATATGAAGTAGCTCAAGCGGTCTTCTCATGGTCGTAATGTTTTTCACGGGATGACTTCCTCCAACTTGTTTTCCTGCTTGACAAGCACTGCAAAGTCTATCCTTGTCAAATACAACATCTTTAACACCAAGGATATGATCACCTTTAATAAGCTTATCAAGATTTCGCATGCCCACATGACCTAACCTTCTATGCCACAACCAACCTTTAGAAGATTTAGCAATTAAGCAAGTTCTAGGTCAAGCTCTTTTAGTGAAGTCAACAATGTATAGATCACCTCTACATATACCGGTAAAGACCATATTATGATTATCTGTTCGAAACACTTGGCAGTCTACTTCAGTGAATAGAACATTGAGACCGAAATCGGCTAGTCTAGATACGGAAAGTAGATTGTAGCCAAGAGATTCAACAAGCATAACATTTTGGATGGAGCTGTCATGTGAGATGGCCACCTTACCAAGGCCAACCACCTTACCCTTTGAGTTATCACCAAAAGTGACATACTTTCGAGGGCCGTCGTTTTCAGCAAGCTCACGAAACATATCCTTGTCTCCGGTCATGTGATCGGTACATCCACTATCAAGAACCCATTCCTTTCCTCCAGCCATGTAACCACGAAGGTTTACCATAAGACCAAAGTGTCTCATAGACTCATCAAGATCATAGTCACCATCATCATCCTCGTCATAATATCCATGTTCAACATCATCATCATATGAATGATCATTACCTAGAGAAGGTAACTCATTAGATTTATGACCATGACAATGTTCATATTTATGAATCCTAATAACTTGAGAGATGATGTACTAATGATTCCAACATCTCCTTTGGCTTGCATGAGGTCACGAAGCTCAAATCGACAATCACCAAACTTAGGATCGCTAGAATTCATCTTACTTAAAGAAATGGACTTTTGAAGAATCTCATCTAGATTTTTTAAGGAATAGTTTGGAAAGTGTTTATCGAGGTATCTCCATATAGTGTAAGCACATTCAAGTGTAGGCAAGCACACAATCAAGTTTCTAGGCAATCCTCTAACGATAAGATTAACAGTTCTAAGATTGCGGATCATGTCAAGAAACTCATCGGGGGTAGGATGCAAAGGATCAATAGGAGGCGCACAAGGGGTAGTAATGTACTTGTTCAAGTGATATTCATTGAAAATCTCAAGCATCTCATTTTTCCAAGCATGATAGAACTCTCCATCAAGTATAGGTACTCTATGTCTAATACTCCCAATCGTAGACACGTCCATCTTCCTCCAATGGTGATTAAAGCAAAGCAATTGAGACCAATGCTCTGATACCAGTTGAAAGGATTGAGAAGTGGGGTTTAGAGGGGGGGGGGGTGATTAGACCCTCAACAAGCAAAAGTAGCAGTTTTTAAGTTCTTCAAGTTGAGGTGGAGTTTTAGCACAAGTTTAAGCATTCACAATACATTTCAAGCAAGCATGACAAGAGTATGAGCAGCAGAAAGATTAAAGCATGCAATTTGCAAGAAAGTAAAGGGATGGGATTGGAGTGTGCAAACGCAATGAAGACACGGAGATTTTTGGCGTGGTTCCGATAGGTGGTGCTATCGTACATCCACGTTGATGGAGACTTCAACCCACGAAGGGTAACGGTTGTGCTAGTCCACGGAGGGCTCCACCCACGAAGGGTCCACTAAGAAGCAACCTTGTCTGTCCCACCATGGCCATCGCCCACGAAGGACTTGCCTCACTCGGGTAGATCTTCACGAAGTAGGCGATCTCCTTGCCCTTACAAACTCCTTGGTTCAACTCCACAATCTTGTCGGAGGCTCCCAAGTGACACCTAACCAATCTAGGAGACACCACTCTCCAAACTGTAATAGATGGTGTGTTGATGATGAACTCCTTGCTCTTGTGCTTCAAATGATAGTCTCCCCAACACTCAACTCTCTCTCACAGATTTGGATATGGTGGAAAGATGATTTGAGTGGAAAGCAACTTGGGGAAGGCTAGAGATCAAGATTCTTGTGGTTGGATTGGAATGTCTTGGTCTCAACACATGAGTTGGTGGTTCTCTCTCAAAAAATGAGTAGTGGAAGTGTAGGCACGTTCTGATGGCTCTCTCTTGAATAGAGATGGTGGTGGAGGGGTATATATAGCCTCCACACAAAATCCAACCGTTACACACATTTGACTCAACTCGGTCAGACCGAATAGAAGAACTCGGTGAGACCGATTCAATTCAAAATGTCAACGTTAGGAATCTCGGTGGGACCGATATTATCAACTCAGTGGGACCGATGTGCTAGGGTTAGGGTAAAACCTCATCTCGGTGTGACCGATTGCATGAACTCGGTGAGACCGATTTCAGCAATGAGCAAATAGAGAGTTGGTCAGGCAAACTCGGTGGGACCGATCGCTCCTTTCGGTAAGACCGAAATGTTACGAAGGGAAACAAAGAGTTTGCAATCCCATCTCGGTGAGACCGAAATCCCTATCGGTGAGACCGAACTGATTAGGGTTTCTGGCAGTGGCTATGTCAAAGGAACTCGGTGGCGCCGGATAGATCAAATTGGTGGGGCCGAGTTTGACTTTAGGTTTAGGACAAATTTGGAATTGAGAAAGTGGTTGAGGGCTTTGGAGCATATCACTAAGCACTGTGAGCAAGTAGACCATTAAGCAACACCTCATCCCCTTTTAATAGTATTGGCTTTTCCTATGGACTCAATGTGATCTTGGATCACTAAAATAGAAATGTAGAGTCTTGAGTTTGTGCCAATCTTTGTCCTTAGCATTTTGAAGGGGTTCCACATCCTCTTGTCCATGCCACGCCATTGTTGAACTTTCTGAAATATACGGGATGAAAATATTAGTCCAACAAGAGATATGTTGACATGAATTACCAAAATCACCCAGGGAGCACTTGTGCTTTCACAGGGAGCACTTGTGCTTTCAAATGCCACGGACGGAGCGATGGCCATGAAGGCCTCACACAAGAAGGCGAAAGCGGAAAGGAGGACGATGGATCCAGGATCCAGATGCAGTGCGTGGATCAGGTAATGCGAGAGCACGGCATTGAAGAAATCAGAGAATGGAGGTTGCAGGCCGGCAAAAAGAGCGTGGAGATGAAGAGGGATTTCGGTGGCCTCCATATCGGCTAAGGTCCGGGAGGCAGGCCAGACCTTTGTCACCTTCCACTCATTGGAGTCGGTGGCAATGGCTTGCCGGACCTTGTCCAGCCCCTCCTGGTTGATCACCGTGGACCGGTCCAGCGCTGGATCCGACCCCGACGAGGGCTCCGCAGCCGCATGGGTCTTCCCCATCTTCTTCCTGGGAGCCATGGTGGCGAGGTGAATTGGAGCTGGCGCGGAGTCTGGCGAAGGAGACGCAGGTTCGCAAGGAGGGGAAGAAGCAGAAGGCAGGCGCGCAGCGGGGCAATGATGGCCTGGCTGCGTGCGCCAGGCAGTTGTCAAACCAAGCAGTTGCCGAGGCGGCGTGGGGAAGTGGAGACGCCCACGTCCCATCAAGCACCATGCGTCAGCCTGGCCCGCAGGCGATTGGGGCCCGCGGTGCCTCGCCCTTGCCCTTTGTCTTCGCCTCAAAGCCAAGTCCGAGCGCGCCTTGGGCCCGGGGGCTACTGTCGGTGTTTTGGGAACCAGGGTACCCAGACTTGCCTGCCTGCTGCCCACGACGTGGCTCCATTGGCGTCCTGGTATGGCCCATCTACGAGACTATCAAGACAAGACCCTTGCAAGGGGCCAAGCCTCGCGAGGCAGACGACGCCAAGACCTCCTAAGGGAGTGGCCTCCCCAGGCTGCCTCCTGAGGAGCGGAGATTCCTATGCAGGTGCCCAACCTCATGAGGTTGCGGTGACGCAAGCCATGACGACCAAGGCCAGGCGGGCGCCAACGGGCACAGAGAAGACAATTTCCCCTTTGGTGCTAAGGACGCAAGCACATGCTTGGGTTCCTGAGGAATCAAGCAAAGGTTTCCATTCCAGTGCAACAAGACCAGGACCGCTAGGACGACAGGATGGATGTCATCGCTGAGCCCAGCACGGCATCACGACCAGAAGCTTTGCAGGCGAAGACCACCTTTCGCCAGGATAAGATGTACTACTTGTTCCCTTTCAAATTGGCCACTGTGGGATCCCTTCCCGCCTACATTTTGGGGGAAGAGGACCAAGGCCTCTATATATATATAGGTTAGCCACCACCATAGACGAGGTCGACTCATTCTCACCCAGAGCAGACCTCGCGAGGTTGTTCATCCCTTGTACTTGTTCATCCTTAGCCCCTCATGAGGCAAATCCACTATAAAGCAGGAGTAGGGTCTTACACCGCAAGGTGGCCCGAACCTGGGTAAACTGCCGTGTTCATCTTCTCCCTTGTTCCTCGAGCTAGGCGATAGGGCAATGAGTTGGTTGGCTGGATAGGTTGAGTTCTTCGCACACGCCCCAGAGTTCAAACCTTTCTTGGGTCTGCGGAGCCCTGAATCCGACAAAATCAACGGGCACATAATTCCTATTTACAAGAATAAGAACATCATTTATTCTACCCAAAGGTTTCTTAATGGTGGAATCCGCTAAGTGCAAATTAAGAGAACATTCATCCATATTAGTAAAACCTAGCACATCACATAGAGATTTTTGTATTATGGAAATGCTAGCACCCAAATCACATAAAGCACTACACTCATATTTTTAATCTTAACTTTAATGGTAGGTTCCCATTCATCATATAATTTCCTAGGCATTGAAACCTCCAATTCTAGCTTTTCTTCTAAAGCTTTCATCGTAGCTTCCAGGACATGTTTAGTAAAAGCCTTATTTTGTTCATAAGCACTGGGTGAATTTAGCATGGATTGCAACAAGGAAATGCACTCAATTAAAGAACAACTATCATAATTAAAATCCTTAAAATACAAAGAAGTGGTATCATCACTATTTAAAGTTTTGACCTCTCCAAAACCACTTTTATCAATTTCTTCATTATGATTTTCACCCTCCGAAGAATGGGGACGCCTTCTAGCTAAAGTTGACTCATCTTCAGTCCCCTTTTCATCAAGTTTTATATTGCTAAACAAAGATTCAATGGGTGTAACTGATACGTCTCCAACATAACTATAATTTATGAAGTATTCATGCCATGTTTATTATAATTTTGTATGGTTTTGGCGCACTTTTATATGGCTTTTATATGATTTTCATGGACTAACATATTGACCTAGTTCCTAGTGCCAATTGTTGTTTTTTGCTTGTTTTTGGTTTTCCAGAAAACCCATATCAAATGAAGTCCAAATGCAGCGAAACTTTTTGAAATTTTTTCTGGAAGGAAAGGGACCCAGGAAGACCCATAGGGGGGCCACAAGCCAACAGGGCGCGCCCAGGGGGGTGGCCGTGCCCTGGTGCCTCGTGGCCCCCCTATGGCACCTCTTCACGTGATTCCAACTCCGAAAATTCTTATAAATACCAAATCCCCCAAAAATAAGCCTAGAACTTCGACTCTGCCGCCACAAGCCTCTGTACCAAAGAGATCCCATTCGGAGCCCTTTTTTGGCACCCTGCCAGAGGGGGAAATCACCATCGGAGGCCATATTCATCATCCCGGTGGTATCCATGATGAGGAGGGAGTAGTTCACCCTCGGGGCTGAGGGAATGTACCAGTAGCTATGTGTTTGATCTCTCTCTCTCTCCCTCTCTCTCTCTTGTGTTCTTGATTTGGCACGATCTTGATGTACCGCAAGCTTTGTTATTATAGTTGGATCATATGGTGTTTCTGCCTCTCTATCTTGTTGTGATGAATTGAGTTTTTACCTTTGAGGTTTCACTATTATTGGATTGAATACTTGTTGGATTTGAGAACACTTGATGTATGTCTTGCATATGAATACCCGTGGTGACAGTGGGGTGTTCTATTGATTCACTTGATGTATATTTTGGCACTCAACTTGCGGATTCTCGAGGTGACATCGGGGTAACCTATGCATAGGGGTTGATGCATGTTTTCGTCCTACTTTCTCCGGTAGAAATCTTGGGGCACTCTTTGAAGTTCTTTGTGTTGGATTGAATATTATGAATCTGAAGTTGTTTGATGCATATTGAATAATCAAATCATGGATACTTGTGGTGACATTGGAGTGTCTAGGTGACATTAGAGTTGGTTGATGTGTATCATATGGTGTTATTTTAGTACGAACTCTAGGGTTGTTCGTGACACTTATAGGGATGGCTCAACAGATTGATCGGAAAAGACAACTTTGAGGTGGTTTCTTACCCTACAACAATTTCATCTTATGTTCTCCGCTAGATAAGAACTTTGGAGTGATTCTCTGTCGCACGTTGAGGGATTGTTATATGATTCAATTATGTTAGCATTGTTGAGAGATTGCACTAGTGAAAGTATGAACCCTAGGCCTTGTTTCTAAGCATTGCAATACCGTATGTGCTCCATTTTATCACTTGCTACTTGCTATTTTATTTCAGATTACAAAAAGCTATATCTACTATCCATACTACACTTGTCTCACCATCTCTTTGCCGAATTAGTGCACCTATAAAATTTACCATTGTATTGGGTGTGTTGGGGACACAAGAGATTTCTTGTATTCGATTACAGGGTTGTTTGAGAGAGACCATCTTCATCCTACGCCTCCCACGGATTGATAAACCTTAGGTCATCCACTTGAGGGAAAATTGCTACTGTCCTACAGAACTCTGCGCTTGGAGGCCCAACACGAGTCTACAAGAATAAGTTGTGTAGTAGACATCAAGCTCTTTTCTGGCACCATTGCCGGGGAGGTGAGTGCTTGAAGGTATATCTTTAGATCTTGCAATTGAATCTTTTAGTTTCTTGTTTTATCACTAGTTTTGTTTATAAAAGAAAACTAAAAAAAATGGAAGTGAGGTTGCCTCATATTCTTCGTCTTTATCATGTCTTTCTTGAAAATGATGGATCAAAAAATTGTGCTCAATTGATAGAAGAAGAATTCAATAAAATGTTTGGCATAAAATATTTGAATGATAAGCATGATTGCAATGTTGCTAGTATTAATTCTTTGAATATCCATGATGCTAATGATATGCAAAGCTACAAGCTTGGGGATGCTATGTCTGATGATCTTTTTAGTACCCCAAGTTTTGATGAGCAAATTTATGATGATGAAAGCATGGCTCCTATTTATGATGATTATATTGATGGAAGTGGGTTTGGAAGAGTGTCAACTCTAGGTAATGATCCCACTATTTTGGACGGTGTTGAATCTTATTGTAATAATTATGAAAGTGGATTCAGAGAGGTCATGACTTTATTTAGTTATGAATCCATTATTTTGGAAGAGGTTTCAATTGATTATGACAACAAAGTTTCTATCTATGATGATTATTGTGATGACATGTATGCTATAAAGAGTAATGATAACCATGAAACTTGTCATCATGATTTCAATGTTCAATTTGATTATGTCAATCAAGTATGCCATGATAGTTATTTTGTTGAGTTTGCTCCCACTACTATTGATGAGGGGAAATTTGCTTATGTGGAGAGTAATAAATTTTTTATGCTTTTGGATGAAAAGAATGCTTTATGTGATTGCTATATTGTTGAATTTATTCATGATGCTACTGAAAATTATTATGAGAGAGTAATAAATGCTTCTACATATCTCAATAATATCAAGTTTCATCTCTATGTGTTGAAAATCTTCAAGTTTTGCTTGTTTTGCCTTCCTATGCTAGTTGATTCTTGCTCCCATAAATTGTATTCTCTCAAAATACCTATTCATAGGAAGTGGGATAGGCTTAAATGTGCTAGTCATATGCTTCATGATGCTCTTGTTGTGTTTCAATTCTTATCTTTTATGTGAGCATCATTGAAACCATCATGCCTAGCTAAAAAGGCATTAAAGAAAAGCGCTTGTTGGGAGACAACCCAATATCTACCCGTACTATTTTTGTGTGTTCACATGATTAAGGTACTGTAGTAATCATGTTTAATAGCTTTTGTTTCAATAAAGTTCCAAGTAAAGCCTTTGGGATAGTGTGGATGCTAGTTGACTTGATTCTGTGCAAAAACAGAAATTTTTGCGTCCAGTGCAGAAAATCCTATAATTTAATGGAAAAAAATTTGGTCTGAAAGTTTTACACATGATTATATACAAATTTCCTACGTTTTCCTAATTTTTCAGAATTTTTGGAGTAAGAGAAGTATGGTCATTGTTCAGATCATTACAGACTATTCTGTTTTGGACAGATTCTGTTTCCAATGCATAGTTTGCTTATTTTCTAGTTTCTATGGCTTATATTGGTCAATATAAATTGTAGAAATTATGGGGTACAATAGGAATTATTTGGAAACAATTATGAATCTTGTCTTGACAGTACCCAAGTGAATGATTTGTTTTACTATACTAACGCATCTCACGAAGTTCCGTTAAGTTTTGTGTGATTGAAGTTTTCAAGTTTTGGGTGAGATATCGATATGAGGAGAATAAGGAGTGGAAAGACCCTAAGCTTTGGGATGAACAAGGCACCCCAAGGCAGTATTCAAGAAAGAACCAAGCAACTAAGCTTGGGGATGCCCCGGAAGGCATCCCCTCTTTCGTCATCAACATTATCGGTAAACTCACTTGGGACCATATTTTTATTCGTCACATGATATGTGTATTGCTTGGAGCATCATTCTATTTTAATTGGATTTTCTCGGTGTTATTTAGAATAAAGTTTTGTATATTTTATTTCAATAAAAGTGTCAAGTATAGCCTTTACCATGCTTAGTTTGCAAGTATATGAGTTGATGTTTCAAAACAGAAAGTTGCACACTATTGCGTGAATTCTCTTGAAAGGTCAGAATGTGATAAAATGTTGAAATTTTGACACAGTAAGCTATGATAAATTTTCTACAATGTGGTAATTTTTTATAATTTGTTTTGAGTTAAATAAGTATGGATCCTTCCTCATCCTTTACAGACTGTCCTGTTTAGACAGATTGCTGTTATGATTGCTTTTGTTTGCATATGTTTGCTTGTTTAATGATTCTATTTGAGGATAGGAGCATTAAATATTCAGAGGCATTTAGTAGGCAATGTTTAATTATAATTTTAGTAATTTGTTATAGTAGGGAATGATAAGGTTTTTCATTGATTTATACTAACTTATCTCATGAGTTCTTGTTGAGTTTTCTGTTGATGAAGTTTTTAAGATTTAAGGAAACCGTGATATGAGAGGTATTAAGGAGACACAAGAGCTCAAGCTGGGGGTGCCCAAGGCATCCCAAATTAATATTTCAAGAAGTCTCAAGCATCTAAGCTTGGGGATGCCCTGGTAGGCATCCCACCTTTCTTCATCAACAATTATCGGTTAGTTTCAGTTCAACCTAAGTTTTTGCTTCTTCACATGAGTTGTGCTATTCTTGGAATGTCATTTTATTTTGTTTTCTTTTCTATTTGAATAAAATACTTAAGATATAAAAAATTTAAATGAGAGAGAGTCCTCACATAGCTATTTAGTTGTTTGACTACTCATTGATCTTCACTTATATCTTTCTAGAGTAGTTTGTCATTTACTCTTGTGCTTCACTTATATCCTAAAAGTAAATTGCTGAATGAATTGAATATCGTGAAGTTTAAATTATATGTGCTTCATATGATTGTATCATACCTAGCAGTAGCTTCACATTTGGTCTAGAAAGCAAAATCTATTGAAGCTTGACAATCACAATATTAGTCATACAAACAATTCATGAATGATTAGTATAAGGAAGAGAACTTTCACATATACATATATTATCTTGGACATCTTTTATGATTGTGAATACCCATTAATTATTTCAAACTTGAGCAAATTAGTTGAAGTTGGACAAGGAAGACAATGTAATGAGTTATGTTTGGGTATATTTATATAGAAGTTATATTGTTATGGATCCTCCAACATGTGGTGCTTGCTTAGGATCTTTTGCTAGCCAAATATTCGTACTAAGTAGAGATACTACTTGTGCATCCAAAAACCCTTAAACCTAGTTTCTTGCCATGAGTGTCCACCATATCTACCTATGGATTAAATAAGATCCTTCAAGTAAGTTGTCATCGGAGCAAAAAGCAATACAAATTGCTCCTAAAATATGTATGATCTTTTATTGCAAGGGAAAATAAGCGTTGTATGGACTTGTGATGGTAAAGAAATAAAAGTGACGGACTGCATAATAAAGGTTGCTATCACAAGGGGTAATATAACATGACATTCCTTTGCATTAAGGGCTTGCACATCCAAAAATAAAAAGCGCATGACAACCTCTGCTTCCCTCTGCGAAGGGCCTATCTTTTACTTTATGTATTTATTTTTATGCAAGAGTTAATAGTATTCCTTCTCATTTCAACCTCAATTATTCTCTAGTTGGCAAGTATCATGTGGTGGGGAAAGATCCAGGCACATATGGCCATTCAAATATATGTGATCACGAATTATTATCTTTGACAATTATCTCTATGATAAATGAGTTGGGAGGCGAAACATTAAGCCCCTATCTTTGTCTGTGTTCGATGGATGATATTTGCTCTAAAAATATGCTTTGAGTACTAGCAATCATACAAGACTATATGATGATTGAGTATGTGGAGCTCTTACTTAGACTTTGTTGAAAATAAGTTGAATTGCAATTGTTTGGTGACTAAGAACATAGGTTGTTAAGTTTCAAGAGAATGCATTGTTTGAACCATAACATCTAATTGATTGCTACTTTATCATGATGAGTTTTATGAGAAAGAGTCGCCGTTATGATGCTAGGAAAAGTAATTAGAGTTATCATTGATCAAACTTATGCACTATGCTAGCATTCACACTTCGTAAATTATTTCTTTTATCATTTACCTACTCGAGGACGAGCAGGAATTAAGCTTGGGGATGCTGATACATCTCCAACGTATCTATAATTTATGAATTATTCATGTCATGTTTATTATAATTTGTATGGTGTTGGTGCACTTTTATATGACTTTTATATGATTTTCATGGACTAACATATTGACCCAGTGCCCAGTGACAATTGCTGTTTTTTGCTTGTTTTTGGTTTTCCAGAAAATCCATATCAAATGAAGTCCAAATGCAGTGAAACTTTTTGACGATTTTTTCTGGAAGGAAAGGGACCCAGGAAGCATCAGGAGAGTACCAGAAGACCCACAGGGCCCCACAAGCCACCAGGGCGCTATGGGGGTGGTCGCGCCCTGGTCCCTCGTGGGCCCCCTGTGGCACCTCTTCGCGTGATTTCAACTCCGAAAATTCTTATAAATACTAAAAACCACAGAAATAACCCTAGGACTTTGACTCCATCGCCGCAAGCCTTTGTACCAAACAGATCCCATCTAGAGCCCTTTTCTAGCACCCTACCAAAAGGGGAAATCATCACCAGAGGCCAAGTTCATCATCCCGGTGGTCTCCACGATGAGGAGGGAGTAGTTCACCCTCGGGGCTAAGGGAATGTACCAGTAGCTATGTGTTTGATCTCTCTCTCTCTCTCGTGTCCTTGATTTGGCACGATCTTGATGTACCGCGAGCTTTGTTAATATAGTTGGATCATATGGTGTTTCTCCCTTTCTATCTTGTTGTGATGAATTGAGTTTTTACCTTTGAGGTTTCACTATTATCGGATTGAATAATTGTTGGATTTGAGAACACTTGATGTATGTCTTGTATATGAATACTCGTGGTGACAATGGGTGTTCTTTTGATTCACTTGATGTAAGTTTTGGCACTCAACCCGCGGATTCGCGAGATGACATTGGGGTAATCTATGCATAGGGGTTGATGCACGTTTTCGTCCTACTTTCTCCAGTAGAAATCTTGGGGCACTCTTTGAAGTTCTTTGTGTTGGATTGAATATTATGAATATGAAGTTGTTTGATGCATATTGAATAATCAACTCATGGATACTTGTGGTGACATTGGAGTATCTAGGTGACATTAGAGTTGGTTGATGTGTATCATATGGTGCTATTTTAGTACAAACTCTAGGGCTGTTCATGACACTTATAGGGATGGCTCAATAGATTGATCGGAAAAGATAAATTTGAGGTGGTTCCGTACCCTACAACAATTGGATCTTATGTTCTCCGCTAGATAAGAACTTTGGAGTGATTCTTTGTCGCACGTTGAGGGATTGTTGTATGATTCAATTATGTTAGCATTGTTGAGAGATTGCATGAGTGAAAGTATGAACCCTATGCCTTGTTTCTAAGCATTGCCATACCGTTTGTGCTCCGTTTTATCACTTGCTACCTTGCTGTTTTTTTATTTTCAGATTACAAAAAGCTATATCTACTATCCATACTACACTTGTATCACCATCTCTTTGCCGAACTAGTGCACCTATACAATTTACCATTGTATTGGGTGTGTTGGGGACATAAGAGATTTCTTGTATTTGATTGCAGGGTTGTTTGAGAGAGACCATCTTCATCCTACGCCTCCCATGTATTGATAGACCTTAGGTCATCCACTTGAGGTAAAATTGCTACTATCCTACAAAACTCTACGCTTGGAGGCCCAACACGAGTCTACAAGAATAAGTTGTGTTGTAGACATCAAGCTCTTTTCTGGTGTCGTTGCCGGGGAGGTGAGTGCTTGAAGGTATATCTTTAGATCTTGCAATTGAATCTTTTAGTTTCTTGTTTTATCACTAGTTTGGTTTATAAAAGAAAACTCCAAAAAAATGGAAGTGAGGTTGCCTCATATTCTTCGTCTTTATCATGTCTTTCTTGACAATGATGGATCGGAAAATTGTGCTCAATTCATAGAAGAAGAATTCAATAAAATGTTTGGCATAAAATATTTGAATGATAAGCATGATTGCAATATTGCTAGTATGAATTCTTTGAATATCTGTGGTGCTAATGATATGCAAAGCTACAAGCTTGGGGATGCTATGTTTGATGAAGATGATCTTTTTAGTACCCCAAGTTTTGATGAGCAAATTTATGATGATGAAAGCATGAATCCTATTTGTGATGATTATATTGATGAAAGTGGGTTTGGAGAGTTAATTGCACCAATGGTACACAAACTTGTCCCCGATGCTCACTTTAGTCCACATTCTCGCAGAACCGAAAAACTCATACATCAACTTGTTAATCGCGCTCAGTTTAGTACAAAAACAGCTTACAGGACGGCTGGAGCTGCCACGTGGCAAGCTGAGTCAACTCATAACACTGTGTGTACTGTTCCTATTTTCCAGATTTTTTATTTTCGGTTTTTTCGAGGATTTTTTTTGCAGAAAATGGAAATTTTATTTTTTGGGAAAATCCATATTTGTGAACAGTACCGCTGCGCACTATTCACGTTTCCAGATTTCCATTTTTTCTTGCAGAAAAATACACTGCTTTGTACTGTTCATATTTTTTTCCCAGATTTTTTTCTTCGGTTTTTTGGGGATTTTTTTTGCAGAAAATGAAAATTTTAAACTTTTTGGGAAAAATCTATATTTGTGAACAGTACCGCGCGACTGTTCATGTTTTTCAGATTTCCATTTTTGCAGAAAAAAATGCATTAAAAATACACGGCTGTGCACTGTTCATGTTTCAATACACTGATGTGTACTGTTCATGTTTCCTGATTTTTTATTTTTGTTTTTTTTGGGATATTTTTTGCAGAGAATGAAAAAAAAAATCTGGGAAAAATCCATATTTATGAACAGTGATATGAACAGTACAAACTCCGGCTAATTTTGAACAGTACAACTTCAGCTGAGTCAGCGTGCCACGTAGCTAATTTTGTACTAAACTGAGCGCGATTAACAAGTTGATGTATGAGTTTTTCGGTTCTGCGAGAATGTGGACTAAAGTGAGCATCGGGGACAAGTTTGTGTACCATTGGTGCAATTAACTCGGGTTTGGAAGAGTGTCAACTCTAGGTAATGATCCCACTATTTTGGAGGGTGTTGAATCTTATTGTAATAATTATGAAAGTGGATTTGGAGAGGTCAACAGAATTCACCTTTTTTTACTAGTAGGAGTTCTTTGAGTATGCCACTGTGAATAATTTTCCATAATATCATCAAGCATTATGTAGCTTCTTCTAATGTGGTTTCTATAAAAGTACCACCCGCGGCGGAATCTAAAAGATTTCTAGAAACAAAGTTCAATCCCGCATAAATTTTTTGTATGATCATCCATAAACTGAAGATATGAGTAGGGCAATTTCTTATCATTAATTTCATCCTCTCCCAAAGATTGGGCAACATGTTCATGCTCAAGTTGCTTAAAATCCATAATTTTATTTCTATGAGAAATAATTTTCGTGGGAGGAAAATACTTGGAAATAAAAGCATCCTTACACTTATCCAAGAGTCAATACTATTTTGTGGCAAGGACAAAAACCAAGTTTTAGCGCGATCTCATAATGAGAACGGAAATAATTTTAATTTGACAATATCATTACCCACATCTTTTTTCTTTTGCAAATCACACAATTCAATGAAAGTGTTAAGATGGGATGCAACATCTTCATTAGGACTACCATAAAATTGTTCTTTCATAACAAGATTTAGCAAAGTGGCATTAATATCACAAGACTCCACAGTAGTGGCGAGAGGAGCAATAGGTACTACTAAAATCATTATTATTAGTATTGGAAAATTCACACTACTTGCTATTTTCTTAAGACATCATGACTAAGCAAGCAAACAAGCAAAAAGGTAAAAGGAAAATATTTTTGTGTTTTTTTGTAAAAATGTTTTAGAAGTGGGGGAGATGAAAATGAGAGGCAAATAGCAAATAAAAGTAAATGCAAGGAGATGAAAGTTTATGTGATGGTACTTGATAGATGTTGATGATGTCTCCCCGGAACGGCGTCAGAAATTCTTCCTGCTACTTGTGAGCTGTGCTGGGATTTCCTCGAAGAGGAGAGGATGATGCAGTACAGTAGAGATAAGTATTTCCCTCAGTTAAAAACCAAGGTTATAAATCTAGTAGGAGAACCATGCAACACCTCGTTAACAACCCCTACACACGAAATAACAAATACTTGCACCCAACACAAACAAGGGGTTGTCAATCCCTTGGCGGTTAATTGCAAGGATCAAATCTCGTAGTGATAGAGAGATAAACAAAAACATAAAAGTAAATAAATTGCAGCAAGGTATTTTTGGATTTTCATATATGATTAAAATAGACCCGGGGGCCATAGTTTTCACTAAAGGCTTCTCTCTTGAACATAGCATACGATGGGTAAACAAATTACTGTTGGGCAATTGATAGAAAAGCGCATAGTTATGAAGATATCCAAGGCAATGGTCATGTATACAGGCATCACGTCCGAGACAAGAAGACCGACTCCTTCCTGCATCTACTACTATTACTCCACACATCGACCACTATCCAGCATGCATCTAGAGTATTAAGTTCATAAAGAACGGAGTAATGCCTTAAGCAAGATGACATGATGTGGACAAAGTAAACCCAATTAATATGAATAAACCTCGTCTTTTTCTCCTTAATGGCAACGATGCAAGTACGTGTACGTCCCCCTCTGTCACTGGGATTGAGTAACGCAAGATCGAACCCATCAGAAAGCACCTCTCCCATTGCAAGATAAATAAATCTAGTTGACCAAACCAAACTGATATATCGGGGAGAAATACAAAGCTATAACAATCATGCATAAAAGAGTTCAGAGAAGACTAATATTCATGGATAATCTTATCATAAACCCACAATTCATCGGATCCCAACAAATACACTGCAAAAAAGGATTACATCGAATAGATCTCCAGGAACGTCGAGGAGAACATTGTATTGAAGATCAAAGAGAGAGAAGAAGCCATCTAGCTACTAGCTATGGACACGTAGGTGTGTGGTAAACTACTCACACATCATCAGAGGGGTAGCAAGGTTGATGTAGAGGCCCTCCGCGATTGATTCCCCCTCCGGCAGAGTATCGGAAAAGGTCTCCAGATGGGATCTCTGAAGAACAGAAACTTGCGGCGACGGAAAAAGTATTTGGGGTGGCTCTCTGATGTACGGGGAATATTCGGGAATTTATAGAGCTGGAATTAGGTCAGGAGGTGCCACAAGGGGCCCACAAGCTTGGGGGCGCCCCCTGGGGCACGCCTGGTAGGATTATCGCTGCCTCGTGACACTTCAGGTCTTCTCCCGAAGCTTCTAGGGCCCCTTCTGGTCCAAAAAAAATCATCAAAAAGTTTCGTAGTGTTTGGACTTTGTTTGGTACTGATTTTCTGAAAAGCAAAAAACAGCAACTAGCACTGGGCACTAGGTTAATAGGTTAGTCCCAAAAAATGATATATAATTGCATAATAAACATCCGAGATTGGTACTATAATAGCATGGAACAATAAAAAATTGTAGATATGTTGGAGACATATCACCAATCGAGCCTAGCTACGTGGGGGGCTGAGAGGTAGAAAATGATGCACATGCAACGACGTGGCAAGCTGGGGAAGTAGAGCTAGGCCGGTTTCAAAGGAAGATATACCTGAAGGTTGTCAAGGTGTGGCTAGGTGGGGGGCGGGAGACCGGATCCGCCCACACTATGGCAGCGATGAAGGGATCGGAGGACCTCCCGCACCGGCGCTCGCCAGAGATAACGGTGCAGCCAGAAGTGAGTCTCCTCCCTCACTGTCAATGACGGCCTAAATGCTGCACCTCCTCCCCTTCCCCGGTGGAGGGGATGCGTCCGGATCTGTAACTAGTGGTGAGGAGAGAAAGACAGTGTGACCACCGCTATCTTGTTTGGATCTGGAGAGGATGAGAGTGTGTGAAGAGAGCAACCCTAGCAAGCAAGCGGGAGGTTCCTGCCTATATATACGTATAGTGGAGTAGTTTTATTTTTTCACTTCATCAAAACAATTGTTTGAAATTGTGTTCGTGCCAGGTCACACTTTTTTTTTAGTTGTTGATTGTTTTTTGAGATAGCTACCCGCTTATTCCAAGCAGTGTGCCAAGTCGCACTTTGTATAATTCATGTGTGGTACTCAACCCTCCATTAAGTGAACAACCACCTGATAATCCACAAGTATAGGGGATCACAACAATTTTCAAGGGTAGTATTTCACCCAAATTTATTGATTCGACACAAGGGGAGCCAAAGAATATTTGCAAGTATTAGAAGTTGAGTTGTCAATTCAACCACACCTGGAGAATCAAATATCTGCAGCAAAGTGTTTAGTAGCATAGTAGTATGATAGTTTGATAGTAGTAGTAATGGTAACAATAGTAATGGTAGCAGTAACAGTAGAAGTTTTGCAGTGATTGTAACAATAACAACAAAACTAACTTAGCAAAGATCAATACGTGAAAGCGTAGGCATTAGATCAGTGATGGATATTTGTATTGGATGATATTCATCACATAAAAGTCACAACCTAGAGCGATACACGATAGCTCCAATTCATCAATGTAATGCAGGCATCTATTCTACATATAGTCATACATGCTTATGATAAGAACTTGCATGACATCTTTTGACCTACCCTCCCATGGCAGCAGGGTCCATAAGGAAATCTAAGGGATATGAAGGCCTCCTTTTAATTAGAGAACCGGAGCGAAGCATTAGCACATAGTGAATAGATGAACTCCTCAAACTACGGTAATCACCTAAAAGAATCCCAATTATTGTCACCTTGGGTTATGCGGATCATAACACGTACTAGGTGCATACAACTTGCAAGATAGGATCAATAACTCAAATATATTCATGAAAACATAAAGGGCTCAGATGTGAAATCATGGCACTCGGGCCCTAGTCACAAGCATTAATTATAGAAAGGTCATAGCAACATCAATCTTAGAACATAGTGGATACTAGGGATCAAGCCCTAATAAATTCACTCGATTACATGGCAAATTTCATCCAACTCCATCACCGTCCAGCAAGCCTACGAAGGAATTACTCACTCCCGGTGGTGAGGATCATGGAATTGTTGATGGAGAAGGGTTGATGATGACGACGGCGACGATTACCACCCTCCGGAGCCCCGAACGGACTCCAGATCAGCCCTCCCGATGAAGAACATGAGGGGGTAGCGGCTCTGTATAGTAAAACGCGATGTTTCTTTCTCTCTATTTTTTTCTCCATGAATAGGTATATATGGAGTTGGCATTAGGGTTGTCAGAGGCTCTAGGGGCCCACAAGCCTTCGGGGCATGTCCTCAAGGGGGGGTGGCCCCCTCCGATAGTTCTCTTCGCCAATATTTTTTATATATTCTAGAAATATTCTCCATAAATTTTTAGCCCAATCCGAAAACTTTTATTCATGCACAAAAATAACACCATGGCAATTTCGCTGAAAACATCGTCAGTCTGGGTTAGTTCCATTCAAATCATGCAAATTAGAGTCCAAAACAAGAGCAAAAGTGTTTGGAAAAGTAGATATGTTTGGGACATATCAACTCCCCCAAGCTTAACTCATTGCTTGTCCTCAAGCAATTCAGTTGACAAACTGAAAGTGATAAATAAAAACTTTTACAAACACTTTTTGTTCTTGTTGTTGTATATATGCTTAACTAATGTTCAAGTTTTTAGCAAAGATTATGAACCAACCATGTGCATGATAACACTTAGGTCTCACATTTACTCATACCAATGACATAACCAACTAGCGAGCAATAATAAGATATCTCAGATGCCAACAATTTGCCAAAACAATCATGATATAATATGATAACATGGTATCTCACTAGCCCTTTCTGAGATGAAAAACATAAATGTAGAGCACCTCGGAAGTTCAAGCAATGACTAAACATTGTAATTCATGGTAAAAGACATCCAGTCATGTCACACTCAACATTAACTACACTTAATGCATAAGAATGACAATAGTGCTCTCCAGTTGGTGCTTGAATGAGAAGATGATGACTCAATAATAAAAGTAAATAACATAAAAGTAAATAGATAGGCTCTTCGCAGAGGGAAGCATGGATTTGCAGCGGTGCCAGAGCTCGAAGCTTAAAATAGAGATGAATATAATTTTGAGAGGTGTACTTTTTCCGTCAATGTTACGACCAAGGATTATCAATATCTTCCATGCTAAACACATTACACTACAAAAAAACCACTTCCGTGATGATACGTGTTTGTCACAGTAGGTCACGTTTTCTGTCATGCATGTACATACATGACGATTTTATGACAGAATCAAGATAGTCATACCTGTGCTGTCGTAGAAGTGTTGCATGACAATACCAAATTATCATCACGGAAGTGTCCACTTCCATGACGATAAATCGTGCGTCATGGAAGTGTTTTCGTCAAGGGTAACCGACACGTGGCATCCATCGTAATGGGTCGCCGTTAAGCTATCGGGTTAGGTTTGGATCCGATAACCATTTAACAACCCTGACCAATGGGGATTTTCCACGTGTAAAATTCTCATTCGCCAGAGTATCCACGTGTCAGCTCAGTGCTGGGACAGATGTCATCCAGCGAATGGAAGGGACGCGCCTATGATACATCGACACGTGGCTCGGCCCAACAGTGGCCCATTCAGGTCAAAAGACCGGCCCATTTTTTCTTGGTCAAAAGGTAGCAGCCCGGCCCACGGAAAAGCATGTTAAAGGCCTGTTTGCATATAGCCCATTTATAGCCCGCTAACTCACGACCCGTTATAGCCTATCCGAATTAGGCCCAGTAGCGACATATGGGCCATCCAATATGATTCCAGCCCGTTGTAACTTTCGGCCCATGTATGGCCCATGACGTCTTTCGGCCCATATCGACCACTATCCAGCATGCATCTACTACTATTACTCCACACATCGACCACTATCCAGCATGCATCTAGAGTATTAAGTTCATAAAGAACGGAGTAATGCCTTAAGCAAGATGACATGATGTGGACAAAGTAAACCCAATTAATATGAATAAACCTCGTCTTTTTCTCCTTAATGGCAACGATGCAAGTACGTGTACGTCCCCCTCTGTCACTGGGATTGAGTAACGCAAGATCGAACCCATCAGAAAGCACCTCTCCCATTGCAAGATAAATAAATCTAGTTGACCAAACCAAACTGATATATCGGGGAGAAATACAAAGCTATAACAATCATGCATAAAAGAGTTCAGAGAAGACTAATATTCATGGATAATCTTATCATAAACCCACAATTCATCGGATCCCAACAAATACACTGCAAAAAAGGATTACATCGAATAGATCTCCAGGAACGTCGAGGAGAACATTGTATTGAAGATCAAAGAGAGAGAAGAAGCCATCTAGCTACTAGCTATGGACACGTAGGTGTGTGGTAAACTACTCACACATCATCAGAGGGGTAGCAAGGTTGATGTAGAGGCCCTCCGCGATTGATTCCCCCTCCGGCAGAGTATCGGAAAAGGTCTCCAGATGGGATCTCTGAAGAACAGAAACTTGCGGCGACGGAAAAAGTATTTGGGGTGGCTCTCTGATGTACGGGGAATATTCGGGAATTTATAGAGCTGGAATTAGGTCAGGAGGTGCCACAAGGGGCCCACAAGCTTGGGGGCGCCCCCTGGGGCACGCCTGGTAGGATTATCGCTGCCTCGTGACACTTCAGGTCTTCTCCCGAAGCTTCTAGGGCCCCTTCTGGTCCAAAAAAAATCATCAAAAAGTTTCGTAGTGTTTGGACTTTGTTTGGTACTGATTTTCTGAAAAGCAAAAAACAGCAACTAGCACTGGGCACTAGGTTAATAGGTTAGTCCCAAAAAATGATATATAATTGCATAATAAACATCCGAGATTGGTACTATAATAGCATGGAACAATAAAAAATTGTAGATATGTTGGAGACATATCACCAATCGAGCCTAGCTACGTGGGGGGCTGAGAGGTAGAAAATGATGCACATGCAACGACGTGGCAAGCTGGGGAAGTAGAGCTAGGCCGGTTTCAAAGGAAGATATACCTGAAGGTTGTCAAGGTGTGGCTAGGTGGGGGGCGGGAGACCGGATCCGCCCACACTATGGCAGCGATGAAGGGATCGGAGGACCTCCCGCACCGGCGCTCGCCAGAGATAACGGTGCAGCCAGAAGTGAGTCTCCTCCCTCACTGTCAATGACGGCCTAAATGCTGCACCTCCTCCCCTTCCCCGGTGGAGGGGATGCGTCCGGATCTGTAACTAGTGGTGAGGAGAGAAAGACAGTGTGACCACCGCTATCTTGTTTGGATCTGGAGAGGATGAGAGTGTGTGAAGAGAGCAACCCTAGCAAGCAAGCGGGAGGTTCCTGCCTATATATACGTATAGTGGAGTAGTTTTATTTTTTCACTTCATCAAAACAATTGTTTGAAATTGTGTTCGTGCCAGGTCACACTTTTTTTTTAGTTGTTGATTGTTTTTTGAGATAGCTACCCGCTTATTCCAAGCAGTGTGCCAAGTCGCACTTTGTATAATTCATGTGTGGTACTCAACCCTCCATTAAGTGAACAACCACCTGATAATCCACAAGTATAGGGGATCACAACAATTTTCAAGGGTAGTATTTCACCCAAATTTATTGATTCGACACAAGGGGAGCCAAAGAATATTTGCAAGTATTAGAAGTTGAGTTGTCAATTCAACCACACCTGGAGAATCAAATATCTGCAGCAAAGTGTTTAGTAGCATAGTAGTATGATAGTTTGATAGTAGTAGTAATGGTAACAATAGTAATGGTAGCAGTAACAGTAGAAGTTTTGCAGTGATTGTAACAATAACAACAAAACTAACTTAGCAAAGATCAATACGTGAAAGCGTAGGCATTAGATCAGTGATGGATATTTGTATTGGATGATATTCATCACATAAAAGTCACAACCTAGAGCGATACACGATAGCTCCAATTCATCAATGTAATGCAGGCATCTATTCTACATATAGTCATACATGCTTATGATAAGAACTTGCATGACATCTTTTGACCTACCCTCCCATGGCAGCAGGGTCCATAAGGAAATCTAAGGGATATGAAGGCCTCCTTTTAATTAGAGAACCGGAGCGAAGCATTAGCACATAGTGAATAGATGAACTCCTCAAACTACGGTAATCACCTAAAAGAATCCCAATTATTGTCACCTTGGGGTATGCGGATCATAACACGTACTAGGTGCATACAACTTGCAAGATAGGATCAATAACTCAAATATATTCATGAAAACATAAAGGGCTCAGATGTGAAATCATGGCACTCGGGCCCTAGTCACAAGCATTAATTATAGAAAGGTCATAGCAACATCAATCTTAGAACATAGTGGATACTAGGGATCAAGCCCTAATAAATTCACTCGATTACATGGCAAATTTCATCCAACTCCATCACCGTCCAGCAAGCCTACGAAGGAATTACTCACTCCCGGTGGTGAGGATCATGGAATTGTTGATGGAGAAGGGTTGATGATGACGACGGCGACGATTACCACCCTCCGGAGCCCCGAACGGACTCCAGATCAGCCCTCCCGATGAAGAACATGAGGGGGTAGCGGCTCTGTATAGTAAAACGCGATGTTTCTTTCTCTCTATTTTTTTGTCCATGAATAGGTATATATGGAGTTGGCATTAGGGTTGTCAGAGGCTCTAGGGGCCCACAAGCCTTCGGGGCATGTCCTCAAGGGGGGGTGGCCCCCTCCGATAGTTCTCTTCGCCAATATTTTTTATATATTCTAGAAATATTCTCCATAAATTTTTAGCCCAATCCGAAAACTTTTATTCATGCACAAAAATAACACCATGGCAATTTCGCTGAAAACATCGTCAGTCTGGGTTAGTTCCATTCAAATCATGCAAATTAGAGTCCAAAACAAGAGCAAAAGTGTTTGGAAAAGTAGATATGTTTGGGACATATCAACTCCCCCAAGCTTAACTCATTGCTTGTCCTCAAGCAATTCAGTTGACAAACTGAAAGTGATAAATAAAAACTTTTACAAACACTTTTTGTTCTTGTTGTTGTATATATGCTTAACTAATGTTCAAGTTTTTAGCAAAGATTATGAACCAACCATGTGCATGATAACACTTAGGTCTCACATTTACTCATACCAATGACATAACCAACTAGCGAGCAATAATAAGATATCTCAGATGCCAACAATTTGCCAAAACAATCATGATATAATATGATAACATGGTATCTCACTAGCCCTTTCTGAGATGAAAAACATAAATGTAGAGCACCTCGGAAGTTCAAGCAATGACTAAACATTGTAATTCATGGTAAAAGACATCCAGTCATGTCACACTCAACATTAACTACACTTAATGCATAAGAATGACAATAGTGCTCTCCAGTTGGTGCTTGAATGAGAAGATGATGACTCAATAATAAAAGTAAATAACATAAAAGTAAATAGATAGGCTCTTCGCAGAGGGAAGCATGGATTTGCAGCGGTGCCAGAGCTCGAAGCTTAAAATAGAGATGAATATAATTTTGAGAGGTGTACTTTTTCCGTCAATGTTACGACCAAGGATTATCAATATCTTCCATGCTAAACACATTACACTACAAAAAAACCACTTCCGTGATGATACGTGTTTGTCACAGTAGGTCACGTTTTCTGTCATGCATGTACATACATGACGATTTTATGACAGAATCAAGATAGTCATACCTGTGCTGTCGTAGAAGTGTTGCATGACAATACCAAATTATCATCACGGAAGTGTCCACTTCCATGACGATAAATCGTGCGTCATGGAAGTGTTTTCGTCAAGGGTAACCGACACGTGGCATCCATCGTAATGGGTCGCCGTTAAGCTATCGGGTTAGGTTTGGATCCGATAACCATTTAACAACCCTGACCAATGGGGATTTTCCACGTGTAAAATTCTCATTCGCCAGAGTATCCACGTGTCAGCTCAGTGCTGGGACAGATGTCATCCAGCGAATGGAAGGGACGCGCCTATGATACATCGACACGTGGCTCGGCCCAACAGTGGCCCATTCAGGTCAAAAGACCGGCCCATTTTTTCTTGGTCAAAAGGTAGCAGCCCGGCCCACGGAAAAGCATGTTAAAGGCCTGTTTGCATATAGCCCATTTATAGCCCGCTAACTCACGACCCGTTATAGCCTATCCGAATTAGGCCCAGTAGCGACATATGGGCCATCCAATATGATTCCAGCCCGTTGTAACTTTCGGCCCATGTATGGCCCATGACGTCTTTCGGCCCATATGAGGCCCTTTGTAACTCTTGGCCCATAAACGGTCCGTAGTGAAACTGGCCCAAAATGAACGGTATATCGCTTTGTACCCATTAACGACCCATTATTCCATTGGGCCGTTTCTAGCCCGTGTTATCTTTCGGCATTCTAAGGGCCCATTTATTATTGGGCTCATTTCCGGCATTTGATTACTTACGGTCCATTACTGGTCTGTTCCACTTGTGGGCCAAATTCAGCCCATGGTTAAAGTTGGCCCGTCTGTGGCCCGTTAATCCATTGGGCTGTTTTCATAGCGTCATCAAATATGGCCCATTAATGACCCGTTATGCCTACCGATAGAATTAAGCCCGTTGTACACATCGGCCTATTAACGGCCCATTATGGTCAGCCCATAAACATACGATTCCGATTCTAGCCCGTTTACTACCCATATTGCGGTCCGTTAGTTGTCCACGAAAGTACGACCCATGTTTGGCCAATCGATCAAACGGTCCGTTGAAGGCCCATGGATCATACAGACCTTAGGAAGCCCACTACAGTAGCCAGCAGGACCATGGTTACAACGGTCCGTATGTTGCACATGGTTATTGTAGCCTAGTTCTAAATAAAAAGGTTACCGTGGAAAAAGAACTGCAGCGACTACAAGCAAAAAAATAAACAAGACAATAAGGAAATAAATAAGCAAGCAACTTATGCTAGGCTATTACGGCTATTATAAATATTACATCCACTGGGCATCAAAGTTCGCCACCAGTGCAAATATCATGAACAAAGCAGCATATTACATACACTGGGCATCTAAATTGGCCACCAGTGAAAATAAACGCGGCAGCAAAACAAGTCCAGAACTGAAACCACTTCAGGAGAGCTCAAGAAACAATATCCTGGATACCCTCCATGCTGGCAAGAATCTTAGCAAGCTTATTAGTTTTCTCTTGTTTGGCGCTAAAATCGTCCAGCGCTTGCTGTTGCACCAGAAAGTATGCATCTGAATTCTGCAGGGACTTGCTCAGTCCTTCAGCTTCTTGCCACCACACAACCGATTGATACCTTTCATCTTGTAGCTAAGACTGAAGAAGCCGAAGTGATTTAGGCAGCGAGTTCGAAGAGCTTGTGCCAGCGGTAGTGGCCAGTAACTCGGACACTACATCAACGCATGACTTTGGGGTTGTCTCACTGTCTACAAGATAGTTTTTATCACCTTTCTTGGAGACCAACAGGGTTGTCTCACTATCTTGAACCTTATCTGCATTACTTTCTCTACCATTGCATAATGGGGTGCTCTTCTCCAATATTCTGTTCACATTCTACAAGAGAAACAAGCAGACACATCACAGGTTTAGCATGTAGTATATGAAACTCATTTTGGTAAACCGGTTCAGTAGTAAGGTGGACAGGATAACAGCATGAAACAAACATATATCTATGTACTATGGTGACTGTATTGTCTATATCATTCTAGTTTATGTTGCCAAATCAAGATAGAGACACAGTTCAAATCATATCTTTTTAAGACACAACAGCATAGACATAATATAAGTGTGGGAAACTACACAGCACTAGCAACACTTGTAATGTGCATGACATGAGAACATAACTGTTTATACAACTGAAGCTGAAATCAACATAGAGCAAGAAGTTAGAACAACAATGCAGTTAAAGAAATAGGTTTAAAACATACCTGTTGCGCCATTGGAGTTTCAGCTGGATCCTTCAAATTCGAAATTAGTTGGTATGATTAAATACAGTGATGCAAGAGCAAAGGAGTATGGACCATAGCTAAGGAATCTGACCTGAGAACAGTTGCTCTTCTGCTATAAATGTGGAGTTTGGGTTCGCTGTGGTGGTCTTCGTGCTTTGGGCACTGCAGTTGCTTTACAAATTGCTTGCATGGGGGTACTTTGTGGTGGACATGGTGCTGTGTCAACTAGAAGTGGGTTACTATCTGCTGGGGTTGGGGTTAGATGGGGTGTAGCTAGTTCTCTATCCAACGGTGTAGGTGTACAATCTGGAAGAGTCTCGATTATGTGTGGTGGGGCTAGTTCGTGGGCCAGTACAACCATGGTTCTATATGCATCTACGGGTAGCACCGTCTTTTGTGAAGAACGGGTTTTTAATCCCTTAGATACTACCATCACCCCCTCCAATTCAAATGGCTGATAAACAAGAAAAGAAATTGAATGTGCAGATATTGTATGATAGACAAATGTGGTAATTCACATATATGTCTTCTAACCAAACAAGACAGCAAGACACAATTTGTCGGGGTACACAAATAGGGGTGTTTATTTCCCCTGACTTGTGCATGGACAGAAAGCCTCCACCCCGATGGCCAGGACTTGCCGGGGGAATGGCCACCTCAGTATAACTGAACCCGTCAATGCTTGCCCAAGATAAAGCCATGCAAGGCCAAACCAGAGAAGCCGCTCTTCGTGAGATCAGGGAGAGCATTAAGAAGAACAAATCACCAGGATATCACCTTGGGAAGGCCTCCCTTGCCGGGCAGGAGATCCCGGCCGGGTCGAGACCGCCCCGAAGGCAAGTCCAGGATTGCCCCAGCATGCCTGCTGGGGCCGCCAAAGATCAAACCCACCGCCAAGACACCACCGCTCCACCGCACCTCGACGCTAGTCACTTATCGATGTGGTGTCAAGCACTCCAGGTGATTAAGTGGCACTCATTAAGCATGTGGCAGCTTGCTAGAAGATATATCACACCTATTTGACACCCGTCTAGAGGCGTGTCAAGATGATAAGTAGAAGATGATTAACCGGCGATATGAGCTTGCCGGGGATGCACCCCCGCATGCCACCTAAGGTAGCATTTATGGCATTTTGTCCCAAGTGCCAGAGTTAGGTATGATAGCACTGTTAGCTATCTAATCACAAGATAATGTCTGTTTTGCCACTGTGGTTACCCCTTGCGCTATAAAAGGAGGTCCAAGGCAACCTAGAGAGGGATTCGGACCCTTGCACACTTGTACTCGCGTAGCATCTCTCCCCGAGGCCACCTTGCCGGGCTTGAGTGCTGCGTGTTCTTCGTGTTCCTCCATCCAATCCACCAAAGTAGGAGTAGGGTTTTATGCTTCTCAGTGGTTTGAACCTGGGTAAAAACCACTAGAGTCACATCGTCATGCTGCCTCATGGCCTCTGCTCTTTGTGTAACGTGATCTCCCCTTGCCGAACCACAAAGGGGCCCATAGCCCCAAAGGTGATCGTGTCCACCCACGACATCTTTGGCACGCCAGGTAGGGGAAATCGCTTGAGTGAACCCGAAGTTGTGAACAACGTCTTCATCATCATCAATCTTCATCATCGCCTTCTTCATCATGGACGAAGAAAGGGAGCAATGTTGCTCCCCAGCCTCTTCCTTTCGAGACTCCATTGCATGTTTCCGCCACTACAACAGCGGAGACGAGGGCGAGGGACGTCGGTGCTACGGTTGGCATGGCTGGCACAGATAACATGGCTGTCGTGCCATCCGCGGTCTGAAGGTAGGATGGGCCGAGCAACGGGGCCGTCCTTATCGCAATCCTCGATCGAGCACACTTGATCCCAAGAGGTGTCGCTCAGTCTGACAGGCCAGAGAATGGTGCGTACCTGGCCTTCCCTTCCCTCCTTCCTCGCCAACGATCGGGATGTGTAGCGGTGATGCCACCGGCATCAAGAAGTTCGCACAAAGCTCGGTCCTGCATTTATCCTGCTAAGGGTAAATCCTGAGTTGAATACTAGAGCGAATCCGTCGGCTGGCACCCCCGGCAAGCAAACCACGGCAAGAACCCCCGTACGCCAGCATGTCCATCGTGCTGGTCGCTGAGGGGACATTGGCAGATAGGGAAAGGAAGAGGAGGGACGACCGCGTGTGAAGGAGGGGATGGTATGCGTGAGCAAGTATACACCCCGGCAAGAGGGAACCATAAACAAAAGCTAAGTTGGCACACTTGTAAACTTTCCTTAGAGCTTGTACTTGCGCACCCCCAGAACGACCCGGGTTTTGTATGACAAGTCCTCTGCGCATTGGAACCTTGCCGTATTTGTCTGCACCCTTGCTTTGTTTCGAGCCCCGCACAACAAAGCGGGTGGCTGCATCAAGGACTGTTAAGGAAAACACCGGTGGCATGCCTTTGCCAGCAGAATGCTAAGGACCCGTTTCTCAAAGCAATCGTGGCAACATGCTGTTGGCGGGCAACCAAAGTACATGAGGAAACTAACCATACGAATACCAGTAGGGAAGCGAAGGGGGTAAATATGCGCTTGCGTTTAAACACCAGTTCATGCAACTACTTATAAGTGCTATTACATGCCATAAGATAGCAAAGCCTAACACAAGGCCGAATCATGTCCTTTTTTTTAAATAGCAATAGAGTAAAATGGCAGCGAGGATGGCTCAAGGCTGGGTCCGGCGGCCTCCCTGGACTCTTGGGACTGAGAGGACCCTGTCGGTAAGGGGGCCGACCTTCTCCGCAGCAATAGAGACGTCAGCTCCTGGCGGCAGCTTCTTCAAGCCATCGGAGAGGTTAAGGTTCGGGTGGAAGAAGGCGAGGTTGCTCAAGACGAGGAAGAGAGCGTCGCGAGCAAGCTTCCGGGATTCATCGGCAAAGCAGGCGGCCCTGTCATCTTCATACATCCTCAATCCTTTGATCAGGCCTTCAAAGAAGAGTGTGAGCTTGACACTTGGAACCTCATGCTAGCCGACGGAGAAGGCCTAGGTCTTCATGTCCATGTTTGCAATCTGGGCAGTGAGGCACTCGGCGATATCGACCACGCTCTTGATCCAGAGAACGCATTGCGGAATTTGGTTTTCCATCAAGTCTTCCGCATCTTTTTGGAGATTTCTCACCTTGGCCAAGTCCGTCATCAGCAGCTTCTCACGGCAACCAGCAGATTTGAGATCCTTCTCCAGAGAGGCAAGCCTGGCTTTCATGCTAGAAATTGTGCCATTGGCAGTGTCAAGGCCTTGGCTCTTGGAGGAAAGCTGTGATTGCAAGCCCTCCAGGGTGGCCTTTGCTTTCAGTGCTTCCTCTTTGAGGGCCATGATCTCCTTGCTACTCCCGGCAATGTCCTCTGTCAGCTTGTTCAATTGATTTTCAAGATCAGCCTTGGCAGTAGATGCGGCAGCTAGCTCGTTGGCAACCTTCTTCAATTGGGCGGAAGATTCGAGGGTGAGCGCGTCGAGGGTGGCTTTGTGGCCATCCGCGAGCTCCTTGGTGCGCTGTTGAACAAGTGCCTCCAGATCCTCGTCCTTGCCGCAGAGAGTAGCTTTGAGAGCCCCTTCCCGAGCGGAAATGTCCTTCTCCTTGACATTTAGAAGCGCTTCGCGCTCCGCCAACCGGACCTCCCAGGCAGCAACGTCCTCCTTGGCCATGGTCAGCACCTCCTCTTGTCGCATGATAGAGTGGGACTGCTTCTTGTACCACTCGCGCAGTTCATTGCCCTTGTCCGTCAGCTTCTGGTTCACAAGATCGATGGAGTTGCGCTGCTCCTTGATTGCCTGCCATATGTCGCTGTACCTGTTCTGCACATCCCTGAGCCCTGCCGCCACGGATTCCAGGAATACCAAATCCTTGACGCCATTGTCTGAATCACCGGCTTCTTCCAACTGTCTGAGACAGCGGCGCTAGTATGCGACTGATCTGTTCATCAAAGTCCATGCCCGTTGTGATAGATGAGCCAGGAGTTGCCCATCCAGGGTGAGCGAGGATTAACGCCAGCTTGCTTGGGGAAGATTGCGGGGCCGTGGCCGGAGGACTGTTCAAGGGAAAAGGCCCCATTGATTGGAGGGGAGGCTTCTCCTCGATGACTGTATCTGGGCCTGATATGCTGCCGGGGATTTTCTCTATATCTTCCGAGAATTCCTGAATATCCCCGGTAGTCGTCTCGTGGCCCTCCGTGGCAGCGATCCTGACTGCTTCCTCGGCAGTGCTTTTCCCAATGTTAGCCACCTCCTCCAAGAGCTCGGGTTCTTCAGTTGATGGGGCTGCAAATAAGACTAGCAGACGAAATTAGAAGGAGCCAGGACTTCACAAGTCAAGACCAGGAAAACAAATAATTCAGGCAAGAGGGAGCAAAGGCAAGTGGATTACCCGGTGGAGGCTGCTGTGGGACAACATCTCATTTCCCGGCAACAATGGTTGCCGACGCATGCTCCACATCCACCCCTTTGGTGACTGTGGCCTTGATATGAGCAGACCCCTCGACAGAGGCCCTTGCTAGATATTCCTTTGCTTGAACTTTTGCTGGCGGAGACCCTTGGGAGGTGGACCCCTCTTGGTGTGCCCTGCCTCGCTAGCTCTCACTCAACCCTTTGCCGGGGGATGAGGGACGCTCCTCTGTGCCTCCGTGAATAGGCGAAGCGTGTCCCACGCTTGTGTGCTGGGGGCTAGGCATGGGATCCCCTGCCTTATCCCCCACCAGACCCGCGTCTGCCGAATGGCCCGGCACCACCGCATGCTTGGCCCACTGAGCAAGGGGTTACTCATCCTTGACAAGTCAAACAAGACAAGATTAAATTAGTGACCAAAGGATAGAATGCTTCGACAAGAGGCTTGGTCGTTTTTCTTACTCCGAGTCCCTGAGCAAGGAGCCCAGCTCGTATGCCGTGGGTGGCGGGGTTGCTCGGCCTCTTTTCAGAGTTGGAGGAGCAGAACTTGCTGGCGGCAATGAGCTTGTCGGTGGGACCGAGATCTCCGGCGGGATCGAGCTTGACGAAGAAATTGTGCTTGATGAGGGGCTTGGATGCACCCCCATGACCACTCGCCGCTTGGTGGGTGGGGTCTTAGCCCCAGAAAGGCAAGCAGAATGGCGGCATGCCACGTCTTGCTTGACGCCCTTGGTGGTTGTCTTCTTCACCCTCTGGCTGCCCCGCGAGGGGGCAGGAACCGCTTGTTCTCGGCTAGCTCGCTTGCGGAGGCGCCGACCTGGCCCCGAAGCTTGAGGGCCCATTTCGAGCCCTTCTTCCTCCACCTCAAGTTTCTTTGCCTCCTCGGCCTCGACTCCTTCTTGGCCCCCCGTTGCCATGGCTTGGGAAGCCTCACCCTCAGCAGGCTCAAGCCCAGCAGCCACCTCCATGGCATGCTCTTCACTCCCCTCTTCAGAAGAGCCTTCGCACTCAGCACCTTCCTCCTCCTCCTCTCCGGGCCCTGTTCCCCCGGCAGCCCTGCTCCCTGTCCTCTGCAATCCTACTTGCAATGATTTTTGCCTCTGCCTTGGAGGTGCGCTTGACAAGGTCGTCCTTTACTTTGGAGGCTCTTTCCTCCAAATGAGAGACCCAGTCAATCTCATCATCCAGGGTGGGCAGTTCCCAATCAGCTTTGACCCCGAATGCGTTGCAATCAGGCATCCATTGCAGGATCTGGCTCAGGGCGGAATTGAGGTGCTGGGGAAAAACCTTTGCTGGCAGTTGAAATGGCCCAAGGTTGCCGAACAACTGTTTGCATAACCAGTCGTGGCCATATATCGTCAGATTGTTGGCGGGGCCTGGGTATAGCCGCATCCTATCAGCAGAATTCTTATATTCCAAGGCAAACCTATGCCTCTTCTGCAGCAGCACAATGCGACGCCGGAGAAAGTCAGCCCCCACATGCTCGATGGTTAGCCCGGCAGCTTTGAGATGGGCAATCCTGTTCAGCGCCGGGCGAGCCTATCGTCAGTGAGGCCCAGCTTGCTCCAGTCGCTTTCATGCGTGACGCATCCAGTCTGCGTCGAGCAGAACTCAGGGGTCTCTTCGTCCTTGATACAACACCAGTCACCCCTCCATTCCTCCCATTTGCTGTGTTGCTGGCCAGGGAGATAATCCCAATCTTCCCTCTTGCACCGGGGGATCCAACTTATGTTCCCCGAGCGGTGGGATTTGTCTTGTATCCGCGGAATGAAGAAATGCCTGAACAAATCCACATTGGGGGTGATCCCAACAAAATTCTCACACAAGTGGGCGAAGTTTGCCATGCACGCCATAGCATTGGGCATGAAATCCAGAAGATGGAATCCGTACACCGTCATCATTGCACAAAAGAAGTCGGAAAAAGGGGAAGAGAGACTGCAAAGGAAGTACGCATAGAAGAAATAGTACGAATTTGACGGAACCTTAGTCCCCTCCGGCAGAACTTCGGGCGCTCCATGCCAATTCTTGGTATCCCTCCCCCACATATAGGCATACCTTGCGATTAAGGTATTGCCGTCCAGATTCAACGGGGAGAACACCACATCCTCCTGTCTCCGACTCTCTGGTTCTTCTGCTTTCCACTTCCTCTCCTCCGCCACGGGATCCGCGGGAGCAGCCGCCTGCTTCCCCTTCATGGCGCCTGTCTTTTGCCCCATCTCTTGGACTCGCAAAAGAATCGAGGGATCTAGCAGAGTTTTTCTGGGGTAGGCAATGGCGGCGAGGGCAGTTTTTGGCTTGAGAAAGAAGATGAAGGAGGAAAAAATGAACGCGAATGAGCAGCGCCCCTTCGCGTTGCCTTTTTATTGGGAACATGCACGGGGGCTGGCTCTTCGCTATCTTTTTCGAGAAGTTACCATTTTTGCAGGTGCATTACTCAGCAAGGGCTACTGTTCCATGACCCCACGACCTGCGGTAATTACGCGAAGTGGACATGGGATTGATAGATCATCATGACCAAGGCTGCATGGACAAAACTTCTTCAAACGCGTGTCCGTGCACTGTTTGGGGCCTAACACAACGATGCCCAGCGACACGTTTGGCTCTGGCCCGGGGGCTTCTGTCGGGGTACAAAAACAGGGGTGTTTATTTCCCCTGACTTGTGCACGAACAGAAAGCCACCAACCCGATGGCCAGGACTTGCCGGGGGAATGGCCGCCTCAGTATAACTGAACCCATCAATGCTTGCCCAAGATAAAGCCATGCAAGGCCAAACCAGAGAAGCCGCTCTTCGTGAGATCAAGGAGAGCATTAAGAAGAACAAAGCACTAGGATATCACCTTCGGAAGGCCTCCCTTGCCGGGCAGGAGAGCCCGGCCGGGTCGAGACCGCCCCGAAGGCAAGTCCAGGATTGCCCCGGCAATCCTGCCGGGGCCGCCAAAGATCAAACCCACTGCCAAGACACCACCGCTCCACCGCACCTCGACGCTAGTCACTTATCGATGTGGTGTCGAGCACTCCAGGTGATTAAGTGGCACTCATTAAGCACGTGGCAGCTTACTGGAAGATAGATCACACCTATTTGACACCCGTCCAGAGGCATGTCAAGATGATAAGCAGAAGATGGTTAAGCGGCGATATGAGCTTGCCGGGGATGCACCTCCGCATGCCACCTAAGGTAGCATTTATGGCATTTTGTCCCATGTGCCAGAGTTAGGTATGATAGCACTGTTAGCTATCTAATCACAAGATAATGTCTGTTTTGCCATGTTGGTCACCCCTTGCGCTATAAAAGGAGGTCCAAGGCAACCTAGAGAGGGATTCGGAC
Organism: Thinopyrum elongatum; assembly: GCA_011799875.1. Classification (NCBI taxonomy): domain Eukaryota; kingdom Viridiplantae; phylum Streptophyta; class Magnoliopsida; order Poales; family Poaceae; genus Thinopyrum; species Thinopyrum elongatum. The sequence continues at coordinate 350,551,573 of CM022303.1, forward strand.
CCTTGCACACTTGTACTCGCGTAGCAGCTCTCCCCGAGGCCACCTTGCCGGGCTTGAGCACTACGTGTTCTTCGTGTTCCTCCATCCAATCCACCAAAGTAGGAGTAGGGTTTTACGCTTCTTAGCGGCCCGAACCTGGGTAAAAACCACCAGAGTCACATCGTCAGTGCTGCCTCATTGCCTCCACTCTTTGTGCAACATGATCTGCCCTTGCCGAACCACAAAGGGGCCCATGGCCCCATAGGTGATCGTGTCCACCCAGGACACAATTTCACATATACGATGGCTAACTAAACAGGATAGCATGACACAGTTTCAGATATATGATGGATAACTTAACAGGATATAATGGCATAATTCAACATATGATGAGAATCTAAACAGGATGACATGACATAACTATATGATGTCTTTCTAAAATAGGTTGGGATGAAATAATTCACATATATGTTGTCTAAGTATACAGGATGGCATGATATAATTCACATAATTGATTCATATACTAAGAAGCTGGCACTCGCATGTATGATCTCTAAACTAAGCAGATGGCATTGAATATTGTGTATATGATGTCTAAACTAAGCAATGCAAGACACCATATGCATGATATGAGAAATATAAACATTGCAAGTTAGAGCATACACCTCAGGTGGGATATAGGACTGGTCATCTGTCTCTGAATCCTCCTCTGAGGAGCTCCCCGTAACCATCGAGATATATGCTTCAACAGGTACCATTGCCTGCTCTGAAGACCTTGTTTTCACTCTAGATTTTTCCATAACCGGCTCAAATGGCTGATACACATGAAGAGTAGTTCAATATACACAGATTGTCGACAAATGGAATACGTAATGAAAAAAAAGGATGGCGGTGCATAATTCACATATATGATAACTGGCTAAAAACATGGCATTGCATAATTGACATATCAGATATAGAAAGCAAACAGGAGGCATTCACACAATGCAAGTCTAATCTAAGCAGATGACATGGCAACGCAAGACACCATATGCATGATATGAGCAATATAACCCTGCCAAACTAGAGCATACACCTCGGGGGGGGGGGGGGGGGGGGATACGACTGGTCATCTGTCTCTGAATCCTCCTCTGAGGAGCTATCTGTAACCAGCAAGAAATATGCATCGACAGGTAGCACTGACTACTCAGAAGACCTTGTTTTCACTCCAGATTTTCCCATGACCGACTCAAATGGCTGATGCACAGGAAGAGTAGATGAATATACAACATTGTTGACAAATGTAATACATTATAAAAAAAATAGTATGGCACGATACAATTCACATCTACGATGAATGGCTAAACAGGATGGCATTGCATGATTCACGTATATGATGCCTGGCTAAAGAAGATGGCATTGCATAATTCACATATATGATACAGAAACCAAACAGGTGGCATTCACACAAAGAAAATCTAAACTAAGCTGATGACATATAAGATGTATAAAGTAAGCAATGCGAGGCACCATATGCATGATATGACCAACATCAGCATGCCACATTAGAGCAAACAACTCAGGGGGTAAATAGGAGTAGTCGGCTCCCTCTGAATCCCCCTCTGAACAGTTATCTTCCTCTGGAATACAATCTGGAATGGTGGGAGGGGGCCCCACTTCGCCCACCATGGAGCGGCATTTGCATGACATTATATTCCCACGCAACGGTCTTCTCTTTTTCTCTACATGTTCAGTACGATTGTGTACAATAACTGACATGCATAATAAAAAAACATAGTTAGATTATGTAAGGCCTAAGGGGTGCATGCAGAAATCAAGATTGATGGTGGCAAACGAGTGGATAGATCCAAAACTAATGATAGCAGGCAGATAATAGCTTCAGTTTAAAAAGATAGACGATGGATCATCTAGTGTTTGTTGCCCACCCAACATGAACCACATAGAAGACCCGAGATGAACCAGATAGTAGACATATACTATTCATTGTTGCCTCGATATGTGCCGCACATGCATTTTAAACTCAAGTTTGAACATTAGTTTGGACATGACTCAGAGTCTAAGAGGTGAACAGGACGATAAAGTTGCAGGTAATAATAATCGATGTATAACGTAAGCAGACACGAAAGAGTTCGACCTCTCTTCCGGAACTATGTAGTCCTCAGGTTCATCTGCTTAGTCGATGATGGTAATGCAGTTGGCATGGCTGCTGGCAACGGGGAAGGTGATCTGAGGTGGCGAAAGAAGGTCTGAAGGGGGGATCTCTGCTGTAGTGAATGCTTCCGCCGATGGTGCACCTCAGGTGGGGTGGATGATGCCACGGCAGGAGCGGGACAAAACACACAGAGTTTTCTTTGACACCTATGTGAAAATGAAGTAAATCAGTAAGGGCTCCTTAGAATTGGAGGATTCTAAAAACGCAGGGACAGGAAAAACACAGGAATACGATAGGAATTCACGTGCAAAGCAGAGCATTTGCAAACACAAGATTTTTGTCAACCTGGGTGTTTGGTTCACATGAATTGGAAGAACACAGGAATGGAGAAACATGGTCAAATTAAAGTCAAACCACATGAAAATGTAAAATAAGAATCTTATTATGCTAGTAATGCACTTAGTCTTGTTCTTCATGCATATTAGTTTGAAAAGGACGTCCAAGTGGATATTAAAATTCCTATGTTTTTTCTTTGAAAGAGACACCAAAGGAAAAAATCCTCCAGTTTTGCTTTGCTCCATTCCTTCTAACCAAATGCACGAATAGTAGTACCATAGTAAAGTTTCCAATTCCTATGTTTTCCTTCACTTTTTGTTTGAACCAGTGGCGATTCTAGTAGGCAGTCTTCAACAGGCTGAAGCCTGCCCTTGAAATATTTTGTGAGCTTATTTGGTCCGCATGAATGTCATATAATGGCTATCTTGCTAAATGGATTAAAATTGTGGTTCAAAAGAGCATTTAGTTTTCTCCCTGTTAACTTTGTGACCATGATTCATTTCTTTCTATATTTACAACTGCTTTGAACCAAAGGATCCCTGAGGGATCGACATGAATGTAGAGTAACAAAGTGATGCGACGAGTGTACAACCTCTTTGGCTTAGCCTTGTCAACCTCAGCATCATTGGGTTGAACATGGAGGATGGTGATGCTGGTGTGACTGTCGGAGGCGGGGAAGAAGATCTGACACCTCTAGAGACGACACCGAGGGTACTATTCCGCTGGGATGGACGGTTCCGTCATTGGAGCAGCTCCGGTGAGGTGTATGATGGCGAGGCTGAAGCAGGTCAAGACATACAACGTTAATCTAAAGTGGGAGTCTAATAGCATCTGCAGATGTAAAATACATCACCAAAAAGTGCTAGATGTAAAATGCATCAGCCGCGCCGCGGCCGCTCCAACACATGCTGTAAATACTGTTGACTTCAAACTTAACTGAAGAAACTGAACTTTACTGTCAAAACTGAATTTTACTGTCAAAACTGATATTTATCGACGAAACTGATTAAACTAGTAGCAGAGCACTACAATAGAAGTTTAGGGCGTTCGAGCACTGGTAGCAGAGAGCAATGATCTAAATCAGTAGCCGCTCGAGCAGGGAACACACTAGAAGAGAGCAGCTCGTGCAGCAACACCGCGAGCGAGTGCTAAAGCAGCAACACCTATAGCTGCCGCAGGTCATGTAGCAGCAGCGTGAGCGAGAGCTAGAGCAGAGTAGAGCAGCAGCACAAATGAGAGTAAGAGCACAGCAGCAGCTCAAACAAGAGCAAGAGCAGAGCAGCAGCGCGACCGACAGCAAGAGCAGAGCAGAGCAGCAGAATCAATGAAAGCAAGAGCAGAGCAGCAGCGCGATCGATAGCAAGAGCAGAGCCGCAACACAAGCGAGAGCTAGAGCAGCAGTAGCAGCAGTGTGAGCAAGAGCCGGAGCAGCAGCAGCTAGTGCTGGTGTGGAAGTCGCTGGCGAGGAAGCAATGACATGGGGGAGAGATGCCATGGAGGAAGTGGCCGCCGATGGCGCCGTCGATGAAGACCCGCCATGGCTGCTCGGTATCGAGCACCGGCAGCCCCGTGAGATCGAATAAAAGATAAAATGTAGAGGTGAGTGCAGAACCTCCTTGGTGGCGCCGAGTAGGCCTCGGCTTCATCAGAGGAATTGGTGAGGGTGCTACGGTTCTGGTGGGGCAGGTGAAGACGGCACTGTGGAGATGGAGGTGGCGCGATAGACGAGGTGAATGTCGGGGCAGCTCCTTGGAGGTGGAGGAAGGGGTGGCTGATCCGGCGGGATGATGAGAACGACGATGGATCCTCAACAAGTGTGGTGGATGAGTGACGTTAAGCTGTTGCTATGGACGACATCATCAGGGAAGAGGCTCCGGCTGGGCGGCGGTTGGGAGGCCGACGGAGGAGCGTGGGGTTTCACGGGTTTTGGCGGCCTTGGTGTACGAATGGGGGTAAACGAAAGGGAGGTATGGGGAGCCATGTCTTAGGGACGCGCTTGTTCAAAATGTGGGGTAAGTTACGAACGTACCCCCACCGGTTTTGACCACGCAACATCGAGGCAACATTTCCGGCTGAGGGGTAGCAGGGGAATTTCGCGTGTCTGCGCTGCGGGACCGATTTCGGATGAGGAGGGATTTTTCACGCATGTAGAAATTTTGGGATAACAAGGCGCGGCGCGGGTTGAAGAGGCGGGAGTTTCACAGCAAAAGAGACAGAAGATACTCTAGTCTGAAAATTTTGGGATAACAAGGCGCGGATTCCATGTTTGGCAGAACAAACATAACGTGTAAAAAAACACAATTCATACAAGACACAAGAGAGTCATGTCCCCTTTTACTATATTGCTATAAATGCCATGGAAAAACTAAAATAAAAATGTAAAAAAAATCGGGAGAACAAGATTAGCCTGTACAGTACCAAATCAATTCGCACTTCCCTCACCAACAACAAAAAACAAATCAATTCCCACCACATGAAAGAGTCATGTCCCTTTTTATATGATTACAAATGCCAGGATCTCGAATTTCAATTTTTGAATCCATGTTATGTTGAATTCGAATATATCGTTAGGTGATCTTGTGGTTTATAATGGATGTAGTCCTACAATTTGATCCTCCATCTTATATGAACATTTTACTCCACCCTATGAATATATATATTGTCGTCTACCATATGGACTAAATTTGAATCAATTTTCCCTATTTGAATACGATTGTTGTCAAGTTATACCATCATTTAAATATTATCTTGATAACACAAAACTTGCATATAGTAGTAATCATATTTAAATATGAACTACATGTACCATACGATCTCCAATTCAAATATTTGTATCCATTTTATGTTGAATTCAAATCACAGTACATTGGTCTAAGTAGCGAGATGTTTGGGATAATCTAAACCATGTTTTCATAAGTATAATGTGTTTAACACACATAGCAATGCACCCCCCCACACACACAACATTTAGATGTTAGCTTTGAAAGCCACACATTATCTCAAATTCGAATAGTTATGTCCATGTGCGGATGCAATGTGGTCAGACGATGCCTGCCATCGGTATCGGAAATTCAAATTGATTTGGCCTTGTTTGATGTGAATATAGTATATAGCACGTTTGATTGAAAACCAAACCGAGCATATTTGCATTATATTCATGCATGCATGAGTTACAAACATCATGAGCTCTTATTCAAATATTTAAATCCACTTTTATATTGATTATCGTCTCTGTGAGTCTTTTACACGCACACACACACTCCTCCTCCCTTCGTGGATACCAATAACTTTCCTATCGTGCATGCATATATGCACACACACTCCCCACCACTCCGCATTCTCTACATCGCGCACACACGTTCTTGTTCTTTAGGTCGGTCTCCCACGACCTCCCTACGTCTCCATCTTTCCAACACACACCGATCGATATACCCCTCTAGCTAGGTAGGCCTGCCTACGACACACATAGTCCCTCCCATCCTCTCACCATCCATGCCTCCCGCCCTAACTCTGAGGCACGCGGGCACTGTCGCCCCCTCTGTTGTTATCCATCTTGTACTCGTACAATGTCACAACCTAGCTGCACCCCCCCACTACACACACACCTCTCCCTAGCTATCTTCATCACTCCGGGTGTTCTTTATCTCTGACACATGCATGCATGTGCACCAATCGATTTCCCTCTATGTGCAGCCAGGTCTCTCGCCATTTCCCCACACAAAACGTCCGATCTATATCTCTAGTTAAGTCTCCCCCTCTTTACCCACGTACACATCGACCAAACCATGACCTCTCTACATAGGACCGCCTACCACACACACATTAATTGCCACTCCCCGTCTCATCATCCATGCCTTCCGCTTTGTCTATCGACGAGACAAGCGCGCCCACGCACGTTATTGTCCCCTCTCTTTAATTATCGATCTCGCAGTTGTACTCCTTCATTGTCTTCGCCTAGTTGGCCTCTCGCATCATCTTCCAATATGCACCCCCCTCTTTCCTAGCACTTGTATGCTCGTAAAGTTCTCCCCTCTATCCATGTGTATCGATATGTTGCGTAAACAATCCCCCCTCTCTTCTCGTATATCGCCCCCTCCACATACATATACTATGTATTCAAGCCTCTCTGATAGAAACATATGTATAGAGGCATGTCGGACACACCATCTCCCTCTCTATCTCTATCACACCCACGTGTTGTACGCGATCGAATCTTGCAGCCGGATAGAGCAATGAAATCACTGAGTCGTATGAAAAGAGGGCTAGGTGGAGCTGTGGAGGACAAGTATGAAGAGAAGAGGTACACGCACGCACGCACTGCCTCCCTCACACACATGCGCGGGTACACGGTGGAGCACATTTCTCTAAGGAGAGTTAGCCCTCATGATAATTTGACGCATGTTGAAAGACTTGTTAGATGACGTGGCACTAGTACTTTGAGCATGGTTAATAGTATAGCCAACAACCGGCTATATGGAGTTGCCATGTCATATATAGTCAACCTAATAGCCAACGTGTATAGTATAGCTAGTTGCTAAGCAGTACTACTTTATTAATGCATGGCCCACTGTACACTGTCATAATGTTTCTTAGAGTCTGTGCTGTAGCCGACTGTTAATCTACAACGTGTTTCCCTTCTCTCTCCTCTTCTCTCTCCTCTTCTCTCTCATCCAACTCAACACAAATATGATTGTTTAATCATTATAGCCTGCTGACTGTAACTTATTATACTTGCTCTTCCGGTACGTGCAAAGCAAGTAGGAAACAAAATATTAGGAAGTTTTTGTTCTGGGAGATGTCTCTCTTTTTCAGTCAATATATTTTTGAATAAAATGATGGGGGAGCTCAATGAAGCCATGTGGCACATGTGGAGGTGTTGTTTGCTAGCTTCTTGCGTGGATTGATCACACTGACATGCTGATGCTTCCAGAAGAGCGTAGACACTGTTGGGTACAATGAGGTTACTGTAGACGCGAATCCCAGCCATTCCGAGGCACTTAGACCATTGGATCAACATCAATGAACGACTAATATCGCATCACACATGAAATTGAGAATTTCTAAACTGATTTTAGAAATAGCCAGCAGCGGGCTACTCATTTTTTGCTCCGAGAGGTTGCGGGCGTCTAGCTCCGCCACAACAGCCTCTGAGAACGTGGGCCCATGTATGCGTCCGAGAAACGTATGTAATGAGGATTTCTAGCGACTGATGTTGTTAAGGGAGGCAAACCAAGTGTTACCCTTTACAAATTAAGTTAGGCGGTAAACCTACAGCCCGTCGCGCTGTTGTCGGTGTACTAAGTATTGGGCCATTAGTACCCCGTACTTGTGCACGGGCAGTTCTAGTCATACTCGCGGCCAGGCTTGTCGGGGAACAGTTGGAGGTTAATTCAAGTTATCGAAGGAACACTCAAGTCGAGGATCTGAGGATCAACAGATAAGAAGAGCTGAAGACCGAAAGCTAGCCTCCCCAGCAAGATCTTGCCTGGGTGGCCTGCGAAGCCCGGCAAGATTCGGCGCCCGGCAAGATTCATTGCCCGGCAAAATTCTGCCACTGTGCCGCCACTTCGGCACAGCAACAAGCCTGACACTCTGGGTCCTTCTCTGGATGCGTGGCGACGCGCCAGTGGAGGAGAGCTTAAGCGGTGCTGATGGGATGGCCCCTTTTTCCATCCCCAAGAAAGTGAGGACACCTAAACGGACACCTCATGGTGCATTAAATGCATTCGTCCTAATCCGTCAGTGGTTAGGTATGATGACCCTGTAGCTACTTTACACCTCAATGTATGTACATTTTGCCACTGTGGTGACCCCTTTGAGTGTATAAAAGGAGGCCCAAGGCAACTGCTACAGGGGAGGAGGATCTTCTGGCCCATTCTACATGCGTAGCTGCTCTTTGAACGTACTGTTCATTACAAGCGCTCCTGGAGTCTGGGCTCAAGAACACTCATAATAAAACAAGGCAGGAGTAGGGTTTTACGCTGATTAGCGGCCCGAACCTGGGTAAAATTCCCCGCGTCGATCGTTGGTTCTGCTCTTTGTGCATACCTCTCTCCCTGCCGAATCGTAAAGGGGTCCATTAGGGTCCCATAGGTGTCGCACGCCAACATCTTTGGCGCGCTAGGTAGGGGGATCGAGGTTGTGCGAACCTGATCCAGTGATCGGCGCCTTAGTTTCTTCATCATCATGCCACCCAAGAAGAAGAGTGCCGCAACGGCGCAACGATCCACGTCCGTTTTGCCTGTGCCCTCGCGTACGGGTGATGGCGCGGATGCAGAAGGAAGAGGTCTAGAGCCTCCACGACGTTCCGGTGATCCAAGCCAGGCGAGCGGCGTCGTTCGCAGCGGCAGCGGCAATCCACACGCCGCTGGATCCAGAGATGGAGCTGTGTTGCCTACGGGCGGCGCAACGAACTCCAGAGATCGAAGGACGCCTTCTAGGGCTCCCGTGCCGGTGTAAGCGTCACGGCCTTCCCAGGTCGTGTACGATGAGCAACGTCATGGTGCTGGTGGTTCAGGGCGTCCCCATGAAAAGACTTCTGCGCATCGATCCCAAGGTGCGCAGGCCCGGCATGCATGTCAAACTGCCGGCGGAAGTGGCGCGCGGTCGCGTGATCGTGACGGTGCTCCTTCTAACATTGTTAGGAGTCAGAGCACCTCACGTACCTCGCACCTGTCACCGCCGCCTACACCAGCAGAAGCTTTGGCACGTGCGCAGCTGCTCGTCGATTTCCCTCCTGCTCAGGAGAAGATGGAGGAGTGGCGAGCTACTATCCAGAGCCTCCTTGGCTTCGCCAACAAAGATGGTCCGCAGGAGGCAGGGCCCTCACAACGGCGGTCCATCGATCTGGCGCGAGCCGATGTGGACAAAAATGGAGGTGGTGCGACCACGGTGCACTCCCCTCCACGACACCAGCGGCGGTCGACAACCCGGCGGACTGATGGCCGTGATGATGATTCCACGGCGTCGTCCGATCCACGGATGCGCCGCGACCAGCGTCAAGTTCTCCAGGAACAAAGCAAAGAGGACGCTCGAACTACCATCGAGCGGCGACGGGAAGCGCTCTATCAATCTAATAAGCGCGCAGGGCCCGCTGTCGACGAGCCTGCGCCACGGGATGCAGGCGACTTGCCTTATGAGGTAGGTACTCCAGCGTTTACCAGTGAGCTGCAGCAAGTCCAGTGGCCCAATTCCCGATCCTTCAAGCTAGAGGTCCCGGAGAAATATGATGGCAAGACTCACCCCTCAGAGTTCTTGAGCATCTACACCATTGCGGTGCAGGCTGCTGGGGGCCGAGACGACAAGAGACTTGCCAACTACTTCCCGTTGGTGCTCAAACCCAACTTCAGGTCGTGGGTTATGCATCTACCGGAGAATTCTATTTCTTCTTGGTCAGATATGTGCCATCAGTTTGTTGGCGCCTTTGTTGGAGGCCACCAAGCTCCTGGCGAAGAGAGTGATTTGCATATCATCCCTCAGAAGGAGGGCGAATCCCTGCGCAAGTTTATCCAGAGATTTAGCCAGGTGCAGTACAATATTCCTGACGTTCACCCTGCCACTGTCGTTAGCGCATTTCATCAGAACGTGCGTAACCACAAAATGCGTGAGGAGCTGGCGATGAACAAAGTCAGGAGTATTGCCGAGCTTTACGCTTTGGCCGACAAGTGCGCTCGGGCTGAAGAAGGGAGGAAACTCCCTGGCGATGCTGTTGGCGCAGGGGGAGAATCAGAAGATGAAGACGCTGCAACCCCGCCAAGGAAAGGCCGGCAGTGGAACAAGAAGCGCAGACGCAAGGCCGTGCTTGCTGTTGAGGAATCTGGCAACCCCGGCACCGCCAAGAAGGCCAAGGTTGACGACCCCGGCAAGGAAGTTGCCGGGTGCGCCTCGTGCCAGGCCTTGGCGGCTGTCGACAAGTCAGAAAGCTCTGGCAAGTAGTATTGCAAGATCCATCGCACCAAGGGCCACGATCTCCAAAACTGCCAGCAAGTTGAGCAGCTTGTCGAGAAGCAGAGAGCTGAGTATGAAAGGCGAGACAAGGAGAAGGCCCAAGACGGTGCTGAGGGGTCTGGCAAGAAGCACGGTGGCCGAGGGGGTCGCCGCGGCAAGGCCAAGCAACAGAGGGAGAGGCCCGCTCGAGGCCGTGACAAAGAAGAGGGTGATGATGAGGATGGAGAAGATGATGAGTCCAGTGAGCAAGAATTTCAAAAAGCTACAAAGGCCATGTGTATCGACGGAGGTGCCTCGTTGCATTCTTCCCACTGTAGACTTAAACAGTGGGTGCAAGAAGTTAATGCAACGGAGCCATCGTTCGATGCATGTAAGCCCCTGAAGTGGTCCAACACGCCTATCATTTTTGACGCCGAGGATCACCCTGATCGTACAACCGCGGTCGGGTGCTTGCCATTGTTGGTCTCACCGACAATCCGCAACCTCAAGGTGACGAAAATGCTAGTTGATGGTGGGGCTGGACTGAACCTAATCTCGCCGGACGTGCTCAAGAGGCTCCAAATTCCAGATGAAGATCTCGAGGAAACGGGCACGTTTCAAGGTGTCAATCCAGGAAGGACCCAGCCAAATGGCAAGATTACGCTACCGGTGACATTTAGTAGCGAGCTCAACTACAGGACAGAGAAGGTGGTGTTTGATGTCGCCAAGATTCATATGTCATACAATGGGATCCTTGGCCGCCCAGCGCTGGCTAAGTTTATGGCGGCATCACACTACGCGTATAATGTGTTAAAGATGCCCAGGCCATTGAGTGTCATCACTATCCACTCCGACAAAAAAGATGCGCTCATCTGTGCCGACCAACTCTACTGGGAAGCAGTTGCAGCACCTGCCATCAAGGCATCTGCTCTTGCCGCTGGAACTCCCGGGGGGAAGAAGAAGACCGGCAAGAATCTTGGCGCGAACTCCGGCAAGCGCACCTCCTCGGAGTGCTGCGCTTCCGTTGAGGATGCACCAGAGAGTTCCACTGGCAAGAACAAGAAATCCAAGGCTGCTCTACCAGAAACCAAGAAGGTGCCCGTCAGAGAAGACGGAATGGGAGGAACTTTCACCATAAGTTCCACCCTAGATGACAAATAGGAAAGTGCGTTCATTGCCTTCCTGCGGGCGAATGCCGAAGTGTTTGCATGGCAACCGTCTGACATCCCCGGTGTTCCCAGGAAGGTAATTGAGCACCACCTTGCTGTCTGTCCTCACGCGCGGCCCGTCAAGCAGAGGGTCAGGAAGCAAGCCTTGGAGCGGCAAGAATTCATTGCCGAAGAAATCAGGAAGCTGGAAGCGGCAGGATTGGTCAGAGGAGTGCTTCACCCAACCTGGTTGGCCAATCCGGTTGTAGAGCGCAAGGCGAATGGGAAATGGAGGCTGTGTATTGATTATACAGATATCAACAAAGCCTGTCCAAAAGATCCTTTTCCCTTGCCGCGCATCGACCAGATTGTGGACTCCACTGCTAGTTGTGATCTACTGTCGTTCCTTGATGCCTACTCAGGGTATCATCAGATCGTCATGGCAAAAGAAGATGAAGAAAAGACCGCATTTATCACCCCATGTGGTACGTATTGTTTTATACGAATGCCTTTCGGGTTGAAAAGTGCTGGTTCTACATTTGCGAGAGCGGTCCAAATTGGTTTTGAGCCTCAGCTCCATAGAAATATGCAGGCATACATGGATGACATAGTTGTCAAAACCAAGGACAAGGCGACGCTCATACAAGATCTAGAAGAAACATTTGCAAATCTACGCAAGATCAACTTAAAGCTCAATCCTGAGAAGTGCGTGTTTGGTGTTCCTTCCGGCAAGCTTCTCGGATTCTTTGTATCTCAACGGGGGACCGAAGCGAACCCAGACAAGATCAAAGCTATTGAGCAGATTGAAGCGCCAAGACGCGTCAAGGATGTACGTCGTCTTGCCAGCTATGTTGCTGCCCTAAGCAGGTTTATTTCCAAATCTGCTGAGCGCGCCCTGCCCTTTTTCAAAATTTTGAAGAAGGCTGGTCCAATGAAATGGACTCCGGAAGCGGAGGCTGCGCTGCAAGATTTGAAGAAATACCTTTCTTCTCCGCCGACACTAGTCGTGCCTAAACCACAAGAGCCGTTGCTGCTGTATCTGGCAGCGACAAATCAAGTGGTTAGTGCTGCATTAGTGGCGTAGAGAGAAGTTGATAAGGAGGCAACACCAGCGGCAGGACCGCCAAGCGACGCGGCGGGATCTTCCCCGGCAAGGGTTGAACCCGGCAAGATAGGATCTGCGCAGTCAGAAGAACCAGTGCAAAAGAAAAAGGTGGTGCAGTGCCCAGTTTATTTTGTTAGCTCTCTTTTGCAAGGAGCTAGGTCAAGATATTCTGGCGTGCAGAAGTTGCTCTTCGGCCTCCTTATGGCCTCGAGGAAGCTGCGCCATTATTTTCAAGCACATGAAATCACCATCGTCACTCGCTTTCCGTTGCAACGGATTTTGCGAAATCCAGAAGCAACCGGCAGGATTGTGGAGTGGGCGTTGGAGTTGTTGAGCTTTGGTCTCAAGTTTGAAAGCACTTCGACAATTCAGAGCAGGGCCTTGGCAGAGTTCATTGCGGAATGGACCCCAACGCCAGACGAAGAGGTTCGAGAAATGACTCTCCCCGGCAAGGAAATTGATCAAGAGTGGGTGATGTACTTTGACGGGGCTTTCTCGCTGCAAGGCGCCGATGCTGGCGTGCTGCTTGTCGCACCCACCGAAGAGCACCTCAAGTATGTAATCCAGATGCATTTTCCCCGGGAGAGTTCGACAGACAACACTGCGGAGTACGAGGGCCTGCTTGCCGGTCTCAGGATCGCGGCAGACCTTGGTATCAAGAAGCTTGTCATCAGAGGCGATTCGCAGCTTGTTGTCAGGCAAGTTAACAAGAATTATCAGAGTCCATTGATGCAAGCTTACATGTATGAAGTGAGAAAAATGGAAGAGCGCATTGACGGTCTGCAAATGAAGCACATTCCTCGTGCCGAAAACAGTATTGCTGACGACCTGTCAAAGCGCGCTGCCCTCAAGTTGCCTGTGGAACCAGGAACTTTTATGCTCCATTTGACTCAACCATCTGTGGCGCCATCAATGCGGCATGAAAAGAGAAAAAGTTGAATTCTGGACAGTACTTTCCGGCAGAGCTCCCTGGAGCCGCCGGCAAGGAACTTGCCGGGATCAGCGACAAGCCTGCCGGGGAACGACAGGCTCCGGCGGAACCTCACGCTTTCGCTGTCGAGACAAATGTTCCCCTGGCGGAAGAAATGCCTTTAGTCCTAGCTGTCGAGCCCTAGGCTCTAGCATGGGCACAGCACATTGTCCATTTTCTTCAGACAGGAGAACTCCCTGAGGAACAGGAAGAGGCAGAAAAAGTAGCCCGTCGGTCTGTTATGTACAAGTTCGTCGATGACGTCCTTTACAGGAAGAGACCAAACGGTGTGAAATTGAAGTGTATTCCTCGAGAGGATGGACTAGAGCTGTTGGCAGAGATACATGGAGGCATATGTGGCTCTCACATAGGATCAAGAGCACTTGTCGGGAAAGCATTCCGGCAAGGTTTCTTTTGGCCCACCGCTCTCCAGGATGCAACTGCACTAGTAACCAAGTGTGAAGCGTGCCAGTTTCATTCGAAGAAATCACATCAGCAAGCTCAAGCTCTTCAGACGATCCCTCTCTCTTGGCCATTTTCGGTCTGGGGGCTCGACATACTGGGCCCCTTCCCTCGTGCTACCGGGGGCTTTGAGTACTTGTACGTTGCGATCGACAAGTTCACAAAGTGGCCGGAGGTGGAAGCAGTGAGGAAGGTGACAGCACAATCAGCCGTCAAGTTCTTTAAAGGGATAGTTTGCCGTTTCAGTGTGCCCAACAGGATCATCACCGACAACGGCACGCAATTCACAAGTCGCACCTTCATGCAGTACGTCCAAGACCTTGGCGGGAAAATTTGTTTTGCCTCTATTGCTCACCCCAGAAGCAATGGCCAAGCGGAGAGGGCTAATGTTGAAGTGCTGCGCGGTCTCGGGACTAGAACCTTTGACAGACTGAGAAAGTGCGGAAGACGCTGGATTGATGAGTTGCCGGCGGTTCTTTGGTCAATCAGAACGACACCAAATCGAGCCACCGGCCAGACACCCTTCGCTCTGGTCTACGGAGCGGAAGCAGTTCTCCCCACGGAACTCATATACGGATCACCTCGAGTGCTTGTTTATGATGAGCTTGAGCAAGAGCAACTGCGGCAAGATGACGCTGTGCTCCTTGAGGAGAATCATCTTCAGGCTGCTGTGCGAGCTGAACGGTACCAGCAAGCTTTGCGCCGCTACCTTAGCCGCAAAGTTCATGCCCGAAGCCTTGAGGAAGGCGACCTTGTTCTTCGACGGATTTAGTCCGCCAAGAATTCAAACAAGTTGACACTGAAGTGGGAAGGCCCTTATCGGGTAGTACGAGTCACCAGGCCCGGCGCTGTCCGCCTGGAGACTGAAGATGGCATTCCAGTGAGCAACTCCTGGAATATCGAACATCTTCGCAAGTTCTACCCATAAGGCGCGGTTGCCGGGGGCCCCCGACAACCACCTTTTTGTACAAGTCTTGCCGACAAGGCATGTAATCCTTTGTACAAAGCCAGGCACAGACCCTGAGCCCAGATGAATAAGTTTAAGTGTTGTGCATTTCCTTATCGATTTCCATGTTCATATATATATATGCATGTTTGTCTAAGATGTTGTATGACACTTGTTCCCGGTAAGTTCTAACGAACCGCCAAGGTTCCATATCTTTATTTTCTCTTCTTTCTTTTTCTCAAAAGACAGAAGGATTCCTCGCGTGCACGTTTGCCGGGGGGGAAGGAAGATATGGGTACCAGTTGGCGACGTTCAGAATTGGCACCTTACCGGAGGAAGAACAGCGACAGAAAGCTAAGTTCTAAAACTTCAAGCAAGTCTCTTTTATTACAAAGATATTTTCCTTAGACGATTTCGACTTTTGTATGGAAAACCTGCACGCGAAGGAACCCTTGTCGTAATCGGTTGCGCCCTTATTTTGTTTTGAGTCCGCTCAACAATTTAAGTGGCTGCACTGAGAACGCCAAGGTGCCTTGCCGGCCACTGCACCTCCAGCAGGCTGCTGAAGTCCCGCACCCAGCGCTCGCGGCAGGTTGCGCGCCGGCAAGTTTTCAGTAAGTGTAGGGTGTACTCCGTACATAAAGAAATCAGACAAGGGAAATAGCATGCATATACTCAAACATACGCAAGTTGTAAATCATCGCAGTTCTAACATAAGACTTGATTGTCTTTTGGCATGGAATGGTGGCGACAAGGAAAAATGAGGCGGCTAGTCCCTGCGGCGGCCCTCGATCCTCTTGATTGAATCTACCTTCTCGAGGATGGGCGCGACAAGCTCCTCAAGTGCCTTGAGATCTGCATCCTTCGGCAAGTGGTCGAGCACGTTTGTGAGATCAACGCTAGGGTTATTATACACCACCTTGATGAGTACCTTGCGGAGGACGGCCCGGCAAAGTTTACGGGATTCATTGGCCAGTTGGGTCGCTCGGTTGGACTGTAGCAGCTTCAAAGCGTCAACGATGCTTTCAAAGAACATGGTCAACCTGGCACTCGAAGATATCCTTTCTTCGGAGGAATACCTAAAGTTTTGCAGGTCATCCTGGCCCATGGTTGATAGCTGTGCAGTAAGCCTCTCCGCGGCATCGACAAGGTGATCAGTCCAGATTTTCACCCCCTTTTCATAGTCAATTTGGGCGGCGGCAGCGCTCTTAAGCAAGTTCCTCTCTTCCTGAAGATCTTTGCTTAGGGCCTTCTCGCGGGCCCTGCCGTCCTTGAGGGACTTCTCCAGTGTGGTCAGCTTTAGCTTCAGATTGGCAATGGCGTCGTTGGCTGAAGTGAGCTGCTTGGTCTTGTCGGACATGGCAACTTGCATCTCCGCCAGGCTATGGAGAGTTTTCTCCCAGTCCCCTTTGAGCGTTGAGAGCTCCTTGCCGTGTTCTTCAAGATCCATTTCCAGCTTCTTCACTTTGTCGCTCAGCTCATTCTTGGCGGCCTCTGCAGCCTCGGCAGCATCGACAACCTCCTTGAGCTTGCCGGCGTGATCTACAGTTAGAGCTTCGAGCGCCTCCTTGTGCTTTTGCTCCAGCTCCTAGATCCGCTGCGCAACAAGTTTATCGATCTCCTCATCTTAGCTGTGAAGCTTGGCGGCGAGCGCCTGCTCACACACGACAAGATCTTCCTCATGAGCGTCAAGCGCAATGCGACGCTCCGTCAGGAGAGCATCTTCAGCGGCAGTTCTTTGTGCAGCTTCCTCTTGCGCTTTCTCCAGGTCAGATTGTTTCAAGAGGAGCTCTGTCCAGTTTTGGCTCACTTGTTCCCGGCTGGCAGTCAACTCTTGAAGGGCCTCGGCGTACCAGATTTGCATCTGCTCGACGCGCTTCTGAAAATCTCCTTCGGCCGCTTCAACAACTGCCATTCTGGAATCTACTTTCTCTTTCCGAGCACGGTGGAGTGCTTGGAGCTTGCGAAAAATTTCACCCATGGCCTGGAGGAGCTGATCCTCTTCAGATTTGCCACTGCTGGCGCTTGGGTCATCAACAACTTCAAGCCCGGCAGCGGCGATGATTTCTTCATCAAAGGTTTCCCCTTCAGTCGACGTTTCAATATTTGCCGTGCCCGGCAAGTTGATGAATAAGTTGTCGCCAACCTTGAGATATTTGCTTGATGAGGGAGCTTCGGATGTCGATGGTTGGTCCTCGACGTTCGTCTCGCTGGTGGCTGGGGGCTCTGTGGCTGATGTAGCGCCTGGCGCTCCCGCGGCAGGAATGCCATCAGTGTGGTCATCAGTCTCCTCGCCGGCCCTCTCGGCAGGATCCTTGGCGGTTTTGTCGGCAACATTTTCAGTGGCATCTTTGGCGGCCTCGTTAGCGGCCATCCTGTCAGCTTCGGCGGCAGCGTCTCTGGCGGTCTCCTCGATGACAACGTCGATGTCCATGTGTTCCATCACAGGGAATTCTGGAGGACGAAGGAAGGAAACAAAATAAGATCAAGGCTGAAGTTCGAGAAGACAAAAAGAAAGAAAGATAAAGAAAAGGATAACAAGCGCTCTAAGGCAAACAGTTACCTGCGTCGAGTTGTTGAGAGGTGGCCTCGCCCCTCCCAGCAATGTTGGTTGCTGGGGAAATGTTGCCGGTATCCATGCGTACCGGCTCCTCCTCAACCAAGATGGGCTCGTCGGTGGTAGCTCTAGCCGGGGATGCGCCTGTGGGCGGCGCGGTAGACGAAGGCGGCACGACGGGGGCGTTTTCCACCTCTCCCTGTTGCTGTTCTTCTCCTGCAAGCCCAAAGATATCAGTGGCAAGGGTAAAAACCTCAGCGCCCGTCAGCGGAAAACGAGTGGAGAACTCACGCTGGGGGCTGCGTTGAGGGCTGAGCTCCGGGCTGACGACGACAATTTCCGGCGCACTCATAGAGCCAGCCGGGGGCTCGTCGCCCGTGGAAGTTCTCAGCTTCTTCGCCGCCCTTTCCGCCAAGGTTTCTGCATCACTGCAGAGACGAGACAAGATAGAGCAAGGCTATGAGATTACTCCGAAACTTGGAAGATAAAGGCTGTGACAGGATACTTACTTTTCCTCTTCTCGTTCTAGGCTAAAGCCGGAGATGTCGAAATCGACCTCCGTTGCAATGTCCGTGTGAGGGGGTGAAGGAGGGGTCCTGGATCGCTTGGCTGTAGCAGGCGCAGGGGGTTGGCGTGATTCCGCCACCTCAGCCTCCGGTGCAGTTGTGTGAGATGCCCCTGCTGTTTCAGCAGTTGCCGCAGGTGCGGGTCTCGCGCGCCGCACAGGTTGCTGTCAAACTCCTTGCCACGGCACAATCTTACCGGCCGCCTTCTTGCCGGGAGCCTCACTGCTCGAAGAGGGTTGGCTTGCCGGGATGCCAGAAGTAGCCTTTCGAAGGACGCGCTTGGTCTTCTTCGGAGCTGGGGGCTCCTCCTGCGGTTCTTCTTCGGCCACGTCCTCGTCGGACGAGCCCTCGGCGGCCTCGCTGCTCTGTTCCTCGGCAGCCTCAGCCTCCCCGACGAGATTTTCTTCCATCACAACCTCTGCGTCGCTGGTTTCCCATTCTGTGAAACCAACACTGCCGGCCTCTGCGGCAAGATTCGCTTCCTCCACCCTAGAGGCAATATACGCCACTTCTTCATCAGTAGTGGCGCGAATGAGGCCCGTCTCTTCCCGGATGGCCCTCTCCGACATGTTGTCGAAGAACTTTTGTGCTTCCTCCTCGGTTGGCTCGGCCCAAGTCGCGTCAAGACCGTGGGCGTTGAACATCAGCATGAAGGCGATGATTGACCCCAGGGCGGAGTTGTTGCACAAAGGAACAATTCTTGCCGGCAACCGATGTTTGTCATCACGCTGGAATAGCTTGTGGCTGAGAGCGCCGAGCTGCATGGTCGTCAGATTGTTGTTCAATCCAGGGCGCAGCCTCATGATGTTCACTGCATTCTGGTACTCCCAAGCTGATCTTCCCCTGCTCTGTAGGGGGGCGATGCGGCGGCGGAGGAAATCGAAGCCGATCATCTCCATTGTAAGCCTGGCAGCTTTCAGGCGAAGGATCCTGGTGGTGGCGATTGTGAGCCTCTCGTCCTCCGCGGCGAGATCGCTCTAATCACTACCGTGGACCACCTTCTGCCGACGAGGCGAACAGAACGGATGGGGATCTGCATCCTTGATCCAGCACCACTCAGACCGCCATTCATCCCACTTCTCGTGGTAAACTCCATCTGGGTATATCTCCTTATTCCAAGCCAGTGGAATCCAGGCGATAGAACCAGAAAGGGCCTCCCCCTTTTGGATGTGAGGAATAAAGTAATGGCGGAAGAGGGCGGTATTGGGAACTACTTCGGCAAAGTTTTCGCAAAGATGAGCGAAGACAGACATGCACATTATGGCGTTCAGCGTGAAATCAAGAAGATGGAAGCCGTATGTGTACATAATATCGTTAAAGAAATCGGAGAAAGGAGGACAGAGTCCACAATAGAAATAAGCGACGAAGAAGTGATATCTGTCAGGACCGCCCTTGGAACAAGAACCTGGAATCACGCGAGTCACGGGGTGAGCTTGTGTCCCCTTCGCCCACATGCACTGGTACCGGTTCTTCAAAGCCCTCGCATCGAGCGTCGGAGCGAAGACGATGAACTTCTTCCGCATCTGCACCAACTCGCTCTCCGGGACATCAGCCTTCGTCTCCTTGCTCTTGCCTTTGCCCTTGCTAGCCTTGGGTGGCATGGCGATTGCGAAGGCGGAGGCTGAGGATAGAGCGGGTGCGGAAGTGAAGAGTGGATGAGGAGAAGTCTGGCTTTGAGCTCGAGAGGGGAAAGCAATGGCAGAGTCCAGATTGAGGAGAAGAGGGGGGGGGGTAAATAGGCTGCGCCTCTGCAGTTTCCCTTTTTTATGGGGAAGGAGAAAGGCCGCCTCTTTTACTCCCCAATGTGAATATGCCTCTGCAGGCACGCTGCAGCTGCAGCCTTTCAGCGCACGCTTCCCACGTCGCGCGTTCAGCGCGCGTAGTGGGGGCACAGTAAGCGGGATATTTACGAGCAGTTAATCCTCTGCCATGTGTGCCTGTGCACTGTTTGGGCCTAGCCCAATAACGCCTCGCACTCGTGTGTGGCCTAGGCCCGGG
Organism: Thinopyrum elongatum; assembly: GCA_011799875.1. Lineage (NCBI taxonomy): Eukaryota > Viridiplantae > Streptophyta > Magnoliopsida > Poales > Poaceae > Thinopyrum > Thinopyrum elongatum. Next base: position 350,571,718 of record CM022303.1, read on the forward strand.
GGCTCCTGTCTGTGTACTAAGTATTGGGCCATTAGTACCCCATACTTGTGCACGGGGAGTTCTAGTCATACTCGCGGCCTGGCTTGTCGGGGAACAGTTGGAGGTTAATTCAAGTTATCAAAGGAACACTCAAGTCGAGGATCTGAGGATCAACAGATAAGAAGAGCTGAAGACCGAAAGCCAGCCTCCCCGGCAAGATCTTGCTGGGGTGGCCTGCGAAGCCCGGCAAGATTTCACGCCCGGCAAGATTCGGCGCCCAGCAAGATTCATTGCCCGGCAAAATTCTGCCACTGTGCCGCCACTTCGGCACAGCAACAAGCTTGACACTCTGGGTCCTTCTTTGGATGCGTGACGACACGCCAGTGGAGGAGAGCTTAAGCGGTGCTGATGGGATGGCCCCTTTTTCCATCCCCAAAAAAGTGAGGACACCTAAACGGACACCTCACGGTGCATTAAATGCATTCGTCCTAATCCGTCAGTGGTTAGGTATGATGACCCTGTAGCTACTTTACACCTCAATGTATGTACATTTTGCCACTGTGGTGACCCCTTTGAGCGTATAAAAGGAGGCCCAAGGCAACTGCTACAGGGGTGGAGGATCTTCTGGCCCATTCTACATGCGTAGCTGGTCTTTGAATGTACTGTTCATTGCAAGCGCTCCTGGAGTCTGGGCTCAAGAACACTCAAAATAAAACAAGGCAGGAGTAGGGTTTTACGCTGATTAGCGGCCCGAACCTGGGTAAAATTCCCCGCGTCGATCGTTGGTTCTGCTCTTTGTGCATACCTCTCTCCCTGCCGAATCGTAAAGGGGTCCATTAGGGTCCCATAGGTGTCGCACGCCGACAGCTGGCGTCGCCCCAACACACGGTCGGTGCGGCCTGCCGCTCACCGAAGGGACACGCATCGGCTTGGTGTGTCACTAACACGTGCGACCGCATGTAAGCAGTAGCACCAACACACGGTCAGTCCGACGCTTAGCATGAAGTGACGGTATGTCCGGCCCGCCGCTCACCGAAGCGACGCGCATCGGCTTGGTACATCACGTATGTTCGACCGCATGTGAGCAGTAGCAAACCGACAGGCCAAGCTCCCCCCGCCTACCGTGTGCCTAAAGCTGGCCTTTTATTGTAGATCCCTTTAAAAAATGAAGATTGCACATAGGAGCAGACCATGGCAGTTGCGAACGCTCGAGTGGCAGTTTCATGTGTAGGGGAGGGGCGTGGTGTGGCAGTTTTGTAATATGCCACTTCACTTCTTTTTCTACTGCTGTGTACGTGCAATAACTGACACCGTCGGATACATATCTTACGGTTATTGGGGTGTGTCGGAATCAGGGCTCCGCGGGCCCAAACAAGGTTTGAACTCTGGGGCGTGTACGAAGGATCTCGCTTCACAACGACGCTCTGCTCGCGCACACCCTAGGCTTGATCTCACCGAGTGCGCGCGATCGTAGAGAAGAGATGAACACAGAGATTTACCCAGGTTCGGGCCACCTTGCAGTGTAAAACCCTACTCCTACTTTTGGTGGATTAGCCTCATGAGGAGGTTGAGGATGAACTTGTACAGTGAGTGAGCAACGTCATGAGGGCTCGGGTGGTGAGGATGGATCCGTCCCTCTCTACGGTGGAGGCTAGTCTATTTTTATAGTGGCCTTGGTCCTCTTCCCTCATTGCTCAGGCGGGAAGGGATTCACCAACAACCAATTTTGAAAGGGGACAGGAAGTACATCTTATCCTGATGAAAGGTGGTCTTTGCCTGCAAAGCTCCTGGCCATGATGCAGCGGTGGGCTCGATGATGACATCCGTCCTGCCGAGCTCGTGGTCTCATTGCACCGTAATAGAAACCTTTGGTACCGTCCTCGGGAACCTGCGCCTGTCCTCGCCTCCTCGCATAGAGATCTCCGCTCCTCGGGAGGCAGGCTTCGAGAGCTGCTCCTTTGTAGGTCTTGGCGTCGCTCGCCTCGCGAGGCCCAGGGGAACCTCGCGAGGGTCTTCCTCGCATAGTCTTGTAGCTGGGCCATGCCTGGCCGTCGACGGGGCCGCGCCTTGGTCCGCAGGCAGGTAGGTCTGGGTACCCCTGATCCCAGAACGCCGACAGTAACCCCTGGGCCCAAGGCACACTCAGGCTGGCTTCAAAGTGAAGGCAGCGAAGGAAGAGCAAAGCATCGTGGGCCCCAATCGCCTGCGGGCCAGGCTTGACGCGTGGCGCACGATGGGACGCGGACGCCTCCACTTCCCCACATCGCCTCGGCAACCGCCCAGGCTGACAAAAAGCCTTGCGCGCACCGCGGGGCCATCATTGCACGAAGGCGAGAGGGCGTCGGTTAGCCTCCTCCGATTGCCTATAAGAAGGCGAGGGGGGGAGTGCCCCATCCCATCTTTGTCTTCTCGCTTGTTCGCCCCCAATCCCCGCCGCAGCGACCATGGCACCAGTGAGGAGGTTCACCACTGAGGAGAAAGGCAAGGCTCCCCAAGAAGGACCGGGCTTGCCGCCGCCCAAGAGAGGGCGCGGCCGCCCTCGCAAGTTTTCGACCACACCAGCAGCGTCACCCCGAAGGTACGAGCGCCCTCCACTGGCGGTCCGCACCAGCTCAGGCGGGCGTGGGAAGAACCTTTCCATGGGGGTGGCCACGGAAGCTATGGTGGCCACGGCCAAGGGGGGAGCCATGTGGCGGCCGTCTGACCACCTCGCTGGCGGGTCCATTCGGATGACATGGCCCGCGAGTTTGTGGTGTGGGTGGAGGGACCACCCCTCACCTGGATCCAGCTTCCGTGCTCCTTCGCGGAAGAGCTACTAGCCGGCGGACCTGCTGGCCTGTGGCTGCAGCCCGATGACTGCTGCCACAGGTCCTCGTGGGCGGAGGTCGAGGTTACCTCGGCGGGCTACGTGTTCCTGAACCATGGGTGGAAGACGTTCGCCCGCGCCCGCGGCTTGCAGGGGAGGCGCACCCTCCACTTCAAGTATGACGGGGCGGCGACGCTCTTCGTCAAGGTCTTTGGGGAAGACGGCAGGCACCTGGAGTGCTGCCCATAGGGCGACAGCAGCGGCGGCGACCACCTCTCTGACGACGACGACCACCGTGGTGGCAGCGTCCTCGGCGGTGAACTTGCCCTTGGTGACGGCCACGACACCCCTAGCAGCAGCGGTACCTCCTCTGGGGGGAGCTCGAGCGATGACGATTATGACGAGCCGCCACGTCACCGTGCCCGGGTCAAGGAGGACGACGAGCCGCCATGCCGCCGTGCTCCTGTCAAGGAGGAGGAGGACTCCGACTGAGCATGGGCGGCGCCGGAGTCTGGCTTCAGGGGCAGCGGCCCTCGGGAGGCCGCCTCTTTTGTTCTGTTTTTTTTTCTGCATCAAGAATTGTGAAGAGCCCCGCGGGGGCGTGTAATGAACTGCGGCGCTTGCGCCTTTATATTAGTGTTTCCTGCTCATATTCTAGCATTATTTTGTCATAACCTGAAAGATTCCTAACTGGCGTGATTAGGGTAACTTAGCTTGGTGTGCTCGCGGCCCCTGGCGGGTTCCTGCGTCATGGGGGCGCGCTCCTCCGGGGCTCTTGATCCTGTGTGCGCCCCTCCTTTCAGCAACAATGCTGCTGGAGCGCCAAGGTAGCCGAGGGAGCTTGTCGGGGAGGCTCCCTCCTCACAGACCAGACGGCTCCGGAGTCTCGAGGGGCTCACAGCTCGCGAGGCCCTTGGGGGACTTGCGAAGGCTCAGGGCCTGTGGAGACGCCTCCGCCAGGGGCCTCACGGAGATGTAAAAAGCACTTGACGAAAGATTCCTTAATAATGAGCTGGGACGTGGCTGTGTTTTCCCAAGCCACCCTTCCTTGGCGCCCATCTTGTGTCTAGAGCTCCCGAGCGAGGGCCGATCATCGTTGGTATGCCGGGTCATGATGCCCGGCAAGGCCAGGAGATGAGCGCTCCTGAGGCCACGGGCCGAAGGCAATACGCGCCTGTTGGCTCGCTCGAGAGCGTCGCGCGAGGATTCAGACGCTAGAGTCTTGGCGAGGTGTGCGCATGGGCGGACCCGCGGCTGCTGTGGCCTGGGCCCTCATGGGGCCCTCGACGCCGTTGGGGCTGGCTCAAGCGTACACACCGTGCCCAGCCCCCACTCGCGGGACACGCGAGAGGGAGCAACTGGCAGCTGCCACGCCTCTTTAAAAACGAGATTCAAGAGAAAAACGCTGCAAGGAGAAAAATTCCCACCCCTTTTCGAATAAAGACGTGAAAACTTCAAACTTCATTTCTAGAAGTGGCAAATTTGGTTACAAAAGAGGGTGAAAAAGACGGCCGCGTCCGGCGCCTATACTAGTCTTCCCACCAGCGCGGAGCATGGGGCCTCCACTTGGGCGTGCGCATAGTCACTGTTCGACCGTGTCATCCGCCAGTGCGGAGCATGGGGCTTCCACTTGGGCGTGGGCATAGTCGTTGTTCGACTGTGTCATCCGCCAGCGCGGAGCATGGGGCTTTCACTTGGGCGTGGGTGGGAGCTCCCGTGAGGCCGTGGGGCGGCGCACCGGGAGACTCCGGGGTGTGTACAGCCCCACTCATTATTACGTGAGAGTGTCACGGGTAGAACTTGCGGAGATGCTGGATGTTCCAAGCATTCTGGACGGGGACCCCATCCTCTGTCTCCAAGCGTGCAGCGCTGGGCCTGGAGACACGGGCGACCATGAACGGGCCCTCCCACATGGGTGAGAGCTTGTGGAGGCCCTCCCTGGAGAGGACACACCTTAGGATGAGGTCTCCGACTTCGAGCACGAGATGTTGCGGCAATGGTAGCGTCGCAGCGCCTGCTGGTACCTCGCGGCGCGGAGTGAGGCTTGGCGACGGGCCTCCTCTTCGAGCATGAGATCAGTTCCCCGCGAGGCATCCTGGTTCGCCTCGTCGAATGCCAAGACTCGCGGGGAGCGATGCTTGACCTCGTGCGGGAGGACAACCTCAGCCCTGTAGATGAGGAAGAACGGGGTCTTGCCGGTGGGCTTAGTCACAGTGGTGCGGACGGACCACAACACGAACTGAAGCTCACCGAGCCAACCCCTGCCACAGGCCTCAAGCTTCTTCTTGAAGCTCCTTGTCTTGAGGCCCCTCAGGACCTCTGCGTGGGCGCGCTCAGCCTGGCTGTTGCTCCGCAGGTGCGCCACCGAAGCGTAGCATATCTGCGTTCCAAGGTTAGCACAATATGTCCTGAAGAGGTTGCTTGTGAACTGGGAGCCATTGTCGATAATGATGTGGTTGGGGACACCGAATCAGCTCACGAGGCCCTTGATGAACTTGATGGCCGAGCCGGCGGGGATGGTGCGCATGGGCTCTACCTCTGCCCACTTGGTGAACTTGTCGATGGCGACGTAGAGGTAGCAGTAACCGCCGGCCGCCTGAGGGAAAGGGCCCAGTATATCCAGCCCCCAGACTGCGAAGGGCCACGAGAGCGGGATGGTCTGGAGACCCTGCACGGGCTGATGAATCTACTTTGCATGGAACTGGTAGGCCTTCCGGGATCGGACCAGGTCGGTGGCGTCATGGAGCACCATAGGCCAGTAGAACCCGCTGCGGAACACCTTCCCCACGAGGGTGCGCGACGAGGAGTGGTGTCTGCAATCTCCGCTGTGGATGTCGGCCAACAGCTCGCGCCCCTGCTCCTCGGATATGCACCACAGCGAGACGTCGTTGGGGCGTCTACGATACAACTCGCCGTCCCGCAAGAAATAAGCAGTGCCCTGGCGAGCCACGCGTTCTGCATCCTCCTCCTTCTCCGGCAAGGCGCCGCAGAGCAAGTACGCCTTGAGCTCCTCGGTCCAGCCGCCTATCTGAGGCTCCAGCACTAGGAGCAGGCGGGCACCCAAGGGCAGGGCCAGTGGCGGCTCTCCCCGGAGCAGCGTCGGGCCTGTAGCCGGGGGCACAGCTGATGGCTTGAAGAGCCGTTCCTCGAAGACGCCAGGCTTCTAAGGCTCGCGGTGAGATGCCCTCTTGGCGATGTCGGCTGCTTTCTTGTTCGCGCCGTGCGGAACATGATGCAATTCCAAGCCTAAGAAACACTTTTCAATTTTATGTACCTCTTCCAGGTATGCCTCCATGTGCTCGTCCTTCGGTTTGTACTCCTTGTTGGAGAAGTTGACGAGGAGCTGGGAATCACCCTTGATAGCGAGGCGTTTGACCCCCAGGGCGGCCGCGGCCCTGTGGCTGGTGATCAAGCCCTCATATTCCGCGATGTTGTTGGAGACCTTCTCGCCATGCTGGAAGCAAAGCTGCACGGCGTAGTAGAGCTTATCCTTGGTTGGCGAGATGAGCATGACTCCAGCCACCGCGCCCTACTGCGCAAAGGCACCGTCGAAGTGCATGACCCAACCATCGGGTGCTTCGTCTCCAGGCGCGAGGGACTGGCCCTCACCCAGCCCCTGGTCGGGAGTGTGCGTCCACTCTACCACGAAATCGGCGAGGGCCGCCCCCTTTATGACCCTGGTCATGCTGAACTCCAGCTGGAAGGTTTGCAGCTCGATATTCCACTCTGCAACTCTCCCAGCAGCGTTGGGGTTGCACAACACCTTCTGCAGGGGGTATGCAGAGACGACCTTGATGGGGTGGCCCTAGAAATAATGGCGCAGCTTCCTTGAGGCGACGAGGAGCACGAGCAGGAGCTTCTGCTGCATAGGGTAGTGCACGCGCATCCCGCAGCACAATACTGATGAAGTACACCGGGTGCTCGACGAGGGGCGTGGTGTCGATGGTGCCCTTCTTCGCGTGGGGCACGAGGGACTCGGGAGCTCTGTTGGTTGGTGAAGTGACGAGGGCCTCAGTGGCGCTGTCCTGAGGTGGCGAAAGCTACGCGACCCCTGGCGGGTCGCCTGGGCTCGCGCCTGCGTTGGCGCGCTCCTCCCGGACCGCCACGAGTGCTGCGCTGGCCGAGTGGGGGTGGCCGCCAAGTAAAGCACCAGGGGCTCGCGAGGGCGAGGTGCCACCATAACAGGTGGGCTCGTGAGGTATCTCTTGAGGTCCTGGAAGGCAGCCTCTGCTTTCGGAGTCCACTCGAAAGGGCCCTTCCTCTTCATGAGCTTGAAGAAGGGGAGGGAGCGCTCGCCAAGCTTAGAGATGAAGTTCCACAAGGAGGTCACACAACCCGCCAGTTTCTGCATTTCCTTGAGGGTCTGGGGTGGGCGCATCTTTTCAATCGCCTTGATCTTTTCGGGGTTAGCCTCGATCCCATACGAGGAAGCCAAGCAACTTGCTGGATGGGACTTCGAAAATGCACTTCTCTGGGTTAAGCCTCAGGTTCACTTGGCGCAGGTTGGCGAACGTCTCCTCCAGGTCTTCGATTAGGGTCCTGGCCTCCCGTGATTTGACCACGGTATCATCGACATACGCCTCCACATTTCTCCCCAGCTGCGGCCCCAGCGCGATGCGCATCATCCGCTGGAAGGTTGTACCGGCGTTTGGCAACCCGAAAGGCATGCATGTGTAGCAGTATACGCCACACGGGGAAATGAAGGTTGTCTTCTCGACGTCCTCTATCGCCATCTTGATTTGATGATAACCTGAGAAAGCATCCAGAAAGCACAACAGATCACACTCGGCGCTGGAGTCCATGATCTGGTCGATGCACGGGAGCCGGAAGGGGTCCTGAGGACAAGCCTTGTTGAGGCTCGTGAAGTCAATGCACATGTGCTCCTTCCCCATTTTTTGGGGACAACCACTTGGTTAGCCAACCAATCCTGGTGCCGCACCTTTCGAATAACACCGGCTTCTTGCAACTTGCGCACCTCTTGGATGATGAACGCTTGTTTCTCTTGTGCCTGACGTTGCACCTTCTGCTTCACCGGGCACGCACTGGGCATACCGCCAAGTGGTGCTCGATCACCTCCCTCAGGACGCCCACCAGGTCGGATGCCTCCCACGCAAACATGTCCTTGTTTGCCCGGAGGAAATCAACCAGCGCCTCCTCCTGCTTCGGGGGAAGGCCGACGCCGATGGTGAAGGTGGGGTCCAAGCCCCCGCTGTCGATAGGCACCTGCTTCGTCTCGGCCCGGTCCTCAGAGAACATCTGTTTTTTCTGCATGGGCGCGGCCTCCAAAACCTCTGGGGCGCCTCCGGCGTCGGGACGTGAGGCCGCCGCGTCCTTGTAGATGAGTTTGAGGGCTCGGACCGCGTCCTTTGTGTCTCCGGCCACCTTGATGATGCCGCTGCTGCCTGCCATCTTGATGACGTTGTAGCCCGGATGGGTCGCCGCCATGAATTTGGCGACGGCCAAATACCCCAGGATGGCATTGTACGGAAGGCCGATGCGGGCCACGTCGAAGTCGATCAGCTCGGTACGGTAATTGTCGCGCTTGCCGAAGGTGACGGGGAGGTGCATGTGCCCCAAGGGGGTGGCGGAGCCTTTGGTCACCCCCGAGAAGGGCTTGGTGGGCGTGAGTTGGTCGTAAGGCACCTAGAGCACGTCGAAGGCCTCCACGGAGAGGACATTGAGGCCGGCGCCACCGTCGATCAGGGTCTTGGTGACAGCGACATTGCTGATGGTTGGCGTCCACATCATAGGGATGATCCCTGGAGTCGAAGGTGATGTCGGCCTCCGGCCTCGCATGGCCCCGCGAGCCCTCGGGCCATGGCCGAGTAGGACCTGCCTAGCGGAGGAGCTGCTTGACATGGCAACCGAATGCAGGCGTCTGCGACCCGCCGAGGATACAAGCGACCGCATGGGGTCCTGGGCCACGAAGGGCGTGATGAACTGATCGTGGAGCTCCGCCCAGGAGGTCACCGAGGCCTCCGGGAGGCCGCGAAGCCAAGAGCGTGGCATCTCCGTGAGGGCCAGAGGGAGCCAGTTCACCATAGCCTTGTCGTCGTTGCGCACCACTCGGATGGCCTGTGCGTACAGCCGGAGAAACTCCTGGGGGTCAGCCACGCCATCGTAGCGCAGGGCCAGCGCAGGCCTGAACCTCACCGGCCACTTCACTCAACGTAGGCTGGGAGTGAAGGCCGGGCAACCCGCGACGCTTCCATAGGCCACAGGCCACCAAGCCTGGGGGACAGTGTCTGCCATGGGGACGATGGAGCGAGGGTGGAGCATGGTCGATGAAGAAACGAGAGCTTCGACAAGCCCCTACCTGGCACACCAAATGTCAGAATCAGGGCTCCGCGGACCCAATCAAGGTTCAAACTCTGGGGCGTGTACGAAGGATCTTGCTTCACAACAATGATCTGCTCGCCACACCCTAGGCTTGATCCCACCAAGTGCGCCCGATCATAGAGAAGAGATGAACACAGAGATTTACCCAGGTTCGGGCCACCTTGCAGTGTAAAACCCTACTCCTACTTTTGGTGGATTTGCCTCACGAGGAGGTTGAGGATGAACTAGTATAGTGGGTGAGTAGCCTCGCGAGGGCTCAGGTGGTGAGGATGGATCCGTCCCTCTCTACGGTGGAGGCTAGTCTATTTTTATAGTGGCCTTGGTCCTCTTCCCTCATTGCTTAGGCGGGAAGGGATTCCACAACAGCCAATTTTGAAAGGGGACATGAAGTACATCTTATCCTGACGAAAGTTGGTCTTCTCCTGCAAAGCTCCTGGCCATGACGCAGCGGTGGGCTCGATGATGACATCCATCCTGCCGAGCTCGTGGTCATGGTCTCGTTGCACCGGAATAGAAACCTTTGGGGCCTTCCTCGGGAACCTACGCCTGTCCTCGCCTCCTAAGCAGCAAAGAGGAAACTGTCCCCTCTGCGCCCGCTAGCGCCCAGTTAGCCTTGGTCATCACGGTTCACGTCATCGTGGCCTCATGAGGTTGGGTACCTGCATAGAGATCTCCGCTCCTGGGAAGGCTGGCTTCGGGAGCTGCTCCTTTGGAGGTCTTGGCACCGCTCGCCTCGCGAGGGTCTTCCTCACGTAGTCTTGTAGCTGGGCCGTGCCGGGCCGTCGACGAGGCCCTGCGTTGGTCCACAGGTAGGCAGGTCTGGGTACCCCCGATCCCAGAACGCCGACAGGGTGTTCACCCAGAATAGCCTTGTGGCGAGCTATTGACTAGTCTTTTTTTCACACGCATTACATCGACACATATCATCTCTCTCCCTCTTTCCCGCGCACACACCTAGTCTCTTGGGACTTCTCGCATGCACAATCTCTAGCTATCTAGGTCGATGCCACCCACATACACTGCGTTTAGTATGTTGTACACGAAGAGAAGAGGTGCATGCATGCACTCGTCCTCTCACACACGCATCTGTAGCTACGAATTGTAGTGTTCTCAACCATCCGATTGGCTCTATCATAGGTTCACGTTGCTCCTTGGCCTTGAGACTGAGAAGTTTAAAACATGGAGGCTTAGTTGGAGGCACGATGTTTTGGTTAATGTGAGGGCCGCACACGGCACCAACATGACACGAGCTTGGTCTGCCTGGTGCGCAGTCGGGTGAGTACTACTAGTAGTAGTACTTTGATGTGTCGCGTCAACTCGCAGAAGTATGCAACACTTCCTCAATAAACAAGCATATAAGTAGCTTATACTCCTTACCCAAAGGATCTTTATATCCATCAGACACAAAATATCCCTTCGACTGTTGGAAATTACTTTAATTGCTAATCCGATGTCGAAGTAATTGCTGCATCGCCACCAAAATCCACCATCTCTTAAGTTAAAGTAGACCAAGCTAACGCCTATATTAGCATATTACTAAGATAAACAGAAGGCATTATAGAATCATTTAGGAGGTGAGCTTGTCAATCTGAATGTGGAGGGACACCATCCTCGACAACCCAGCCCCGGCCAGCAGCTTGGGCACATTATGAAGAAGGTCAGCTCCTGCACGGCGACGGCACCGGGCTTCTTGCTTCTTGTCACCTCGATTTCCACCTTGACGGCGTCGGTCTTGCCTTTGGGCTCCCCCGCTCCGATGTCGAGCACGCCGCCGACCATGAAAAATGCACGGCCGTCCTCCTCCGCGAACAGCAAGCGCCGCGGCTCCGACACCGGCACTTGCAGCTGGAGCACCTTGCTGTACTGGTTCCTGTGCACGGGCATGGGATGCACGAAGCTGATGTGGTGGTGGAGCACCGGCGGTGGGCCTTCGTAGCCGCAGACGGGCATGGGGCATTTGCAGGGCGTGAGCGGACACACACTGTAGTGATCGGCGAGCTTGTGGTAAGTGACGTAGAGCCCACAACCTTCGTGCGGGCACTCCACCCTCACCGAGGAGAGGACGGTGTCCATCGCTGTGTTGCGCACGTCGAAGCCACTGCCGCGCTCGCACTTCTGGCACTGCCGCTGGTTTCCGGGGTGCTCGCCACGGCAGTGCACGCAGGCCAGGTGCCCTCCCTGGCACTGTACAAATAAATCGAACATCACATCAATCAAGAAACCCGCACCTTGCTTGATCAGCCGAACATACGAGGTGTATTCGAACCTCATACACTGGAGGCTTCAATGGGCGGAGGCACAAGGGGCAGTGGAGCAAGGTCAGGTCCATAGAGACCTCCATCGTCGGGTCCTGTTCTGTCGGCATGATCTCGCCCTCCTCGTGCACCACCATCTCTCGCTTTAGGGACGGGGCATTAGAAAGTTTTACCATCACATATTCATAGTACTTCAAGGTGCATTAAATCAACACATGCAAGTATCAAAAGGAAAGTCACGGCATGCATGCATGCGTTGTAATTAATGCATCGGTAAATGCAAATTATTGAAATATATCGAGTTCACTACTTTGATGTGTCACATCAACTCGTACAACAAGGAGAAGCTTGATTACAAGACCCTCTCCCTCGCCCATGAGCGTGCTGGCTCACAGGACTAGGAGAAGCTTTCGCTACATGCTCTCCCTCCCGCACGCGGTGGACATGCAACAGTTCATTCGGTGTCAGATGGTCAGAAGCATACTAGTAGTACTCCACTGTAGTAGTACCATCATTGTTCGACTTCCCGAAGAGGCGAAGAGCCAAGCGCAACCCGAACGCTCGTGTGGCAGTTTCATGTGCAGGGGAGGTAGTATAGTAACATAGTCTAGGATAGCATGTACCGTGCCTCTAAGCTTAAAATCGTTGGAGTCGGCTCCATTCTATGAGGCCGTCTTGAAGCATTTTTTGATTAAAATAATCTTCTGGTCCTACCTGTCATCTTGGTGATTGTAGTTTGCATGCTGATCTGGTCAAGAGAGGAATATATATTTTAATTTGTGGTGGGGTAAATGTTAGAGGTTGCAGCAAATATTGTACACTGCGGGTCTTTTAGCCAAGTTTAGAGGCAAGCATGTGGGGCCCATGCTATGATGTGTCGCGTCAACTCGTACAACAAGGAGAAGTTTGATTACTAGTACGCCCTCTCCCTCGCCCATGCGCGCGGTGGCTCGCAGACGAGGAGAAGCTTTTGCTTACTACTCCTACAACAAGCTCTCCCTCCTCCACGCGGTGGACGGACATGCAGCAGTTGATTTGATACTGTAGAAGTAGTATCATCATTGTTCAACTTCTCAAAGAGGCGAAGAGCCAAGTGTAACCCGAATGTGGCAGTTGCGAACGCTCGCGTGGCAGTTTTGTGGCAATTCTTTTATATTGTTGTTTGCGTTGAATAGGTGCCACCATCGGATGCAGATCTTACGGTTATTGTGCCGATTGTTAGTTATAGTTATCTTATGAAAATCAAATAATCCCAAAACAAACCCGACCACGTTTCTTGTTTCTAGACATGAATAGGAGTCAACCAATAAGAGACGTGGGCCATGTATGTTTTAATGCCTTGAGACGTGCCTAGCATGGCATGCAACAGTCAGTTCATCGCATGCAATGGTATTAATTAGCAAAAACTCCCTCCATTCCTAAATATTGGTCTTTTTAGAGATTTCAACAAGTGACTACACCGTAAATGAGTACATACGAAGCAAAATGAGTGAATCTACACCGTAAATATTTAGGAACGGAGGGATTAATATTAAGTTCTCTCGTTTTCCTCTCTGCCTTGGTCGTGGTGCATAATATTGAGTACTACTACTACTGACTAGTCTCTTTTTGACACACATTTACGTTGATACGGCTTGAATGCCAACGAGGGAGAGGGTAGCGGTTCACGAAACATTGAATGGTCAATGATGCCTCCTCATTCAACTAGCATGCAAAGGGAGGTAATTGGAGAAGCAGAATGGAGCCAGCATGATGTGAATGCAACGTAGTTTGGACTCTCATATAAAGGTGCCCCACCACTCCAATCCATCTACTCCCAGTCTCTGCGCAACACTGCCCACTCCAATCCAAGACCAAGTGACCAGAAGCCACAAGCACCCATGGCGTCGATGGACGCGAGCGGCAGTCGGCTGTGGCAGATCGTCCAAGACACCGGCCTGCGGCCCCGCACCATGCAGCGTTTCCAAATGGTGCTGGCTTTCGCTGGCGTCATAGCCCTTGTCGATGCTGGCTTCGCCTCTTGCATAGGCGAGATGATGGTCCGCTCCATCCGCAAGTTCACTGCCGTCAAGAAGAGCGCGGATGACCTTGCCGTACACCTCCAGCACGCGCGCCCAAGCTCCTCCTTGCCTACCACCCTCATCAGCCTCCAATGTGATGAACTCTTTGAAGCACTGGTGGCCCTGCAGCTGCCGAAGCTCGCGACAAAGAATTTGCACCTCGAGGCCGCGCTCGTTGCGCAACGCCTCGCCATGCAAGAAACCGTCGACCTACACATCCATGTCTATGAGGAAATCATCTACATAGGCCACTATAAGGCCAGCAAGGATAGAAATACGTTGGCCTTCTTCCACCGGCTGGAATCTTTGGATGCCATTGTTCGGAAGCACGTTGACCTGGCCATGAAAGCCGCTGCTACTTAGCCGTTGTTCGATGAGCCGGCGCCCTGAGTCGAGGAGGATAAGGTCGTCGATGGATGCATCTTTCTTCTTGCCTCCAGTAACCAGCACTGCATCGCCTCATGGCCTTAATGTTTTATTAATGTATGACATTTTTATTCCAGTTGTAAATGACATCATTGTTCGACTTCTCGAAAAGGTGAAGAGCCAAGCACAACCCGAACATGGGAGTTGCGTACGCTCGTGTGCCAGACTTATGTGTAGGGGAGGGCGTGGTGTCACAGTTTTGTGGCATTTCTTTTCTATTGCTGTTTGCGTGCAATAGGTGCCACCGCCGGATGCAGATCTTACGGTTATTGTGTCGATCGCTTACGAAAACCTTATAATCCCAAAACACTTAGGCGCGGTGGATTAACTCGACCTTGTTTCTTATTTCTTGACATGAATAAAGGAATCAACGAATAAGAGACGTGGGCCGTGTATGTTTTTAATGCCTTGAGACTACCTAGCACGGCATGCTACGGTCAGTTCATTGCATGCAATGGTAGTACTACAGTAAATATTAAGTTCTCTCATTTTCCCCTCCGGCTTGGTCGCGGTGCACAATGTAGTAATGACTAGTCTCTTCTTGACCCGCATTTACATTGTTACGGCTTGAATGCGAAGGAGGGAGAGGGTAGCGGTTCCCGAGACATTGAACTGTCAATGATGCATCCTGAATTAGCATGCAGAGGGAAGTATTTGGAGAAGAAGAATGGAGCCAGCACGATGTGAATGCAACACAGCTTGCACTCTTTGAAGCCACCCCACCACTCCAATCCATCTACCAAATCGTACGCACCACTGCTCACTCCAATCCAAGACCTAAGACCAAGTGACCAGAAGCCACAAGCACCTCTGGAGGCGATGGATGCGAGCGGCAGTCGTCTGTGCCAGATCATCCAAGACGCCGGCCTGCGGCCCCACACCACGCAGCATTTCCAGACGGTGCTAGCGACCGCCGGCATCGTAGCCCTCGCCGACGTCGGCTTCGCCTCTCGCATGGACGAGATGATGGTCCGCTCCATCCGCAAGTTCACCGCCGTCAAGATGCACGTGGACGACCTTGCCGTACTGCTCCAGCCCGCGCGCCCAAGCTCCTCGTTGCCTGCCACCCTCATCGGCCTCCATGGTGATGAACTCTTTCAAGCCCTGGTGGCCCTGCAGCTGCCGGAGGTCACGACGAAGAATGTGCACCTCGAGGCCGCGCTCGCCGCGCAGCGCCTCGCCATGCAAGAAACCGTTGACCTACACATCCATGTCTATGAGGAAATCGTCTTCATAGGCCACTACAAGGCCAGGGAGGACATAAAGACGTTGGCCTTTTTCGATCGGCTAGAATCTTTGGACGCCATTTTTGAGAAGCATGTTGACCTAGCCACGAAAGCTGCTGCTACTTAGCCGCTGTTTGGTGGGACGGCGCCCTGAGTCGAGGAGGAGGAGGTCATCGATGGATGCATCTTTCTTCTTGCCTCCTATAACCAGCACTGCATCGCCTCGTGGCCTTAATGTTTTATTATTGTATGGCATTTTTATTCCAGTCATAAATGACATGTGTGATCCCTTGCTCTTATTTGGCGTTAATTGTATGTAGTATCACTGTCTTCATCCAGGTGTACTACCTAGGTCCTGGTTTATTAGTCCCTTTTGTAATTTGTGCGAAATTTTGACCAAAGATTTAACTGACAAAATGTTAGTGCATGTCAACAAAAATTATAGTTTTCAATGATATAATATTGGTGACATGCATGAACCTTTTGTTAGTCAAAATTTGGCACAGATTACGAACGGGAGCAATAAACCAGGACGGAGGTAGACTGGTCACCATCGTGTTTTGTGCCAAATTTTGACTTCAGCGACCCAACCTACATGGCTACATGGAGGGAGTACTATATATATTGGCGTGACAACCAAACTTATATATATATATTCAAAACTGAGCGTTACTACATGTCACGAGTTCAAAACGAGAAAGTGGAACAAAAACAGCACGCCTGTGCCGTTCACGTCGCACCCCACACTATCATTCCGCGCATTGGCTTGGCATTTTCTATGTACAAGTTATAAAGGTAAAGACTGCCGTGTTCGCATCGCACCCCCACACAGTCTGTCCGGCACACCGCTCAAGCTAGGGAACGCTTGTTGTCTTAGCATTTTCACTGTCAGGTGGGGCCACAGTTGAGCAAACCGACTATCAACAAATCCCCACCCCACCCATCACACGTCGGCTGAGTTAGAATTAGAAGAGAGAAACAAGGGAGAAGGGCTAGATGTAGCATAGAGGTTGTTTTCAGATGGGACTCGTGTTGATAGAATAGGAGTACTGAGTACTCGTACGACTAGTACTGAGTACCACTAGGTGGGTGAGTGCGACCTATACCTGTCATCACTTTAGGTCTCCTTTTTGAACCGCAGCTACGCTTCATAGTACATATTTTTTCACGCATTTTTCCTCCTATATGTACTCCTAGGCTATTTCCACGTGCTTCCTTTCGCCGACATGTGGGACATAGAGCATCTGGGTTGTAGTGCATGCATGACTTGGAGCATATGCAACCATGCCGGCGTACTTTACATTTCAGACCTGACAAATTACACACAGACCCCCCGCAGAAGAATAAATAAATAAATGAATTACTACATGGAAACCGGATTATTTTCATAGAAACTGGAGCACGTTCATTAAATTTTGGACATAACACATTTATAAAAAATGACCGGACCTAAACCAGTCTAAGGGCCTCTTTGATTCGTAGGATACTGAAAACAAAGGAATGGGGAAAGTATGATGGCGATGAACCGAGAGGAGGAGGAAGAGGAGGAGTATTGTACATGCTAGAGACTGGACTGCTGGTTCACTGGGCTGCTGTGTTTCGCACTCCTCCGACGCGAGTAGTAGTATATACTACGTAGTACTATATATACCGCATGATTCTTTGCTCCTTCTTACTTCACTGACATGTGGGAGAGCCAGCATCCGGGTGGATGTGCCATGCACCAGATTAGAGTGGGGAACGGAAGGGGGGCATCACCCCGGTCGTAGCGCCGTAGTAATAATGACTATAGTGAGTAGTCATATCACAAGACCCCATCTTTCCAGCAGTAACGAGCCGTCAAATTGCATAGCCCTACCTTTCCAACAGTAAGTTGAATCCACTACTCCCTCACCCTCCTTGCCTCTTTGTCAAACCGGCTACGCAAAAATTGCCGCGCGTACTGCCCGGGAAAAGCCCCACCCTCAACTTTTAAATATTCATAGTATAATTTTGTATCGATGAATTGCGCCATGGAGCAGAAAACCAAAAGAAAAAGGTGGTACATGTAAACAAATATAGTTCAAGCTCTAGCTAGCGATTTGGAATGTAAACCGTGCATGTGTTTATACGTATAGGTTACTTCAAAGTACTGAGTCCATTGATGCAATGTGGTCAAACTGTACCATCGATATCTCAAAGCCAAAATAGTTCATGCTTGTTCGTTCTATATAAATAGTACTGTATGTTTATTCACCCATGGGGTTGTTCAATGAATGGAGGGCCGGGGAGCACAAGTGAACAATACTACTAGTAAGTAGGAGTAGTACAGTACAGGAAGTGCGACGCGCAGTTAGTCACGTTAAATAGAGAGTTTCTTTTCTTTAATGCCACGTACACAGATTGAAACGCTTGTTGTGGAGAGAAAAAGATAATCAAGCCACTATATATATAGGCAGGGGCCTTAGCGCTTGCTTTACTAGGGTTGCTCTCTTCATTCTCTCATCCTCTCCAGTTCTAAACAAGACAGCGGTAGTGACATATTCTCTCTGCTCACCGCTGGTCATAATCTGGCCGGATCCCTTTGGTCGGGCTGTGTAGGGGACTAGGTGCATCGTTCATGCGGTCACCGGCAGCGAGGGAGGAAACCCACAGCTGCCTGTGGGTCCTGATCCTCTACCCGTGCCGTTCTCTCCGACACAGCGCTAGCACGGGAGGTCCTCCGACCCCTTCTTCCTCCCTACCGTATTATGGGCAGATCCGACCTGCCGCCGGCCTCCTAGCCACATCCCGACGACCCTCAGGTATAAGTTCCTTCGAAAGTGGCCATGCTCTACTACCCCAACTCCCCATGTGTCTGCATGTGGATCTTTTTCTACTTCCATCAGCTCTTCCAAAGCCACCTAAATTTTTAGTATTATTAGAGGTAAAGCTACTTCATGCAGTCGAATCTAGGACTTGGTTCAAACAACAAATAATGGGGGGAAAGTTGTAGCATGAATCTAGGACTTGATTCGAAGAGGAAATAGCAGCGGGAAAGTAGTAGAGACTGGATACCCAACCAGTCTCTTGGTTGAAAAGGGAAATAAAGGGAAAAGGCAGTACAAACTGGATAAGGAATAGATCTATTATTGGTTGAAAAAAGGATAGAAAGTGGCGGCTGGTGGATAAGTTAACAGAGTATGTCCAGGATTAGATTTGTTGCCCTCACATAGTAAAAGGTCTCCAGGATTAGATTTGCTGCCCTCATAGAGTATGAACAAACTCAGCATCACCACTTTATGCCTCCTTGTAGGTACATTGTGCTGATGCATCCACTGTCGCATGTCCTTATACCAACTATTTGCTATTGTTAATGTAAGGGTGCATGTAAAATGAAGCAATCACACTGTTATCATAAGGACATGTCTAACCAATGTTATTGTTAATCTAATGCCTTCAGTAATATGATGCAATTAAATTGTGTCACAAATGGTACTCCTGCTACTTTTCCCAGTATCATAAGTAAGTTGCTTCTTTACGCTGCTGAGTGTCCTGGTGTCCCCACTGGCCCATGCTCTTAAACCAACTCTTTAGCTACTGTTGATCTACTATATCTGGTAAACAAGCAATGCCACCATTAAACTAATCCCATATTGGCCGGAGGTAATCCTCCTTTAAAAAAAAGTAATCCCATATTTGACGAATGTCATTGTTGATCGTAATGCTTCTGGTAACATGAAACAATCTTGTCGTTTTAAAATTTCTACTGTCCTTGCGTGATTGCCACGAACATAATCAAGATGCTTCTTTTTGGTTTTCTGTATGTTTCGTATCTTGTTATTGACCAGTAACTATTTTCTTTCTATCTTTTTGTGCGGATAGGGATATCCATTTCACCTCGTTGCTATTGTGACCTTTTGGTGAACTACACAAAACACTTTTTTTTGGAATGAGTGTCTTGTGCAGTTCAACTAAAATGTCACGTGGGCAACATCTCTCAATTTTGGTGGAACTGCACAAAATGGTGATTGGAGTTTCAAACATCTCTGTCAAACTCTGCTGGTAATCTTGTGCAACATTTTATTAGCCTTTGCAAGATGAGCCATCACTGTCACCACAATGGCACTTTATTTTAGTGGAACTGCACAAAAGGATAAGCAAATTATAGTTTCACCTTGCATGAGCAGGACAACCAACCTTAATGTTGCTCAATTTTAGTGCAACTACTAAAGAAGAACCTGCCAGCTCATGAGGGCAAGTACTTCTTGCTAGCTGCATAATGCAATCTTTGCTTCATTTCAGGTGAACTGCAGAAAAAGTCGCATGAATTGAATCATCCGAGTGGATCTGCAAGTTCACGACATCGAGTAATGGCATCATAGGGCCCCTCTCTCAGTTATGGTTCCCATGACCGGGTATGTTATTTTTTGGTTGATTTTGACTCTGCATCCAGCTAGTGATCTTGTGCTATTGTTTTGGCACTTCTTTGAGAAAGCAATAATGATATTGTTTTTGCATCTTAATTTAATGCCACTAATAATTTGAGGCAATCTTTTGGCACCGCTACTGCGATAGATAAAATGAAGTAATAATACATTTAAAATAGAGCTACTGTCTTATCTACCAATTCATTTCCAATGTAGATAACTTGCAGAAGGCCTATCCAACAAAATCAAGTCCATGTGCACTACATCAATCACATAGCTGCACTGAACTAGTTGAGTCCATCACGCCTACCATTGAGTTGGCATGGGCCCCCTCTCTAACTGGCGGGCGCCATAATTTTAGTTGAACTACACAAAAAAAGTGATTGAAATGAGTCGACGCTTCTCCTTCTACTACCACACTGAGGTGTTAATGGATGTCAACGAATCGCCTTCATGGCAAGATACAGGGACATGAAGAATAACTTGATCTCCCAAAGTCATCTCACACAGGTCAGTACTGTCCTTTATCAACATGATTGTGCTTTGTCATACTGTACTAACATTGTATATTTTTAACAAAGCTATTCTATTGCAATCTTTTCTCATTTTGGAAATAAAGTTGCTTTAACTAGTGACAATATTATAGTAATCATGCTCTTTCTTATCTATGCAAACAGGAATACTCAACTACAGATGTTGTGATGGTCAAAAGCATTCGCCAAGTTCTTGGGTTTTATGACACGAATAGTCAAGATGGATTTAATCCCGAGATTCACTTTATCCAAAGGCTCTAAAGTGCCAAGCGTGTGTGCAAGGTGGAAAGAGATATTTCATGATGTTGATTGATGATTCCACTAGATTCTGCTATGTGTATTTGTTAAATACTAAGGATAAGGCTCTATCCACACTACTTCAAAATCTAGAAGGCCCTTGTGCATATATTGGAAGTGGTAGTGCCTTAAAAAGTGTTTCAGAAGGCCCTCTTGTGCATATATTAGAAGGCCCTCTTGTGCATATACCAGTGATGCAGAATATTTTAGCTGCCAATGTTTGACCTGCGTGGCCTTAAAAAGGACTGGTTTCAATGTTTAAGCAAATCCTTGGATCAAATTTCTTACATGAAGCATTGATCAATTTTTATTTATTTGTTCACATTCTCACAACGTTTGAGTTGTACAGTTACGATTGGCTCTGATCTGTGAATCATTGAGATGTGTAGGCATATTTGTTGTACTTATTATTTGAATCTAATGGGTTGGTTCTGAATCTTGCAAGCTGGGAATCATTGTGATGTGTAGGCATTTTTGTTTTACTTATTATTTGAATCTTATTGGTTGGTTCTGAATCTTGCAAGCTATGAAACACGACGTGATGATGCAGAGGACAGCAACCATAACAAGCTGTTCAAACTTGGTAGTATTGTCTATGTGAAAGTGCGGCAAATGAGCTGATCGTTTGCGTCCTAAAAATAATAATTCTAATTGTTGTGCATGTTGATCCTGTGGCACTGATAGAACGAGCCAGTGCTTTGCTTATTTTAAGAATAAATTTTAATTAAAGCTAATAAAATTTAAGTAAAGTGAACACTAACACTTGCTATTACAGTACCAATACAGACCCGCTCATGAACCCGAGGGGCATGTTCTGCCGGGCGTGCAGCGGGCGAGGGAGGGGTAGTAACTGATGTCGCCTGTACACACCCAGTTTATTGTTGAATGCAGTTCCCCAAGAGCTGCAAAACGAACTGCTGCAGCCGCCTACCCACTCATTCACCGTCGATTACAGTTCCCCAAGATTGAAAAAATGAACTGCTGCTGCCACGGTGCCGCCCCCAGTACTCCAGTACACACCGATCGTCTTCATCTCCCCCCTGCCCCCAATCCCCACAAAATGAGAACCGCCACATCAACTCTGCGTGAGAAGAGACTCCAATGGCAATCCGAGGGGTGAGCCTGCTGGATATGGACTTCAACAAGGAGTTCACCTTTGAGTTCGCCATTGATAACCCACAAGTATAGGGGATCGCAACAATTTTCGAGGGTAGAGTATTCAACCCAAATTTATAGATTCGACACAAGGGGAGCCAAAGAATATTTGCAAGTATTAGCAGTTGAGTTGTCAATTCAACCACACCTGGAGATTAAATATCTATAGCAATATGATCAGTAGCACAATAATATGATAGTAGTGATAGTAGTGATGATAGTGGCAGTAACGATAACAGTGATATCAATGATTTTGTAGCAAGTAACAGTAGCAACAGTAGTAGTAACTTAGCAAGAACAATATGTGGAAAATTCATAGGCATTGGATCAGTGGATTCGTTGGATGATATTCATCATATAACAGTCATAACCTAGGGTGATACAAAACCAGATCCAGTTCATAAATATAATGTAGGCATGTATTCCGTAAATAGTCATACGTGCTTATGGAAAGAACTTGCATGACATCTTTTGTCCTACCCTCCCGTGGCAGCGGGGTCCATAAGGAAACTAAGGGATATTAAGGCCTCCTTTTAATAGAGAACCGGAACAAAGCATTAACACATAATGAATACATGAACTCCTCAAACTACGGTCATCACCGGAAAGTATCCCGATTACTATCACACCAGGGTTTACGGATCATAACACATAATAGGTGAACATGACTTGCAAGATCGGATCTAGAACATAGATATAATGGTGATAACATAAACTGTTCAGATCTGAAATCATGACACCTGGGCCCAAAGTGACAAGAATTAAGCATGGCAAAGTCATATCAACATCAATCTCAGAACATAATGGATACGAGAGATCAAGCCCTAACAAAACTAACTCAATTACATGATTACTGGAGCCTATGAAGGAATTACTCACTCCCGGTGGGGAGCATCATGGAATTGGCGATGGAGAAGGGTTGGTGATGACGAAGATCGAAGATCCCCCTCTTCGGAGCCCCAAACGAACTCCAGATCTGGCCTCCCAATGAAGAACAGGAGGTGGCAGCGGCTCCGTCTTGTGAAACGCGATAATTCTTCCTCCCTGATTTTTCTCTCCAAATATAGGTACTTAAGGAGTCAGAATCAGGGTCTGCGGGGCCACCAGGTGGGCACAACCCACCTAGGCGCATCTAGAGGGGGGCGCCCTGGTGGGTTGTGCTCACCCAGGGGCCCCCTCCAGTGGTTCTTGGCTCCATTATTTTTCTTTTATTGTATAAAAATTCTCCAAAAAGTTTCGTTCCATTCCGAGAACTTCTATTTCTGCACAAAAACGACACCATGGTGGTTCTGCTGAAAACAGCGTCAGTCCGGGTTAGTTTCATTCAAATTATGCAAATTAGAGTCCAAAACAAGAGCAAAAGCATTAGGAAAAGTAGATACGACGGAGACGTATCAACTCCCCCAAGCTTAAACCTTTGCTAGTCCTCAAGCAATTCAGTTGACAAACTAAAAGTGAAAAAGAAAACTTTTACGAACTCTTTTGCTCTGGTTTACATAAATAAGCTTAACTAGCACCCAGGTTTTCAGCAAAGTTTATAACTAACCATGTCAACAATAACTCTTAGGAATTATATTAACTCATATCAATGGCATAAGCAAATAGCGAGCAATAATAAAATATCTCAAATGACAACACTTTGTCAAAACAATCATGATATAATATGACAACAATGGTATCTCGCTAGCCCTTTCTGAGACGGCAAAACATAAATGCAGAGCACCTCCAAAGTTCAAGTAGCAACTAAACATTGTAATTCATGGTAAAAAAGATCCAGTCATGATGCATCCAACATTAGCTATACACAATGCATGAGGATGACAATAGTGCTCTCAGGTCTGGCGCTTATTTGAGAAGGTGATGACTCAACATAAAATTAAACAGATAGTCCCTTCGCAGAGGGAAGCAGTGATTTGCAGCGGTGCCAGAGCTTAGATTTTTAAAACAGAGATAAATGAAACTTTGAGAAATGCACCCTTCCTATTTACGTCATGACCGAAAGTTATCAATATCTTCCATGCTAAACACATTAGTGGCGGTTCCCAAGCGATAAAAGTAAAGGTTTACTCCCCCTCCACCAACAAACACACTCAACGGCTAGCCGAATCCACGAGTACCGTCCATACCAACATCATTCCTGGGGGAGTTTTGTTTAATAATTTGCATATTTTGATTTCGGGACTGGGAATCCCTATTACCACCCCTCTCATGCAAGGACGAGTGAATAAACACTCATCATGAGAATAACCCGCTTAGCATGGAAGATACTGACTACCCCCTATCGCTCTATGAACAATCCATGCACACAAAAACGGATGTTTATTGGAAGTTTTTAGAGGTGGCACATGAAAATTTACTTAGAACGGCAGGGTAATACCGCATATAGGTAGATATGGTGGACTCATTTGGGATAACATGCGTTTTAGAATTTTGATGCACAAGCAGTGTTCCTGCTTAGTACAAGCGAAGGCTAGCAAATAGGTTGAGAAGCGGCCAGCTAGAGAGCAAAAACGGTCATGAACATGCATTATGCATAAGTAACATTGGATACTAGCATGAGTAGGACATGAACACCATGAACATAAATATCATAGAGGCTATGTTGGATTTGATTCAACTACATGCATGAACATGTGCCAAGTCAAGCCACTTGAAACATTCAAAGGAGGATACCATATCATCATACTACATCACAATAATTTTAATGCATGTTGACATCCAAGATAAATCGTTATCCACACCTAGCTACTTAAGCATGGCATGAGAAACTATAATATCTAATTGTCATTGCAAACATGTTTAATCATAATATGCTGAATCTTGGATACTAGGTTAAACATATTTACAAAAACAGAACAAGTTGAGTTCATACCCGTTTCTCTCTGCCACAGCCAGTTCATCAAATATCGTCATTATTGCCTTTCACTTGCACGGCCGAATGATATGAAAATAATAATAGTGCAAGAGTGCCATGGACTAAGCTGGAATCTGCAAACATTTTAATCAAAAAGGAGAAGACAAGGTAATATGGGCTCTTTGTTAGATCAATATCAATGCATATGAGAGCCACTCGACATTTTCATCATGGTCTTCTCCTTGGTATGACTCAATAAAAGGAAAAGAATTTCAGAGAAACGCATTGAAATATTTTTGGAGTTTTTAGTTTTTCTTGAAGAAAGCAAATTAAAGAGAAAAACTAAAATGAGAAAAACTATTTACACGGGAGAGCTCCCAACAAGCAAAATAAGAACAAGGAAATCTTTTTGGGTTTTCTTTTTAATACTACAACTAACTAAACTAGAAAGAAAAACCGAAAAGAAGCAAGAAACATTTTTTGGATTTTTTTCAAAGTTTTTTCAAACACACAAGAAGAAAGCGAGAAAATAAATCTAGCATGGATAGTACAATGAAAAAGTGTGAACACCAATAACTGGAATGAAATGTGTGAACATGAATGAAATGTCGTGGAAATATGTACTCCCCCAAGCTCAGGCTTTTGGCCTAGCTTGGTAATCACCACTCATAGTAGCCATCAGGCCACACGTTGAAGTGCTGGGGTGCGGGCACCTGAGCGTCCTACTCCTGAGGTTCCTCCTCAGCCACTGCCTGGGCGTTTCGGTAGGCAATAATGTCCTCAGGCATGATCCTATATCCGCCCCTGGCAATAGAATCAAACAAAGCAGGTGTAGGCAACGGAATAATATCACGGGTATCCACACTAAAAACCAGGCTGTAAGGAATATTATGAACAGAGTTATCAATATCAGTGAACTGGTGATCCTCCATCGCCTAGTGATCTAAATAAACCTTGGGTAAACGATAATCATGTTGGCGGATCTGAACATTAAAGTGACTCGCTAAATGAGTAGCATAAATACCGCCATGAATTTTGCCCTTGGTTCTGTTAAGGTGCAGATGAACTGCAATAATAACCCCTAGGTTAAAGGTGTTATCGCCGTATAGTGCACAGCGTAAGACAACGAAATCTGGGGCACTAAGTGCACCAACCTTCTCTCTAGCAAGTAAACACTTCGCGATAAATAGAGCAAAATAATGCACAGAAGGAAACTGCAAGCTAGTGCCAGTGACACTCGATACACCTCTCTCATCTCCCACTGATAGAGTACGATAGAAATCCTCAAACTCTACAGGTCTAGGCTCTCTTATTTCCCCGTCAGAAGGGATCAAGCATATATCACAAACGTCAGTGAGTGGTATCTGACGGGTTTCAGCATATAAATTAAACTGCACCTCAGGAGGATTATTCCTACTCAGAAAATGAAAATTTTGCACAAAGGAATTTGTAAGGAGATGGTATTGTTCACACTCAGCTGCGATGAAGTTGCAGCAAATTGCGCAAACTCTTGACGGATCCTGGCCCCATCCATGAAGGGGTTATGTGGCCATTCGCACGGCTGCACCTCTGCCCTTCTCTAGGTATGGAGGTCATTGTCCGATGATTCCCCAATGACTCCCATAGAGCTTTTCTTGGAGGAAAACTTCCTAAAGAAACTCATCTTATTCCTATGAACAAAATTCTGAAAATTTTAGTCCACAAAATTTTTGTTAACAAAACTTCACGAGACTGATAGCAACTACTCATAGTGAGGCATAGAGGCTATATTGGGCATTCAAACTAATTAGAACTCTAAGAATTCAACATGCAAACTCATCTACAGCAGCACCAAGAGTAGCTAATTATTCAAAATATAAACCACTAAAGCAAAAACTAATTGGAGCAATGGAGGAGTCACATACCAAGTAGCAATCCCCCAAAACAAGTTTCGGAAATGGAGCTTCGAGCAAAGAGATTCAAATCCGCGGGTTTGAGAGCAAGAACACGAGAGAGAGAGAGCAATAGTGATTTTTCTTCTGGAGGTAGGTGATGACATGGGCTAAAGAGATAAGTGAGGGGGCCCACGTGGGGACCATAACCCACCAGGGCGTGCCTGGGGCTGCTGGCGTGCCCAAGTGGGTTGTGCCCACCTGGTGCATCCCCCTCTGGTGTTATTTGTACTAAAAATTCAGAAATATTCAGGAAAAAATCGTATTAAATTTTCAGGGCATTCTGAGAACTTTTATTTTTGGGTCATTTTTTATTGGACGGGAAATTCAAAAAATAGACAAAACATGGCATTTTATTTTATTTAACTAAGAAAAATAGAAAACAAAAGTTGGGAGCAGAAGGTTGTGCTTACTAAATTCACCAACTTCATACCTCTAAAAAATGATCCATTAATAAGGTTGATCAAGTCTTATTAACAACCACCTTCTATTAGCATGAAACCAAAGAACTTTCGTAAAACACTAAGTTACCTCAACAGGGATATGCATATCCCCAACAATAATCATTTCATATTTGTTTTTAGCAGTAGGTAGAGGTAGTTGTAAACTTCCAATAGTGAGTGTCGGAGATTTTTCAATAACACTAATACCATTCACTTGGAATTGTTTCTTTGGAAAGTGCACCATATGTTATTACCATTGATATGAAAAGTGACCTTGCTCTTATTTCAATCAATAACAGCCCCTGCAGTATTCAAAAAGGGTCTACCAAGGATAATCGACATGTTGTCGTCCTCGGGCATCTCAAGTATAACAAAGTCAGTTAAGATAGTAACATTTGCAACAACAACGGGCACATCATCACAAATACCGATAGGTATGTAGTTGATTTGTTAGCCATTTGCAAAGATATTTTAGTAGGTGTGAGTTTATTCAAATCAAGTCTTTTATATAAAGAGAAAGGCATAACACTAACACCAGCTCCTAAATCACACAAAGCAGTTTTGACATAATTTCTTTTAATGGAGCAAGGTATAGTTGGTATTCCCGGATCTCCAAGTTTTTTAGGTACTCCATCCTTAAAAGAATAAGTAGCAAGCATGGTGGAGATTTCATCTTCAGGTATTTTTCTTTTATTAGTGATGATGTCTTTCATATATTCTGCATAAGGGGCCATCTTTAAAATATCAGTCAAGCGAGTGCGCAAAAAGACTGGCCTAAGCATTTCAGCAAAGCGTACAAATTCTTCATCATCTTTCTTCTTAGTTCATTTAGGTGGAAAGGACATGGGTTTTTGAACCCATGGTTCTCTTTCTCTTCCATGTTTTCTAGCAACAAAGTCTCTTTTATCATATCTTTTATTTTTAGGTTGTGGGTTATCAAGATCAACAGCTGGTTCTATTTCAACATCATTATCTGGTTGTTTATCATTGTCTGGTTGAGTATCTTCATGGACCTCATCATTATCTTTTTCATTATCACTAGATGAATGTTCATTACCAGATTGAGTATCAGCATCAGAGATAGAAACATCATTATCATTATCATTATTATCAGGAGGTTTTTCTTTCTCAGGTTCACTAGAAGCATGCAAAGTCCTATCATTTTTCTTTTTCTTTTTCTTTTTAGAAGGACTAGGTGTATCAGTGTTAATTCTTTGAGAGTCTTGTTCAATTCTTTTAGGGTGTCCCTCAGGATAAAGTGGTTCCTGAGTCATTCTACCTCCTCTAGTCACTACTCTTATAGCGTGATCATTCATATTATTATTCATTTCATCAGGCAATTCTCTTTGAGATTTAGAAACTTGTTCTAACTGAGTATGAACCATAGAGGCATGTTTTCCTACACCTCTAACATCATTGCAGATTCTAAATAACAAGTCACTCAAGCGAGCAATCATATCAGAGTTGTATTTTAATTGTTTCATAACATTTTCATTGAAGTGATCTTGTTTTCTAATGTAGTTGTCAAACTCATAAAGGCATTGACTAGGATGTTTATTGTAAGGGATATCACTTTCATCAAATTTCATTAAAGAATTTACCTCTACCACCTTTGGTGGCGGTGTGTCAAGTCCATGTATTTCTTCAATAGGAGGTAAATTTTTAACATCCTCTGCTTTTATTCCTTTTTCCTTCATAGATTTCTTTGCTACTTGCATATCTTCCGGACTGAGATATAAGATACCCCTCTTCTTGGAGTGGATTTATGCGGTTGTTTAGGAAGAGTCCAATCGTCATAATTTTTCAATATATTATTCAATAATTCCTCAGCTTGTTCAACAATTCATTCCCTGAAAACACAACCAGCACAACTATCTAGGAAGTCCCTAGAAGCATCGGTTAGTCCATTATAGAAGATATCAAGTATTTCATTTTTCTTAAGAGGATGATTAGGTAAAGCATTAAGCAATTGGAGAAGCCTCCCCAAGCTTGTGGGAGACTTTCTTCTTCAATTTGCATAAAGTTAAATATTTCCTGTAAGGCAGCTTGTTTCTTATGAGCAGGAAAATATTTTTTAGAGAAGTAATAAATCATATCTGGGGACTACGCACACAACCAGGAGCAAGAGTATTGTACCATATCTTAGCATCACCCTTTAATGAGAATGGAAATAATTTGAGAATATAATAGTAGCGAATTTTATCATCATGGGCAAAAAGGGTGGCTATATCATTTAATTTAGTGAGGTGTGCCACAACAGTTTCAGTTTCATAGCCATGGAAAGGATCAGATTCAACCAAAGTAATTAACTCTGGGTCGACAGAGAATTCACAATCCTTATCATCAACAAAGATAGGTGAAGTAGCAAACTTAGGATCACATTTCATTCTAGTATTCAAAGATTTTTCTTTTAGTTTGCATAATAATTTCCTAAGATCATCTCTATCATTGCAAGCAAGAACATCTCTAGCTCTCTCCTCATCCATAACATAACCTTTAGGTATCTTAGGCAATTCATATCTCGGAGAGCTAGGTCTAATAGGTGTTTCAAGATTTTCAGTTTCAAGTATTTCATCAGTTTCAGCATTCTCAGTATCTTTAGCTCTAGCAATTTGTTCATCAAGAAATTCACCTAGTGGCATATTATCATCAAGCAAGGTACTAGCATCATCATGAGTAGCATTCATAGCAGAAGTAGCATCATCAATAACTTGCGATATATCAGGATTAATAGCATGTGGTGGTGTTGCAAGTCTACTCAAAATAGCAGGTGAATCAAGTGCAGAGCTAGATGGCGGTACCTTACCTCCCCTCGTCTTAGAGGGAAAGATCTTAGTCTTTGTATCCTTCAGATTCTTCATAGTGATAAATAGATAACAATCCTAAGTGACTCAACAAGTATAGCTATGCTCCCCGGCAACGGCACCAGAAAATGTCTTGATAACCCACAAGTATAGGGGATGGCAACCGTTTTCGAGGGTAGAGTATTCAACCCGAATTCATAGATTCGACACAAGGGAGCCAAAGAATATTTGCAAGTATTAGCAGTTGAGTTGTCAATTCAACCACGCCTGGAGAGTAAATATCTGCAGCAATATGATCAGTAGCACAGTAATATGATAGTAGTGATAGTAGTGATGATAGTACTAGTAACGGTAACAATGATTTTGTAGCAAGTGTAAAAAGCAAGTGTAACCGTAGCAACAACAGTAGTAACTTAGCAAGAACAATATGTGGAAAATTCGTAGGCATTGGATCGGTGGATTCATTGGATGATATTCATCATATAACAGTCATAACCTAGGGCGATACAAAAGTAGATCTAGTTCATAAATATAATGTAGGCATGTATTCCGTAAATAGTCATACGTGCTTATGGAAAGAACTTGCATGACATCTTTTGTCGTACCCTCCCGTGGCAGCAGGGTCCATAAGGAAACTAAGGGATATTAAGGCCTCCTTTTAATAGAGAACCGAAACAAAGCATTAACACATAATTAATACATTAACTACTCAAACTACGGTCATCACCGGAAAGTATCCCGATTACTATCACACCGGGGTTTACGGATCGTAACACGTAATAGGTGAATATGACTTGCAAGATCGGATCTAGAACATAGATATAATGGTGATAACATAAACGGTTCAGATATGAAATCATGACACCCGGGCCCAAAGTGACAAGCATTAAGCATGGCAAAGTCATATCAACATCAATCTCAGAACATAATGGATACTAGGGATCAAGCCCTAACAAAACTAACTCGATTACATGATGAATCTCATCCAACTCCTCACCGACCAGCGAGCCTACGAAGGAATTACTCACTCCTGGTGCGGAGCATCATGGAATTGGCGGTGGAGAAGGGTTGGTGATGACGAAGATCAAAGATCCCCCTCTCGGGAGCCCCAAACGGACTCCAGATCTGGCCTCCCGATGAAGAACAGGAGGTGGCGGCGGCTCCGTCTCGTGAAACACAATAATTCTTCCTCCCAGATTTTTCTCTCCAAATATAGGTATTTAAGGAGTCAGAATCAGGGTCTGCGGGGCCACCAAGTGGGCACAACCCACCTGGGCGCGTCTCGAGGGGGGGGGGGGGGTGCCCTGGTGGGTTGTGCTCACCCAGGGCCACCCCTCTGATGGTTCTTGGCTCGAGTATTTTTCTTTCATTGTATAAAAATTCTCCAAAAAGTTTCGTTCCATTCCGAGAACTTTTATTTCTGCACAAAAACAACACCATGGTTGTTCTGCTGAAAACAGTGCCAGTCTAGGTTAGTTTCATTCAAAGCATGCAAATTAGAGTCCAAAAAAAGATCAAAAGCGTTAGGAAAAGTAGATACGATGGAGACGTATCAGCCATTCAGACCCATGGCAGCACCAAGTTGAATGTGATGTACACCAATGATCCGGAGTCGGTGAAGCTCTGCCTCACCAAGTTCAAGCAGTACCTACATGAGGAGAAAGCACAAGGTCGCGGGACTAGACCTTGTGCCCATCCATTAGTCTCCTGACAGGGACCAGCGGATCGCCGTCGCCCAGGTATGCGTGCGGGACAAGGTTCTTGTCTACCACAACTGTAGGGCCATAAGAGGTTCTGGAGCATCCGCCTTCATCAGCACCGCCGATGGCACCTTTGGTACGGTGGAGAGCAGGAAGAACATGGCTGTGCTTTATGATTCGGCCATCTGGTGCAACAAGCTTGTCGACATCCAGAAGCAATACAAGATCATCGGCAACGGACAGGAGAAGGACTTCATGGTTGACCTCGCCGTGACCATCATTGACCCCTGCTACGCCAACATGAAAGAAGATGTCGATACCAAGGACCTGAACACGTGGGAGGTACCTCTGAATCTAGCCTACATAACCTATGTGGCCAATGACGCATACGCATGCTATGACATATACAGGCGGATCTTGGACATGAGGGCATGTCTGCTTCTCGTAACCGACGAGTACACGGACAGTGACAGCGTCATGATCAAGCATGCCACGAAGGTCTAGATGTTGTAATTTATCTGTTTAAGCACCTTTATCATCTCAGTGTTTCATGCATTAGCCTATGTGTCATAATTATCTGTTTTGTCCGAAATATTTCGTCTAAGAACCCATTAACCTGTTTGCTTTTTTTGACTGGCTATTTGCTTAGGTATGTAACTAGTTCACTGGGCTGTCGTGCTTTGAATCTCCTTCCTCCCAACATATTCCCCTTCTCAGGTGGACCCAGCAGATCTCGTACACAGATATCTGGGACCAACCACCTATCCATTTGTATTTCTTTATTTTGTTCAATATTTCATCCTCTTCCTACAGCAGCTGGCGGCGCTGCCGCCCACGTCTCGGTGTCCCATCCTAGCCTATGGCGCTGGCCAGACCATCCCTCTACTGCCACACATTCTCCGGCGGCGGTAGCTCCACCGGTCCACCCTGCACCCGAACAAGTCAACCCTCGTACTCCCCTCCGCCTGCGTCTTCCCCGGCTCTGGTTCGTTCTGGTCCGAGGTCTCGAAGTCGTCCTCCACCTTGGTGCTCTCGCCGTGGCGCTGTCGTCTGTCGTTCCCAACATGGTCAACAAAACAAGAGGAATCGAGAGACGACTGTTCATCGAAAGGCTAACAGTGTGGGCCCACCAGGTCCACGGCCTAGGTTTTGTTGTTTAACATGCACAACCCACGACATGCAGACACAGTTGATCCAGCTGGTTTCAACTTTTTTTGGGGTCCAGCAGGTATCAAGCGGCCTCTGGGCCTCCCAGCCTAGCTTGTCTATAACATCAGCAGCCCAAGTTATGTTTGTTTTTTCAAGACGACGCACAGCTCAGTTCTATTTTTCTATAAGAATGCAAAACTGAACCTATGTTTTCCCTTCTATAATAGTATATATATTTATATTTATATCTTTTTTATTACATATATATAATAGAAACAACATAAGGTTGCGTTAAACCTGTCGTTCGTCCAACCATTGTATAGACCTTCCCACTTCCTTTATTTTCCGTTTTTATTAATCCTATATCTGAATTTTCTCCCACTTTCTTTTTCGATGCAATTTGAGTTTTCTCCCAGTACTTTTCCCTAGAACCAACTCAACTGTCCCACGTCTACCCTAAAAAATAATAATACCCCACGTCCTATTAACTCATCAAATTAAAATGATATTTTATTTTGTAAATTGAAAGTTCTTACAAAATAATAATAATAATTGTGTATATATAACTTGGCAAGTTAACTCCTGGTGATTGCGTACATAAGCTTGCAAAGATTTTACTGACCAATGCAGTAATAGACGTGCAATCATGTGTTTAAGTTTTTATAACATTTCTTCGTCCAGCCAACCATGATATTTTCATCCAGCCTAGCAAGTCCACGGATTTCAAGAAAATGCAAATGGGCTTTAAATTCTAACATAATATATAAACGGGCTACATAGATGCTACATCATTGTTTCACCCAGCCCACCAAATGGACTAAAAAAAACAAATGGACTGGCTGACATGTGGGCCAGTAGGTCGAAGCCTAAGCAGTTTCGCAAAAAAAATAAAAAGGTCGAAGCCTAAGCTAGGCGTTGGATTTACATCCAACATCCGGCATTCTTCTTCAATCTCTCCTCTTCTTCCTCCAGCGCTGCCAGGACTGCCTGTTCCAGCCTTCGGCGTCCAGCGGCGCTGTTTTGCGCGCCTCGCAACGAAATGCTACCCCATCGACGGCCAGGCCATCCGTCCACTCCTCCGCACCTCCTGTTATTTTCTGCCGAGTGTAGGCCCACCCCGCACCTGAACCAGTCAAGTTTCCCACTCGTCTCCATCTGTGACCCCATTGCCGCGTCTTCCCATCTCTGGGGCATTCCAGTCTGGGGCCTCGCCGTCGTCCACCGGCGTTGGTGCGCTCGGCACGGTGTGGTCAATGTGGTCAACAAACGAGAGTCATCGGAAGATGACTGTACGTCGAGAGGCTGACAGTGGGGACGGACCACGCCCATGGAGGCATGCATGCAACTACATCCTTGTTACGCTGAAAAATAATGTTTTCTCCCCCTAACAGCTGGGACCCACCAACTACATCTTCGCACGCAAGGAAGTGCGTCCTTATTACGGAAAAAAAAAGATTCCTCCCCCTGACAGCTGGGACCAATCAGCTGTATCTTTGCACGCAAGGAAGTGCCTCCTTATCCTCCCTGACAGCTGGGACCCAGCCGGTCGAACCGTACGTAGGGTTGTCTCTCTGGTCGTGAACGTGTACGTACATACTGGTCGATCGGTCTCTCTGCAAGGATGAACGATGGCCGAGCAAGGAGCAGCATGTGTGACATAGCAGTTGAGGCAGTCATGTCTAAATCGTGTACACGTACGTACAGCCACGCTGCAAGAAAGTAAATACGGCTATGTACGTACATACGGGCAAGGTCTCGAACGCGTACAGCGATGGCGTCTTGTTCATTGGCAGCCAACCGGCTGGGTGAGAACAGAGGAAACCGCGTCGTGTTCATCGGGAGGCAAGCGACTGGGTCGAAATGCGTCCTGTTCATCAGGAGCCAACCGACTTGGACGGAACAGTCCAACCGGGGTCTTGTTCATCGACTCGGGGTCTCGCGTCCTGCAAAATGGAGGAAACAGAGTTCTCTTCGACCGCCTATGGTCGAAACAGGGTCCTATTCATAGGGAGGGGTCTGGCGTACCGCAAAACAGACGTAACGGACTTCTCTCCGACCGCCTATGGTCGAAACGGGGTCCTGTTCATCGAGATGGGTCTGGCGTACCGCAAAACGGACGAAACGGACTTCTCTCCAACCACCTACGGTCGAAACGGGGTCCTGTTCATCGGAGGGGTGTGTGGCGTATCACAAAATGGGACTCCAGGGGCCACTATTCATCCACCATCGACTTCCTCCAGCCTCCACCAGCCACTGTTCATCCACGGGCTACTGTTCATCCAGACTCCACGGGGTCTTGTTCATCCACCCCAACCGGCTGGGTGTGTGTGGCGGCATCCTTGGGGTCCTGTTCATCCAGTGCAACCGCGTACTACCATGGGGTCCTGTTCATCCAACGGCAACCGCATACAACCACGGGGTCCTGTTCATCCAGCGGCAACCGCCTACACACGGCCGGGGTCCTGTTCATCCAACCCCCACTGGGAACTGTTCATCCACACCCAACCAAACCGGCTCGACTCACCGCGTCTCGACTCGTTCTACGTATCGCGCGCGCGGCAGCAACGGGCACTGTTCATCCAGAGGCAACCCAACCGGCTAGCTACGTCTCGCATGGGGGTTCGATTGGCTTCAGTAAGCAGCAGCAGCGCGATCGATCGGGTTCAGTTAACAGCAGAGTCGGTCGGGTTCAGTTAGCAGCAAAGGGATGGACGATCGATTCGCTTCAGTACATAAGAGTGCGATCGCTCAGGTTCACGCCTCGTTCGAGTTCAGTTATAGCGAACACGGCTCGCACCACACGCGCGTACGAGAGAGAAACGTGCAAACCACACTGCATCGCTCGTCCCGACCACCCACCGTAACCGGGAACTCCGCGAAAATTTCATCGTCCTCACTTCTACCATGATTTTTTATGTCATGGACAGCCCAAAGAATGTCATGCAGGTGTGTCCCCGGCCCGCCCAGGATGAAAAGCCCATTTTCTGTCATGATTTTTTGTCGTAGAAGTAGGAGCCGACCACATCTATGATGGTATGTGTTTTTGTCAAAATTATCGTCATAGAAGTGTCATAACCATGACAGAAAAAAATTTGTTCGGGCCTAAATGTCACGGATATGTCTTGTTTTTTGTAGTGTTATCAGCGGTTCCCAAGCGGAAAGGTAAAGTTTACTCCCCCTCAATCAACAATCACAAGCCATGGCTAGCTGAATTCACGGGTGCCCTCCATACCAACAACTTTCCGGGGGAGTTTGTTTCATTATATTTTTTTTTCATTTTGATTATAGGACTGGGCATCCCAATTACTAGCTTCTCTTGTGCAATGACAAGTGAGTAAACACCCATCATGAGAATAACCCACTTAGCATGGAAGATACTGACCACCCTGTCGCTCCATGAGCGGTACGGGCACACAAAACAGATGATTATTTGAATGATTAGAGGTGGCACATGCAAATTTACTTGGAACGGCAGGGTAATACCGCATATAGGTAGATATAGTGGACTCATCTAGAACAACTTCGGGTTTAAGGATTTGGATGCAGAAGCAGTATTCCTGCTTAGTATAGGGGAAGGCTAGCAAGTAGATTGAGAAGCGACCAACCAGAGAGCGAAAACTGTCATAATCATGCATTGAGAATAATTAACATTGAATACGAGCATGAGTAGGATATAAAACACCATGAACATAAATATCATGGATGCTTTGTTGGTTTTGAATCAACCACATGCATGAACATGTGCCAAGTCAAGCCACTCAAATCATTCATAGGAAGATACCATACTATCATACTACATCATAACCATTTTAATGCATGCTGACATTCAAGATAAACCATTATCCACTCCTAGTTGTTTAAGCATGGCATGAGCAACTATAATATCTAATTGTCATCACAAACATGTCTACTCATAATATGCTAAATCAACAACGATGAGCTAAACATATTTGCAAAAACAAAAAACAAGAAGAGTTCATACCAGTTTCCCTTCACCGCAATCACTTCATCAAATCATCGTCATTATTGCCTTTCACTTGCACGTCCGAATGATGTGAAAATGATAATAGTGCAAGTGTGCCGTGGACTAAGCTAGAATCTGCAAACATTTTATTCAAAGGAGAAGACAAGGTGATATGGGCTCTTTGTTAGATCAACAATAATGCATATGAGAGCCACTCAACATGTTCATTGTGGTCTTCTCCTTATGGCAATTCAAAGAAAAGAAAATAATTTCAGAGAAACACACTCAAATATTTTTGGAGTTTTTGGTCTTTCTAAAGAAAGCAAACTAATGAAGGAAAAACAAAAACAAGAAAAACTATTTACACGGGAAAGCTCCCAACAAACAAAAGAAGAAAGGAGAAATCTTTTTGGATTTTCTTTTAATACTACTAACTAACTAAGAAAGGTAGACAAACCGAAAAGAAGTGAGAAATATTTTTGGATTTTTGGAGTTTTTCAAACACACAAGAATAAAACAAAATAAAACTAACATGGATATACAATGAAAATGAATTAACACCAACAACTAGAATGAATGTGTGATACATGAATGTAATGTCGGTGAGATATACGTACTCCCCCAAGCTGAGGCTTTTGGCCTAAGTTGGTCTATGGCCCCTGGTGGCCTGGAAAATACCCATAATCATAGTTTGGGTTGTACTCGAGTGTAGCCGCCATAGCTTGGCGGGCTGCCTCATTACGACGAGCGGTCTCCCTCGCCCACTTGTACTACTCGGCCTCCTCCTCAAGTATAAATATCTTCATTTTTCCTGAAAGTTAAAGAAGGCAGGAGCAGGCAAAGTAATATGGACGACACGGCGGCTGTTAAAGATTAGTTTGTATTGAAACGGTGCGTCATTCCTGTCAAGAAACTGGTGACGTTCCATAGCGTCATAGTCAAGGAAGTTAGGTGACAACAAAGTATCATTTTCTTTATGGGTATGCCAAGATGAGAAGCTAAGCGAGTAGCATAAATTCCACCAAAAAGATCACCAACTAGGGCATTATTATGCAAATGACGTGCAACAATGGCCCCCATGTTAAATTGTCTATCTCTCAATACCGCACTCTTAAGAATGCTCAAATCAAGAGCGCAAAGATGACTGGGGTCTTGTTTACCATTAATGCATCTACCTATGAATAGAGCAAAATAATGTATAGCAGGAAAATGAATGCTCCCCATAGTATCTTGTGTTATGCTTCTAGTTTCACCCCTAGAATTTTACAAACTTCACTAAATTCCTCGATATTCATATGAAAAGGATTTTCATATAAATTAAACATAACATCATGTGAGGTGCGATGATATAAATACTCAAATTTCCACACAAAAGAATCAGTGAGATTATAGTATTATGAGCACTTATTTGACACGAAGTCTGTAAGCTCGGCATTGCGTATGTGCATACCAAATTCTTCCTTGGTGCTGACACGAGTCATGAAGGAGTCCGACGGCCATTCGCACTGGTGCACAAGAGCATCCCGTGGCAGTTCGAAGTCCCACTCATGTATTGCAAGCCTTGGAGAGCTCTTGCTCGAAGAAACACCATGGAGCATTTTCCTAACATTTTCTTCCTCTGAAAAAAAAATCTGAAATTTTTAGTGCCTCAAAGTAAAAGTGAACAAAACTTAACAAAACTAATAGCAACTACTCCCACAAGTGTCTAGAGGCTATATCATTTTTGACTATACAAATTCACATGCAAGCTCAAATACATGGTCACCACAACAGCAAAAATTTGCAAAATATAAAGCACTAGAACAAAAACTAATTTGACCTTTGGAGGAGTCACATACGAAGGAGTAACCCCCCAAAACAGTTTCAGAAATAGAGTTTCGAGCAAGGAGATCGAAATTTGCAGGCAAATGAGCAAGAACACAGGCTATGAGGTAAGTTTAATTTTTTCTGGAGGTGGAAGAAGGTGCTGGTCTGGTGCACTAAGTGAGGGGGCCCCTGTGGGACTCACAAGCCCACTAGGTGTGCCAAGGGGGGTGGGCGCGCCATGTAAGCTTGTGGCTCACAGGTGCACCCCCTGGGGTGTGTTCAGTGCCAAAAATTATTATATATTATGGAAACAATCATATTAAATTTTTAGGTCATTCTGAGAACTTTTATTTTTGGGACATTTTTTATTGCACGGATATTTCAAAAAACAGGATAATCATGGCATTTCTACTTTATTAACTTTAAACAACAGAGAGTAAATAGTAGGTACATTAGGTTGTGCTTACTGAATTCATTGACCACATGCTCCTAAAAAAGAATCCATTAATAAGGTCGATCAAGTCTTATTAACAAACTATTTCTGAGTAACATGAAATCAAGGGAGCGGTACTACCGCTTGCGCGGACGGGTGGTACTACCACTGGGACCGCGCTCAGTAGCTAACACAAGCACTGGGAGAGATATAGGAGAGAACCCTCGAGTGACAC
This sequence comes from Thinopyrum elongatum, assembly GCA_011799875.1. Taxonomy (NCBI): domain Eukaryota; kingdom Viridiplantae; phylum Streptophyta; class Magnoliopsida; order Poales; family Poaceae; genus Thinopyrum; species Thinopyrum elongatum. Next base: position 350,610,501 of record CM022303.1, read on the forward strand.
TAGTAGCGGAGGTAGACGCGGTACTACCGCTAACGAGTGATACTACCACTCCTACTGCCACTGACCCCGACACGAGAACTGCACGTTCCGAGTCGTGGCGGCATAGGAGCAGCACTGCCGCTTGAGGCTCTCGGTGGTACTACCACCACTATAGTAGTACTACCGCCTGTGGCCCTCGGCGGTACTGCCGCTCCAAGCCACGGTACTACCGCTGGCTCCATCCAATGCCACATCCAAGCAAAACAGATGCTCTAGGAAAACCAGAACTGCCACAACTTCTGCAAATGAGCTCCAAATTGGGCAAACTCAAGCTAGTTGGATAGTAAGAAGAGGAAGTAGAAAAAATGCCAAAGGTATTGAGATGTGAAACCTCTAAGAATGAAGAACCAGCAAAAACCCCAACATAAAAAACATCATAGAAGAGCATGTGAACTCCGTTTTCGATGAACTCGAGCTTGTCATGAAGATGACCATAAGCTCCAAATCTCACAAGGAGAAGAACCAAACAAGAACCAAGAAAGATGATGCAAGGATGCAATGGTTTGAGCTCTCTATGATACAATCAAGCTACCAACTTGAGAGCCCCTCTTGATAGTACGACAATCAATCCTATAACCCGGTCTCCCAACTACCACCATGTGACCGGTAAAATAGAAAACCTAACAAGGGCAAACCTTTGCCTTGCGCATGATCCACTTGAGCTAGATGATGACGATCTTGTCCTCCTCAAGATGGACCACCTTTCTTGATTGCGTTGGGTCGATGAAGACTAGTTGATTGCTCCCCCCATACTCCACTATGGGTGAGCCACTCTTCGGCACATCTTCACAAGTCCTTTGTCACCACAATGGACGGCAAGCTTCAAGCACTTGATCTCTTCATGATGCTCCACTTGAGCTTGCACACCACAATCTTGATGAGGATCACAACTTGATGTCATCCTCCATGGGTTGTATGATATCTTCCTCTTGATGCAAGCCGATGGACACATACCTAACCCCACATAGAACTCTCACATAGACCATGGGTTAGTACACAAAGCGTAATGGACAATACTTACCATACCGTTGGATCACATGATCCCACTCGGTACATCTTCTACACTTTGTGTGATGATCAACTTGAATCACTCTCTGTTCTTAGTCTTGATCAACCTTGAATCTTTCCAACTCTCTTCATTTGGATGATGTCTTGAAGGTAACCATGAATGATCACACAATCTTCTTCTTCAAGACATGCTTGCAATAAGCTCAACTCTGACATGACCAATCTTTGGATAATTCCTTGAATAGCACCTTGGCCAACACATATACTCCTTGAAACCAACAAATGGACTTCAAGAGAAGCCTATGGACAAAACCTACTAATATAACTCAAGGCAACCATTAGTCCATAGAAATTGTCATCAATTACCAAAACCAAACATGGGGGCACCGCATGTCCTTTCACTTATTTTTCGGAGGCTTAGTAGAGAGGCATGGGTTTCTAAACCCATGGTTCTCTTTCTCTACCATGTGTTCTAGCAATGAAATATGTTTTATCATATTGTCGTTGTCGGATTCAGGGCTCTGCAGACCCAAGAAAGGTTTGAACTCTGGGGCATGTGCGAAGAACTCAACCTATCCAGCCTACCAACCCGTCGCCCCACGGCCTAGCTCGATGAACAAGGAAGAAGATGAACACGGCAGTTTACCCAGGTTCGGGCCACCTTGTGGTGTAAGACCCTACTCCTGCTTTGTGGTGGATTGGCCTCACGAGGGGCTGCGGATGAACTAGTACAAGGGATGAACAGCCTCGCGAGGTCTGCTCTGGTGAGGAAATGAGTCATCCTGGGATCTGATCGGGGGTGGTTTGGATCAGAATCCTCTTCTATGGTGGTGGCTAACCTATATTTATAGTGACCACAGTCCTCTTCCCTCAAAACGTAGGCGGGAAGGGATCCCACAGCGGCCAATTTGAAAGGGGACAAGTAGTACATCTTATCCTGATGAAAGGTGGTCTTTGCCTGCAAAGCTTCTGGTCATGACGCTGCGGTGGGCTCGGCGATGACATCCTTCCTGCCGTCCTCGCGGTCTTGGTCTTGTTGCATCGGAATGCAAACCTTTGTCTGAGTCCTCGGGAACCCACGCATGTCCTTGCCTCCTTAGCACCAAAGAGGAAACTATCTTCTCTGCGCCCGCTGGCGCTCACCTGGCCTTGGTCATCATGGCTTGCGTCATGGCAGCCTCATGAGGCTGGGTACCTGCATAGAAATCTCCGCTCCTCAGGAGGCTGCCTGGAGAGGCTGCTCCCTCTGGACGTCTTGACGTCGTCTGCCTCGTGAGGGTCTTGTCTTGATGGCCTTGTGGATGGGCCATACTAGGCCATCGATGGAGCCACGCCGTGGGCCGTAGGCAGGCAAGTCTGGGTACCCTAGTTCCCAGAACACCGACAGTAGCCCCCGGGCCCAAGGCGCGCTCGGACTTGGCTTCGAGGCGAAGCCAAAGGGCAATGGCGAAGCGCCATGGGCCCCAATTGCCTGCGGTCCAGGCTGACACATGGCACTTGATGGGACGTGGGTGTCTCCACTTCCCCACGCCACCTCGGCAATTGCCAGACTCGACAACTGCCTAGTGCATGCATAAAGGCCATCAATGCTTGGAGCGTGAGAGGCCAACGGTCGGCCTTCCTTTGGCTATAAATGGGGAGGGGGTGGAGCCCCCAGCTCATCTTCATCTTATCACCGCTTGCTCCTTCTTCTTCTTCGTCCCACCATCTTGCCAGAGCACCCATGGCGCATGTCGGATTCAGGGCTCCATAGACCCAACAAGGTTCGAACTCTAGGGCGCGTGCGAAGAACTCAACCAGTCCAGCCAACCAAACGCGCCGCCCTACAGCCTAGCTCGAAGAACTGGGAAGAAGATGGACACGGCAGTTTACGCAGGTTCGGGCCACCTTGCAGTGTAATACCCTACTCCTTCTTTGTGGTGGATTAGCCTCACGAGGGGCTGGGGATGAACTAGTACAGAGGATGAACAAGCTCGTGAGGCTTGCTCTGGTGAGAGTGAGTTGTTCTCGGTCCCATCTCCTTCCTATGGTGGTGGCTAACCTATATATAGTGGCCTCGGTCCTCTTCCCCGAAAATGAAGGTGGGAAGGGATTCCACAACGGCCAATTTGAAAGGGGACAAGTAGTACATCTTAGCCTGACGAAAGGTGGTCTTCGCCTGCAAAGCCTCTGGTCGTGACGCTGTGGTGGGCTCGACGATGACATTCGTCCTGCCGCTCTGGCGGTCTTGGTTTTGTTGCACGGTAATGGAAGCCTTTGGGTGATTCCCCGGGACCCCGTGCCTGCACTTGCCTCCTTAGCACCAAAGAGGAAACCTGCTGCTCTGTGCCCGCTGGCGCCCGCCTGGCCTTGGTCATCATGGCTTGCATCACCTCAACCTCATGAGGTGGGCACCTGCATAGAAATCTCCGCTCCTCAGGAGCAAGCCTAAGGAGGACGCTCCCTTCGGAGGTCTTGATGTCGCCCGCCTCATGAGGCTTGGCCCCTCGCGAGGGTCTTGTCTTGAAGGTGTTGTAGATGGGCCATACCAGGCCGTCGACGGAGCCACGTCGTGGGCCACAGGCAGGCAAGTCTGGGTACCCTAGTTCCCAGAATGCCGACAGTAGCCCCCGGGCCCAAGGCGCGCTCGGACATGGCTTCGAGGCGAAGCTAGAGGGCAAGGGCGAAGCGCCGTGGGCCCCAATCACCTATGGGCCAGGCCGACGCGTGGCGCTTGATGGGACATGGGCATCTCCACTTCCCCATGCTGCCTCGGCAAATGCGTGACTTGACAACTGCCTGGCTCACGCGGCCCAGCCATCATTACCCGCTGCGCTTGCCTTCTGTTCCCCTTCCTTCCTGTGAACTCGTGTCTTCCTTACCAAGGTCCACACTGGCTCCAATCCACTCCGCCGCCATGGCTCCCAGGACGAAGAAGGGGAAGGCCCGAGTGGCCGTGGAGCCCTCGTCGGGGCCGGAACCGGCGCTGGACCGGTCCACGGTGATCAACCATGAGGGGTGGGCAAACTTCCGGCAGGCCCTTGCCGCCGATTCCAATGAATGGAAGGCGATGACGGTCTGGCCTGCTTCTCGGGCCTTGATCGACATGGAGGCCACCAAAATCCCCCTTCATCTCCATGCTCTCTTCGCCGGCCTGCTGCCTCCGTTCTCCGATTTCTTCAACGCAGTGCTTTCGCACTACCAGGTCCACGCGCTGCATCTGGATCCCGGGTCCATCATCCTCCTCTCTGCTTTCACCTTCTTGTGCGAGGCCTTCATGGGCATCGCTCCGTCCGTGGCCCTGCTCCGCCATTTCTTCTCGCTTCACTTGATCGATGGTAGGCAACACTCGGGGTGTGTGTCGTTCCAAGCGGTGGTGGTGACTGCTGGCTCCGGCATCGATTTCACGCTCCGCCCGGACACCAGGGGGTTTCGGAAGCAGTGGGTGTATGTGAACGCCATCGTGCTCAGCCCCCTGCTCCTTCTTCCATCGGCACCGGCGGAGCCGAGCTCCGGTTGGGGGCACGCGGAGCTTGCCGACCCGTGGATTGCGCGCGTCTTGTCCAGGCTGGCCAAGCTGAGGCAAGAGGGGGTGACGATGGCGATGGTCGTGAAGGAATTTGTCCGACAATGCATTGCTCCGCTCCAGCGTCATACTTGCCCAATGTGGGCCTTCTCCGGCCCTGACGACCCCATAAGGCTCCAGGTGCCCTCGCTTTCCCCAAAGACGCTGGACAGGGTGTTGCAGCTTCTGACTGGTGGCGATCCCGACGCGCTCCCCGTTGAGGGGCTCCCCCTGTACAACAGCTCGAACGGGAAGGCCTTCGCCGAGAAGATGCCGCGCTTTGACGAGTGGGGGTTGCTCCCCGCGGGCCACGAGGGGCCTCGTGAGAACCCCATCTTGGTGGCTCCTGTGCTCGTCGGTCCTGTGGTGCGTGCTCCAGAGATAGCCACGGTGGAGCAAGCACCGCCGAGCACTCCCGAGGTGGCCACTGGAGAGCAGGCACCATCGAGCGCACCCGAGGCGACGGCTTATGCCCCGGCAAGCGGCATGGGAGGAGCCCCGTCCATGGGGGCAGCTGCCGCCACTGCCGTGAAAGGCCATGCGCCGGCCTGCGGTGTGCCCTCTCCAGACCTCGGGGTGTCCCGCCAGAGGAAGGCGCTCGGGAGCCACTGCGGCCCCGCTCCCCAGGCCCTGAAGAAGAGGAAGTGGATAGCCTTGGATGAGTAAGTACCTTGCCCTTCTTGATTTCCACGTATCGCGTCCACTCCTGACTTTTGCCCCTCAGGGCCCCTTCCGTCGCGGTGGTGAGCCCGCCCACAGTGCGACCTCCGAAGGCCTCTGGTTCAGTTGCACCCCCAGGCCTCCTGAGCCAGGCGGTGGCACATGAGGCGGTGTCCGTTCATGAGCCGGGGCCGTCGCTGGAGGGCCGCGGGCCCGCACTCCCGGTGTCCTTCTCCCGGAGCGACTTTTGGGGCACGGAGGCCGTGCCGAGGGCTCCTCCGCTAGTCCTTGCCGGTGGTTGGGCGATCTGCGCAACGGCTCCATCTTCAAGTGACGGGGCTGGACCATGCCGTGCCCCGTCGATGGCCCGGGGAGCGGTCGAAGGAGCTCCGGCCATCGGTCCCCCGCCGGAGATGGGTGAGCCATCTCACGCCCCTCCGGCAGACCGGGGCACGGAGGAAGGGCCCGGCCGAGCATTGGAGCTCGCACGCGGGCGCAGTGTCGTCTGCCACAACTTTCTCCAGGAAGCGACGAGCGCGCTAGGCCACCTCGGGGCAGAGCTTGCCGATGTTGACATGCGGCTCGAGGCTAAGGGCCTCCGCCTGGCGCGCGAGTGGCGCCAACTGAAAGTCGCCATCAACCTTGGACGCTTGCAGCACGAGCGCATTCACTCGGAGGCCGAGGAATCCCTTGCAGCTTCTCGGGAGGCCTGTGCCCACGCCCTGGAGGAGGCCCGAGCTACAGATCATTGTCGCGACGCGACAGAGGAGCGCGAGAGGGAGCTTCAAGCCTCGAACGCCGCTCTTGAGCGGCAGGTACAGGCGCGTAGAGCCGCTCTTGCGGCGCCGCCGGGTGGGGCCCCCACGAACGAGGTGGGAGTCCGGGCGCGTGAGGACGCGCTAGCACTCGAGGCATTGGAGCACGGCCTGGAGCGCGAGTGATTGGAGGTGATGGAGCGCCAAGTAGCCACAGCCGAGGATGCCCTTGCCTCTCGGGAGGCGAGGATCCAACATGAGGTTGACCTAAAGGTGGCCGGGATCCGCGAGGCTCTTGTCGGGGAATATCGCCAGAAGCTGAGGCTCCAGGAGGCTCGCTTCAAGCAACGGCACACTGAATAGCAGGGCAAGGCCGACGCCCTCAAAGCGGAGCTGGCCGCGGCCGAGCGGCGCGAGAAGGCCTCCGTGGCGGCCCGGGCCACAACTGAAGCTGACCTGTCCTCCCTTCATCAGCAGGTCGAAGGTGTTACGTCCCTCGTGGAGAGAGCCTCGTGTAACACCCTGGATTTTGCCCATTTTCTTTTTCTTTTGAATTTGGTCCGGATTCACTTTTCTGTGGCTTAGTAGTTTTGCAACCTAGAGGGATCCCCCTTGATTCCTCTTCCCAAGTGGCTTGCCAACCTCAAAACCATCCCAAGACCATGTCATTTCCATCTTGGACCAATCTCAATAATCTTTTCTTAGGAATATTCCTTTTTCTATTAAAGGAATAACCCTGTTTGTCTTGGGTTGTGAAGCAACCCACATTTCCATCATTCCCAAAATTCCCAAATAATTCTCATAAATTTTTTGGGTCATATCTTCCACAAATATGTCAAACCTTTCCTTGACATGTTCAAAAATATTTCACAAATATTCCTTTTCTGATTCTGCCCCAGCTGGCAGTTTGTGAAGCAAGTACCCTTTATATTTACTTGCTTGGTCTCAAACTTTTTGGGAATTTTTCGTATCCATATCATTACCACATGCCAAAATTCAACTTTATTTGGATATTAAATATCTCTTGCCTAATTTCCAAAGTTTCTAGGCAACTGTAATCTTTGTGAAGCAAGTGCTAGCTAGGAGTATCCAAATGAGTTGAAATTTTGCAAGCATATTCATATGCTCAAATCATGACTCTCCACCAAGTTTAAACCTTATCCAATCATCTATGTAACCACAGCCTCAAATCTTGATTTCTGGTTAGATTTTCACATTGTGAAGCAACTATATTTTATATTGCTCCATAATTGCTGAAAATTTACCAGAGCATTCTCCTACCCATATAACCAATCTCCCCAAAATTTGGGCTCATTTCATCTTAGCAATACTTCTCTTGAATTTTTCTAAGATTCTGGTCAGAGAGGATAGCTATGAAGGAAGTACCATTATGGCTTGTCCAAATGGCATGAAATTTTTATGGCACTCTCATATGACCAAATCATCATCCTATGCCCAATTTCAGCTTAAGTTGATACTCCATGTGAGTGGCACATCAAGATTTGGCTTTCTGGACCAGATTAGGCAGTTGTAAAGCAACTATATTAAATATTCGTCCATTTCCCTCCAAATTTCACAGGAATGTAGTCTTTCCTATTCTAAACCTCTCAGACATCTAGTTTGCCTCTTATCACTTCTCTACTCCTCATAGCTTCATGCCCAAGTTTGCTACAGCAAACTTCCAGTGACCACTCCCATCCAAACACAGCTCCTATCATCGATATATCACCTCATTTGCAATGTAGCTTGGAGGGACTACTCACTAGACAACGTTTGGCGTCGAGTGGGGCGTGGCAATGCCGTGGCCACATGGTGACCGCCGCGCTGGCATGCCATGGATGCGAGCTGCGTGTTTGCCAGCTCGGGCCCCTCCTCTGCTCGTCGGTTTCACGTGACTCGTCGTGTCCAACAGGTTCCCCTCGCTGTCGTCTTCTCCCTGGACCCCTCTTCCCCCCTCTCATGTCCCCTCCTACGTGGTGCGGTGGCCGTACCGTGCCGTGCCCGTCTCAGCCGCCGCCGTATACGGTCGAGCTCGAGCCTTCCGGAGCACGCTAGAGCCCTCTCCGCTCCTCCGCGAAGCTCCTCGACGCCGCAAAACGCCAGCCACGTCCTCCCCACGCTCCAGTGCGATGATAGGAATGCCACAGCGGCCGTCCTCATCACCTTGCCTCGCCGCGGCTATATATAACCGTTCCCCGTCCCTCTCGACCTCACCAAGCTCTTCACCGAGCTCCTCTAGCCCTCCCCACCTGCTCCAACGAGCTCTAGGAGCTCTCCTCGCCGCCCATTGCCACCATGGCCGCCGCGACCTTCCTCCTAAATTCCGGCCATCTCGAGTCCCACTTCGCTCCCCTCCACCACCAGTGTAGCTCACGAGCTATGGCGACCCTCCCCGCCCTTCGTCTCCTCCTTCGGCACCCTCTGCCACGAGCACACCGGTGCCCGACGCTGCTCTCCGCCATGGCCGGTGGGGCTCCCGCTCCAGCCCTCCCTGGGGCCCCCCCAGGGTGCATGGGCGGATGCGCCCGGCCGCCCTGAGCGCGCCCATGGCTGGAGCGCCGCGAATGGTGGCTCGTGCCGCCGGGGGCCGTCGCCGGAGCACGTCGGCCTCTCCTCTCCTCTGCCCCATCACGATGTGGAAGAAGAGATGAGGAGGAGGGAGTCAACGGCCGCGGGGCCCGCTTGTCAGCCGGACAGGGAGGTCAACTCGGGCCCGCGTGTTTTTAAGTGAAAACGTATTCCTTTGAATACGTCTTCTTCTGGAGAAAGCACATTCTTACTCTGTTTTTGCTGAAAGTATGCTTTCTCTATGCAAAAACGTATTCTGCCCGAAGGCGCTTTCAGTTTAGCCACCAGGGGCCTGTCTATAAATATAATTTTTACAGATCAGTCCCTGTACTTCAGACGGCTATAACTCTTCAACCGCAACTCTGATCGAGGTGATTCCAAAGCCCACGTCTTCGTCTCGTCGAGCCCGTTTAGATGGAACCAATTCCACGATGTTTTGACACTATGGAAATGACCATTTTGCCCTTCACCGTAAACAGCCCCTCCGAGTGAGAACTGTTTCCGACAGTCAACTCCGCGGACTCTCCGCACTCCTTCCCGATGGTTCCTTCATCCCCAGGAAAGCCACAACTCCCATCTGCAACATCGCATTGCAATATCATAGTTTCACTATTTACTTTATCAGCGAGTATGAGTTACTGTGAGATGAATTGGATTATGCAATGATCGAGTTAATTCTTGGATAGGTGACTACCATGTTGAGTATCGGATTATTAGTGACTAGTAGCTTACCCACTTGTTGATACTATGATGTTGAGATCACTGTCTAGGATTATTTTGGAGTTCATCTGGTAGTTTGTAGAGATGAATTAGTAGCAGTGGCTTAAGCATACTAGTTATCGGAGTGTCAGCCATGACAGAGATATTATTCAGGGATTAGATATTTCATGGTTGACCTTGAGTCACCTGTCCGAACTTATCCGTGCAGCCACATTTGCCGGTATGGGACGGCCTTGACTTGTTCTGATCACGTGCTCTTTCATCGGTACCGCCCGACAGGGAAGGTTATGCGTGCGCGCTGCCCTGGCCCGGTAGGCGGCGATAACCTTGTGAGCCTAGTTGAGTTATTTGGATCCAGGTCCCCGTTTGGGACAATTTAGTTTGGCCACGACGGTGGCAGGTGTCATGAGGTGACACAGGGGCCACCCAAGGCTTGACTCTGGGGGAGGATGATTGCCGGTGGTACGATGGGAGAGTCACGGGTCAGTCGGGTTTCGTTGGAGCAACGCTGGTCCACCCGAATGGGATCACGAGGTCAGGTGCTCCATGGTCTGGGTAAAGTGCGCAACCTCTGCAGAGTGTAAAATCTATTCGAATAGCCGTGTCCATGGTATTGGACAGTCCGTCCAGACCTCACTAAGTGGTCAACCATAGTAGTGATAATGATGGAAGAACTCGTCGTAAGATCAGAGGTACTTGGTGGATCGTGAGTATTCTGAGGGTTGTGGGACAACCCGGAAGAGAGTAAGTTTGTCAGACTTGCCGTGCAGATGGAATCAGGTATATGATATGTTAGCCATGGGATGGCTATGAGATGAGCGGTCGGACGACCACATGCTTGGGAATTGGGATTTGGCTCAGGTTTGGATTGGATCCTGAGATTATTCAGAGTATGGATTAAATATGCTTCACCTTACTGCATTTACTTCAATAGCTATTTTGCTATGATGTTGTCTTGCCTTAATGCTGATGTTTGCTGTGAGCTTGCGAGTACATTCAAAGTACTCACCTGGCGTGTCATGCCAGTTTGTAGGTCATGCTATGATTGCTTGCTTGTCGAGGATCCCGAGTTTGCGAGCTAGGATACGCGTTCTAGCCAGAGTCCCTGTGGAGTGGAGACCATCACCACCGTCGCTGTTCCACTGCCGAGAGAGTTACTCCGCTGTTAGCATAGAGCTACCCCAGGCCGGTGTAGTGTCGCCATGCCGATGTAATCCATATACCCTTTGTAACCATATCCATTGTAATAAAGAGCTGATTTGTTCTATGCCAACAGTGTCGTATTCCAGAGGACTTATCCCTGGGCTGGATTACGGGGCGTTCTGGTTTACTCTGAGCCGGGGTGCCACACCTCGGTCGAGGCGGGCCGCCGCCGAATGCTTCAATGCGAGTGTTCCTTGATGTTCGAGGACCTTTGGGTCAGGGCCAACCGGGCCCTGAGCACTATCTGCGACGAGAGCATCTCCCACCCGTACGAGGCTGATGATGCCAGCTACCTCTGCTTCTTCACCCAGGTCCTGGCCTGCCTCGAAGGTGGGGCCGCGAAGGCGCGCCAACTCATTGAAGAGATGAGCCGCGACCTTCTCGGGCGCGCGTTCTCGCGCGTCTTCAGCCAACTTCTTAGCCTCGACCCCGACTTAGACTTCAGCGCCACGATAGCCCCCGTGCCCGGAGCAACTCAGGGCGACCTAGCGAGCTGGTTGACGACCACGTGGATGACCTGATCGCGGAATTTTCCCTTGCCGATGAGGTGACTGCGCTCGCAGCCGAAGAGGATGAAGTTGATTGTGATGATGATGACAACGATGCCGACGGCAGCGTGTCTTGCTAGGCTTGCATTTCCCTGTTTTCCTGCCAAAATTTCGGATATGGCCCCGCGGGGTGTGAAAGCATTTTTTGGGGGGGGGGAGCTTCCCTGTAATGCATGGAACAATGATGTGCTATCTAAATTATTTTTGAACATATGCCGTCGTGAGACGGAGAGCTCCTGACTAGGGTAGTTGGCGTGGCTTAGCTCTCGCGCTCGCGACCTTGGACGGGTTCTTGTACTGCAGGGACACGTTTCTCCTGAGATGGGCCCTCCGGAGCCCCCAGTCCGTGGGATCGCAGGAGGGGCTTGTGAGGGCTTAGGGCCTCCCGGTGCGCCTCTGCTAGGTGTCGAGCTCCGCTGGAGTGTGGGGGGGAAAGCGCTGACGCTGAGTGCCCCTGAAGCCCGGAGCTGAATGCTGGGCATGGTGCGTGCTTGCTGGCTCGCTCAAGAGCGCCACGCGAGGAGCCAAACACCAAAGCTTTGGCAAGGTGTGCGCACGGGTAGACCCGTGGTGGTTATGTGCTTGGCCCCGAGGGGGCCCTGATGCCGCTCGGGCTAGCTCAGATGCGCATGCCACATCCAGCCCCCGCTCGCGGGGCGCTTGGGGGGAGAGCAGCAAGCGGAAGTCGTGCCTCCCAAAATGCAAATCAAAGAAAAAGGAAACACCGTGAGTCGAAAAAATTCCCCCCTTTTCTTTTAATAAGTGCAAGAAGTTTCGAATTTCATTCCAAAGGCAGCAAATCGCATTACAAAAGAGGGAAAAAAAGACGGCCGCGTCCGGCGTCTACATTGGTCTTCTAGTCTTTCCCCTGCGCGGAGCATGGGGCCTCCACTGGGCGTGGGCATAGCCATTGAGGGGCAGTGTCGACTGCCAGCGTGGAGCATGGTGCTTCCACTTGGACGTGGGTGGGAGCCCTGGTGAGGCTCAGGGGCAGCGCTCAGGAGACTCTGGGGCGTGTACAACCCCACTCATTATTACGTGAGAGTGTCACGAGCGGAGACTTGAGGGGCGCTCCTTGCCCCCTGGGCAGGAACCGCGCTCCGCGCATGCCCCGGCCACCGTTGGGGCGTTCGGAAACCAGGACAGGACCAAGGAGCAAGGGACTACTCGAGCGGTGGTGAGGGGGTCGTGGGCCTCCTCCTTGGAGGATGGCTCGCCGGCCCCTCCCCCAGGAGGGGACCCCATTCTGGGTGTCACACGCCACCATAGTGGTGGCGCCACACGCCCCGCGACACGGGGGGAGCCTTGGCGCCAGGCCCCCGCTGCGTACGGGGCGCTTCCTTGCGCGACCTCCTGGTGCGCCCCGCCAGCCCAGGGCGAGGCCAGCCCCCGGAGGTGCGCTGTCTTGGCGCGATCTACCTGCGATCCAAAATTAGTGCGGCATATCCCAAAGATATGGGTTGTAACTGATAGATGTTGCTGCGGGAGGTGTCCTCGGGGCATTGGGTCGGCTCGTGTAGGGCCCCGGCCCTGCATGGCCTTGGCGACTCCGTCATCCAAGCTGATGAGGGGAATGCGCACGGGCTTCTCCTCTGCCCATAGAGCGAACCCGTCGGTGGCGGCATGGAGGCTCCGAGGCCATCATCGCTAGGCCAGCCCCTAGTCCCTCCGTTCTGCCGCCCATCATCCTTGGCGCCCGGCAATGCCGGCCAGGGGGCGGTCCTTCGGGGCGGCTCCAGGAGGCGTCGCCTGCCTCGACGTGCGCCAGGCCGCCGCTGCGAGACCGTCCAGACCCCTCCGGAGAGGCTGGTCGATGCAGCAGAGGCGAGCGCGAACCTCGGGCATCGCCCGGAGTGTGGGGAGGATGCAGAAAGGCGCCGCGCCTTCGCAGGCGGTGTCAGGCAGCTCGACGACTCGCTGAAGCAAGGCGTCGTGGCCGCCCTCTGCCAACCTGCATCGCAGTAACTCGCGTGCCATGACGAGTGCAGCTCGCGTGTTCGCTTGCTCCCGGCGAGCACGTAGGGTCGATGCCACAGCATAGCCAGAAGACCGCGCAGTGGCACAATTTTGGCGCCGCACGGCAGAGGGTGGGGGCGACCCGTATCGCTGATGGTCGACGATGCCGGCGGCCGTGCGGGGAATGCTGCCTGGGCGGGGCAAGCGGCCCAATGCTCAGCGCAAGCTCGGGGATCCCCTGCCATGGGCGCGACGAGGTGAGGACAGGACGTGATTAACGAAGACGCCGAGTTTCGACACGCCCCTACCTGGCGCGCCAAATGTCGGATTCAGGGCTCTGCAGACCCAAGAAGGTTCAAACTCTGGGGCGTGTGTGAAGAACTCAACCAATCCAGCCAACCAAATGCGCCGCCCTAGAGCCTAGCTCGAAGAATTGGGAAGAAGATGGACACGGCAGTTTACCCAGGTTCGGGCCACCTTGCGGTGTAATACCCTACTCCTGCTTTGTGGTGGATTAGCCTCACGAGGGGCTGGGGATGAACTAGTACAGAGGATGAACAAGCTCGCGAGGCTTGCTCTAGTGAGGGTGAGTTGTTCTCAGTCCCATCTCCTTCCTATGGTGGTGGCTAACCTATATATAGTGGCCTCGGTCCTCTTCCCTGAAAACAAAGGCGGGAAGGGATTCCACAATGGCCAATTTGAAAGGGGACAAGTAGTACATCTTATCCTGACGAAAGGTGGTCTTCGCCTGCAAAGCCTCTGGTCGTGACGCTATGGTTGGCTCGACGATGACATCCGTCCTGCCGCTCTGGCGGTCTTGGTCTTGTTGCACGGGAATGGAAACCTTTGGGTGATTCCCCGGGACCCCGCGCCTGCTTTTGCCTCCTTAGCACCAAAGAGGAAACCTACTGCTCTGCGCCTACTGGCGCCGGCCTGACCTTGGTTGTCATGGCTTGCGTCACCTCAACCTCATGAGGTGGGCACCTGCATTGAGATCTCTGCTCCTCAGGAGCCAGCCTAAGGAGGACGCTCCCTCCGGAGGGCTTGATGTCGCTCGCCTCGCAAGGATTGGCCCCTCGCGAGGGTCTTGTTTTGAAGGTGTTGTAGATGGGCCGTACCAGGCCGTCGACGAAGCCACGCCGTGGGCCGCAGGCAGGCAAGTCTGGGTACCCTGGTTCCCAGAACGCCGACAGCGCCCGTGAGGAGGTTCTCGGCTGTCGAGAAGGGAAAAGCCCTCAGGTGGAACCGGAATTGCTCCCGTCGAAGAAAAGGCAAGGTTGCCCTAGCAAGGCCACCGCGGCGCCCACGACAGCGCGATGTTGGCATGAACGTGCCCCGCTAGATTTCCCCGTCAGCGCGGATGTTCGTGCACATAGCCCTGCCCGCGGGGGAGAACAAGCGGTCGCTGGGCGACCACCTTGCCCGCAAGCCCATGCGCGCAGCACAGCCTGCGAGTTCGTGGTGTGGGCGGCAATGCCACCGCGCACGTGGATCCGGCTTCTGCGGTCCCTGGTGGGGGAGATACCGCCCTGGGGGCCCGTCGAGCTGTGGCTGCAGCACGACAGCTGCTGCAGCCAAGCTTCACAGGCGGAGGTTGAGGCCGTCTACTCCGGCGACATCTTCATGACCCGAGGATGGGGCGTGATCGCCTGCGCCTACAACTCGGAGGGGAGGCACGCCATCCACTTCAAGTACGACGGGGCGTCGATGCTCTTCTTCAAGGTCTTCGGGGAGGATGGCCGGCGTCTGGAATGCTGCCCCAGGGGAGGCGATCAATATAGCGCCCCCCCTTCAGGCCGGCGAGACGGCGAGGCCCCTGGTGGTGAACTTGCCCTTAGCCTTGTCCGCGACTCCTCCGGCAGCAGCAGCGCTTCCTTCGGACCAGGCTTGAGGGATGACGACAGCTACGAGCCGCCGCGTCGCCGCACCCGGGCCTAAGGGGGGGGGGGGAACGGTGCCAGCCCGACGTCGCGGGTGATGCTACCAGGGCCATGGCCCTCAGGAGATCTCTTCCTTTTGTTTTATTCCTGCGCGAAAATCATGAAGGGCCTCGTGGGGGTATGTAAAAACCATGACGCTCGCATTTTAATGTTATCATTCCCAATTGATATTTTGTTTGCATCTCTGGCTTTGGCATGGGTCCCCCCTTTTATTCTGGCGGTAGCTTAGTGCTCTACGCTGACAGGACCCAGTCCCTAGGCAAGCTTCGGCCGTCGCTGGTATGCCAGGTCATCATGCCGTGGGCAAGGCCAGGAGGTGAGTGGCCCGAGGTTTGGTAAGAGCCCCCGAGGCGCGATGCTCAGGAGGTTCCCTTTATGCGCAAGTAGCTCTCGAAAGACTAAGAGGGAAGTTTTCATGCTCGAGCGAAATCACACAAAGCAAGAGTGTTGATTATGAGGTTCACGCCTGCGCGTGTGAGGTGACTTATCTTGGCGAGCCTGCGGTGGTTTCTTTGCCGCGGGGGCGAGCTTCTTGTGCGACGTTAGGCTGCGCTCCTCTCCCGATGGCGCCCCCCTTCACAGGGCTCCTGCCGACCCCATCTCTTCCGCTCGTCAAGGTGCTCTACGCTCTCGGGAACCGGCTCTCGAGCAAGGCTCGGCCGCCGCTGGTATGCCAGGTCGGTATGCCGTGGTCAAGGCCAGGGGGTGAGGGCTCGAGGGCCGGTAGGAGCCCCTGAGGCGCGATGCTCAAGGGCCCCCCCTTTTATGTGCAAGCGACTTGCGCGAGAAAGGAGTGGCTGGCTCCGAGGGGGGTACCTAAGGGGGGTTGCGCTCCGAGGTGTTGTCGAGGCCGCCCATGGCCCTGCCTCTGAGGTTCCTGTGAGTTAGTCACAAAACAAAAAAGGGTAGCCGTGCTTGCTATCCTGGCCGTGATCTTTCCGCAAGAATACGAAGGCACTAAGGACCCGGTGAGGTGACGTGCGCGGGGCCGGCCGCGAGTCAGAGCTCGGTCTCATAGGTTTGTCAGCGCTGGAGGGACGGACCCAAGCACAGGCGCCGTGCCAATAGCCCCCCTCATGGGACGAGCAAGAGGCGGGTCAACAACGCACGGGGACAGCGAAAGGCAACTCCATAAATGACAGGTCGATAGGCGTATCGCTAACAACCATAATAACTTGAGCATGCATGACTGGTTCGGAGTACATGAATCAAAATGATACAGGCTGCAGGGCGGGCCCTGACAGCTTGAGGATAATGTAGCCCGAGGGGCGCCCTCAATTAAACAAACTAAAAAAGTCACCTGGCACCGTCGTTGTAGAAGCGTTGGAGTAGCTGAAGACGCGTGCTGCAGAGATCGCTCCTCACGAGCCGGCTGGCTCCTGAGGCCCAGAAGGCTCTGGAGGTCCGGGGAGCTCGCGAGGATCCGGCACCTCCTGTGCCAGGACTGCCTGGCGCCTTGCCTCGTGGGCCGCCAAGACTCCCTGCATGAGATGCCGATACGAGGCGGCCGCGTTCAGCAGGCCGAACGGCATGCAGACGTAGCTGCAGGGGTAGCCCCCACTCCGGCCGACACGGGATGGCCAGAAGAGCTCCTGAGAAGCAGCCATGTTGAGGCTTGGGAAGTTGACGCAGATGCGCAGCTCGCCACCCATGTCAGGGGCGGCAGCTGCACCGGGTGGTGCGGGGCGACGCTCACCATGCATGGCTCGCGCCTCCTCAAGCTCCTCGATCACCTTGGTGATGAACTCCTGAGCGCCTGGAGCCTCGCGCACTGCGCCTTGCTCACGAAAGCACGCATCGAGGCACGCCCCCACGTGGTGCCTGAACGCCTCCCTCATGACATTGGTCAGACCAGAGGGGCGTCGGGCGCGCCTTCCTATGCGAGAGGGAAGGGCGCCCCAACAGTGGGCACGGGGCCTGAGGCATGGTCGGCAGGTGCCTCAGCCCCCTGCCGGCCCCTGGGGAGGAGCTGCTTCTTCTTCTTGGGAACGGCCTCAAGAGGCCGGATGGCACCCTCGTCGTCAGAGTTCTCGACTGCCGCAGCCTGGTAGGCATGCTCGAGGGAGCACACCGCATCCTTTTTGTCGCAGGCGACCGTGATGATACCACCACTCCCTGGCATCTTGAGGACATTGTAGCCGTGGTGCGTTGCCGCCATGAACTTGGTGAGGGCCTGATACCCGAGGATGGCATAGTACGGGAGGCGGATCTGGGCGACGTCGAAGTCGATGAGCTAGGTGTGGTAGTTGTCATGATTGGCAAAAGTGACAGGGAGGCGGATCTGCCCTATGGGGACAGTGGAGCCGTCGGTCACTCCTGAGAAGGGCTTGGTAGGCAGAAGCTGGTCATAGGGCACCTGGAGCGTCTCGAATGTCTCAACAGAGAGAACGTTGAGCCCTGCGCCACCGTTAATGAGGGTTTTGGTGACGATGACATTGCTGATGGTCGGCGCGCAAAGCATCGGGAGCGCGCCAGCGGCGGCTGAGCACTTGAGCTGGTCCATGGAGTCGAAGGTGATGGCATGCTTGGACCACCTGAGGGGACGCGACGCCTCAAGCTTGGGAAGGGCCGATTCACCTCACGAGCGAACTACTTGAAGATGCGATGAGAGGCGGGAGCTTGAGCACCACCCAGGATGCAGGCAATTGCCCGAGGCTCTTGGAAGCCCCCAGCCCCATCATCTTGGCGGTCGTTGTTGTTTCTCCTTGGTGGTGGCGACAGCGGAGGGAGGCCGGCGTTGCCCTGAGGACGGTCCTCACGAGGTTGGTCTCTCCAGGGGCCATCACGAGGCTGGCCCTGCCAGCGGTCCTCATGAGGCTGGTTGCGCCAGTCTTGGCGGGGGTAGCAGTTGTCCCAGCGGCCTCCACCGTGGCCTCCTCCGCGGCCGTAGCCGTGGTCGCTGCGCTCGGGATGGTTGCCGAGGCACCCATCGCGGATTGCCCTGAGCTCCTAGAAGTCGTTGGTGTTGTGGCTGTGGATGTTGTGGAAGACACAGAACGGGCGGTTGCCCATGGAGGATTCGCCGTGGTCGCCGCCGCGCTTCATCTCAGGTTCAGCCGCAAGCACAGCGGGGCCCTTGCATTTTACATCCTTAGCCTTGGCCTTCTTGTCTTCAGGATCGACCTCTGGAAGCTCCAGGAGGGAGAGGCGAGCTTCCTCTGCCCTCCCGCATCTGGCAGCCATGTTGAACATCTCCATAGCCGAGCACAAGTCCTCATGTATGGTGAGCTCCTCCTTCATCTTGACATCCCGAACGCCCTTAGAGAATGCTGAAATGATGGCCTCGTCCAACACCTTTGGGATCTTGAGGCGAATGTTCGTGAAACGCTGTATGTACTTGTGCAAGGTTTCGCCCGGCTGCTGCTTTATACGCCACAGGTCGCCTGCTGCAGGAGCGTGGTCGCGAGTGCCCTGGAAGTTGGCGATGAAGGGCTAGCGCAGCTTGTCCCAGGAGGAGATCGACCCCACCAGAAGCTTCAGGAGCCAAGAATGCGCGCCATCCTTGAGGGCCATGGGGAACCAGTTCACCACGACCTTGTCATTGCCGTTCGCCGCCTCGATGCTCAGCTCGTAGAGCTGGAGGAACTCAGCGGGGTCAGGAGTGCCGTCATAGCGTGGAGGCAGATCCGGCTTGAACTTGCCGGGCCAGACGACGCGGCGCAGTTCTGGGGTGAAAGCACATAGCCTGCCGCACTCATAGGGGTCGGTCGCATGGGGGGGGAGCTTGATCTTGACGCCCCCGCGCCACCGCCTCTGGTGGCACGCTATCTTGACGCGGCGGCGCTGGGAGCGCGCGCGCTTCTCCTTGGGGCCGCTGCACCACCTGGCATCTTTCTTCATTGCGCGCCGGTGCCCTGCGTGGCGGGTCGCGCTGGGGTGCCTCACGCCTGGGCTTGGGGTCCACGCCGTGTAGAGGAGGAGGAGTAGGTGCGCCGTGTGCCAGCTCGCCCGCCAGGGACGGCAGAGGACGAGGCGAATGAGACGGTGCAGGAGCCTTACCGGCGGCGTTGACGAGCTCGTCGATGCGGCCAAGCCAGTCGTCGTAGAGGTCATTGAACGAACGCTAGCGCAGAAGCTCACGCGCCATGAGCAGCGCAGCCTGTGTGTTCGCCAGCCCGCGACGAACGTGAGAAGACGACGCCGTGACCGGAGTGGGTGCTGGAGTCGCGGTGCTGCCGTCGTGCCGCACGGATGGTGGCAGTGACGAGTCCTGATGTTCGCGGGCAGCAGGGTCGGTGGCGGCGTTAGCCACCAGGGAGGCAGAGTGGCGAGGAGCGCTGTTGCCCACGGGTGCCATCTGGGCGACACGAGCGGCGCGGCGCTCAGCGCGAACACGGCGAGCGTCGGCCATAGGAGCGGTGGAACAATGACGAAGCGAATAGTGGAAGAGAGGCTTCGACACGCCCCTACCTGGCGCGCCAAATGTTAGATTTAGGTCTACACAGACCCAAGAAAGGTTCGAACTCTGGGGCATGTGCGAAGAACTCTACCTATCCAGCCTACCAACCCGTCGCCCCACGGCCTAGCTCGATGAACAAGGAAGAAGATGAACACGACAGTTTACCCAGGTTCGGACCACCTTGCGATGTAAGACCCTACTCCTGCTTTGTGGTGGATTGGCCTCACGAGGGGCTAAGGACGTACTAGTACAATGGATGAACAACCACGCGAGGTCTGCTCTGGTGAGGGAATGAGTCGTCCTGGGATCTGATCGGGGGTGGCTCAGATCGGAATCCCCTTCTACGGTGGTGGCTAACCTATATTTATAGTGGCCTCGGTCCTCTTCCCACAAAACGTAGGCGGGAAGGGATCCCACAGCGGCCAATTTGAAAGGGGACAAGTAGTACATCTTATCCTGACGAAAGGTGGTCTTCACCTGCAAAGCTTCTGGTCGTGACGCTGCGGTGGGCTCGGCGATGACATCCTTCCTGCCGTCCTGCCGGCCCCTGGGGAGGAGCTGCTTCTTCTTCTTGGAAACGGCCTCAGGAGGCCGGATGGCACCCTCGTCGTCAGTGTTCTTGACTGCCGCAGCCTGGTAGGCGCACTCGAGGGAGCACATCGCATCCTTTTCGTCGCAGGCGACCGTGATGATACCACCATTCCCTGGCATTTTGAGGACATTGTAGCCGTGGTGTGTTGCCGCCATGAACTTGGCTAGGGCCGGATACCCGAGGATGGCATTGTACGGGAGGCAGATGTGGGCAACGTCGAAGTCGATGAGCTCGGTGTGGTAGTTGTCGCGCTTGCCAAAAGTGACAGGGAGGCGGATCTGCCCTATGGGGACGGTGGAGCCGTCGGTCACTCCTGAGAAGGGCTTGGTAGGTAGAAGCTGGTCGTAGGGCACCTGGAGCGTCTCGAATGTCTCAACGGAGAGAACGTTGAGCCCCGCGCCACCGTCAATGAGGGTTTTGGTGATGAGGACATTGCTGATGGTCGGCGCGCAAAGCATCGGGAGCACGCCTACGGCGGCTGAGCACTTGAACTTGTCCATGGAGTTGAAGGTGATGGCGTGCTTGAAGCACCTGAGGGGACGTGACGCCTCAAGCTTGGGAAGGGTCGCAATCACCTCACGAGCGAACTGCTTGAAGATGAGATGAGAGGCGAGAGCTTGAGCACCACCTAGGATGCAGGCGATTGCCCGAGGCTCTTGGAAGCCCCAAGCCCCATCATCTTGGCAGTCGTCATTGTTTCTCCTTGGCGGTGGTGGCAGCGGAGGGAGGCCGGTGTTGCCCTGAGGACGGTCCTCATGAGGCTGGTCTCTCCAGGGGCCATCACGATGCTGGCCCTGCCAGCGGTCCTCATGAGACTGGTCGCGCCAGTCCTCGCGGGGGTCGCGGTTGTCCCAACAGCCTCCACAGCGGGTTCCTCCGCGGCCGTAGCCGCGATCGTTGCGCTCGGGACGGCGGCCGAGGCACCCGTCGCGGATTGCCTGGAGCTCCTGGCAGTTGTTGGTGTTGTGGCTATGGACGTTGTGGAAGACGCAGAACAGGCGGTTGCCCCTGGAGGATTCACCGTGGTCGCAGCTGCGCTTCATCTCAGGTTCAGCCGCAAGCACAGCGGGGCCCTTGCGTTTTACATCCTTAACCTTGGCCTTCTTGTCTTCAGGATCGACCTCCGGAAGCTCCAGGAGGGAGAGGCGACCTTCCTCTGCCGTCGCGCATCTGGTGGCCATGTTGAACATCTCCAGAGTCGAGCACAAGTCCTCATGTATGGCGAGCTCCTCCTTCATCTTGACATCCCGAACGCCCTCAGAGAACGCTGAAATGATGGCCTCGTCCGACACCTTTGGGATCTTGAGGTGAACGTTCATGAAGCGTTGTATGTACTTGTGCAAGGTTTTGCCCGGCTGCTGCTTTATGCACCACAGGTCGCCTGCTATAGGAGCGCGGTCGCGAGTGCCCTGGAAGTTGGCGATGAAGCGCTCGTGCAGCTCGTCCCAGGAGGAGATCGACCCCACCGGAAGGTTCAGGAGCCAAGAACGCGCGCCATCCTTGAGGGCCATGGGGAACCAGTTCGCCATGAACTTGTCATTGCCGTTCACCGCCTCGATGCTCAGCTCGTAGAGCTGGAGGAACTCAGCGGGGTAAGGAGTGCCATCGTAGCGTGGAGGCAGATCCGGCTTGAACTTGCCGGGCCAGACGACCCGGTGCAGTTCCGGGCTGAAAGCACGGCAGCCTACCGCACTCACAGGGGCCGGTTGCATGGGGGGAGATTGATCTTGATACCCGCGCGCGAACACCTCCGGTGGCACGCGGTCTTGATGCGGCGGCGCTGGGAGTGCGCACGCTTCTCCTTTGGGCCGCTGCACCACCTGGCAGCTTTCTTCATTGCGCGCCGGTGCCCTGCGCGGCTGTCGCGCTGGGGTGCCTCACGCCTGGGCTCGGGGTTCATGCCGTGCAGAGAAGGAGGAGGAGGCGCGCCGTGTGCCAGGTCGCCTGCCAGGGACGGCGGAGGATGAGGCGAATGGGATGGTGCAGGAGCCTCACCGGTGGCGTTGACGAGCTCGGCGATGCGGCCGAGCCAGTCGTCGTAGAGGTTGTTGGCCGGACGATAGCGCAGAAGCTCATGCGCCATGAGCTGCAGCCTGTGTGTTCGCCGGCCCGCGATGAACGTGAGAAGACGACACCGTGACCGAAGTGGGTGATGGAGTCACGGTGCGTCCGTCGCGCTGCACGGATGGTGGCAGCGATGAGTCTTGCTATTCACAAACAGCAGGGTCGGTGGCGGCCTTAGCCACCGGGGAGGCAGAGCGGCGAGGAGCGCTGTTACCCACGGGTGCCGTCTGGGCGACACGAGCGGCCCGGCGCTCAGCGCGAACACGGCGAGCGTCAGCCATAGAGCGGTGGAACGGCGGCGAAGCTAACGGTGGAAGAGAGGCTTCGACACGCCCCTACCTGGCGTGCCAAATGTTGGATTCAGGGCTCCGCAGACCCAAGAAAAGTTCAAACTCTGGGGCGTGTGCAAAGAACTCAACCTATCCAGCCTACCAACCCGTCGCCCCACCGCCTAGCTCGATGAACAAGGAAGAAGATGAACACGGCAGTTTACCCAGGTTCGGGCCACCTTGCGGTGTAAGACCCTACTCCTGCTTTGTGGTGGATTGGCCTCATGAGGGGCTAAGGATGAACTAGTACAAGGGATGAACAACCTCGCGAGGTCTGCTCTGGTGAGGAAATGAGTCGTCCTGGGATCTAATTGGGGGTGGTTCGGATCGGAATCCTCTTCTACGGTGGTGGCTAACCTATATTTATAGTGGCCTCGGTCCTCTTCCCCCAAAACGTAGGCGGGAAGGGATCCCACAGCAGCCAATTGGAAAGGGGACAAGTAGTATATCTTATCTTGACAAAAGGTGGTCTTCGCCTGCAAAGCTTCTGGTCATGACGCTGCGGTGGGCTCGGTGATGACATCCTTCCTGCCGTCCTGGCGGTCTTGGTCTTGTTGCACTGGAATGGAAACCTTTGCGTGAGTCCTCGGGAACCCACGCCTGTCCTTGCCTCCTCAGCACCAAAGAGGAAACTGTCTTCTGTGCGCCTGCCTGGCCTTGGTCGTCCTGGCTTGCGTCATGGCAGCTTCATGAGGCTAGGTACCTGCATAGAAATCTCCGCTCCTTAGGAGGCCGCCTGGAGAGGCTGCTCCCTCCGGAGGTCTTGACGTCGTCCGCCTCGCGAGGCTTGGCCCCTCGTGAGGGTCTTGTCTTGATGTCCTTGTGGATGGGCCGTACCAGGCCGTCGATGGAGCCACGCCGTGGGTCACAGGCAGGCAAGTCTGGGTACCCTGGTTCCCAGAACGCCGACAGTCGTGGGTGAGCACGATCACCTATGGGGGCACGGGCCCCTTTGTGGTTTGCAGGGGGGAGATCACGTTGCACAAAGATCGGAGGCCATGAGGCAGCGCGAGGATGTGACTCTGGTGGTTTTTACCCAGGTTTGGGCCGCTGAGAAGCATAAAACCCTACTCCTGCTTTGGTGGATGGGATGGAGGAACACGAAGGACACGCAGTGCTCAAGCCCGGTAAGGTGGCCTCGGGGAGAGTTGCTACGCGAGTACAAGTGTGCAAGGGTCCGAGTCCCTCTCTAGGTTGCTGTCGGCATTCTAGGAACCAGGGTACCCAGATTTGCCTTCCTGCGGCCCGCGGCGTGGCTCCCTCGATGGCCTGGTACGGCCCAGCGGCAAGACTACCAAGACAAGACCCTCGCGGGGGCCCTCTGGCCTCGCGAGGCAGACGACGCCAAGACCTCCAGAGGGAGCGGCCTCCCCAGGCTGCCTCCCGAGGAGCGGAGATTCCTATGCAAGTGCCCAGCCTCACGAGGCTGCGATGACGTGAGCCATGATGACCAAGGCCAGGCGGGCGCCAACGGGCGCGGAGGAGACGGTTTCCATTTCGGTGCTAAAGGAGCAAGGACAGACATGGGTTCCCAAGGAATCCCCCAAAGGTTTCCATTCCGGTGCAACGAGCCCGAGACCACGAGCTCGGCAGGACGGATGTCACCGCCGAGCCCACTATTGCGTCATGACCAGAAGCTTTGCAGGAGAAGACCACCTTTTGTCAGGATAGGATGTACCTCTTGTCCTCTTTCAAATTGGCTGTTGTGGAATCCCTTCCCGCCTAAGTTTCTAGGGAAGGGGACCAAGGCCACTATAAATATAGGTTAGCCACCACCGTAGAAGGGGTCGACTCACTCTCACCCCCCGAGCCCTCACGAGGCAGCTCACCCACTGTACTAGTTCATCCTCAAACCTCCTCGTGCGGCCAATCCACCACAAAGCAGGAGTAGGGTTTTACACCGCATGGTGGCCCGAACCTGGGTAAACTGTCGTGTCCATCTTCTTCCCCGCTCCCGCGAATCCGGCAAGGCTAGGCTATAGGGCGACGAGCTTGAAGCTTGAGAGGTTAAGATCTTCGCACATGCCCTAGAGTTCGAACCTTCTTGGGTCTGCGGAGCCCTGAATCCGACATTTGGCACACCAGGTAGGGGCGTGTCGAAGTCTGCTCATACGTCGACCGCGCTTCGTCCTCGCCTCACTGCCCCCATGGCGGATGCCGCCCTGCAGGCATGGCAGCCCGAGGTGTACGGGAGTGCCGCGGGTTGCCCGGCCTTTACCCCCGATCTGTGATGAGTGTAGTGGCCCACGAAGTTCAGACCGGCGTTGCCTCCGCGGTACGATGGTGTTGTAGACCCCGAAGGGTTCCTCCGGTTATACGCGCAGGCCATCGAGTCAGCGGGCGGCAACGACAAGGCCATGGCGAACTGGTTCCCCGTGGTTCTCACAGAGGCCCCTCAATCCTGGCTCCGCGGCCTCCCGCGTGCCTCGATCTCCTCTTGGGAAGAACTCTGCGACCAGTTCGTTGCACACTTCGTGGCCCCGGCGCCACATGCGGTCACATGCATCATCGTCGGGTCGCAGGCGCCTGCCTCTAGCCGCCACATCAAGCAGTTTCTCCGTCGGCAAGGAGCTCCCCGGCCGTAGCGCGAGGCTGTGCGGGGCCGCGTCGGGCCTGAAATCGACATAACCTTCGATTCCAGAGACCACCCCAAGACAACGGTGGCGGCAGGAGCCCTCCCCATGCTGTGCACGCCCACCATCAGCAACGTCGCGGTGACCAAGACCCTCATTGATGGGGGCGCCGGCCTGAACATCCTCTCGGTGGAGGCTTTCGACCTGCTTCAAGTGCCGTATGACCAGCGCCTCCCCACCAAGCCTTTCTCAGCGGTGGTCGAGGGCTCGGCCACCCCCTGGGGTAGATATGCCTCCCTGTCACCTTCGGCATGCGTGACAACTACCACACCGAGCTCATCGACTTCGACGTCGCCCACATCGGCCTCCCGTACAACGCCATCCTTGGGTATCCGGCCCTCGCCAAGTTCATGGCGGCGACCCATTCGGGCTACAACGTCGTCAAGATGCCGGGCAGCAGTGGCGTCATCATGGTGGTTGGGGACATGGAAGACACGGTTCGAGTTCTAAAACTCACCTACAGGGCTGCGCCCGCTTCGTGCTCTGCCACCGGGGGCGCCGTAGAAGCTCAGGAGGCCGCGCACGCAAAGAAAAAGCATCTGTTCTCTCAGGATCAGGCCAAGACGAAGCAGGTGCTTGTTGACATAGGGGGCTCAGGCCCCACCTTCACCATTGGCGTGGGCCTTCCTCCAGACCTGGAGGAGGCGTTGGTTGGCTTCCTGAGGACCAACAAAGACGTATTCGCGTGGGAAGCGTCCGACCTGGTTGAAGTCCCGAGGGAGGTAATTGAGCACCACTTGATGGTGTGCCCCAGTGCACGCCCGGTATAGCAAAAAGCGCGGCGTCAAGCACAAGAGAAGCAAGCATTCATCGTCCAGGAGGTCGGCAAGCTCAAGGAGGCCGGCATCGTCAGGGAGGTACGGCACCCGGACTGGTTGCCGAACCCTGTGATCGTCCCCAAGAAAGGTGGAAAGGAGCGCATGTGCGTCGACTTCACGAGCCTCAACAAAGCCTGCCCTCAGGACCCTTTCCCGCTCCCGCGTATCGACCAGATTTTGGATTCCACTGCCAAGTGTGATTTGCTGTGCTTCTTGGATGCTTTCTCGGGATATCATCAAATCAAGATGGCGACAGAGGATGTCGAGAAGATAGCTTTCATCTCCCCATGTGGCGTGTACTGCTACACTTGCATGCCCTTCGGGCTGCGGAATGCTGGCGCAACTTTCCAGTGGCTGATGCACATCGCGCTCGGGCCGCAGCTAGGGAGGAACGCTGAGGCATACGTCAATGACATCGTGGTCAAGTCGCGGGAAGTAAGGACCCTAATCAAGGACCTGGAAGAAACATTCGCTAACCTGCGCAACATAAACCTAAAGCTCAATCCGAAGAAGTGTGTGTTCGGGGTCCCATCCGGCAAGCTGTTGGGTTTCCTGGTGTCGCACAGAGGGATCGAGGCCAACCCCGAGAAGGTCAAGGCAATAGAGCGGATGAGCCCGCCCCAGACACTCAAGAAGATGCAGAAGCTTGCGGGGTGCGTGACCTCCTTGAGGCGCTTCATCTCCAAGCTTGGCGAGCGAACCCTCCCTTTCTTCAAGCTAATGAAGAAGAAGGGCCCATTCAAGTGGAACCCGGAAGCTGAGGCGGCCTTCAAAGACCTCAAGAGGTACCTCACAAGCCCACCTGTCATGGTGGCGCCTCGTCCGCGCGAGCCCCTGGTGCTTTACTTGGCGGCCAACCCCCACTCAGCCAGTGCGGCACTTGTGGCAGTCAGGGAAGGACCCACCGGCATGGGGTCGAAGCAAGACGGCCCGCGAGAAGCCATGCGACCTTCGCTGCCCAGGGCGGCGCTCCTGAGGATCCCGTTGCTTCATCTGCTCACGAGCCTCACGAGTCCCTCGTGCCCCCCGTGGAGCAAGGCGTCCCCGACTCCTCACCCCTCATCGAGCATCCGGTATACTTCGTCAGCACGGTATTGCGCGACACGCATGTGTGCTACCCTATGCAGCAAAAGCTCCTGCTCTTGCTCCTCATCGCCTCAAGAAAGCTGTGTCACTATTTCCAAAGCCACCCCATCAAGGTCGTATTGGCGTATCCCTTGGAAAAGGTGCTCCACAGCCCCAACGTCATGGGGAGGGTAGCAGAATGGAACATCGAGCTGCAGGCCTTCCAGCTGGAGTTCAGTAAGACTAGGGTCATCAAGGGGGCAGCCTTAGCTGATTTCGTGGTGGAGTGGACCGACGCTCCCGATCGGGGGCTGTATGAGGGCCAATCTCTCGCACCCGGCGACGAAGCAACTGATGGGTGGGTCATGCACTTCGACGGTGCCTTCGCGCGGCAGGGCGCAGGGGTTGGAGTCATGCTCGTCTCGCCAACCAAGGACAAGCTCTACTACACCAAGCAACTCTGCTTCCAGCATGGCGAGCAGGTCTCCAACAACATCGCAAAGTACGAGGGCTTGTTTGCCGGCCTCAGGGCTACGACCGCCCTGGGAATCAAGCGCCTCACCATCAAGGGTGACTCGCAACTCCTCGTCAACTTCTCCAACAAAGAGTACAAGCCGAAGGACGAACACATGGAGGCTTACCTGGAGAGGTACATAAAATCGAAAAACGCTTCCTAGGCTTGGAATTGCAGCACGTCACGCGGGGCGCAAACATGGAAGCAGACGACATCGCAAAGAGGGCATCTCATTGTGAGCCCCAGAGGCCTGGCATCTTCGAGGAAAGGCTCCACAAGCTGTCAGTGGCCCCCCCGGCCGTGGACCCGGCGTTGCTCAGGGAGGAGCTGCCACCGGCCTCGACGTCAGGAGCCCCACCTTGTGGCCCGACCTCAGGAGCCCGCTTACTCCTAGCACTGGAACCTCAGGCAGGCTGTTGGACCAAGGAGTTCAAGGCGTACCTGCTCCATGGCTCCTTGCCGGAGAAGGAGGAGGACGCGGAGCGCGTGGTCTGCCAAGCCACTGCTTATTGCTTGTAGGACGACGAGCCATACCGGCGACGCCCCAATGACGTCTCGCTGCGATGCATATCCGAGGAACAAGGGCGCGAGTTGCTGGCCGATATTCACGGCAGGGACTGCGGGCACCACTCCTCGTCGCACACCCTCGTGGGCAAAGTGTTCCGCAGTGGTTTCTACTGGCCGGCGACGCTCAACGACGCCACCGAGCTGGTGCGATCCTACGAGGCCTGCCAATTCCACGCCAAGCAGATTCACCAACCCGCGCAAGGTCTCCAGACCATCCCGCTCTCATGGCTGCTCGCGGTTTGGGGGTTGGACATCCTGGGCGCGTTCCCTCGGGCAGCCGGTGGATACCGCTACCTCTATCTCGCCATCGACAAGTTCACCAAGTGGGCGGAGGTGGAGCCCGAGCGCACCATCCCCGCTGGCTCAGCCGTCAAGTTCATCAAGGACCTCGTGAGCCGTTTCGATGTTCCTAACCATATCATTACTGACAATGGCTCCCAGTTCACGAGCAACCTCTTCAGGACGTATTGCCCTAAACTTGGAACGCAGATATGCTACGCGTCAGTGGCGCATCGATGGAGCAACACCAAGGCCGAGCGTGCCAGCGCAGAGTTCTTGAGGGGCCTCAAGGCGAGGAGCCTCAAGAAAAAGCTCGAGGCCTGCGGCAGGGGTTGGCTCGGTGAGCTTCAGTCCGTGCTGTGGTCTATCCGCACCACTCCGACTAAGCCCACCGGCGAAACCCCATTCTTCCTCGTCTACGGGGCCGAGGCGGTCCTCCCTCACGAGGTTAGGCATCGCTCCCCGCGGGTCCTGGCATTCGACGAGGTGCTTCAAGATTCCTCGCGGGGGACAGACCTCATGCTCGGGGAGGAAGCCCGTCGCCAAGTCTCGCTCCGCGCAGTGAGGTACCAGCAGGCGCTGTGGCGTTACCACTGCCGCAGTGT
This sequence comes from Thinopyrum elongatum, assembly GCA_011799875.1. NCBI lineage: Eukaryota > Viridiplantae > Streptophyta > Magnoliopsida > Poales > Poaceae > Thinopyrum > Thinopyrum elongatum. Next base: position 350,639,307 of record CM022303.1, read on the forward strand.
CCGCTCCCGGACCCTCGAGGTGGGAGACCTCGTCCTGAGGCGGGTCCTTTCTAGGGAGGGCCTTCACAAGCTCTCGCCCATGTGGGAGGGCCTGTTCAGGGTCGCCCGCATCTCCAGGCTTAGCGTTGTATGCTTGGAGACGCAGGACGGGGTCCCCATCCAAAATGCTTGGAACATCCAGCACCTCCAGAGGTTCTACCTCTGACACTCTCATGTAATAATGAGTGGGGCTGCACACACCCCAGAGTCTCCTGAGTGCCGCCGTTGGGCCTCATAGGGGCTCCCACCCACGCCCAAGTGGAAGCCCCATGCTCCGCGCTGGTGGACGACACGGTCAATCAGCGACTATGCCCACGCCTAGTGGAAGCCCCATGCTCCGCGCTGGTGGGAAGACTAGAAGATTAGCATAGATGCCGGACGCGATTGTTCTTTTGCTTTTCTCTTGTAACCCATTTGCTACTTCTTGGAATGAACTTTCAGTTCTTGCATCTTTATTCGAAAAAGGGGGGAGTTTCCTTTTCTTTCTTCTTCCAGCAGTGTTTCCTCTCTTGAGTTTCGTCTTTAAGAGGTACGGAGGTCGCCGTGGCTCCCTCTATCGTGTCCCGCAAGTGGGGGCTGGGGACGGTGTACACGCATGAACCAGCCTAGGCTGCGCCAGCAGCAGGCCTGCTCATACATACACCTCGCCAAGACCTTGGCAAAATCCTCGCACGACGCTCTTGAACGAGCCATCGGCCCCGCGGCCTCAGGAGTGCTCGCCTCCTGGCCCTGCCGGGCACCACACCCTGACGCGCTAATGACGGCCGGCCCTTACTTGGGGGCTCCAAAGGCCTATGCAAGGCCTCTTCGCCAAGGAACCCTACGCAAATTACACCCAGAGGCCTCGCGGGGGCATACCGTTCAAGGCTCCGGAGCGTGCCGAGGGGCCTCCCTAGGTCGCTCTGGTACTCTAATTACTCCGTCACCAAGAGAAGCCCCGGAGGAGCGCACCACCATGACGAAGGGACCCGCCAAGGGTCACTAGCGCACCAAGCTAAGTTATTCTAATCACGCCAAGCGGGAACTTCCAATTAATAGCAACATGAGTATTAGAACGCAACCGGAAATGCTGGCATAAAGGCGCAAGCACCACGGTTAATTACATGCCCCCAGGGGGATTTTTCATAAGCTATGATGCAGGAAGCAAAAGAAGGAAAAACTGAAGAGGCGGTCTCCAGAGGACCGCTCCTCCTGAGGCCCGGCTTCACCGCCGCCCACGCTCAGTCGGAGTGCTCCTCCACCTTGACGAGTGCGTGATGGCGCGGTGGCTCGGCGTCCTCCTGAGAGGGGATGTGGCGGCGTGGCGGCATGCCGTCCTCTTTGGTCCGCGCACGGCGACAAGGCGGCTCATCGTAGTCGTCGTCGCTCAAGCCTTCCCCGGAAGAAGCGCCACTGCTTGAGGAGCAGCGGCCATCACCAATGGCAAGTTCACCGCGGAGGACGCCGCCGTCGCGCTGACCGTCGTCGTGGGAGGCGTGGTCACTGTCGTCGTCGTCGCCCTCCGGGCAGCACCCCAGGCGGCTGTCGTCCTCCCCAAAGACCTTGACGAAGAGCGTTGCCTCTCCGTCGTACTTAAAATGGAGGGTGCACCTCCCGTCCAGGCGGCGGGCGTGGGCAAATGACTGCCACCCGCCGGTCAGGAACACATGCCCGATGGAGGAGACCTCGACCTCCACCCACGAAGACCAGTTGCAGCAGCCGTCCGGCTGCAGCCGCAGGCTAACAGGCCCCACTGTCGGCAGCTCCTTCGCGAAGGAGCTCAGAAGCGGAAGCTAGGTGCCCGGAGGGCCCTCCACTCGTACGACGAACTCGTGCCCCATGTCACCCGAGCGGGCACGTGGGCGTGGTGGCCGGGCAGCCGTGGCACGCCTTCCCCCGTCATCGTGGCAGCTGGGGCCCCCGCAACCGCCTTCACGGGAGAGGCCTCTCCCCGGGTTGCTGTAGCTGACGCGGGCTGGCAGGGGTGGTGAGCCCAGCCTCATGAGGCTACGATGGCGTGAGCCATGACGACCAAGGCCAGGTGGGCGCCAGTGGGCACAGAGGAGACGGTTTCCCATTCGGTGCTAAGGGAGCAAGGACAGATGCGGGTTCCCAAGGAATCCCCCAAAGGTTTCCATTCAGGTGCAACGAGACCGAGACCACGAGCTCGGTAGGATGGATGTCATCGCCGAGCCCACTACTGTGTCACCACCAGAAGCTTTGCAGGAAAAGACCACCTTTTGTCAGAATAGGATGTACCTCTTGTCCACTTTCAAATTGGTCGTTGTGGAATCCCTTCCTGCCTAAGTTTCTAGGGAAGAGGACCAAGGCCACTATAAATATAGGTTAGCCACCACCATAGAAGGGGTCGACTCATTCTCACTCCCCGAGCCCTCATGAAGCAGCTCACCCACTGTACTAGTTCATCCTCAAACCTCCTCGTGAGGCCAATCCACCAAAAAGCAGGAGTAGGGTTTTACACCGGAAGGTGGCCCGAACCTAGATAAACTGCCATGTCCATCTTCTTCCCCGCTCCCGCGAATCTGGCAAGGCTAGGCTATAGGGTGACGAGCTCAAAGCTTGAGAGGTTGAGATCTTCGCACACGCCCCAGAGTTCGAACCTTCTTGGGTCTGCGGAGCCCTAAATCCGACAGTTGCCTTGGACCTCTTTTTATAGCCCAAGGGGTAACCACAGTTGCAAAATAGGTATTATCTTGTGATTAGATAGCCAACAGTGCTATCATACCTAACTCTGGCACTTGGGACAAAATGCCATAAATGCTACCTTAGGTGGCACGCGGGGGTGCATCGCCGGCAAGCTTATATCGCCGCTTAACCATCTTCTGCTTATCATCTTGACACGTCTCTGGACTGGTGTGAAATGGGTGTGATCCATCTTCCAGCAAGCTGCCACGTGCTTAATGAGTGCCACTTAACCATCTGGGGTGCTCGACACCGCATCGATAAGTGACTAGCGTCGAGGTGCGGTGGAGCAGTGGCGTCTTGGCGGCGGTTTTGTTCTTGGCGGCGCCAGTAGGCTTGCCGGGGCGATTCTGGACTTGCTTTTAGGGCAGTCTCGACCTGGCTGGGCTCTCCTGCCCAGAAAGGGAGGCCTTCCCAAGGTGATATCCTGCTGCTTCATTCTTCTTAATGCTCTCCTTAATCTCACGAAGACCGGCTTCTCTGGCTCAGCCTTGCATGGACTAGTCTTGGGCTTGTACTAACGGGTCCAGCTACACTGAAGTAGCTATTCCCCCAGCAAGTCCTGGCCGTCGGGGCAGAGGTTTTCTGTACGTGCACAAGTCAGGGGAAATAAATAGTGCACGGACATGCGTCGAAGAAGTGCTATCCATGCAGCCTTGGTCATGATGATCTGTCAATCCCCCGTCCACTCCGCGTAATTACCGCAGGTCGTGGGGTCATGGAACAGTAGCTGTTTTTGAGTAATGCGCCTACAAAAATGGTAACTTCTTGAGAAAGATAGCGAAGAGCCAGCCCCTGCGCATGTTCCCAATAAAAAGGCAATGCGAAGGGGAGCTGCTCATTCGCGTTTGTTTCTTCCTCCTTCATCTTCTTCCTCAAGCCAAAAACCGCCCTCGCCGCCATCGCCTACCTCAGAAAAACTCTGCTAGATCCCTCGCTCCTTCTGCGAGTCCAAGAGATGGGGCGAAAGACAGGAGCCATGAAGGGGAAGCAGGTGGCTGCTCCCGCGGATCCCGTGACGGAGGAGAGGAAGAGGAAAGCAGAAGAACTGGACAGGCGGCGACAGGAGGAAGTGGTGTTCTCCCCATCAAATCTGGATGGCAATACCTTAATCGCAAGGTATGCCTATATGTGGGGGAGGGATACCAAGAATGGGCATGGAGCGCCCAAAGTTCTGCCGGAGGGGACCAAGATTACGTCAAATTCGTACCATTTCTTCTGCGCGTACTTCCTTTGCGGTCTCTCTTCCCCCTTTTCTGACTTCTTTTGTGCCATGATGACGATGTACGAATTCCATCTTCTGGACTTCACGCCCAATGCTATGGCAATCTTCGCCCACTTGTGTGAGAATTTTGTTGGGGTCGCCCCCAATGTGGATTTGTTCAGGCATTACTTCATTCCACGGATAGAAGACAAATCCCACCGCTCGGGGAACATAAGCTGGATCCCCCGATGCAAGAAGGAAGATTGGGATTATCTCCCTGGCCAGCAGCGCAGCAAGTGGGAGGATTGGAGGGGTGACTGGTGTTGGATCAAGGACGAAGAGGCCCCTGAGTTCTCCTCGACGCGGACTGGATGCGTCACACGCGGAAGCGACTGGAGCAAGCTGGGCCTCACTGATGATAGGCTCTGCTCGGTGCTAAACAGGATCGCCCGTCTCAAAGCTGCCGGGCTAACCGTCGAGCATGTGGGGGCCGACTTTCTCCGGCGCCGCATTGCGCCGCTGCAGAATAGGGACAAGTTTGCCTAGGAGTATAAGAATTCTGTTGATAGGATGCGGCTGTACCCAGGCCCCGCCAACAATCTGACGATATACGACTGGTTATGGGAACAGCTGTTCGGCAACCTTGGGCCATTTCATCTACCGACAAAGGTTGTTCCCCTGCACCTCAATTCCGCCCCGAGTCAGATCCTGCAATGGATGCCTGATTGCAACGCCTTCGGGGTTCAAGCTGATTGGGAACTACCCGCCCTGGATGATGAGATTGACTGGGTCTCTCATTTGGAGGAAAGAGCCTTCAAGGTAGAGGACAACCTTGTCAAGCGCACCTCCAAGGCAGAGGAAAAATTCATTGCATGCAGGATTGCAGAGGACATGGAGCTCATGGCTGCCGGGGGAACATGGCCCGGAGAGGAGGAGGAGGAAGGTGTTGAGGGTGAAGGCGCTTCTAAAGAAGGGAGTGAAGAGCATGCCACGGAGGAGGCTGCCGGGCTTGAGCCTGCCAGTGGTGAGACTTCCCAAGCCACGACAATAGGAGACCAAGAAGGAGCCGAGGCCGAGGAGGCAAAGAAATTTGAGGTGGAGGAAGAAGGGCTCAAAATGGGCCCTCAAGCTTCGGGGCCAGGTCGGCGCCTCCGCAAGCGAGCTAGCCGAGAACCAGCGGTCCCTACCCCCTCGCGGGGCAGCCAGAGGGTGAATAAGACAACCACCAAGGGTGTCAAGCAAGACGTGGCACACCGCCATTCCGCTCGCCTTTCTGGGTCCAAGACCCCACTCACAAGCGGCGGGCGGGGGTTGATCCAAGCCCCTCATCGAGCCCAATTTCTTCGTCAAGCTCAATCCTGCCAGAGGTCTTGGTCCCTCCGATGAGCTCATTGCCGCCGGCATGTTCTGCTCCTCCAACTCTGAAAAGAGGCCGAGCAACTCCGCCACCCGTGGCGTACGAGCTGGGCTCCATGATCAGGGACTCAAATTGAGCAGAACAACCAAGCCTCTTGTTGAAGCATTTTGTACTTGGTTGCTAATTTAATCTTGTCTTTTTTGACTTGGCTGGCATGAGGAACCCCTTGCTCAGCGGGCCAAGCGGACCAAGCATGCGGTGGTGCCGGGCCGTTCGGCAGACGCGGGTCTGGCGGGGGATAGGGCGGGGGATCCCGTGCCTAGCCCCCAGCCCAGCCCCCAGCGCAAGGGTGTGGCACACACTTTGCTTGCTTGCGGAGGCATGGAGGATCATCCCCCATCCCCCGGCAGAGGCTTGAGTGAGAGCCAGCAAGGAGGGTTCACCAAGAGGGGTCCACCTCCCAAAGATCTCCGCCGACCAAAGTTCAAGCAGAGGAATCTCCGACAAGGGCCTCCGCCGAGGGGTCTTCTCGCGTCGAGGCCACAATCACCAAAGGGGTGGATGTGGACCGCGCGATGGCAACCGATGTTGCTGAGAAAGGAGATGCCCCCCCACAGCGGCCTCCACCGGGTAATCCACTTGTCTTTGCTCCCTCTTGCTTGAATTGCTTGTTCTCTTGGTCTTGACTTATGAATGTCTGGCTTCTTATCATTTCGTCTGCTGATTTTATTTGCAGCCTCGTCAACTTAAGAACCCAAACTCTTGGAGGAGGTGGCCAATATTGGGAAAAGCACTGCCGAGGAAGCAGTCAGGATCGCTACTGCGGAGGGCCACGAGCGAGCTGCCGGGGATATTCAGGAATTCTCGGAAGACATAGAGAAAATCTTCGGCAGCATATTAGGCCCAGATAGAGTCATTGAGGAGAAGGCTCCTCTCCAATCTATGGGGCCTTTTCCCTTGAACTGTCCTCCGACCGTGGTCCCACAATCTTCCCCATTTAAGCTGGCGCTAATCCTTGCTCGCCCTGGAAGCGTAACTCCTGGCTCATCTGTCACAGTGGGCGCAGATTTTGATGAAGAGATCAAACGCATACTAGCACCGCTGTCTCAGTGAGTTGGAGAAGCTGGTGATTCAGACGATGGCGCCAAGGATTTGGCATTCTTGGAATCCATGGTAGCAGGGCTCAAGGATGTGCAGAACAGGTACAGCCTCAAATGGCAGACAATTAAGGAGCAGCGCAACTTCGTCGATCTTGTGGAACAGAAGCTGAGGGACAAAGGCAATGAACTGTGCGAGTGGTACAAGAAGCAGTCCCACTCTATCATGCGACAAGAGGAGGTGCTGACCATGTCCAAGGAGGACGTTGCTACCCGGGAGGTCTGGTTGGCGGAGCGCGAAGCGCTTCTAAACGCCAAGGAGAAGGACATTTCCACTCGGGAAGGGGCTCTCGAAGCTACTCTCCGCGGCAAGGACGAGGATCTGGAGGCCCTTGTTCAGCAACACACCAAGGATCTGGCAGATGATCACAAAGCCACCCTCAACGCGCTCACGCTTGAATCTTCCGCCCAATTGAAGAAGGTTGCCGACTAGCTAGCTGCCACATCTGCCGCCAAGGCTGATCTTGAAAATCAATTGAGCAAGCTGACAGAGGACCTTGCCGGGAGTAACAAGGAGATCGTGGCCCTCAAAGAGGAAGCACTGAAAGCAAGGGCCACCCTGGAGGGCTTGCAATCACAACTTTCCTCCAAGTGCCAAGGCCTTGACACTGCCAACGACACCATTTCTAGCATCAAAGCCAGGCTTGCCTCTCTGGAGAAGGATCTTGAATCTGCTGGTTGTTGTGAGAAGCTTCTGATGACAGACTTGACCAAGGAGAGAACTCTCCAAAAAGATGCGGAAGACAAGCTGGAAAACGAAATTCAGTAGCGCGATCTCTGGATCAAGAGCATGGTTGACATCGCCGAGCGCCTCACTTCCCAGATTGCAAACATGGACAAGAAGAGTTGGGCCTTCTCCGTCGGCCAGCATGAGGTTCCAAGTGTCAAGCTGACGCTCTTCTTTGAAGGCCTGATCGAAGGGTTGAGGATGTATGAAGACGACAAGGCCGCCTGCTTTGCTGAAGAATCCCGAAAGCTTGCTCGCGATGCTCTCTTCCTGGTCTTGAGCAACCTCGCCTTCTTCCACTCGAACCTTGACCTCTCCGATGGCTTCAGGAAACTGCCGCCAGGTGCCAACGTCTTTGCTACCCGGAGAAGGCCGGCCCCATGTCGACAGGGTCCTCTTAGTCCCAAGAGTTCAGGGAGGACGCTGGACCCAACCTTGAGCCATCCTTGCTGCCATTTTATCTTGTTGCTGTCAAACAAAAGGACATGATTCAGCCTTGTGTTAGGCTTTCCTATCTTATGGCGTGTAATAATACTCTTAAGTAGTTGCATGAACTGATGTTTAAACGCAAGCGCATGTTATCCCCCTTCGTTTCTCCACTGGTATTCGTATGGTTAGTTTCCTCGCGTACTTTGGTTACCCGCCAACAGCACGTTGTCGCGATTGCTTTGAGGAACGGGTCCTTAGCATTCTGCTGGCAAAGGCATGCTACCGGTGGGGTTTTCCTTAACAGTCCTTGTTGCAGCCACCTGCTTTGTTGAGCGGACTCGAAACAAAGCAAGGGCGCAAACAAATACGGTAAGGTTCCAACACGCAGAGCACTTGTCATACGAAACCTGGGTCGTTCTGGGGATGCACAAGTACAAGTTCTAAGGAAAGTTTACAAGTGTGCCAACTTAGCTTTTGTTTATGCATCCCTCCTGCCGGGGTGTACACTTGCTTACGCATACCATCCCCTTCCTTCACACGCGGTCGTCCCTCCTCTTTGTGTTCCCTGGCGAAATTGCGCACGCATATCCGCTTTCATCCTGAAAGGAAGGGAAACAAGAAGGGAAAAAATGGAGGAACTTGGAGGATCGTTAGCCACGTGCTCACCCCAGGCGCGGGCCGAGGGGTCAATGTAAACATTCGCAACTAATGAAAATATCATGGAAAAAGGAATAAACTGGTCCCACCCTCCCTTCCCTATCTGCCACTGGCCCCTCAGTGACTAGCGTGATGGACACGCTGGCGTACGGGGCCTTGCCATGGTTTGCTTGCTGGGGGTGCCAACCGACGGATTCGCTCTAGCATTCAGCTCAGGATTTACCCTTAGCGGGATAAATGTAGGACCGAGCTTCGTGCAAACTTATAGACGCCGGCGGCATCGCCACTATGCATCCCGATCATTGGCGAGGAAGGAGGGAAAAGGAGGCTAAGTACGCACCATTCTCTGGCCTGTCAAACCGAGCGGCACCTCTTTGGATCAAGTGTGCTCGACCGAGGATCACGAGAGGGGCGGCGCTGCCGGTCGACCCACCCTACCTTCTGACCGCGGATGGCGCGGCGGTCCTGTTATCTGTGCCAGCCATGTCAACTGAAACACCGATGTCCCTCGCCCTCACCGTCACCATTGTTCTGGAGGAATCATGCGATGGAGTCTCAGAAGGAGGAGGCTAGGGAGCTGCATTGCTTCTCCCCTTCGTCCATGACGAAGAGGGTGATGATGAGGATCAATGATGATGAAGATCGACGCGCTATTCACAACTTCAGGTTCGCGCAAGCGATCCATCCCTACCTAGCGCGCCAAAGATGTCATGAGTGAGCACGATCGCCTATGGGGTCACGGGCCCCTTTGTGGTTCGGCAGGGGGAGATCACGTTGCACAAAAATCGGAGGCCATGAGGCAGCGCGAGGATGTGACTCTGGTGGTTTTTACCCAAGCTCGGGCCGCTGAGAAGCGTAAAATCCTACTCCTGCTTTGGTGGATTGGATGGAGGAACACGAAGGACACGCAGCGCTCAAGCCCGGCAAGGTGGCCTCGAGGAGAGCTGCTACGCGAGCACAAGTGTGCAAGGGTCCAAATCCCTCTCTAGGTTGCCTTGGACCTCCTTCTATAGCCCAAGGGGTAACCAAAGTGGCAAAACAGACATTATCTTGTGATTAGATAGCCAACAGTGCTATCATACCTAACTCTGGCACTTGGGACAAAATGCCATAAATGCTACCTTAGGTGGCGCGTGGGGGTGCATCCTCGGCAAGCTTATATCGCCGTTTAACCATCTTCTGCTTACCATCTTGACACGCCTCTGGACGGGTGTCAAATGGGTGTGATCTGTCTTCCAGCAAGCTGCCATGTGCTTAATGAGTGCCACTTAACCATCTGGGGTGCTCGACACCGCATCGATAAGTTACTAGCGTCGAGGTGCGATGGAGCGGTGGCGTCTTGGTTGCGGTTTTGTTCTTGGTGGCCCCGGCAGGATTGCCGGGGCGATTCTGGACTTGCTTTTGGGGTGGTCTCGACCTGGCTGGGCTCTCCTGCCCGGCAAGGGAGGCCTTGCCAAGGTGATATCCTACTGCTTTGTTCTTCTTAATGCTCTGCTTGATCTCATGAAGAGCGGCTTCTCTGGCTCGGCCTTGCATGGACTTATCTTGGGCTTGTATTAACAGGTCCAACTACACTAAAGCAACTATTCCCCCGGCAAGTCCTGGTCGTCGGGGCAAAGGTTTTTTGTCCGTGCACAAGTCAGGGGAAATAAACACCCCTGTTTGTGTACCCCGACACATATCTTTTATTCTTAGGAGGTGGGTTATCAAGATCAACAACATGTTCTATTTCTACATCATTATCATCTTCCGTATCCATATCTAGTTGAGCATCATCATGAACATCATTATTATCATTATCATTTCCACTAGGTGGATGTTCATTTCTTGATTGTGTCTCAGCATCAGAAACAGAAACACCATTACTATTCTCAGAAGGTTTTCCTACCAGAGGTTCACTAGAAGCATTTAAAGTTCTATCATTTTTATTTTTCTTCTTTGATGAACTAGGTGTATTAGTATTAATTCTCTGAGAATCTTGCTAAATTCTTTTAGGATGACCTTCAGGATATAGTGGCTCCTGAGTCATTCTACCTCCTTTAGTCATTACCCTAACAACATGATCATTCATTTTATTATTCATCTCATTTAGCAAATTATTTTGTGACTTAGCAACTTGTTCTCATTGGGTATGAACCATGGATGCATCTTTTCCCAAACCTTCAACATCATTAGCAATTCTAAACATCAAGTCACTCAAATGATCAATCAGGATAGCATTACATTTCAATTGATTCTTAACATACATGTTAAAATGTTCTTGCTTAAGAATGTAGTTACCAAATTCATCCAGGCATTGACTAGCAGATTTATTATAGGGAATATCACCTTCATCGAATCTATAAAGAGAATTTACCTTTACTACCTATGTCGGGGCCATGTATTTCTTCAATAGGTGGTAAATTCTTAACATATTAAGCTTTAATACCCTTTTCTTTCATAGATTTCTTTGCCTCTTGCATATCTTCTGGACTAAGGAATAGAATACCTCTCTTCCTCAGAGTTGGTTTACATGGTGGTTCAAGAAGTGTCCAATCATTTTCATTTATCAATATATTATTCAATAACTCTTTCCTTTTTCAACAGTTTGTTCCTTGAAAACAAAACCAACACAACTATCTAGGTAGTCCCTAGAAGCATCGGTTAGTCCATTATAAAAGATATTAAGAATTTCATTTTTCTCAAGAGGATGATCAGGCAAAGCATTAAGTAATTGGAGAAGCCTCCCCCAAGCTTTAGGGAGATTATCTTCTTCAATATGCACAAAGTTAAATATTTCCTGTAAGGCAACTTGTTTCTTATGAGCAGGAAAATATTTTTCAGAGACGTAATATATCATATCCTGGGGACTACGCACACAACTAGGAGCAAGTGTATTAAACCATTTCTTAGCATCACCTTTTAATGAGAAAGTAAACAACTTATGAATATAGTAGTAGCGAATTTTTTCCTCATGAGGAAATAGGGTGGCTATATCATTTAATTTTGTAAGGTATGCCACAACAGTTTCAGTTTCATAACCATGAAAAGGATCAGATTCAACCAAAGTAATTAACTTAGGATCAACAAAGAATTCATAATCCTTATCAGTAACAAAGATAGGAGAGGTAGCAAACTTCGGATCATATTTCATTCTCTTTATCATAGATCTTTCTTTCAGCTTACTCAATAGTTTCTTAACATCATCTCTATCATTACAAGCAAGAAATTCTCTAGCTATCTCCCCATCCATAACATAACCCACAGGTACCTTAAGAATTTCAATTCTAGGAGAGCTAGGCCTAATAGGTGAATCATAATTTTCATCAGTTTCAGCATTTTCAGGTTCTTTATATTTAGCAAGTTGTTCATCAAGAAATTCACCTGGTGGCATAGTTTCATTAAGCAGAGTACTAGCATCATTCATAGCATTAGTAGCATCATCAATTACTTGCGACATATCATATTGAATAGCTGGTGGTGGTGTCACAAACGTACTCAAAACAGAAGGTGAATCAAGTGCAAAATGTGATGACAGTTCCTTACCTCCTCTCGTCTTTGAGTGTACGATCTTGGTTCTAGTATCTTTCAAATTCTTAATAGTGATCAACAGATATAATTCCCAAGTGACTAAACAAATAGAGCTATGCTCCCCGGTAATGGCGCCAGAAAAAAGGTCTTGATAATCCACAAGTATAGCGGATTGCAATAATTTTTTAGGGTAGTATTTCACCTAAATTTATTGATTTGACACAAGGGGAGCAAAAGAATATTTGCAAGTATTAGCAGTTGAGTTGTCGATTCAAGCACACCTGGAGAATCATATATCTGCAGCTATGTTTGGTAGCACAATAGTATGATAGTTTGATAGCAGTAGTAATAGTAACAATAGTAACAGTAGCAGTTTTGTAGTGATTGTAACAGCAGCAACAACAAAAGTAACTTAGCAAAGATCAATATGCAAAAATCGTAGGCATTGGATCAGTGATGGATATTTGTGTTGGCTGATATTCATAATATAATAGTCACAACCTAGAGCGAGACACGATAGCTCCAATTCATCAATGTAATGTAGGCATGTATTCCGTATATAGTCATACGTGCTTATGATAAGAACTTGCATGAGATCTTTTGTCTTACCCTCCCATGGCAGTGGAGTCCATAAGGAAATCTAAGGGTTATTAAGTCCTCCTTTTAATTTAGAACCGGAACAAAGCATTAACACATAGTGAATACATGAACTCCTCAAACTACGGTAATCACTGGAAAGAATTCCAATTATTGTCACCTTGGGGTATGCGGATCATAACACGTAATACGTGCATACAACTTGCAAGATAGGATAAAGAAATCAAATATATTCATGAAAATATAAAGGGTTCAGATCTGAAATCATGGCACTCGGGCCCTAGTGACAAGCATCAAGTATAGCAAAGACATAACAACATCAATCTTAGAGCATAGTGGATACAAGGGATCAAGCCCTAACAAATTCACTCGATTACATGACAAATTTCATCCAACTCCATCACCGTCCAGCAAGACTATGAAGGAATTAATCACTTCCGGTGGCGAGCATCATGGAATTATTGATGGAGAAGGGTTGATGATGATGACGGTGACGATTTCCACCCTCCGGAGCCCCGAACGGACTCCGGATCAGCCCTCCCGATGAAGAACAGGAGGTGGCGACAGCTCCAAATCAAAACACACGATGATTCATTCTCTTTGATTTTCTCTCTCCATGAATAGGTATATATGGAGTTGGAATTAGGATTGCTGGAGGCTCCAGGGGCCCACATGCCTGGGGGCGCCCCCTGAGCTTGTGGCTCCTGGGTGCCCCCCTACGGAAGTTCTCTTTGCTAATATTTTTTATATATTCTAGAAATATTCTCCGTAAATTTTCAGCCCAATCCGAGAACTCTTATTTCTAAACAAAAATAACACCACGACAATTCTGCTGAAAATAGCGTCAGTCCGGGTTAGTTCCATTCAAATCATGCAAATTAGAGTAAAAAACAACAGCAAAAGTGTTTGGAAAAGTAGATACGTTTGGAACGTATCACCACCGCCTCGTAAAATTTGTGAACAAGCCCGCGGCTCAAATTATCGAAAACGTGGGCTGCACCAACATGCAATATTATTTATATTTCTATGTACAATTTTGACCACATATATCAGTAGCAAACTTTTAATGCATGTCACCAAAAATTATATTATTGGATTCTTATTTTTATGGAGTATTGATTTTTTCACATACAATTATATTATTATGGAGTACTACTATTGCTAGCTCCTCCTCTGTCGTCCAAACTGTTTCTATGACTAGCCGCTCTATTACATTGTATCACAGGCATGCAGGACATCAAGCATCTGGGCCCGTGTGCCATCCACCAAATCACAGCGGAGTGCTACGGTCGAGACTCACCAGTCACCCCAGTGTGGCAGTCATGACCCGTCATATCACAAAACCCACACCTTTACCAGTAGTAGTCAAGTGGCCTGGTAAGTTAGACGGACGAAGCAACCATCATTTCACTGGAATGCTCTTTGAATCCCTTTCTCCCCTATCTTCAAGAAAACCACACTCTAGCCTACTCACTTCTGCCATTTTCTTCTCTACCGATGAAGGAAAGGTGAGCGAATCAGTGATGCTACTCTATTTTATTTCTAGGAATCTTCTTTTTGTGAAGCACCGACCGATCCTCACTTCCTATTCTTTTCCCGCTTTCATTGCGATTGTGGTTTCCTTCCGATTGCTTTTTGTTTGTCAATTTATTGATGGACCCTGGAGCACTGGGCAAAGATTTGCCGACGGACAACCCACTCGAGACAGTGATCTCCATGAAGCAAGCATCGGTCAACGAGTTGGCGATGTTGGCAGACAAACCCATGGGGATGAAGAGCTCTAAGAAACAAGCACTGGCCAAAGAGTTGACGACGTTGGTGGACGAACTCTTGAACACAAAAAGCTCGAAGAACAACAAGGGCCCCACCATGCCTACCCAAGAAACTCTAATGGCCACATATGATAGGCTCAAGGCCGGCTTTGAGGAGATAGTCACTGCCGAGGAGCAGTATTCCCTTGGCAAGGCGATGGACCCCCTCGAGGAAATGGCCCCCGGAGGGATGGGATTCCCCGGTGAGCCGCCTAAGGTAATAAATGGCTTACCAGAATTGTGGTTTTTGATTATTTGCGATGTGCTTGCTAATATGTTAGGGTTGTGCAGGTGCCGATGGATGTCCTTGATAATTCCCATGACACGGTCCGCCCTATGGACATTTCCCCAGAGAACGATGACAAGAAATTGTTGGTCGGGCCAATCTTTCAACGTAGTTTGCATTGTGTTTAATTACCAGACAGATGCGTGTTTGTCGGATTCAGGGCTCTGCGGAACCAAGAAGGTTCGAACTCTGGGGCGTGTGCGAAGATCTCAACCAGCTCAAGTCCCAAGCTCACCACCCCATAGCCTAGCCTCTCTGAGTTCGCGCGAGCAGGGAAGAAGAAGATCAACACAGCAGTTTACCCAGGTTCGGGCCAGCTTGCGGTGTAAAACCCTACTCCTGCTTTGTGGTGGATTGACCTCACGAGGAGGTTGCGGATGAACTAGAACACTGCGTGAGTGGCCTCGCGAGGGCTCAAGTGATGTGGGTGGAGTGGTCAAGGGTCCGATCCCGGATCCCCCTCTATGGTGGTGGCTAGCCTATACTTATAGTGGCCTTGGTTCTCTTCCCTCAAAACTTAGGCGGGAAGGGATCCCACAACGGCCAATTTGAAAGGGGACAAGAAGTACATCTAATCCTGACAAAAGGTAGCCTTCGCCTGCAAAGCTTCTGGTCATGACGCAGGCGTGGGCTCGGCGATGACATCCGTCCTGCCGAGCTCTTGGTATTGGTCTTGTTGCACTAGAATGGAAAGCTTTGGGGGATTCCTTGGGAACCCGCGTCTATTTTTGCTCCCTTAGCACCAAAGGGGAAACTGTCTCCTCTACACCCGCTTGCGCCCGCCCGGCCTTGGTCGTCATGGCTTGCGTCATCGCAGCCTCGTGAGGCTGGGTACCTGCATAGAAGTATTCGCCCCTCGGGAGGCGGCCTGGGGAGGCCGCTCCTCTGGAGGTCTTGGTGTCGTTCGCCTCGCGAGGCTAGGGCCCTCGCGAGAGTCTTGCCTTGGAGTTGTTATAGCTGGGCCGTACAGGGCCGTCGACGGGCCCATGTGCTGAGCCGTAGGCAGGCAGATCTGGGTACCCTCGATCCCAGAATGCCGATAGTAGCCCCCGGGCCCAAGGCGCGCTTGGCCTGGCTTCGAGGTGAAACCAAGGGGCGAGGGCGAATCAATGCGGGCCCCAATAGCCTGCGGGCCAGGTTTGACGCGTGGCGCCCGACGAGACGCGGCACCTCCACTTACCCACGCCGCCTTGGTAACCGCCCTCGCTGGCAAAAAGTCAGGCGCGCGCTGCGGAACCATCATCGCCCCGCTGAGCGCTCGCCTTCTGCCCCTTTCCCCTTCTGCTAGCTTGGGCCTTCTTCGCCGGGTCTCATGCCTTCTTCGATCCGTCTTGTCGCCATGGCACCCAAGAGGAAGAGGGGTAAGGCCCCGGCGGTGGCGGAGCCCCTGGTGGGGTTGGAGCCCACGCTGGGCCGGTCCACCGTGCTCAATGACGAGGGGCTGGCCAAGGTCTGGCCTACGACCGCCACTGACTCCGACGAGTGGAAGGTGACGAACATCTGGCCCGCCTCCTGGTCTTTAACCGATCTAGAGGCCACCAATGTCCCTCTTCACTTTCATGCCCTCTTCTCCAGCTTGCTGTCGCCATTTTCGGATTTCTTCAATGCCGTGCTCACGCACTATCAAGTCCATGCACTTCATCTCGACCCCGGGTCCATCGTTCTCCTCTTCGCCTTCGCGTTCTTGTGCGAAGCTTTCTTGGGCGTTGCTCCGTCTGTGGCTCTGCTCTGCCACTTCTTCTCCCTCCAGATGGTCGGCGGTGGGCAGCGCTCGGGGTGCGTGTCTATTCGAGCGGTGGATGCGACCGCGGGCGTGGGCATTGACGCCGCGCTCGACCCGGACATGGAGGGATTCCGGAAGCAATGGGTTTATGTCGATGCCGCCGTGTACAGCTCCCTGCTGCATATCCCGGCGGCCCCCGTGGAGCCGAGCTCCGGTTGGGAGCACGCAGAGCTTGTCGACCTGCGGCTCGCATGAGTAATGGCCAGGCTGGCTGTTCTGACGAAGGCAGGCATGACGATGGTGATGGTGGTGAGGGAGTTCGTCCGGCAGCGCATCGCTCCACTCCAGCGCCATTCTCGCCCCATGTGGGCATTCACCGGCCCCATGGACCCCATGAGGTTTCAAGAGCCTTCCCTTCCTTCCAGCATTCTGCGCGAGGTGCTCCGCCTCCTGACCGGTGGGGAACCCGGCGCGCTTCCTTCCAGAGGGCTCATCTTGTACAATTATCCAAACGGGGGAGACTTCGCCAAGAAGATGCCACATTTCGATGAGTGGGGGCTGCTCCCCGAGGGCCACGCGGGACCACGCGACAACCCCCTCCTGGTGGTCCCTAGACTCGGGGGTCCTGAGGGCCGTGTCTCCGGAGCAGCTGTGGGGGAGTGCTCAGAGCCATGCACTCCCCAAGTGCCCACCTTCGCCCCTCCGAGTAGCGGGGAAGACGCCTCGCCTGGAGACACGATCGCCGACCCTCCTGCGGGAGGCCACGCACCGGACTCCGGCGTGTTGCCTTCCGGTCCCCGCACATCTCGGAGGGGGAAGGAGCCCAGAGGCCGCCAAGGCCCTGCCCCGAGGACCCTGAAGAGGAGGAAATGGATCGCCGCGGATGAGTAAGCGCCCGGCCTCCCTCGATTTTCTGTATCGTGTGCTTCTCTGAACTCTTGCTCCTCAGATCCTCCCCTGGCAAAGGAACGAGCGCGCCTTCGCCTCCTAAGGGTGCTGGCCCTCGAGTGACCTCGTGCCTCGCGAGCCGTGCGGCGGCGCGCGAGGAGACAGCCGTGCTCGGGCCAAGGCTTCCTCCGGGGGGCTCTAGGCCCACGTTCTTGGCGTCCTTCCTCAGGCGCGGCCCTCAGCCCGCAGAGGCAGTGCCGAGGCCTCCCTCGGTGATCCTTCCCGGTGACTGGGTGCTTCAGGCGCCGACGCCTTCTTTGAGCAGGGGAGCGAGTTCGCACAGGGCCCAGCCCCGAGCCGGGGGGCGGACGGTGGAACCCCAGCCCCCAGGACCTCGTCGGAGACGGGCGGGCCTTCGTTTGCCTCCCCTACCGACCGGGGGGCGGAAAACCTCGGTCGAGAGCTGGAGCTCACTTGCGGCCGCAGCACCGTACGACACGGCCTTCTTCAGGGCGCGATGAGCACCCTAGGTCGCCTCGGGGCAGAGTTCAACGATGTCGACACACACCTCGAGGCAGAGCACTTGTGCCTGGCGTGAGAATGGCGCCGGCTCGAGGTCGCTGTCAACTACGGTCACCTACAACACGAGCACGCTCGCACTGAAGCCAAGGAATCCCTTGCCACAGCGAGGGAGGCCCGTGACCGTACCCTTGAGGAAGCCTGCGTTGTAGACCGCCGGCGCGAGGATGCGGAGAAGCACGAGAAGGACCTCGAAGCTTCGAACGCCTCCCTCGAGCGGCAAGTCCAGGCGAGTAAGGCCGCGCTCGCCGCCTCAGCGGGCGGGCCGTCCACAGGCGAAGCGAGGCTCCGCACACTCGAGGACACCTTGGCATTGGAGGCATTGGAGCAAAGCCTACAGCACAAGCGGCTGGAGGTGATGGAACGCCAAATGGCTACCACCGAAGACGCCCTCGCCTCCCGGGAGGCGATGATCCCAGGAGAGGTCGACGAGAGGGTAGCGGAGGTTCGTAGGGCCCTTGCCAAGGATTACCACCAAAAGCTAAAGTTTCAAAAGTCCCGCTTCTGCAAGCGATACGACGAGATGAAGGGCGAAGCCAATGGCCTCAAGAAGAAGCTAGCTGCGGCGGAGCGATGCGAGAAGGATGCGATGGACGCCCAGGCCATGACTGTGGCCGAGTTGTCTTTCCTCTATAAGCAGGTGGAGGACATGACTTCCCTCATGGAGAAGGCCTTGGATGAGGTGGACCAAGCTCGGGGGCTGAAGCACACGCGCTCCCAGATGTTCCAGACCCTTGAAGGGAGGGCCCGCCAGGCCTTGAGCGGCATCTGCAACGAGAGCGTCTCCAGCCCGCTCGTTCCTGACGACGCCGGCTACCTCAGTTTCTTCACCAGGATAGTGGAACGCCTTGAAGGGGCACCGAGAAGGTCCGCCAACTTGCTGAGGAGAAGAGCCGTGACCTCCTCGTGTGAGTGTCTTCATGCATCTTCAGCCACCTCCTTCGCTTTGATCCAGACTTCGACTTCGAGGCCGTGACTGCCCCCGCGCCCGAGGTGATTCAATGTTCCTTGGATGATTGGGTCGAGGATCACGTGGATGACCTGATCGCGGAGTTTGCCCCTGGCAGAGGCGAAGGCCAGCCTGCGGTTGAGGGGCACGGGTCTGATGGAGGCAGCGGTAACAATAGTGATGGCGACAGTGATGATGATGATAGCGCATCCCCCTAGGTTGTCCTTCCCTGCTTATCTGTTAAGATTTCGAATATGACCCTGCGGGGATGTGAAAGCACTTTGAAAAGACTCCTTTATGATGTATTGAGTAAAGTTGTACTCCCTTATGCCACCTCGCTTTTGCTTATTATGCGCTCGCGGCCTCTGAGCTTTAGACGTAAGATTCCTCGATAATGGGCCAGGCCGTGGCCATTTTTCCTCCAACCACCCTTCCTTGGCGACCATCTTGCGTCCGGAGCCCCCGAGTGAGGAGCGATCGTCTCTGGTATGCCGGGTTGCGATGCCCAGCAAGGCCAGAAGATAAGCGCTCCTGAGGCCAGTGGCCAAAAGCGGTACGTGCCCGTTGGCTCGCTCGAGAGCGTCGCGCGAGGATTCAGACGCCAAGGCCTTGGCGAGGTGTGAGTGCAGGCGGACTCGCAGCCGTTGCGGCCTGGGGTTAGCCCGAGCGTAACACCATTCCCAGCCCCCGCTCGCGGGATGTGCGGGGGGGGGGGGGGGGGGGGGGGGGGGGGGGGGGGGGGGGAGGGGGGAGCAACGGGCAAGAACCTCTTCCGACGAAAATGAAATTTCAAGGAGAGAAAAACACTGGAAAAGGAAAGGTCCACCCCTTTTCAAACAAACACGCGATAACTGCAAACTTCATTTCAAAAAATGGCAAATTTGGTTACAAAAGAGGGTGAAAACCAGCTGCGTCTGGCACCTACACTAGTCTTCCCACTAGTGCGGAGCATGGGGCCTCCACTAGGCGTGGGCATAGTCAGTGTAAGACCGTGTCATCCGCCAGCGTGGAGCATGGGGCTTCCACTAGGCGTGGGCATAGTCACTGTAAGACCGTGTCGTCCGCCAGCGCAGAGCATGGGGCTTCCACTTGGGTGTGGGCGGGAGCCCCCACGGGGCCGTGGAGCGGCATGCCGGGGGACTCCGGGACATGTATACTAATAATAATGATTCTATTAGTACTCCGATTGCTCCCGCCACTAGTGCGGAATCTTATGAAATTAATGCCGCTTTGCTGAATCTTGTTATGAAAGATCAATTTTTCGGCCTTCCTAGTGAAGATGCCGCATCCCATCTAAACAATTTCATTGAGTTCTGTGATATGCAAAAGAAGAAAGATGTGGATAATGATATTGTTAAATTGAAGCTATTTTCGTTCTCACTAAGAGATCGTGCTAAAACTAGGTTTTCATCTTTGCCTAAAAATAGTATAGATTCATGGAACAAGTGTAAAGATGCTTTTATTTCCAAGTATTTTCCTCCCGCTAAGATTGTCTCCCTTAGGAATGACATTATGAATTTTAAGCAACTTGATCATGAACATGTTGCACAATCTTGGGAGCGGATGAAATTGATGATACGAAATTGCCCTAGTCATGGTTTAAATTTGTGGATGATCATACAAATTTTTTATGCCGTATTGAATTTTGCTTCGAGAAATCTTTTAGATTCAGCCGCGGGAGGTCCTTTTATGGAAATTACTTTAGGAGAAGCTACTAAACTCCTAGATAATATTATGGTTAATTATTCTCAATGGCATACCGAAAGATCTTCTACTAGTAAAAAAGTGCATGCGATTGAAGAGATCAATGTTTTGAGTGGAAAGATGGATGAACTGATGAAATTGTTTGCTAGCAAGAGTGCTCCTATTGATCCTAATGATATGCCTTTGTCTACTTTGATTGAGAATAATAATGAATCTATGGATGTGAATTTGGTTGGTAGGAACAATTTTGGTAATAACGCGTATAGAGGTAATTTCAACCCTAGGCCGTTTCCTAGTAATTCCACTAATAATTATGGTAATTCCTACAAAAATTCTTATGGAAATTATAATAAGATGCCCTCTGATCTCGAGAACAATATTAAATAATTTATTAGTTCTCAAAAGAATTTCAATGCTTTGGTTGAAGAAAAATTGCTCAAGATTGATGATTTGTCTAGGAACGTGGATAGAATCTCTCTTGAGATTGATTCTTTGAAAATTAGATCTATTCCACCCATGCATGATATTAATGAATCTCTGAAAGCTATGAGAATTTCCATTGATAAGTGCAAAGAAAGAACCGCTAAGATGCGTGCTAAGCGAGATTGGTTTGTAAAAGCGTGTTCTTCTAGTTTTTGTGAAAATAATGATGAAGATCTTAAAGTGATTGATGTGACTCCTATTGAATCTTTGTTTTCTAAAATAAATCTTGATAAATATGGGACCGTAGATGAGTCAACTTTAGTTAAAAGGCATCCCAATAATTCGGAGTTTATAGATCTTGATGCAAAAATTGATAAAAGTGGGATTGGAGAGGTCAAAACTTTAAGTAGCAATGAACCCACTCTTTTGGATTTCAAGGACTTTAATTATGATAATTGCACTTTGATAGATTGTATTTCCTTGTTGCAATCCATGTTGAATTCTCCTCATGCTTACAATCAAAATAAAGCTTTTACTAAACATATCGTTGATGCTATGATGAAATCTTTTGAAGAAAAGTTTGAATTGGAAGTTTCTATTCCTAAAAAAATTTATGATGAGTCGGAACCTACTATTAATATTAAGATTAAAGATTATGAGTGCCATGCTTTGTGTGATTTGGGTGAGCTAGCGTTTTCACGATTCCAAAAACTTTATGTGATGTGCTAGGTTTCCGCGAATTTGATGATTGTTCTTTAAATTTGCATCTTGCGGATTCCACTAGTAAGAAACCTATGGGTAGGGTTAATGATGTTCTTATTGTTGCAAATAGGAATTATGTTCTCGTAGATTTTATTGTGCTTGATATAGATTGCAATCCTACATGTCCTATTATTCTTGGTAGACCTTCCCTTAGAACGATTGGTGCAATTATTGAGATGAAAGAAGGAAACATTATATTTCAATTTCCGTTAAGGAAGGGCATGGAACACTTTCCTAGAAAGAAAATTAAGTTGCCATATGAATCTATTATGAGAGCTACTTATGGATTGCATACCAAAGATGACAATACCTAGATCTATGTGTTTTTATGCCTAGCTAAGGGCGTTAAACAATAGCGCTTGTTGGTAGGCAACCCAATTTTATTTCTGTTCTTGCTTTTTTGGTCCTGTTTTTCAAAAAGTTTTTCATCTAGCCTCTGGTTAGATGTGTTTTTATGTTTTAATTAGTGTTTGTGCCAAGTAAAACCTTTGGGATGGCTTACGGTGATAGTTGATTTGATCTTGCTGAAAAACAGAAACTTTTGCGTCCAGTCAAAGAATTGTTTAAATTCACTGGAGAGTGGAAAAACCCTGAATGTTTTACACACGATTGATATACAAATTGCCTCTGTTGTCCTAATTTTTTAGAATTTTGGAGCTATATAAGTATTAGAACAATTCAGATCTTTCCAGACTGTTCTGTTTTTGGAAAAGTTGGAATACAGTAGATATTACACCAATATAAATAAAGAATGATATTACAACAGTACCAAGAGTGGTGATTTATTTTCTTATACTAACGGATCTCATGAGTTTTCTATTGAGTTTTGTGTTGTGAAGTTTTCAAGTTTCGGGTAAAGATTTGATGGACTATGGAATAAGGAGTGGCAAGAGCCTAAGATTGGGGATGCCCAAGGCACCCCAAGGTAATATTCAAGGACGACCAAGAGCCTAAGCTTGGGGATGCCCCGGATGGCATCCCCCCTTTCGTTTTCGTCTATCGGTAAATTTACTTGAGGCTATATTTTTATTCACCACATGATATGTGTTTTGCTTGGAGTGTCTTGTATGATTTGATTCTTTGCTTTTTAGTTTGCCACAATCATCCTTGCTGTACACAACTTTTGAGAGGGACACGCATGAATCGTGATTTATTAGAATACTCTATGTGCTTCACTTATATCTTTTGAGCAGGCAATTTTGCTCTAGTGCTTCACTTATATCTTTTTAGAGCACGGCGGTGGCTTTATTTTATAGAAATTGTTGAACTCTCATGCTTCACTTATGTTATTTTGAGAGTCTCTCTAAACAGCGTGGTAATTTGCTTTGGTTATGATTTTAGTCCTAATATGATGGGCATCCAAGAGGGATATAATAAAAACTTTCATATAAAGTGCATTGAATACTAAAAAAGCTTTCATTATATCCCTCTTGGATGCCTTTTAGTATTCACTTATATAAAAGTTTTCATTATATCCCTCTTGGATGCCCATCATATTAGGACTAAATTCATAACCAAAGCAAATTACCATGCTGTTTAGAGAGACTCTCAAAATAATATAAGTGAAGCATGAGAGTTCAACATTTCTATAAAATAAAGCCACCGCCATGCTCTAAAAAGATATAAGTGAAGCACTAGAGCAAACTACCTAGCTCAAAAGATATAAGTGAAGCACATAGAGTATTCTAATAAATTCACAATTAATGTGTGTCCCTCTCAGAAGGTGTGTACAGAAAGGATGATTGTGGCAAACTAAAAAAGCAAATACTCATATCATACAAGACGCTCCAAGCAAAACACATATCATGCGGTGAATAAAAATATAGCCTCAAGTAAATTTACCGATGGATTGAAGACGAAACAGGGGATGCCATCTGGGGCATCCCCAAGCTTAGATGCTAGGTTGTCCTTGAATATTACCTTGGGGTGCCTTGGGCATCCCGAAGCTTAGTCTCTTGCCACTCCTTATTCCATAGTTTATCAAATCTTTGCCCAAAACATGAAAACTTCACAACACAAAACTTATAAGAAAACTCATAAGATCCGTTAGTATAATAAAATAAATCACCACTTTAGGTACTGTTGTGAACTCATTCTAAATTTATATTGGTGTTATATATACTGTATTCCAACTTATCCATGGTTCATACCACCCGATACTACCCATAGATTCATCAAAATAAGCAAACAACACATAGAAAACAAAATCTGTCAAAAACAGAGCAGTCTGTAGTAATCTGGAAATGTCGTATACTTCTGTAACTCCAAAAATTCTCAAAAATTAGGAAAATTTAGGAAATCTGTATATCAATCTTCTGTAAAAAATTCAGATCAAAAGCACGTTTCTGTGATTTCCTAAATTTCTGGCAATGAGCGCAAAAGTTTCTATTTTTCAGCAAGATCAAATCAACTATCACCATAGACCATCCCAAAGGTCTCACTTGGCTCAAACACTAATTAAATCACCAAAACACAATTACTACAGAGGTAATAATTTGTATTTATTGAAAAACAGAACCAAAACAGAAAATATAAAAATGAAATTGGGTTGCCTCCCAACAAGCGCTATTGTTTAACGCCCCTAGCTAGGCATAAAACATAGATCTTGGTATTGTCATCTTTGGTATGCAATCCTTAAGTAGCCCTCATAATAGATTCATATGGCAACTTATTTTTCTTTCTTGGAAAGTGTTCCATGCCCCTCCTTAACGGAAATTGAAATATAATGTTTCCTTCTTTCATATCAACAATTGCACCAATCGTTCTAAGGAAAGGTCTACCAAGAATAATAGGACATGTAGGATTGCAATCTATATCAAGCACAATAAAATCTACGGGAACATAATTCCTATTTGCAACAATAAGAACATCATTAATCCTTCCCATAGGTTTCTTAGTAGTGGAATCCGCTAGATGCAAATTCAAAGAACAATCATCAAGTTTATGAAACCTAGAACATCACATAAAGTTTTTGGAATCGTGGAAACGCTAGCACCCAAATAACACAAAGCATTGCATTCATAATCTTTAATTTTAATCTTAATAGTAGTTTCCCACTCGTCATAAAGCTTTCTAGGGATAGAAACTTCCAACTCAAGTTTTTCTTCAAAAGATTTCATCATAGCATCAACGATATGTTTAGTAAAAGCTTTATTTTGACTATAAGCATGAGGTGAATTTAACATGGATTGCAACAAGGAAATACAATCTATTAAAGAACAATTATCATAATTAAAGTCCTTGAAATCCAAAAGAGTGGGTTCATCGCTACTTAAAGTTTTGACCTCTCCAATCCCACTTTTATCAATTTTTTCATTAAGATCTTTAAACTCCAAATTATTGGGACGCCTTCTAGCGAAAGTTGACTCATCTCTAGTCCCATATTTATCAAGATTTATATTAGAAAAAAAAGATTCAATAGGAGTCACATCAATCAATTTATTATCTTCATCATTATTATCGCAAAAACTAGAAGAACAAGCTTTTACAAACATATCTCGCTTAGCACACATCCTAGTGGTTCTTTCTTTACATTCATCCATAGAAATTTTAACAGCTTTGAGAGATTCATTAATATCAATATTAGGTGGCATAGATCTAATCTTCACAGAATCATCTCAAGAGAAATTCTATCAATGTTCCTAGCCAAATCATCAATCTTAAGCAATTTTTCTTCTACCATAGCATTGAAATTCTTTTGAGAATTAATGAAATCTTTAATATTATTCTCAAGATCAGAGGGTATTTTATTATAATTTCCATAAGAATTGTTGTAGGAATTACCATAATTATTTGAGGAATTCCTAGGAAACGGCCTAGGGTTGAAATTACCTCTATACACGTTATTACCAAAATTGTTCCTACCAACAAAATTCACATCCATAGATTCATCATTGTTCTCAATCAAAGTGGACAAAGCCATATCATTAGGATCAATAGGAGCACTCTTACTAGCAAACAATTTCATAAGTTCATCCATCTTTCCACCCAAAGTATTAATTTCTTCAATTGCATGCACTTTTTTACTAGTGGAAGATCTTTCGGTATGCCATTGAGAGTAATTTGCCATAATATTATGTAGGAGTTTAGTAGCTTCTCCTATTGTAATTTCCATAAAAGTACCTCCCACGGCGGAATCTAAAAGATTTCTAGATGCAAAATTCAATCCGGCATAATTTTTTTGTATGATTCTCCATAAACTTAAACCATAAGTAGGGCAATTTCTTATCATTAAGTTCATCCTCTCCCAAGACTGTGCAACATGTTCATGATCAAGTTGCTTAAAATTCATTATATCATTCCTAAGGGAGATGTTCTTAGCGGGAGCAAAATACTTGGAAATAAAAGCATCTTTACACTTATTCCATCAATCAATACTCTATTTAGGCAAAGATGAAAACCATGTTTTAGCACGATCTCGTAGTGAGAATGGAAATAGCTTCAATTTAACAATATCATTATCCACATCTTTTTTCTTTTGCATATCACACAACTCAACGAAAGTATTTAGATGGGATGCACCATGTTCACTAGGAAGGCCAGAAAATTGTTCTTTCATAACAAGATTTAACAAAGCGGCATTAATTTCATAAGATTCCGCACTAGTGGTGGGAGCAATCGGAGTACTAATAAAATAATTATTAGTATTGGAAAATTCACACAGTTTAGTATTTTCTTGAGATATCATGACAAAGCAAGCAATCTACCACACAAGCAAATGAAAAGCAAATGAAAAGACGAACAAAAGAAGGGCGAATAAAAAGGAAAATATTTTTGTGTTTTTCTGAAAACGTTTTAGAAGTGGAGGAGAGGAAAACGAGAGGAAAATGGCAAATAATATAAGTGCAAGAGATGAGAGTTTGTGATGGGTACTTGGTAGGCTTGATGTAGAACTTCCCCGGCAACGATGCGAGAAATTATTCCTGCTACTTCTTGAGCTTGCGTTGATTTTTCCCTTGAAGAGGAAAGGGTGATGCAATAGAGTAGAGATAATTATTTCCCTCAGTTAAGAACCAAGGTATCAATCTAGTAGGAGGCACAAGCAAGTCTCCAATCTATGCACCTGCACAAACTAACAAACACTTGCACACAATGCGAAAAAGGGGTTGTCAATCCCTTCACGGTTACGAACAAGAGTGAGATCTAATAGAGATAGGTATAAAAGATAAATAAAAGAGCAAACTAAAGTAAATATAAATAAATTGCAGCAAGGTATTTTTGGGTTTTTTGATTTATAGATATGAAAATATATGATGGAAAATAGACCCGGGGGCCATAGGTTTCACTAGAGGCTTCTCTCTTGAAAGAAAACATACGATGGGTGAACAAATTACTGTTGAGCAATTGATAGAAAAGCACATAGTTATGACGATATCTAAGGCAATGATCATGAATATAGGCATCACGTCTGTGACAAGTAAACCAAAACGATTCTGCATCTACTACTATTACTCCACACATCGACCGACTCCTGCCTGCATCTAGAGTATTAAGTTCATAAGAACAGAGCAACGCTTTAAGTAAGATGACATGATGTAGAGGGATAAACTCAAGCAATATGATATAAACCCCATATTTTTATCCTTGATGGCAACAATACAATACGTGCCTCGCTACCCCTTATATCATTGGGTGAGGACACTGCAAGATTGAACCCAAAATTAAGCACCTCTCCCATTGCAAGAAAAACCAATCTAGTTGGCCAAACCAAACCGATAGTTCGAAGAAAAATACAAAGATATCTTAATCATGCATAAAAGAGTTCAGAGAAGACTCAAATAATATTCATATATAATTTGATCATAAATCCACAATTCATCGGATCTCAACAATCACACCGCAAAATAAGATTACATTGGATAGAACTCCAAGAACATCGAGAAGAACGTGGTATTGAAGATCAAAGAGAGCGAAGAAGCCACCTAGCTACTAGCTATGGACCCTTAGGTCTGTGGTAAACTACTCACGCATCATCGGAAGGGCAACAAGGTTGATGTAGAGGCCCTCCGTGATCGAATCCCCCTCCGACAGGCTGCCGGAAAAGGCCCCAAGATGGGATCTCACGGGAACAGAGGCTTGCGGTGGCGGAAAAGTATTTTGGTGGACGCTTCTGATGTTTGAGGAATATTTCTGAATTTATAGAGGTGGAATTAGGGTTGGAGGACACCCGATGGGCCCACAAGCCCTCAGGGCGCGCCCTAGAGGCTTGTGGCCTCCTCGGGACTCTTCTGGCCCTCTCTCCAAGTCACGTAGGTGTCTTCTGGTCCAAGAAAAATCATTGTAAAGTTTTATTCCGTTTGGACTGCGTTTGATATTCCTTTTCTATAAAAGTGAAAAACAAGGAAAAAACAGAAACTGGCACTGGGCTCTAGGTCAATAGGTTAGTCCCAAAAATAATATAAAATAGCATATTAATGCATATAAAACATCCGAAACAGATAATATAATAGTATGGAACAATAAAAATTTATAGATACGTTGGAGACGTATCATACGCCCAGGGCATCCAGGCTGCAGGCGGCGACGACAAGGCCATGGCCAACTGGTTTCCCCTCGCCCTCACTGGCGCCCCGTGCTCTTGGCTTCACAGCCTCCCGGAGGCCTGAGTATCCTCTTGGGGAGAGCTCCGCGGTCAGTTCGTCGCGCGCTTTGCACTTTCGGAGCCCCACGCGGTCGCATGCATCCTCGGTGGTCCCAGGCGCCTACATCTGGTCGTCACGCCAGGTGGCTCTTCCGCCAAGAGAACGCCGCTCGGCCACGGCCCGAGGCCGTGTGGGGCAGCACGCGGCCCGAGGTCACCATCACCTTCAACTCTAGGGACCACCCCAGATCCGCGGCCGCCGCTGGCGCGCTCCCCATGCTGTGTACGCCGACCCTCAGCAACATGGCCGTCACCAAGACGCTCATCGACGGCGGCGCTGGCCTCAACATCCTCTCCATGGAAACCTTCGACAAGCTTCAAGTGCCTTATGACCAGCTCTTGCCCACTAGGCCATTCTCCGGGGTGGCCAGTGGCTCCACCACTCCCCTGGGACAGGTGTGCCTTCCTGTCACCTTCGGTAAGCGCGACAACTAATGCATCGAGCTGATCGACTTCGACGTGGCCCGCATCGGCCTCCCTTACAATGCCATCTTGGGATATCCCGCGCTCGCCAAGTTCATGGCGGTGACCCACCCGGGCTACAATGTCATCAAAATGCTAGGCAGCGGCGGCGTCATCGCCGTGGCTGGGGGCAGGAAGGATGCAGTTCGAGCCCTCAAGCTCGCCTACAGGGCCGTGGCGGCCTCACCCCTAGATGCCGAGGGGACACCGAAGGCCGAGCCCGCGAGGAAGAAGCAGCTGTTCTCCCAAGATGCACTGAGACGAAGAAGGTGCCCGTCGATGGCAACAACTCGGGCCCTACCTTCACCATTGGCGCTGGCCTTCCCTCGAAGCAAGAGGAGGCGCTTGTCAACTTCCTCCGGGCAAACAAGGACGTGTTCGTGTGGAAGGCATCCGATCTGGTTGGCATCCCGAGGGAAGTAATCAAGCACCACCTAGCGGTGTGCCCCAACGCCGTCCAGTGAAGCAGAAAGCGCGGCGACAAGCGTCAGAGAAGAAGGCATTCATTGTCCAAGAAGTGCACAAGCTACATGAAGCGGGGGTCATATGAGAGGTGCGGCATCCGGAGTGGCTCGCCAACCCAGTTGTCTTTCCCAAGAGGGGCGGAAAGGAGCACATGTGTGTCAATTTCACGAGCCTCAACAAGGCTTGTTCCCATGATCCTTTCCCGCTCCCATGCATCGACCAGATCATGGAATCCACCGCTGAGTGCGATCTGTTGTGCTTTCTGGATGCATTCTCAGGTTATCACCAGATCAAGATGGCGACGGAGGATGTCGAGAAGACGGCCTTCATTTCTCCGTGAGGCGTGTACTGCTACACTTGCATGCCCTTCGGGCTGAGGAGCGCTGATGCCACCTTCCAGCGACTAATGCATATTGCGCTGGGGCCATAGCTGGGGAGAAACGCGGAGGCATACGTCGACGACATCGTGGTCAAGTCACGTGTGGCTACGACCCTGGTCGAAGACTTGGAGGAAACATTCGCCAACCTGCCCAGAGCGAATTTGAGGCTTAACCATGAGAAGTGTGTTTTCGGGGTTCCATCCAGCAAGCTTCTTGGCTTTCTTGTCTCGCATCGAGGGATTGAGGCCAACCCCAAGAAGGTCAAGGCAATTGAAAGCATGCGCCCACCTCAGACCCTAAAAGAAATGTAGAAGCCGGCGGGATGTGTGACTTCCCTGGGGCGCTTCATCTCCAAGCTCTACAAGCGTGCCTTGCCATTCTTCAAGCTGATGAAGAGAAAGGGCTCCTTTGAGTGGACCCCAGAAGCGGAGGCAGCCTTTGAAGACCTCAAGAGGTACCTCATGAGCCCTCCTGAGGGAGTCATGGACTAAGGGGTCCTCGGGGCGACGGCCCATTGTACATGGGCTGGACTGGTGGAGCCGTATAGTGACAGGAGATCTATGAAGCTGTGGTGTGCCCTCCAAGTCAAGAAGGCGCAGGATCTCTTTAATTCCTTATTGTAATCTATCTTCGGTAACCCTAACCCTACCGGTGTCTATATAAACCGAGGGTTTTTAGTCTTAGGGCTAGAGCTACATTCATCACCTCATCGCCTTAGGGTTTAGCTCATACGGATCTCGAGGTAGATCTACTCTGTAAACCACATCATACATCCAATACAATCAAGCAGGACGTAGGGTATTACCTCTTTGAGAGGACCTGAACCCGGGTAAACATTGTGTTCATCGTCCCTTGTTCCCCATCGATCCTAGATCCACAGCTCGGGACCCCCTACCCCGAGCTCTGGAAGAAGAATGTGACATAGCTCAAGCTCGGTCCTCGTTCTATTAGTAGCAAGCGCGACGTTACCACAACCGTGAAGTCCGGGCAAAGACGTATAACGTGGGACACCTCGTCCTCCGACTCCCCGAGAAACAGAAGAATAAACTATCACCTAAATGGGAGGGACCGTACATCATCGATGAAGTACTCATAGGAGGAGCATATCGTCTTCGCCGCCAGTCCGATGACGGCCTCGAGCCAAATCCGTGGAACGCAGCAAGGCTGCGCCATTTCTACGCCTGAGCTCAACATCCATCTCCACCTTCTCTTTCTTTTATTTTCCCTTTTTATCTCTTTTCAACATGCTACTAGTTCGGCTAAACCGAACCATACCAAGCTCGTTTTATATGCATCACCGAATGTAACACCCAGCTGTGCATGGGTGCTCCCTTAGAAGAGCCGCATAAATGTATAAATCACATTTGTATGGATTGCGTCCTTCTCACACATGTCAAGCCAATATATGCACTTGTTTGACTTAAGATCTTTGCCAAGCTGGGTTGCTTGGCTCCTGTGCTTACCCCTACATTCCCAATTGTTCGGCTAGGGCGTAAAGTGAGCACCTCTGCGATTATTACGATCGGGTAATCCGGGACCGTACCTCAGACGGGTGAAGCCGAAAGCTAGAGTTCTTACAGAATACAACAAGTCGGCCTAAGGGAAGTGAATATAGCCTCGAGCTTACTACCAGGGTTCTCTTTTAAAGCCGATGGTGTCCATTAACCCTACGTATCCGGACTATAATTTTACCCGACGGAAGGAACTCTTGGAGGAACTATTTTATCGGAAGATGTTTCTTACGTTAAACAGTAATATAATATCGCTCTCCGCATATGTTTCGTCTGTTTAAACCAGAGGGCCAGATTGCCTGGTTCCTGAATTGTTGCCTTGTTTCCCATGGCACATAGTACGGAACACTCCCCGATCTCTGATCGGAGAGGCAGAAGCCGATGGCTGGTTAAGACAACATTCTTTCCAAAATAACAATAAGAACGCGGATTGAGCACGGTCAACGTAAAGTACATAGATACATAGAATTGACAAGATTACTCATTCTCGACATTGTCTATCAATTGTTCTACAGCACAATCCTTTTGAGAATAGCGAGCGGCTGGCATCACCTCATTGTACACCAAGCTCAGTGGTATCTCTTGGCCGTCAGGACCCACGGGACCAACCCGGGCCATATGCACCGGGTCTAGCTTGGTGAAACCGGTCTTTACCATAGCCCACGCCTCGCGTGCTCCTTCTCGACAGGCCGAGATCTTCCATAATTCGAACCTTCGCCGAGCCCCTTTAAAGTGACTGGCTAGTTTTGCCATACTCTCTGGCGGCACATCTGACGGCCATAATGCCTTCGCCATGCTCTTCATGGCTTTCCGGGCCCTTTCATAGGTCTTCGACAGATCCTTTAAAGGATTCCCGTCATAGGCGCTGACTTCCTCCTCGGGCCGCCCAGTCAGGAGACCTATTAAGCAGGTGTTGCATATCGTCATTACAATGACAATGACACTGGAACACCATACCAGTCAGAGCAATACTTACCAAATATGCCACGTTTTAGCTTCTGGTACTCCTCCAAGGCTCGCGCCAGCTGGGTTCTTAAGCTTTTAATTTCCTCATTTTTTCGCAGGTTCTCTTTCTTGAGCTCATTTTTCTCCTCCTGACTTCGTGTCAGCACCCGTTTGCCAGCCTCTAGCTCCCTCCACAGCTCGCTTGCAGCGCCCGTGGCTATGCGGAGAATATGGTGTTAATGCATAAAATACAACGTTTACCTCCGCAAAAAGTCTTTTCTACTTACCGAACAATTCGTTGCTGGCATTTCGAGCCGCATCTAGTTCGGCCTTGGTTTCGACCAACTGTGTCCGACTCACTTTAAGGTCCTCAGACAACATTTTGTTCTGCTCTCTTGCGGCCTACAAAAATAATATCATTAGACACCCTAAACTCGGCCGTCCCGCCCAAATTAAGACTTGGGGGCTAGGTGGTTAGGGAACATGATCTGCTTTCAAGCTATATACCTGCACCTTCGCGGCAAAAAGACCGGCGATCCCTTCAAGACCTGTCCGGGCCGCCACAAGGTATGCATCCACCGAATTAAAAGCATTAAATTCCTGTTCGGCAAAGGTGGTATGACATAACGTCTTCCTCCGGCGGCGATGATTCATTACGCTCTCGACTTCGGAGTTAGTGACTGAAACATCGTCGGAGTCCGCCGGAGGCACGCCGGCCGCTGTGTGTTCGAGGGAGGCTCTGGCTTGTGCCGAAGACTTGGGATTGGAGCTGTGATTCGGTGCACTCAGGGAATCTTTAGATTGGTGCAAAGGCATCCGCCTTCTGCAAAAGTTGAGCAAGTTTCAGTAAAAGAATGCTAAAATCAACCCTCGCCGCAATTCTGAAATACGTTACCGCTGGGCCGAGGGGGCAGGTGCTTCTGCTTCGGCGGAGGCTTTCCACTTTGATCTCCCATATGGGGCTGAAGTTGACGTGGTCCGCACTCCTCCCAAAGCAGTCTTACGCGTAGTGCGGCGACCCTTGGGAGTAGAAGTCAGCACGTGGGGAATAGCGCGGGATGAGCTCCCTGTTCGGGTAAGGGTCTTCTTTTCACTTACTGTGGAAGAGGGAAGAGCCCCGGGGTGGTCAGCTGTCATAGCAACTTTGACGCCGTCAAGGCTCTCCGGATAGAAAACCCCGTCTTCAAAATCGATCGACTTCTCTGGGTCATCATGATACCCCGAATCATCATCACGGGAATGATTCTCCGGTTGAGGAGGAGGGCAATTAATGGACGCAACCTGACGCCTCCAGCCCTATTTCAATAACAACCAGTCAGAGTTCAGGTATAATCCGTGAGCTCAAGACAGTGGATCGTGGCTTACCCAGTCGGCCGGATTATATCCGGAGCATCCCTCCCGAATACTCACACGAGCGAACTCTGCCTCCTCTCCCTTGAAGAGATCGCCTTACATTTTGTCCAGGGTCGCCTTGTTGTCTGGCCCTTGTCGTTGGTAACATGTCACATCTTTGGTCCCATTATAGCACCATAAAGGATGACCACGCTGCTGCTGGGGTTGCATGCATCGGGTAATGGCGATGGCTATTACTTCAACCATGGTTAGCTTACTGCTGGTAAGCAGCCTGATCTTGGCCGCTAGCGCACGCACCTCTTCACCGTCCTATTGGGAAGGGCCTCTGGCTGCCAATTGAACCGCTTTATAGGTGGGTCGTTCGAGTATTGGAGCAACCCTTGCCAAATCGGATCGGTGAGGGGAACGTCTTCGATGTACAACCACTCTGAAGTCCATCCTTCGGGATCTTTCTGTGGGTTCCCGACTGGGTATCCTGTCCTAGCTATTCGCCATACTTCGGAGGCAAGGGACAAGACAGAAATACTTCCTCCACAAGTCAAAGTGGGGCTCGCAGCTCAAAAATATCTCGCATAAAGCTCCAAAGCCAGAAATGTGTAATATGGAGCCCGGGGTGAGGTTGTGGAGCTGGATCCCTTAGAACTCCAACATGCACCGTAGAAAGGGATGAATAGGAAAACCCAAACCTCTCAAAAGGAAGGGCATGAGACATACCCTCTCCTCCTTGCTTGGGGCGGGGGAGTTCTCGGCAAGGGCGCAGCCATCGACGGAGATGAGACCGGCGCGAGCTGGACCCAAATCAGCCGGAGGGAGGAAGCACTGCGTCTGCAAGCGACTCAATTGGAGGTGTGAGACTGAACAGGTCGACCAATCGCCTGGGAGCGGGCCGTGAGGGCGCGAGGATGAACCTGGGAGGTCGGCCGTGGCGTTGGAGAATTTCTTTGGTGTCGTTCCTGGCGAGAGGGGCGAGGTAATTGTTCTCAACAACTTTGGATCTATAAATAAGCATCTTACCATGAAGCCGAAAGGACGGGTGCATGGAAGGACGACGTGGGGCCGCACGCCCTCTAGAAAGGTGTGCAAAGCCCTTTCCCCGAGGAACAGCATTAAACTCTGGTGGTCCCACCTCAATCTCGAGATGTCTTCGGATCCCAGAATCTTGAAACTGTCCGGACCCGAGCATATTAGAGCAGGTTCCGGATAGTGTTCGATGAAATTGATACGGCTTTAAACAAAATGGAGGAGTAAAAGAACTCATCTCGCAAGCCGATGATGTGAAGATTCCAGAGGATAATCCCCGGTGTTGGAGGCAAGTTCGGGGGCTACTAAGGGAGTCATGGACTAAGGAGTCCTCGGGGCGATGGCCCATTGTACATGGGCTGGACTGGTGGAGCCGTATAGTGACAGGAGATCTATGAAGCCGTGGTGTGCCCTCCAAGTCAAGAAGGTGTAGGATCTCTTTAATTCCTTATTGTAATCTATCTTCGGTAACCCTAACCCTACCGGTGTCTATATAAACCGAGGGTTTTTAGTCTTAGGGCTAGAGCTACATTCATCACCTGATCGCCTTAGGGTTTAGCTCATACGGATCTCGAGGTAGATCTACTCTGTAAACCACATCATACATCCAATACAATCAAGCAGGATGTAGGTTATTACCTCTTCGAGAGGGCCTGAACCTGGGTAAACACTGTGTTCGTCGTCCCTTGTTCCCCATCGATCCTAGATCCACAGCTCGGGACCCCCTACACCGAGGTCTGCCGGTTTTGATACCGACACCACCCATCATGGTGGCGCCCCACTCCCATGAGCCCTTGCTGCTCTACCTGATGGCCACCCCGCATTCGGCCAGTGCAGCACTCGTAGCAGTCCGAGAGGAGCGCGTTAGCGCCAGAGTGGGGCCAGACGGCCCGCGCGAGGTCATGGAGTCCCTCGAGCCCTCGTTACCGCAGGGCGGTGCCCCTGCAGCCCCCGCCCCTTCGTCGCCCGACGAGGTGCC
The DNA here is from genome assembly GCA_011799875.1 of Thinopyrum elongatum. Lineage (NCBI taxonomy): Eukaryota > Viridiplantae > Streptophyta > Magnoliopsida > Poales > Poaceae > Thinopyrum > Thinopyrum elongatum. The sequence continues at coordinate 350,674,546 of CM022303.1, forward strand.
TGGGCCCCTTGCATCCCGCATGAGGCAAGCTACCGCCGACGCCCCAAGCCTCATCGAGCACCCGGTGTACTTCGTCAGCATGGTGCTGCAGGATGCACGTGTGCTACCCTATGCAGCAGAAACACCTCCTCGCGCTCCTGGTCGCTTAGAGGAAGTTGCACCATTATTTCCAAGGTTGTCTCCATGTACCCCGTGGAGAAGGTGCTGCGCAGCCCCAACGCTGCTGGCAGAGTCGCCGAGTGGAACATCGAGCTGCAAGCCTTCCACCTAGAATTTAGTATGACCAGGGTCATCAAGCGGGCGGCGCTTGCCGACTTCATGGCGGAGTAGACGGATACCCACGACCAGGGGCTGCACGAGGACCAGTCCCTCGCACCTGGTGATGAGTCACCCGATGGTTGGGTCATGCACTTCAACGACGCCTTCGCGCGGCAGGGCGCAGGAGCCGGGGTCGTGCTCGTTTCCCCGACCAAGGACAAGCTCTACTACGCCATCCAACTTTGCTTCTAGTGTGGCGAGAAGGTCTCCAACAACATTGCAGAGTACGAGGGCCTGATCGCCGGGCTCAAGGCTGCGGCCACTCTGGGGGTCAAGCGCCTCACCATCAAGGGTGATTCCCAGCTCCTCGTCAACTTCTCCAACAAGGAGTACAAACCGAATGACGAGCACATGTCAGCATACCTGGAGGAGGTACGTAAAATTGAAAAGCGATTCTTGGGCTTGGAGTTGCAGCACGTCCCACGCTGAGCGAACAAGGAAGCGGACAAAGTCACCAAGCGAGCGTATCACCGCGAGCCTCAAAACCCTGGCGTCTTCGAAGAGAGGCTCTCCAAGCCGTCAGCTGCACCCCCGACAGTTGCCGCGACGCTGCCTCTGGAGGACCTACCGCTTGCACCGGCCATGGGTGCCCTAGCCTGCGGCCCAGCGTCAGAAGCCTGTCTGCTTCTAGCACTGGAACCTCAGGCGGGCAGCTGGGTCGAGGAGCTCAAGGCCTATCTGCTCCACGACACGTTACCAGAAAAGGACGTGGAAGTAGAGCGCGTGGCTCGACAGGCCATTGCTTATTACCTGAGGGATGGCGAGCTACACCAAAGGAGCCCTAATGATGTCTCGCGAATGTGCATATCATAGGATCAAGGGCGCAAACTGTTGGCCGACATCCACGGGGGAGACTGCGGGCATCATTCTTCGTCGCGTACTCTTGTGGACAAGGCATTCCGCAACAGGTTCTATTTGCCAACGGCGCTCCACGATGCCACTCAGCTGGTTCGGTCCTGCGAGGCCTGCCAGTTTCATTCCAAGCAGATTCACCAGCAGGCGCAGGGGCTCCAGACAATCCCACTCTCATGGCCCTTTGCGGTCTGGCGGCTAGACATATTAGGCCCATTCCCTCGGGCGGCCGGCGGCTACCACTACCTCTATGTCGCCATCGACAAGTTTACCAAGTGGTCAGAGGTGGAGCTTGTGCACACCATCCCTACAGGCTCGGCCGTCAAGTTCATCAAGGGCCTCGTGAGCCGGTTTGGTGTCCCCAACCGCATCATCACCGACAACGGCTCCCAGTTTACAAGCAACCTCTTCAGGTCATATTGTGCTAACCTTAGAACGCAGATATGCTACACTTTGGTGGCACATCTGCAGAGCAATAGCTAGGCTAAGCGCGCCAACGCAGAAGTTCTTAGGGGCCTCAAGGCTAGGAGCTTCAAAAAGAACCTCGAGGCCTGAGGCAGGGGCTGGCTGGACGAGCTGTCATCCATGTTGTCGTCCATCCGCACCACCGCGACCAAGCCAACCGCCGAGACTCCATTCTTCCTTGTCTACGGGGATGAGGCAGTCCTCCCATCTGATATCAAGCATGGTTCACCGCGGGTCCTAGCATTCGACGAGGCGCACCAGGATGCCTCGCAGGAAACTGATCTTGTGCTAGGCGAGGAGGCCCGCTGCCAGGCCTCCCTCCGCGCCACGAGGTACCAACAGGCCTTGCAGCGCTACCACAGCCACAACATCCGCCCCCGGACTCTCGAGGTCAGAGACCTCGTCTTGAGGCGGGTCCTCTCCAGGGAGGGCCTCCACAAGCTCTCGCCCATGTGGGAAGGCCCGTTTCGGGTCGCGCACGTCTCCAGACCAGGCTGTGCGTGCCTGGAGACGGAGGACAGGGTCTCCATGCAGAACGCCTGAAACATCCAACACCTCCGCAAATTCTACACGTGATACTCTCACTTAATAATGAGTGGGGCTGTACACGCCCCGGAGCCACCCGGTGAGCCTCTCCACGGCCTCGCGGAGCTCTCGCCCACGCCCAAGTGGAAGCCCCATGCTCCATGCTGGCGGAACGGTCGAACAATGACCATTCCCACGCCCAAGTGGAGGCCCCATGCTCCGCGCTGGTGGGAAGACTAGTATAGGTGCCAGACGCGGTAGCCTTTTCCTACTTTCGTGTAAACCGGATTTGCAATTTCTCTGAATAAAGCTTGGCATTTTTGCGTATTTGCTCAGAAAAGGGTTGGGGGTTTTCCTTGCAGTGTTTCCCTTCTTGAGTTTCCCCTCGAGAGAAGCAACGGCTGCCTGATGCCCCCCTCCCAAGCGTCCCGCGAGCGGGGGCTGGGCACGGTGTGTGCGCTTGGGCCAGCCCCAGCGGCATTAAGGACCCACGCCGCAACAGCCACGAGTCGCCCCTGTGCACACCTCACCAGGGCTCTGGTGTCTAAGTCCTCGCATGACGCTCTTGAGCGAGCCAATAGGCACGTGTTGCCCTCGGCCCCTGACCTCATGAGCGCTCATCTCCTGGCCTTGCCTGGGCATCGTGACCCGGCATACCAGTGATGATTAACCCTCACTCGGGGGTTGTGGGCGTAGAATAAACATAAAGGAAAAGCATCCTAGGAGGGTACAATACGGTTCGATACATCATTAAGGAGTTTCCATCAGTATCCTTTACATACCCACGGGGCCATACTTAAAATGTCGACAGATAAACAGAAGAAAGGCATCCTAAGGAGATGCATCATCATTGTCACTATCGGCAGCCTCATGCCCATCGGCTTCATGCTGGTCTTCATGGCTGTCGGGGGCAAATCATGCGATCAGATCATCAACATGGTCCTCCACCCATTCCCCCAGGGCATCACGAATTACCCTGGGGAAGGGGGCAATCACGCCCTCGAAGTCAATGTCGGGGTCAGAGCGAAGGAGATGGCTGAAGACGCGCGTCGACGCCTGCGTGAGGAGGTCGCAACTTTCATCTTCAATAAGCTTGCCCACCTTCTCCGCACCTCCTTCGAGCCGCTCCATGATCTTAGTGAAGAAGGCGAGGTAGCCGATGTCATCAGGCACGAGCGGACTAGAAATGCTCTCCTTGCAGATGGAGCTCAGGGCACGGCGAGCCCTTAGCTCGAGGTCTTGGAACATCATGGAGCGCGTGTGTTGCAGCCCCCGAGCCCGGTTCGCCACATCTGCTGCCCGCTCCATGAGGGAAGTGACATCCCCCACCTGCTGCTAGAGGGATGCCAGCTCGGCTTCGGCCGCGGCTTGGACGTCCAGCGTGGTTTTTCGGCGCTTGTCCGCCTCGGACAGCTCCTTCTTGAGGCTGTCGATCTCGTCCCTCAGTTCTCCGTGCTGTGTGCAGAAACGGGTCTCTTGAACCTTCAGTTTCTAGTGGTGGTCCTTGATAAGGGCCCGGCGGGCCCCCGCTATCCCCTCATCGATCTCTGCCAGAACCCTCGCCTCTCAGGAGGCCACCAAAGCCTCGGCGGATATAACTTGGCGCTCCATCACCTTCAGCCACTCGCGCTCCAGGCTTTGCTCGGACGCCACCAGCGTTAGCGCTTCTTCGTGAGTGCGGAGCCTCACTTCACGCGCCAATGGCCCTTCCTCTGAGACGGACAGCGCAGTCGCGCGTGCTTGAGCTTGCCGCTCGAGGGAAGCATTTGAAGCCAGAAGCTCCTGCTAACGGTTTTCTGCGGCCTCAGGCCGGCGGTCTACAGCCTCGGCCTCCTCGAAGGTGAGGTCACGGGCTTCTTTCACTGCGGTGGAGGACTTCTCGTCCTTTGAGCGGGCGGACTCGTGTAGCAGGCGGCTAAAGTTGATGGCGACTTCAAGCTGGCACCACTCGCGCACCAGGCCCAAGTACTCGGCCTCAAGATGTGAGTCGACGTCGCGAAGCTCCGACCCGAGCCGGTTTAGTGCACCCCTCGCATCCCGAAGAAGGCCGTGCTAGATGGCACCATGGTTGCACGCGAGCTCCAATGCCCGGCCTGGGCTTCCTTCCGTGCTCCGGCCCGCTCTGGAGGCATGGGAAAGTCCGGCCGCACCCAACGGGGACCCGGGGCCGGCCGGGCCCTTGTTCGGTTCCCCTGCCCGGGGTGCGGCCTTGCGCGAGCTCAATACCCTACCCATGGGGGTCATCGAATCGAGAAAGACATGGTCACCGGCAAAAGCTGGCCGGATGAGTGGTGGCGTTGCCCTCGCGGACTCGATGACATTTTCAATGGATGGCACCGGAGATGCAGGCCCGAGACCCACTAGGGGCCGCCTCGAGGAGGATGTGACCTCCCCGGAGCACGCGAACTCAGCAGCAACACCCACGGGACGCGCTGCTGTCACATGACTCGCGCCCTCAAGAGATGGTGGCAGGGGCGCCTTCGTCCCTTCGCTCGGAGAAGACCTAAGGAACAAGAGTTCAGGGAGGCTTGCCGTGCAGGAATCAAGGAGAGCAGGGCACTTACTCGTCCATCGCAATCCACATTCTTCTCTTCAGGGCCCGCAGCGACGAGTCGGCGCCGTCTTCAAGCCGCCCCTTCCTTTGGGAGGCATGAGGACCAGGGGTCGGTGCCCTGGGGCTCGGCGCGCGGCTCCCCGCGCTTGAGGAAGTGGCCGCGCCCTCGGGCGGAGCGACGCCCCCACCGTTCGGAGGCGCAGGGGTAGGCCGCTGCACGATGGGCGGTTCGACATGCCCCTCCGTTGTCGCCTGGTGCACTTTAGCCTCAGTGCCCTCAGTGCTTGGAGCCACCAGGAGCGGGTTGTCTCGAGGGCCCTCATGGCCCTCGGGAAGTAACCCCCACTCATCAAAGTGCGGCATCCCCCTGGCGAAGTCCTTCCCACTTATGTAGTTGTACAGCGGGAACCCCTCCTGAAGAAGCGCACCTGCTTCCCCACCAGTCAAGAGGCGGAGTATCCCACTCAGTGCGTTGGGGGACAGCGAAGCCACCTGGAGCCTCATGGCGTCCTCGTGACCAGTGAAGGCCCACATTGGACGGGAGTGGCGCTGGAGGGGAGCGATTCCCTGTCAGATCAGCCATCCTTGTCGTGACCCACGAGAGCCTCGGGTCGTCGATCCTCTCATGCTTCCACCCGGAGCTCACCTCCGCCGGGGACGACGGAGTTTGGAGTAGGAGGCTGAACTGGGATGCGTCGACGTACACCCATTGCCTCCGGAAGCCCTCCGCGTCTGGGTGGATCTCCATGTTGATGCCCTCACCCGCCGTCTCACTCGCTGCATGGAGCGACATGCACCCGGAGCACTGCTCGCCGGTGGTCAGCCGCATGGAGAAGAAATGCCGGAGCGACGCCACCGAGGGAGCGATGCATGTGAAGGCCTCTCACAAGAACGCGAAGGCGGAAAGGAGGATGATGGAATCCGGGTCAAAGTGCAATGCATGGACCTGATAGTGCGGTAGCATGGTGTTGAAGAACTCCGAGAACGGCAGCAGCAGGCCAAAGAAGAGGGCATGGAGGTGAAGAGCAATGGTGGTAGCCTCCAAATCGGTGGAGGGCCGAGAAGCGGGCCAGATCTTCGTCGCCTTCCATTCATTGGAATCAGCCGCGATCACTGGGAGGACCTTGTTCAACCCCTCATCATTGAGCACGGTGGACTGACCCAGGGTGGGTTCCGGCCCCGCTGGGCGGTCTGCCGCCATCTTGGCCCTGCTCCTCTCCCTTCGGGGGCCCATGGCGACACGGTGAGCTAAGGGCGGTGTGAGATCCAATGGGCGAGGTGCGAGCTTGCTTAGAAGGAAGGAGCGGAAGACGGGCTCCCGGCGGAGCAATGATGGCCCTGCGGCGTGCGCCAGGCCTTTTGTCAGCCTAGGCAGTTGCCGAGGCACGGAAGTGGGAGCGTTCGTATCCCGTCGTGCGCCACGCGTCAAGCCTGGCCCGCAGGCTGTTAGGGACTGTGTCGCTTCGCCCTCTCCTCTCTGCCGTCACCTCAAAGCCACGCCGAGCGCGCCGTGGGCCCGAGGGCTACTGTCGGAGTTCTAGGACCGGGGGTACCCAGACCTGTCTGCCTGCGGCCCAGTGCGTGGCATCGTCAAAGGCCAATTACGTCCCAACTTCAAGGCTTCACGAGCAAGATCCTCGGGAGGGCCCCCCGCCTCACGAGGCGAACGACATAAAGGCCTCCCCGAGGAGCAGCCTCCCGAGGCTGCCTCTCGAGGAGCGGACATCTCTAGGCAGGCACCCCACCTCGTGAGGCGCGCGGTGATGTGAGCCATGATGACCAAGGCCAGCAGGGTGCCAGCGGGCGCAGTCCAGGACAGTTTCCTATTTGGTGCTAAGGAGGTAAGGACGTACGCGGATTCCCAAGGAATCCCCCAAAGGTTTCCATTCTATTTCAACAAGACCAAGACCACGGGCTCGGCAGGACAGAGGTCATCACCGAGCCCACCTGTGCGTCATGACTAGAGGCTTTGCAGGCGAAGACCACCTTTAGTCAGGATAGGATGTACTCCTGTCCCCCTTCAAATTGGCCATTGTGGTATCCCTTCCTGCCTAAGCCATGAGGGAAGAGGACCAAGGCCACTATAAATATAGACTAGTCTCCACCGTAGGAAGGGATCGGATCCTTCCGCCATTGAGCTCTCTTGAGGTAGCTCACACATGTACTAGTTCATTCTCATCCTCCTCACGAGGCAATCCACCACAAAGTAGGAGTAGGATTTTACACCGCAAGGTGGCCCGAACATGGGTAAATCTCTGTGTTCACTTCTTCTCCCCATTTGCTCGAGCTCGATGGAGTCAGGCCATGAGGTGGTGAGCAGTGGGCTGTAGCTAGGCAGTATCCTTCATTCACGCCCTAGAGTTCGAACCTTGTTTGGGTCCACGGAGCCCCGATTTCGACAGGATCAGGGACAGGAGAAGTATGAGAATCGAAGACTCAAATCAAGGATTAAGAAAGCAAATATTTCGGAAAGAGGATTCAGAAGTAAGTGAATTACCCGGTGGCGTCTGTTGGGAAAGGACTTCCCTTTCCACGGCAACATTTGTTGCTGGTGCGCGATCGATGGCTGCCTCTTCAGCAGGGGTGGCCCCAGCGTGAGCAGATCCTGTAGTGGAGGTCCTTGCTGGCGAATCCCTTCCTCGGACATTGGTCGATGGAGACGCTGGGGGAGTTGCCCCCACTTGGCGGGTTTCTTCCCGGTGATCTCCTCCCATCTCCTTGTCGGGCGACAGAGGAGAGACCTCGACGTTCCCACCAACAAATGAGGCCTGTCCCATGCCCTCGCAGGAGGGACTGGCCTGGGGGCTAAGTGCGATGGCGTCCGTGGTGCTCCCCGCTAGACCGGTGCCCAAAGCAGAGCTTAGTCCTGCTATTGGTTTGGCCCGTTTGGCCCGGCGCTCAAGGGTCTCTTCATCCCTGTCAAGGCCAGCAGGACAAGATTAGTTGAGAATCAAATGAAAAGCAAGGAACAATCAAACAGGAGAAGCCAAATTTCCCTTACTCTGGATCATCGAGCATGGTGTCTAGCTTGTACGCCAGAGGTAGAGGTGATTCCCTGGCTCTGTTGAGCACCGGCGGGGTCCTGCTTGCCGTCGGAGCCGAACTGGCCAGTTGGCTAGGATCAACTCCCTTAATGAGCCGTTGCCGGGAAGGCGGCGTTGGAGCCCGGGAGAGGCGAGCTGATTGACGGCACGCTACCTCCTCCTTGTTGCCCTTGGCGGTCGTTTTCTTCACCTTGGGGCCAGCCCGCAACGAAGAAGGAACCACCGGCTCTTGGCTGCCTCTCTTGCAAAGATGACACCGTTACTCCAGGGCCTGAGGGCCCACCTCGAGTCCTTCTTCCTCTGGCACTTCAGCCTCCTGGGGCTCGGCAACCTCGGCCCCGATCGCTTCATGCCCGGCAACCTCATCATCGATGCGCTCCTCACGCTCCTCATCTGAGGAATTCCCGTCACCCAGGTTCTCATCATCATCATCCCCAACTGCCCCTGTAGCCTCAAGTCTCCTAGCCTCTTCAAGCCTGCTGAGGATGTATTCTTTCTCCTCTTCGGTGGTGCCCTTGGTAAAATCTGTCTCCTTTCTGGTGGCCTTTTCCTCCAAACTAGAGGTCCACTCCATCTCATCCTCCAAAGTGGGCAGCTCCCATTCTGCCTTGACATTGTTGGCATTGCAATCCGGCATCCACTAGAGAATTTGGCCCATGGCAGAGTTGATATGCAGCGGAACAATTCTCGCCGGCAAGTAGAAGGTGCCGGCCTTATGGAACAATTGCTCACATAACCAGGTGTGGCTCATGACCGTCAGGTTGTTGCCGCGGCCTGGATAAAGCCGCATTCGGTTGGCGGCATTCTTGTACTTCTAGGCAAACCTGTCCCTCCTCTGCAGCGGCGCAATGCGATGACGGAGGAAGTCGGCTCCCACATGCTCAATGGTTAGCCCGGCAGCCATAAGGCGGGTGATCATGTTTAGTGCTGGGCGGAGTTTGGTGTCAGTAGCGCCCAAATCACTCCAGTCCTTGCCGTGCACCATGCTCTCAGTCCGTGGCACACAGAATGGAGGGCCTCCTTGTCTTGGATCCAGCACCAATCGCCCCTCCATTCCTCCCACTTGCCATGCAGCTACCCGCCAAGATATCCCCAGTCCTCTTTCTTTCCTCGTGGAATCCAGGATATATTCCCCGAAAGGGACTTGTCCTCAATGCGGGGGATGTAGAAATGGCGGAACAAATTCATGTTGGGGACAACCCCGACAAAATCCTCGCACAGATGGGCAAAAACCGCCATGCATGTCATCGTGTTGGATGTGAAATCGAACAAGCGAAATCCATAAGCATACATCATGGCACTGAAGAAATCAGAAAAGGGGGAGGAAAGGCCACAACAAAAATAGGCGTAGAAGAAGGGATATGAATCCTCTGAGATCTTGGGCCCATCAGGGAGAGGCACTAGCACTCCATGGCCGTCCTTGGTCTCTCTCCCCCACATGTAGGCATACCTATGGATCAGTCTGTTGGCGTCCAGGTCCGATGGCGAGAAAACAACATTCTCCCACCGCCGCTGGGCCAACTCCTCCGCTTCCTTCTTCTTCTCCTCCGCTCTTGGGTCCGTGGGTTTGGCTTCCTGTTTCCCCTTTACAGCGCTCTTCTTGCACAGGAAGGAAGGAGATTTGATGAGGCCTAGGGGTGGATGTCTGCGGTAGGGGAGGTTTCCATCGCAAGGAAGAAGATGGAGCGAGGGGAGACAAGTGCGAATGAGCAGCGCCCCTTCACGTTACCTTTTTATTTGGACTATGCGAGGGGGCTGGCTCTTCACTGTTTCCCCTAACAAAAACCGCTCTCACAGGCGCACTACCAAATACCTGCTACAAGCCCACGTTCCCACGACCTGCAGTAACTACATAGGGTGGACGTATAGGTCATTATGATCAAAACTGCATAGACAGCGGTTTTTTGCCACGTGTCTGTGCACTTCTTGGGCCTAACCCAACGCTGCCCCATGACACGTGTGGCTCAGGCCCAGGGGCTCCTGTCGGTGTACACAAACAGGGGTGTTTGTTTCCCCCTAACTTGTGCACAGACCAATGCGGCCACCGGGACAGACAGATCTTGCGTGGCGTCCCAAGCCCAAGGATGAGTCAACAAACCAACCAGAGGGTTCCCAGGAAGGCCTCCCTTGCCGGGCAAGCAGGGCCGATGGGGTCAAGGCTGCGCCTGGGACGAAGGCCAGGCCACCCCGGCAGGGTTTCCGGGGACGCCAAGGCCAAGACAAAACCCCAAGCCAAAAGACCCGGCAGGCTCCGTGCCGACAAACCTCCACCAGGATGACACCAGTCCACCTCATCAGACCACCAGTCACTAATCAGTGGGGTGTCAAGCTCTCGAGCGGCTAGGTGGATTTTGTCATGCACGTGGCAACCTGCTGGAGAAGAGATAACCTTTAATTACACCCATCCCAGAGGCATGTCATGCAAATAAGAGGTAGTTAGGCAAGCGGTGGAGAAACCTTGCCGGGGCTACCTCTCCACATGACACCTAGCGGTGCATTTAATGCACCTTTTCCTAACTGCCAGAGTTAGGTATGATAGCACTGTTAGCTATCTAATCATACTATAATGACTGTTTTGCCACTGTGGTCGCCCCTTAAGCTATAAAAGGAGGCCCGAGGCAACCTAGCCGCTCTCCCCGAGGCACCCTTGCCGGGCTTGAGCACTCTGTGTCTTTGTGTTCCTATAGATCAATCCACCAAAGCAGGAGTAGAGTATTACGCTGCTCAACGGACCAAACCTGAGTAAAAGAGAGTTGTCCTCACTGTGCTGCCCTGCTGCCTCTGCTCTTTGTGTAATGTGATCGCCCTTCGCCGAACCACAAGGGGCCTCTTGGTCCCATAGGTGATCGTGTTCCACCACGACACCCTCTATCAAATGGATATTAAAAGTGCTTTCTAAATGGTGAAATTGAGGAAGAAGTCTATGTCAAACGACCTCCCGACTTTGTTAATCAAAAGAAACCAAACCATGTCTATAAACTTCATAAAGCTCTCTATGGTTTCAAACAAGCTCCTAGAGCTTGGTATAAATGCTTGACAAAATTTATTCTTGAAAAAGGTTTTGAGATTGGTAATTGATTCAACCTTATTCACAAAGAGAGTAAATGGTGAACTATTTGTGTTCCAAATATATGTTGATGATATTATTTTTGGATCTACTGACCCTCTCTTTAGTGAAAAGTTTGGAAGGCCGATGTCGGAGAAGTATGAGATGTCTATGATGTGTGAACTAAAATTCTTCCTTGGTTTGGAAATCAAGTGAACTCGGGATGGTACCTTTGTCTCATAAATAAAGTATACCAAAGATCTTTTCAAAAATTTCAACATGCAAGAAAGCAAAGGTATGAAAACCCCCATGCCACTACTGCAGGTTGGTCCAAATGCGACAGTCCAATCAGAGACCCTTCGACAAAACTGTGTGCGATGCATTAATCACAAATGGTGATGTAATAAAACCGTCAAAAAAGATGCAAAACGTTTGCGATGGCGGTGACATTAAACACGGTTCAGATTAGAGTTGCGTGTGCGATGCGTGGCAAATGGTTAATCTAGAAGAACTATTTGCGATGAGGCAGAACAACAGAAACGGGCAGCCAGATGAGGGTGTGTGCGATATACGGCATACAGTTCACTAGGATGAACTGTGTGTGATTAGGCAACACAATAGAAACGGTTAGCCAGATCAAGGTGTGTGCGATGGAGGGCATATAGTTGACTCGAATGAATTGTTTACGATGAGCCAACACAATAGAAACAGTTCAACTGAACAAGATGTGTGTGATACACGTCAAACAGGTCCGTAATCTGAAATGTGTGCGAAGACCAATAATAACACAGACGATTGCTGCTAATAAGCCGTGTGATTTGCTCTGTCAACAGAAGAATAACATATATATATATATATAACTGAAATAAACATCCAATTACATAAGTGACTATACAGATCATTCGCACACACCTCAATAAACAATCGTATGCATTCTAAACTAGGAGAAATGATCGTCTAGTCATCTACTTTTTGTGACGCTCCCGCCACTGCTCTATGGATCGATCCCTCGTCTGGGGCAGGAAAAGACACTCCCTCATGTCAACGATCCACATGTACATCTCATAGCCTGTGTACGCGTCCTTGGCCGCGTACTTGACTGATTGTTCATCCAGTCTCTCATGCCAGACACTGTGCCAGGCGTTCTTGTCCTTCTTGCTCTCCCTTCATCTTCATGTAGTTGGGGTCGATGATGGCCGAGGCGAGCTCAACCAGGGAGTTCTATTGGTTGTTGTCGCTTCCCCAGACCTTGTAGTGGTCCTGGATGTTGACAAGATTCTGGCATTTCAAGCTCGAAACCTTGAGCGCTTTTAGATCGTTGGTGGTGTCCACCATAGCGAAACTGTAGTCGGAGCTGTTGATAAACCTGGAGAAACGATCGCAAGGCCTTGTGGCCAGGTTGTAGTGGTAGACGAGGACATCATGTCGCACGCACAACTAGGCAACGGCAACCTTCTGATCGTGCTCGGCATGACTGATGGTGTACTCGAAGTCGAAGCCGGCCACTTGGTACTTGTCCTCAGCAAGCAACTGCTCCATAGTTTGGATGGAGCTCTCCACCGAGACCGGCTCATTCATGTACACCACCGAGAGGGCCTTCCCCCTCACATGGGTGTCCACTACATGACGTGTGGTGAACTGCCCGCCGTTGTCGTCGTCGGCCGGTGGGAGCGCCATTGGAGCCACGGGGAGCGCCATTGGAACCGCTGGATGTCCTCTCTGTATGTGTCGTCGTGGGTGTGCTTATTGTGTCGTGTGGCACGAGAGATGAAGGTAAATGGCCGCAGGAATAAATGGGGGCCGGGCGGCCTGGATTCTTGGCGCATCCGCATGGCAGTTTTTGCCGCGAGTAACTGTATCATGGCGCCGCGCCCGGCGCAAGCGCATGCACACGAACGTACATGATCGTGCGCCGGCCCCAAACACTGGCAGCGCGCATGGAGGGACGAGGGCAGAGCGCCTGAAGGGACGCGAGGGTAGAGCGCACGCGGCGGGACGCGAGTAGAGCGTGCTGTGGCCGCCTCAACCGCGAGCAACCACACGCATAGAGCAGTTGAACACGCAAGGAATGGTCGTCTACAAGCCGCCCGGCAGTTGCGTCACTGCGTAGAGAGCGGCCGTGTGCTACTACCTCCGTCTTGGTCTATTAGTCCCCTTTATATTCTGTGCCATATTTTGACCTTAAATTTAACCAACAAAATGTTAATGCATGTTATAAAAATTATATAATTGGAAACTATGTTCAAATACAAATCCAACGATATAATATCTGGCGACATGCATTCGTATTTTATTAGTTAAATCTCCATTCAAAATTTGGCACAAAAATACATAGACGACTTATAAACCAGGACGGGGGTAGTAGGTAATTTAATCGCAAACATTTTTTTATTAACCATATGTGTACATGTCCTTTCATCCTCCTCTCGCACGTCTTGTCACCCCGCTGCCGCAGACGGCTTAGAGCGCGGGCTTGAGCAGCATGCGTGGGCGTTCTTTTGGCCAAACGGTGGTGAGCCCATTCCCGCGCAACCGCGCAGGTTCCCGCGCAAGTTTCCCGCCCGACTCGGTGAAATCCCCCAAAATCCCAATGCTTACCGGCCTGCTATATAAACCCTCGCGGCCGGCGAGTCATGCATGGCATTTTCCCCTCCCTCCCTGTAGCTTATCTCATCTGCTTCCCCCACAATCACCAATGGCACCGGTCCATCGTCATCGCTCAGCCACTCCGCCGTCATCAGAGGACAGCTCCAGCTGGGAGGCTACACCGCAGCGGCGGCGCAGTCCCCAGCATAGTGTAGTGCGCGTGGCGTCCCTATTAGGTGTGCGCAGAACACCCACCACACGCTCCGCCGTAGCTGCCCGTCGGCAGCTGTTGCCGGCCACCGTTGCTGCCACCCCACCGTCTGCCGCCGTGGCCGCCACACCACCGTCAAAAGCCAGGGCCATTGCCCGCTCCGCCGCCGCGGCCCCGATAATATTCATCATGTAGCAGTTATAACCTAGGGTGACACAGAACTAGCTCCAATTCATCAATATAATGTAGGTATGTATTCTGTATATAGTCATATATGCTTATGGAAAAGAACTAGCATGACATCTTTTGTCCTACCCTCCCGTGGCAGCGGGGTCCTAATGAAAACTAAGGGATATTAAGACCTCCTTTTAATAGAGAACCAGACCAAAGCATTAGCACTTAGTGAATATATGAACTCCTCAAACTACGATAAACACCGGACAGAATCCCAATTATTGTCACCTTGGGGTATGCGAATCATAACTCGTAATAGGTGTCTACAACTTGCAAGATAGGATCAAGAACACAAATATATTGATGAAAACATAATAGGTTCAGATCTGAAATCATGGCACTCGGGCCCTAGTGACAAGCATTAAGCATAGCAAAGTCAAAGCAACATCAATCTCACAAACATAGTGGATACTAGGGATCAAACCCTAACAAAACTAACTCGATTACATGATAAATCTCATCCAACCCATCACCATCCAGCAAGCCTACAATGGAATTACTCACTCCCGGCGGTGAGCATCATGAAATTGCTGATGGAGGAAGGTTGGTGATGATGATGGGGATGAATCCCCCTCTCCGGAGCCCTGAACGAACTCCAGATCTGCCCTCCCGATGAAGAACAGGAGGTGGCGGCAGCTCCGTATCGTGAAACGCGATGAATCCTTCTCTCTGATTTTTTCTCCCCGAATAGGGTTATATAGAGTTGGAGTTGAGGTCGGAGGAGGTCCAGGGGGCCCACAAGCCTACAGGGCGCTCCCCCAGGGCTTGTGGCCTCTGGGTGGCCCCCCTCTGGTTAATTCTTGCGCCAGTAATTTTTATATATTCCAAAAATATTCTCCATAAATTTTCAGGTCAAACTGAGAACTTTGATTTTTGCACAAAAATAACACCAAGGCAATTCTACTGAAAACAACGTCAGTCCAGGTTAGATCCATTCAAATCATGCAAATTAGATTCCAAAACAAGGGCAAAAGAGTTTGGAAAAGTAGATACGATGGAGATGTATCAACTCCCCCAAGATTAACCCATTGCTTGTCCTCAAGCAATTCAGTTGACAAACTGAAAGTAACAAAGAAAACTTTTACAAACTCTGTTTGATCTTGTTGTTGCAAATATGTACAACCAGCATTCAGGTTTTCAGCAAAGATTATGAACTAACCATATTCACACTAACATTTAGGTCTCACATTTACTCATATCAATGGCATAATCAACTAGTGAGCAATAATAATAAATCTCGGATGACAACACTTCTTCAAAACAATCATGATATAATATGAAAAAATGGTATCTTGCTAGCCCTTTCTGAGACCGCAAAACATAAATGCAGAGCACCCCTGAAGATCAAGGACTGACTAGACATTGTAATTCATGGCAAAAGAGATCCAGTCACACTCATACTCAATATCAATTATTAACAAAGCATACAAATGACAATGGTGCTCTCTAGCGGGTGCTTTTATAAGAGGATGATGACTGAACAATAAAAGTAAATAGATAGGCCCTTCGTAGAGGGAAGCAGGGATTTGCAGAGGTGCCAGAGCTCGGAGCTTTTTAAAATAGAGATAAATATAATTTTGAGCAGTATGCTTTCATTGTCAACATAACAACCAAGAGCTCTCACCATCTTCCATGCTAGATACATTATAGGCGGTTCCCAAACAGAATGGTAAAGTTTTTACTCCCCCTCCACCAACAATCACACTCCACGACTAGCCGAATCCACGGGTACCGTCCATACCAACAACAGTCCTGGGGGAGTTTTGTTCAATTTATATTTTGATTTGATTTCGAGCATGGAACTGGGCATCCTGATTACCAGCCACTTTCTCGTGAATGACAAGTGAATAAACACTCATCGTTAGAATAACCCACCTAGCATGGAAGATACTGACTGCCCCCTATCGCTTCATGAGCGATTTGGGCATACAAAACAGATTATTATTTGAAGATTTAGAGTTTGGCACATGCAAATTTACTTGGAACGGCGGGTAAATACCGCATATAGGTTGGTATGGTGGACTCATATGGAACAACTTTGGGTTTAAGGAAGTGGATGCACAAACAGTAATCTCGCTTAGTACAAGTGAAGGCTAGAAAAAGATTGAGGAGCGACCAACTAGAGAGCGACAACGGTCATAAACATGCATTGAGATTAACCAACATTGAATGCAAGCATGAGTAGGATATAAATCACCATGAACATAAATATCGTGGAGGCTATGTTGATTTTGATTCAACTACATGCGTGAACATGTGCCAAGTCAAGCCACTTAAATCATTCAAAGGAGGATACCATCCTATCATACTACATCATAACCATTTTAAATTGCATGTCGGCACACAAGATAAACCATTATTCACTCCTAGCTTTTTAAGCATGGCATGAGTAACTATAATCTCTAATTGTCATTGCAAGCATGTTTCATTCATAATAGGCTAAATCAGGAACGATGAGCTAATCATATTTACAGAAACAAAAATAGGTCGAGTTCGTACCAGATTTTGTCCATCTCAATCATTTCATCAAATATCGTCATTATTGCCTTTCACTTGCACGATCGAACGATGTGAATAATAATAAGAGTGCACGTGCATTGGACTAAGCTGGAATCTGCAAACATTTATTCAAAGGAGAAGACAAGGTAATATGGGCTCTTCGTTAGATCAACAATAATGCATATGAGAGCCACTCAACATTTTCATCGTGGTCTTCTCCTTACGACCCAAAATAAAAGGAAAAGAATTTCAAAGAAACACACTGAAATATTTTTTTGGAGTTTTTGTATTTCTGAAGAAAGTAAAACAAGAACGAGAAAAACTATTTACATGGGAAAGCTCCCAACAAATGAAAGGAGAACGAGAAATCTTTTTGGGTTTTCTTTTAATACTACTACTAAATAAACTAGAAAGAAAAACTAAAAAGAAGCGAGAACTAATTTTTTTGGATTTTCTCAAAGTTTTTCAAATACACAAGAAGAAAGAAAGAAAAATAAACTAACATGGATAATACAATGAAAAAGTATGAACACCGACAACTAAAATGAGTGTGTGAACATGAATGTAATGTCGGTGAGAAATACGTACTCCCCCAAGCTTAGGCTTTAGGCCTAAGTTGGTCTAGGACCACGGCTCGAAATAATCCTCTCCTTGATACTCCGGAGGGTCCTGGGGGTTCCACTGGTTGGCGAGCTCCTGTGGCTCCCACTACTTATCGTGGAGGAAGTCGGTGATGCCAGCATTCTCCGCCAAATAATAGAAATCATCATAAATTCTGGCCACCCTCAAGAATGCATCACTTGGCCATTCACATGGCCGAACCTCCGTGGTGCGAGGAAGGTTGTACTTGGGCTTCTTCTTCTCCTCATTTTCATTTTCATTTGAATTCCGGCTTGAAGAACCCCTTAGCAACCTCTTCATCCTTTTTCTTTTCTCTGAAAATTTCTGAAATTTTTAGTGATTCAAAATAAAAGTGAACCAAACTCAACAAGATTGATAGCAACTACTCCCTCAAGTGCCTAGAGGCTATATCATGCAACGAAACTACTTTGGACCATATAAATTTGACATGCAAGCTCAACAACAAGGTCACCACAGCAGAATTTTTTTGCAATTTATAAAGCACTAGAACAAAAACGAATTGGACCATTGGAGGAGTCACATACCAAAGAACAATCCCCCAAAACTGTTTCGAAAATGGAGTTCCGAGCAAGGAGATCGAAAATGGCAGAAAATGAGCAAGAACACGGGTTTGAGCAATGGTGGGATTTTTTCCGGAGGAAGATGAAGTAGATGGGTGCTGGAATAAGTGAGGGGGACCCACGTGGGACCCACAAGCCCTGTGGGCATGTCATGTCAGCTTGTGGCCCACTGGTGCACCCCCCCTGATGTGTTTTCAGTGCCAAAAATTCTTAAATATTCTTGAAAAAATCATACTAAATTTTCAGGGCATTTGGAGAACTTTTATTTTTTGGACATTTTTTTATTTCATGGATGTCGGGGCTCGACACCTATGGGATCCCGAGAGACCCCTTTACGATTCGGCGGGGGGAGAGGTATACGCAAAGAGCAGAACCAGTGATCGACGCGTGAGGTTTTTTTACCCAGGTTCGGGCCGCTGATCAGCGTAAAACCCTACTCCTGCTTTGTATTCTTATTGATGTTCTTGAGCCCAGCCTTCAGGAGCACTCGCAATGAACAGTATGTTCAAAGAGCAGCTACACATGCAGAATGGGCCAGAAGTTCTCCTCCCCTGTAGCAGTTGCCTTGGGCCTCCTTTTATATGCTCAAAGGGGTCTCCACAGTGGCAAAATGTACATACATTGAGGTGTAAAGTAGCTACAGGGTATCATACCTAACCCCTGACGGATTAGGACAAGCGCATTTAATGCACCGTGAGGTGTCCGTTTAGGTGTCCTCACTTTCTTGGGGATGGAAAAAGGGGCCATCCCATCAGCACCGCTTAAGCCCTCCTCCACTGGCATGCTGCCACGCATCCAGGGAAGGAGCCAGAATGTCAGACTCGTTACTGTGCCGAAGCGGTGGCACAGTGGTAGAATCTCGCCGGGCGCCAAGTATTGCCGGACGCCAAGCCTTGCCAGACGCCAAGCCTTGCCGGGCGCTAAGCCTTGCCGGACGCCAAGCCTTGCCGGACACCAAGTATTGCCGGACGCCAAGCCTTGCCGGGCGCTAAGCCTTGCCGGGCGCCAAAGGCTATCTCGGTAAGGCTCTTGCCGGGGAGGCTGGCCTTCGGATTTCAGTCCTGCTTATCTGCTGATCCTTGGATCTTCGACTTGATGATTTCCTTGATGACTTGAATCGACCTCGAGCTGATCCCGGCAAGCCTTGCCGCAAGGATGGCTACAACTGCCCGTGCACAAGTACGGGGTACTAGTGGCCCAATACTTAGTACACCGACAATGGATAATTTAGAAAACAGACAAATAATAGTATTTTTGCTTTATTTATTCTAAATAACAGAAAGTAAAAAGTGGGTACAAAGAGTTGTGTTTACTAAATTCATCCCTCTCATGCCCATCAAAAGGAATCCATTAACAAGGTTGATCAAGTCCTGTTAACAAAATACTTTCGAATAACATGAAACCGGAGAATCTTCGTATAACACTAGGTTACCTCAACGGGCATATGCATGTCCCCAACAATAAGAATATCTTATTTCTTTTTGACAGCAGGGAGAGGGAACTCAAAACCTCCAATAGTAATTGTTGAAATTTTTCCAAGAGAGTTGATACTATTCACTTGAGGTTGTTTCTTCGGGAAGTGTAACATATGCTCATTACCACTAACATGAAAAGTGACATTGCACTTGTTGCAATCAATAACAGCCCCTGCAGTATTCAAAAAGGGTCTACCAAGAATGATCGACATACTGTCGTCCTCGGGTATATCAAGAATAACAAAGTCCGTTAAAATAGTAACATTTGCAACTACGACAGGCACATCCTCACAAATACCGATGGGTATAGCAGTTGATTTATCAGCCATTTGCAAAGAGATTTCAGTAGGTGTCAACTTATTCAAATCGAGTCTACGATATAAAGAGAAAGGCATAACACTAACACCGGCTCCAAGATCACATAAAGTAGTTTTAACATAATTTCTTTTAATGGAGCAAGGTATAGTTGGTATTCCTGGATCTCCTAGTTTCTTTGGTATTCCACCTTTAAATGTGTAATTAGCAAGCATGGTGGAAATTTTAGCTTTCGGTATCTTTCTTTTATTTGTAACAATATCTTTCATATGCTTAGCATAAGGAGACATTTTCAGAATATCAGTCAAACGCATACGCAAAAAAGACACGTCTAAGCATTTCAACAAAGCGCTCAAAGTCTTCATCATCCTTTTTCTTGGATTGTTTAGGAGGAAAGGGCATGGGTTTCTGAACCCACGGTTCTCTTTCTTTACCATGTTTTCTAGCAATAAAGTCTCTTTTATCATATCTTTTATTCTTAGGTTGTGGGTTATCAAGATCAACAGCAGGTTCTATCTCCACATCATTATCATTGCTATGTTGATCATCAACATGAACATCATCATTATCATTATTACTAGGTTCATGTTCATCACCAGATTGTGTCTCAGCATCAGAAATAAAAATATTATTTGGAATCTCAGGTGTGTCTACAACAGGTTTACTAGAAGCATGCAAAGTCCTATCATCTTTCCTTTTCCTTTTAGAAGGACTAGGTGCATCAGTATTAATTATCTAAGAATCTTGTTCAATTCTCTTGGGATGGCACTCAGGATACAAAGGTTCCTGAGTCATTTTACCACCTCTAGTCATAACTCTAACAACATTATCATTGTTCTTACTATTCACTTCATTAAGCAAATCATTTTGTGCCTTGAGAACTTGTTCTACTTGAGTTTTTACCATGGAAGCATGTTTACTAATAATCTTGAGATCATTAACAGTTCTACACATATAGTCACCCAAGCAATCAAGCATATAAGCATTACGTTTCAATTATCTACTAACATATGCATTGAAGTTTTCTTGTTTAACGATAAAGTTATCAAATTCTTCCAAGCATTGACTAGCAGATTTATTATAAGGATATCACCTTCATCAAATCTATAGAGAGAATTTACCTCTACTACCTGTGTCGGAGTATTAAGACCATGTATTTCTTCAATAGGTCATAAATTCTTAACATCTTCAGCTTTAATACCTTTTTCTTTCATAGATTTCTTTGCCTCTTGCATATCTTCAGGACTGAGAAATAGAATACCTCTCTTCTTCGGAGTTGGCTTAGGAGGTGGTTCGGGAAGAGTCCAATCATTATCATTACTCAATATATTATTCAATAGTACTTTAGCTTGTTCAATAGTTCATTCCCTGAAAACACAACCAGCACAACTATCTAGGTGGTCCCTAGAAGCATCGGTTAGTCCATTATAAAAGATATCAAGTATTTCATTTTTCTTGAGAGGATGATCGGGCAA
Organism: Thinopyrum elongatum; assembly: GCA_011799875.1. NCBI lineage: Eukaryota > Viridiplantae > Streptophyta > Magnoliopsida > Poales > Poaceae > Thinopyrum > Thinopyrum elongatum. The sequence goes on from CM022303.1 coordinate 350,695,347, forward strand.
AGCATTAAGTAATTGGAGAAGCCTCCCCCAAGCTTGTGGGAGACTCTCTTCTTCAATTTGCACAAAGTTAAATATTTCATGTAAAGCAGCTTGTTTCTTATGAGCAGCAAAATATTTTTCAGAGAAGTAATATATCATATCCTGGGGACTACGCACACAACCAGGAGCAAGAGAATTAAACCATATCTTAGCATCACCCTTTAATGAGAAAGGAAACAACTTAAGAATATAGTAATAGCAAATTTTTTCCTCATGAGCAAATAGGGTGGCTATATCATTCAATTTAGTAAGATGTGCCACAATAGTTTCAGATTCATAACCATGGAAAGGATCAGATTCAATGAAAGTAATCAACTTAGGATCGACAGAGAATTCATAATCCTTATTTGTAACAAAGATAGGTGAAGTAACAAACTTAGGATCATATTGCATTCTAGCATTCAAAGATTTTTCTTTCCACTTGCATAGCAATTTCTTAAGATCATCTCTATCCTTACAAGCAAGAAAGTCCCTAGCTACCTCTCCATCCATAACATAACCTTCAGGTATAATAGGAAATTCATATCTAGGAGAGCTAGGTCTAGCAGGTGTTTCAAAGTATTCAGTTTCAATAATTTCATCAGTTTCAGAAATATCATCAGTTTCAGCCTTCTCAATGTCTTTAGCTCTAGCAATTTGTTCATCAAGAAATTCACCCAGTGGCACAGTATTATCAAGCAAAGCAGTAGTATCATCATAAGCATCATGCATAGCAGAAGTAGCATCAATAATTACTTGTGACATATCAGAATTAATAGCAGGTGTAGGAGTCGCAAGCTTACTCAAAACAGAAGGTGAATCAAGTGCAGAGCTAGATGGCAGTTCCTTTCCTCCTCTAGTCCTAGAGGGAAAATCTTGGTTTTGGTATCTTTCAAATTCTTCATAGTGATAAACAGATATAAATCCCAAGTGACTCAGAGAATAGAGCTATGGTCCCCGGCAACGGCGCCAGAAAAAGGTCTTGATAACCCAGAAGTATAGGGGATCGCAACAGTTTTTGAGGGTAGAGTATTCAACCCAAATTTATTGATTCGACACAAGGGGAGCCAAAGAATATTCATGAGTATTAGTAGCTGAGTTGTCAGTTCAACCACACCTGAAAGACTTAATATCTGCAGCAAAGTATTTAGTAGCAAAGTAGTATGGAAGTAACGGTAACGGTGGCAAAAGTAACAGTAGTAGTATTGTAGCGATTGTAACAGTAGTAGCAACGAAAGTAACTTAGCAAAGATTAATATGTGAAAAGCTCGTAGGCAATGGATCGGCAATGACAATTGTGTTGGATAATATTCATCATCTAGCAGTTATAACCTAGGGTGACACAGAACTAGCTCCAATTCATCAATATAATGTAGGCATGTATTCCGTATATAGTCATACATGCTTATGGAAAAGAACTTGCATGACATCTTTTGTCCTACCCTCCCGTGGCAGCAGGGTCCTAATGGAAACTAAGGGATATTAAGGCCTCCTTTTAATAGAGAATCGGACCAAAGCATTAGCACTTAGTGAATACATGAACTCCTCTAACTACGGTAATCACCGGAAAGAATCCCAATTATTGTCACCTTGGGGTATGCGGATCATAACTTGTAATAGGTGTCTACAACTTGCAAGATAGGATCAAGAACACAAATATTTTCATGAAAACATAATAGGTTCAGATCTAAAATCATGGCACTCGGGCCCTAGTGACAAGCATTAAGCATAGCAAAGTCATAGCAACATTAATCTCACAACATAGTGGATACTAGGGATCAAACCCTAACAAAAATAACTCGATTACATGATAAATCTCATCCAACCCATCACCGTCCAGCAAGCCTATGATGGAATTACTCACTCCCGATGATGAGCATCATTAAATTGATGATGGAGGAAGGTTGGTGATGATTATGGCGACGAATCCCCCTCTCCGGAGCCCCGAACGGACTCCAGATCTACCCTCCCGATGAAGAACAGGAGGGGGTGGCGACTCCGTATCGTAAATCTCAATGAATCCTTCTCTCTAATTTATTCTCCCCGAATAGGGTTATATAGAGTTGGAGTTGAGGTCAGAGGAGGTCCAGGGGGCCCACAAGCCTGTAGGGCATCCCTAGGGGGGTGGGCGCACCCCCAGGGCTTGTGGCCCCTGGGTGGCCCCCCTCTGGTTAATTATTGCGCCAGTATTTTTATATATTCCAAAAATATTCTTCGTAAATTTTCTGGTCAATCCGAGAACTTTGATTTCTGCACAAAAATAACACCATGGCAATTTTGCTGAAAACAGCGTTAGTTCGGGTTAGTTCCATTCAAATCATGCAAATTTGAATCCAAAACAAGGGCAAAAGAGTTTGGAAAAGTAGATACGATGGAGACGTATCAGTATCCTAAAGGATCTTCATTCAAACTTGTTGGCTATTCGGACTAAGACTATGCTAGAGACAAGGTTGATAGAAAATCCACTTCGGGTACATGTCAATTTCTTGGTAGATCACCTGTGTCTTGGTCCTCCAAGAAACAAAATTCGGTATCTCTATCCACTGCCGAAGCGGAATACATCGCCGCGGGATCATGTTGCGCTCAATTAGTATGGATGACACAAACTCTCAAATACTATGGAATACATGTGAAACATGTGCCATTGCTTTGTGACAATAAGAGTGCTATTAAGATTGCACACAATCCCGTGCAACATTCTCGAACTAAACATATTGAGGTTCATCACCATTTCATTCGAGACCATGTTGCTAAGGGTGACATTGACCTTAAGCATGTTCATACCAACAAACAATTGGCGGATATCTTCACTAAGCCTCTTGATGAAAAGATGTTTTGTCACTTGAGAAGTGAGTTGAACGTCATTGATGCTTCCAATGTGAACTAAACACTCAATTGGATGCATGCAAGGGCATGAGCTATCTTGACTAATCCTTGATACCACTCTTATGATGATTATTTCATATCTTGGACACTTTTTCCCCTTGTATTGCATCTAACCCTTGTAGGTACTTAGATATTTGTACTACTTCATAAAAGCTTGCTCTCAACATTCAAACCTAGAGCAAAGAAGATTGAACCAAGTACCTACACCTTTGGTGTGCTCAAGGAACAAGATAATCAAACATATCCTTTGATATTAATAGAATAGACCGGCTGTATAAACACTATTCTGATCATGGGATGAGAATAATATTTTGATAACTACCTGACCTGTCCCAGCTGTAGTACCTGAACTTCCCATAGTGCTAGGTTGAACTTCCGCCAACATTGTCCAAATGGGGCTTGCGACATACCGCTGGAAAGCTGTGGACACGAGTATCACGATCTAAGTTAAATTTTTGGCAAAATGTAAACGGTTGAAGAACATTTCTGAAAACCATTTTTTCTTCATACAAAAAATGTGGATCGTATTTTCGAGCCCATTTCTAAACCGTTCATCGGAATGAGGAAAATAATATGGCGTTGGAAAACTGCTGCAAATCCACTCATTCCACATGTAGAAAGTTTTCCCTAATTCCCTATGGTTAAAGAGTAATTTGAAAAATCATAAAATTTTGCAAACCAAATAGTCGAGTTCATATTTGCAAGGCCATTTCTAAACGGCTAATCCTGTTGAGGCAAATGATATGGCGTAGGAAAGCTTATGAAAATGCGCTTCTTTTTCATGTAGAAACATTTTTCTAATTTTGAACGGTTTAAGAGTAATTTAGAAAACTGTCAAAGTTCCACCGAGTTCGTATTTTTTAGTTCATTTTTTAACCGTTTGTCAGAATGCAGCAAATGATATGGCTTTAGAAAGCTTGGAGAAAGGCGAAAGTTTTATGTATATAATGTTTCTCCCAATTCCCTACGGTTTTACGTCAATTTTGAAAATGGCTGAAATCGTATTTTGGTTGTAATTTGTGCAAACTTTATCGGAATGAGGCAAATAATATACCCCTGGATAGCTATATAAAATGCAAAACTTTTACATGTAGATACTTTTCTCTGATTCCCAACCATTTTTACGTAATTTTGAAAACGGCAAGATCATGCGTTCTTCCTTCATCGCGAAAATAGAGTCTTCAAAAAAGCACTGTGTGAAGAGGTTGAACTTCTGGTGCAGTTCTGTTTGAACTTCACTCTGTTTTTCACGTGCTATTTTTTGCACATATATCTCCCCAAGCACTTACCAGAATTGAGCAAATGATATACCGATGGAAAGCTGTTGAAAACACACAACTTTCCCGTGTTGATCATGTTTTCATACCCGCGACGGTTTAAAGAATTTTTTGAATACATAAAAATGTGTTTTAATTGATATACATAAAACTTTTAAATCATACATTGGAATGTAGCATATAATATACCGTTGGAAAGCTTATGAATAGGAGCAACATTTTCACGTAGACAGTTGTCACAAATTCGGTGCCGTTTAATAGCAGTTTTAAAATGTCAAAAGCAACGTCGTTTTTTGCCTTTTTTGACATGTAATGAAAGGTTGGATGTCTCGCAATATAATTTTTGAACCACGGTGGGAGGAGCACGTGAACTTCTTGCAACAAACCACTTAGGCTTTTAGTTTTTTATTCATTTCATTTCTCATGTGAAACACATTCCGTGTAGTAGTTGAACTTCCCACTGTTTTCACTTTGAACTTCTGTCACGTATTTTTGCTCGCAATTTCTCACCTGTTCGTCGGAGTTGCACGAATGATATACCTTTTAAAAACTGTTGAAAAGACGCAACTTTTTTCTAATGCGGTTAAACTTTTGTTTCGAACAACATACACCAATTTAAGTTAACCATTTTTTTGGAATAAGAATATTATATACCCTTGGAAAGTTGTTGAACAGCAGGAACTTTTTGAACTTTCCCGGGCTGGGCACTTGAACTTCTAGTAACAAAATTTTTAAACTTCGCCTTTTTATTCCCTTTTTCTCATACGAAAGACACCATGCAGTACGTGAACTTCCGTCTGTTATCAATTTGAACTTCTCTCTGTTTCGCTTTTTAAATTTAACCTTCTTGGTTTTTGGAATAAACAGTTTGAACTTCTATGTTATTTAAATTTGAACTTCTCCATTTTTTAGTAAAATGTAGAAACACCATTTTTTTAACTTTTTGAACTGCTACTTTTTTAATTTTGAACTTCTTTGTTTGTTCTTTAGTAACTGGGAAAATCATAGTTTTGTCATAAACATCAGATCGCCCCCGTTTAATTTAATGTGGACTTCTAGTTTTTTTAGAAATGGGGATGGCCTTTTTTAAAACATTTTTTGAACTGCTTTGTTTTTAAAAATTTTAGTTGTTTTGTAGAATGACGCTTCCCTTTAGCAACGAAAAAAATTGATTTTTTATAGACATCAAACCGCCCTATTTTTCATTTTTTGAACCTTTTGTGTATTTCTAGAAATGGGAAAAATTGGAGGTTTTTTAGTAAATGTCGAACTTCTTCGTTATTTCAAACCGAATTCTTGGTTTATTCGTTAGTAACAGAAAAAATTCAAGTTTTTGTAATAAATATCGAACTACTCCATTTTTTGAAATTGAACTTCTTGGTTTATTATTTAGTAACGAGGACAATCTGGGTTTTTCATATACATTGAACTATTCTATTTTTAAAAACTAAATTTCTTGGTGTTTTCAATTTGGACTTCTTGGTGTTATTCATTTGTAACGGAAAAAAAACCTAATTTTGTAATAAACATCGTAAATCTTTTTGGTTATTTTGAACTGAACTTCTTGGTTATTCGTTAGTAACGGGAAAAATTTGAGTTTTTGTAATAAATATTGAACTGCTTCGTTTTTTCAAATTGAACTTTCTTGGTTCATTATTTAGTAATGAGGAAAATCTGAGTTTTTCATATACATTGAACTATTCTATTTTTTTAATCTGAACTTGTTGGTGTTTTTAATTTGGACTTCTTGGTGTTATTCATTTGTAACGGAAAAAATCTTAGTTTTGTAATAAACATCGTACAACTTTTTGGTTATTTCGAACTGAACTTCTTGGTTTATTCGTTAGTAATGGGAAAAATTCAAGTTTTTGTAATAAATATTGAACTGCTCCATTTTTTGAAATTGAACTTCTTCGTTTATTATTTAGTAACGAGGAAAATCTGAGTTTTTCATATACATTGAACTATTCTATTTTTTAAATTGAACTTGTTGGTGTTTTGAATTTGGACTTCTTGGTGTTATTCATTTGTAATGGAAAAAATCTGAGTTTTGTAATAAACATCGTACAACTTCTTGGTTATTTCGAACTGAACTTCTTGGTTTATTTGTTAGTAACGAGAAAAATTCGAGAGAAGAACGCCACGTTGATGTTGATGATAGAGGCATGGGAGCTAGATCATCTGCCGTTGATGTTGTACTGATGCCTATTAAAAACACTGAACTTCAGTAGATGGAGAAGAAGAACTGCCGATGAGCCAGCGGTGGCCAGAGGAAGAAGGCCACACGGGAGGAAGAACGACCACCGGGAGCAATGGCGGCGCCGTGGCTGTGTCCATGATGGTAGCTGGCAGAGTGGCTATCGTTGGCATCGTCCAGGGCAGCATCAAGCGCCGGCCAGTGGGGGAAACCTCACCGTAGGAAGGGGAAAGGAAGGGGCAGGCCGCCGGTGACCTCCTGCAAGCTCGAGATGCTCCCTGTGCATGCGATCTCGACCACCGCAATGGTCAACGGCAGCCTCGATCAGGGAAGAGCGACGGCGGCCTCGAGAACGGTGATGGCATCCGCCTGGTGGAATGGGGGTGGGGGCGGAGACCGCCACATGGTGGAGGCAGCCGACATCGAGGTCGGTCCTCGAGGACGGATCCGCGGGCGGCAGCGTGTAGTTGGCTGGATCCACAGAGGATCAATGGCTCCGGCCAACGTATCTGGTCATCGGGGGAAGGAGAGGAACTGGCGGCGGTGCGCTACGAGGCGAGGTCCTAGTGGAGGTGGGTGGGAAGACGGGTGGTGGTGGCCGGCGTGGTCGTGGTGGAAAGCGACATCAAGTTTTTGTGCTCTTTTTTGCTCACGGTTTTTGTACATAGAAATGGAAATCAAAGGAACTTCTCCACCATAAAAAACAATATATTTTAGATTTACAGAGAGCATATCATGCGCCCATGCAACCTACATACTAGTCTTTGTTTTATTTTTCATTTATTGAACTACCCTGCCCCGCTAATTTGAACTTGAAATTATTTGTATGTTTAATATCATTTTTTTGTGGAGCCCATCTGTTTTCTTCACTCTTTTGTGCACATTTTCAACATTTAACGTTTCGAACCTCAAGAAATATTGTCGTGCGAACTTCTTTTGATGAATGAATTTTTTCTCAATGCATATTTTTATCATAAGATGCATTCTTCCCAAAATCCATTGACTAAACTCTCACAAACAATAATCCTTGAACTTCCAGATTACTTTAAAAAATACATACTTCTTTAGTTGTATGTAAACTCGGTGGTTTACACGAGCTTGCTTCCATCAAATCACGTGAAGAACATCCATGAACAAAAAAAAGGGAAGGAGTTACAAGGTCCATAACACACTTTATTTTGTACATATTTTGTGAAGTTTCCACACAATAAAATTAACAAGTTCCAAATCAAAGCTATGAAATGAAATAAACGAATACGAGTTAGAGCATGTAGGAACATGGTGCACATCAATTTCAGTAGAAGCGGGGCCATAGCATAGGGTTCCTATGGATTTCTCAAGAAGCAGAGAGGTGCTTTAAGGACGTAGATGGTGACTAGCAGCTCGATTCTTGTGTGCTCTGTTTTGTGGTGATAGCAGGAACAGAAGGTGTCGCAGCTGGGGATGGTCACTAGCAGAATAAGTAACACAAGCATCTTGTTTGACCTGCCACGAGATCTCTGTTTGACCTGCCAATGAGTATAATCTAAATGAATAAATAATATCAAGAGAAGCAGAGAGAACGAAGGAGTTTCTCTCCTCACCTACGGAGAAAACTCCTCTTCAGAATGCATTTTTTCAGAAGCCAAATATATAGATACAATTATTTGCATGGAATTTTCGTGCAAATTCAAAGAAGTTCACATCTTCATGGGGAAAGATTTCATTGTAGGCAGGGAGGGAAATACCTGACATTTGAAGATAAGCCACATGGTTCGAGTGGAGTGCCACGACCTGTTAGGGTATCAATCGATCTATTACTCAATCACAGATACAATCTCGAATTTGTGATACAATCAGCCAAGCTGTTCTTGTGAGGAAGAAGGGGAATGAGGAAGAGAGCCGACGTCCTGATCCAACTGGATACCTCGCTCATCTCGCTGGTGAGGACAAGTAGGTGGCGCTACCGGGCCAACCCTAGCGAGTCCATTCCGGCCCAGTGAACTTCCTGTTGGGCTGCACGATGCGGGCCGGCCTGCTGGAGACGCGCCTTGGGGTGTAGCCGTGCGTCCCGCCCGGGTTGATCGCTGTGGCAGGCTGTTGACCTGGCGCTGCCATGGTGTCTTGCTCCTGTGTAGTTGGTGCGCTGACATCCCCCCTCCTTGAGTACTGGCTCTCCCTCGAGCCAGTGTGGGGAAGCGGTCGAAGAGGTACTTGGCGTCTTCCCAGGTGGTGTCGAGGACGGAAGGGTCCGACCAGCGCACGAGCACCTGTTCGCGCCGGCCTTGTGGCGTCTGCCGCCAGTGCGTGTCCATGATCTCAACAGGGTGGAGTGGCTCGTCCGTGAATGCTGGCAGCTCCGGCTCGACCGAGGTAGTAGCGGGGATGGCGCGGCGCAGTTGAGAAACATGGAAGACCGGGTGTACATTGGCGCCGTCTGGAAGTTGCAGTTCATACGCCACAGGGTTGACAGCGCGGATGATCTTGAAAGGCCCGAAGTAGCGGAAGGCGAGCTTGTGGTTGGTGCGATGAGCCACCGTTGTCTGGACGTAGGGCTGGAGCTTGACGAAGACCGCGTCGCCGACAGCGAACGTGTGCTCGGATCGCTTCTTGTCAGCTTGCTTCTTCATGATGTCGCGGGCTCGACGGAGATGCTCGGCGAGGACTTGTTGCATGTGTTTACGCTCCTCGAGCCATTCCTTGAGCGGGGGAAGCTTGCAACTGGACGCGGCCTCGATACCCAATGCCGGGGCTCGTGGCCATAGAGTGCTGCAAAAGGAGATGTGTCGAGGGTAGAGTGATAGCTAGAGTTGTACCAGAATTCTACGAGAGCCAAGTACTGGTGCCATTTGTGTGGGCAGGCGTGGATGAAGCAGCGAAGATAGATCTCCAGGCACTGGTTGACGCGCTCGGTTTGCCCGTCTGTTTGTGGGTGGTATGGTGTGCTCATATTCAGCTCAGTCCCAATGGTCTTGAACAGCTCACGCCAAAAGGTGCTTGTGAATACCGGATCTCTGTCGGAAACAATGGCAGCAGGAAGCCCATGAAGCTTGTAGACATTCTCCAAGTATGAGTGAGCCACCTTGGCGGCGATGAAGGGGTGGCTCAGAGGTAGAAAGTGCGCGTAGCGCGTGAACTTGTCGACCACAATGAGGATGCAGTTGAATTTGCCAGATGTGGGCAGCCTGTCGATGAAGTCCATGGTGACTACCTTCCAGGCGCCGTCTGGGACAGGCAGGGGCTCAAGGAGTCCGGGGTAGCGGATGCGCTCCGGCTTCGCTTGCTGGCAGACAGAGCAAGACTGAACGTACTGGCACGTCTGCTCCTTCATTTTAGGCCAAGCGAACAGGTGGCGTAGGCGTCTATATGTTGCCGGCGCGCCGGAGTGACCACCGATTGTGCTGTCATGGAAGGCGCGGAGCACACGCTGCTGCATGGATGGGGAGCCGCCCAGCCAGAGCCTGGTGCGGAAGTAGAGCAGCCCGTTTCGCATGGTGAAGCGTTGCTTGGGGTCTGGTTGGCGCTCGAGGTCTTGGATGATCTTCTGAGCTTGAGGGTTGGATGAATAGCTGGCTTGAATGTCAGCCAACCAGGTAGGAGTGCAAACTGAAACAGTTGCGAGCGACGCATCTGGAGTGCATCGGCAGCGGTGTTGGAAGCTCCGGTTCTGTAGCAGATCTTGTATCTCATACCCAGCAACTTTGTGAATGCTTTTTGTTGCCTGGGTGTCGACAGGTGCTGGTCGTCGAGGTGGGTCAGGCTACGCTGGTCAGTACGGATGATGAACTCATCCGTGTGCAAGTAAGGACGCCACTGATCGACAGCCATGAGAATCGCCATGCACTCCTTCTCATATGTGGACATGCCTCTGTTCTTGGGACCGAGGGATTTGCTTAAGTATGCGATCGGGTGGCCTTCCTGTTGCAGTACAGCTCCTACCCCGTAGGCACAGGCATCTGTGTCGATCACGAATTGTTTGCTGAAGTCTGGCAGTTGCAGTACTGGTGCAGATATCAGTTTTTCCTTGAGGGTGTGAAAGGCTTGTTGTGTGTCACTTGTCCAGACAAAGAGCTGGTTCTTCTTCAGCAAGGTGAAAAGGGGACGGGCAATGATTCCGAAGTGCTTGATGAACTTGCGGTAATAAACTGCTAGTCCGAGGAAGCTGCGCATGTCTTTTGCACAATCGGGAATAGGCCAGTTCTGAATTGTTTGGATCTTGGTCGGGTCGGTAGAAACACCTTGCTCGTTGATGACGTGCTCGAGGTAGGATATCTGGCGCTGGGCAAAGGAGCACTTTGATTGCTTCACTTGCCAGTGATCTTTGCGTAGTAGTCGCCGCACAAGGGTTAGATGCTGGAGATGGTCAGAGAAGGTCTTGCTGAAGACGAGGATGTCGTCGAAGAATGAGATGACGCAGACACGGTTCGCCAGCTTGAGTGTTGTTGTCAAGGCGCCGTTGAAAGTTGCAGGGCCCCCAGCAACTCCAAAGGGCATGACACAGAATTCCCAGTGGCCTGAATGGGTCTGGAATGCCATCTTGTACTCTTCTCCCTCAGCCATTCTGATCTGGTGAAATCCGGCGCGCAGATCGAACTTCGAAAACCATTTGGCACCGGCAAGCTCGTCGAGTAGTTCATCAATAATCGGTATAGGAAACTTGCCCACTATGGTCTTGGAGTTAAGACGACAGTAGTCGACACACAAATGCCAAGTCCCGTCTTTCTTCTTGACCAACAGAGCTTGGGATGAAAAGGGACTGGCACTCTTCTGAATTATCCCTGCATCGAGCAGTTCCTGAACTTGCCGCTCTATTTCTCTTTTCAGTTCTGGCTTGTACCGATAGGGCCTGGATGTGACAGGTTGCGTGCCCGCCATCAGAGGTATGTGATGGTCGCATTCACGACGTGGCGGGAGGCCGCGTGGGTCCTCGAACACATCAGTGAACTGCTCAAGTAGCCGAAGGATTTCCACGGGCATCTGTGCGTCTTGCTCACTGTTGCCATCGAGGGAGTTGAGGTGTCTAATGTGAGCAACCGATCCCTGCTTACACGCCTTGAGTAACTCTGGAGCTGAGATAACAGAGCACTGTGTTTGATCCGAAGAGATTGCAGACAGATGGAGGCGTCCAGCCAGGGTGGTGACATTTAACTGTTGCGCAACCCAGTCGATGCTCATGGGGCTGTGTTGGCACAGCCAATCCATCCCAAGGATGGCATCGTAAGAGCCCAGCTTCAGGATTTTGAAATCCGTGGTGAACTCGTGCCCATGCGTGATCCACGAACAGGCTGGAATGAAGCGGTTGCAGGGTATGATGGCGCCATCAGCGACGCGCACTTTGCATGGTCGCGGTAATGGCATTACTCCTTCAAGCTTGGTGGCCAGAGCGCTGTCGACAAAGGATGTAGAGCTGCCGGAGTCGACGAGCAGCAAGATCTCATGCCCTTGGAGCCATGCCTGTAGCTGAAGAACCCCCGGGTCTGACGATCCATCCTCTGCCTGGCGAGAGAGAGTACACAGGTTCTCTTCTTCAGATGTTGGCGATGGTGGAGGTGACTCGACGGGAAGGTCATCTTGAGCGAACATGGCGAGGAGCTCGTCGACGACGTGCATTTGCACAGTGGGTGGGCACACGTGATCCTTGCCCCACCGTTCCCCGCACTTGAAACATAGGCCCTTCGTGCGGCAAAACTGTTGGAGCACCGCGACCTTGCTGTTCTCTGTGTTGGCGCGTGCGGCATCCATGCCGCGTCGGTCCTCGGAGACCACTGTTGGTGTAGCAGGTCGACCGAAGAACGAGGGCGCAGTCGCGCGCTGGTGGCTCCCCTGACCGCGGTTGGTGAAGGTGCGGCCAATCGGGAGCTCGCCGTCGGCCACTTCCTCCTGAAGTAGGGCCAGCGAACAGGCCGTATCCAGGTCTGGTGGGCGTTGCACGAGCACCACCGCTCGAATGTCCGGTCGCAGGCCCTCGACAAAACAAGTCAAAAAGAAATACGAGTGAGTTAGTTCTAAATATGATATCAGGTGATTCATCAAGGATTCAAAGCGCTCGATGAAATCGGCGACAGAGGTGGTCTGTTTGATGGCGTAGAATTGGCGGATGAGCATTTGGTGTTTGTCTCGGCCGAAACGTGTACTGAGTAGTGATGTGAACGAATCCCAATCCAAGCCGATGAGTTTCTTCTAGACTGACTGGAGCCAGATGCTCGCCGGACTAGAGAAATTGAGAATAGCCATAGGAACACGGTAAGAATCATGGACAGGAAACATCTGGAAATATTGCTTGCACAGCGTCTTCCAGAGTTGTGGGTTGTCGCCGGAAAAAACAGGGAAACTCATGGATGGTGGTGGTTGTCCCAAGGTGGTGAGGACTGATGATGAAAACGGAGCTGGAGCGGCAGGGACAATCGGGAGTGGGACCGTACCTGTGACCGGGAGTGTCGCCGGCGACGTAGGGGTCGCCGACGGGGCCCCCCGGTGAGATCAGCGACGCCGTGGCCATCGGGCCCGAGAGGTGGTCCTCGCGCTTGAAGCAGCAGTGGGAGGGTGCTGGGATGCATCGTCCCATTGGGTGCAGGTGGCGCCGCGGCTTGCAGGGACGCCACGGTGGTCTTCAGCTTCGCGAACCGCGCCTCCAGATCGGGCTTCCAGCGGAGGAGATCCTCGATCTGCGAAGACTGGGTCTGCAACTGCTTGAGGACGTGGGCGGAATCGGCCTTGGCGTCCTGGTGTAGCTTGTCCAGGTACTCCTTGAGGGCTGGATCCATGGCGGCGAGTAGTACTTGCCGCGCTTGAACGGGGTGGCGAGTCTCCAGGGCTGGCGCGGCGGAGAGGAGTGGTGGAGTGGTCTCTGATACCAGGATGTTAGGGTATCAATCGATCTATTACTCAATCACAGATACAATCTCGAATTTGGGATACAATCAGCCAAGCTGTTCTTGTGAGGAAGAAGGGGAATGAGGAAGAGAGCCGCCGTCCTGATCCAACTGGATACCTCGCTCGTCTCGCTGGTGAGGACAAGTAGGTGGCGCTACCGGGCCAACCCTAGGGAATCCATTCCGGCCCAGTGAACTTCCTGTTGGGCTGCACGATGCGGGTTGGCCTGCTGGAGACGCGCCTTGGGGTGTAGCCGTGCGTCCCGCCCAGGTTGATCGCTGTGGCAGGCTGTTGACCTAGCGCTGCCACGGTGTCTTGCTCCTGTGTAGTTGGTGCGCTGGCACGACCGTCCTTGACAGGGGCTGCACCGGTGAAGCGCTGGGAGGGTGAGGTGTCACCGGTGGAACACTAGGAGAAGGTTGGCCCCAGGGCGGCGGTGGGCGCGGTGCTCGGGATCGGCACCGCAGCCGAATCCTGGCGTTCGGCGGCATGGGGCCGCCACGGGCCGAATCTAGGTGAGGTGGCGTCGTCGGGGCCGGATCCACGCGATGGGTGGTCCGGAACGGCGGGGGGCTATGCGGCGTCTGGGCGCGAGCGTCGTCGGTGGGTGGATCGGGATGTGGTGGCTGCTTCGGCAGGAGGTTCGGGACGGTGCCGGGGAAGAAGGCAGGGGAGGAGGGAGGACGCGGGAAGGTGGCAGGGGCGGGACATGGGGATAGTGCGGCGGCGGGGGTCCCTGGGAAAGGCGCGCGACGGCGGGGAGTGGGCGCGGCGGCGGTTGCGGGGTGGAGACGCGGGGAGTCGGGAGGTTGGGGAAGAGAGCCGGGGCCGGGTTGTTTTTTTTATCGGGTGCTAGTTGCGGGTTTTCAGTTCTCGGGAGGACCTCCGCGCGTGCTATATAGCGTTGATTGTGATCAGAATAGTTATTCTGATCCTGGGATCATAATAGTGATATAGCCAGTCTATTCTACTAACACTTCCGAACAGCATGCTCAGCCCAAGTGCATCTGATTGTAGAAGCAAGAACACTGCAGTACTGAGGCGAGTGAACTTCCCGTTGCAAAAAACTGCACGCAACCTTTTCGGTACTATTTTTGCTCCAGTTTTTAAACCGTTTGTCGGAACGAGATGTGTAATATACCGTTGGAAAGCTATGAATTAGGCGCAACTTCGTCATGTAGAATTTTTTTCGAGATTCAATACGGTTTAAGAGCAGTTTCAAAAATGGTGCAGCGCATGACGAGTGACAGCAAGTGTTTTTTCGCGATTTTTTCTAAACCGCATGTCAGAATGAAGGAAATGATACGCCGTTGGAAAGATATCGTCGAGGTGCAATTTTTTATATTACTTTCTCTAATTATTTATGGTTTAAGAGCAGTTTCATATTTACTAAATCATGGAATTCATTTTTTCAAATTTTTTGCAATTTTTCGGTACTGTTTTCGCTCCAGCTTTTTAATAGTTTGTTGAAACGCAGCATGTGATACGTCGTTGGAAAGCTACGGACGAGGTGGAACTTCCATATGTAGAAATATTTTTGAGATTACGTACGGTTTTAAGTTAATTTTGAAAATCGTGCGGCGGACGACGCGTGGCAGCGGTCATTGTTCATGATTTTTTTACAAACCGCTGGTCGGAATGATTCAAATGATACGCCATTGGAAATATATCATGGAGGCGCAACTTCTTCATATATATTACTTTCTCTAATTCATTACGGTTTAAGAGCAGTTTCGAAATTACAAAAATGCAGACACTCTGTTTTTTGTGACACCAAAGTCGACGAGTAAACTGCATTAGACAGAAGAACGCACTGCTTTGGACTAAAAAACGCACTGCATCATACAGTCAAGTGAACTTCATGATTTGTTTTGTCGAACGTAAATTTTCTCAGATGAGTTTTTGTTGTCTTTTTTTCAACATTTTCTATGAATGAGAGTGAACCGCACGGAGGAAGTGAACCACAACACTATTAAAAAGTGAACTCCATTTGACGACCAAGCGCACTTTAAGTGCTGATGCAATTAGCTGCTTTCGAAACACATGGTAGTCCACAAGACATATGCAGTGGACATTGGGAGGAAAGCGAACCGCGACACGAATAGAAGTAAACAACATGATTTTTTTTGTCATTTTCAACCGTCGGGCGAGATGTGAACCGCAGGCAATAGGATGGAGAACTACAAATCCCCATGTCGTGAGCTTCGAGCTGCTGATAGAGCACACAACATTTCTAAAAAAAGAGTTAAGAGCCCCTAAAAAAAGATAAGAGCACACAACGAGATATGACCATTGGAATAAAAACAATCACGAAAGTGCACTGCAATGGAACCGCACAAGGCGCACTAGACTGGAATTTTAGCGGTTGCAATCACCATGAGGACACACTAATGTAGTTCGATAATGAACTACACTTTCTTTTTCATAGTGAACGGCGAAGGGGTTATACAATGAGTGCATATTTTTCTGTATTATACATTTTTTCAAACACTACCATTTTTCTTTTTACACAACACACACCACACAGGAAATCTTGACTTGGTTTTTCAGTACTGCACTAGAGAACTACGAGAACTGCAAGACGTCCACTCACGCACTTCAACTCACGATGATCTCTATAGTGGACTGCACGCAGTTGCGCAATACAGGTCGTCCATGGCTGGTTTGCAAAGCCCGTCCTGCTGAACCGCACATATTCACTGACGAACTGCAAGGAGGGGCCATTGAACGGGAGGGAAGTCGTTAGGAAGAGCTGCCAGTCATCGGCTTGTCGTCGGGTGGCAGAGATGGAGGGAAAGGGGTCTTTTGTAGGGAGGGATGAGGTCGGCAGACCACCTATGGGGCAGAAGCTGCTGGCGTCAGGGGGAGGATGGAGGAGTAGTGGCACCAGACTGTAAATGAGCTATCAAACGGCTATCGAACTGCACCATGCGAGATGCCGCACTGCGTGCCTGCGAAAACTGAGCTGCACAAGACGAGCTGATGAACCGCTGTCGAAACTACACGCCGACAGAATCCGAGCTGCACCCGCTGGAGATGTGGGCTACGGCAAGCTCTGGCCGTGTCCAAACTGCGTGCACACACACGAACACACACATACCCTCTACGACACGCAGGCTGCTGGATCACAAGAACATACAAAGAGCAAAAAATCACAAGAACTCTACTGCACTGAACTTCATAGAAACGACAGCCAAATCTGAAAAAACAAAAAGAAAATGCTTCATCACACCAGGGGCTACATCACTGTTGTGATGTTTGACTGCACGTTGATACGTCTCCAACATATCTATAATTTTTTATTGTTCCATGTTGTTATATTATCATTCTTGGATGTTTTATATTCATTTTGTAGCAACTTTATATCATTTTTTGGGACTAACCTATTGACATAGTGCCCAGTACCAGTTGCTATTTTTTGCTAGTTTTTTACTTCGCAGAATATCCATATCAAACAGAGTCCAAACGCAGCGAAACTTTTTGGAGATTTTTTCAGCCTAGAAGACAACTTGGGAGCCAAGGAAGTGCATGAGGGGAGGCCTATGGGGCCCACCTCCCACCTGGGCACGCCAGAGGCCCCTAGCATGCCCTGATGGGCAGTGGGGCCCATGGAGGTCTTCTCCACCGCCTCTCAGCTTTCTAAATACCCAGATATTCCAGAAACTGTAGGGAAGTCATCGAAACACAATTCCAGCCGCCGCAAGTTCCAAAACCACAAGATCCAATCTAGAGCCCTATTCCGGCACCTTGCAGTGAGTAGTTCACCATAGGCCTATGAGTCCGTAAGCAGTAGCTAGATGGCTTCTTCTCTCTTTTTGATTCTCACTACAATGTTCTCCTCGATGTTCTTGGAGATCTATTTGATATAATGACTTTTTGCGGTGTGTTTCTTGGGATCCGATGAATTGCGAGTTTATGATCAGATCTATCTATGAATATTATTTGAGTCTTCTTTGATCTCTTATATGCATGATTTTTATAGCATTGTATTTCTTCTCTGAAACTTTGGTTTGGTTTGGCCAACTAGATTGATTTTTCTTGCAATGGGAAGAGGTGCTCTGTGATGGGTTCGATCTTGCGGTGTCCTCACCCAGTGACAGAAGGGGTAGCGAGGCACACATGTATCGTTGCTATTAACGATAAAAAGATGGGGTCTATTCCTACATGAATAGATCTTGTCTACATCAAGTCATCGTTCTTATTGCATTACTCCGTTTCTCCATGAACTTAATACACTAGATGCATGCTGGATAGCGGTCGATGTGTGGAGTAATAGTAGTAGATGTAGGCAGGAGTCGGTCTACTAATCTTGGACGTGATGCCTATATACATGATCATTGCCTTGGATATCATCATAATTATTTGGTCTTCTATCAATTGCCCAACAGTAATTTGTTTACCCACCGTATGCTATTTTCTCAAGAGAAGCCACTAGTGAAATCTACGGCCCCCGGGTCTATCTTTTATCATATTGTTTTCAGATATATTATTCCAAAAACCCAAAAATACCTTGCTGCACTTTTTCTTTACTTATTTTATTTTGTGTTTTTGCTAGATCTATTTATCCAATCTCATATAATTTTATCTATCTTTTTACCGTGGAGGGATTGACAACCCCTCTTACGTGTTGGGTTGTAAGTATTTGTTATTTGTGTGCAGGTACCGTTTACATAGTGTTGCTTGGTTCTCCTACTGGATTGATAACCTTGGTTTCATAACTGAGGGAAATACTTACTGTTGTTGTGCTGCATCATCCTCTCCTCTTCGGGGAAATACCTACGCAGATACAAGCAATTAGGAAGAATTTCTAGTGCCGTTACCGAGGATGCATCATCAACATCTATCAGGTTCCTAATCACAAATCTCATCTCCTTGCAATTTACATTATTTGCCATTTGCCTCTCGTTTTCATCTCCCCCACTTCACAAAAAAATTGCCTTTTTATTTTCCTTCTTTTTCATTCGCCTTTTTCTCGTCAGATCTCTTGTTTGCTTGCAATCTAGTACTAATAATAATGATTTTATTAGTACTCTGATTGCTTCTCCCGCCGCTAGTGCGGAGTCTTATGATATTAATGCCGCTTTGTCAAATCTTGTTACGAAAGATCAATTTTCCGGTACTCCTAATGTGGATGCCGCGTCCCATCTAAACACATTCGTAGAATTGTGCGATATGCAAAAGAAAAAAGATGTGGACAATGATATTGTAAAGTGGAAATTATTTCCTTTCTCTTTGAGGGATCGTGCAAAAATTTGGTTTTCTTCTTTGCCTCGCAATAGTATCGATTCTTGGGATAAGTGTAAAGATGCTTTTATTACTAAGTATTTTTCCGCCTGCGAAAATTATTTCCCTTAGAACTCAAATCATGAATTTTAAGCAACTTGAGAATTAACATGTTGCACAATCTTGGGAATGAATGAAATTGATGCTAAGAAATTGTCCTACTCATGGTTTAAATCTTTGGATGATTATACAAAAATTTTATGGGGGATTGAATTTTGTTTCTAGAAATCTTTTGGATTACGCCGTGGGTGATACTTTTATGGAGATTACTTTGGGTGAATCTATTAAATTTCTTGATAATATTATGGCAAATTATTCACAATGGCATACCAAAAGAGCACCTACTACTAAAAAAGTTAATTCGGTTGAAGAAATTAGTACTTTGAGGGAAAAAGTTGATGCTCTTATGAAATTGGTTGCTAGTAAAAATGCTCCTATTGATCTTAATGATGTGCCTTTGTCTACTTTGATGGAGAAAAATAGTGATCCCGTAGATGTGAATTTTGTCTCACAAAACAATTTTAATAACAACGCTTATAGAGGTAATTTTAATCCTAGGCCTTTTCCTGGAAATTCCTCTAATAATTATGGCAGTTCCTATGGTAATTCTTCTTACAATAATAATAGGAACCCCTCTGATCTGGAGAGTAATATTAAAGAATTTATTAATGCTCAAAAAGTTTTCAATACTACGATAGAAGAAAAGTTGAATAAGATTGATGATATGTCTAGAAGCATTGATAGAATTTCCCATGATGTAGAAAATCTCAAGATTAAAAATTTTCCTCCTAAGGTTGATGTCAATGAATCAATTAAAGCTTTATATGTTTCTATGGATGAAAGTAAGAAAATAACCATTATGTGTTGGGGATATAACCCCCACGGTGTGACCCACCCAGGAGGGGCCGGGTTACACTGTTGGTGGTTTATGAGGCGGGCCAATTGAAGGCCCAAGACACGGAGGTGGCGTATAAACCGGAGGAGTGAGCCGCCTGACGGCGGCTTGCCTAGAAAGGCAAGGCGACTTAGAATCAGGATCGGTCACGTATTGTGGCCCGACCTGGACTCTTGTAAGCCCAGGGCCTCGACCTGTGTATATAAAGGCAAGACCCTGCGGCGGGTAAACTTAAGTTACAATCAATCGATAGCTAGGTTAAGCGATTCCACTCCCTTGTAATCGATACTCAATCAATACAAGACAAAGAAGGATGTAGGCTTCTACCTCGTTGGTGAGGGGCTGAACCTGGGTAAACTCATGTCTCTCGTCCCACTCAACCCCTTCAAGCTAATCATCGTAGCCATGGCCTCACACCTAAGTCCTTTCACGAGGATATCTGCCGTGTTAAACCCACGACAGTTGGCGCCCACCGTGGGGCCAGCGCATGGTGGTTTCAAGTTCTTGAAGGGCTCTTTCCCAGGGATCGAGGGATACGCCGTTGGCAGGATGACCAAGAGTCGTCGCGGCAAGCTTTACATCGATGATGCTGGCTAGGGCCCCGAGGCTGACTCAATCGAGTACGGGTACCGGGTCCCCTTCGGCAGGATTCATGTCTTCATCGACAACATTGGCGGATCAGAGCCCGAGCCGGACATCTACACCGACATTGTCGAGCCGGCTCGGTGTGCGCGACCCGCCAAGGTTCAACCTGGCCGGAAGCATGTTTTCGTCGGATTCGCACATGGCACAGATCTTGCGGAGGATTCCATATCTGGAGGAGAGACTCTCATCGACTCACGCGATGAGTCCTCGACCAGAGAGACAGAGTCGATCTACCAGCTTCAAGACGGCGGGCTTGGGGGCTATTCCGATGGTGACAGTATTCCGGACCCCTATGAGCCGCTGTGCCGGGCTGCTATCTTCATGGCGGGCACAGGGCCAGTTCTAAATTCATCAACAGCTGCAGCTATGACATCTGGATCGACTGCTGCTGTGACAGTTGGTGCTGGCGGTTCAGTTAGACCACCGGCTCAGGTCTTATCAGATCTATTGGGCACTTTGACAACTTTGCTAGCGACAGAGGTTACTGCGGCGAATTAGGAAGAACACAATGCAGAGATTGTCAAGATTCAGGCGGAGAGCACTAAGGTCCAGGAGGATATCAATGTAGAGAATACCAGGATGGCAGAGGAATGGGCTCAGATCGTGGCTGAGTCAGAGCGCGTGAGGACAGAAGCTTGGCGTTTAAGTCTGGAGTAGAATGCCTCTAACGCGGTTCTTCATAGGAGACACCAGACCCGTCTGCCTTTGCATTATGAGCCCATGAATCTGTTTAATACACCAAGGGCAGGTCCAAGCACTCCGGATATGAGGGTGAACCCTCAGTCAAACCCGAACGCCCCTGGAAGCCGGGCGGCGGCGACTCAACCCCGCCAGCCTGAGCCGGCATGAAGGGAGGATTGGGTGCCTAACCTGCCTCCCCAATCAAACGCCGCCTCAATGTTTCCTCACGCCACCACCAGGGCACTTTTCTAACCCGGTGGATAACATGTTAGTGGCAGCGACCCGGCTGGCGGCTATTCCGATCGAGGGCGAGTCACCGGTTGCGGTGGAGACCTGGAACCCAGTGGAACTGCTTTGAATGGCTGTGGCATAGCAGGCGGCTTACTCAAACAGTCGTGATCGTGTTCACTCGACCCCTCGTCCAAGTCAAAGTTACAGCTGGCATGTTGAGTCGCCTGCGTCTCGAGCAGCGAACGACGCTGTCACCCGACCCGTGAGGATAACCCGTCCAGTGATGATAACCCGCCCCGGGAAGATAACCCACCCCGTCGTGAGGCGGAAGCGGCGGCCCAGCAGGGGGCTTATCAGCAGCCTCTGGTGACCCCTTCGGCTTCAGTAGGAGTTGGGACGATTTCCAGGATGGTTGAAGTGCCATCTTTAGTGCAAGCTTTGCGTAACGAGCATCTGCCGAAGGACTTCAAGGGTCCTCGTAAGGTTCCCAATTATACAGCTGATCTCCCCCCTGAAGGCTGGATTGAGAGCTACAAGTTAGCCATGGAGATGTTGGATGTCAATGACGCGGTCTGTGCCAAGTACTTTACTATGATGTTGGATGGGCCAGCTCGTACATGGTTAAAAGGATTGCCTCCTAATTCCATCAATTCTTGGGCGGAGTTGAAGGCGCGGTTCATTAAGAATTTTCAAGGGACATGCAAGCAGCCTCTGGCGATTATTGATCTGGATAACTGCGTGTAGCATGAGGATGAGTCGGCCCATCATTGGGTCTGGTGGGTCTCTGCTATTATTCACCCGTCGAATAGTATTGTGGCGGGTCAGGCGGTTCTGGTTTTGGAGAAGAACTGTCACTTTACCCCCCTTAAGCAGAAGCTTGGGCGGCTTAAGCGTCATTGTAATGACATGGGTGAGCTCATGGCGGCTCTCATTAAATATGCCGACTCTGATAACACTAAGGACCCTGGATCTGATGATGGGAAATCCAACAAGGGCAAGAAGAGTAGCAATGGTAAGGATCAGCAGCAGAGTGTGGCAGGGCATAATAGCAACAACCAGGGCAATGGTGGTAAGCGCAGACACCCCGATGGCGGGTCATATCTAGTAGCTAACACCAACACTGGGTACAAGAACCAGCACTGCAATGGTAATGCTAAGCCGCCGTATGGTAAGGGAAAATCTTTTAATCTTGAGGCAGCGCTCAATGACCCATGTCCAAAGCACAGTTTTCCTGACAAGCCATCCACTCATGCCTGGAAGGATTGTTGGATTATGCGAGAGTTCCAGAATCACAGTTTCAGTCAGAATCATGGCAATGACAATGGCCCGCCCGGCGGGTCAGCTTCCGGCTCTCAGGGCTCCGGCTTTGGTGGAGGGGGCTCAAATTCTGGCTATCAAGGCCAAGGTAACCATGGTGGTCATAATCAACAGTCTGGTCAGGGCAACCAGCAGCAAGGTAATCAATCAGGATATCAGAGTAATCCAAAGCAGCTCTATGGTGGCCAGTACCATGTTTTCATGACAAGTCTTTGCAAACAAGATCAGAAGGTTCATAAGCGTGCAGTTAGCGCTATTGGACCGGCAGTACCCCAATACTTGCGCTGGTCAGAGCATCCGATCACATGGAGTTGGGAGGATCACCCGCCCCGGGTTGAGAATCTGGGTCATCTGGCATTAGTGGTAGCCCCTCAAGTGGGCGGTTATAAGTTCACTAAAGTGCTTATGGACGGTGGCAGTAGCATCAACATCCTGTATTATGACACTTTTCGTCGGATGAACTTAACTGACAAGGATCTTAAGCCGTCTTCCACAGTCTTCCATGGTGTGGTGCCTGGTAAGTCGGCGTATCCTGTTGAAAAAATTGCCCTGGAAGTAGCCTTTGGTAATGACTATGATTACAGAGCAGAGACACTGTGGTTTAAGGTGGTCAAAATCAAGAGTCTGTATCATGCCTTATGCGGACAACTGGCTTATGCTAAGTTCATGGCTCGCCCTTGTTATGTTTATCTATAGCTCAAAATGCCAGGGCGGAAGGGCACAATTACAGTCCATGGGGACCAGAAAATCGCCTTGGAGTGTGAGGAAGGAGATGCAGCTTATGCAGAGATGGCTTGTGCCACTGAAGAGCTGAAGTTCTACAAGGATAATGTTAATCTGGCCGATATGACCCCTCTGAAGAAGCCCACCACTGAGCAAGACCCTTTGTTGAAGTTTAAGTCGGCCGATGATACCAAACAGGTTGACTTTGTCCCTGGCGACTCATCTCAGCAGTTCACAGTGGGGGCTAATATGGATCCTAAATAGGAAAGCGCGCTCATCGAGTTCATCCGTGAGAATCGGGACATCTTTGCATGGAAACCTTCTGACATGCCGGGTGTACCGAGAGAATTCGCTGAGCACACTCTTAATGTGGATCCTAAGTTTAAGCCGGTCAAGCAATTCCTCCGTTGTTTCAATGAAGAGCGACGTAAAGCCATTGGAGAAGAGGTGGCCCAACTCTTAGAGGCTGGGTTTATCATGGAAGTTTTTCACCCTGAATGGTTGGCTAACCATGTGCTTGTACTCAAGAAGAACGGCACATGGCAGATGTGTGTTGATTACACAGATCTTAACAAGGCTTGTCCAGCTGATCCATTTGCTCTCCCCCGTATTGACCAGATCATTGATGCAACGCCGGGTTGTGAGAGCTTATGCTTCCTGGATGCTTATTCTGGTTATCATCAGATCAAGATGGCAGTCAAAGACCAAGAGAAGATGGCTTTCATCAGACCTTTTGGAGCTTTCTGCTATGTTTCTATGCCTTTTGGGCTCAAGACTGCTCAGGCGACTTATCAGCGTTGTGTTCAGAATTGTTTTCACAGTCAGATTGGGCGCAACATTCATGCTTGTGTGGATGATATTGTGGTTAAGTCTAGAAAGAAGGAGACTCTCCTAGATGATCTGAAAGAAACTTTTGACAATCTCCGGGTCTACAAAATGATGCTTAACCCGGCCAAGTGTGTCTTTGGTGTGCCTGCAGGTAAACTGTTGGGCTTCCTAGTCTCAGAACGAGGCATTGAAGCTAACCCGGAGAAGATAAAGGCTATCACCTTACTTTCTAAGCCGGCGTGTGTCAATGACGTGCAGCATTTGGTGGGTCGTATTGCGGCTTTGAGCCGGTTCATAAGTCGCCTGGGAGAGAAGGCAATTCCCTTATACCAGATGATGAAGAAGACATATCACTTCGTTTGGAGTGATGCTGCCAATGAAGCTTTTGAGGCACTCAAGAAACAATTAGCTGAGCCGCACATCCTTGCTGCTCCAATTGAAAAAGAGCCTTTGCTCCTATATGTGGCTGCTAATAACAGGGCAGTTAGTGTGGCAGTTGTTGTGGAGCGCAAGGAGGTGGGTAAGGAGTACCCAGTTCATTGGCCGGCTTATTATGTCAGTGAGGTGTTGACTAAGTCTAAGCAATGATATCCACATTGGCAGAAACTAGTGTTTGGGGTGTTCATGGAGAGTCATAAGGTGAAGCATTATTTTCTGGGACATCCTATTACTGTGGTCAGCTCTGCTCCTTTAGGAGATATTATTCAAAATAGAGAAGCCACGGGCCGGGTTGCTAAGTGGGCAATTGAGCTTGGGCCTCATAATTTGAAGTATGTGCCAAGAACAACCATCAAGTCTCAAGCTTTGGTGGATTTCATCAATGATTGGACAGAGTTGCAGACACCTGAGGAGGAACTTGACAACACATATTGGACAATCCACTTTGATCGGTCCAGGCAGTTGGAGGTCTCGGGGGCTGGAGTTATTTTGACTTCCCCGCGAGGTGACAAATTTTGTTATGTGTTAAGGCTAATGTTTCCTTGTACTAACAATGCAGCTGAGTATGAAGCTTTACTCCATGGCCTTCGTATGGCTAAGGAGATGAATTTAAGCCAGGTCAGGTGCCTGGGCAACTCAGACCTTGTGGCTCAGCAAGTCTCAGGCAAGTGGGACTCTAAAGACCCGCTCATGGAGGCTTATCGCCGGGCGGTTGATAATATTGCTGGTCACTTTAAGGGTTATCAGGTGGATCACCTTTATCGACGGAAGAATGAGGCGGCTGATGCATTATCCCGACTTGGGTCTCAACATAAGCCGGTGCCTCCTAATGCGTTCCTCGATGTTTTACACAATCCTTCCGTCAAGTTATTGTCTGAAGAAGACCTTGCTGTCCCTGACCCGGAGGCGCAGTTGGTGGCGGCTCTTCATGCTATTCCTGATTGGACGTTGCCTTATATGGCTTATATGACCCGGGGCAAGTTACCCGAAGATGAGACTTTGGCACGACAGATCACCAGGAGGTCTAAGTCCATGACTATTGTCAACGGCGAGTTACACCGATGCAGTGTGACAGGTGTGTTCCAACGCTGTGTTTCTCCTGAGGAGGGCCGTGAAATTTTAAGAGAGATTCATGAAGGCGATTGTGGTCATCACGCCGGCTCAAAATCTTTGGTGGCTAAAGCCTTTCATCATGGGTTTTATTGGCTAACGGCTCATGCTGATGCAGAGGATATCGTTAGCAAGTGTGATGGATGTAAAAAAAATCTAGACAAGCTCATGTGCCGGCTTAGGAATTGCGTATGATCCCAATAACTTGGCCATTTGCAGTGTGGGGGCTTGACATGGTTGGACCGTTCAAGAGGTCTAGGGATAAGAAGACCCATCTTCTGGTGGCGGTTGACAAGTTTACCAAGTGGGTTGAGGCAGAGCCGGTTAGTAATTGTGAGGCGGCAACTGCAGTTCAGTTTGTTAAAAAGCTGATCTTCCATTTTGGTTATCCTCATAGTATCATCACTGATAATGGCACTAATCTGTCTAAGGGTGCTATGAAAGAGTTCTGTCAAAGAGAGCATATCCGTCTTGATGTTTCTTTAGTGGCTCATCCACAGTTTAATGGTCAAGCAAAATGGGCTAACCAAGAAATCTTGAGAGCATTAAGCCCCGGCTTATGGTTCCTTTGCAGCGAACGCCGGGTTGTTGGGTTGAAGAGCTCCCTTCAGTCCTTTGGAGTATCAGAACCACCCCTAACAGGTCAACAGGCTATACGCCTTTCTTCATGGTTTATGGCGCAGAGGCGGTTCTCCCAAGCGATATCCGTCATGACTCGCCCAGGGTGGCGGCTTACGTTGAAGCTGATAATGAGACAGCACGTCAGAATGCACTTGATGCTTTGGATGAAGAGCGTGACCTTGCGGCGGCTCGTTCAACAATATATCAGCAAGACATACATCGCTATCACAGCCGTAGAGTTCGAAGCCGGACCTTTCAGGAGGGCGACTTAGTGCTCTGTTTGATTCAAGACCAGACAGGGATGCATAAGCTTTCGCCTCCTTGGGAAGGACCTTTTGTGATCAGCAAAAATCTCAATAACGGGTCTTACTACCTCATTGACATACGAGAGAACAAGGATTCCCGCACGTCTGAGAAGGAGACCAACAGACCGTGGAACATTGCTCATCTTCGGCCTTACTACACTTGAGTCGTAGGCTCTCATGTTTGTATATACCTTCATTGATGTACATACTTTTTATGATCAATATAATAAAGCCGACATCCCCAATATTCAGGGCCTCTGTCGTTTCATCTCAAATCTTTGGAGCAAGAGTCATTATTGGTTACTTATAAGATCATTTGGGGGCTTCCTGCTCTATGAGCATAGTGTATAACACTCTTGATCGGCTTTTATGCCATGTTAGGTCACTTGGGGGCTTCCTGCTCTATGAGCATAGCATATAACCCTCTTGATCAGCTTTTATGCCATGTTAGGTCACTTGGGAGCTTCCTACTCTATGAGCATAGCGTATAACCCTCTTGATAGGCTTTTATGCCATGTTAGGTCACTTGGGGGCTTCCTGCTCTATGGGCATAGCGTATAACCCTCTTGATTGGCTTTTATGCCATGTTATGGGTCGCTTGGGGGCTTCCTACTTAATGAGTATAGCTTTATAACCCATTTTGACCAGCTTTTATGCCATGACTGAGTTGAACCTGCCTGTTTGCAACTTGCCGCTCCACTAGCTGACCCGCCAAACTCTTGACAGTCAATCTTTTCAATAAGACCCTGAACTAGTCAAAGTTAAAATGCCGGCTTATGTCATGTGAAGGCCAGCTTACAGTGAGCTAGGACAAACTCACCTGTCTGTTGTAGTCTCTCCGCTGTGTGGCCCGTTCGTACTCTTAACAGTTAATCTTTCAATAACGACCCTGAACTAGTTAAGGTTTAAACGATGGATTTATGTCACATGAGAGCCGGCTTACGGGATTACAGGCTTTTATGCCAAGCTTTTTTGGAGCAAAAAAATGAGTTTTTTCAAAAACCAATTTATTTCGGTCAAGCTTTGAAAGCCGGCTTAATAAATATGTGAGTAAAGCATACTCTATATGTTTCTGTTTTGCAGAAACCTTTCACAGGTGAAAAGTTGTCGGGTCATACTGATCCGGGTTATATTGCTCTATATTGAGTTTATTATGCTTATAAGCCGCCAAGGGGATCTTTTCAAAAACTGGATATGACTATAAGTCACCCTGGTTGTTGGGTTGTCTAACTGGCCCTGGATTTGATTATAATCCGCCAGTTGAAGGATTAACAGCTCTTTGAAGGATTATATAAGCCGCGAAAGTCTTTGGTAATATTGCAAAATAGCTATTCATGATAAGATCACAGAAGTTTAAGCTGTTGAAGCATAAGTTGGTAAGAACATGCACGAAGGCATGGCAGAGCAGGTAATTGTTTTCAGCTACCTATTACAAGGCTTCAGCTGAGCCCAAAAATTTGTGACCAAGTGTTTTTTGGAGTTAAGTAACTCCATTGAGCCGGTCTCAGCGCCATCCGTGTTTTGTCCTGGCGGGTTATTGTCATCTTGGTGCCTTGAGCTTGAAGCCCCCAAATCATCCTGCGCCGGCTCTTCGTCGATCACCTATGGGGCCATCGCCCCCTTGTGGTTCGGCAGGGGGAGTGATCACGTTGTACAAAGAGCGAATGCCATGGAACAGCATGGCAGAGGTGACGCTGGTGATTTTTACCCTGGTTCGGGCCACTGAGAAGCGTAAAACCCTACTCCTGCTTTGGTGGTTTGATGGAGGGACCGCGAGGAACGCGCAGCGCTCAAGCCCGGCAAGGTCGCCTTGGGGAGAGCAGCTACGCGCGTATGAGTACACGAGGGTCCGAATCCTTTCTTAGGTTGCCACGGCCCTCCTTTTATAGGCTAAGGTGTTACAACAATGGCAAAACAGTCATTATCCAGTGATTAGATAGCTAACAGTGCTATCATACCTAACTCTGGCAGTTAGGACAAAGTGCATTAAATGCACTACTAGGTGTCACGCTGTGGATGCAGCCCGGCAGGCCTGCCGCGTCACTTAGTCACCTTCCACCTGTCTGCTTGACACGCCTCTGGACGGGTGTCATATAGAGGTGAACTTCCTTCTAAATGGGTGCCACGTGCCAAATGACAGCCACTTAGATATCTGGGGGCTCGACATCACACCGATGGATGACTTGCGTTGCGATGCGGTGGAGTGGTAGAGTCTTGGCGGGGATGTAGGCCGCCAGCGGCCCCGGTAAGCCTACCGGGGAAATCTTGGGACTTGTCTTCGGGGTGGCCTCGACCTGACCAGGCTCGCCTGCCTGGTAAGGGAGGCTTTCCCTTAGTGATATCTGGTTCTCTTGGCTTGTCTTGGTCTTCTTGATCTGCCCCTTGATTCCTCAAAGGGCTATCTCTCTCGCTTGGAAGCTCGTCTTGGAAACTTGGTGCTATAGCTTCCTTGCTGCCGTGCCAGTGTACAGTTCGGGCAACACACGCGAAGGTTTGTTGCATCGACAGGAGCCTGCGGGCCTGGTCTAAACGTGCTGCCGAGCATCATTGGGGTAGGCCCCATCAGGTACACAGGCAGGACACTTCTGACGATATTCCCTTCTTTCTTGACATTTCCCTTCCTTCTTCCTTAACCTATGGTCGGGTCAGATTCCGGGTTTTCCGTGCGTTGTGCGATGCCAAGCACGGTGGGGCCACCTCTTGAATGGCCCGTGAATGACTTTATCCCATGGGGAGGTAACTGCCATTTCACTCATCCCACCACGCCCCTGTCTTCCGCCACGTATGTTGCATGCATCGTGTGGGGTAGGTAACGGATGCGCATGGCACAGGACGGAGCGCTATGGCAAAGACTCGAACCTCCCGGATTGGTGCAAGAGAGCGGTAGGCAGTCCCGGCCGTCGGCAATGGCTTGGACGGGTCGGATCCAAAGGAGCCCTTTGGGGGAGAGCGAAGGAATAGCCCCCGGCCCCAGTCTGCCTATAAGAGGAAGCGCAATGGGAGTGGAGGCATTCATCCATGCTCCTCCTTCTTCTTCCTCCTTGCCTCCTTTTTCGCCATGTCGATACGGAGAGGCCGGGGCCAAGCCCCGGGCTCTAGCTTGGGAGTGGCGATACCAAAAGCTCATGTTCATGCTCAGGGAGTGAGTCTGGTCCGGGGCCATGGTAGACGCAGTGGTCGAAGCGGGGGTGGCCATAGTTCGCGGCGGCGTACCCGCGTACGTCGTATTGGCTAAGGTATGGAGGGCGTTGCACTTCTCCAGAATGGTGGAGCGCTTGCCCCCTCTATGCGGGCTAGCCATCCGGAGAGGAGGAGTCGCCCCTGCCGCAAGTTGTTGGGGCTTGTCAACCTGTTGGCGGAGTCCCTAGGACTTCCGGTGCTAGCCTGCGGTGCCGTGCTCAGGATCTTGAGTAATCCCAACACTGCTCTCTCTGGCGAGGCCGGGGATGACGCTAAAGATGGCGGTGCCCTCCTGCTCGCCAAGGTGGGGAGTGGTGCTCCCAGTGCGCCTCGGGTACCACCACCACAGTCAGTCGCTTCTTCGGGGGAGGTGACGGGCCAGGGGCCCGGTGTCCTCCTAGAGCGACAGTCATGAGGAAGAAATGGGCGAAGACGGAGAAGGCGGGTGGCAGGCCGTCAGGTCGGAGTACGATGGCACTGACCCCTTTGTCTTGTACTGCCGGCCTGCTGCTCCGTCTTTCTGCTCTTCCCCTCCCTCCCCAGCACCATCATCACCAGCTTCTTCCGGACGGTTGCCGGGGAGGGGACACTCTCTTGCTGCCTTCTGCCGGTGGCACCCTTTGGTCCTGGCAGTGACGTCCGGGGCATCTACTAGCCGCCCCTTCTGCCCGCCGCCTTCGCAGCCTCGCCACTCCCGATCTTGTCAGGCTGCGCCTTGCGGACCCTGACGGGACAAGGCTGGGCTTCTGCCCAGGCGCTCCTTTTGCCCTCTTCGCCCCCCACTGTAGTTCCTAGGAGGAGAGGGACAAGAAAGGGATTACGAGGCACTTATCTTTTTTCAATCTAAAACATGTAGGCATTCGCCAAATTTTAGTCTCAAATATGTAATCTCTTTTATCCATGTTTGTGTCCTGTAAGAGCTGTACTTGTTTATCCGCATATTAATGAAAAAGACAAGCTTTGCCGGGCACTTGTGCATGTGTTTTATCCATGCAGAGGGTGTATGCCACTATACTTTTAGGTAAACAAATTTTTCCGGGCAAGTTATCTTGCCGGTGGCCTCCGTTGTTGCCTCCTGCCGGGGCTCGAAACCACAGAAGGGAACCGACGGCTCGTCGATCCTTCTCTGTCAAAAGCCACTACAACCATCTTGACTGAAGCAACATTCGGGTCAAAGGATGGGAGCACAAATGCTTCGAAGGTGATGAGGTTTCTCTATGCTCAAGTTTTCTTCTTATAGAGACACGTATGGATAAAAAGGAATTTATCTGTTCGGCTTGTCGGGGATCGATATGTAGGCTTGTTTTTGTTCCGTCTTTTCGGGATCGAGTCTGCGGCAAGAGCCCTGCAATTAGTGCAGAGGAAAACAAAGCAACATATGATATCATCTACATGATCATGGCAAGTTTATGTTATGCTATGCATGCATGCAAGTTGTTTTTAGGGCGCCAGCGCTTCGTTTTATTGTCTATGCTCAGGGTCTGCGCCTGGCTTCGTACAAAGGGTTACATGCGCATCGGCAAGGCTTGTACAAAAGGGTGGCTACTGGGCAGGGCCCGATAGCCGCGCCTTACGGGTAGAACTTACGAAGATGCTCAATGTTCCATGAGTTTTCCAATTGAATGCCATCTTCGGTCTCCAGATGGACTGCGCCAGGTCTGGTGACTCACGCTACCTGGTAAGGGCCTTCCCACTTTGGCGTCAACTTGTTTGTACCCTTGGCGGACTGCACACGCCTAAGGACAAGGTCGCCTTCCTCAAGGCTCCGGGCATGAACCCTGCGGATGTGATAGCGGCGCAGAGCTTGCTGATAGCGTGCAGCACGGGTAGCAGCCCAGAGACGGTTCTACTCAAGGAGCATGGCATCGTCATGCCGGTGCTGCTCTTGCTCTACTTCATCATAGGCAAATACTCGAGGTGACCCGTATATGAGTTTCGTGGGGATCACTGCTTCTGCCCCATAGACTAGGGAGAAGGGAGTCTGGCCGGTAGCTCGATTTGGTGTCATACGGAGGGACCAAAGAACCACCGGTAGCTCGTTGATCCAGCGTCTGCTGCACTTCTGCAGCTTATCAAAAGTTCTTGTCTTGAGTCCACGCAGCACTTTAGCATTCATCCTCTCAGCTTGTCCATTGCTCCTAGGATGAGCAACAGAGGCGAATGAAACCTTGCTTCCGAGGGTTTGAATGTATTGCATGAAGGCGCGGCTTGTGAATTGGGTGCCGTTGTCCATGATGACTCTGGCGGGTACTCCTAAGCGGCACACCAATCCCTTCAAGAACTTGATAGCTGATTGTGCGGTCACCTTTCTCATAGGCTCCACTTCCGGCCACTTTGTAAACTTGTCGATTGCCACATACAAGAATTCAAAGCCCCTGGTAGCACGGGGGAATGGGCCCAAGATGTTGAGCCCCCAGACCGAAAATGCCATGACAAAGGGATTGTCTGGAGAGCTTGAGCAGGTTGATGGATATTCTTGGAGTGGAACTGGCAGGCTTCACATCTGGTGCCTAGCTCAATTGCATCTTGGAGGGCCATGGGCCAGTAGAAACCTTGCTGGAAAGCTTTTCCAACCAAGGCTCTTGATCCAATATGGGAGCCGCACATGCCTTTGTGTATCTCTGCCAACAGTTCCTTCCCCTCTTCCCAGCAAATGCACTTCTATTTCACATAGTTGGGCCTCCTTCTGTATAACGTGTCGTCGACGAATTGATACATACTGGCCCTCCGGGCTACTCTTTCAGCTTCTTCTTGCTCTTCAGGAAGTTCTCCTGTTTGGAGGTAATGGACTATGTGTTGTGCCCAAGTTGGAGCCTGAGGCTCAGCAGCAAGGATCAACGGCATCTCCTTGTTCGTGGGAGCGCATACCTCAACCGTAAGAACTGGTAGTTCGGCGGGAGGGTGCTGCTTACCAGGTGAAGTGGACTTATTCCCGTCAACCTCTCTGCCGAGGGCTTCGAGAAGCTCTGCCAGGAAAGGCTTGCCGGAGTCTAGTTTGCTCCTCTTTCTGGCCATTGTTGTCGGGGATACTGAGCGTTGAGTCAGGTGGAGAACAAAAGTCCCTGGTTCCACAGGAAGCTTTTATGCAGCGCATTTTGATAGATGATCGGCAACACTGTTTTCCGCACGTGGCACGTGCTCTGTTTGCAATCCATCAAAATGCTCCTCCAACTTCCTCACTTCCTCCACATATGCCTCCATCAATGGACTCTGGTAATCCTTGTTCACCTGTCTCACCACCAGCTATGAGTCTCCACGAATGATCAACTTCTTAATTCCCAATTCTGTTACGATCCTGAGCCCGGCAAGGAGTCCTTCATATTCTGCAGTGTTGTTGGTAGCTTTCTCCCAGGGAAAATGCATTTGGACCAAATACTTGAGGTGCTCTCCAATGGGTGCGACAAGGAGCACGCCAGCTCCCATGCCCTGTAGTGAGAAGGCACCATCAAAGTACATGATCCACTCTTGGGGGGCCTCCTTGCTGGGGATAATTGTTTCCGGTGCCTCTTCATCTGGGGTTGGTGTCCATTCCGCGATGAACTCCACCAATACTCTACTCTGGATGGTTGACGTACTATCATACTTCAGACCAAAGCTTGACAATTCCAAAGCCCATTCAACTATTCTGCCAGTGGCTTCAGGGTTCCTCAGTATGCACTGCAAAGGGAAACGGGTGACAACCGTGATCTCGTGGGCTTGGAAGTAGTGGCGCAGTTTCCTCGAGGCCATGATGAGGCCAAAGATCAACTTTTGCACCCCCAGAGTACCTTAACCTAGCCCCCTGCAACAGGGAGCTGACAAAGTACACCGGCCGCTGCACCACCTTCTTCTTTGCCGCGGTCTTGGAATTGTCTCTGTTATCCTGCTCTTCTTTCTCTTGATCTGCACCGGACCTTACCGGGATAGGTTCACTTCCTTCTCCGGAGGGGACAGTAGCTGCGACCGCTCCTTCATCTACTTCCCGCTGCGCCACCAGTGTTGTACTAACCACTTGATTGGTTGCCGCTAAGTACAGCAGCAACGGCTCTTGTGGTTTAGGAGCGACCAAGGTGGGAGCAGAGGAAAGATAGGCTTTCAAGTCTGGCAGCGCTGCTTCTGCTTCCGGGGTCCACTTCATTGGCCCTGCCTTCTTCAAAATTTTGAAGAACGCCAAGGTGCGCTCGGCAGACTTGGAAATGAACCTACTCAGCGCGGCAACACATCCGGTTAGGCGCCTCACATCTTTAACTGTCTTGGGTGCTTGAATCTGCTTGATCGCCTTGATCTTGTCGGGCTCGGGGGTTAGATGAAGCCATCGATACCTCGTCGGGCTCCTGGTTGCGTGGTTCTGGTTGCAGCCTCTGCGCTGGCTGTCGTGGAGGGGATTGCACCGTTGGAGTGGCCCCCTCGACACGGCCAGTAGCTCGGATTGTGGTCGTTGCTTGCGGGTGCCGTGGCGGGTCTGCCCGCTGTGAACCTCCCGCTTCAGCAAAATCGATTAAACTCTGAATGGTGGCTCTCCACTCATCCATTTGATCGGCCGCCGGCGGGAATCTCAGCAGGAGTTTGGCTCACGCCATGGCTTCCGAAGCAGTGCTTGGCATAGACGACGACACTCCTGTCAGTACCAGTGGTGGCGGTACCGTGCTCTTGTCGCTGCGAGCCAGCCGCCATGATGGTACGGTGGCGAGAAGGGTGCTCTTGGGGGTTGACGACCCGGTTCGGCGCTTCGTCTTTGTTACCTCGCCCTGGGGAATGCACTTGCCCCGCCGTTGCGCCCGTAGCGGGGACAACCAGGGGGTCGCGGTTCGCACCAGAGCGAATGTTGTCGCTACGGCTGTGTCCTCCAGCACGGTGGAGAGGTGGAGACTGAACGTTCTCCCCACCCGCGCCTTGTGGAGCACGGCCGTTGAGATGCTGTTGATGCCACCCTCCTCTGGTGTTTTTCGCTCCCGCTTCGGCCGCAGGGGGAACGATGATAGCGCCGCCTGCGCCGGTCATGTTCCCCATGGCGTCTGCGTCCCCTGATGCCGCTGCAGCCCCCCGCAGTATTGGTGGCTGCATGCGAGGGGGCCCTCGAGGTGGAAGGGTGAGCTGTCACGCCGGGCTTCTTATTGGGTGCCATGGATGATGACGAAGACGATGACGAAGATCGACGCGCTGATCACAACCTCAGGTTTGCGCACGCACGCCCCCCTACCTGGCGTGCCAAAGATGTCGCGGTGGAACACGATCACCTATGGGGCCATCGGCCCCTTGTGGTTCAGCAGGGGGAGTGATCACGTTGCACAAAGAGCGGAGTCCATGGGACAGCACGGCAGAGGTGACGCTGGTGGGTTTTACCTAAGTTCGGGCCGCTGAGAAGCGTAAAACCCTACTCCTGCTTTGGTGGATTGATGGAGGGACCGCGAGGAACGTGTGGCGCTCAAGCCCGGCAAGGTCGCCTTGGGGAGAGCAGCTACACGCGTATGAGTACACGAGGGTCCGAATCCTTTCATAGGTTGCCACGACCCTCCTTTTATAGGCTAAGGGGTTACCACAATGGCAAAACGGTCATTATCCAGTGATTAGATAGCTAGCAGTGCTATCGTACCTAACTCTGGCAGTTAGGACAAAGTGCATTAAATGCACTGCTAGGTGTCACGCTATGGATGCAGCCCGGCAGGCCTACCGCGCCGCTTAGTCACCTTCCACTTGTCTGCTTGACACGCCTCTGGACGGGTGTCATATAGAGGTGAACTTCCTTCTAAATAGCTGCCATGTGCCA
Organism: Thinopyrum elongatum; assembly: GCA_011799875.1. Taxonomy (NCBI): domain Eukaryota; kingdom Viridiplantae; phylum Streptophyta; class Magnoliopsida; order Poales; family Poaceae; genus Thinopyrum; species Thinopyrum elongatum. Next base: position 350,730,580 of record CM022303.1, read on the forward strand.
AATGACAGCCACTTAGATATCTGGGGGCTCGACACCGCACCGATGGATGACTTGCGTTGCGATGCGGTGGAGCGGTGGAGTCTTGGCGGTGATGTAGGCCGCCAGCGGCCCCGGCAAGCCTGCCGGGTAAATCTTGGGACTTGTCTTCGGGGTGGCCTCGACCTGACCAGGCTCGCCTGCCTGGTAAGCTTAGTGATATCTGGTTCTCTTGGCTTGTCTTGGTCTTCTTGATCTGTCCCTTGATTCCTCAAAGGGCTATCTCTCTGGATTGGAAGCTCATCTTGGAAACTTGGTGCTGTAACTTCCTTGCTGCCATGCATGTGTACAGTTCGGGCAACACACATGAAGGTTTGTTGCACCGACAATAACCATCTGGAGATTCGTCGATGTCCAGTCGATGCCAGTTAAAGCTTCAAATGTTGCTTCATCGTTAAGTATAATAGAAGGATCGAGATCAGAAGCGAAAATATGCTTACGCCTTGGTGGGGTAAGCTCTATCACAGCATGGGATGGCGGGTTAATCTTCGCATTATTGCTATCATAAGCCAGCTAGTACTTGTTAAGATCCAGCTCCTTCGCAAGCTTACATGCCAAAGGCCGCATCTCTCTGACGCATCTGTTGAAGTCCTCCTCTTCAAAAATTGACCCATTGTCTTTGAACTCTAGACACCCGATGGCCATTTCCTCTGGGTCTAGCTCTAATTGCCAAGCTTTGGCCTGACTTACAGCAACAATGGCTCCAGCGCGGGTGGCTGATAATTTAACTTCTTCAACTTGAGCCGGCACCGTTGAAAGATGATCCAACACAGTATTGATAAGGGTTGGAGGTTTCTTGCCACCTGATAAGGCTACAAGACTGCGCAAAGTTCTAGTATATAGCTGCTCAGTCAATGAATAAGCCGCTTTCAACTTGAAAAGCATGTTCTGACCAAGACTAGCACTTCTGGGGCCTGTTAAGATTTTTGAACAACAGTCGCCAGGCGGGTTAGAGTTCATATATATTGTGAGTCGCCAGGCGAGTTACAGAATTTGACAACAGAGAATGAGTTGTACATTACACTTACCAAAGATGGCAGCTGTCATGAGAGAGATATGTTGCTTTAAGCCAGATAACTCTTCAGTCACCGGCTTAAGCTGAGCCTCAGCATTTTCTGCCCTCTTCACAAGATTAGCCTTCTCAGTTTCTAAGGAGGCTCTTTCTTCATCAAATTTGGCCTTGATCTTCTCAATATCTTCTAGTGATGACTTCAGGCTTAATTCACCCTTGGCACGCTCAACTTGTTGAGTTTCCAGATTCTTCTTCAGCTCGGCGATGTTTAACTCGCCTACACTCAACACTTCCTGCAAAGGGTGATATACAATGATAAGATGGTTAAGTTCATAGTCAACAATGATATTCAAGTCCCAAGCACATTGCAAGCAATACACTTGGCACTTGGGGGCTAATGTAGGCCAGTTCACTTTATAAGACCCGGCTCATCTTATTCAGATAAGCTGACCCTTGGGGGCTATGGATTTGGTTCTAAGCAATAATTATAAGACCCACCTCATCTTATTCAGATAAGCCGGCCATTGGAGGTTACATGTTTTGATTCTTAGCAATGATTATAAGGCCTAGCTCATCTTATCAAGATCAACCAGCCCTTGGGGGCTACACTTTGGAAATTTTCACGAAGTCTAAAGCATACTCATTGTCATTCCTATACTTAAGACTTGGGGGCTAGTATGGATATATATATATGCAAGGCTAAAGAGGAGTTGAATATTTTCATACCTCATATTTTTCCTTCATCAACTAGACTAACCCGGCTTCCATGTCCCGGCTTGTGTGAAGGCGAATCAAGTAGCCTGCATACACCTCACTTGCATTGAATGAGGAGAAGCTCTCCAGATCCAATTTGGCCTTGCCCTTCTCCAATGAGGGTATTTCTTCTTTTGTTAAATGCTTGGTTAGCACTTTGGAGACCTCGGGCGCCTTAAAAGCTGACCCGGTAACAACAATATCATCAACATCAGCTGCGACAGCGCTCTTGTCAGTCGACCTGGCAGCAGTGGGCAGCTTAGGACTTGGCGGGTCATGGTTGGCGGCCGAGTTAATTTCAGCATCCATTGGCTCGAAGATCGCATCGTCAGTTTGTGGTGGCGGATCATTGACAGGCTCTTCGGGGGTCTTGGATGGGGGGCTCAGAGATTTCTGTCGCTTGCTTCTCCGGCTCAGAAGCCTTGGGGTCTTTTGAAGAGCTGCCCACCTTTTGTTTCTTACCCGCCTTTGCAATGCCTCTATGACAAGAGTAAAATAATTCATGAGTATATCACCACAGCCCTTTATGAACAAATGAGAGTACTTACCCATGGGCAACAATGAAGGCAGGCATTTGAGTTCCACTTGAGTCGCTAGATGATGGTGGCGTTCCCTGATAGTTTGAGTCAGAAGAGTTAAGAGGTTGACGCATGAGACCAGCTTGTGGAAGAGATAGAGTCGGGCTATGTGGCACCTCATTGCGATGCTTTCGAGGAGCTGGGGTGTTGGGTAAGCTGGACACAAGATCTCCAGTGCCATCACTCCGGGTCATATGCCTCGACTCATGCTGCTGTTTCTTCAAAAGAAAGTCGGGATCCAAGTGAGCAAGAGGATGAGAAAATCTCACTTTCCGGATGACCCGCCGAACTTTCTTTCTTGGTAAGGGTTCTAAGTCAGATGAGATAGGGATTACCTCTGCTTTGGGGGCCTGGCTTGTCTCCACGTCGTCCTGAGAGGAATCAGCATCAATAAGTTGCATAAAAAGAAGACCAAGGGAGTCAAGTTCTACCTCCGACTCATCCAGCTCAAGGAGTTCTTCTACTGTTTGTTTTTTATGGCGGCCCGTAGCTTGGGTCTTTCCTCTAGGCTTCTTGGCTGGAGCGGCGGCTGGCAATTTCTTCCTCCAGAAAGGAGAATTGGCCTGTTTATACATGAGCAATAAGGTTAAAAAGTGTGATGTGCAAGAGATAGATAAACAAGATGAAGTTTTGTTCAAAGATGCTTAAATCCGGAGCCGGGTTAAGAGTGCATAAAGGATTCAATCCCGCTTTGCTGCAGTTCTCCAGAGACTCCCCAAGCAGCATCTTAACTGTATCATTGATCTCCTTATCGGTCAGACGCGTTTGGTTGTAGCGTTGTGAGTCTTTTGTGTTGCCGGTGTATTGACACATTAAGCCGTTGCGTGGGCTCAGCGGTAAAATTCTCCGTGCGACCCAACAACAGACCAGATCGACTCCAGTTAAGCCGTTGGCAATCAAAGAGAATTTTTGAAAAGGTGGAGGCATGGCGCAATCTGCAGCGGTTAATCGACCTGGAAGCACGCTGTTGGTGGTGAGCCGGTAAGGACGATAACCCGGCGAAGGGTTTTCTCCGGCTGGGGAAGTGTCATTACAGTAAAACCAAGTACAATTCCAGTCCTTGGGATGGCTGGGCAGTGCGGCTGAGAGAAAGGTCACATCTCTCCGCCTCTGGATAGAAACACCTCCAAGTTCAAGACTCGGCCCGTCTGACATCTCAGTCTGGGGGTTGATGTAAAAGTACTCTCGAAAGAGATCAACAGTACGTTCTTCTTGAAGATACACTTCACAGAGCACTTGAAAATGGCACAGATTGGAGACGAACTTGGGACCAATGTCTTGGGGGTGAAGGTTGTAAAAGTGCAGAGCGTCTCGGAAGAACTTAGACCTGGACGGTGAAAAGCCACGAAGAAGGTGATCCGCAAAAATGACAACTTCACCCTCTATACGTTGAGGAGTTGTTTCAAGACCTGGAACCCGCCAGTGAATGACATCTTTGGCTGGCAAGACCCCCATATCAACATATTCATTCAATGAGAGCTCAGAGACTCTAGAAGCCACCCAATCACAAGAATTGGGACCCTTAGTCATGTTTGATTGGGTAAAAAGACTGCAACCAAGGAGTAAGAGCGTGGCGGGTTACAATTGCAACAGTAAGCTGCCTAGGTGATTATATGATACTTCAGCAGTAATGAACTAGATGTGGTTAAAATGAACTACATATTACAATGAACCATTAAGGGATTATGAGCCGCCATAGCCATGGGGTGGAGTAATTATCAGGCCATAAGTGTATGGCGGGTTAAGCTATGAAAGTATGAGCCGGCAATATGTTGGCGGGTTAAGTGAAAGAGGCATGCTTGGAATTCTTGGTGAGTCACAAATTCATTAGTAAGCCGCCCGAACAATGAAGGGCAGGTCAATTACCTACAGATCCTAAGTTGTAGAAATTTTGTTAAGTGTGGGGCAAACAAGTTTCACAGGTTGCAGTTACATTTACAGATCTACGGCAGTTCAGAAAAGATGCATAATTGTTAAACCTAGAACGTGACAGTGGAAGAACTAGCAAGCTGGGTATTGATTCACAGAAGAAGGGATCTAACCAAGATGCGAGATAAGGGCTAAAACTGCTACCGCACTACTTCTGGCTTGTTTTTGGATTAAAATACCACTTCTAAACAGAAGATGGATGAACTTGGATGGGCTTGGATGAATGCCGATGAACTACATGAACACAAGTACCATAATGTAGATCTGAGAAAGAAGAAGAGCGGTACCTGACAGGGTCGGTGAAGAGCGGACGAGCACCGCGGATCTCTGGTTCAAACAGGTTGCTGCAACGGCCTTTGATGGAGTTTCTGGCGAAGCTCGGCTAGGGCGGCGGAGCTCCGGTTGCGGCAGGCGACGCGAGGAAGAACAAGAAGAGAAGGAGGCGGGGGTAAAAGTGAAAAGGCAAGCCCCCTGTCCCTATTTATAAGGAAAAATACGGAACAGTGAAACGGCATGCGCGAGAATCGAGGAGGCATGATAATTGCTATAGCGTGAGGGGCGCCTCGATTTTCAAAATGAATGGTTAAGCCAAAGATTCGCTGTCATGTCATGAGGTTTTTTCTGAATTTAATAACATGACATCATCTTTTCTATATGGCGGGTCATAAGGATCTACTCAAGGCTGAAGTATTAGAAAGGACCAAATAAGGCTCACCAACTGGAGAATGAAGATTGACATGAACATGTTCAAATCAACCTGGGGCCTAATGTTGGGGATATAACCCCACGGTGTGACCCGCCCAGGAGGGGCCGGGTTACACTGTTGGTGACTCATAAGTGAAAGCCTAAGTGGGCCCAAGAAGCCAAGATTTAAGAGCCCGGAGGCTGCTTATGAGGCGAGCCAATTGAAGGCCCAAGACCCGGAGGTGGCATATAACCCGGAGGAGTGAGCCGCCCGACGGCGGCTTGCCTAGCTAGGCAAGGTGACTTAGAATCAGGATCAGTCATGTATTGTGGCCCGACCTGGACTCTTGTAAGCCCAGGGCCTCGACCTATGTATATAAAGGCGAGACCCTGCAACAGGTAAACTTAAGTTACAATCAATCAATAGCTAGGTTAAGCGATTCCGCTCCCTTGTAATCGATACTCATTCAATACAACACAAAGCAGGACGTAGGCTTTTACCTCATTGGTGAGGGGCTGAACCTGGGTAAACTCGTGTCTCTCATCCCACTCAACCCCTTCAAGCTAATCATCGTAGCCATGGCTTCACACCTAAGTCCTTTCACGAGGACATCTGTCGTGTTAAACCCACGACACTATGCTTAGAGCTAAAAGAGAATTTTTAGAAAGAGCATTTTCTACCGATTGCTTCCATAATAGTGACGAAGATCTTAAGATGATTGGTGTTTCTTCTATTGATTCTTTGTTTAGTAATATTAAACTTGATGAAAAGAGGACTGATGAAGAGTCAACTTTAGCTATAGGGCGTCCTCATAATTAAGAGGGTGAAAATCTTGTTAAAAAATTTGATAAAAGTGGGTTTGGGGAAGTCAAAACTTTAACTAGTGATGTGCCCACTCTTTTGGATTACAAAGACTTTAATATGATAGTTGCTCTTTGATTGAATGTATTTCTTTGTTGCAATCCATGATAAATTCACCCAATGCCTATGAACAAAATAAAGCTTTTACTAAACATATTTTAGAAGTGATGATGAAAGCTTTAGAAGAAAAGTTGGAATTAGAGATTTCAATTCCTAGAAAATTATATGATGAATGGGAACCTACCATTAAAGTAAAGATTAAAAATTATGAGTGCTTTGCTTTATGTGATTTGGGTGCTAGCGTTTCCACAATTCTGAAATATCTATGTGATGTGCTTGGTCTTACCAATATTGAAGAATGTTCTCTTAATGTGCACTTGGTCTACTATTAAAAAGCCTTTGGGAAGAATTAATGATGTTCTTATTCTTGCAAATAGGAACTGTGTGCCCATAGATTTTATTGTTCTTGATATTGATTGCAATTCATCTTGTCCCATCATACTTGGTAGACCATTTTTACAAACTATAGGTGCCGTGATTGATATGAAAGAAGGGAATATTAAGTTTCAATTTCCACCAAGAAAGTGTATGGAACACTTCCCTAGAACAAGAATTAGGCAACCATATGAATCAATCATGAGGTCAACCTATGGATCAAAAAACAAAGATGACAGTACTTGAATCTAGCGCTTGTTGGGAGGCAACCCAATGAATAAAAATGCTTTTTTTCTTTCTTTCTATTCTTGAGTGTTTGCACAGTTATGCCTCTATTATGATTGTGTTTTTATGTTTTAATTAGTGTTTGTGCCAAGTTAAGACTTTAGGATAGCTTTGGGTGATAGTTCATTTGATCCTGTTGAAAAACAGAAACTTTTGCGTCCAGTAACAAAATTGTTAAAATTCACAGAAGCAACGCAAAATTCTGAATTTTTACACAAGATTGATATACAAATTGCCTCTATTGTCCTAATTTTTTAGAATTTTAGAGTTACAGAAGTATGAGCAAAAATTGAGTCTTTACAGTGTCGGTGTACTAAGTATTGGGCCATTAGTACCCCGTACTTATGCACGGGCAGTTGTAGCCATACTCGCAGCCAGGCTTGTCGGGGGACAGTTGGAGGTTAATTCAGATTATCAAAGGAACACCCAAGTCAAGGATATGAGGATCAACAGATAAGAAGAGCTGAAGACCAAAAGCTAGCCTCCCCGGCAAGATCTTGCCGGGGTGGCCTGCGAAGCCCGGCAAGATTTTGAGCCCGGCAAGATTCGGCGCCCGGCAAGATTCATTGCCCGGCAAGATTTTGCAACTGTGCCACTGCTTCGGCGCAGCAACAAGCCTGACACTCTGGGTCCTTCTCTGGATGCGTGGCGACGCGCCAGTGGAGGAGAGCTTAAGCGGTGCTGATGGGATGGCCCCTTTTTCCATCCCCAAGAAAGTGAGGACACCTAAACGGACACCTCACGGTGCATTAAATGCATTCATCCTAATCCGTCAGTGGTTAGGTATGATGACCCTGTAGCTACTTTACACCTCAATGTATGTACATTTTGCCACTATGGTGACCCCTTTGAGCATATAAAAGGAGGCCCAAGGCGACTGCTACAAAAAAGAGGATCTTCTGGCCCATTCTGCATGCGTAGCTGCTCTTTGAACATACTGTTCATTGCAAGTGCACCTGGAGCCTGGGCTCAAGAACATTCATAATAAAACAAGGCAGGAGTAGGGTTTTATGCTGATTAGCGGCCCGAACCTGGGTAAAATCGCCCCGCGTCGATTGTTGGTTCTGCTCTTTGTGCATACCTCTCTCCCTGCCGAATCGTAAAGGGGTCCCTTGGGATCCCATAGGTGTCGCACGCCGACATCTTTGGCGCGCCAGGTAGGGGGATCGAGGTTGTGCGAACCTGATCCAGTGATCGGCGCCTTAGTTTCTTCATCATCATGCCACCCAAGAAGAAGAGTGCCGCAATGGCACAACCATCCACATCCGTTTTGCCTGTGCCCTCGCGTACGGGTGATGGTGCGGACGTAGAAGGAAAAGATCTAGAGCCTCCACGACGTTCCGGTGATCCAAGCCAGGCGAGCGGCGTCGTTCGCAATGGCAGCGGCAACCCACATGCCGCTGGATCCAGAGATGGAGCTGTGTTGCCTACGGGCGGCGCAACGAACTCGAGAGATCGATGGACGCCTTCCAGGGCTCCCGCGCCGGCGCAAGCGTCACGGCCTTCCCAGGTCGTGTGCGATGAGCAGCACCATGGTGCTGGTGGTTCAGGGTGTCCCAGTGAAAAGACTTCTACGCATCGATCCCCAGGTGCGTAGGCCCAGCATGCACATCAAACTGCCGGCGGAAGTGGCGCGCGGTCACGTGATCGTGATGGTGCTCCTTCTAACATTGTTAGGAGTCAGAGCACCTCACGTACTTCACACCTGTCGCCGCCGCCTACACCAGCGGAAGCTTTGGCACGTGCGCAGCTGCTCCTCGATTTCCCTCCTGCTCCGGAGAAGATGGAGGAGTGGCGAGCTACTATCCAGAGCCTCATTGGCTTCGCCAACAAAGATGGGCCGCAGGAGGCAGGGCCCTCGCAACGGCGGTCCATCGATCCGGCGCGAGCCGATGTGGAGAAAACCGGAGGTGGTGCGACCATGGTGCACTCCCCTCCATGACACCAGTGGCGGTCGACAACCCGACGGACTGATGGCCGTGACGATGATTCCACAGCGTCGTCCGATCCACGGATGTGCCACGACCAGCGTCAAGTTCTCTAGGAACAAAGCAAAGAGGACGCTCGAACTACCATCGAGCGGCGACGGGAAGCGCGCTATCAATCTGATAAGCGTGCAGGGCCCGCTGTCAATGAGCCGGCGCCAGGGGATGTAGGCGACTTGCCTTACGAGGTAGGTACTCCAGCGTTTACCCGTGAGCTGCGCCAAGTCCAGTGGCCCAATTCCCAAACCTTCAAGACAGAGGTCCCGGAGAAATATGATGGCAAGACTCACCCCTCGGAGTTCTTGAGCATCTACACCATTGCGGTGCAGGCTGCCGGGGGCCGAGACGACAAGATACTTGCCAACTACTTCCCGTTGGTGCTCAAACCCAACGTCAGGTAGTGGTTGATGCATCTGCCGGAGAATTCTATTTCTTCTTGGTCAGATCTGTGCCATCAGTTTGTTCGCGCCTTTGTTGGAGGCCACCAAGATCCTGGCCAAGAGAGTGATTTGCATATCATCCCTCAGAAGGAGGGTGAATCCCTGCGCAAGTTTATCCAGAGATTTAGCCGGGTGCAGTACAATATTCCTGACGTTCACCCTGCCGCTGTCGTTAGCGCGTTCCATCAGAACGTGCGTAACCGCAAAATGTGTGAAGAGCTGGCGATGAACAAAATCAGGAGTATTGCCGAGCTTTATGCTTTGGCCGACAAGTGCGCTCGAGATGAAGAAGGGAGGAAACTCCCTGGCGAGGCTGTTGGCGCAGGGGGCGAATCAGAAGATGAAGACGCTGCAACCCCGCCAAGGAAAGGCCGGCGGCGGAACAAGAAGCGCAGAGGCAAGGCCGTGCTTGCTGTCGAGGAATCCGGCAACCCCGGCACCACCAAGAAGGCCAAGGTTGACGATCCCGACAAGGAGGTTGCCGGGTGCGCCCCCTGCCAGGCCTTGGTGGCCGCCGACAAGTCGGAAAGCTCCGGCAAGCACTATTGCAAGATCTATCGCACCAAGGGCCACGATCTCCAAAACTGCCGGCAAGTTGAGCAGCTTGTCGAGAAGCAGAGAGCTGAATATGAAAGGTGAGACAAGGAGAAGGCCCAAGACGGTGCTGATGGGTCCGGCAAGAAGCGCGGTGGCCGAGGGGGTCGCCGCGGCAAGGCCAAGCAACAGAGGGAGCGGCCCACTCGAGGCCGTGACAAAGAAGAGGGTGATGATGATGATGGAGAAGATGATGAGTCCAGTGAGCAAGAATTTCAGAAAGCTACAGAGGCCATGTGTATCGACGGAGGCGCCTCGTTGCATTCTTCCCACCGTCGACTTAAACAGTGGGTGCGAGAAGTTAATGCAACGGAGCCATCGTTCGATGCATGTAAGCCCCTGAAGTGGTCCAACAAGCCTATCATTTTTGACGCCGAGGATCACCCTGATCGTACAACCGCGGTTGGGTGCTTGCCATTGTTGGTCTCACCAACAATCTGCAACCTCAAGGTGACGAAAATGCTAGTTGACGGTGGGGCCGGACTGAACCTAATCTTCCAGACATGCTCAAGAGGCTCCAAATCCCTGATGAAGATCTCGAGGAAACGGGCACGTTCCAAGGGGTCAATCCCGGAAGGACCCAGCCAAAAGGCAAGATTACGCTACCGGTGACATTTGGTAGCGAGCTCAACTACAGGACAGAGAAGGTGGTGTTTGATGTCGCCAAGATTCCTATGTCATACAATGGGATCCTTGGCCGCCCCGCGCTGGCTAAGTTTATGGCGGCATCACACTACGCCTATAATGTGTTAAAGATGCCCGAGCCGTTGAGTGTCATCACTATCCACTCCGACAAAAAGGATGCGCTCATCTGTGCCAACCAACTCTACCAGGAAGCAGTTGCAGCACCTGCCATCAAGGCATCTGCTCCTGCCGCTGGAACTCCCGGGGGGAAGAAGAAGACCGGCAAGAATCTTGGCCTGAACTCCGGCAAGCGCACCTCCTCGGAGTGCTGCGCTTCCGTTGAGGACGCACCAGAGAGTTCCACCGGCAAGAACAAGAAATCCAAGGTTGCTCCACCAGAGACCAAGAAGGTGCCCGTCAGGGAGGACGGAACGGGAGGAACTTTCACCATAAGTTCCACCCTAGATGACAAATAGGAAAGCGCGCTCATTGCCTTCCTGCGGGCGAATGCCGACGTGTTTGCATGGCAACCGTCTCACATCCCCGGTGTTCCCAGGGAGGTAATTGAGCACCACCTTGCTGTCTGTCCTCACGCACGGCCCGTCAAGCAGAGGGTCAGGAAGCAAGCCTTGGAGTGGCAAGAATTCATTGCCGAAGAAATCAGGAAGTTGGAAGCGGCAGGATTGGTCAGAGGAGTGCTTCACCCAACCTGGTTGGCCAATCCGGTTGTAGTGCGCAAGGCGAATGGGAAATGGAGGCTGTGTATTGATTATACAGATATCAATAAAGCCTACCCAAAAGATCCTTTTCCCTTGTCGCGCATCGACCAGATTGTGGACTCCACTGCTGGTTGTGATCTTCTGTCCTTCCTTGATGCCTACTCAGGGTATCATCAGATCTTCATGGCAAAAGAAGATGAAGAAAAGACCGCATTTATCACCCCATGTGGTACGTATTATTTTATACGAATGCCTTTTGGGTTGAAAAGTGCTGGTTCTACATTTGCGAGAGTGGTCCAAATTAGTTTTGAGCCTCAGCTCCATAGAAATATGGAGGCATACATGGATGACATATTGGTCAAAACCAAGGACAAGGCGACGCTCATACAAGATCTAGAAGAAACATTTGCAAATCTGCGCAAGATCAACTTAAAGCTCAATCCTGAGAAGTGCATGTTTGGTGTTCCTTCCGGCAAGCTTCTCGGATTCTTTGTATCTCAATGAGGGATTGAAGCGAACCCCGATAAGATCAAAGCTATTGAGCAGATTGAAGCGTCAAGACGCGTCAAGGATGTACGTCGTCTTGCCGGCTGTGTTGCTGCCCTAAGCAGGTTTATTTCCAAATCTGCTGAGCGTGCCCTGCCCTTTTTCAAAATTTTGAAGAAGGCAGGTCCAATGAAATGGACTCCGGAAGCGGAGGCTGCGCTGCAAGATTTGAAGAAATACCTTTCTTCTCCGCCGACACTAGTCGCGCCTAAACCACGAGAGCCGTTGCTGCTGTATCTGGCAGCAACAAATCAAGTGGTTAGTGCTGCGTTAGTGGCGCAGAGAGAAGCTGATGAGGAGGCAACACCAGCGGCAGGACCGCCAAGCGACGCGGTGGGATCTTCCCCGGCAAGGGTTGATCCCGGTAAGACAGGATCTGCGCAGTCAGAAGAACCAGTGCAAAAGAAAAAGGTGGTGCAGCGCCCAGTTTATTTTGTTAGCTCTCTTTTGCAAGGAGCTAGGTCAAGATATTCTGGCGTGCAGAAGTTGCTCTTCGGCCTCCTGATGGCCTTGAGGAAGCTGCGCCATTATTTTCAAGCACATGAAATCACCGTCGTCACTCGCTTTCCGTTGCAACGGATTTTGCAAAATCCAGAAGCAACCGGCAGGATTGTGGAGTGGGCGTTGGAATTGTCGAGCTTTGGTCTCAAGTTTGAAAGCACTTCGACAATTCAGAGCAGGGCCTTGGCAGAGTTCATTGCGGAATGGACCCCAACGCCAGACGAAGAGGTTCGAGAAACGACTCTCCCCGGCAAGGAAATTGATCAAGAGTGGGTGATGTACTTTGACGGGGCTTTCTCGCAGCAAGGCGCCAGTGCTAGCGTGCTGCTTGTCGCACCCACCGAAGAGCACCTCAAGTATGTAATCCAGATGCATTTCCCCCGGGAGAGTTCGCCAAACAACACTACGGAGTACGAGGGCCTACTTGCCGGTCTCATGATCGCGGCAGACCTTGGTATCAAGAAGCTCGTCATCAGGGGCGATTCGCAGCTTGTTGTCAGGCAAGTTAACAAGAATTATCAGAGTCCATTGATGCAAGCTTACATGGATGAAGTGAGAAAAATGGAAGAGCGCTTTGACGGTCTGCAAATGAAGTACATTCCTCGTGCCGAAAACAGTATTGCTGATGACCTGTTAAAGCGCACTGCCCTCAAGTTGCCTGTGGAACCAGGAACTTTTGTGCTCCATTTGACTCAACCATCTGTGGCGCCATCAATGCGGCAAGAAAAGAGAAGAAAGTTGAATTCTGGACAGTACTTTCTGGCAGAGCTCCCTGGAGCCGCCGGCAAGGAACTTGCCGGGATCAGCGACAAGCCTGCCGAGGAACAACAGGCTCCGGCAGAACCTCACGCTTTCGCTGTCGAGACAAATGTTCCCCTGGCGAAAGAAATGCCTTTAGTCCTAGCTGTCGAGCCCCAGGCTCCAGCATGGCACAGCACATTGTCCATTTCCTTCAGACAGGAGAACTCCCTGAGGAACAGGAAGAGGCGGAAAAAGTAGCCCGTCGGTCTGTTATGTACAAGTTCGTCGATAACATCCTGTACAGAAAGAGACCAAACAGTGTGAAATTGAAGTGTATTCCTCGGGAGGATGGACTAGAGCTGTTGGCAGAGATACATGGAGGCATATGTGGATCTCACATAGGATCAAGAGCACATGTCGGGAAAGCATTCCGGCAAGGTTTCTTTTGGCCCACCGCTCTCCAGGATGCAACTGCACTAGTAACCAAGTGTGAAGCGTGCCAGTTTCATTCGAAGAAATCACATCAGCCAGCTCAAGCTCTTCAGACGATCCCTCTCTCCTGGCCATTTTTGGTCTGGGGGCTCGACATACTGGGCCCCTTACCCCGTGCTACGGGGGGCTTTGATTACTTGTATGTTGCAATCGACAAGTTCACAAAGTGGCCGGAGGTGGAAGCAGTGAGGAAGGTGACAGCACAATCAGCCGTCAAGTTCTTTAAAGGGATAGTTTGCCGTTTCGGTGTGCCCAACAGGATCATCACCGACAACGGCACGCAATTCACAAGTCGCACCTTCATGCAGTACGTCCAAGACCTTGGTGGCAAAATTTGTTTTGCTTTGTTGCTCACCCGAGAAGCAACGGCCAAGCGGAGAGGGCTAATGCTGAAGTGCTGCGCGGTCTCAGGACCAGAACTTTTGACTGGCTGAGAAAGTGCGGAAGACGCTAGATTGATGAGTTGCTGGCGGTTCTTTGGTCAATCAGAACGACACCAAATCGAGCCACCGGCCAGACACCCTTCACTCTGGTCTACGGAGCGGAAGCAGTTCTCCCCATGGAACTCATATACGGATCACCTTAAGTGCTCGCTTATGATGAGCTTGAGCAAGAGCAACTGCGGCAAGATGACGCTGTGCTCCCTGAGGAGAATCGTCTTCAGGCTGCTGTGCGAGCTGCACGGTACCAGCAAGCTTTGCGCCGCTACCATAGCCGCAAAGTTCATGCCCGAAGCCTTGAGGAAGGCGACCATGTTCTTCGACGGATTCAGTCCACCAAGAATTCAAACAAGTTGACGCCGAAGTGGGAAGGCCCTTATCGGGTAGTACGAGTCACCAGGCCCGGCGCTGTCCGCCTGGAGACCGAAGATGGCGTTACAGTGAGCAACTCCTGGAATATCGAACATCTTCGCAAGTTCCCATAAGGCGTGGTTGCCGGGGGCCCCCGGCAACCACCTTTTTGTACAAGTCTTGCCGGCAAGGCATGTAATCCTTTGTACAAAGCCAGGCGCAGACCCTGAGCCCAGATGAATAAGCTTAAGTGTTGTGCATGTCCTTATCGATTTCCATGTTCATATACATATATGCATGTTTGTCTAAGATGTTGTATGACACTTGTTCACGGTAAGTTCTAACGAACCGCCAAGGTTCCATATCTTTATCTTCTCTTCTTTCTTTTTCTCAAGAGACAGAAGGATTCCTCGCGTGGACGTTTGCCGGGGGGAAGGAAGATATGAGTACCAGTTGGCGACGTTCAGAATTGGCACCTTACCGGAGGAAGAACAGCGACAGAAAGCTAAGTTCTAAAACTTAAAGCAAGTCTCTTTTATTACAAAGTTATTTTCCTTAGACGATTTCGACTTTTGTATGGAAAACCTGCACGCGAAGGAACCCTTGTCGTAATCGGTTGCGCCCTTATTTTGTTTCGAGTCCGCTCAACAATTTATGTGGCTGCACTAAGAACGCCAAGGTGTCTTGCCGGCCGCTGCACCTCCAGTAGGCTGCTGAAGTCCCGCACCCAGCGCTCGCGGCAGGATGCGCGCCGGCAAGTTTTCAGTAAGCGTAGGGTGTACTCCGTACATAAAGAAATCAGACAAGGGAAATGACATGCATATACCCAAACATACACAAGTTATAAATCGTCGCAGTTCTAACATAAGACTTGATTGTCTTTTGGCATGGAATGGTGGCGACAAGGAGAAATGAGGTGGCTAGTCCCTGCGTCGGCCCTCGATCCTCTTCATTGAATCTACCTTCTCGAGGATGGGCGCGACAAGCTCCTCAAGTGCCCTGAGATCTGCATCCTTCGGCAAGTGGTCGAGCACGTTGGTGAGATCAACGCCAGGGTTATTATACACCACCTTGACGAGGACCTTGCGGAGGACAGCCCGGCAAAGTTTACGGGATTCATTGGCCAGTTGGGTCGCTTGGTTGGACTGTAGCAGCTTCAAAGCGTCAACGATGCTTTCGAAGAACATGGTCAACCTGGCGCTCGAAGATATTCTTTCTTCAGAGGAATACCTGAAGTTTTGCAGGCCATCCTGGCCCATGGTTGACAACTGTGCAGTAAGCCTCTCCGCAGCATCGACAAGGCGATCAGTCCAGATTTTCACCCCCTTCTCATAGTCAATTTGGGCGGCGGCAGCGTTCTTAAGCAAGTTCCTCTCTTCCTGAAGATCTTTGCTTAGGGCCTTCTCGCGGGCCCTGCCGTCCTTGAGGGACTTCTCCAGTGTGGTCAGATTTAGCTTCAGATCGGTAATGGTGTCGTTGGCTGAAGTGAGCTGTTTGGTCTTGTCGGACATGGCAACTTGCATCTCCGCCAGACTGTGGAGAGTTTTCTCCCTGTCCCCTTTGAGCGTCGAGAGCTCCTTGCCATGTTCTTCAAGATCCATTTCCATCTTCTTCACTTTGTGGCTCAGCTCATTCTTGGCAGCCTCTGCAACCTCGGCAGCATCGACGGCCTCCTTGAGCTTGCCGACATGATCTACAGTTAGAGCTTCGAGCGCCTCCTTGTGCTTTTGCTCCAGCTCCTGGATCCGCTGCGCGACAAGTTTATCGATATCCTCATCTTTGACGCGAAGCTTGGCGGCGAGCGTCTGCTCACGCGCGACAAGATCTTCCTCGCGAGCGTCAAGTGCAATGCGACGCTCCGTCAGGAGAGCATCTTCAGCGGTAGTTCTTTATGCAGCTTCCTCTTGCGCTTTCTCCAGGTCAGATTGTTTCAAGAGGAGCTCCGTCCAGTTTTGGCTCACTTGTTCCCGGTTGGCAGTCAACTCTTGAAGGGCCACGGCGTACCAGATTTGCATCTGCTCGAGGCGCTTCTGAAAATCTGCTTCGGCCGCTTCAACAACTGCCATTCTGGAATTTGCTTTCTCTTTCCGAGCACGGTGGAGTGCTTGGAGCTTGCGGAAATTTTCACCCATGGCCTGGAGGAGCTGATCCTCTTCAGATTTGCCACTGCTGGCGCTTGGGTCATCAACAACTTCAAGCCCGGCAGCGGCGATGATTTCTTCATCAAAGGTTTCCCTTTCAGTCGATGTTTCAATATTTGCCGTGCCCGGCAAGTTGATGAATAAGTTGTCGCCAACCTTGAGATATTTCCTTGATGAGGGAGCTTCGGATGTCGATGGTTGGTCCTTGACGTTCGTCTCACCGGTGGCTGGGGGCTCTGTGGCCGATGTAGCGCCTGGCGCTCCTGCGGCAGGAATGCCGTCAGTGTGGTCATCAATCTCCTCGCCGGCCCTCTCAGCAGGATCCTTGGCGGTTTCTTCGGCAACGTTTTCGCCGACCTCGACAGTGGCATCTTTGGCGGCCTCGCTAGCGGCGATCCTGTCAGCTTCGGCGGCGGCATCTCTGGCGGTCTCCTCAATGACAACGTCGACGTCCATATGTTCCATCACAGGGAATTCTGGAGGACGAAGGAAGGAAACAAAATAAGATCAAGGCTGAAGTTCGAAAAGAAAGAAAAATAAAGAAAAGGATAACAGGCGCTCTAAGGCAGATAGTTACCTGCGTCGAGCTGTTGAGAGGTGGACTCGCCCCTCCTGGCAATGTTGGTTGCCGGGGAAATGTTGCCGGTATCCATGCGTACCGGCTCCTCCTCAACCAAGATAGGCTCGTCGGTGGTAGCTCTTGCCGAGGATGCGCCTGTGGGCGGCGCGATAGACGAAGGCGGCACGACGGGGGTGTTTTCCACCTCTCCCTGTTCTTCTCCTGCAAGCCCAAACATATCAGCGGCAAGGGTAAAAACCTCAGCGCCCGTCAGCGGAAAACGAGTGGGGAACTCACGCTGGGGGCTGCGCTGGGGGCTGCGTTGAGGGCTGAGCTCCGGGCTGACGACGACAATTTTTGGCGCACTCGTAGAGCCAGCCGGGGGCTCGTCGCCCGTGGAAGTTCTCAGCCTCTTCGCCGCCCTTTCCGCCAAGGTTTCTGCATCACTGCAGAGACGAGACAAGATAAAGCAAGGCTATGAGATTACTCTGAAATTTGGGAGATAAAGGCAATGACAGGAAACTTACTCTTCCTCTTCTCGTTCCGGACTGAAGCCGGAGATGTCGAAATCGACCTCTGTTGCAGTGTCTGTGTGGGGAGGCGGAGGAGGGGTACTGGGTCGCTTGGCTGTAGCAGGCGCAGGGGGTTGGCGTGATTCCGCCACCTCAGCCTCCGGTGCGGTTGTGTGAGACGCCCCTACCGCCTCAGCAGTTGCCGCAAGTGCGGGTCTCGCGCGCCGCGCAGGTTGCTGTCGAACTCCTTGCCGCGGCGCAGTCTTGTCGGCCACCTTCTTGCCGGGAGCCTCACAGCTCGAAGAGGGTTGGCTTGCCGGGATGCCAGAAGCAGCCTTTCGAAGGATGCGCTTGGTCTTCTTCGGAGCTGGGGGCTCCTCCTGCGGCTCTTCTTCGGCCACGTCCTCGGGGGACGAGCCCTCAGCGGCTGCACTGCTCTGTTCCCCGGCAGCCTCAGCCTCCCTGACAAGATTTTCTTCCATCACAACCTCTGCATCGCTGGTTTCCCATTCTGTGAAACCAACGCTGCCGGCCTCCGCGGCAAGATTTGCTTCCTCCACCCTAGAGGCAATATACGCCACTTCTTCATCAGTGGTGGTGCGAATGAGGCCCGTCTCTTCCCGGATGGCCCTCTTCGACAGGTTGTCGAAGAACTTTTGTGCTTCCTCCTCGGTTGGCTCGGCCCAAGTCGCGTCAAGACCGTGGGCGTTGAACATTGGCATGAAGGCGATGATTGACCCCAGGGCGGAGTTGTTGCATAAAGGAACAATTCTTGTCGGCAACCGATGTTGCCATCGCGCTGGAATACCTTGTGGCAAAGAGCACCAAGCTGCATGGTCGTCAGATTGTTGTTCAATCCAGGGCGCAGCCTCATGATGTCCACTGCGTTCCGGTACTCCCAAGCTGGTCTTCCCCTGCTCTGTAGGGGGGCGATGCGGCGGCGGAGGAAATCGAAGCCGATCATCTCCATTGTAAGCCCGGCTGCTTTCAGGCGAAGGATTCTGGTGGTGGCGATTGTGAGCCTCTTGTCCTCTGCGGCGAGATCGCTCCAATCGCTGCCGCGGACCACCTTTTGCTGTCGAGGCGAACAGAATAGATGGGGATCTGCTTCCTTGATCCAGCACCACTCAGACCGCCATTCATCCCACTTCTCGCTGTAAACTCCCTCTGGGTATATCTCCTTATTCCAAGCCCGTGGAATCTAGGCGATAGAACCGGAAAGGGCCTCCCCCTTTTGGATGCGAGGAATAAAGTAATGGCGGAAGAGGGCGGTATTGGGAACTATTCCGGCAAAGTTTTCGCAAAGATGAGCGAAGACGGACATGCACATTACAGCGTTCGGCGTGAAATCAAGAAGGTGGAAGCCGTATGTGTACATAATATCGTTGAAGATATCGGAGAAAGGAGGACAGAGTCCGCAATAGAAATAAGCAACGAAGAAGTGATATCTGTCAGGACCGCTCTTGGAACAAGGACCTGGAATCACGCGAGTCGCGGGGTGAGCTTGTGTCCCCTCCACCCACATGCACTGGTACCGGTTCTTTAAGGCCCTGGCATCGAGCGTCGGAGCAAAGACGATGAACTTCTTCTGCATCTTCACCAGCTCGCTCTCCGGGACATCAGCCTTCGTCTCCTTGCTCTTGCCTTTGCCCTTGCTAGCCTTGGGCGGCATTGCGATTGCGAAGGCGTAGGCTGAGGATAGAGCGGGTGCGGAGGCGAAGAGTGGATGAGGAGAAGTCTGGCTTTGAGCTCGAGAGGGGAAAGCAATGGCGGAGTCCAGATTGAGGAGAAGAAGGGGGGGGGGTAAATAGGCTGCGCCTCTGCGGTTTCCCTTTTTTATGGGGAAGGAGCAAGGCCGCCTCTTTTACTCCGCAATGTAAATATGCCTCTGCAGGCACGCTGCAGCTGCAGCCTTACGGCGCACGCATCCCACGTCGCGCGTTCAGCTCGCATAGTGGGGGGCACAGTAAGCGGGATATTTACGAGCAGTTAATCCCCTAGCCCAACAACGCCTCGCACTCGTGTGTGGCCTAGGCCCGGGGGCTCCTGTCAGTGTACTAAGTATTGGGCCATTAGTACCCCGTACTTGTGCACGGGCAGTTGTAGCCATACTCGCGGCAAGGCTTGTCGGGGGACAGTTGGAGGTTAATTCAGATTATCAAAGGAACACCCAAGTCAAGGATCTGAGGATCAATAGATAAGAAGAGCTGAAGACCGAAAGCCAGCCTCCTCGGCAAGATCTTGCCGGGGTGGCCTGCGAAGCCCGGCAAGATTTCGAGCCCGACAAGATTCGGCGCCCGGCAAGATTCTGCCACTGTGCCACCGCTTCGGCACAGCAACAAGCCTGACACTCTGGGTCCTTCTCTAGATGCGTGGCGACGCGCCAGTGGAGGAGAGCTTAAGCGGTGCTGATGGGATGGCCCCTTTTTCCATCCCCAAGAAAGTGAGGACACCTAAACGGACACCTCACGGTGCATTAAATTCATTCGTCCTAATCCGTCAGTGGTTAGGTATGATGACCCTGTAGCTACTTTACACCTCAATGTATGTACATTTTGCCATTGTGGTGACCCCTTTGAGCATATAAAAGGAGGCCCAAGGCGACTGCTACAAAAAAGAGGATCTTCTGGCCCATTCTGCATGCGTATCTGCTCTTTGAATCAAGTGAATCAATAGAACATCCCATTGACTCCACAGATATCCCATCGCAAGACATACATCAAGTATTCTCAAATCCAATACTCAATCAAACATAGTGAAACCTCAAAGAGAAAGACTCAATTCATCACAAGAAGGTAGAGGGGAGGAACACCATAAGATCCAAATATATTAACAAAGCTCGCGGTACATCAAGATTGTGCCAAATCAAGAACACGAGAGAGAGAGAGAGAGAGAGAGAGACAAAACACATAGCTACTGGTACATACCCTCAGCCCCGAGGGTGAACTACTCCCTCCTCATCATGGAGACTGCCGGGATGATGAAGATGGCGTCCGGTGATGATTCCCCCCTCGGTAGGGTGCCGGAACAAGGTCCCGATTGGTTTTTCGTGGCTACAGAGGCTTGCGGTGGCGGAACTTCTCATCTAGGGTTCTTTTCGGGGGTTTTGGTATTTATAAGAATTTTTTGCGTCGGTCTAACGTCAAGGGGGTACCCGAGGGGCCCACAAGCTTGGGGGCACGCCCCCCAGGCTTGTGGCCTCGTCAGTCACCTCCTGGCCCAGCTCCGGTGCTTCGGGGCTCTCTTTTGGTCCGTAATAAATCGCCGTAAATTTTCAGCCCATTCCGAGAACATTTATTTCTGCACAAAAAATGACACCACAGTAGTTTTGCTGAAAACATCGTTAGTCCGGGTTAATTCTAATCAAATCATACCAAAACCATATAAAATTGTTGTAAACATGGCATGAATACTTCATAAATTATAGATACGTTGGAGATGTATCAGCATCGCCAAGCTTAATTCCTGCTCGTCCTCGAGTAGGTAAATGATAAAAGAAATAATTTATGAAGTGTGAATGCTAGCATAGTGCATAGGTTTGATCAATGATTGTTCCAAACACTTTTTCTAGCATCATTATATATCATAAACAATAGCTCATCTCATAAAACTTTTCATGATCAAGTGACAAGCTATTCACATGTTGAAGCATAGACCATAAACTTTCTTGAAAACTAACAAACTATGTTCTTAGTCATCAAACAATTGTAATTCACCTTATTTTCAGGAAGGGTCTATGTAAGAGCTTGGATTTAGCAAATTCCACATACTCAACTATCAGATAGTCTTCCATGATTGCTAATACTCAAAGCATATTTTTAGAACAAATAGCATCCATCGAACATAGAGAAAGATAGGGTCTTAATGTTTCGCCTCCCAAATTATTTATCATATTGATAATTGTCAACAATAATAATTCATGATCAAATATATTTGAATGGCCATATATGCTTGGATCTTTCCCCACCACATGATACTTGCCAACTAGATAATAATTGAGGTTGAAATGAGAAGGAATACTACTGACTCTTGCATAAAAGTAAAAGATAGGCCCTTCACAGAGGGAAGCAGGGGTTTGCAGAGGTGCCAGAGCTCGAAGCTTTTAAAACAGAGATGAATATAATTTTGAGAGGTATGCTTTCATTATCAACGTAACGACCGAGAGTTCCCAATATCTTCCATGCTAGACACATTATAGGTGGTTCCCAAACAGAAAGGTAAAGTTTTACTCCCCCTCCACCAACAAACACAAGCCATGGCTAGCCGAATCCTCGGGTGCCCTCCATGCCAACAACAATCCGAGGGAGTTTTGTCTCATTATTATATTTTGATTTTGATTTTGATCATAGGACTGAGCATCCCAATTACCATCCACTTTCTTGTGAATGACAAGTGAATAAACACTCATCGTGAGAATAACCCACCTAGCATGGAAGATACTGACCGCCCCCTATCGCTTCATGAGCGATTTGGGCATACAAAACGGATTATTATTTGAAGATTTAGAGTTGGGCATACAAAACATATTATTATTTGATGATTTAGAGTTTGGCATATGCAAATTTACTTGGAATGGCAGGTAAATACCGCATATAGGTAGGTATGGTGGACTCATATGAAATAACTTTGGGTTTAAGGAAGTGGATGTACAAGCAGTATTCCAGCTTAGTACATGTGAAGGCTAGCAAACGATCGTAAGCAAGCACCACATGTTGGAGGATCCATAACAATATAACTTCTATACAAATATACCCAAACATAACTCATTATGTTGTCTTCCTTGTCCAACTTCAACTAATTTTCTCAAGTTCAAAAATAATTAATGGGGCTCACAATCATAGATGATGTCCAAGATAGTATATTTATATGTGAAATCTCTCTTCCTTCAATATTCTTTCATGAATTGTTCAAGTGACCAATGTTGTGTTTGCTAACTTTCAAATAAATTTTACCACCTATAATTCTTATATGTGAAGTCATTACTCCCCATGGGATAAGCATATGAAACATATATAATTTTATATTTATGATATTCAATTCATTCAACCATTTACTCATAAGATATAAGTGAAGCACGAGAGTAAATGACAAACTACTCCAAAAAGATATAAGTGAAGATCAATGACTAGTCAAATAATTAAGTAGCTATGTGAAGACACTCCCTCATATAAGAATTTCATATCTTAAATATTTTATTCAAACAACAAGTAAAACAAAATAAAATGACATTCCAAGGATAGCACATATCATGTGAAGAAGCAAGAACTTAGGCTCAACCAAAACTGACCGATCATTGTTGATGAAGAAAGGTGGGATGCCAACCGGGGCATCCCCAAACTTAGACTCTTGAGACTTCTTGAAATATTAACTAGGGATTCCTTGGGCATCCCCAAGCTTGAGCTCTTGTGTCTCCTTAATTCCTCTCATACCACGGTTTCCCTAATTCTTAAAAACTTCATCCACACAAAACTCAACAAGAACTCATGAGAAAAGTTAGTATGAATCAATGCAACACCTTATCATTCTCTACTGTAGAAAATCACTGAAATTATTATTTAACATTGCATACTAAATGCCTCTGCATATTTAATACTCCTATCCTCAAATAGAATCACTAAACAAGCAAACATATCCAAACAATGCAAACATAACAGCAATCTGTCTAAACAGGACAGTCTGTAAAGAGTGCAATTTTACTCACACTTCCCTAACTCCAAAATTTCTGAAAATAAATAACACTATAGAAAATTTATCATAGCTTATTGTGCAAAAAAATTCAACATTTCATCACATTCTTACTTTTCTCAAGAATTCATGCACTAGCGTGCAACTTTCTGTTTTCAAACAGCCACATATAGACTTGCAAAATAAGCATGGTAAAGGCTATACTTGACATTTTTATTGAAATAAAAGATGCAAAACATTACTCTAAATAACATCAAGCAAATAGTAATAAAATAAAATGACCCTCCAAGAAAAACTCATATCATGTGACGAATAAAAATATAGCTCCAAGTGAGGTTACCGATAATGTAGAAGACGGAAGAGGGGATGCCTTCCGGGGCACCCCCAAGCTTAGTTGCTTGGATCTTCCTTGAATATTACCTTGGGGTGCCTTGGTAATCCCCAAGCTTAGGTTCTTGCCACTCTTCATTCTTCTCATAACGATATCTCACCCAAAACTTGAAAACTTCAATCACACAAAACTTAACGGAACTTCGTGAAATGGGTTAGTATAGTAAAACAAATCATTCACTTGGGTACTGTGAAAGACAAGATTCATAATTGTTTCCATATAATACCTACTGTACTCTATAATTTCCAAAATTTATATTAAGCAATATAAGCCATAGAAACTAGCAAACAAGCAAACTATGCATCGAAAACAGAATTTGTCAAAAACAGAACAGTGTGTAAAGATCTGAATTATGCTCATACTTATGTTACTCCAAAAATTCTGAAAAATTAGGAAAACATATACAATTTGTATATCAATCTTGTGTAAAAAATCAGAGTTTTTCCATGTTCCATTGAATTTTAACAATTCTGTTACTGGACGCAAAAGTTTCTGTTTTTGCACAGAATCAAGTCAACTATCATCCACACTATCCCAAAGGCTTTACTTGGTACTTTATTGAAACAAAAGCTATAAAACTGATAAAGTAGCTTAATCATGTGGACACACAAAAACAGTAGAGGTAAATATTGGGTTGTCTCCCAACAAGCGCTTTTCTTCAATGCCTTTTTAAGCTAGGCATGTTGATTTCAATGATGCTCACATAAAAGATAAGAATCGAAACATAATGGGAGCATCATGAAGCATATTACTAGCACACTTAAGTCTAACCCACTTCCTATGCATAGGGATTTTGTGGGCAAACAATTTATGGGAAGAAGAATCAACTAGCATAGGAAGGCAAAACAAGCATGCCTTCAAAACTTTCAACACATAGAGAGAAAACTTGATATTATTGCAATATGTAAAAGCATATGTTCCTCTCTCATAGTAATTTTCAGTAGCATCATGAATGAATTCAACAATATAACTATCACATAAAGCATTCTTTTCATGATTCATAAGCATATAATTTTTATTACTCTCCATATAAGTAAATTTACTCTCATGAATAGTAGTGGGAGCAAAATCAACAAAATAACTATCATGTGAGGCATAATCCAATTGAAAATTAAAATCATGATGACAAGTTTCATGGTTATCATTATTCTTTATAGCATACATGTCATCACAATAATCACCATAGATAGCAACTTTGTTCTTATAATCAATTGGAACCTCTTCCAAAATAGTGTATCCATCGCTAAATAAAGTCACGACCTCTCCAAATCCACTTTTATCAATATTGTGAAAAGATTCAACACCCTCCAAAATAGTGGTATAATTAACTAGATTTGACACTCTTCCAAACCCGCTTTCATCAATATAATCATCATAAATAGGAGGCATGCTATCATCATAATAAATTTTCTCATCAAAACATGGGGGACAAAAAATATCATCTTCATCAACACATAGCATCCCCAAGCTTATGGCTTTGCATATCATTAGCATCGTGGATATCCAAAGAATTCATACCAACAACATTAGAATCCTACTCATCATTCAAAGATTTTATGCCAAATATTTAATTTAATTCTTCTTCTATCAATTGAGCACAATTTTCCTTTCCATCATTTTCACGAAAGACATTATAAAGATGAATAATATGAGGCAACCTCAATTCCATTTTTTGTATTTTTCTTTTATAAACCAAACTAGTGATAAAACAAGAAACTAAAATATTCAATTGCAAGATCTAAACATATAGCTTCAAGCACTCACCTCCCTGGCAACGGCGCCAGAAAAGAGCTTGATGTCTACTACGCAACTTATTCTTGTAGACTCGTGTTGGGCCTTCAAGCGCAGAGTTTTGTAGGACAGTAGCAATTTCCCCTCAAGTGGATGACCTAAGGTTTATCAATCCGTGGGAGGCATAGCATGAAGATGGTCTCTCTCAAATAACCCTGCAACCAAATAACAAAGAGTCTCTTGTGTCCCCAACACACCCAATACAAATGGTAAATTGTATAGGTGCACTAGTTCGGCGAAGAGATGGTGATACAAGTGTAATATGGATAGTAGATATAGGTTTTTGTAATCTGAAAATATAAAAACAGCAAGGTAACTAGTAACAAAAGTGAGCAAAAATGGTATTGCAATGATTGAAAACAAGGCCTAGGGTTCATACTTTCACTAGTGCAAAGTCTCTCAACAATGATAACATAGTTGGATCATATAACAATCCCTCAACGTACAACAAAGAATCTCTCCAAAGTTTCTATCAGAGAACGTAGGACGAAAACGTGCATCAACCCCTATGCATAGATTACCCCAATATCATCTCCGGAATCCTACAAGTTGAGTGCCAAAACATATATCAAGTGAATCAATAGAACATCCCATTGTCACCACAGATATCCCATCGCAAGACATACATAAAGTGTTCTCAAATTAATACTCAATCCAACATAACGAAACCTCAAAGAGCAAGACTCAATTCATCACAAGAAGGTAGAGGGGGAAGAACACCATAAGATCCAAATATATTAACAAAGCTCGTGGTACATCCAGATCGTGCCAAATCAAGAACACAAGAGAGAGAGAGAGAGAGAGAGAGAGAGAGAGAGAGAGAGAGAGAGAGAGAACACATAGCTACTGGTACATACCCTCAGCCCCGAGGGTGAACTACTCCCTACTCGTCATGGAGACCGCCGGGATGATGAAGATGCCTCCAGTGATGATTTCACCCTCCGTCAGGGTGCCGGAACGAGGTCCCGATTGGTTTTTCGTGGCTACAAAGGCTTGCAGCGGCGGAACTTCTCATCTAGGGTTCTTTTCAGGGGTTTTGATTTTTATAAGAATTTTTGGCGTCGGTCTCATGTCAAGGGGGTGCCCGAGGGGCCCACAAGCTCGGGAGGCATGCCCTAGGGGAGTGGGTGCGCCCCCAGGCTTATGGCCTCCTCGGTCACCTCCTGGCCCAGCTCCGGTGCTTCGGGGGGGTCTCTTTTGGTCCATAAAAAATCACCGTAAGTTTTTAGCCCATTCCAAGAACTTCTATTTCTGCACAAAAAATGACACCATAGTAGTTCTGCTGAAAACATCATCAGTCCGGGTTAGTTCTAATCAAATCATACCAAAACCATATAAAATTGTTGTAAACATGGCATGAATACTTCATAAATTATAGATACATTGGAGACGTATCACTTCCCTCTGTGAAGGGCCTATCTATTTACTTTGCTACAATTTTTATTTTTTATTTGAGTCTCCATCTTCTCGTATAAAGCACCAACTAGGGAGCACTATGATCATACTTGTGCATTGGATGTAGCTAATATTCGAGTGTGTTTCATGAATGGATCAATGATTGAGCATGATGGGCTAGGGATAACTTTCTGTAGTGTTGATATTTTGAAAGACATGGTTGTTTGTTGATATGCTTGAGTATTGAAGTCTTCATGTCAATCATAGACTATTGCTTTGATAGAAATGTCAATCATAGAAAATGATAGAAATGTCAAAAAAATAAAAGAAAATAAGATTCCCATGTGATATGTGGTCTAGTTGTTAGCAAAATTTACAAACATGAATTTTCGACTTTTTTGCAAAATCTCTCGAGAATTTGTAAAATGGGCATAACTTTTGCTTACGAACTCCGATGAAAAAGTTTTTTATATGAAAAATCATCTACTCGAAAAGTTACATCCGAATTCAACCTGGGGAACCCCGTTGAACATTTTCAGAATCCCCAAAAACCTAACAGTACGAGAGATACGGGGCTTTTAAGATCTAGAGGGCGGAAAAATGGAAAAAAATTCAAACTTACTAGTGGCGCACCATTTGCTAGGTGCGCCACTAGTAACAGAAAAAAATTGGTTTCGATTTTTTTTTTATATGAAAAAGTTTTTTATATGAAAAATCATCTACTCGAAAAGTTACATCCGAATTCAACGGGGGAACCCCGTTGAACATTTTCAGAATCCCCAAAAACCTAACAGAACGAAAGATACGGGGCTTTTAAGATCTAGAGGGGGGAAAATGGAAAAAAATTCAAACTTACTAGTGGCGCACCATTTGCTAGGTGCGCCACTAGTAACAAAAAAAATTGGTTTCGAAAATTTTTTTATATGAAAAAGTTTTTTATATGAAAAATCATCTACTCAAAAAGTTACATCCGAATTCAACCGGGGGAACCCCGTTGAACATTTTTAGAATCCCCAAAAACCTAACAGAACGAAAGATACGGGGCTTTTAAGATCTAGAGGGGGAAAAATGGAAAAAAAAATCAAACTTACTAGTGGCGCACCATTTGCTAGGTGTGCCACTAGTAACAGAAAAAAATTGGTTTCGAATTTTTTTTTATATGAAAAAGTTTTTTATATGAAAAATCATCTACTCAAAAAGTTACATCCGAATTCAACGGGGGGAACCCCGTTGAACATTTTCAGAATCCCCAAAAACCTAATAGAACGAAAGATACGGGGCTTTTAAGATCTAGAGGGGGGAAAATGGAAAAAAAATTCAAACTTACTAGTGGCGCACCATTTGCTAGGTGCGCCACTAGTAACAGAAAAAAATTGGTTTCGAATTTTTTTTTATATGAAAAAGTTTTTTATATGAAAAATCATCTACTCAAAAAGTTACATCCGAATTCAACAGGGGAAACCCAGTTGAACATTTTCAAAATCCCCAAAAACCTAACAGAACGAAAGATACGGGGCTTTTAAGATCTAGAGGGGGGAAAAATGAAAAAAAAATTCAAACTTACTAGTGGCGCACCATTTGCTAGGTGCGCCACTAGTAACAGAAAAAAAATTGGTTTTGAATTTTTTTTTTATATGAAAAATCATCTACTCGAAAAGTTACATCTGAATTCAACTGGGGGAACCCCGTTGAACATTTTCAGAATCCCCAAAAACCTAACAGAACGAAAGATACGGGGCTTTTAAGATCTAGAGGGGGGAAAATGGAAAAAAATTGAAACTTACTAGTGGCGCACCATTTGCTAGGTGCGCCACTAGTAACAGAAAAAAAATTGGTTTCGAATTTTTTTTTTTGGAATTTTTTTTCAAAATATGATACGTAATATGACCGGGAAGTTTGAAATATTTTTTCAAAATTTCATCACACTCATGAACATGAACAAAGTCCTAGACATCAACAAGATTTAATAGGATTGATATGATAGATATATCAACAAGTGCTTGTTAAGTGAGGTGGTGCTGGGGTTTGATTGAAGTGCGAAGTTAAGCGTGCTCGGGCTGGAGTAGTGTGAGGATGGGTGACCTTTCGGGAAGTTTGACCACTTAGTGCGATTTGACTTGAGATTAAGCATATTGACCCGAGATTAAGCCATAGTGACCCGAGATTAAGAAAAAAACGAAAGAAAAATTTGAAAAAAAATTGTTAGTAATGGCGCACTTCTATGTGGTGCGCCATTACTAAGTCAGAAAAAAATATTGAAAATTTTTTTTGAAATTTTTTTGAAAAAAAATTGTTATTAATGGCGCACTTCTATGTGGTGCGCCATTACTAAGTCAGATAGTAATGGCGCACCGTTTGACATATTAATGGCGCACTGCCAGGTGCGCCACTATTGTCTTGTATACTAATGGCGCACCAGGGGTGCGCCATTAGTATTTGTTACTAGTGGCGTGATGATAGTGGCGCACCTGTAGTGCGCCATTAATGGCCAAAACAGGTGCGCCACTAATTAGCCTTTTCCTAGTAGTGCGGCCCTCCTCCCCGAGCACGAGGTCCATCCCCCGTGAGGTGTCCTGGCGTGCCTCGTCAAACGCCAAGAACCACGGGGAGCGATGTTTGACCTCATGCGGGAGGACCGCCTAAGCCCCGTAGACGAGGAAGAACGGGGTCTCGCCGGTGGGCTTAGTCGCGGTGGTGCGGATGGACCATAGCATGGACTGAAGCTCATCAAGCCAACCCCTGCCGCAGGCCTCGAGTTTCTTCTTGAAGCTCCTTGCCTTGAGGCCCCTCAGGACCTCCACGTTGGCACGTTCGGCTTGGCCGTTGCTCCGCGGGTGCGCCACTGAAGCGTAGCATATCTGCGTTCCAAGGTTAGCATAATATGTTTTGAAGAGGTTGCTCGTGAACTGATAGCCATTGTCAGTGATGATACGGTTGGGGAACCCAATGCGGCTCACGAGGCCCTTGATGAACTTGACGGCCGAGCTGCTGGGATGGTGCGCACGGGCTCCACCTCCGCCCACTTGGTGAACTTGTCGATAGCGATGTAGAGGTAGCGGTAGCCCCCGGCCGCTCGGGGAAATGAGCCTAGGATATCCAGCCCCAGACCGCGAACGGCCACAAGAGCGGAATGGTCTGGAGGCCCTGAGCAGGCTAGTGGATCTGCTTGGCATGGAATTGACAGGCCTCACAGGATCTCACCAGCTCAGTGGCGTCGTTGAGCGTCATGGGCCAGTAGAAACCGATGCGGAACGCCTTGCCCACGAGGGTCCGTGACGACGAGTGATCCCCACAATCCCCGCCGTGGATGTCAGCCAACAGCTCGCATCCCTGCTCCTTGGAGATGCACCGCAGCGAGATGTCATTTGGGCACCTTTAGTAGAGCTCGCCACCCTACAAGCAGTAAGCGGTGGCCTGAGGGGCCACATGTTCTGCGTCTTCCTCCTTCTCCGGCAAGGTGCCTTGGAGCAGGTACGCCTTGAACTCCTCAGTCTAGCACCCCTCCTAAGGTTCAAGCGTCTGGAGCAGGCGGGCTCCATAGGTTGGACCGCAGGCTGGAGCGCCCGAGGTGGGGGCCATGGGCAGTTCCTCCCGGAGCAGCACCGGGCCCGCAATGGAGGGGGCCGCCGATCACTTGAAGAGCCGTTCCTCGAAGACGCCAGGCTTCTTGGGCTCGCGTTGGGACGCTCTCATGGTGATGTCTTCTGCCTCCTTGTTCGTGCCACGCGGGACGTGCTGCTACTCCAAACCCAAGAATCATTTTTCAATTCTGTGTACCTCTTCCAGGTATGCCTCCATGTGCTCGTCCTTGGGCGTGTACTCCTTGTTGGAGAAGTTGACGAGGAGCTGAGAATCGCCCTTGATGGTGAGGCGCTTACCCCTAGGGCCGTCGCGGCCCTGAGGCCGGCGATCAGGCCTTCGTATTCCGTGATGTTGTTGGAGACCTTCTCGCCAGGCTGGAACCAGAGCTGCACGGCGTAGTACATCTTGTCCTGGGTAGGCGAGATGAGTACGGCTCCAGCCCCCGTGCCCCGGCGTGCGAACGCGCCGTCAAAGTACATGACCCAGCCATCGGGCGCCTCATCTCCAGGTATGAGGGAGCGGTCTTCACCCACCCCTCGGTCAGGGGTGTCAGTCCATTCCACCACAAAGTCAGCGAGGGTCGCGCCCTTGATGACCCTGGTGGTGCTGAACTCCAGCTGGAACGCCTGCAGCTCGATGTTCCACTCAGCAACCCTCCCCGCGGCATTGGGGCTACGGAGCACCTTCTCCAGGGGGTACGCGGAGATGACCTTGATGGGATGGCCTTGGAAGTAGTGTCGCAGTTTCCTGGAGGCGACGAGGAGCGCGAGCAAGAGCTTCTGCGGCATGGGGTAGCGCGCGCGTCACGCAGCACCCTGCTGACGAAGTACATGGGGTGCTCAACAAGGGAAGAGGTGTCGATGGCGTTCGGCCCTGCTTGAGGCGTGGGGTCCTCAGGAGCCTCACCGTCTGATGGGGTAGTCGAGGCCTTAGGAGCGCCGTCCTGAGGTGGCAATGTTGTGGCTGTAGACGGGGCATTGCGCCGCGCACCTGCGCCTGCGCGCTCTTCCCGGACCGCCACGAGTGCCGCGCTAGCCGAGTGTGGTGTGCCGGCCAGGTAAAGCACCAGGGGCTCAAGAGGTCGAGGCGCCACCATCACCGGAGGGCTGGTGAGATACCTCTTGAGGTCTTGAAAGGCCGCCTCAGCCTCTGGAGTCCATTCGAACGGGCCCTTCCTCTTCATCAGCTTGAAAAATGGGAGGGTACGCTCGCCGAGCTTGGAGATGAAGCGTCCCAACGAAGCCACGCAGCCCGCGAGCTTCCTCATTTCCTTGAGGGTCTGCAGCGGGCTTATTCTTTCTATTGCCTTGATCTTCTCTGGGTTAGCCTCGATCCCTCTGTGCGACACCAGGAAACCCAGCAGTTTGCTGGACGGGACGCCGAACACACACTTCTCCGGATTGAGCTGCTGGTTTACCTTGCGCAGGTTGGCGAACGTTTCCTCCAGATCTTCGACAAGGGTTCTTGCTTCCCGCGACTTGACCACTATGTTGTCGATGTACGCCTCAGCATTCCGCCCAAGCTGCCGGCCCAGGGCAATGTGCATCAATCGCTGAAAGGTCGCTCCTGCGTTACGCAGCCCAAACGGCATGCAGGTGTAGCAGTACACCCCGCACGGGGAAAGGAAGGCTGTTTTCTCGATGTCCTGCACCACCATCTTGATCTGGTTGTAGCCCGAGAAGGCGTCCAAGAAACACAGCAATCGCACTCGGCGGTGGAGTCAACGATTTGGTCGATGCATGGAAGAGGGAAAGGGTCCTGAGGGCAAGCTTTGTTGAGGCTCGTGAAGTTGACGCACATGCGCTCCTTGCCCCCTTTTTGGGAACGATGACCGGGTTGGCCAACCAATCCAGGTGCCATACTTCCCAGATGACGCCGGCTTCTTGCAGCTTGTGGACCTCCTGGACGATGAACAATTGCTTCTCCGGGGCTTGCCGCCATGCCTTCTACTTCACCGGGCGCGCACCGGGGCACACCAACAAATGGTGCTCAATCACGTCTCGCGGGATGCCAACCAGGTCCGTCGCCTCCCATGCAAATACATCTTTGTTCGCACGGAGGAAACCAACTAGCGCCTCTTCTTGGTCTGGGGGGAGGCCGGTGCCTATGGTGAAGGTGGGCCCGAGCCCCCGTCATCGACAGGCACTTGCTTCATCTCGGCCCGGTCCTGAGAGAACAGTTGCTTCTTCTTCGCAGGTGCGGCCTCCGGGATCTCCGGAGCGCCCTCCACGTCTGGCCGCACGACTGCCGCGGCCTTGAAAGCGAGCTTGAGGGCCAGGAGTGCATCCTTGGTGTCTCCCACCATGGTGAGGACGCCGCTGCTCCCAGGCATCTTGATGACGTTGCAGCCGGGGTGCGTCGCCGCCATGAACTTGGCAAGGGCTGGATACCCAAGGATGGCATTGTATGGGAGGCCGATGCGGGCGACATCGAAGCCGATGAGCTCGGTGCGGTAGTTGCAGCGCGTGCCGAAGGTGACGGGGAGGCGGATCAGCCCCAGGGGAACAATGGAGCCGTCGAGCACCCCTGAAAAGGGTCTGGTGGGGGCGAGCTGGTCGTAAGGCACTTGGAGCAGGTCAAAGGCTTCCACGGAGAGGACGTTGAGGCCAGCGCCGCCGTCGATGAGGGTTTTGGTAACCGCGACACTGCTGATGGTGGGCGTGCATAACAAGGGGAGCACGCCGGCGCCGACCGTAGTCTTGGGGTGATCCCTGGAGTCGAAGGTGATGTTGGTCTCAGGCGCCGCCCGGCCAGAAGGAGCCCCCTGCCGTGGTTGGGCGGCCCCCACCTGTTGGAAGAGCTGCTAGACGTGGCAGCTTGAGGCCGGCGCCTGCGACCCACCGAGAATGGCCGCAACGGCGTGGGGCACTGGTGCCGCAAAGCGCGTGATGAACTGATTGCGCAACTCCTCCCAGGAGGCCACCGAAGACTCCAGTAGGCTAAGCATCCAGGAGTGCGGCACGACCATGAGAGCCATGGGGAGCCAGTTCGCCATGGCTTTGTCGTCGCCGTTCGCCACCTCGATGCTCAGCTCGTACAAGCAAAGGAACTCCGCAGGGTTCCCTGTGCCGTCGTACCGCGGAGGCAGTGTCGGCCTGAACTTCGGTGGCCACCGCACCTGTCGCAGGGCGGTGGAAAAGGCCTGGTGGCGTACGACGTCTCCGAGTGTACCCAGCGGCTCGGCGGGTGGGGCGGCGCCTGCCATGGGAACCACATAGCGTGGGTGGAGCGTAGCCGATGGAGAGGCAGATCTTTGACACGCCCCCTATCTGGCACGCCAAATGTCGGATTCAGGGCTCCGCAGACCCAAGAAAGGTTCGAACTCTGGGGCATGTGCGAAGAACTCAACCAATCTAGGCCACCAGCTTGTTGCCCCATGGCCTAGCTCGAGGAGCAAGGAAGAAGGTGAACATGGTAGTTTACCCAGGTTCGGGACACCTTGTGATGTAAGACCCTACTCCTGCTTTGTCGTGGATTTGCCTCACGAGGGGCTGAGGATGAA
The DNA here is from genome assembly GCA_011799875.1 of Thinopyrum elongatum. Classification (NCBI taxonomy): domain Eukaryota; kingdom Viridiplantae; phylum Streptophyta; class Magnoliopsida; order Poales; family Poaceae; genus Thinopyrum; species Thinopyrum elongatum. Next base: position 350,764,145 of record CM022303.1, read on the forward strand.
CAAGTACAAGGGATGAACAACCTCACGAGGTCTGCTCTGGTGAGGGTGGAAAAGGATACCCTCTATGCTGTTGGCTAACCTATATTTATAGTGACCTCGGTCCCCTTCCCCCAAAACGTAGGCGGGAAGGGATTCCACAATGGCCAATTTGAAAGGGGACAAGTAGTACACCTTATGCTGACGAAAGGTGGTCTTCGCCTGCAAAGCTTTGGGTCATGACGCCGCGGTGGGCTCGGCGATGACATCCATCTTGCCGTCTTGGCGGTCCTAGTCTTGTTGCACTGAAATGGAAACCTTTGCCTGATTCCTCGGGAACCCACGCCTGCGCTTGCCTCCTTAGCACCAAAGAGGAAACTGTCTTCTCTACGCCCGCTGGCGCCCGCCTGGCCTTGGTCGTCATGGCTTGCATCACCGCAACCTCATGAGGTTGGGCACCTGCATAGAAATCTCCGCTCCTCAGGAGGCAGCCTGGGAAGGCCGACCCCTCGGGAGGTCTTGGCATTGTCTGCCTCGCGAGGGTCTTGTCTTGATAGTCTTTGTAGATGGGCCATACCAGGCCGTCGATAAAGCCACGCCATGGGCCGTAGGCAGGCAAGTCTGGGTACCCTGGTTCCCAGAAAGCTGACACCTGGCGGAGTCGAGGCCGCCCCAGGGACAAGTCCAAGATTTCCCCGGCAAGCTTGCCGGGTCCACTAGGGGCAAGGATTCCCGCCAAGGCACCACCGCTCCACCGCACCACCACGCAAATCACTTATCAATGTGGTGTCGAGCCCCCAAGTGATTAAGTGTCTTCTGCTAAGCACGTGGCAGCCCATGGAAGACATATTATCCTCATGTGACACCCATCCAGAGGTGTGTCAAGCAGAAGATGATTAAGCGGCACGGTAGGCTTGCCGGGTTTCGCTCTCAGCATGACACTTAGTGGTGCATTTAATGCACTTTGTCCTAACTGCCAGAGTTAGGTATGATAGCACTGTGAGCTATCTAATCACCAAATAAAGACTACTTTGCCACTGTGGTCACCCCTTAAGCTATAAAAGGAGGTCCAAGGCTAACTAGAAAAGGATTCGATCCCTCGCACACTTGTACGTGCGTAGCTGCTCTCCCCAAGGCTACCTTGTCGGGCTTGAGCGTTGCGCTCTCATCGTGTTCCTCCATCCAATCCACCAAAGTAGGAGTAGTGTTTTACGCTTCCCAGCGACCCGAACCTGGGTAAAAACCACCAGCGTCACCACCGTCGTGTTGCTTCATGGCCTCTGCGCTTTGCGCAACGTGATCTTCCCCCTTGCGGAACCACATGGGGCCGATGGCCCCATATGTGTTCGTGTCCACCCACGACATCTTTGGCGCGCCAGGTAGGGGAAAGTGCTTGCACGTGCCCGGGGTTGTGAACAGTGCGTCCATCATCTTCATCATCGTCATCCTCAATGTCAGCATCTTCAGCAGCAGCTTTGGAAGAGAGAGATGGTGCTACTCGCTAGCCTTGATCCTCCCAGCCTCGGTCGCTCGTCTCCGCCACCGCAGCAGTGAGGATGAGGGGCAGCAGCGATGCGATGGCCATGGTTGGCATGGATGGCATGACCACCTCACCTCCCACGGCCAGAAGAAGGGTCGAGGCATGCGACGGTATCGTCCTCCTAGTGGTCTCCCGTCAGTGAGCATTCGGTCTCGAAGGACGTCGCTTGGACGAGAGGATTGGAAAACGGTACGTAATTGGCCTCCCCCCTTTTCTCAAACGCTAATGGTCTGGTCGCGAAATGGTGAGGCCACCAGCGTGGATAAGCCCGCGTGGCACTCGGTCCTGTATTTATCCCGCCGGGGATAAATCCTGAGTGTAACGCTGGTGCGAATCCGTTGGTCGATGTTCCCGGCAAGCAAACCCCGGCAAGGCCTCCCACACATGTGTGTCCTTCACACCAGCCACGTTTAGACCATTGAAATTTGGGAAAAAGAGAGAGGGTGACCAATTCATTTCCTTTCCCATCATATGTCATTAGCAGCAAATGTTTTTGTTGACTCTCCCAGCTCGTGCCAGGGCTGAGCGTGTAACTAATGTACGGCCTAGTCCCTCCCCTCTTTGCTCTTTCCTGTCTTTCGTCCTTGTAGAACAAAAATGGATGTATGAGCAAGGTCTCCCAGGAGACACGTGTCGGATGGGTATCCACGAGTGGAAGAGGAGACGTTATGCGTAATCAAACATGCACCCCGGTAAGAAGGGTAGCATCAATAAAAGCTAAGTTGGCACGCTTGTTGACTTTTCTTCAGAATTTGCATTTGCGCATTCCTCGGATAACCAATGGTTTCGTATGGCAAGCCCTCTATACGATGGAACCTTACTGTATTTTTCTGCACCCTCGCTTTGTTTTGAGCCTGCTCAACAAAGTGGGTGGTAGCGTCAAGGACTGTTGAGGAAAAACCCACCGGCAACGTGCCCTCGCCAGCTGAATGCTAAGGACCCATTCCTCAAGTTAACCACGGCAACATGTTGTTGGCGGGCAACCAAAGTATGCGGAGGAAACTAATCATATGAATGCCAATGGGTAAACACAAGAGGGATAGCATGCATTAACGTAGTAAACATCAATTCAATGAAGCATTAAAGCAAGAACAGTATGAAGCCTAAAAACGAGATACATCTCATGTCTTGTTATAGGGTTGCACAGCAGCACGAATAAGCTCAGGGCTGATGGTCTCCAGGAACCCTTGGGACGGAGAGGACCTTGTCGGCAAGGGGACCAGCTTTCGCCTCGGCAGTAGAAACATCAACACCCAGAGGCAGCTTCTTGAGCCATCGGAGAGGTTGAGCTCCGGATGGCGGTAGGCAAGATTGATTAAGACCACGAAGAGGGCATCACGAGCAAGCTTCCGGGATTCATTAGCGAAGCAGACGGCCCTGTCGTCCTCATACGTCTTCATCCCTTCAATCAAACCTTCAAAGAAAAGCATCAACTTGACACTTGGAACTTCATGTTGGTTGATGGAGAAGGCCCAACTCTTCATGTTGGTTGCGATTTGGGCAGTAAGACACTCGGCAATATCAACCAGATTCTTGATCCAGAGGTCGCGCTGCTGGATTTGGTTCTTCAATTTGTCCTCCGCATCTTTTTGAAGAGTTTGGGCATTGGACAAGTCCTTCATCAGCAACTTCTCGCGGGCGCCGGCAGACTCAATATCCTTCTCCAAGGTGCCAAACCGCGCTTTCATGTCAGTAATGGTGCCGTTGGCAGTATCGAGGTCCTGGCTCTTGGAGGAAAGCTGTGATCGCACCTCCTTTAGGGTGGTTTCTGCCTTCTGCGTTTCCTCTTTGAGAGCCATGATTTCCTTGTTGCTCCCGGCAAGGTCCTTCATCAGCTTGGCCACATTGAGATCAAGTTCAGCCATGGCGGCAGACGCGACAGCCAGCTCATCAGTAACCTTCTTCAGCTGGGTAGAAGATTCAAGGGTAAGCGTGTCAAGCGCTGCTTTGTGCTTGTCCTCCAGATCATTGATACGCTGCTGGACAAGAGCCTCCAGTTCCTCCACCCTGCCGTGGAGGGTGGCTTCGAGGTTTCCTTCCTGGGTGGAGATGTCCTTCGCCTTAGCGTTCAGAAGTGCTTCGCGCTCCGTCAAGCGGACCTCCTTGGAAGTGATATCCTCCCTGGTTTTGCTCAACACCTCCTCTTGTCGCATGTTGGAATGGGATTGCTTCTTGTACCATTCCCGGAGCTCATTGCCCTTGTCCACCAGCTTCTTATCCATGATAACGGTGGAGTCGCACTGCTCCTTGACTGCCTGCCACTTAAGATTGTACCGATGCTGCGCTTCTTTGAGCCCTGCTGCTAGAGATTCCAGGAAAGCTAAGTCATTGGCGCTATGAGCAGAGTCGCTGGCCTCTTCAACTCTCTGAGACAGTGGTGGAAGTATGCGTCCGATTTCCTCATCAAAATCCGCATCCACTAAAACAAACGAGCCCGGAGTGGTTGGCCCATGCTAAGCAATGATCAACGCCAGTTTGCTTGTGGATGGCTGGAGAACTGTGGTCTGTGAGCTGAACAACGAAAAGGGCCCCATGGATTGGAGAGGGGTTTTCTCCTCAACAACTACGTCTTGGCCAGATGTGCTGCTGGGGATGTTCTCTGCTTCTTCAGGGGCTTCCTGTATAGCCCCGGCGGCGTCCTTCCCAATACTGGTGGCCTCCTCGGCGGCGTCCTTCCCAATACTGGCCACCTCCTCCAAGAGCTCGGGTTCATCAATCAATGGAGCTGGAAGAAAATCAACAGATGAGGTAGTGAGAAATTAGATAACTACTAAGCCAAAGGCCAAGAAGCAGAATAACTCAAGAAAGCATAAACAAAGGCAAGTTGGGTACCCAATGGTGTTTGCTAAGAAGGAGCACCCGCCTCCCCGGCAACATCTGTTACCGGCGTGCGGTCAGCATCCGTGCCCTCGACGGCTGTGGCCTCATCACGAGCAGACCCCTCGGTGGAGGCCCTTGCCAGTTATTTTTCTGCTTGAACTTGGGTTGGGGTGGACCCCTCCTCGTGGGACCCTCCCTAATGGATCTGACTTTCTCACTTGGCGGGGAATGAAGCATGTTCTTCCGCGCCTCTCCAGGTAGGTGAAACCTGTCCCACGCCTTCGCGCTGGGGGCTGGGCTGGGGGCTGGGCACAGGATCCCCTGACCTATCCCCCACCGGACCCGTGCTCGCCAAAGGACCCGACGCCACTGTGCGCTAGGTTCGCTTGGCCCGCTGGGCAAGGGTCTCTTCATCTCTGCGAAGACAACAAGGAAGATTGAATCAGCAACAGTCAAATGCATAACACCTCAATAAAGAAGCTCAAATTGTTCCACTTACTCTGGGTCCACGAGCATGGAACTCAGTGCGTACGCCACAGGTGGCGGAGTCACCCTGCCCCTTTTCAGAGTTGGAGGAGCAGAGCTTCCCGGCAGCTTTGAGCTCGTCAGCGGGGCCAAGGTCTCTGGCGGAACTAAGCTTTGCAAAGAAGCTGGACTTGACTGGGGGCTGGGATCAACCCCCATGACCGCTCGTCGCTTGGCGGGAGGGGTCTTGGCCTCAGAAAGGTAGGTAGTGTGGCGGCGTACCACCTCTGGCTTGTCTCTCTTGGAAGCAATCTTCTTCACCCTCTTCATGACCATCGAGGAGGTCGAAGCCGCCGCTTTTCGGCTGGCCCGCTTACGAGGGAGTTGAACCAGGTCTGGTTCTGGTGCTTGAGGACCCATTGCGAGCCATTCCTCCTCAGGCTGATCTGCTTCCTTGGCCCCACCACCTCCTTGGGCCTCTGCTGCCGTGGCATGAAGAATTTCAACCCCGGTAGGGTCAATCCTGGCAGCCTCCTCCGCAGCGTGCTCCTCACTCCCTTTGTCTGAAGAGCCTTCACCTTCAGCCTCCTCCTCCTCCTCCTCTTCTCCAAGCGTTGCCTTCCCGGCAGCCCGGAGCGCTTTGTCCTCTTCAATCCGCTTCCTGATAAATTCTGCCTCTGCCTTGGAGCAACGCTTGAACATGTTGCCCTCCGCCCTGGAAGCTCTCTCTTCCAGATCGGAGACCCACTGCATCTCTGCATCCAGTGCAGGCAGTTGCCAATCAGCCTCAACTCCATAAGCATTGCAATCAGGAATCCACTTCAGAATTTGGTCTCGAGCGGAGTTGATATGAAGAGGGACAATCCCTGGCGGCAAATGAAATAGCCCAAGGCTGCCAAACAACTATTCGCACAGCCAACCATGGTCGTATATCGACAGATTGTTGACAAGGCCTGGGTACAGATGCATCCTGTCGGCAACATCCCTGTACTCCCAGGCAAATCTGTCTCTTTTCTGCAGCGGTGCGATGCAGCGCCGGAGAAAGTCAGCCCCCACCTGTTCGATGGTTAGCCTGGCAGCCTTGAGACCGGCAATCCTGTTCAGCGTCAGGCACAACTTCTCGTTGGTGAGGCCCAGCTTGGTCCAGTCGCTGCCGCGTACGACACATTCAGTCCGCATCGCGCAGAACTCCACAGCATCTTCGTCCTGGATCTAGCACCAATCTGCCCTCCATTCTTCCCATCTGATGCGCTGCTGGCCAGCGAGGTAATCCCAGTCCTCCTTCCTACCCCGGGGAATCCAGCTTATATTCCCCGAGCGGTGAGATTTGTCTTCAACCCGTGGGATGAAGAAGTGCCTGAATAAGTCCATGTTGGGGGCAACTCCGATGAAATCCTCGCACAGATGGGCGAAGATTGCCATGCACGCCATTGCATTGGGCGTGAAATCCAGGAGATGGAACCCATACACCGTCATCATAGCAACAAAGAAATCCGAGAAGGGGGAAGTGGGACCACAGAGGAAGTACACGCAGAAGAAGCGGTACGTGTTCGATGGGGCCTTGCTTCCCTCCGGCAAGACCACAGGCGCTCCATGCCCTTTCAGAACTTCCCTCCCCCACATGTATGCGTACCTCGTGATCAAAGTTGGGCCATCCAGGCTCGACAGAAAGAACACCACATCCTCCTGCCGCTTCCTGTCCAGCTCCTCCGCCCTCTTCTTCCTCGCCTCTGCTTCGGTATCTTTGGCAGGGGCCGCCCGCTTCCCCCTCGCAGCGGCAGCTTCTTCCCCATTTTTTGGGATCGCACGAAGGGTGAAAGATCTAGCAGGGCACTGGAGATGGATGTTGGTGTGGGAGAAGTTGCTTCGCTTGAGGAAGAAGATGAAGGAAGGGGAGACAGATACGAATGAGCAGAGCCCCTTCACGTTTCCCTTTTTATTGGGAACCGGCGCAGGGGCTGGCTCTTCGCTATCTCTCCTCGGGAAGTTACCGTTTTTGCAGGCGCACTACCCATTAACTGCTACAGTTCCACGACCCCACGACCTGCGGTAATTACACGGAGTGGATGTTGGATTGACTCCTCATCATAACAACCGCTGCATGGGCAACATTCCTTCGACATGTTTCCGTGCACTATTTGGGGCCTAACCCAACATGCCCGACGACACGTATGGCTCAGGCTCGGGGACTTCTATCGGGGTACACAAACATGGGTGTATGTTTCCCCTGACTTGTGCATGGACAAAATCCTCCGCTCTGGTAGCCAGAGCTTGACAAAGGAATGGCTAGACCAAGCCAGAAGAACCGCTCTTCGTGAGAACAAGGAGCGGATCAAGAAGACCAAGACAAGCAAGACAGCAAGGCATCACCTTGGGAAGGCCTCCCTTGCCGGGCAGGAGAGCCTGGCAGGGTCGAGGCCGCCCCATGGACAAGTCCAAGATTTCCCCGGCAAGCTTGCCGGGTCCACCAGGGGCAAGGATTCCCGCCAAGGCACAACCGCTCCACCACACCACCACGCAAATCACCTATCAATGCAGTGTCGAGCCCCCAAGTGATTAAGTGCCTTCTGCTAAGCACGTGGCAGCCCATGGAAGACAAATTATCCTCATGTGACACCCGTCCAGAGGCGTGTCAAGCAGATAAGCAGAAGATGATTAAGTGGCACGGCAGGCTTGCCGGGTTTCGCTCTCAGCATGACACCTAGCAGTGCATTTAATGCACTTTGTCCTAACTGCCAGAGTTAGGTATGATAGCACTGTTAGCTATCTAATCACCAGATAAAGACTACTTTGCCACTATGGTCACCCCTTAAGCTATAAAAGGAGGTCCAAGGCTAACTAGAAAAGGATTCGATCCCTCGCACACTTGTACGCGCGTAGCTGCTCTCCCCAAGGCTACCTTGCCGGGCTTGAGTGATGCGCGCTCATCGTGTTCCTCCATCCAATCCACCAAAGCAGGAGTAGGGTTTTACGCTTCCCAGCGGCCCCGAACCTGGGTAAAAACCGCCAGCATCACTGCCGTCGTGTTGTTTCATGGCCTCTGCTCTTTGCGCAACGTGACCTTCCCCCTTGCCGAATCACAAGGGGCCGATGGCCCCATAGGTGTTCGTGTCCACCCACGACAAATGTACTAACTACTATATTCTTGTTAAAGCTTTGATGTATGTTGTCATCAATTACCAAAAAGGGGGAGACTTAAAGCACATTTGCTCCCTTGGTGGTTTTGGTAGTCAATGTCAATGTACATATTGTTGGACTAATAGTTCTACCTAGAATATATCAGATAAGTCCAATGGTGGCATGGAAAGGACAAGAAGATGTGGACCAATTCAAGATGTGAAGAACACGGATTGGCTACCCCAACACTCTACATTTTTGGTTTAGTGATCGAAGATCACAATGAGTCCCTTAGGAAAGCCAATACTATTAAAAGGAGATGAGGTATTGTTGATGCAGTTGTTGCTCAAAGTGCTCAGTGATATTGCTCCAAAAACCCTCAATCACTTTCCCAAAATCACATCTGTCCAAACCCTAATTCAGCATTTCGGTCCCACCGATACTATCTACCCCTGACCCACCGAGATGATCATTCCACTGCCACAGCCAAAAACCTAACATTTCAGTCTGACCGAATTGGTTCTCGGTCCCACCGAGAAGGCCGTGCCAAGTTTATGTGATGAAGTCGCTTCATTTCGGAATCACCGAGACAAAACGATCGGAATTACCAAGACGTGGCTCTGCCCTAGCCATTGCACTTCGGTCTCACCAAGATGGTATAATCGGTCTCACCGAGATTTTCATATCGGGGCCACCGAGTTGGGTCAAAGACTTGTAATGGTTGGATTTTTGGTGCTGCCTATTTATACCCCTCCACCACCACTTACTCTCAAGAGAGAGACATCAGAACAAAATACAACTTCCACCATTCATTTTCTGAGAGAGAACCACCTGCTCATGTGTTGAGATCAAGAGATTCCATTCCTACCATATGGACCTTGATTTCTAGCCTCTTCAAGTTGCTTTCCACTCCAATCCTTCTCCTACCAAAGCCAAATCTTTGAGAAAGAGATTGAGTGTTGAGGAGACTATCATTTGAAGCACAAGAGCAAGGAGTTCATCACCAGCACACCATCTATTACCTTTTGGAGAGTTGTGTCTCCTAGATTGGTTAGGTGTTACTTGGGTGCCTCCAAGATCAAGTGGAGTTGAACCATGGAGTCTGTAAGGGCAAGGAGATCGCCTACTTCGTGAAGATCTACCCAAGTGAGGCTAGTCCTTCGTGGACGGAAGCCATAGTGGAATAGACAAGGTTGCTTCTTCGTGGACCCTTTGTGGGTGGAGCCCTCCGTGGACTCATGCAACCGTTACCCTTCATGGGTTGAATTCTCCATCAACGTCGACGTACGATAGCACCACCTATCGGAACCACGCCAAAAACCATCATGTCTTCATTGAGTTTGATCTCCCGAATCTACCCCTTAATTTCCGCACAATTGTATGATTTACTATTTCCTTGGCTCTACCTCTAGATATGCATGTGCATAAAGTCTTGGTGTTATCTTAACTCATTCAAAAATCTGCCTAAGTTTCAAGAAAACAAAAAATTACACCTTTGGTTGCTTAAGTGTCTATTCACCCCCTCTAGACCTATCTTCTTCGATTCTACAATTAGTATCAGAGCTTTGGACTCCATTGCTTTGGTTTTATCACCTTTGGAGGAAGATGGATGAGTCTACTCTGGGGAGTCTTAGACGTAGAGTACCCATTCTTGATGGAGAGTACTATAATTCTTGGAAAACTGAAATGCTTGCTATCTTTGATGAATTTGACCTGAGTAAGTATGTTCAAAGTCCTTATGTGCCTCCTCTTGATCCCTTGCAATCCACTCATGGAGAGCAAATCGACATGCTTCGTAATCTTAGAACCGTTGATCTTATCATGAGAGGTTTACCTAGAAATGTGCTTACTTGCATGCAAACCTTTGAGTGTGCTTATACTATGTGGAGTGACCTTGAAAAACGCTATCCAAATTACTCATTAAAGAATCTCAATGAAATTCTTCATAAGTCCATTGCTTTTCATAAGATGAAGCCTAGTGATCCCAAGGTTGATGAATGTCTATTTGAGCTTCGTGATCTCATGCGTGCTAAGGGTAATGTTGGAACTATTAGCAACATTATCATGGAAACCATTAGAATTCACAAACTTGCACATTTTCATGATCATAAATCTAACGAATCACTTGACCTAGGTGATGATCACATGCATGATGATGATGATAAGGTTGAGCATGGTTATTATGATGAAGACGAAGAATTTGACATCGAATATGAGAAGACTATGAGAAATCTTAGTCTCATGGCTAATCTTCGGAATTACATGGCCAGAGGAAAGGAGTGCATTCTCGATAGTGGATGTACCGATCACATGACCGGAGATAGAGACATGTTTCATGAGCTTGCACAAAATGATGGTCCACGCAAGTATCTGACTTTTGGGGACAACTCCAAGGGTAAGGTACTTGGCCTTGGTAAGGTGGCCATATCCAATGATAGCTCTATTCAAAATGTTATGCTCATTGAATCTCTTGGTTACAATCTTCTTTCCATATCTAGACTAGCCAATTTTGGTTTCAATGTTCTACTTACCGAAGTAGATTGCCAACTATTTCATTGAGACAATCATAACATGGTATTTACCGGTATCCGTAGAGGTGATCTATACATTGTTGATTTCACTAAAAGAGCCCAACCTCGCACTTGTCTTATTGCAAAATCTTCTAAAGGTTGGCTATGGCATAGAAGACTAGAACATGTTGTCATGCGAAATCTTGATAAAATTGTTAAAGGAGATCATATCCTTGGTGTTAAAGATGTTATATTTGACAAGGATAGACTTTGTAGTGCTTGTCAAGCAGGAAAACAAGTTGGAGGAAATCATCTCGTGAAGAACATCATGACCATGAGAAGACTACTTGGGCTACTTCATATGGATCTCTTTGGTCCCAATGCCTATAAGAGCCTTGGTGGTAACTCTTTCGGTTTGGTCATTGTTGATGATTATTCAAGATTTACGTGGGTGTTCTTTCTTGATGACAAGTCTTAGGTACAAAAGATCATCAAGAACTTCGCCATGAAGGCCCAAAACCAATTTGAAGTGAAGAACAAGAAGGTTCAAAGTGACAATGGAACAGAGTTCAAGAACGCCAATGTGAATACCTTCCTCGATGAGGAAGGCATCTCACATGAGTTCTCGGCTACGTTCACGCCGCAACAAAATGGAGTTGTTGAGTGGAAGAACTGTACCCTTATCGAGATGGCGAGAACGGTGCTAGATGAATACAAGACGCGAAGACACTTTTGGGCGGAAGCGGTTGAGACGGCTTGTCATGCTACAAATCGACTCTATCTTCACAAGCTTCTAGGCAAGACAGCATACGAGCTACTCACCGGTAACAAACCCCAAGTTGGATACTTTCGAGTATTTGGCTCAAAGTGTTACATTCTTGATAAGCACCATCGTTCAAAGTTTGCTCCTAAATCTCATGAAGGTTTCCTACTCGGTTACGGATCAAACTCTCACACCTACCATGTCTATAACAACTGCACTCAAAAAGTTGAAGAGATGGTAGATGTGAAGTTTGATGAATCTAACGGCTCGCAAGTAGAGCAATTGCCAATTGATGTAGGAGACAAAGATCCTTCGAAAGCAATTCAAGATTTGTATTGGGAAGATACGCCCAACGAAGGTGAAGGAGAGCCTGTCGTCCATTCAAGTGGAAGCCTCAACTTCACATCAAGGTGAACCAAATGTTGACTTGGAGGCATCCACAAGTGGAACACGTCAAGATGAAGGGAATGAGGAAGTAGAACAAGATGATCCACCTCAACCTCCTTCTCCACCTCCACAAGCGAACAACAAGATTGACAACAATGAAGAAGAGGATAATGATGATGAGGATGCTTCACCACAACCCAAGAAAAATATACCTCGAGTTAGAGTAAGGACCAACAAGCATCATCCCGTCCAACAAATTCTTGGCAACATTAAATCTGGGAGAATTACTCGCTCTAAATCTTGCTTATCTAACTTTAGTGAGCATTACTCATTCATCTGGAGTATTGAGCCTATGAAGGTTGATGAAGCTCTCGAGGACCCCGATTGGGTGAACTCGATGCATGAAGAGCTACACAACTTCGAGCGAAAACAATTGTGGACATTGGTTGAGAAGCCTAAGGATGAACAAAATGTCATCGGAACCAAATGGGTGTTCCGGAACAAGCAAGATGAGGACAGACAAGTCATACGCAACAAGGCTCGTCTTGTTGCACAAGGCTACACCCAAGTCGAAGGTATGGACTATGGTGAGACCTACGCCCCCGTTGTTGGACTTGAGTCCATTCCCATCTTACTTGCTTATGCCAATCACCATGATATCACCCTATAGAAAATGGATATTAAAAGTGCTTTCTAAATGGTGAAATTGAGAAAGAAGTCTATGTCAAACAACCTCCCGGCTTTGATAATCAAAAGAAACCAAACCATGTCTATAAACTTCATAAAGCTCTCTATGGTCTCAAACAAGCTCCTAGAGCATGGTATAAATGCTTGACAAAATTTCTTCTTGAAAAAGGTTTTGAGATTGGTAACATTGATTCAACCTTATTCACTAAGAGAGTAAATGGTGAACTATTTGTGTTCCAAATATATGTTGATGTTATTATTTTTGGATCTATTGACCCTCTCTTTAGTGAAAAGTTTAGAAGGCCGATGTCAGAGAAGTATGAGATGTCTATGATGTGCGAACTAAAATTCACCCTTGGTTTGCAAATCAAGCAGACTCAGGATGGTACCTTTGACTCACAAACAAAGTATACCAAAGATATTTTCAAAAAATTCAACATGCAAGAAAGCAAAGGTATGAAAACCCCATGCCTACCACCGAACATCTTGACTTGTCAAAGGATGGCAAACCCGTTGACCAAAAAGTTTATCGATCTATGATCAGTTCTTTGCTACATCTATGTGCCTCTCATCCCGACATTATGCTAAGTGTGTGCATGTGTGCATGATATCAAGCGGCACCCAATGAATGCCATCTTAAGGCCGTGAAAAGAATTGTGAGATATTTGATACATACACCAAACTTTGGCATTTGGTATCCTAAAGGATCTTCATTCAAACTTGTTGGCTATTCCGACTCAGACTATGCCGGAGACAAGGTTGATAGAAAATCCACTTCAGGTACATGTCAATTTCTTGGTAGATCACATGTGTCTTGGTCCTCCAAGAAACAAAATCGGTATCTCTATCCACCGCCGAAGCGGAATACATCACCGCGGGATCATGTTGTGCTCAATTAGTATGGATGACACAAACTCTAAAAGTCTTTGTAATACATGTGAAACATGTGCCATTACTTTGTGACAATGAGAGTGCTATTAAGATTGCACACAATCCCGTGCAACATTCTCAAACTAAACATATTGAGGTCCGTCACCATTTCATTCAAGACAATGTTGCTAAGGGTGACATTGACCTTAAGCATGTTCGTACCAATAAAAAATTGGCGGATATCTTCACTAAGCCTCTTGATGAAAAAATATTTTGTCACTTGATAAGTGAGTTGAACGTCATTGATGATTCCAACCTGAAGTAAACACTCACTTGGATGCATGCAAGGGCATGAGCTATCTTGACTAATCCTTGATATCACTCTTATGATGATTATTTCATATCTTGGACAGTTCCCCCCTTGTATTGCATCTAACCCTTGCAGGTACTTGGATATTTGTACTACTTCATAAAAGCTTGCTCTCACCATTCAAACCTAGAGCAAAGAAGATTGAACCAAGTATCTACATCTTTGGTATGCTCAAGGAACAAGACAGTCAAACATATCCTTTGACACCATATGACTCTATCCTTCACTATTTTTGGTGCTGCCTAATTATACCCCTCCACCACCACTTACTCTCAAGAGAGAGCCATCAGAATGAAACGCAACTTCCACCATTCATTTTCTAAGAGAGAACCACCTGCTCATGTGTTGAGATCAAGAGATTCCATTCCTACCATTTGAACCTTGATTTCTAGCCTCTTCAAGTTTCTTTCCACTCCAATCCTTCTCCTACCCAAGCCAAATCTGTGAGAGAGAGAGATTGAATGTTGAGGAGACTATCATTTGAAGCACAAGAGCAAGGAGTTCATCACCAACACAACATCTATTACCTTTTGGAGAGTGGTGTCTCATAGATTGGTTAGGTGTCACTTGGGAGCCTCCAAGATCATGTGGAGTTGAACCAAGGAGTTGGTAAGGGCAAGGAGATCGCCTATTTCATGAAGATCTACCCGAGTGAGGCTAGTCCTTTGTGGACAGAAGCCATGGTGGAATAGACAAGCTTTCTTCTTAATGGACCCTTCGTGGGTAGAGCCCTCCATGGACTCACGCAACCATTACCCTTCGTGGGTTGAAGTCTCCATCAACGTGGACGTACGATAGCACCACCTACCGGAACCACGCCAAAAATCATCGTGTCTTCATTGCGTTTGATCTTCCGACTTTACCCCTTACTTTCCACACAATTGGATGATTTACTATTTCCGCTGCTCTACCTCTAGATATGCATGTGTAGAATGTCTTGGTTTTATCTTAACTTGTGCCAAAATCTGCCTAAGTTTCAAGAAAACTAGAAACTGCACCTTTGGTTGGTTAGGTGTCTATTCACCCTCCTCTAGACCTACCTTCTTCGATCCTACAGTCACTAGGGCCCGAGTGCCATGATTTTAGATCTAAACCCTTTATGTTTTCATGAATATATTTGAGTTCTTGATCCTATATTGCAAGTTGTATGCACCTATTACGTGTTATGATTCGCATACCCCAAGGTGACAATAATTGGGATTCTTTCCGATGATTATTGTAGTATGAGGAGTTCTTGTATTCAGTGTGTGTTAATGCTTTGTTCCGGTTCTCTATTAAAAGGAGGCCTTAATATCCCTTAGATTTCCTTATGGACCCCGCTGCCACGGGAGGGTAGGACAAAAGATGTCATGCAAGTTCTTATTATAAGCATGTATGACTATATATGAAATACATGCCTACATTACATTGATGAATTGGAGCTATTGTGTATCGCTCTAGGTAGTGACTGTTATATGATGAATGTCATCCAACACAAATATCCATCGCCGATCCAATGCCTGCGCTTTTCTCATATTGGTTGTCGCTAAGTTACTTTCGTTCCTGCTGCTGTTACAATCACTACAAATTGCTACCGTTACTGTTCCTGTTACTATTGTTACTGTGCTACTAAACACTTTGCTGTAGAAATATAATTTCCCATGTGTGGTCAAATTGACAACTCAACTGCTAAGGCTCATAAATATTCTTTGGCTCCCCCTATGCCAAATCAATAAATTTGGGTGAAATACTACCCTCGAAGACTGTCGCGATCCCCTATAGTTGTGGGTTATCATTCGCGCACTTCTTTTTGTTGATAATCCCTCATGTCACATCCTTTGGATAAATTATCATTTAATGGAGAAAATCCTCAGAAATGATAGTGAATCACATATTTAAAGTGATAATCAGTTTCCATAAAAGAATCAAGCAAGAAGGCCAAAGGAACGGGTATCCTCGCGCTTCCAGAGTGAAAGACGGCGTTCCATACGATCGCGAGCGCCCGTATGAGCGGTCGTATGGCACGTCGCCGCCACCGCCAGATCGACTATTTCCACCCCATCGAATCAGATCATGGATCAGACGCCTAGATACATCAAAAACTCACCTAGAAGATAGAACTCTAGCCTCCGGAGTTCATCCGGAGGAGGGATTGGCAAGGAGAAGGAGGGGATCCTTCCCATCACGAGGAGGGGGACAACATCATCGCCACTATCATCATCATCATCATCATCTACTTCATCATCATCGTCTGCAACATCAAGAACCCTAGTAGATCCTTCGATGTATCATTTGAATCACTCATCCATGTATTCTGTTACCGTTGCTATGATGTTTGTTATCCTCATGTGTGAGTAGACACCTAGTTCTCGGGAATATGGATGAACCTTGGTATGTGTAGGATATGAAACGTTATTCTGGATATGAGATCCCCTGTGAATGGTTAGCTTAATAACTTTATGAATGCTGTGAAGGGGCCCCACCCAGCATTTGAGCCTCATGGCCATGAAGTATATCACTGTCGTTGTAAAGGTTTAGGACGCGAAGGTAATTTGAGCTGACACTAAAAGCCTACTGCTCCCAGCCTTTGCAATTGACAAGGGAATTACGAAGAACCCTTAGAGAAGCCACGTCAACGGGGAAACCCTTAATTAAGAGTGATCACTCTTGCCCTTGGTTAGGGTGCGTATCATGAGTTGTAACCCTCTAGGGTAGACTATGATGGTGGCGTGCATGGCACGAAGTCTACTGCGAGTAGAACATGTGCTGTACCCGGCTCCGCCCAACATAATCGTCAACAGTGGCTCAAGTATCCGGTCTATACTATGCTTATGCATATGTGTGCTAGAAACATACCAATGGGGATTCTGGACTCCCTGAGAACGCCTTTTTATTCTGTTGTTTCACTAGTCATTACAATTTGTGCACTTCATTTACTTTTACATTATTTATTAGTTACAAGTCATAACACTACTCAAAAATCATTTATATCCACCTTCAATCTGCTTTGAGTCTACAATTATCTGCAGGAACAGAAATACATAATTCTCCACAAGAGGCAAAGTCTGATTCCTGTGCTCCCAGTGGGATCGATACTCTTACTTTGAAAAGGCTACCACTAAACACTGTACACTTTTAGGCCATCAAGCTTTTTTCTGACGCCCTTGCCAGGGAGCTGAGCGCTTTTTGGCCTTGCCTTAATTTTTGGATTACTTCGTGTCCTAACGATTTTTGCAGATAAAAAGCAGCCATGGTCCTTCAAGAGCAAATTTGTCACGTAGGAGTGGAATTGGTTGCAGGACCATCTCGAGGAGAGAATGTTATATTAGTTGGTCCTGACCTACCTGGCAAAACATATGAGATAAAGCCTTGGTTGATTGCTATGATGAAAGAAAATATGTTCCGAAGTTATGCAACTGAGTGCACGTATATGCATATTACAATATTTGACCGTGCGTGTGGAACTTTTCAGTTGCAAGACTTGACTAATGAAGAAATAAAGGCAAAAATCTTTCCTTATTCATTAGATTGAGGAGCTGCCAAATGGTTGAAACGCCAGCCTGTGAACATCTTGAGGAACTGGTCAGAACTGTTAAAAGCATTTTTTACTTATTATTATCCTCAAGGAAAATTATGTACAATAAGAAGGAAAATCAGCAGCTTTGGGCAACGAGAAGGTGAGAAATTGGTAGATGCATATATAAGGTATCGTGAAATACTCTTTACATGTCCTGAACACCATTATCCTGATTACTTAATAGTTAACTTCTTTCATGGTGGACTTGACTCACAAAGTAAACAAGCTTTAGATCTTGCTTCTAAAGGTTCTTTTCTGGGAACCGAGATATCAGAGGCTTTGAGTTTACTTGACAGGATGAGGTATAATGCTTAGAACTGGTACCTGCTACTTCTTGAGCTTGTGTTGATTTTTTCCTTGAAGAGGAAAGGGTGATGCAGCAAAGTAGAGATAAGTATTTCCCTCAGTTAAGAACCAAGGTATCAATCCAGTAGGAGGCACAAGCAAGTCTCCAATCTATGCACCTGCACAAACTAACAAACACTTGCACACAATGCGAAAAAGGGGCTGTCAATCCCTTCACGGTCACAAACAAGAGTGAGATCTAATAGAGATAGGTATAAAAGATAAATAAAAGAGCAAACTAAAGTAAATATAAATAAATTGCAGCAAGGTATTTTTGGGTTTGTTTATTTATAGATATGAAAATATATAATGGAAAATAGACCCGGGGGCCATAGGTTTCACTAGAGGCTTCTCTCTTGAAAGAAAACATACGATGGGTGAACAAATTACTGTTGAGCAATTGATAGAAAAGCACATAGTTATGACAATATCTAAGGCAATGATCATGAATATAGGCATCATGTCCGTGACAAGTAGACCGACTCCTGCCTGGATCTACTACTATTACTCCACACATCGACCGCTATCCAGCATGCATCTAGAGTGTTAAGTTCATAAGAACGGAGTAACGCCTTGAGTAAGATGACATGATGTAGAGGGATAAACTCAAGCAATATGATATAAACCCCATCTTTTTATCCTTGATGGCAACAATACAATACGTGCCTCGCTACCCCTTCTGTCACTGGGTGAGGACACCGCAAGATTGAACCCAAAACTAAGCACCTCTCCTATTGCAAGAAAACCCAATCTAGTTGGCCAAACCAAACCGATAGTTCGAAGAGAAATACAAAGATATCTTAATCATGCAAAAAAGAGTTCAGATAAGACTCAAATAATATTCATAGATAATCTGATCATAAATCCAAAAATCATCGAATCTCAACAAACGCACCGCAAAAAAGTATTACATCGAATAGATCTCCAAGAACATCGAGGAGAACATTGTATTGAAGATCAAAGAGAGAGAAGAAGCCATCTAGCTACTAGCTACGGACCCGTAGGTCTATGGTAAACTACTCATGCATCATCAGAAGGGCAGCAAGGTTGATGTAGAGGCCCTCCGTGATCGAAAATCCCCCTCCGACAGATCACCGGAAAAAGCCCCAAGATGGGATCTCACGGGAACAGAGGATTGCGGCGGCAAAAAAGTATTTTGGTGGACGCTTCTGATGTTTGGGGAATATTTTGGAATTTATAGAGGTGGAATTAGGGTTGGAGGACACCCGAGGGGCTGACAAGCCCTCAGGGCGCGACCCCCTGGGGTGCGCCCTAGAGGTTTGTGGCCTCCTCGGGACTCTTCTGGCCCTCTCTCCAAGTTACGTAGGTGTCTTTTGGTCCAAGAAAAATCATCGTGAAAGTTTTATTCCGTTTGGACTCTGTTTGATATTCCTTTTCTGTAAAACTCAAAAACAAGGAAAAAAACAGAAACTAGCACTGGGCTCCAGGTTAATAGGTTAGTCCCAAAAATAATATAAAATAGCTTATTAATGCATAAAAAACATCCAAAATAGATAATATAATAGCATGGAACAATCAAAAATTATAGATACGTTGGAGATGTATCAAGCATCCCCAAGCTCAATTCCTGCTCGTCCTCTAGTAGGTAAATGATAAAAACAGAATTTTTGATGTGGAATGCTACCTAACATATTTATCAATGTAATCTTCTTTATTATGGCATGAATATTCAGATCCATAAGATTCAAAACAAAAGTTTAATATTGACATAAAAATAATAATACATCAAGCGTACTAATAAAGCAATCATGTCTTCTCAAAATAACATGGCAAAAGAAAGTTATCCCTACAAAATCATATAGTCTGGCTATGCTCCATCTTCATCACACAAAGTATTTCTTCATGCACAACCCCGATGAGAAGCCAAGCAATTGTTTCATACTTTTGATGTTCTCAAACTTTTTCAACTTTCATGCAATACATGAGTGTGAGCCATGGATATAGCACTATAGGTGGAATAGAATATGGTGGTTGTGGAGAAGACAAAAAGAAGGAGAAAGTCTCACATCAACTAGGCAAATTAATGGGCTATGGAGATGCCCATAAATTGATATTGATGCAAGTGAGTAGGGATTGCCATGCAACGGATGCACTAGAGCTATAAGTGTATGAAAGCTCAAAAAGAAACTAAGTGGGTGTGCATCCAACTTGATTGCGCACAAAGACCTAGGGCAATTTGAGGAAGCCCATCATTGGAATATACAAGCCAACTTCTATAATGAAAAATTCCCACTAGTATATGAAAGTGACAAAATAGGAGACTCTCTATCATGAAGATCATGGTGCTACTTTGAAGCACAAGTGTGGAAAAAGGATAGTAACATTGTCCCTTCTCTCATTTCTCTCATTTTTTTGTTTGGGCTTCTTTGGCCTCTTTTATTTTTTATAAAGTCCGGAGACTCATCCCAACTTGTGAGGAAATCATAGCTTCCATCATCCTTTCCTCACATGGGACAATGCTCTAATAATGTTGATCGTCACACTTTTATTTACTTACAACTCAAGAATTACAACTCGATACTAGAACAAGATATGACTCTATATGAATGCCTCCGGCGGTGTACTGGGATGTGCAATGATCAAGAGTGACATGTATAAAAAATATGAACGGTGGCCTTGCCACAAATACTATGCCAACTACATGATCATGCAAAGCAATATGACAATGATGGTATGTGTCATAATAAACAGAACGGTGGAAGTTGCATGGCAATATATCTCGGAATGGCTATGGAAATGCCATGATAGGTAGGTATGGTGGCTATTTTTAGGAAGGGTATATGGTGGGTTTAATGCACTGGCAAAAGTTGCACGGTACTAGAGAGGCTAGCAATGGTGGAAGGGTGAGAGTGCGTATAATCCATGGACTTAACATTAGTCATAAAGAACTCACATACTTATTGCAAAAATTTATTAGCCATCAAAACAAAGTACTGCATGCATGTTCCTAGGGAGATATATTGGTAGGAAAAGACCATCGCTCGTCCCTGACTGCCACTCATAAGGAAGACAATAAAAAAATAAATCATGCTCCGACTTCGTCACATAATAGTTCACCATACGTGCATGCTACGGGAATCACAAAATTTAACACAAGTATTTCTACCAATCCACAATTACTCACTAGAATGACTCTAATATCACATCTTTATATCTCAAAACAAATGCAAGGAATCCAACTTCTCATCTATTCAATGCTCTTTATATGAAAGTTTTTATTATATCCCTCTTGGATGCCAATCATATTAGGACTAAATTCATAACCTAAGCAAATTACCATGCTGTTTAAGACTCTCAAAATAATATAAGTGAAGCATGAGAGTTCAACAATTTCTATAAAATAAAGCCACTGTCGTGCTCTAAAAAGATATAAGTGAAGAACTAGAGCAAACTGCCTAGCTCAAAAGATATAAGTAAAGCACATAGAGTATTCTAATAAATTCACGATTAATGCATGTCCCTATCAAAAGGTGTGTACAGCAAGGATGATTGTGGCAAACTAAAAAGCAAAGACTCATATCATACAAGACGCTACAAGCAAAACACATATCATGTGGTGAATAAAAATATAGCCTCAAGTAAATTTACTGATGGATTGAAGACAAAAGAGGGGATGCCATCCGGGGCATCCCCAAGCTTAGATGCTTGGTTGTCCTTGAATATTAGCTAGGGGTGCCTTGGGCATCCCCAAGCTTAGGCTCTTGCCACTCCTTATTCCGTTGTCCATCAAATCTTTACCCAAAACTTGAAAACTTCACAACACAAAACTCAACAGAAAACTCATAAGATCCGTTAGTATAATAAAATAAATCACCACTTTTGGTACTGTTCTGAACTCATTCTTAATTTATATTGGTTTTATATCTACTGTATTCCAACTTCTCCATGGTTCATACCCCCCGATACTACTCATAGATTCATCAAAATAAGCAAACAACACATAGAAAATAGAATCTGTCAAAAACAGAACAGTCGGTAGTAATCTGGAAATTTCGTATAATTCCGTAACTCCAAAAATTCTGACAAATTAGGAAATTTTAGGAAATTTGTATATCAATCTTTTGTAAAAAAAAAGTTCAAAAGCATGTTTCTGTGATTTTCTAAATTTATGGCAATGAGCGCAAAAGATTCTGTTTTTCAGCAAGATCAAATCAACTATCACCGTAGACCATCCCAAAGGTCTTACTTTGCTCAAACACTAATTAAAATACCAAAACACAATTATTACAGAGGTAATAATGTGTATTTATTGAAATACAGAACCAAAAACAAAAAAATAAAAATAAAATTTGGTTGCCTCCCAACAAGCGCTATTGTTTAACGCCCCTAGCTAGGCATAAAACATAGATCTAGGTATTGTCATCTTTGGTATGCAATCCATAAGTAGCCCTCATAATATATTTATATGGCAACTTAATTTTCTTTCTTGGAAAGTGTTCCATGCCCTTCCTTAATGGAAATTGAAATCTAATGTTTCCTTCTTTCATATCAATAACTACACCAATCATTCTAAGGAAAGGTCTACCAAGAATAATAGGACATGTAGGATTGCAATATATATCAAGCACAATAAAATCTACAGGCACATAATTCCTATTTGCAACAATAAGAACATCATTAATCCTCCCCATAGGTTTCTTAATAGTGGAATCTGCTAGATGCAAATTCAAAGAACAATCATCAAATTCACGAAAACCTAGCACATCACATAATTTTTTTGGAATAGTGGTGTCATGGTGGAACACGATCACCTATGGGACCATCAGCCCCTTGTGGTTCGGCAGGGGGGAGATCATGTAGCACAAAGAGCAGAAGCCATGGAACAGCACGACAGTGGTGACGCTGGTAGTTTTACCCAGGTTCGGGCCGCTGAGAAGCGTAAAACCCTACTCCTGCTTTGGTGGATTGAAGAGAGGACCGTAGTGGAAACGCAGTGCTCAAGCCCGGCAAGGTCACCTCGGGGAGAGCAGCTACATGTGTATGAGTGTACAAGGGTCCGAATCCTTTTTTAGGTTTCCATGGCCCTCCTTTTATAGGCTAAGGGGTTACCACAGTGGCCAAACAATCATTATCTACTGATTAGATAGCCAACAATGCTTTCATACCTAACTCTGGCAGTTAGGACAAAGTGCATTAAATGCACTGCTAGGTGTCATGCTGTGGATGCAACCCGGCAAGCCTGCCGCGCCGCTTAATCATCTTCTACCTATCTGCATGACACGCCTCTGGACGGGTGTCATATAGGGGGAATCTCCCTTCCAAATGGCTGCCACTTGCCAAATGACAGCCAATTAATCGCTTGGGGGCTCGACACCACACTGATAAGTGACTTGCGTCGCTGTGCGATGGAGTCTTGGCGGGGAGATTTTCCCTTGGCAGCGTCGGCAAGCCTGCCGGGGAAATCTTGGGACTTGTTCTTGGTGAGGCCTCGACCTGACCAGGCTCGCCCGCCCGGTAAGGGAGGTCTTTTCTTAGTGACATCTTGTTCTCTTGGCTTGTCTTGGTCTTCTTGATCCACACTTTGATTCCTCCAAGAGCTATGTCTCTGGCTTAGTCTCGTCTTGGGAGCTTGGCGCTATTGTATCCTCGCCATTGCGCCTGTGTACAGTCTGGGCAACATACGTGAAGGTTTGTTGCACCGACAGGAGCCCCCGGTCCTGACCCGAATGTGCTGCCGAGCACCGTTGGGGTAGGCCCTATCAAGTACACAGGCGGGGCGCTTGCGGTGGCTCCCTTCTTGATATTTTCCTTGCTTCTTCATTAATCCGTGCTTGAGTCAGTTTCCAGTTTTCCGTGCATTGTGCAAGACGTCGTGGGGGAGTTTTATGCCACGATCTGTGGGCCGCCCACGTCCCACGTTCATGGGGCAGTAACTGCTATTCCACTAGTTCCCCCGCCCCTGCCGTTTCCGCCACGTATGCCGCATGCATTGCGCAGGGTTGGTGGCGGACGCGAAGGGCACGGGAATGAGTGCCATGGCAGAAAGCGAGGTGCCACCGATAGGCGCAGTAGGTCAGTCTTGATTCTGTGCGCTGTTGGTGACACAGAGGAGTCGGATTGGTGGAGCGGTGCGGTTGCCTCCTAGGTGAGGAGCCAGCCCCCGGCCCCGTTTGCTTATAAAAGGGGACGTGGGTGAGGTGCTCGTTCACACCCATCTCCTCCTCCCATCTGACATCTTCTCTCCACCATGGTAAGGGGGAGAGGGCGTGGTGGTACCCTAGCAGTGGCGACGAGGGTTTCTACTCGACAATGCCTCCCTCCTCCTGTTGGGGACGCAGGGGCGGAGCCCAGTGTAGGAGGTGGCGGTAGAGGATGAGGACGTGGCCGCCGTGGCGCCTAGGAACGAGGAGGGAGGGCGGTGCCTTGATCCATCCTCCTCCAGTCACCCTGGGCCCGAACGAAGGCCATGTCGGGGACCAGCCACTGGAATTCATCGTCAAGCTGCACGGGCCCCGACGCAGTCGTCTTCGGCTTCCATCTCCATTCACAAGAGTGATGGAGGTTGAACAGCCGCTGGAGCTGAGGCTGCACATGAGGGGCTGCTGCAATGGCAGCATGCGGGCGGACGTAGAGTTCCCTGCACCTCACATCATGCTTCTCCGGCATGGTTGGAAGACCTTCGCTAGTGCCCATAGCTTGGCGGCGGGGCATGTCCTTCCCTCAAGTTAATGGATGCCTCCCTACTCTCCATCAAGGTCTTCGGGCGTTCGGGTGCTCGCTTAGGGTGCTGTGCGGAGAGCTCAACTAACGATGAAAGCTCCTCCTCGAGCGGCAGCGACGAGGAGGATAGTGACAGTGATGACGGCAGCATTGATGGAGAGGACGACGGCCCCGACTCCGGCTGAACACCAGCCACACCGTCACCGTCAGCGGGAGGCCGGCGGCACTACCATCTGCACGTGCATCTTCTCCCCGACAAGGTGATTTGCCAGGGTGTTGGGTGTGGATGGTGTTTCTGCCTCCTTCAGCAGTCTTCCAGCTGGACCCCGGCGGGCTTCCCCGTGGACTCCGGCTTCGTCTTTCCTGCCGGTGTCCATGCTGGCGTGTCCTTCTGGCCCTGGTGGTGGTGACCAGGGCATTGCCTAGCCGCTCTCCCCGCCCATAACCTTCGTCCGCGCCCTCCCAATCTTGTCAGGCTACGTCCCGCGGGTCCTGACGGGGTCAGGCTGGGCTTCTGCCCAGGCACTCCTTTTGCCCTCTTCTCCTCCCACCGTAGTTCCATGGAGGAGAGGGACAAGAAAGGGATTAAGGGGCACTTATCTTTTTTTTGGTCTAAAACATGTAGGCATTTGCCAAATTTTAGTCTTAAATATGTAATCTCTTTTATCCATGTTTGCGCCCTGTAAGGTTTGTACTTGTTTATCCGCATATTAATGAAAAAGACAAGCCTTGCCGAGTACTTGTGCATGTATCTTATCCATGAAGAGGAGGAACGCCTCTATACTTTTAAGTAAACAAGTTTTCCCGGCAAACTATCTTGCCGGTGCCCTCCGTTGTTGCCTCGGGGCTTGGCCTACCGGGCTTAAAACTACATAAGGGAGCCGGCTCCTTGTCGATCCTTCTCTGTCAAATGCCACTACAACCATCTTGACCGAAACAACGTTTGGATCAAAGGATCGGAGCACAAATGTTTTGAAGGTGACAAGGTTTCTTTACGCACAAGTTTTCTTCTTATAGAGACACGTATGGATAAAAAGGAACTTATCTGTTCGGCTTGTCGGGGATCGATATGTACGCTTGTTTTCCTTCTCTTCTTCCCAGGATCAAGTCCGTGGCAAGAGCCCTGTAGTTAGTGTAGGGGAAAACATAGCAGCATATGACCTCATCTAAATGACCATGGTAAGTTTATGCTAAGCTAATCATGCATGCATGTTTTTAGGGCGCCAATGCTTCCTTTTATTATCTGTGCTCAGGGTCTGCGCCTGGCTTTGTACAAAGGGTTACATGCGCATCGGCAAGGCTTTTACAAAAGGGTGGCTGCTGGGGCAGGGCCCGACAGCCGCGCCTTACGGGTAGAACTTGCGAAGATGCTCAATGTTCCATGAGTTTTGCATTTTGATGCCATCTTCGGTCTCCAGACAGATTGCGCCAGGTCTGGTGACTCGTACTACCCGGTAAGGGCCTTCCCACTTCAGCGTCAACTTGTTGGAACCCTTGGTGGACTGAACACGCCTAAGGACAAGGTCGCCTTCCTCAAGGCTCCGGGCATGGACCCTGGGGCTGTGATAGCGGCGCAGGGCTTGCTGGTAGCATGCAGCACGCACAGCAGCCTAGAGACGGTTCTCCTCAAGGAGCACGGCATCGTCATGCCGGTGCTGCTCTTGCTCTACTTCATCGTAGGCAAATACTCGAGGTGACCCGTATATGAGTTCTGTGGGGAGCACTGCTTCTGCCCCATAGACTAGGGAGAAGGGAGTCTGGCCAGTAGCTCGATTTGGTGTCGTACGGAGGGACCAAAGAACCACCGGCAGCTCATCAGTCTAGCATCCGCCGCACTTTTGCAACTTATCAAAAGTCCTTGTCTTGAGCCCATGCAACACTTTAGTGTTCATCATCTTAGCTTGTCCATTGCTCCTGGGATGAGCAACAGAGGCGAATGAAACCTTGCTTCCGAGGGTTTGAACGTATTGCATGAAGGCGCAGCTTGTGAATTGGGTGCCATTGTGAGTGATAACTCTGGTGGGTACTCCGAAATGGCACACCAATCCATTCGAGAACTTGATAGCTGATTGTGCGGTTACCTTCCTCACAGGCTCCACTTCCGGCCACTTTGCAAACTTGTCAATTGCAACGTACAAGAATTCAAAGGCCCCGGTAGCAAGGGGGAAGGGGCCCAAGATGTTGAGCCCCCAGACTGAAAATGGCCATGACAAAGGGATCGTCTGGAGAGCTTGAGCAGGTTGATGGGTATTCTTGGAGTGGAACTGGCAGGCTTCACATCTGGTGACTAGCTCAATTGCATTTTGGAGGGCCGTGGCCGAGTAGAAACCTTGCTGGAAAGCTTTTCCAACCAAGGCTCTTGATCCAATATGGGAGCTGCACATGCCTTTGTGTATCTCTGCCAACAGTTCCTTCCCCTCTTCGCGGCAAATGCACTTCAGTTTCACACCGTCGGACCTCCTTCTTTATAACGTGTCATCGACAAACTGATACATACTGGCCCTCCGGGCTACTCTTTCAGCTTCTTCGTGCTCTTCGGGAAGTTCTCCAGTTTGGAGGTAGCGGACGATGTGCCGCTCCCAAGTTGGAGCTCGTGGCTCGACAACTAGGACCAACGGCACCTCCTCACTCACGGGAGCGCCTACCTTGACTGCAAGGACTTGTGGTCCTGTGGAAGAGTGCTCTCACCAAGTGAGGTAGGGTTATTCCCAGCAGCTTCTCTACCGGGGACCTCTGGAGGCCCTGCCGGTAAAGGCTTGCCGGAGTCCAGCTTCCTCCTTTTCCTAGCCATCATCAACAGAGATACTGACGGTTGTGTCAGATGAAGGACAAAGGTCCCTGGTTCCACAAGGAGCTTTTATGCGGCACACTTTGAAAAATAGTCAGCAGTGCTGTTTTCCGCACGCGGCACGTGCTCTTTTTGCAATCCATCAAAGTGTTCCTCCAACCTCCTCACTTCTTTGATGTATGCCTCCATCAATGGACTCTGGTAATCCCTATTAACCTGTCTCACCACAAGCTGTGAATCTCC
Organism: Thinopyrum elongatum; assembly: GCA_011799875.1. Classification (NCBI taxonomy): domain Eukaryota; kingdom Viridiplantae; phylum Streptophyta; class Magnoliopsida; order Poales; family Poaceae; genus Thinopyrum; species Thinopyrum elongatum. The sequence goes on from CM022303.1 coordinate 350,791,263, forward strand.
ATGGATGATCAACTTCTTGATCCCCAACTCTACTGCAATCCTGAGTCCAGCAAGGAGCCCTTCATATTCTGCAATGTTGTTGGCAGCTTTCTCCCGGGGAAAATGCATTTGGACCACATACTTGAGGTGCTCTCCGGTGGGCGCGATGAAGAGCACGCCAGTCCCTGCACCTTTCTATGAGAAGGCACCATCAAAGTACATGATCCACTGTTGGGGTGCCTCCGCCGCCGGGGATAACTATTTCTGGCGTCTCTTCGTCTGGAGTAGGTGTCCGTTCTGCAATGAACTCAGCCAGTGCCCTGCTCTGAATGGTTGAGGTACTTTCATACTTCAGAACAAAACTTGACAACTCTAATGCCCATTCAACTATTCTGCCGGTGGCCTCAGGGTTCCTCAGTATGCGTTGCAAAGGGAAACGGGTGACAACTGTGATCTCGTGGGCTTGGAAGTAGTGGCCGAAGTTTCCTTGAGGCCATGATGAGGCCGAAGATCAATTTCTGCACTCCAGAGTACCTTGACCTAGCCCCCTGCAATAGGGAGCTAACAAACTAAACTGAGCGCTGCACCACCTTCTTCTTTGTCGTGGCCCTGGGATTGCCTTCGCTATCCTGTCCTTCTTTCTCCTGATTCGTACCCAAGCTTGCCGCAACTGGTTCACTTCCTTCTCTGGGGAGGACAGTAGCTGCGGCTGCTCCTTCATCTACTTCCCGCTGCGCCACCAGCGCTGCACTAACCACTTGATTGGTTGCCGCCAAATATAGCAGCAATGGCTCTTGTGGTTTAGGAGAGACCAAGGTGGGAGCAGAGGAAAGATAGGCTTTTAAGTCCCGCACCGCTGCTTCTGCCTCCGGGGTCCACTTCATGGGCGATGCCTTCTTCAGAATTTTGAAGAACGGTAGGGCGCACTCGGTAGACTTGGAAATGAACCTACTTAGCACGGCAACACATCCAGTTAAACGCCTCACGTCCTTGACTGTCTAGGGTGCTTGAATCTGCTCGATCGCTCTGATCTTGTCGGGGTTGGCCTCTATGCCCTGGTGGGACACAAAGAAGCCAAGTAGCTTGCTGGAGGGAACGCCAAACACACACTTCTCAGGGTTCAATTTCAAGTTGATCTTGCGCAGGTTTGCAAAGGTCTCTTCCAAGTCCTAAATGAGCATTGATCTGTCATTGGTTTTAACCACTATATCATCCATGTAAGCCTCAATATTCCTGTGTAGCTGAGACTCAAACCCAATTTGCACTGCCCTTGCAAAAGTGGACCCAACGCTCTTTAACCCGAAGGGCATTCGCACAAAGCAGTACGTGCCACATGGGGTTATGAACATGGTCTTCTCCTCGTCTTCCTTAGACATGAATATCTGATGGTATCCGGAGCATGCACCGAAGAAGGAAAGCAGATCACACTCAGAAGTGGAATCCACAATATGATCGATGCGCGGCAAGGGGAATGGGTCCTTTGGGCATACCTTGTTCAGGTCTGTGAAGTCTATGCAAAGCCTCCATTTCTCATTCGCCTTGCGCACCACCACCGGGTTCGCCAACCACGTTGGATGCAACATTCCTGTGACCAAACCAGCCGCTTCAAGTTTCTTTTTCTCTTCAGCAATGAACTACTGCCGTTCCATTGCTTGTTTTCTGACCTTCTGCTTGACGGGCCGAGCATGAGGGCAGACGGCAAGGTGGTGCTCAATTACCTCCCTGGGAACGCCAGGGATGTCAGATGGTTGCTAAGAAAACACATCGACATTCGCTCGCAGGAAGGCAATGAGCGCGCTTTACTATTTGTCATCATGGGTGGAGCTGATGGTGAACATACCATCAGTGCCACCCAGCCCTGCTGGGACCTTCTTTACAACAGGCGAGGCAACTTTGGATCTCTTGCTAGTGGAACTCTCTGGCAAATCATCGATGGGCGCGGCGCACTCTGGAGAGGCGCGCTTCCCGGATTCTTTGCCGGCATCCCTGCTAGCTTTATTTCCTTTCTTGTTTTCCTTGGCGGGAACTGCGGCTTCTACGGCCTCGGCAGCGCCCGCATCCCGGTACATCTTATCCATGCATATGATTGCGTCCTTCTTGTCTCACGGGATGGAGATGACACCCATTGGTCCTGACATCTTCAGAGTATTATAGGCATAGTGGGATGCCGCCATGAATTTTGCCAGAGCTAGACGACCAGGAATCCCATTGTACGGCAAAGGAAGCTCGACCATGTCGAACACAATCTTCTTGGTCCGGTAGTTCAATTCTCCTCCAAATGTCACCGGCAGTGTGATCTTTCCCTTAGGACGAATCCTGCCGGGGTTGATTCCTTGAAATGTGCCAGTAACCTTGAGCTCTTCATATGATATTTGCAACTTGCTGGTTACATTGGGGGAAATAAGATTCAACCCTGCCCCACCGTCAACCAACATCTTTGTGACCTTGAGGTTGCGGATTGTTGGTGAAACCAACAACGGCAAGCACCCTACCGCGGTGGTGCAGTCAGGGTGATCCTCTTCGTCAAAGATGATGGGCATGCGGGACCATTCGAGTGGTTTCCAGGAATCTGCCGCTGGCTCTAGGGCATTGACCTCACGTTCCCACTGCTTAAGCTGGCGGTGAGAGGAGTGCAAACATGCGCCTTCGTCAATGCACATGGCCTCAGTGGCTTTCTGGAACTCTTGCTCACCAGTTTCCTCTTCATCCCCTTCATCACCTTCGTCATCACCTTCCTTCTTCCTGCAGCCTCTAGCAGGTTTTTCTTGATGCTGGGGAATCTTGCCACGGTGGTCTCCTCTGCCACCTCGGCCCTTCCCGCCAGCACCTTCTTGGTCTCTTTCGTTGTCATGCTTCTCGTACTAAGCTTTCTGCTTCTTGACAAGTTGCTCAACTTGGTGACACTCTTGGAGGTCATGGCCCTTGGTCCGGTGGATCTTGCAGTATGGTCCGTCAGCCTTCCCAGCCTTTTCGCCTCCGCAGCCTCCCGGCAATCAGTGCACGCGGCAACTTCCTTGCCGGGGGCTTCGGTCTTGGCCTTCTTGCGGGTACTAGGAGTGCCAAAACCCTCAACAGCCAGTACTACCTTTTCCTTGCCCTTCTTGTTGCACTTTTTATTCTTCCTCTTTGGGTTAGTGGCATCATCGTCATCCTCTGTGTCAACTTCGATGCCGTCCTCTTCTCCGGGGAGTCGTCTCCCTTCCTCTGTACGGGCACACTTATCCGCCAAGGTGTATAGCTCATTCATAGTCTTAGGAAACCGGACGTTCATCTTGGAACGTATCCTCCTGTTGTGCGCATTATACTGGAACGCGGCAATCACAGCTGCCGGGTGGATATCTGGAATGTTCCTGTGCACCCGGCTAAACCTCTGCATGTACTTTCGCAAACTCTCCCCTTCCTTTTGTGGAAGGAGCTGCAAATCGCTGGGCCGTCCTGGTTCTCGATGGCCGTCCGTGAAGGCACCCACAAACTCATTGCATAGATCAGCCCAGGACGAAATGGAATTCTCCGGCAGGTGCATCAGCCATGACCTCACATTTGGCTTGAGTGCCAAAGGGAAGTAGTTGGCGAACACCTTCTCATCTCTTCCTCCGGCGGCTTGAACAACGATGGTGTAGATGCTCAAGAACTCTACCGGGTTCAGCCTTCCGTCATACTTTTCTAGTATCTCTGGTTTAAAAACACGGGCAGATGGCCAACGGACTTGCCGTAGCTCGCGAGCGAAGGCAGGGCACCCAACCTCGAAAAGCAAGTATTCGCCTTCACTGGGCACGAGTTCATCGACATCTGGGCCATAGAGCCTGTCAGATTGGCGCGGGTATTGCGGCATCGTTCTATAGTGACGCGCGCGTCTTCCCTCCGCCGATCTTCTAGGACCTGCCGCTGATCTCGACGGGCCCGAGGATCAGATGAATTCATTGATGCCTCGTCGAGCTCCTGGTCGCGTGGTTCAGGCTGGAGCCTCTGCGCTGGCTATCGTGGAGGGGATTGCACCGTTGGAGTGGCCCCCTCATCACGGTCAGCAGCATGGGCCGTGGTTGTTGCTTGCGGGCGCCGTGGCGGGCCTGCCTGCTGTGATCCTTCTGCTTCAGCAAAACCGATCAAACTCTGAATGGTGGCTCTCCACTCATCCATTTGATCGGCTGCTGGCAGGAATCTCAGCAGGAGCTGGGCTCGCGCCATGGCTTCCAAAGCAATGCTTGGCATAGATGACGATGAAGACCGCGATGTTGCTCGAGTCCTGGCAGTACCAGTAGTGGTGGCGCCGTGTTCTCGTCGCCGCGAGCCAGCCACCACGGTGGTACGGTGGCGAGAAGGGTGCGCCTGGGGGTTGACGACCCTGTTTGACGCTTCGTCTTGGTTACCCTGCCAAGGGGAAGGCGCGTGCCCCGTAGCTGTGCCTGTAACAGGTACAGCTGGGGGGTCGTGACTCACGCCAGAGCGGGCGTTGTCACTGCTGCTGCACCCTCCAATGTGGTGGGGAGGTGGAGACTGAACATTCTCCACACCCGCGCCTTGTGGAACACGGCCGTCGGGATGCTGTTGATGCTGCCCTCCCCCAGTGTCTTCCGCTCCTGCTTCGGCCGCAGGGGGAATGACGACAGCGTCGCCTACGCCGGTCACGTCCCCCACGGCGGCCGCATCCCCCAACGCGGCCACCGCACCCATAGTATCAGTGGCTGCATGCGAGGGGGCCTTCGAGGTGGAAGGTTGAGCTGTCGCGCCAGACTTTTTCTTTGGCGCCATGGACAATGAAGCTAATGTTGAAGAAGATGATGATGAAGATTGACGCGCTGTTGATGACCTCAGGTTCACGCAAGTGCTTCCCCCTACCTTGCGCGCCAAAGATGTCGAGGTGGAAAACGATCACCTATGGGGCCATCAGCCCCTTGTGGGTCAGCGGGGGGGAGATCACGTAGCACAAAGAGCAGAAGCCATGGAACAGCACGACAGTGGTGATGCTGGTTGTTTTTACCTAGGTTCGGGCTGCTGAGAAGCATAAAATCCTACTCCTGCTTTGGTGGATTGAAGGGAGGACCGTACTGGAAACACAACGCCCAAGCCCGGCAAGGTCGCCTCAGGGAGAGCAGCTATGCGGGTATGAGTGTACAAGGGTTCGAATCCTTTTTTAGGTTGCCATGGCCCTCCTTTTATAGGCTAAGGGGTTACCACAGTGGCAAAACAGTCATTATCTACTTAGATAGCCAACAGTGCTATCATACCTAACTCTGGTAGTTAGGACAAAGTGCATTAAATGCACTGCTAGGTGTCACGCTATGGATGTAGCCCGGCAAGCCTACCGCGCCGCTTAATCATCTTCTACCTGTCTGCATGACACGCCTCTTGATGGGTGTCATATAGGGGGAATCTCCCTTCTAAATGGCTGCCACGTGCCAAATGACAGCCACTTAATCGCTTGGGGGCTCAACACCACACTGATAAGTGACCTGCGTCGCTGTGCGGTGGAGTCTTGGCGGGGAGATTTGCCCTTGGCGGCCCCGCAAGCCTTCCGGGGAAATCTTGGGACTTGTTCTTGGTGAGACCTCGACCTGACCAGGCTCGCCCGCCCAGTAAGGGAGGTCATTTCTTAGTGACATCTTGTTCCCTTGGCTTGTCTTGGTCTTCTTGATCCGCCCTTTGATTCCTCAAAGAGCTATTTCTCTGCCTTGGTCTCGTCTTGGGAGCTTGGCGGTGTTGTATCCTCGCCATTGCGCCTGTGCACAGTCTGGGCAACATACATGAAGGTTTGTTGCACCGACAAGTGGAAATGCTAGCACCCAAATCAAACAAACCATTGCACTCATAATCTTTAATTTTTTTTCTTAATAGTAGGTTCCCACTCATCATAAAGCTTTCTAGGGATAGAAACTTCCAACTCATGTTTTTCTTCAAAAGATTTCATCATAGCATCAACGATATGTTTAGTAAAAGATTTATTTTGATTATAAGCATAGGGTGAATTTAACATGGATTGCAATAAGGAAATACAATCTATCAAAGAACAATTATCATAATTAAAGTCCTTGAAATCCAAAAGAGTGGGTTCATCCCTACTTAAAGTTTTGACCTCTCCAATCCCACTTTTATCAAATTTTTCATTAAGATCTTTGAACTCCAAACTATTGGGACGCCTTCTAGCTAAAGTTGACTCATCTCCAGTCCCAACTTTATCAAGATTTATATTAGCAAACAAAGATTCAATAGGAGTCACACCAATCACTTTACTATCACAAGAAATAGAAGAACACACATTTACAAACCAATCTCGCTTAGCATGCATCCTAGCGGTTCTTTCTTTACATTCATCCATAGAAATTTTAATAGCTTTTAGAGACTCATTAATATCATGCTTGGGTGGCATACATCTCATCTTCAAAGAATCAATCTCAAGAGAAATCTTATCAACGTTCCTAGCCAAATCATCAATCTTAAGCAATTTTTCTTCTACTATAGCATTGAAATTCTTTTGATAATTAATGAAATCTTTAATATTATTCTCAAGATCGGAGGGTATTTTATAATAATTTCCATAAGAATTATTGTAGGAATTACCATAATTATTAGAGGAATTACTAGGAAAGGGCCTAGGGTTGAAATTACCTCTATAAGCGTTATTACCAAAATTGTTCCTACCAACAAAATTCACATCCATAGATTCATTATTATTCTCAATCAAAGTAGACAAAGGCATATCATTAGGATCAATAGGAGCACTCTTACTAGCAAAAAAATTCATAAGTTCATCCATCTTTCCACTCAAAGTATTAATTTCTTCAATCGCACGCACTTTTTTACTAGTGGAAGATCTTTTGGTGTGCCATTGAGAGTAATTTGCCATAATATTATCTAGGAGTTTAGTAGCTTCTCCTAATGTAATTTCCATAAAACTATGTCCCACGGCAGAATCTAAAAGATTTCTAGATGCAAAATTCAATCCGGCATAAAAAATTTGTATGATCATCCATAAACTTAAACCATGAGTAGGGCAATTTCTTATCATCAATTTCATCCTCTCCCAAGATTGTGCAACATGTTCATGATCAAGTTGCTTAAAATTCATTATATCGTTCCTATAAGGGAGATGATCTTAGCAGGAGGAAAATACTTGGAAATGAAAGCATCTTTACACTTATTCCATGAATCAATACTATTTTTAGGCAAAGATGACAACCAAGTTTTAGCACGATCTCGTAGTGAGAACAGAAATAGCTTCAATTTAACAATATCAATATCCACATATTTTTTCTTTTGCATATCACATAACTCAATGAAAGTATTTAGATGGGAGGCGGCATCTTCACTAGGAAGGCCGGAAAATTGTTCTTTCATAACAAGATTCAACAAAGCGGCATTAATTTCATAAGATTCCGCACTAGTGGCGGGAGCAATCGGAGTACTAATAAAATCATTATTATTAGTATTGGAAAAGTAATACAATTTAGTATTTTCTTGAGACATCATGACAAAGCAAGCAATCTAGCACACAAGCAAATAAAAAGGAAATGAAAAGACGAACAAAAGAAGAGCGAATAAAAAGGCAAATATTTTTGTATTTTTCTGAAAACATTTTAGAAGTGGGGGAGAGGAAAATGAGAGGCAAATGGCAAATAATGTAATGCAAGAGACGAGACTTTATATTGGGTACTTGGTAGGCTTGATGTAGAACCTCCCTGGCAACAGCGTCAGAAATTCTTCCTGCTACTTCTTGAGCTTGCGTTGATTTTCTCCTTGAAGAGGAAAGGGTGTGCCGGGGCCGGGACACAATATCCCAGAAATTTAACCCCTCGTGTTACCACCAGCCCAGGATTACTGTTACTGGTGGACACGTCCTTGTTACATATTACAAAGCTATTACAAGAATTGATTACGAGACCATAAAGGTCCAATGATACAACAGTGATTCCGGTGGTGGATGACGGAAATGGCTCGTGGTTCTCCAACGTCGATGGGGCTCCATTCCCACAGGAACAGCTGACCCGGATAACTCCTATCCGCGTGGCTGCTATCCTAGGCTCCGCATGGTCGTCGTTGTGGTACTCCACATAGAACTTCTGACCTAGCCACGTAAATAGCCAGGGACAAGCCTGTGAGTACGTTTGAATGTACTCGCAAACATCATGAACAAAAGATATACCGAATGCAGCAGATAAAAATATATGATCATGATGAGCTAAACTATATGCATATGCTCATGCTGACTGAAATTTAAATCATGACAATAAAATGATATGAACCTGAACATAGCATGTTCGTCATGATCAAACTTATTAGAAATAAAGCAAATGAATGCCACGGGTAGTCTAGCCAGCCCAAGTGACACTCAGCAAAATAGAAGAAATGCCAATCGGGTGTCGACAAGAGTAGTGGCGGGACCGCCTGTAAACTCGAGGGATGTCACGAAGAGGTCTTGAAGAGAAATGCCAGTTGGGTGTCAAGTGATGCCACGGTCGGACTTGAAGAGAAATGCCAGTCGGGTGTCAAGTGACGCCACGGTCGGACTTGAAGAGAAATGCCAATTGGGTGTCCACAAGAGTAGTGGCGGGATAAAGTGCCTGTTAACTCGAGAGACGCCAGGAGAGGTCTTGAAAATAAAATTGAGTGCCTGGGGTAGTCTAACCAGCCCCTGAGACACTCAGGAAAATAAAATAAGAGAAACGGGTTAGTCCACAATAATATGCATAACCACAATAATATTAATATGCATAGCAAAAATATTCATGATAGCATCAGGGTGACACTAATTATCCTGCAAAATAATTCAGGCACATTTTAATTATTTCCTTTGAAGACCGACACTTGACCAACCCAGACTGTAGCCCTTAACCACGGACACGGCTATTCGAATAGGTTTAAACTCTGCAGAGGGTGTACTCTTTACCCACAAGTAAAGGATTTCTTTAGTCAGTACCGTGACACTGACTAATTCCTATTACGGTCTTTGTGTTGAAAACACACCTGACCAGCACACATCAGATTAACTTTTCGGATGCCAGGAATCACCCAAAGCATCGTTCAAGAAAAACTTTAAGACGGAGAGACCAACGTCCTGCATGGGATCACTATTCATACACGCGGATTACAAGGGGTGCCCCCCTCTCAGTCACAACTGGAAACACCCATGCCCCCTGACCCGATGACATGATTTAGTCCACCAACATGGAAACCCTCATCGTAGCCCTCTATGTGGTGTGTGCACGGAAAGGGGTTAACAACTTACTAAACCATACCCCACCTGTGGTAGGGACAAGTGGCAGCACGAATCAAGTATAGGGGTTACCGGAACAAGGCTCGATCTACGGTCGACTCAGGAGGTTTAATTTTTTTTCCTGCAGTGGTTAGCTCAACAAAGTATCCTTTTAACAGTAATGCCAAAACAGGGCCACAACCCTTGCATGCTCCAACATGCATAACAACCAAGGCATGATCATGCTCCAACGTGATCACCCTTCTCCCGGTAATAGTATTTCTCTTAGGCCTGCTCCTGCAAGTTAGTCATGGTAAACACACGATGCACGGTACGATGAAACATGACAAAACTACATGCATGCAAATTCTATTTGAATTCAACCTATGCATAATTTATTTATTCATGCAAACAATTAACCATGCAATCACCATATCAAGTGTTCAAGATGCTTGCCTTGAGCATGCAGAGATATTGGGTGCACTCCAAAAGTTTGAAATATTTATCTCCCCTCCATTTCCTATTTTAAAAAACATTTAAATTACTACATAAAACATAAATAGTGCTAAAAAGTGTGTCAAATATTTTTTTAAATAAATACTAAAATAAACTAGAGACAAAATAAGGAATTAACAGAAAAAGAATCATATCATTTGGAGTCCAGATGATTTACTTAGAGTATTACTAAGTTGTAAAGAATAAAGAAATGGACTATTTAATATATCCAGTAGAAACAGTGTGTAGGAAAAAATGTTCACCTAGGCTGAAATAAAAGAGCATGATTTTATGAGTGTCAGGAAATTTGAATCATTAAATTTGGATTTGAAATGGAGGTTGTGGAATTAATTTGAAATATGCTGAAAAAAAGAGGAAAGGGGAAAAAGCGCGCCCTGAGCGCTAAATAGCCGGGCGGCGTCACTGGGCCGAGCCCAGCTGATCAGCTATGCGGGAGGTGGCCGACGTCGATGGCGAACTTATGGGATTACGCCTTCTGTACGCGAAGATGGCCTCAGCAGAACTCGTGTCCACTTACGGACGGCACGGGTCACTGACAGTGGGGCCCACTGGGCCCACTTGTCATGCTTAACCGGTCCTCCCGCCCTTCTTCCTCGCGGCAAATAGAGGAGCGTCGGGGTTGCTTGCCGCTGTTGATGGAGAGCTTGGTGGCCTCACGCGACGGCGGGGACAGATCCGCCATTCCATTCCGTGCCCGTAGGTGGTCTGGGCAACGCCGGAGATGGCTGGAGTGGAGTGCGGCGAGGTTCCCGGCGGATGGCGGCGTCGGACAAGAAGGAGTCCTCAACTACGATGACTCCCAAGGGCAAATGAGAGAAGAGTTGGGTCCATGGGGGAGAGGGGAGGCTGCTGGAGGGGAAAACGAAGGGAGGGAGGCTCTAGTGGCGAGGAATTTGGCCGGGGCTTGGCCATGGCAATGGCGGCTAGAGATGGAGGGGACGAGCACGAGAGCTCGATGGACTCGGCCAGGGGAAGGCTGGGAGGGAGAGTGAGGTGGTATGAGCATTGGGGAAGACGGAGTAGTGTTATATAGGTAGGTGACGTCGGTGCCGCGGCTTCCCGAATCGGGACACGGCAGCGAATTGCATTCATGGCGGTGGATGAGGCCGGTGAGGAGCAGTGGCAGGGTCAGTGTGGTAGATGAGGGCGGTGGTCGTCCGCATTTAAGCCAGGAACGCACTGGCGGGGTCGGGCGGCTCGGGCGGTGGCGTAGCCGAGAAGACTGCGGCGGTGGTGACGAGGCGATGACGCCGGCGGCTGGTGAAGCCGGTGAGGATGGTGGGGAAGTCAGCGAAGACAGGTGAGGTCGGTAGGGATAGGTGAGGGATAGGATGAGCTCGGGCCTTAGCATTTAAGCGAGGCAGAGGCGTTGCGTGGAGGGACTCATCGGGCGGCGATCGGTGGCGGCGCTGGCCGGCGTGGACGATGCTATGGGACGAGGGGAGGTGTCGGCGAGGCTCAGGATGGATTGGGTGATCCATTGGGAGTCTTGGGTGAGCAGTAAAGGTAGCAGAGGGAGTGGCGGGAGTCGATGCCAATGGTGCAATACATGTGCTCTGGCCGCGCCCGGTGCACGCATGCTATATGTTTGATGAAATGCCAATGGCATCCACAGGAATCCAAATGAGCTGAAAATTAGCAGGGTGATGTATGCCTGGATGTAGATGATGATGGACATGCTAGTTTAGCTAGGTGGGCAAGTTGTGTGTGCAGTTTTGGGAAGTGGCAAAGTTTCCGTCATGCACAGAAGGTGTTTGCTAAAATGCTAGGGCCACTTAGGTGTTCTTTCTAGAGTTGAAATTTGGCAGGGTTATGTCTCTTTTGATGTTAGATATGATGGTTGGGTTGGTTTGGCAAAAAGAGAAAATTGATAGTGCAAGTTCTACTGAAATTCAATTCTGGACAGAAAATTTAGAGGAATATTTGGTGAATTAAAAAGATTCCAATGGAGCTAAAATATTGGACTTAAGGGTTTGGTTGGAAGGACTATAAGTGGGAGAAATTTCAGAATTAATGGAGGAAAGAAAATTGGGGTTGTAGTTGTAACCTAGAAATGGGACAGAATTGAAAAGTGTATGGTTCACTCAAAATTTCCAAAAGACCAAGTTGGGTTTTTGCATAAAAGTGATCTGTAGGCATCACATGACCTCTCATAATTTTTTGTGGAATTTAAAAAGAATTATTTAAAATGGTTGTAGTGCAATAGAGGCATTTAAAATATTGAAATAGCTATTAAAAGAATTATTTAGAGGCAAATTTTATTTTGAAATTAATTCCTACTGTTATTACAATATAAATGAAATGGTTTAAGAAAGCTCTCAAGGCCACAATATTATTTTCAAAAATTTCTATATGGAGGGAAGAATTTTTGAAAAACAGAAGGCAGAAAATATTCTAAAAATAATAAGGGACTTAATATAATTCAAAATTTTATTTCTGGCCAACTTTTATTTAATAAAGTCATGGTTGAATTTTTGGGGTGTTACAAACTCTACCCCCCTTAAGAAAATCTCGTCCTCGAGATTTGTCAAGGGCGGAGGAACTAAATGCAAATCACAACAGACAAGCAATCATGCACAAGACAGTAACACACAAACACATCATTCAATCAAACACTACACACTACTAGAAACATACACATAATCGTCTACGGCATGACGGTGGAATTTACAGGGCAATAGGGTTGCTAAGGACATGGCAACTACTCTGGCAGACTCAGTCCACTTCGTCGACATCCAGACGGGCGTGTTTCGCGGACGTCGAGGTTTCTCCGGGGGCTTCAACGTCGGAGTTGACTGGAGTGTTATGAGGAGCTGCAGGGTTGGGGTAGCGATGATGACCCACGCGGGGTGTAGTGGCTACAGTCCCGTTGGAGGAAATCCCAAAGAGACGACGGAGTTCATCCGGGGTAACGAATGCATTGCCCGGGTGGGCAACAGGGGCAGACCTCGCAGGCTCGATTGGTCTCCCGAACAGTACTATCGGGTTGTTAGTGGCAGGTGCAGCTTCACTTCTCACCGGGGTCAGGAGAGCAAGCGTCCTGCGGGTCTCAATCAGGTCAAAAGTGACCTGATTGAATAGTGCCTCTTGCGCTCTCAGGTAGCGCACCAGATGCACCAGAGTAGGGTCCGTCTCATGGTCTCCATTGGCGACTTGGGTCGGTCTACCATAGCCTTCACAACTAGGGTAGTAGTAGAAAGAGCGGCAGTTAACCCTCGGCGACAGATGCTAGAGTTGAACTACAGCTTCTCGGGCTGCAAGTTGGATAGCTTGGCGCTCGTCGGTGGTCGTCCTCCCGGTGAACCGGTAAGGGCGCTCTGCGGTGATGCCCCTTCCGTAGATGTGCACCGTGGCCCAGAAGTGGTGGATGGCATCACTCGCGTGCTCTTGGTACACGACATACTCCGACGGCTCTTTGATGCCGAGAGCACGACGGGTGAGACTGGCGTGGATGGCTACAAAGCATTCAAGCTCGACTGCGGTGGTCTCATTGTGCACGATGGGGCCAGGCATCTTGGTGGTTGGATATCAAACTGAGAGTGAGGCTGTGATGTGCTGAGTTGGGTTGAGGCTTCCTTTATAAGCCAGCAGAGTCTTCCATCGCACGCTTGTGGATGGGACAACTCAGGTGTCGGCCACAGGCACACGGCTTATGGGCTAGGTTGATAGGTTGGGCACCGACTGTCAAAAAGATGTCGACTAGCCACTGTGCGGTTATCGGATAAGATGGGCTTGACTATGGATAGGAAAGTTGTAGATGGGGTGGAAACCTAGAGATAGTGACCAGGCTAAGATAGGATTAGCCAATGGTCAGCCTGGCTCTGATACCAAGGCTGCCGGGGCCAGGAAACTATATCCCAGAAATTTAACCCCTCGTGTTACCACCAGCCTAGGATTACTGTTACTGGTGGACACGTCCTTGTTACAGATTACCAAGCTATTACAAGAATTGATTACGAGACCATAAAGGTCCAATGATACAACAGTAATTCCGTTGGTGGATGACGGAAATGACTTGTGGTTCTCCAACGTCGATGGGGCTCCATTCCCACAGGAACAGTTGACCCGGATAACTCCTATCCGCGTGGCTGCTATCCTAGGCTCCGCACGGTCGTCGCTGTGGTACTCCATGTAGAACTTCTGACCTGGCCATAGAAATAGCCAGGGACAAGCCTGTGAGTACGTTTGAATGTACTCGCAAACATCATGAACAAAAGATATACCGAATGCAGCAGATAAAAATATATGATCATGATGAGCTAAACTATATGCATATGCTCATGCTGACTGAAATTTAAATCATGACAATAAAATGATATGAACGTGAACATAGCATGTTAGTAATTATCAAACTTATTAGAAATAAAGCAAATGAATGCCACGGGTAGTCTAGCCAGCCCAAGTGACACTCAGCAAAATAGAAGAAATGCCAATCGGGTGTCGACAAGAGTAGTGGCGGGACCGCCTGTAAACTCGAGGGACGTCACGAAGAGGTCTTGAAGAGAAATGCCAGTTGGGTGTCAAGTGATGCCACGGTCGGACTTGAAGAGAAATGCCAGTCGGGTGTCAAGTGACGCCACGGTCGGACTTGAAGAGAAATGCCAATCGGGTGTCCACAAGAGTAGTGGCGGGATAAACCGCCTGTTAACTCGAGAGACACCACGAGAGGTCTTGAAAATAAAATTGAGTGCCTGGGGTAGTCTAGCCAGCCCCTGAGACACTCAGGAAAATAAAATAAGAGAAACAGGTTAGTCCACAATAATATGCATAACCACAATAATATTAATATGCATAGCAAAAATATTCATGATAGCATCAGGGTTACAATAATTATCCTGCAAAATAATTCAGGCACATTTTAATTATTTCCTCCGAAGACCGACACTAAGACCGACACTTGACCAACCCAGACTGTAGCCCTTAACCGCGGACACGACTATTCGAATAGGTTTAAACTCTGCAGAGCGTGTACTCTTTACCCACAAGTAAAGGATTTCTTTAGTCAGTATCGTGACACTGTCTAATTCCAATTACGGTCTTTGGGTTGAAAACACACCGGACCAGCACACACCAGATTAACTTTCCGGATGCCAGGAATCACCCAAAGCATCGTTCAAGAAAAACTTTAAGACGGAGAGACCAACGTCCTGCATGGGATCACTATTCATACACACGGATTACAAGGGATGCCCCCCTCTCAGTCACAACTGGAAACACCCATGCCCCCTGACCCGATGACAGGATTTAGTCCACCAACATGGAAACCCTCATCGTAGCCCTCTATGTGGTGTGTGCACGGAAAGGGGTTAACAACTTACTAAACCATACCCCACCTGTGGCAGGGACAAGTGGCAGCACGAATCAAGTATGGGGGTTACCAAAACAAGGCTCGATCTACGGTTGATTCAGGAGGTTTAATTTTTTTCCTGAAGTGGTTAGCTCAACAAAGTATCCTTTTAACAGTAATGCCAAAACAGGGCCACAACCCTTGCATGCTCCAACATGCATAACAACCAAGGCATGATCATGCTCCAACATGATCACCCTTCTGCCAGTAATAGTATTTCTCTTAGGCCTTCTCCTGCAAGTTAGTCATGGCAAACACACGATGCACGGTACGATGAAACATGCCAACACTACATGCATGCAAATTCTATTTGAATTCAACCTATGCATAATTTATTTATTCATGCAAACAATTAACCATGCAATCACCATATCAAGTGTTCAAGATGCTTGCCTTGAGCATGCAGAGATATTGGGTGCACTCCAAAAGTTTGAAATATTTATCTCCCCTCCATTTCCTATTTTCAAAAACATTTAAATTACTACATAAAACAAAAATAGTGCTAAAAGTGTTTCAAATATTTTTTTAAATAAATACTAAAATAAACTAGAGACAAAATAAGGAATTAACAGAAAAAGAATCATATCATTTGGAGTCCAGATGATTTACTTAGAGTATTACTAAGTTGAAAAGAATAAAGAAATGGACTATTTAATATATCTAGTAGAAACAATGTGTAGGAAAAAAATGTTCACCTAGGATGGAATAAAAGAGCATGATTTTATGAGTGTCAGGAAATTTGAATCATTAAATTTGGATTTGAAATGGAGGTTGTGGAATTAATTTGAAATATGTTGGAAAAAAAAGGAAAGGGGAAAAAGCACGCCCTGAGCGCTAAATAGCCGGGCGGCGTCACTGGGCTGAGCCCAGCCGATCAGCTGTGTGGGAGGTGGCTGATGTCGATGGCGAACTTATGGGATTATGCCTTCCGTGCGTGAAGACGGCCTCAGCGCAACCCGTGTCCACATACGGACGGCACGGGTCACTGACAGTGGGGCCCACTAGGCCCACTTGTCATGCTTGACCGGTCCTCCCGCCCTTCTTCCTTGCGGTAAACAGAGGAGCGCTGGCGTTGCTTGCCGCCATTGATGGAGAGCTTGGTGGCCTCAGGCGACGGCGGGGATGGATCCGCCATTCCATTCCGCGCCCGTAGGTGGTCTGGGCAACGCCGGAGATGGCCAAAGTGGAGTGTGGCAAGGTTCCCGGCGGATGGCGGCGTCGGACACGGAGTCCTCAACTACGGTGACTCCCAAGGGCAAATGAGAGAAGAGTTAGGTCCATGGGGGAGAGGGCAGGCTGCTGGAGAGGAAAACGAAGGGAGGGAGGCTCTAGTGGCGATGAATTTGGCCGAGGCTTGGCCATGGCAATGGCGGCTAGAGATGGAGGCGACGAGCACGAGAGCTCGATGGACTCGGCCAGGGGAAGGCTGGGAGGCAGAGTGAGGTGGTATGAGCGTTGGGGAAGACGGGGTAGTGTTATATAGGCAGGTGACGTCTGTGCCGTGGCTTCCCGAATTGGGACACGGCGGTGGAGGCTATTCATGGCGGTGGATGAGGCCGGTGAGGAGCAGTGGCAGGGTCAGCATGGCAGATGAGGGCGGTGGCTGTACGCATTTAAGCCAGGAATGCGCTGGCGGGGTCGGGCGGCTCGGGCGGTGGCGTAGCCGAGAAGACTGCGGCGGTGGCGACGAGGTGATGACGCCGGCGTCTGATGAAGCCGGTGAGGAGGTGGGGAAGTCAGCGGAGACAGGTGATGTTGGTAGGGATCGGTGAGGGAGTGGATGAGCTCGGGCCTTAGCATTTAAGTGAGGCAGAGGCGTGGCACGGAGGGACTCATCGGGCGACGATCGGTGGCGGCGCTGGCCGGCGTGGACGGTGCTATGGGACGAGGGGAGGTGTCGGCGAGGCTCAGGATGGATTGGGTGATCCAGTGGCAGTCTTAGGTGAGCAGTAAAGGCAGCAGAGGGAGTGGCGGGAGTCGATGCCAATGGTGCAATACGCGCGCTCTGGCCGCGCCCGGTGCACGCATCCTATATGTTTGATGAAATGCCAATGGCATCCACAGGAATCCAAATGAGCTGAAAATTAGCAGGGTGACGTATGCCTGGATGTAGATGATGATGGACATGCTGGTTTAGCAAGGTGGGCAAGTTGTGTGTGCAGTTTTGGGAAGTGGCAGAATTTCTGTCATGCACAGAAGGTGTTTGCTAAAATGCTAGGGCCACTTAGGTGTTCTTTCTAGAGTTGAAATTTGGCAGGGTTATGTCTCTTTTAATGTTAGATATGATGGTTGGGTTGGTTTGGCAAAAAGAGAAACTTGATAGTGCAATTTCTACTGAAATTCAATTCTGGACAGAAAATTCAGAGGAATATTTGGTGAATTAAAAAGATTCCAATGGAGCTAAAATATTGGACTTAAGGGTTTGGTTCGAAGGACTATAAGTGGGAGAAATTTCAGAATTAATGGAAGAAAGAAAATTGGGGTTGTAGTTGTAACCTAGAAATGGGGCAGAATTGAAAAGTGGATGGTTCACTCAAAATTTCCAAAAGACCAAGTTGGTTGTTTGCATAAAAGTGATCTGTAGGCATCACATGACCACTCATAATTTTTGTGGAATTTAAAAAGAATTATTTAAAATGGTTGTAGTGCAAGAGAGGCATCTAAAATATTGAAATAACTATTAAAAGAATTGTTTAGAGGCAAATTTTATTTTGAAATTAATTCCTACTGTTATTACAATATAAATGAAATGGTTTAAGAAAGCTCTGAAGGCCACAATATTATTTTCAAAAATTTCTATATGGAGGGAAGAATTTTTGAAAAACAGAAGGCAGAAAATATTCTAAAAATAATAAGGGACTTAATATAATTCAAAATTTTATTTCTGGCCAACTTTTATTTAATAAAGTCATTGTTGAATTTTTCGGGTGTTACAGGGTGATGCAGCAAAGTAGAGATAAGTATTTCCCTTAGTTAAGAACCAAGGTATCAATCCAGTAGGAGGCACAAGCAAGTCTCCAATCTATGCACCTGCACAAACTACCAAACACTTGCACACAACTTGAAAAAGGGGTTGTCAATCCCTTCACGATCACGAACAAGAGTGAGATCTAATAGAGATAGGTATAAAGATAAATAAAAGAGCAAACTAAATAAATATAAATAAAGTACATCAAAGTATTTTTGGGTTTTTTGGTTTATAGATCTGAAAATATATAAAGGAAAATAGACCTGGGGGCCATAGGTTTCACTAGAGGCTTCTCTCTTGAAGATAGCATACGGTGGGTAAACAAATTACTCTTGAGCAATTGATAGAAAAGCGCAAAGTTATGACGATATCTAAGGCAATGATCTTGAATATAGGCATCACGTCAGTGACAAGTAGACCGCTATCCAACATGCATCTAGAGTATTAAGTTCATAAGAACGGAGTAACGCCTTAAGTAAGATGACATGATGTAGAGGGATAAACTCAAGCAATATGATATAAAACCCATCTTTTTATCCTTGATGGCAACAATACAATACGTGCCTCGCTACCCCTTCTGTCACTGGGTGAGGACACCGCAAGACTGAACCCAAAACTAAGCACCTCTCCTATTGCAAGAAAAACCAATCTAGTTGGCCAAACCAAACCGATAGTTCGAGGAGAAATACAAAGATATCTTAATCATGCATAAAAGAGTTCAAAGAAGACTCAAATAATATTAATAGATAATCTGATCATAAATCCACAATTCATCGGATCTCAAGAAACACACCGCAAAAAAGTATTACATCGAATAGATCTCCAAGAACATCGAGGAGAACATTGTATTGAAGATCAAAGAGAGAGAAGAAGCCATCTAGCTACTAGCTATGGACTCGTAGGTCTGTGGTAAACTACTCACGCATCATCGGAAGGGAAGCAAGGTTGATGTAGAGGCCCTCCATGATCGAATCCCCCTCTGACAGATCGCCGGAAAAGGCCCCAAGATGGGATCTCACGGGAACAAAGGCTTGCGGCGGTGGAAAAGTATTTTGGTGGATGCTTCTGATATTTGGGAATATTTTGGAATTTATAGAGGTGGAATTAGGGTTGGAGGACACCCGAGGGGCCCACAAGCACTACAAAAAAAAGACACATCCGTGACATTTTGGGCCGAACGAAATTTTTTCTGTCATGCTTATGACACTTCTATGACGATAATTGTGACAAAACCTGGTATCATCATAGATGTGGTGGGCTCCTACTTCTATGACAACAAATCATGATAGAAAATGGGCTTTTCGTCCTGGGCGGGCCGGAGACGCACCTGCATGACATTCTTTGGGCCGTCCATGACGGAAAAAATCGTGCTAGAAGTGAGGGCGAGGAAAATTTTGGGGAGTTCCCAGTTACGATGGGTGGTCGGGGCCGAGCGATGCACGCGAGGTTTGCATGTTTTCTCTCGTATACGTACGCGCGTGTGTGCGAGGCGTTGGGCTCTAACTGAACCTGAGCGAGGTGTTCGCTTACTGAACCCGAGCGTTTGCACTAGCTACGTTACTGAACCCGAGCGATCGATCGATCCCCGGCTGTTAACTGAACCCGATCGAGGGATTCCTTCGCTACTGCTGCTAACTGAAGCCGATCGAACCTGCTGCCTCTTGATGAACAGTGAACGTGGGGGTTGGTTGAACGAGTCGAGACGTACGTGGTTGGGGTTGGATGAACAGTTCCCGATGTGGGTTGGATGAACAGGACCCCATGGTAGTAGTAGTAGGCCGTTGCCGCTGGATGAACAGGACCCCGAGAGGAGGCCGCCACAGCCGAGATGGTTGGGGGTGGATGAACAAGACCCCGTGGAGGGCTGGTTGAACAGTAGCTGGTGGAGGGCTGGATGAATAGTAGCCCATGGATGAACAGTAGCTGGTGGAGGCAGGAGGAAGATGCGGTGGATGAACAGTGCAGGTGGAGGCTGAAGGAAGTCGACGGTGGGTGAACAGTAGCCCGTGGAGTCCCGTTTTGCGGTACGCCACACCCCTCCGATGAGCAGGACCCTCATTTCGACCGTAGTGCTCCAACTTAAGTCCGTTTCCTCTGTTTTGCGGTACGCCAAACCCCTCCCGATGAACAGGACCCCCGTTTGGACCGTAGCGCTCCAACACAAGTCTGTTTCCTCTGTATTGTGGTACACCACACCCCTCCCGATTAACAGGACCCCCGTTTTGACCGTAGCCAGTCGAACAGAAGGTCGTTTCCTCTGTACTACGGTATGCCAGACCCCGTTTCGGCTGTTCCATCCAAGCCGGTTGGCTCCCATTGAACAGGACGCATTCCGACCTAGTCTGTTGCCTCCAGATGAACTGAACGCTGTTTCTCCATTCTGACACAGCTGGTTGGCTGCCCAATGAACATGACGCTGTTGCTGCTGTCCGTTGCCTCCCCATGTACATGAGCCCTGGCCGTACGTATGCGCGAGTAGGGGTTCGAGACCCTGCCCGTATATACGTACGTGGCCGTATTTTTTGGCATGTGGCTGTACGTATATGTACATGGTTTAGAAGGGACTGCCTGAACTGCTACATCGGGGGCTCTACCACTACACGTGCCGCTGCTTGCTCAGCCACGGTTCATCGTTGCAAAGAGACCGATCGACCAGTATGTACGTACACGTTCACGACAACGCTACATACGCTTCGACCAGGTGGGTCCCGGCTGTCAGGGAGGATAAGGACGCGCTTCCTTGTGTGCGAAGTTATTGATGGTGGGTCCGAGCTGTCAGGGGGAGGATTCATTTTTTTCGCGCCTAATATGGAGGCACTTTCCTTGCGTCCGAAGATATAGCTAGTGGGTCCCAGCTGTCAGGGGGAAAACGTTTTTTTCGCAAAATATAGCTAAGCCAAAATACAGAGGCCCTTCTGGTAGGCCCCTACTGTCAGGTGGACGAATCATTATTTTGCGCGTAATAAGGAGGCACTTCCTTGCTGTGGCCGTGGATCCAGCTGTCAGCCTCTCCACGTACAGTCCTCTTCCGATGTAAGTCGTTCCTTGACCACGTTGACCACACCGCGCCGAGAGCACCAAGGCGGTGGACGACGGCGAGGCCTAGGAAGGGAATGACCCAGAGCCGGGGAAGACTCGGCAGTTGTTTCCCATGCGGAGGGGCATACGAGGGTTTACTGGTTGGGCTGCAGTGTGAGGCTACCGTCGCCAGAGAATAACAGCAGGTCTGGGTGAGTACAGGGATGGCAAGGCCAGCGATGGGAGTAGGGTGGGCGGTGAGTCCTGCGCGGCAGCAGAGCCGGCCATGGGAAGCAGGAGTAGGCGGCACGACCGGCGTTGGTTTGGGCTGCTGGAGCAAGAGGACTAGAGGTTGAAGAAGCACTACGGCTGTTGGATGGATATAGTACGGTGACTGGAGCTAGAATCGTTCATATTGACTAAGTTCACAAAGCCCTCCGTCCGTGTCAACTTAGTAGGCCCACAAGTCAGCCTCCAACTATGGTGGGTCCCAGATAGAAGGGGGAGTATTCATTTTTTTGTGCGTAATAAGGAGGCACTTCCCTGCCTGCGAAGATATAGTTGGTGGGTCCAAGCTATCAGCGGGAGGAATGTTTTTTCGCGAAATACAGAGGCCCTTCTGGAGGGTCCCTGCTGTCAGGTGGAGGAATCATTATTTTGCGCGTAATAAGGAGGCACTGCCTTGCATGCGGCCGTGGACCCAGCTGTCAGCCTCTCCACGTACAGTCCTCTTCTAATGGATGTCATTCATTGACCACATTGACCACGCCACGCCGAGAGCACCAGGGCGGTGGACAACGGTGAGGCCTAGGAAGGGAACGACCCGGAGCCGGGGAAGACTCGGCACTGCTTGCCCACGCGGTGGGGAGTACGAGGGTTTACTGGCTCAGCTGCCGTCGCCAGAAAATAATAGGAGGTGTGGGTGAGTAGAGGAATGGCCTGGCTAGCGATGGAGTAGGGTGGGGTGGTGCGGCCTGCGCGGCAGCAGAGCCGGCCACGGGAGGAGGGAGCAGGCAGTCCCGCCGGCACTGGTTTTAGCGGCTGGAGCAAGAAGAGCAGAGATTGAAGAAGCACGGCGACCGTTGGATGGACATCCAACAGTCACTGCTCTCGTGTGTTGA
Organism: Thinopyrum elongatum; assembly: GCA_011799875.1. Lineage (NCBI taxonomy): Eukaryota > Viridiplantae > Streptophyta > Magnoliopsida > Poales > Poaceae > Thinopyrum > Thinopyrum elongatum. The sequence continues at coordinate 350,813,399 of CM022303.1, forward strand.
CTAAGTTGACACGGCCTTGCGGGCGCGTTAACCTTTTTTTTAGGAAAGCGTACGCGTCAACCTATAGTAGGTGCACAAGTCAGCCTCAAATCTGTGGAAAACAGCATACAACCCATCTGCCATTATTTCTAATAATTTACAGCCCATTTGCTAATTCTTAAGAATTGTTTTGGAGCCCATATTCTTTTTGTTAGCATTACAGCCCATATTGTGGCCATGGTTAAAAATTTCTATGAAATTTTGCATATTTCAGTGCGGTCCGAACTATTTTTAATCCCGAAATTTCGAGTCACATTCAAACTAATTTAAAAATAATAAATTTATATCAATTTAAAATCCAATATAATTTTCCCCGCAAAAAACAATTAAATTCGAAATGTCGAAATCTTTAAAAAACGATATTTGAAACTAATTGCCGGTTTGCTGTGTTTATAAATTTACATCCCATTTCTTACTACTTCATTTTATGGGCAAGCGAATACATCGCTCTCGTCTTGAAAGATTTGCAGCCCAGCAGGGCTGAGAAAGCAAGTAGGCCTCCGTTGGGTATTTCTTTAAAAAAAGTAGAACTGGGCTAGCCATTTTCAGCAAGAAAAAAACACAAGTAGGCTCATGATGTGATAAACATAAAATAAAACCCTGGCTAGATGGGCCACAGCCCCTGCACAGCCCCATTGTTACCCTGATCTGTCTCTAAAACTAGTAAATAACAACTGCTTGTTCCTAAAAAAAAGTAAATAACAACTGCACGACCTGCTGGGTCCCTGGTGTCAGCCGCTCGTTGTGTTATTCTCTCGTTTATTGACTACGTTGACAATGGCTTGGGACCCAGATGTCCAACCATTAGGACGAACCATTTTTTTGGGCTTGTAATGACGAGGCACTTGCTTGCGTACTGCCATGACCCTGGTGGGTCCCTGCTGTCATCCTCACCACGTACAGTCATCTCCTTATTCCTCTCGGTTGTTGACCACATTGACAACGCCAGACGGCGGCGCACCGCGCATGGCGAGCGAACCAAGGCGTAGGACGAAGGCGCGGCCTCGGATGGAATGAACATGAGCCATGGAAGATGCGCTAGTCTAGTCGCAGGCGGAGGGGAGTACGAGGGTTGACAGGTTCGGCTGTGGGTGCGTGTTGGGGCTGACGTCGCCAGAGAATAACAGGACGTGTGCGGGAAGAGAGGGATGGACTGGCCAACATTTAAGGGCACGGTAGGATGGCGAAGGTATAGTCAGCCGTGGGAGGCGGGAGCATGTGGAACCAACGGGGTTGTTTGGTTTGGACGGCTGGAGGAAGAAGACAAGAGATAGAAGATACACGATAGATGTTGGATGTCAATCCAACGGCTGGTAGGCAGAATCATTTGTTGACTAGTAAGTCGACACCACCTTGGATAGGCTTTTTCCTCATGGGTCCCAAATGTCAGAATCCAAATCTGTCATGGCGATGCTGCCTTTCTTATGAAAATTTAAAGCCCATTTGGTGTGCTAGTTCAAAATAGGTTTGTGGGTGCTGGTGGGGGCTAATCACTTGGGTTCTGTAATGCATAGTGAGCTCAAGCAGCCGGCGAGAGTGATTTTATTTCCTTTGGTTGGGATTTGTTACAATATTTCTCTCTTAATGAAACAAATGGCAAGCCATTTGCCTTGTTTCAAACAAAATATGACAGTCACAGCCGAGTTGAATCCCAGATTACAAACTGTACAAAAGAACGAAGGTTAATAGTTCATCAGGTTTAGACAAAACCCAGATTGAACATGCCTGGCAATAACATCTAACCCAACCACTATTTTTGGCAGTCACAAACAAATGGGTCGGTCTGATCCATAAAATCAACACCCTGTGCCAAAAAGTTTACTGGCATATGACGACAAGTTGTTGTAAATAGAAGCTGAGCAAGTTCGGAAGCCCATTTGTCGACCTGAAACTTCTTTTTTTGCTGTTCAACATATCCATCCGTGAGAAATTTCTTGTTGAAAAACTTAAGCCTCATGGACAATAGTAACCTCGCATTCAACAGGAAGAATGTGACAAAGTTTCTGTTTGCCTGATTGGATGCATAACCTTCCATCGTTATTGTCCTCAAACGAATGTCATGAGAACTGAGAAAATCCCGGTACTTATTACACCACCGATTGGTTATATGTTTTTCTCCATGTGTTGCTGCCTACGTAGTCACGAAGATTGAAAATAGGTTAGGTCTAAAAAAAGAGTATGTCGATAGAGCGGCAGCCGAAAGGTAATTCTAGTACAATATATATGGGCTTTCAATGTGCATGAAATAATCACCTGTATATACAAATTCTCCAAACATGGAAAACATCACAGCAAGCCAATAATTTTGTTCAGATCAATACTAAACATTCCGATATATAAGAACTTGACAGAATCCAACACCATTGATAGGCTATCGATGGACGAACTCTTCATTGAGCATATAACATAATATTAGTATCCAAAGTGTACTCCAAGATGATATAAAACTTATGCGCACAATTGAAAAATGCATCTTGTGATTACAAAAGTGTAGATTATAATATACAGTACCTGAATAAGTGTGGAGCCAAACACCATGTTGTGATGTACAAACGGATCACGAATTATACCCAAGGCCTCAAGTTTAGGCGCAAAGACGACAGTTATTTGCAAAGGTTTATAACAATAATCAAGGAGCAACCTTTGAAGTGAAGGGGCATCTTCGATGATGTGCTGCTGTCCTTCAAAATAAATTCCAATGCTTTTAAGGTGAGGCGACTTTATTTGGAGATAATGGATACGGATTTCTGATCCAAAAACAAGCAGCAAGCGCTCCAGGGCAGTGCAACCGGATTGGATGATGCTGTGTAGTGAGGCCTCCGACAGATCAACCACCACAAGCGAAAGTCTTTTTAGCAGTGGGAGTCGAATCATTAGTACCAGATTGTCTGGTAGATGGCACCGGGCTATGGTGAGGGTGTGGAGAGAGAAAGAAAACCACTAGATGGACAACGGTGGTGTGGGCACAAATACATGGAGTTGGGATTGCGGCATAAATTTTTCGTAGTAATGGTAGAACTCAAGCTGCTGGAGTTTTTCAAATACAGTGGATGTCAGCTAGGTGTCCACCATGCGGGGTATGGACAGCAGGTAGCATGTCGGGATGCAGAGGTGTTGAACGGGGCCCTGGTGGGAGGAGACGACGGCTCTGAGGAGATCAAATTCAGGAAGGACAGATATCTGACGACAGTCGATATTAAGAGGCGCGGTGCGCCACCGAGATGCGAGGACTTGTGTGCGGCAGCCATCCTTGGTGTGGAGAAGGGAGATGATCTCCCCAAGGATGTCGTCCGGGAGATCGCTGATGCGGTCCACCAGAGATTCTACGGGTTCCTCAGATCTGGGTGGGGAGGGGGGGCTCACTGCTTCTCCCCGTGCTGTCGGGTGCGGGATCTACAACCGGCGTCACCGTTGGCAGGAGCCTCATCTTCTTGGCGCTGGGGCCATCCGACTCCATTTTCCTTGCGGGCGTGGCGCCGAGCTCATGGGTTTGAGCAGAGTAGCGAGAGACGAGCCTAGTGGCAGTGCGAGTGGGGAAGAAGGATGGCTGGGGTTTTCTGTAGGAGCAAGGAAGAAGAGGAGCAGGCGTTTTCTGTACGAGTGAGGAAGAAGGTGAGCGGGGGTTTTCTGTACGAGTGAGGAAGATGGGGAGCGGGGGCAATTGGGGGGCGACGGAAGCGGGAGAGTCCAGCGAGCTGCAGTATAAGTGGAAGCGGGGAGGAAGGAGGGTTTTTCTGGGATCGCCCCCCTCTTCAAGAAATATGGGCTTTTCCTCACAAAAAACAAAAATAAATGGGCTTTAAGATGGATAGGCTTTTGTATCGGCCCAGTCGGCTGCCCGTGTTTCGTACTGGAGGGACTTAACACTAGAGGCAGCCGATTAGAGACACTCTCCAGCTCTCCAGGTTATTGCCCATTCGAAAGAAAAAATGAGACGACTCCAGCTTAATTATGTCTCCTCATCGGTAACATTTTTCAACTTGAAAAAAAGTTATAGCTCCTTTTCGGGCCGGCTTGGCATCCACCAAATCAGAGGATGGTGTACTGCATGCAGACACTCACACTGGTCGTAGCGCGGCAAAATGAGGGGTCAAATAACATGTCCACAATATACATAGATTGTAAAGGTTGACACGCTAACATTCACACTAAACTAAGCTTCACAAGATACGGTATGCAGATTAGCTAACATTCACAAGCACTTAAGTTTAGCATGTTTACACATCTAAATGATTCACAAGACTATAACCAAGACAAAGCTGTGAGAAGGTGTAGAAATAAAGAAAAGAATGATAGATGCTTCTCTGAGCAAAGGGCCTCCCTACGCATGCATTAATTTCCTGGGCATGCTTCTTTCTACTCAATGTTGCGTGCACTTTGAGCATGTTGGCAACTCCATAGCTAGCTTGATGGCTCATCTTGCAATTTACGCTGACACATTGCAGCAAACAAAGGAGGCAATAGAGATCACTCAACATCAGACCATTTTGTGCAGTACCACTGAAATCATCTTCATTGTCCTGAATGTGAAAAGATGTGAAAGTGCTGTACTTAAACGGTGTCGCAAAACAGTAGCAGATATCAATAGCTCGACATGACAAAACACGATCATCTGGACGAAGGGGATATTGGCCTGCGTGAGGAAGATTATGCATACTTTTATAGGTGGTTAGTTGATTTCCAGCTTGGGATCTCCTATGATGGCACGGAGGAAATTCTATGCAATCTCCTATGATTGGGAGTAGCACTTGATCAGTATGTACGTGCACGGTTAACAGGAACGATCATTCTAACAAAGGGTGATATGGAAAGGAGAAACACATCGTCGTGTCAACCATTGTGCAATTAAATTTTGTGCAGTTCAACGGAGATGCAGGTATGTTACCCGTGTCAGAGTTTAGGGTAACGGCCCAAAACACTCTTTATGAGAAATAAAGCAAGACAGAAGCATTTCATAAAATGGTGGTGCCATTGATTCATTTTATCAATGGCAATAGATTGACAGCAGCATTACTTAACGACGACATCACATTAACAGTGGCATTGTTTCATTTTACCTGTGATGTTAGATTAACAGCAGTAAGGGCATAGGGACGGGGGAGGCACAAGCACATTTTACATCCACCGAGGCATAAAGTGGTGAGGCAGAGGTGCTGCCGAGTGCGGCAAACATGCAAAGCATGTCTAGATTTGTGCATTTTTTGTTCCCGTTAGTGACCTTTCCTATGTGACCACAAGAAATCTCGACGTGCTCATTCTAGGTTGCATTGTCGACCCAACAACCCCCACTTTTTGTCCTTTTTCGACCAAGAGGCCGGTCAGGCCAGCATCTTTATTTCCCTTTCCAACCAAGAGATCGGTTCGTTAGCCAGTATCTGCAGTACCTTTTTTCCTCTAATAGTAAAAATTTAGGTGGTGTTCGACTGTTCGACAAGCCGACGGAGCTAGCTACATGGAGAGCTTTGTAATACTAGAATAATATCCACATGTAGGATGCAGCGACGTGGGGAGCAATCCTAACTTGATGGAAAAAAGGATGCAACGACATGGGGAGCTGGGCCACTAGAACAAGGCCAGTTCTAAAAAAAGTTATACCTCCGGTCGGCGGGATGTGGCGAGGCAGGCGGCAGGATCTGCCAACTCGACATTGGGAAGCAATGGTGAGGAGGACCTCCCACGCCGGTGCCAGGTCTGAGAAGACGGCGCGCGTCGGCTTCCTCCCTCTCCACCGGCGACCACCAGTGGAAGGTATCCGGCCGGATCTGTGTCAACCGAAGAGAAGAGAGAGAGAGAGAGAGACAAAGAGAGTCGACACCACGATCTTGTTTAGATCTAGAGAGGGTGAGAGAGTGACATGAAGAGAACAACCCTAGCAAGCAAGTCCCGAAGTGGACTAATGGAGTAGTAATTGTTTTTCCCTCCGTAGCGATCATTTTAAATTGAATACGCGCGCAGCCATATTTTTTTCATTTAACGTACCAGTAAAAAGTAACTCGATCAATAACCGCGCTACCGCGTTCAGGTCGCACTTGGTATGGCTGACATTTGGTCCCAGGCCCCACATTAAGTGGACGACTAGATGTCTCAAATTGTCATGTTACCTGCCTTTTCGTGTGCAAATGCGCTCCACCATGAGTGCACCCGGGCGTGTGTGTGTGAGGGGAGAGTGAAGTCCGATTTACTCCCTCCGTCCCAAAATAAGTGTCTCAAGCTTAGTACAACTTTGTATTAGAGTTAGTATAAAGTTGAGACACTTCTTTTGGGACGGAGGGAGTATAGACCTTGAGGTTGTAGAGCTAGTCGGAAACAAACTCTCACCTTTAAATCCTTGAAGTTTGTACCCTGTCCTCTGTAATCCCAGTCATTTTTAACCTTAAGGGCATGTGCGGTTCAAGGGGTTTTAACGGGGATTAAATCATGTACATGCCAAATTCCCCTCCATTCCTCTCCAAAGCCCTTGGGAGGAGGTTGAACCGAACAAGGCCTAAGACTAACCATAGTGGGAGTAACTTAATTCCATACGGTATCATAATATGATACTCAACCCTCTCTTTCTTCATTTAATTCTACGCCACCTCATCAAATTTGCCTAGTTGGCATGCATGATACTACTAATGATACTCCCATTACAACCAACCTGGTAGAATTAATATACCTAATCTAAATGGTCGCCGCCCGATCTCTTTGTCCTCCTCCAGCATCCGGCTGAAGAACAATCGTGCAAGACACCGGTTGTTTTCGCCGGCGTCACCTCGGTGGTGGCCTTCATGGGATACAATCAGCGGCGGCCTCCCATGTTCTACTTCTCCTCGATGATGGCGATGGGCGGGGACGTGCTGGCCGTCACCTCGTCGACATCCGCGTAGCCGCGTCACCTCGTGGACATCCGCGGCGGCTTCTTTCTCTGCCTGCATGGCGTGGCTACGCGCGCGTCGACGGCGGATGGCGCAATTGCAGGCACTAGAGGCACTGTACAACATGGCGGCGTCGAGGGCAGCGACGATGCCCGTGCCGCCGTGCAACTCAACAAGCTAGGGTGGAGCAAGTCGGCACTCTTCCTCGAGCTGTATTGGAGCGGCCAGCTGTGGAACCACGCATTGGCTTAGTGCGGCAAGTGCCTCCGACGGGCTAGGCGAGGTAGGTAGAGCAGCGAGCTGCCTCACTCATAACTGCCGGGCTTGGCGGGCCACCCAGACAGTTTTTATGCTGGAGAACTGCTCTTCCTGCTCGTCGGATGCCGCCGAAAGAGTGGAGAAAATGGTGGAAGGAGGAGCTTTGCCGGTGTCCTGCTCCTGCACGGACGTGTGTGGCCGGAGTGGGTTTCTCGCATTCCACACGGGTTTAAATGTAGGTTTTTGAATGCGGCGAGGAGGCGGGTACAACTGGGAGTGCAGTGGGCAGCGCCCTGGGCCGGCGCGCCACTTCAAATGGTGGACGCAGTGAGAGGTCGCGTCCGCCATGACCCCCTTGACCGTGGACCTTGACGGTGTATGTCACCTTGTGTCCAGATCTGAGATGCCACGTGTACCAGATGAATGACTCCAAGTTCGACCACCCTGATGCTAGGTGCGAGCCGAGGAACACTGTTGGAGAGACCCCCCTCATAATTTTCCTACATTGGTCATTTGATTCATAGGATAGAATGCTATAGGATTTTTTTCCTATGAAATCATGTGTTAATTGGCAATCTAGCATCCACTCCAACTTTTTTTTCACTTCCTTTGTTTTTCCTGTGTTAAACACTCTGGTTTTTTTTAGGGGAACACTATGTTAATGCTATGGGATTCAAGTGGACATGCCACTCCAATTCTTTATTTTTCCTATTCCTGCGTTTTAAGTTCCTACGAAGAGAGTACTTGCTCTAAATGATGTGCCGCTGCAAGAGCCGCCTATATTAATTAACCATTCTCTAAAAAGGTGGACCAGCTTTAGCTATAGTATACTGTACTAGGTTAGTAGGTGACCTTGCGCTTGGCTCTTCGCCTCTTCCGGAAGTCGAACAATAATGATGGTACTACAGTAGTACTTCTGGCAATCTGACACCAAATGAACTGCTGCACGTCCACCGCTTGTAAGCAAAAGTTTCTCCTCATGCTGCGAGCCACCGCGTACGCGTTGGCGAGGGAGAAGGCGTACTAGTAGTAAGCAAGCTTCTCGTCATTCTGCGAGTTGATGGGACACATCAAAGTTATTTACTAGTACTCTCTACAAAAAGGGCCGACCATGTCCATGGCTACCATCCCGTGCTCCTTCATTGAGTTTGTGCACTATTCACATGCCATCGAGGAGAAAAAATATTGCGTAGTAGGTGCCATCGAAGTGCACGACTCACTTACGCACTGCTTATCTCCATTTTATTGCATGACACGTGCACCTTGATGCTAGATGTCCCACGTGTTGGCAAAAGGATGAACAAAGCTCATGTCAAAAAAAAGGGAGTGGAAGAACATAGATTCCCAACGACCAAGAAGGAGCAAGGAACCTCGCGGTGGAGCATCTGCACTCATAATATTTTATATTATTCAGCGATATAAAATCAACCAAATCTCTCCACATTCCTATACCATTCTATAGTGTGAGAATAACTTTGAATGTTACCTCCGTGGGACACCAAGTTATTGTATATCCAGCAGCCCGTATCGCTTCTCGCTCCTCGTCCTTATAGCCTGCCGACTGTGCCTTATATACACTTGCTCTTTGAGCAAAGGCCTCCTTAAGCACGCATTAATTTCTTGGGCATGCTTCTTTCTACTCAATGTTGCGTGGACTTTGAGCATGTTGGCAACTCCACTCCTAGCTTGCTGGCTCATCTTGCAATTGACGCTGACACATTGCAGCACTCCTACAAGGCCCAGAGGTTAATTTGAGAACAAGTACCTCGAGGTTAATTTGACAGACATGCCTTATTGGTTGACAGAAGTCATATCACTTTTTTTTGGAAAGATGTCGTAAAGTAACACGATAGACCTTCTTTCAAGCCAATTAACATGTGTTCAAAAAACAAAAATTATCAACAAGTAACGCAATAGATCTTCGATTAACATGTGTTCAAAAAACAAGTACTCCTGCAAGACCCAGAGGTTAATTTGAGAACAAGTACATCGAGGTTAATATGACAGACATGCCTTATAGGTTGACAAAAGTCATATCACTTTTTTTGGAAAGATGTCATGAAGTAACACGATAGACCTTCTTCCAAGCCAATTAATATGTGTTCAAAAAACAAAAATTATCAAAAAGTAACGCGATAGACCTTCGATTAACATGTGTTCAAAAAACAAAAAATTTCAAAAATTACAAAACAAAGACCTCGCGATAGACCTTCGATTAACATGTCTTCAAAAAATAAGTACTCCTGCAAGACCCAGAGGTTAATTTGAGAACAAGTCCCTCGAGGTTAATTTGACAGACATGCCTTATAGGTTGACAAAAGTCATATCACTTTTTTTAGAAAGATGTCGTGAAGTAACACGATAGACCTTTCAAGCCAATTAAAATGTGTTCAAAAAACAAAAATTATCAAAAAGTAACGTGATAGACCTTCGATTAACATGTGTTCAGAAAACAAAAAATGTCAAAAATTACAAAACAAAGACCTCGAGGTTCAACTAATAGGACGGAGCACTATATACATTTAAGCCAATTAAATGTCTACAGTAACCCATCCCATTAGTTTTAACATCGAGTCCACTTCCCATTTAGTCACCCATCCGATAACTACTCCAGCCTCAGCACAGTTAACTTGGGAGTTCTATTGGATGAGCAATCGGTAGGGAAGCTGGTCCTTGCCGATATAGGAAGCCTCTTTGCATCCTTTATTGCATACCCGGATGACCGCGTGTTGCAGCCCAATGGCCAATGCCACGTCCCCCGCGAATGTAGAAGCTTCCCTCCCTCGTCTAGCTGGTTCGCGCGTTTTCCCCTGTTTTTTGCCGCCTGCCCACCTATAGAACTGCCTCGCGCCGGCCAATTCCTATCCAAACACCTAGGGAGGCGGTTGAACTAAACAAGTCTAACTTGTTTCTAGTGGGTACATTGATGTGGAATCGATAGGGTGTGATAGCTAACTCTGGCAAAATAATTGACTACCACATTGGCATACATGAGCATGGGGCCCACTTGTCAGCGTGCTGGACGGAGGAAGGAATGCAAGACAAAATGGATCGCGGAAGGGTGCGAATCGATTGGCTCATGTGTGATGAACACTGGAGCAATCCACTCAGATTGTACTACGTTAAAAAATTCATGCTAACACGGCCGGTTATACTGTGAGTAGGTGACCGTGCGCTTGGCTCTTCGCCTCTTCCGAAAGTCGAACAATGATGATGGTACTACCGTATAGATACTTCTAGCAATCTGACACCGAATGAACTGCTGCATGTCCACCGCCTGTATTAAGCGCACTATTGTAAAGCAAAAGCTTCTCCTCGTCCTGTGAGCCACCGCGCGCGCGTGAGCGTGGGAGAGGTCGTACAGGAATAGTAAGCAAAGCTTCATCTCGTTTGCGAGTTGACGGGACACATCAAAAGTAGTGTATTAGTCTCCAAAAAGGGCTGACCATGTCCATGGCTTCCATCCCGTGCTCCGTCATTCAGTGCGTGCACGATTCACGTTCCATTGAGCAAATAATGTTGCGTACGTGCCATCGAATAGAATAACTTAATTTACAAAAAACGCGCCACCGCATCATGATCAAACTTTGATTCGTCCACGCGTGGTTCCCATGAACAACTACTACACTCACCAAATTATCAGGTGAGCTGCCTCTTCATACAGAAATGAGCTCACCGTGTACCCGCGCGTGAGTATTAGGGAAAGAGGCAAAGAGTACCTGTGTCGGTGCCTGCACCTCTTCTCTTCATGCTCATATTCCTTTTTTTCGGGTGATTCGTGCATGTACTCCACCTACGTTCATGACCATTGGTGAGTCTCTCCTACTATACTTTTTTTTGCGAGAACTCTCCTACTATACTTAACTTCATTTTCTTGCATGACACGTGGACCTGGATGCTGGATGTCCCACGTGTCGGCAAAACATAGAAGAACGCTTTCTGACGACCGAGAAGGATCAAGAAACCTCGCGGTGGAGCGTCTGGACTCTTTAATATTTTTATTCAGCGATATAAAATCTACCCAATCTTCTCCAGAGTAGACCGGAAGAGTCCGAAACACGGCAGCCCAGTGTAGTTACATCATACATGGCCAATCCACGCTATCACCATATTTCTTGGCCTCCGTGCGACACCTAGCTCTAGTATATTCCACCAGCCCGTATCGCTTCTCGCTCCTCGTCTCTCTCAAAGTGCGGTGGGCTGGCGATTTTGCCATCTATTGAGGTCGGTTAACTCATCACTCGCTCCCACATGTTAGCGACATGCCAAGAGCATTCTAAAAAAATACTGTACTCTATTGTTATGCCAAGAAGAGGAAGCGCTTTGACCGACGGACCAAACGAGACAGGCGAGCCGTGCCGTGAGTGGGTCCAGTTTCTCGTTTTGAACTTGTTTGGTGTAGTAGTAACACTTGGTTTTGCACCTTCATAGAATGATGAAAAACCCTGCTAAAAAGGCGCTTTGCTTTCTGCTAATCCCGTCAACCATTCTTGTTTTGTGCATTAAATTGGTAAGTGCCATAACTAAGATATAATTAACCAATGCATGTAAAACATTCTTTAGTACTGTAGTACTCCACACGCATGCATGCATTGCAATTAGTACTACATACTCCCTTCATCCATACGTATATATAGGGCCTAATGTATTCTTCGAGGTTGCCTTTGACTATTGATAAGATTTTATATAATCTGAAAATTATATCATTCGAAGATCCTTTCATGTACGAATTTGATGGTATGCTTTAAGCAACTTGCATGTCCTATACTGCTCCTGTTTGGATACTCTAACTTAGCTGGAGGTTAGACTAACTCATGACTAACCCTGAACTAACTCTAGCCAAAGAGGTGTTTGGATGATAGGGTTAGATTGACAATAAATGCACTTGATGGAGAGAGAAAAGTGATTTTTCAGTGGGCCCCACGAGAACTAGCTCCAATTAGCAACAATTGGCTAGCGGGATAGAGAGAGAAAAGTGATTTTTCAGTGGGCCCAATGAGAACTAGCTCCAATTAGCACCTCTTGGGTGGGATAGTTTTTTTTTGGTGGGTTAGGTGCAACTTGCTCCAATTTAACCCTCATGTTTGGATACTTTAGGGCTATTTGCGCCCCAACTAGCTCAAACTAACTCTAACCCATGGATCCAAACAGGGCCAAAGTTAGCCTCGGAAAATGCATTAAGCCCTATATACATGGACAGACGGAGTACATGATACTAGCAAACGCTCACCATTAGTAGTAGTTCATTGGTTGGTTTCGATTTTTTTATTCAGTTGCTGTGCTGCTACCATCCAATATTCGTGTGTGGTTGTTTCTAGAATAAAAAAAAGGAGGTAGTACTTACTGTGGGAAAGGTGAAGTGATGGTTGCTTCGCCCGAGCAACTTATTACTCTGGGAATATTGGAGTACCAGCGAATTCAACGAAGAGAGAAATGATGGTTGCTTCATCCAAGCAACTTACTGTGGCGAAGGTGGGGCTCTGTGATTTGACTGCTCACTAGTCATTATTACTGCGGCGCAATGACCGGGGTGAATCTCCCCTGTAGTTGTGCACTCAATATTGTTGCATGGCAGGTGGAGCCGGATGAAGGATGTCCCACATGTCGGCGAAACAAAGTTGAATTGTTTCTGGCATTGCTATCAATCTTTCAGTATTTGTTCATATGTACGCATAATTTTCTAGCATAATGAAATTGTACTGTGATGCTATGAAGGTTTCAACTTTGGTTCCCGCAAAAAAAAAGGTTTCAACTAAGGATTCATGTGTCCTCTTGCCTCAAGATTGTCTCGTTACAACATTCCATCAAATACAAATGAAACTACCAAGGCTGCTAATGCATCTCAATGGTTCGCAGATCAGCGCCAATATTCACATCACAACTGAAGACAAAGTTGTGAGAAGGTGTACAAATAAATAAAAATATATAATTGATCGATGCTGTTCGTAGGCATGGCTCCATTTCCTGGGCACAGTGTTCATTGGTTGGCAGCTAGTTTCACGCAGCTCTGTAGACAAGAAAGAGGTGTATGGAGGACATCACAATCCAATCATTTTATGTAGTTCCACTAAAATCGAGCTGATCATCCCTGTTTGCAAAGATATTCAGTCAGTGTGATTACAATAATAGTGGAACTAGATGATGAAACATAACACACACAAATAGAAGCCAATCACCTCTGCGATCTTTCTTTAGGACTAACTACTTGTTGGAGAAGATTAGGCACGGAGTTGGATGAGGAGGATAGCAAAACCAATCTCCCTTTCTGCAGTCCCACAGAAATGTAAAAACGTTGCCCGTGTGACATTTTGGCGGAACTGCACAAAACACTCTAAAGAAAAATGTGATTTGTGCAGTTCACCAAAAGGTCACAATAGAAACGAGGTGAAATGGATAGCCCTGTTAAAAGAGGTAGAAAGGAAAGAATTACTGCCCAATAAGAGAAGTTGAAGACACATACGCCGACAAAAAAGAAGCATATTCCATTTCATAAGGGAAAGATAGCAGCATGGTGGTTTATCAAAAACGGTTTGAGGACGAGATTGCAAGATGGAAAGTACGCCGGCCGAGACACGTTTTAAGCAAAGAACTAAAGAAGATCCACATGCAGCAACATGGGAAGATGGGCAGTGGAGCAAGGCCAGAGGAAGCTATACCTGAGGGTCATCGGGATGTAACTAGGACGGCGCCGGCGGCCGGGATCTGCCCATACTGCGGCAGCGAGCAAGTGGCGAAGGCCCTACCACGCCGGAGCTTGGTCAGAGAGAACGACGGGTACCGCAGATCGGGACGTGCTGCCTCAATGCCATTGAATGGAAAAACGATGCACATCCTCCCTTTCCGCCGGAGGACTGGATGCGGCCAGATCAGTGACCAATGGTGAGAGAGAGAGAGAGAGGCCACCGCCGCCTTGTGTGAGATAGTGTGACGAGAGACAAACCCCGACAGGCAGGCTCCATTGTATATAGTGGAGCGGATTTCTTTTTTCCTGACGACAATCATTTTATATTCTGTACGTGCCATTGAGGAATATAACTTTATTTAATACTAATGTGTCAAGTCAAACTTTGTTCCGTCTACGCGTGGTACACGACCCTCCTTCGAGTAAACAACCGCTACATGTGTAAAATTATCACGTGGGCTGCCTTTTCGTACAGAAATGAACTCTACCGTGTACCCGCGCGGGTGTCGCCGGGAACGAGATGTGAGTACGTGCATCGTGCATGCACCTCTTCTTTACGTGCAGGTACGTACGTGGGTGGGTGTGAGAAAGATGGTTTGTGCGAAACAGAGGCAATGTGTCGATGATATCTCAAATAAAAAAATGTAACATATGCAATGTGTGTGAAACAAAGTCATGGATATATCATATATAGAGGCAGCAATCCACCAGAAGAGAGTGGAGGGATCATCGGCATGAGATATCGATAGAATCGAAAACATGGATGAAGTGTGTGGGTGCGCGATCGATAAAGAGTGCCGTCGAATTTGTGTTTTCCCACGTCAAAGATACAGGGCGGCCGACCTACTGGAATGTGAGAGGGCAGAGGTGCAGTTTGTCTCTGTGGCATGGATACCTACCTACAACGTTTGACTATCGGTGTGTGTGGGGGGGGGAGGGGGCAGAGACCTAACTATAGAGAGGTAGATCGACTGTTATATGTGTGAAGGAGAGAGACCTAGCTATGTATTGAGGGAGATCGATCGGCATCCATGCATATGTGTAGCAGAGGAATAAGGTTGGGAGAGAGACAAAGGTAGAGTGTCGGAGGGTTGGTGGTGGAGTTGCTTCTCACAAATGGTGGGAGAGGCCGCGAGACAAATGGAGGGTACGAGTGCAATATCAATAAGAGAGGGGATGTCTGCCTGTCTATGCACATGCGTGTGAGAGACGGGTTGGGAGGTATGAAAGGATGATGAGGGGGGATGATATGGTTGTGGTATGCAAACGTAACTACATAGGAATATCAATCATCGTGTGTCGGAGAAAGGGAGAGACATAACTAGCGAGGTACGTCAATCGGTGCGTGGGGAAAAATAATTATAGTCGACCTAGCTATACGTAGGGAGATCGGTATGTATACATGCATGCATGTGGTAGAAGCAAATAAGGTCTAGAGAGATGGACGGGGGGAGAGGGGTGCAGCTAGGAGGTGGTGCGAGAGGCCTACTATGTCGAGGGGGGAGGAGTGTGCGAGTATGAGATCGATGAAAAGAGGGGCGGGAGTGTGCACCTGCGTGGAACCGTATTGGACATAGGGGGGCATGGACGGTGAGAAGAGAAGAGGGGAAGTGTATGTTTGTGGTAGGCACACTTGGCTAGAGAGGTATATCGACCGGTGTGTGCCGGAAAGAAGGAGCCGGGGGGCCTACACACACCGTGGGTGAACGACCTAGAGAGAAATAACTAATGTGCGCGATGGAGGGGACGCTGAGGGAGGGTGAGAGGGGGGCGGGCGTGTGCATGCAGGAGAGAAAGTAAGTGCTAGCTACAAAGAGAAGAGGATTGTGTGGGTGTAAAGGATGAACAAAGATCAAAATTCATTATAAAAAAGTGGATTCGGATATTTGAAGAAGATATCATAGTGTTTTAAACCGACGCATGCATGAATGAATATATATAATGGTGATACGCATGGTGTGGTTATGAACATGTTATACTACATATAATATATAGAACATTGATTATAATTTGTGATAATGTGTGGCTTTTACATCTCAGGGCTAAATACTTGTCATAATCTAGGGGGCGGGCACTATACTTTGTGTGATAAACACGGTGTACGTATGGAACATGGTTTACATTATGAAGATCTAGTTAGTACATCAAATGTACTGCTATTTCGAATCAACATCCAGCGTATTCAAAATTTTGAATTTGAGTTCATATAGTACACATAGTTCATATCTATCTCTATAGTAATCATGTGGTGTGTTGTTAAGATAATACACGAATGATGGTTTGGCAACAACCATGATTGTAGATTCTTATTCAAATAGAGAAATGAATTCAAATTTAGTTTGAATTGCAGTAGTAGTATAGACATTTGGAATGCACTAAAATGTTGGTATGAGTAGGCTACATGCATTATACAACCAGCGAAAAAATTTAATTTTACATAACATGGATTCATAGCTTTGAATAGCATTTGTACAGTAAAACGAAACAAGACTCTCTCTTTGTGTGGTGCGAATAGTTTTATTTTTTTCATTTTTTCGTTGAGGGAAGTGCGAATTGATTTGGTACGTACAATATTACATGTTAGGCTTGTCCCTAAAATTCAACCCGCGCCTTGTTATATCCCAAAAATTCATATATCATGCTCCCAAAACTCACGCCTTCACAACCCGCGAAAACTCCCTCTAGCTGCCAAATCCCGACACGCGAAATCCCCCTTCTAACCCTGAGCCAAAAGGGCCGCTAGTTCAAATTGGTGGGGGTACTTTTGTAACACACCCTACATTTTGGACAAGCGTGTCCCTAAGTCATGCTTCCCCCCTCCCTTCACCTCCTTTTCGCCATTCGAAATCCCAGGCTGCCATAACCTCTCTGCTCCAGCCGCGAAACCACACCCTCCTCCGTCCGCCACCCCACCACTGCCGATGCCTCTTCCCCGATGATGTCGTCCACCACAACAGCCCAACGTCCCTCATCCACCTCTCCGGATGAGGATCCGTCTCCGATCTCGTCGTCCCGCCGGTTTAGCTGCCCCGTCCTCCACCTCCAAGGAGCTGCTCTGACGATCGCCTCATCTATCGCGGCTTATCCATCCCCACAGCACTGCCTTAACCTGCTCCACCGGAACCACAGCATCCTCGCCGACTCCTCGGACAAAGCCGAGGCCTAATCGGCGCCACCAAAGAGGTTGTACACTCATCGCATCGCACCTTCTCCTTAACTCGACCTCCCGGCGCCGACGGTGCTCCATCCCGCACCCCCATGGCACGGCTACCTCGAAGTCGGCAGCCGTGGGCGACATATCCATGGCGGCTCTCCCCTAGTGCGAGGCCCCTTCGGCGGTGGCGTCCATACTAGCCAGATCTGCTGCTGCTGCTCCGGCTCTCGCTCGCTCGCTCGCGCTGCTGCTACTCCATCTCTCGCTCGGTCGCGCTGCTGCTCTGCTCTCCCCCTCGCTTGTGCTGTTGCTCTGCTCTTGCTCTCGCTCACGCTGCTGATGCTGGTACACGGGCTGCTGCAGCTACACGAGTTGTTGCTCTGGCTCTAGTTCGCGCTGCTCCTCCAGGCGCTGCTGCTCCGGCTACTATCTGCTACTGTGTTCCCCATCGATCGCCTGCTGATTTAGATCACTGTTTCTCTTGTACTAGTGCTCGAGCCGCCTAAACTACATGTGAAGTGCCTCTCTGCTACTAGTGCATTCAGTTTCGACAGTAAAATTTAGATTCCACAGTAAATTTCAGTTTCGACAGTTAAGTTCAGAGTCAACGGTTTTTACCTCATCTGTTGTAGTCAGGTGTTTTTTGGTGATGTAAATTTTACATCTATCACCGTTTGGTAATGTATTTTACATCATCTATTGGAGATGCTATTAGAATCCCACTTGAGATTAACAATGTCTGTCTTGTACTGCTTCAGCCTCGACGTCTTACGGCTTGCCGGAGCTGCTCCAACGACGGAACCATCCATCACAACAGAGCAGTGCCCTCGACGCTGTCTACAGATTCCTCAGATCTTCCTCCACACCTCCGTTAGCCACCTATGCCGCAACTTCTTCAGCGACCAACCCAATGATGCTGAGGTCGACACGGCTACGGCAAAGAGGTTGTACACTTGTCGCATCACTTATTACTCTACATTCATGTCAATCCATTAGGGCTATTTTGGTTCAAAGGAAAAAGTGAAGGAAAAACATAGCAATAGGAAATTTTCCTATGGCACTCTACTATTCAATTATTCATGCATTTTGTTGAAAGGAATGGAGCAAAACATCTACCTGGACCTGCTACTTTATCATCCTGTTCACCTCTTATACTCCAAGTCAGGTCCAAATTAATGTTCAAACTTGAGTTTTAAAATTACTTGTGGGGCACATATCGAGGCAGCAATGAATAGTATCTCTGTCTATTATCTGGTTCACCTAGGGTATGCCTATGTTCTTCATCTTGGGTGGGAAACAAATAGTAAAGCAATCATCATCTGTCTTTTTATTAAATTAAAGCTATCATCAGCCTGCTATCATTATTTTTGGATCCATCCACTGGTTGTTACCATCACTCTAGATTTCTGCATGCTCTCCTTACATAATCTCACTATATTTTTTTGTATGCATGTCAGATGTTGTCAATAGTCATGCTGAACATGTAGAGAAAAAGAGAAGAGTTTTGCATGGCAATACAATGTCATGCAGACATCGCTCCATGGTGGGTTCAATGGCAAACCCTCCCCCGCCCCTCTCCAGATTGTAATCCAGAGGAAGATATCTGTTCTGAGGCGGATTCAGACGCAGCTGACCACTCCTATTTACCCCCCAAGGTGTTTGCTCTAACATGGCATGATGATGTTGGTCATATCATGCATATGTTGCCTTGCACTGCCTACTTTCAACATCATAAATGTCATCTGCTTAGTTTAGACATGTTCTGTAATGCCACCTATTTAGTTTCTAAATCATATATGGGAATTATGCAGTCTCATCTCTTTTATCCAGCCATAATATATGTGAAATATGCAATGCCATCCTGTTTAACTAGGCATCATATATTTGAATGATATCTTGCCCATCCTTTTCTTCATTACATTTCCATTTGTCGACAATGTTTGTACATTAAACTACTCTTCCTGTGAATCAGCCATTTGAGTGGGTGATGGAAAAATCTGGTGTGAAAACAAGGTCTTCGGAGTAGATAGTGCTACCTGTCGAAGCAGATCTCTTGCTGGGTCCCGATAGCTCCTCAGAGATGGATTCAGAGACAGATGACTAGTCCTATTCCCCCACCGAGGTGTGTGCTCTAACTTGGCACGGTTATACTGCTCATATCATGCATATGGTGTCTTGCATTGCATAGTTAAGACATCATATACACAATATTCAACACCATGTTCTTAGTTCGGACATCATATATGCGAATGCCCTCTGCTTAGCATATAAATCACATATGTGAATTAAATCATGCGATCCTGATTACTTAGATAACATGTATGTGAATTATGTCATGTGAACCTATTTACTAAAGACATCATATAATTATCTCATGCCATCCTGTTTAGTCATCATATCTTTGAATTATGTCATGCTATGCTATCCAGTTTAGATAGACATCATATATGTGAAATTATGTCATGCTATCCTTTTTAGTTAAACAATATACATGTCAACTATTACATGCCCTCTTTTTTCCACACTATCTATTGCATCTGTCTCTCATACAAGGTCTGTACATTCAACTATGTTTCCTATTTATCAGCCCTTTGAATTGGAGCGGGTGATGGCAGTATCTAGCGGAGTAAAAACACGGTCTTCAAATAAAATAGTGCTACCTCTTAGTGGAGATAGCACCCCAGTTGTACATGCACGAGAACCAGCCCTACCACACATAACCCAGACTCTCGTAGATTGTACCCCTACTGCGATGGACAGAGAACCAGCTTCACCCAATCTAACCCCAACCCCAGCAGATAGTAACCCAGTTCCTGTTGACACAACACCATCTCCACCACAGAGCTCCCAAACAAGAGCAGTTATTAAGGCAACTCCAGTGCCCAAAGCGCCAGTACTACCACGGCGAACCCCAACTCCACCAGTTAGTACACCTATTCCTGTGGAGGAAGCACAACCAGCCATTCGTAGTTTAGCATCTATCGCATTTGATGTTGTTAAATCCTATGTGTGTATCTTCCCATCATGGAAATATTATACTAAAGATGAAGGAAAATGCCAGTTGCAGGTGTTCGTCCAGGAGTTATGTGTAAGTAATGTTATTCATGGCAATTACTTTGCTTTGTCCCATACATTCTACCTCCATGATGCTTATAATACAGTAAATTTTCCCATTTTTCTCTATAGAGAAGGACCAATTTGGAAACTCAGGATGAGGTAACCTGTGCTAATATCTCTGCTATCTTCAAGAATGCATGGTGGCAGTATCAGAATTACCTGAAGAAAACGTACTTCACTGGCAAAGAAACTCATCAAATTCCCTTACGTTCTCCTGAGACACATTTACTGGACGATGACTGGGAACGCCTTGTTCTGTACTAGTCCCGAACCAAGAATGTTGTAAGGTCTATGAGCTCATTTTTTATTTTTAAGTACTATATGCCTGCGTCTTACTATACTCTATTTGTGTAGAACAAGTGCTTAAACCTGAAGAACAACTGTTCTCATTTAAGATTCCATTGCTATCGTGCATACTGCTTTACTCTTATATCACTATATTTACTCATACAAACTTATTTTTAAATTGAAGGATCCAATCGAAACTCCAATGGCACAACAGGTAAGTTTATGCATGTTTCTTTAACATGTTTGCTCTTATAAATAGCTCTGTTGATTTCAATTTCAATTGTGTATACAGTTGACTTCTCATATCATGCACATTACTAGCATCACAACAAAGCCAATAGTGTTGTTGTACATGTAGACCCGTGGTACCCATCTGAAATCTTGCTGTGCCGTGTAGTTTCCCATGCTTTGTATTCTTTCAGTGCTGCTTTGTCTTGAACTAATATGATTTGAACCGTGTCTCTATTTTTATTTGGCAAGACAATGCAGTGACCATAGGACATAGATATATGTTTGTTTGATGCTTTTATTATGTACTACTCCCTCCGTCCCAAAATTCTTGTCTTAGATTTGTCTAAATGTGGATGTATCTAGTTACGCTTTATTGTTAGATACATCCGTATCTAGACAAATCTAAGACAAGAATTTTGGGACGGAGGGAGTACTTGGCAATAGAAGACTTGGTAGTTTAATCCTGTCCACCTTACTAATGAACTGGTTCACCGAAATGAGTTTCATATACTAGAACATGCTAAACCTGTTATGTGTCTGCTTGTTTCTTCTTTTAGAATGCTGACAGAATATTGGGGTAGAGTGCCTTATTAAGCAATGGTAAAGGAAGTAATGCAGGTAAGGTTCAGGATAGTGAGACATCCTTATTGGTCTCCAACAAAGCTGATAAAACAGCTAAGGAAAAATATTTTGAAGATAGTGAGGCAACCCCAAAGTCCTGTCTTGGTGTAGTGTTCGACTTACTGGCCACTACCACTGTCGTGGGGATAGACCACGGGTAGCCTCATCCATACCCCTTAGCATTTCAAGACATCGGGGGCTAGCAAAGCCCCTCACACCTTCCGGACACGCGGCCGGCTCCTTCGGCCGGCCGGGCCCAAGCGGCTGGCTCCCAGAAGACGAAGCACTCTTAGGAGGCAGCTTCGGGGGAGGCCGGCTCCTAGCAGACGGACCCTCCTCCCCGCGGAGTTTGCACTCACCTGCTCTGATGAGACGGAGCATGGCTACAGGGCGACCCTCTCCCCCAAATCCCGGAGGGGCATGGCTACAGTGCGAGCTGACCAAGCGGTCACCTACCTGCCAGGTGCAGGACTGTAGCCATGCGACCCTCAGCATGGCCCTCGTCAGCAAGGGCCATGCTATAGCAAAAGGCAATCAGTATGGCCCGCAGGCGGCGGGCCCTACCTGTCCATGAGCTCCCAGAAGATGGCGCATTCCTGGAAGGCGGCTTCGGGGGCGGGCCGGCCTCCAGTAGGCGGCCCTCCCCTTCCCTCGAAGTCCGCACTCACTTGCTCCGACGAGATGGAGCATGGCTACAGTGTGCGCTGACCAAGCGGCCACCAACCCGTCTGATGGCGGGACTGTAGCCATACGACTCCTGATGAGGCCTCCGTCATCAAGTACGAGGCTACATCAAAAGGCAATCAGTATGGCCCGGAGGCAGCGGGCCCTACTTGTCGGTCGGATTCTCGGCAGCCGGCGGGGCCCGCCAAGCGGCGGGCCCCAGCAGCCGGCGGAGAACCCGGCGACCTTACACTGACGTTCGGGTCCTACACCCGGACGTATTACCATTGTACCCTTGGGGGGTTAGCCTATACAACCCCCCAGGGTTACCCATGCAAAGGGTTCAGCCTTCATTCCCATTGGCGGGCCCCAGCAGCCGGCGGAGAACCCGGCGACCTTACACTGACGTTCGGGTCCTACACCCGGACGTATTACCATTGTACCCTTGGGGGGTTGGCCTATACAACCCCCCAGGGTCACCCATGCAAAGGGTTCAGCCTTCATTCCCATACACCACCATAGCTAGGAGAAGAGAGGTAGCTCTACCCATCTTCCTCCGCTAGCAACACAACTCAAGGAGAAACCTTGTACACTCTTGATCATAGTCATCATGCGGAGACCTCGCAGAGTAGGACTAGGGGTGTTATCTCTCCGGAGAGCCCCGAACCTGGGTACGTCTCGTGTGCGATCGAGCTCGTGCTCACTCCCGCTTCCAGGGCCCGACGACGTCTTCTTGGCTCCACCCATGATAAGCCACCCCCTGGCATCTGACGTAAGAATACCATGACAGTTGGCGCCCACCATGGGGCCATTCGCGGCGTTGGCCGGAGACACGTTCTGGACGGGAATCGCCTTCCTCTCCAGCGAGCACGTCGCGGCCGGCCTGATCAGCCAGCCTGATACGTTCGCTTGCGGTTGCACCAGCGCATCGCCCGACGCGGGGGCCGTTTGCCCCGTGGGCTGCCTCGTCGACCTCTTCGGGAAGCTCAGCCTCTCTGACGCAGACGCCACCGATGGGTTCCCCAGCGGCATGGTGGTGACCGACGACCCGCTCCCTCCCGTCTCTAGCATCGCCTCTGCTGCCGCGCTCAACGCCGGTTTCTTCGTGGAGGTGATGGTCACTAGCCACACCCAGGCCTCTGGCGGAGCCGCCCAAGACCCATTGCGAGCAGCAATGCACGACCTGGCGACTCTCGTCGGGGCCAATGCCGACGCGGCGCGCGCTAGAAGAAATCTGCGTCAGGCTCCTCGACAGCGCCACCAAGATGGCGGCCATGAAGCACCGCGCTGAGGCCAACCAGCGCGAGATCGACCGCATAGCTGGCGGCACGACGACTACGCCCAAGCCTAGCCGAGCCAGCGCCATCCGGCAACGTGGCGTGGCCATCGCCAGCATGCTGGGGGTCGGACGTCCAATCTACGACACCCCCGTGCAGAACCTGCGTGCCGCACAGGCGGCGGCAGAAGAACTCGAGAACCTGGAGGGCGACGAATGGCGCAGTCAGCTAGACCGCCTCCAGGAACTCCTCGACGCTGCGAACATGCAGCAAGACGCGTGCAACCGCGTGGTGGGAGCCGGCCGGTAGGCTGAGCTCCCGGAACGGAACCCTCCACCCCGCCGCGAGAATGGAGCGACCTCCCGGTCCCCTAGTGGCGGCGGCCGCGGCCAGCGAAACCCGGAGCCGGCAGCTAGCCGCAGCCGGCGCTCTCGCCAGACGGTGGTGGGCAGTCGGGAAGTTCCTTCAAACCCGGAGGGCCGGTGCCAGTAGGACGAACGACCACCTCCCCCCCGCAGGGAGAGGTTGGCTTCTCCGGTGCCGGTTGAGCACCTGACTTTGGGGGGCAGGCTAGGCCCCCGCGAAGCAGACGGCGAGAATGATGCACGCCGCCGGATCGAGCAGCTAGCTCGGTCCCTGTCAATGGAGGATGAGGATACAGTTGGCACGGCCTGCTTCGGCCCCCGCATCCGCGACGAGCCCTTCCCCAAAGGGTTCTCGCTTCCTCGCGACACTCCCAAGTACAACGGCGCCGTGATGCCGGAAGATTGGCTGACCGACTACGCCACAACAGTCAGCATAGCAAACGGCTACAAGCGCGTGGCCGTGAAGTATGTTCCGCTCATGCTCCAGGGCACGCCCCGGTCATGGCTGAACAGCCTCAAACCCAACAGCATCAACAGCTGGTTGGACTTCAGCGACGTCTTCGTCCGCAACTTCACCAGCACCTACCAGCGGCCTCCCAAGCCTCGCCAGCTCTCCATGTGCATTCAGGGGCCGGACGAGTCTGCTCGCGACTAGCTGACGCGTTGGGCCAAGTTGCGCAACTACTGCGAAGGGGTGCACGAGGTGCAGGCCGTCGAGTACTTCACCGTCGGGTGCCGAGAAGGCACCCTGCTCAAGCACAAGCTTCTATGCGACGAGCCGGCTACCTTGGACAAGCTCCTGGTTGTGGCGGACAAGTACGCCACGGCCTACTCCTCTATGAAGTCGGAGGTCCGGATCGACGCGTCTGGGAAGGTGCTCCCGCCGGCTTCTCAAGCATCGGCTGGTGACTCCAACCGGTGCCAGCAGCCGAACGACAACAAGCGCAAGGCCCAGCAGCCGGCTTCAAACAGCCGGCAGGTGGCAACCGTCGAGGACGAGCAGCTGGCATGTCAACCCGGCCCCAAGCGTCAGCGGGGCGGCAAGGGGGCCTGGCTACCGGCCTTCTCCTTTGAGCAGACCCTCGACGCTCCTTGCAAGTTCCACAGTGGCGTGAAGCCGTCCAACCATACGACCCGGCAGTGCAACTGGCTCGCCCGAATCGCTAAGGGTGAGGGTTTGCCGCCTCCTCCTACCGGCCCGGCGGCTCCGGCTGCTCAGCAGCCGGCCCACCCTGTCGGCATGCTGCAAGATGAGTTCCCCAACGAGAATGCCACTTACGTCGTCTTCACCAATGAAGCCGGCGACAAGCACAGTTGGCGTCAGCAACACCACGAGGTGAACGCTGTCATTCCAGAGGTCCCCCAATTCATGCACTGGTCCGAAAGGCCCATCACCTAGAGCCGCGATGACCATCCGGCTGTGATGCCTTCGCCGGGTGCTTACGCCATGGTGCTGGACTCCACCTTCTCAACCGAGAGGCGGGCCTGCCGCTTCTCCCGAGTCCTGATAGACGGCGGCAGCAGCATCAACATCCTCTACCGTGACACCATGGAAAAGCTAGGCATCAAGGAAAAGCAACTCCAGCCCAGCCAGACCGTGTTCCATGGCATTGTCCCTGGGCTTTCCTGCTCTACGATCGGCATGATCAAGATTGACGTCCTCTTCGGTGACAAGACCCAGTTCCGCCGCGAGCCAATCTGGTTCGAGGTGGTTGACTTGGACAACCCCTACCACGCGCTCTTGGGCCGGACAGCTTTGGCCAAATTCATGGAGGTCCCGCATTACGCCTACATGAAGATGAAGATGCCGGGTCCCAAGGGCATCATCACCATTGCCGGCGACTACAAGAAGTCACTCACGTGCGCCGCGGCCAGCTCCCAGCTGGCCAAGTCCCTCGTCATCACCCAAGAGAAGCGCCTCCTTGACCGGGCTGTGGCAATGGCCAGCGAGCAGCTGGCCATGCCATCCGACCCCAAGGAGGTTGAGGCCGAGGGCTCCTTCCAGCCGGCCAAGGAAACCAAGAAAATCATCTTGGACCCGGCACACCCGGAGAAGTACGCTGTCATGGGGGCTAACCTCGACAGCAAATAGGAAAGCGAGCTCGTCGATTTCCTCCGTGAGAATTGGGACATCTTTGCATGGTCCCCCAAGGACATGCCGGGTGTTCCGAAGGATTTCGCCGAGCACAAGCTGCATGTGTGGCCAGATGCTAAGCTGGTCAAGCAACCCCTCCGCCGCCTATCAGAAGACAAGAGAAGGATCGTTGGTGATGAAATTGCCCAGCTTCTAGCAGCCGGCTTCATCATGGAAGTGTTCTACCTGGACTGGCTCACCAACCCAGTCTTCGTTTTGAAGAAAAACAACAAGTGGCGCATGTGTATCGACTACACAAGCCTCAACAAAGCCTGCCCCAATGATCCGTTTGCCTTGCCCCGGATTGATTAAGTGATCGACTCCACGGCCGGCTGTGAGCTTTTGTCCTTTTAGGACGCCTACTCCGGCTACCACCAGATCAAGCTGGACCCGGCCGATCGACTGAAGACCGCCTTCATCACCCCTTTTGGCGCCTTCTGCTACATCACCATGACGTTCAGCTTGAGGAACACCGGCGCCACATTTCAGCGCTGCATGCAGAAGTGCCTCTTGAAGCAACTCGGCAGAAACGCCCACGTCTATGTGGATGACATAGTGCTGAAGACAGAGAAGCGCGGTACCCTTTTGGAGGATCTCAAGGAGACCTTCGCCAACCTGCACCGCTTTCAGATCAAGCTCAACCCGAAGAAGTGTGTCTTCGGAGTACCAGCCGACCAGCTCCTTGGCTTCCTTGTTTCTGAGCGTGGGATTAAGTGCAACCCCATAAAGATAAACGCCATTGAGCGGATGAAGAAGCCGACCCGGCTGCGGGACGTCCAGAAGTTCACCGGGTGCCTAGCCTCTCTCAGTTGGTTCATCAGCCAGCTGGGCGAGAAGGCCCTCCCATTGTACCAGCTGATGAAGAAGACCACATGCTTCGAGTGGACTGACCAGGCGGATGAGGCCTTCCTCCAGCTCAAGCGGATGCTGTCCACGCCACCTATTCTGGCCGCTCCGGCTGCTAAAGAGCCCATGTTCCTCTACATGGCCGCTACCAACCGGGTCGTCAGCACCGTGATTGTTGTCGAGCGCCCAGAAGCCGGCAAGGCACAGCCGGTCCAGAGGCCGGTCTATTACCTGAGCGAGGTGTTGTTCGCCTCCAAGCAGAACTACCCCCACTACCAGAAGATGTGCTACGGCATGTACTTTGCCGCCAAGAAGTTGAAGCAGTACTTCCAGGAGCATACCATCATGGTCATCTGCACCGCGCCCCCCTCGCTGAGATCATGGGCAACAGAGATGCCTCAGGCCGGGTGGCCAAGTGGGCCATCAAGCTGGCTCCCCACACCATCCTCTACCAGCCCCGCACCGCCATCAAGTCTCAAGCACTAGCCGATTTCCTCATCGACGGGGCCGAGACCAAGTACCTGCCGCCAGCGCCGGATTCCACACATTGGCGGATGCACTTCGACGGCTCGAAGATGCGTACCGGTTTGGGAGCCGGCATCGTCCTCACCTCTCCCAAAGGTGACAAGCTCAAGTACACATTGCAGATCCACTTTGCCGCCTCCAACAACATGGCCGAGTATGAGGCACTCGTCCACGGGCTCCGGCTAGCCAAGGAGATCGGCATCTGCCGCATTCTGTGCTGCGGTGACTCGGACCTCGTGGTTCAGCAGTCCTCTGGCGACTGGGACGCCAAGGACGCCAACATGGCCAGCTACCGCTTCCTCATCCAGCAGATCAGCGGCCACTTCGATGGGTGCGAGTTCCTCCATGTGCCACGGGCCGACAACGAAGCAGCCGATGCCCTGGAGCGGATTGGCTCCACCCGGCAAGCCATACCAGCCGGCGTCTCCCTCGAATGCCTACGCAAGCCGTCCATCAAGCCTTCGCCGGAATCAGAGTCCATCTTCGTGCCGGCTGACCCTGGAGCAGCCGGATCCAGCTCGGGGACTGCAGCAGCCGACCCCGAGACTTCGGCAGGCGGCCCGGGGGCTATACCACCCAAACCCGGCCCAGGGACTCTAGAACCCGGTCCGGGGACTGCTGTAGTCGGCCCGGGGACTTCAGCGATGCAGCAAGCACGGCTGACTCCGACCCGCCGTCTCCCAACCCGGCCACCCTGGTGCCGGTTGCTGTCATGACGGTGGTAGAAGCTCTATCTTGGGCGCAGCCCATCCTCAACTTTCTAGTGAGCCGTGAACTGCCAGCCAACGAAATCTTGGCCCGGCAGGTGCAACGCCGGGCAGCTGCATACACAATCGTCAACAGAGAGCTCGTCAGGCGCAGCGTGACTGGTGTCTTCCAGCGCTACGTAGAGCCGGAGAAGGGCATTGCTATCCTCAGAGACATTCATCAAGTTGAATGTGGCCACCATGCCGCCTCCAGAGCCCTCATTGCCAAAGCTTTCCACCATGATTTCTTCTGGCCGACGGCTTTGGACGATGTCAAGGAGTTGGTCCGCAAGTGCAAGGGGTGTCAGCGTTTCAGCAGCAAGCAACACCTGCCGGCCTCAGCACTGAAGACCATCCCCATCACTTTGCCGTTTGCCGTATGGGGGTTGGATATGGTGGGCCCATTCAAAATAGCACGCGGCAGTATGACCCATCTGCTAGTTGCCGTGGACAAGTTCACAAAGTGGATTGAGGCGAGGCCAATCAAGAAGCTGAATGGTCCGACTACCGTCACGTTCATCATCGACATCACCATCCGGTACGGCATCCCGCACAGCATCATCACTGACAATGGCACGAACTTCGCCAAAGGTGCCTTGGCCCGTTTCTGCGTGACACATTGCATCCGACTAGACCTCGCGTCCGTTGCCCATCCGCAATCAAACGGCCAACTGGAGGGAGCAAACGGCCTCATCCTATCCGGCATCAAGCCCTAGCTGGTCAAGCCACTGGAGCGCTCGGCCGGCTACTGGATCAAGGATCTACCGTCCGTCCTTTGGAGTCTCCGGACCACGCCGAATCGATCAACCGGATTCACGCCCTTCTTCCTCGTGTACGGGGCCAAGGCCATCATCCCAACAGACATTGAGTTCGACTCACCTTGCGTCACCATGTACATGAAGGCGAAAGCCAAGGAGGCGCGAGAAGACGGCGTCGACCTGTTCGAAGAGGCCCGACTGCTAGCACTCAGCCGGTCCGCCAGCTACCAGCAGAGCCTACGCCGCTACCACAACAAAAAGATAAAGCCGCGTGCTTTCCGCGAGGGCGACCTTGTGCTCCGGCTGATCCAGCGAACAGCCGGCCAGCACAAGCTCTTGGCTCCTTGGGAGGGGCCTTTCATCATCAATAAGGCCCTGGGCAACGACTCCTACTACCTCATCGACGCACAAAAACCCAGGGCACACAAGAGAGACAATGCCGGCCAAGAGTCGGAGCGCCCGTGGAACGCAAACCTTCTTCGCCCGTTTTACAGTTGATGCAGTGTATGTACCACGCTATCTTTTGTATTAAGCAAAGACAACAGGTCCCCCGAGGCGCACTCGGTGGCTACCTTTTTAGCTATGTGATAAGCTTCACCTATGAATGTGTTTTTTCTTCCGCCCTGTCCGGGTCCGGCTAGCCGGCCCGGGGGCTCGCCGCCTTGGCCTAAGTTGGTGCCACCTGAAGTCGGCTAAGTAGTGTGCCGACGCCAAAGCCCTCTCTTCGTCCCAGCCACAACTCGCAGTGCGACTGTCCGGCTGGCAAGAGCTAAAGGCCGGAAACGCTGTCCACATGAAAAATGACTAAGGAAGAACGCCGATTCAGGCCAAGCCGGCCTCTCGCCCCACCCGTCCGGCTGCTCAGCAGCCGGCCGGCCGGCTTCTCACTTGACTAGCTACACTTTAAGTAGCTGAAGTAACTTGCCTATTCTAAACGGCCAAGTCCCTGACCCGGCCACAGACCGCAGCGCGGCTGGCCGGCTGGCAGGGCGACAGCCAAAGGAAGACGGCAAAAAAAAAAGCCAAAGACAGCAAAGGCAAAATCGAGTCAGAACTCGGCAGAGCACGCAAGCATGTGGGAATAAATCTATTTACATTGCAAAAGGCCAGAGGCCGGCATTCATCAAGGTTTAAAATACACCACCAGTGGGTGGAATTGCGCATAACCAACTTGTTCTTGAGCATAAGATAGAAAAACTTAAAGAGATAAGGGCCGCCTAAGCCGGAGGCACTACGGGCTGCTTGGATGAGTCGGCGGTGGCGGTGGCACCGGTTGGCGGGGGCCTCCGGCTGGTCGGTTTTGGCCTGTTCTGCGGCTGAGGCCAGATCAAGCTGATTCCGGCTGGTCGGTCCGTCATCTGGCGCGACATCGCCATCCTCGCCCTTGTCCTCCTCCATGGCCTTGTTGCTGGAGGCGATCTCCTCCGCCGGGTCCTCCCCCTCGTCTGGGTTCAGCCCGAACCAAGATAGCGGCACCTCGGTGCCGTCTTCCGCCCGCTTCGGGATGAAGACGCTGACATCGGCATAGTCGGCAAGGGCTGAGGTGCGAATGGCGATCGCTTCGCACTCCACCTCCAACTCCGGCGCCGCCCCCTGGCGGAAGGTGGCCAGCTGCGCCAGGCTCACGCCCGGGTACCACGCCTTAATGAACTCCAGCGTTACCTTGGCACCGGCCCGCGCGGCGGCGCTCTTCCATGTGTCGAGCCGCTCTCCAGCTACCTCTAACCAGTCGGCAGTCCGACTGGGAGTCCGGGGCACCTGCGCACCCGGCCAGAGCCCTTCCAAGACCTGGGACCCGGCGCATTGAAATTGGCGGAGCAGCCGACGGACCGGCGCAAGGCGTAGCCGGACGGCCCGGAACTGTTCGCCCAAAGTCCGAGGCCGGTCCGGCGCAATCTCCTCACCCACTTGCCTTCGCTGCTCGTGCCTTGCCTCTATTGCCTGGGCGATGACGCCGGCGTGGTCCGGGAAGTACTCCGCGTAAAACGAAAACAAAGGAATAATAGACTGACTCCCAGTAACAACCGGCGCCTCCAAGCAAGAAAGAAAAGTTACCTTCAAGCATGCCCTCAATCACCTCATAACCTTCCGACAGGCAA
This sequence comes from Thinopyrum elongatum, assembly GCA_011799875.1. Lineage (NCBI taxonomy): Eukaryota > Viridiplantae > Streptophyta > Magnoliopsida > Poales > Poaceae > Thinopyrum > Thinopyrum elongatum. The sequence continues at coordinate 350,844,056 of CM022303.1, forward strand.
TTCTCCCTCTCGGCCCAATCCGAGTGCTGAGACTCGAACTCGGCCTTGAGGAGCTCCTCCCTGTCCTTCAGCTGTCGGACCTGGTCCGCGTGCCTGGCCGCCTGGTCAACCAACTCATTCTCGAGCCGATCGCGCTCCGCGGCCGCCTGGCTGCGCTCCAGTTCCTTGGCCTGAAGCTGGCTATCTTGCTCATGCACGCGGCTCCGCAGATTGGCGGTGGCCTCTGCAAAGGCAAAGAAGAATCATCGATGTCAACAAAGACAAGAAGTCGCCGGGAAGATCAGACCCGGCTGCTCAGCAGTCGGCCCGAATCTCGGGGGCTACACCCAGCGGGTGCGCTTGTGCGCCCCCACTGATAGCCAGTCTATGTACCTCGGCTTTGCCGCAACTCGCCAGTCCGAGTGGCAAGTGCCTGGCTCTGGGAGTTGAAGGCGGCCGCGCGCAGGTTGTGGTAATCCTGCGGCAAGAGCGACATCTCAGCATCCAGAAACACGCCTAGAAGTTCCAACCCGCCTGCTCAGCAGCCGTCTTGGAACTCGGGGGCTACACCCAGTGGGTGCGCTGGCGTGCCCCCACTGAAGATCGAAAAAATAAAAAACAAGATCAAGAACATACCTGGGCTGACGTCTGCATTGCCACCCTCTCGCTCCGCGCCTTCAGGAGGGTGGCGCCGTGGGCGGAGAACTTGCCCAGGACGTCGTGCACCGCGAGGTTCAGGGCCGCCGGGCCGGCTCCTAGGCACCAGGCAGAGCAGAGCTTCTGGCTTCGGCGTTGGCTGTTGTCGAGCTCGCGGCCCCGACCTCTACCGGCCTCGGCGCGGAGGCCGCCCACGACGGGCTCAGGTGCACGAAGGCGCGCGTCGTCAGGGCCTGGCTTGTCGCCAGCCCAGCGCTGGCCAAAGGCCCCTCCGGCCCTTCGGGACGGCCGCCTCCCCACTCGCCAGCACCCGGCGCCCGCTGAACCACCTCCACCTCCGGGTCAACGGGGCCGGTCGCCCCCTGCTCTGTGGCCGTCTGGTCGGCTCTGGCTGTTCCAGACGGCACCTGAAACTCCACCACCGGTGGCTCCGGCTGCTCGAGGTTGGCGGCCTCCGGGATCCCGCCACCAGCCGGATCCTCCGCGGCCTTGGCGTCGGCCTCCGCCTGCACCTTGGTCGCCGCCTCCACCTCCGCCTGCGCCGTAGCCTGGGCCTTTGCCTGCGCCAATGCGGCGGCCTGGGCATCGGCCTCTGCCCGCGCTGCGGCCTCCCACTCCTCCCACGCCTCCCGCGCGTTCCTCGCCGTCACCTCCCGAAGGGTGGCGGACGGGTCCACGCGCCAGGCCTCCTCACAGCCGCCTGCTGATTCAATCAGCGAGGCGGACGAAGCCCGCGATATGGAAAGGGGAGCCCTGCGCGGCAAATCAAGCAAAGATAAGAACCTTGCAAGAAAGAAATAATCAGGACAGTACGCACTTACCCGGACACCATTGGGCACTCCTTCAGGCCCCGTCGGGTGGCGGCCGCCTTCGCGGCCTCTTGCCGCTTGGTCGCGGCCGTCGACTTGGCCTTCTTGTGCGGCTTGCTGCCAAACATCCCCTCGGCACGGCGTTTGGGCGTGCCGGGTGCACCATTCGGTGCTTCGCCTGTCGGCTGCGCCGTCGAGGAGCCGGCGCCTGCCCTGTCGGCGCCTTCGGGGTGGTGCTGTCCGTCGCTGTCTTCATCATCATCCGGCAAATCCCGGACATTGCCGCCTCTCCCAGTTGCATCGTCGTTGCCTTCGTCCTCCAACGCGGCCGCCCCCAGCTCGGGGTCGCCCACGTCGCTCACCTCGCGGTCCGCCATCCACTGGTGGCCCGGAGCCGGCGCGCCGCCTGCTGCCTGGCCACGAAAGTGCTGCGCCACGTCCGGGTGGTCAGGTCGGATGAAGAGCATGGCATGAGCAAAGAAGGAGGACCAGATACTAACCGGTGGTTGCGGATTGGCACGGCTGTATGGCTCCTTGCCGAATCTCCACTCAGTCTCGCTGAGCTTGCTGTCGGAGAAATAGTTGACATGGCGGACCACCTCCACAGTCGGCAGCTCCTTGGTTGACATCCGGCACGGATCTCGGCGGCCGCTCATGTCGCTGATCAGATGAGGCCAGCCTTGGAGGGGTGAGACCTGGCGTTGGACGAAGGCGGCCAAAATGTCTGATGCCTTGAGGCCCTCCGAGTCCGTCATCTCCTGCAGCTAGCTGAGGACGTTGTTGACAGCAGCCGGCAACGGCCTGGCGGGCTGCTGGCCCCAGTTGTTCCATGGCTCGGGTGGTGGGCCGGCTGCATAAGCCAGTGAGTTGATGTAGTCGTGCGTCGGGTGGAGGTTGCGCACATAGAAGTACGACTTCTGCCACAACTTCGCCAACTCATGGAGGGCAATAGCCGGGAAGCGGGTCCCGGACCCAGTGCACCGCACGGCGATGCATGCGCCGCACTGGGCCGGCTCGCCCTTGGCTTGGGTGCCAAGCTTGAGGTAGAAGAACCTGCCCCACAGCTCGAGTGTGGGCAGAACGCTAATGTAACCTTCGCAGAAAGTCACGAAGGCAGAGAGAAGAACCACCGTGTTGGGCATGAGGTGGTGAGGTTGAAGATGGTAGAAATTGAGGAAGGAACGGAGGAAACCGCTTGCCGGCAGGCTGAATCCTCTGAGGAAGTGGGTCTGGAAGACGACGAACTCGCCGTCCCTCGGCGCCGACATGATCTCCCTTGCATCGGGAAGGCGTGCCCCCACGCACTCCTCATTGGGCATCCGCCGTGTCGCGCGGAGGAACTCAATGTGCCCCTCGTGGACGTTGGAACCGTCCCACTTGCCGCGCGCCATGTCCCATGGTGGTTTGGCAGCGGTGCGGCGAGGCTGGGCGGCGGTGGAGTCGCTGCGGCGCTTCGACGGAGCGTGGTGTAGCAGTGCGGCGGCGGCGAGGAGGCAAGAAGCAGAGGAGCAGGGAAGAAGAAGGAGAGGATGGAGGGGGCGCGCGTGCGTCTGGCCGCCCCCCTCCACCCCCATTTATATGGCGGCAACGGCGGAGCCGAGGCGACGCCTAGTGGGGGTGTGGGGATTAACTACGCCCATGCCCCGCACGACCCCGCAAATCCCGCGCCATCATGGCGCCCATTTAATTCGCCACGGAAGGGCAACCATTCACCTCGGCCGCAGCGGATCCGCGCGCGCGCCGAGGCCGTGTAGTGGTGGCCCCGAGCCTGCGGCGACGTCCCGTCGCGCGCGTGGGCTGGCAGGGCGGCCTGGTCTGCTAGTGACACGCAACGAGGGAGCAACGGGCGGCAAGCGCGCCGCTCGGTGGTATACCATCCGGTGCCCGCCACGGCGATTCAAATCCGACAGGCGGCCGACTTCGCCTCGGCCGGTTCCTATCAGGCGGCTCCTTCAAGCCGGACGAAGCAGAGGCACAAGATCTCTCAGAGGAGGAAACTGCTGAGGCACTCCGATGTTGAGCCGTGGCGCCTCACCAGCTTCGGGGACTACTGTCATGGGGATAGACCATGGGTAGCCTCATCCATACCCTTAGCATTTCAAGACATCGGGGCTAGCAAAGCCCCTCATGCCTTCCGGACACGCGGCCGGCTCCTTGGGCCGATCGGGCCCAAGCGGCCGGCTCCCAGAAGACGGAGCACTCTTAGGAGGCGGCTTTGGGGGAGGCCGGCTCCCAGCAGACAGACCCTCCTTTTCGCGGAGTCTGTACTCACCTGCTCTGACGAGACGGAGCATGGCTACAGGGCCACCCTCTCCCCCAAATCCCGGAGGGGCATGGCTACAGTGCGAGCTGACCAAGCGGTCACCTACCTACCAGGCGCAGGACTGTAGCCGTGCGACCCTCAGCATGGCCCTCATCAGCAAGGGCCATGCTATAGCAAAAGGCAATCAGTACGGCCTGCACGCGGCGGGCCCTACCTGTTCGTGAGCTCCCAGAAGATGGCGCATTACTGGAAGGCGGCTTCGGGGGCGGGCCGGCCTCCAGCAGGCGGCCCTCCCCTTCCCTCGAAGTGCGCACTCACCTACTCCGACAAGATGGAGCATGGCTACAGTGTGCGCTGACCAAGCGGCCACCAACCCGTCTGACGGCAGGACTGTAGCCATACGACTCCTGACGAGGCCTCCATCATCAAGTACGAGGCTACAGCAAAAGGCAATAAGTATGGCCCGCAGGCGGCGGGCCCTACTTGTCGGCCGGATTCTCGGCAGCCGGCGAGGCCCACCAAGCGGCGAGCCCCAGCAGCCGTCGGAGAACCCGGCGACCTTAGACACTGCCGTCCGGGTCCTACACCCGGACATATTACCATTGTACCCCTAGGGGGTTGGCCTATAAAACCCCCCAGGGCTCACCCATGCAAAGGGTTCAGCCTTCATTCCCATACACCACCATAGCTAGGAGAAGAGAGGTAGCTCAACCCATCTTCCTCCTCTAGCAACACAGCTCAAGGAGCAACCTTGTACACTCTTGATCATAGTCATCATGCGGAGACCCCGCAGAGCAGGACTAGGGGTGTTATTTCTCCGGAGAGCCCCGAACCTGGGTACGTCTCGCGTGCGATCGAGCTCGTGCTCACTCCCACTTCTAGGGCCCGACGACGTCCTCTTGGCTCCACCCATGATAAGCCACCCCCTGGCATCTGACGTGAGAATACCACGACAACCGCTGGCACAAGCTATTCAAACTCACTGTCTGAATCAGTTCGGTTTCTTGAGTCTCAACTACAAGCTGAAAGACATCAATCAGCTGTGCTGCGACAAGAAGCCGAAGGACTGCAGAAGTCCCTGGAGAATTCAGATGCATACTTTCTGGTGCAACAACAAGCGTTGGAGGATTTTAGTGCCAAACAAGAGAAAGCTAATAAGCTTGCTAAGCTTATTACTAGCATGGTGGACACCCAGGATAACGTTTCTTGAGCTCTTTTGAAGTTGTTTCAGTTATGGACTTGTTTTGTTGCCACATTTATTTGCACTGGTGGCCAATTTAGACGGCCAGTGTATGTAATATGCTCCTTTGTTCCCTATATTTGCACTGGTGGCGAACTTTGATGCCCAGTGGATGTAATATGTGTAATAGCCGTAATAGCCTAGCGTTAGTTGCTTGCTTATTTATTTCCTTATTGTCTTGTTTAGTTGTTTGCTTGTAGTCACTGCAGTTCTTTTTCCGCGTTTTTCTAGTGGCCACAATAACCTATTTTTATAACTAGGCCACAATAACCATGGAAAAACATGGACCATTGTAACCATGGTCCTGCTACCTGCTGTAGTGACCATGGGCCTCTTACGGGCCATAGGATCCATGGGCCTTCTATGGGCCGTAGGATCCATGGGCCTTCTACGGGCCGTATAAACGATGGGCCTTCTACGGGCCGAATAATCGTTTGGCCACACATGGGCCGTATTATTCGTGACCCAATAACGGTCCGCAAAATGGGCCGAAAACGGGCTAGAGTAGAAATCATCTATTTATGGCCCGACCATAACGGGCCATTAACAGGTCGTATTTGATGACACTATGAAAACAGCCCAACGAGTTAACAGGCCACAATCAGGCCGACTGTAACCACGAGCCGAATTTGGCCCACAAGCAGAATAGGCCAGTAACAGACCATAAGTAACCGAATTCTGGAAATTAGCCCAAGAATAAATCGGCCCTTAGAAGGCCAAAAGGTAACACGGGCTAGAGACGGCCTACGGAATAATGGGCCGTCAATGGGTATAAAGTGATACACTGTTCATTATGGGCCAGTTTCACCTCGGGCCTTTAATGGGCCCAGAGTTACAAAGGGCCTTGTATGGGCCGAAAGACGTCATGGGCCATACATGGGCTGGAAGTTACAACGGGCTGGAATCATATTGGACGGCCCAGATGATGCTACTGGGCCCAATTCGGATAGGCCATAACGGGCCGTGAGTTAGCGGGCTGTAAATGGGCTATATGTGAACAGGCCGTTAACAGGCTTTCCGTGGGCCGGCCCGCTACCTTTTGACCAAGTCAAATGGGCCGGCCTTTTCACCGGAATGGGCCTCTATTGGCCCATGCCATGTGTCAATGTATCATAGGCGCCTGTGGTCCAATGAGTGGATGACATCTGTCCCAACGGTGAGCCGACACGTGGTTCCTCTAGCCATTGAGAATTTTACACGTGGAAAATCCCCATTAGTCCGGGATGTTAACGGGTTATCGGATCCAAACCGGAACCCGATAGATTAACGGTGACCGTTACGGTGGTTGCCATGTGTCGGTTACCCTTACCGAAAGCACTTCTATGACACGCGATTTATCATCATGGAAGTGGACACTTCCGTGATGATAATTTTGGTAATGTCATGGAACACTTCTATGACAGCACAGGTATGACTATCTTGATTCTGTCATAAAATCGTCATGGATGTACATGCATGACAGAAAACGTGACCTACTGTGACAAACACGTATCATCACGGAAGTGTATTTTTTTTTGTAGTGAAGCCCTCAGGTCGCCCCCCCTGGGGCGCGCCCTAGAGGCTTGTAGCCTCCTCGGGACTCTTCTGGCTGTCTCTCCAAGTTACGTAGGTGTCTTCTGGTGCAAGAAAATTCATCGTGAAATTTTTATTCCGTTTGGACTCCGTTTGATATTCCTTTTCTGTAAAACTCAAAAATAAGGAAAAAACAAAAACTGGCACTGGGCTCTAGGTTAATAGGTTAGTCCCAAAAATAATATAAAATAGCATATTAATGCATATAAAACATCCAAAACAGATAATATAATAGCATGGAACAATAAAAAATTATAGATACATTGGAGATGTATCAATACCTTTGTTCAAAAGAAAAGAGTAAGGTTGATCCTGTTTATGATAGTATTAAGTCTTTCCTGAGAACTGCAAAAGTAAAAGACTTACGTCATGAGTTAAACATTGGAACTGGCCCCATGTTGCATGTTTTGAAAGACTTTTCTATGTTCTTGAAATTGCTAGACAAAAAGTACTTGAAATACGGCATGGAGTCTAAAGCTATTTGCATGGTGGAGGCTATAAATAAGAAGACTACTCCGCTTGAGAGGTGAAAAGAAGCCTATCATAAGCCAAATGGTAGGAAGCCAAAGGGAATATCTTCAACTAAGGCGAAGAAGAGCGTCAAGGTAGAATAATGCGGGATTCCACCTTATGTTGATATAGTAAAAGAACTTGCTACACCTATACCAGTGGTGAACAAAGAAGTCCACCTAGACAAAGATACAACTTCTTTTCTTAAAGGTTGTACCAAAGGTAAGGATGCAGGTAAAGAAATTTTATCATGTTCCTTCGGGTGGAAGTCCTATTTTGGGTTATGTGACCCTGGTTCCCTAGTCAATATTATTCCTTATAGTCTTTATTCAAAAATCTATGATGAGATTTCTCCCTGTACTCTTGAGCCCACTGACATTGTCATTAAGCTTGCAGATAAAACCTATAGGAAACCTTCTGGCATCCTTAAAGATGTCAATATTATCATAGGTTAGCTCATTTATCCAACTGATATTTATGTACTAGTGATCTCTGAGGACAAAGATTGCCCTATTGTATTTGGAACCTCTTTTCTAAATGTTGCAGGAGCATACATCAAGAAGAATTCTATCTCCATGAAGTGGGGAGATGAGATGATTAAATTGCCATTTTCATCAATATTAAGCAAGCCATATGAAGAAGAAGCTCAAGATGAAGAAAAGCAGAAATTGAATCAATTACCTGATATTCATCTTAAAACAACAGAAGATGAAGTTGAGTGGGTATTGGTGAGACTTGAATCCTTATTTGAGGATGAAGAGAAGGAGGAAATTGAAATGATAATGGATGCTACTCCAATAGTTTCTCCACACTTGAATAAAGTCTATGAGGTGCTTGAAAGAAAAGGAGACAAGGAACTACCTCCTCCTACTATGAAACCCTTACCCAAAGGGCCGAGGTATGAATTTATGGATAATATATATAGAAAGATTTCCTGTTATAGTTAATGCTGACCTTTCAGGGAAAGAAAAGGAGAAACTATTAATGGTACTGAGTAAGCATTGTAAGGCTTTAGGATACTCAATGAAGGATATAAAGGGGATACATCCAGCCATTTATTCTCATGCTATCCCTATTGAGGAAGGAGCTGAATGAGTAATTGGAAGCCAAGGAAGACTTCATCCAGCCTCCAAAAATGTGGTAATAAAAGAGGTCATACGTCTCCTTGATGGAAGGGTAATCTACCCTATATATGATAGTAAATGGCTAAGTCTGGTTCATTGCATTCCTAAGAAAGAAGGAGTTTCCATAGTAACTAATGAAAATAATGACCTAGTCCCTACTAGGGCTGTTATTGGAAATGGAATGTGTGTTGATTTCAAGAAACTAAATAAGTGGACTAAGAAGGATCACTACCCGTTTTCGTTCATAAATGAGATATTGGAGACATTGGCCAACAACTTTATTTTTGCTATCTCGATGGTTATTTTGGATTCTCGCAAATACCTATCCGGCCTGAGGACCAAAAAAAGACTACCTTCACCTGCCCGTATGGTACATATGCATATCGTAGGATGCAATTTCGTATATGGAATGGACCACCCTCATTTCAGAAATGCATTTCTAAATTTTTCCCTCACTTTGTTGTAAAGATTGTCGAGGTGTTTATGGACAATTTTTCTGTCCATGGTACATCCTTCGATAATTTTCTCTATAATCTTACAAAAGTTTTCCAGAGATGTGAAGAAACAGGTTTCATGCTGAATTGGGAGAAGAGACACTTCATGGTCACAGAAGGGGTAGTGTTGGGGCACAGAGTCTTAGGAAAGAGCATCGAGATAGATCAAGATAGGATTGAGGTAATAGAAAATCTACCTTACCCCCAGGATATAAAAGGTATGCATACTTTTATGGGACACACTAGTTTCTATAGAAGGTTTGTCAAAGATTTCTCCAAAATATCAAAACCTTTGACTAACCTTTTGCACAAGGATGTGCCCTAATTCCTTTGAAAAAAATTATGTGCAGGCCTATGAAAAGTTGAGGGATGCTTTAATCATAGCTCCTATCATACAACCTCCAAGATGGGATGAACCCTTTGATATTATGTGTGATGCTAGTAGTTATGCTGTCGGAGCTGTCTTAGGGCAGCGAGATGATAAAAAACTCAATGTGGTCTTTTATGCTAGCAGGAGCTTGGATGAAGATCAAATACATCTAGCTACCACTAAGAAAGAATTGCTTGCCATTGTATTTGCTTGTGATAAATTCCGTCCTTATATCATTAACTCAAAAGTGATATTTCATAGAGATCATTGTGCCTTGCAATACCTTCTTGCAAAGAAGGATGCTAAGCCCCGGTTGATTCGATGGATATTACTGCTTCAGGAATTTGATTTGCAGGTAGTATACCGCAAAGGAGAAGACAATCCAGTAGCAGATCACCTGTCAAGTATGGAAAGGATATCTTATGACCCAATCCCTATAAATGAATCCTTCCCAGGTGAGCGTTTGGCTATGATAAAAAAGGTAGAACCTCGGTTTGCAAATTATGCTGTCGGCGTGGATCCGGCGATCTATGGGGCCAGGAGCCCCTTTGCTGGTTCGGCGAGGGGTAGCGATCGACGCAAAGAGGAAACACAACGAGGAGCACACGATTTTACCCAGGTTCGGGCTGCCCGAAGGCGTAAGACCCTACTCCTGCCTTTGGGTGTATTGGTGGTGTTGAGCACAAGTACAAGGAGTGCTCTCCCCTAGCAAGTGGTGGGAAGAGAGCAGCTACACGAATGCCTATGCGTGAGGGTTGCCAAGATTCAAACCCTTCTAATGTTGCCCTGGCCCTCCTTTTATAGCTTAAGGGGTCACCAAAGTGGAAAAAAGGTCATTACAGGGGTGATTAGACTGATACAGAGCTATCATACCTAACTCTGGCAGTTAGGACAAAACACATTAAATGCGCTACTAGGTGTCATGTGGAGGTTGAAGCCTGGCAAGGTTGTCATGCCTCTTATCCGGCTACCTCCTGCTAGCATGACACGCCATCTAGATGGGTGTCAATAAAGGTAATCTACTCCTCCAGCTAGATGACACGCACGGGTTACGTCCACCTAAGCACCTGGGGGCTGGACACCTCACTAATAAGCGTCCAGCTGGTCAGGGAGGCAGAGCGCTGGTGTTGGCGGGAAACCCATGCCCGAAAGGCTTGCTGGGGCTTGACTTGCTGGCTCGTTCCTACCGGAGTTGGTTGCTCCTGTTATGAAATTTGTGTCTTGTTCCTATGCTTGGTCTTCTTAATGCTCTCCTTGATCTCACGAAGAGCAGCTTCTCTAGCTTAGTTGTATATGAGACTTGGCACTTGACACAAGAATTTGCAGCGCGCCTATGCATAGGTCAGGGCGGCAAACACTCATGTTTGTTGCACCGACAGTAGCCCCCGAGCCTGGTCCATACGTGCCACCGGGCATTGTTGGGGTAGGCCCAACAAATGCACATGCGCACCAGTTGGTGCAATATCTACCTTCCTGTGTTTTGGAGATTGTTGACAGACATAAGTATTGACTGATTTGTTTGCTAGTGCATACAGAGAGAGATAGTCCATACAGAAACAGAAGGGAATGTTGTCTCCGGTGCCAAGTTCGAGGAACTTCACCAAAGTATATCTACATTGCAGAGAAGAATAAGCTTCATCTGGTGAAGATATGTAGACGAGAAGATTGATGTGAACGAATTATCCCCTCGAAATTTTACTGCCGAAGCGAAGCATTTGGTTTGGTGTTGTTGTTCGAAGAAATTGACTGCAGCGAATGGAAGTCGAAGACAAAGTGAAGACATAGTATTCTTATCGTTGTTCTTCTTTCGTTCATTTGAGTGATAGGACCTCCGTACTATTAATAGGGGTATAGGTTCTTGAAGCCTAGATCCACTATGATGCTAAACCCAAATCCTATGAAAGTTGCGAGAGAAATCTCTTTGTGTTCCGAGCAAATACTTGCTAGCAAGAGACTGTGATCTTCTTCGCTACGAGAGATTTGTCTTAGACCGAGGAGTTAGCATTGCTTATTCCTTAAGTAATGTTACCGTTGCTCCAAAATCTGACCATTGTAAATGTCTCGGTTGGTCATTGGCTGGACCGTGTGTTGTCAGTGCAACAAACCTTCGCGTGTGTTGCCCGAACTGTACACAGGCACGACAGCATGGAAGCAAACAACACCAAGCATTCAAGACAAAAGCAAGCCAAGAGAACAAGATATCACCAAGGAAAAGCCTCCCTTACCGGGCAGGCGAGCCTGGTTAGGTCGAGGCCGCCCCGAAGACAAGTCCCAAGATATCCCCGGCAGGCTTGCCGGGACCACTGGCGGCCTGCATCCCCGCCAAGACTCCATCACTCCACCGCATCGCAACGCAAGTCACCTATCGGTGCAGCGTCGAGCCTCTAGATGATTAAGTGGCTGTCATTTGGCACGTGGCAGCCATTTGGGAGGAAGATCGCCTCCGTATGACACCAGTCCAGAGGCGTGTGAAGCAGACAGGTGGAAGATGACTAAGCGGCGCGGCAGGCCTGCCGGGCTGCATCCACAGCGTGACACCTAGCAGTGCATTTAATGCATTTTGTCCTAACTGCCAGAGTTAGGTATATGATAGCACTGTTGGCTATCTAATCACTGGATAATGACTATTTTGCCATTGTGGTAAGCCCTTAGCCTATAAAAGGAGGACCATGGCAATCTTAGAAAGGATTCTCACCCTCATGTACTCATACGCGCGTATCTGCTCCTCCCGAGGAGACCTTGCCGGGCTCGAGAACTGCACATTCACCACTATCCTTCCATCAATCCACCCAAGCAGGAGTAGGGTTTTACCCCTCACGACGGCCCTAACTTGGGTAAAAACCACTTGTGTCTCCTCTTCCGTGCTGTTCCATGGCCTCCGCCCTTTGTGCGATGTGAACTCCCCCCTGCCGAACCACAAAGGAGCTCATAATCCCATAGGTGATCGTGTCCCACCACGACATCTTTGGCGCGCCAGGTAGGGGGAGCGCATGCGCGAACCTAAGGTTGTGATCAGCGCGTCAATCTTCATCACCCATGGCGCCCAAGAAGAAGCCCGGCACAATAGCTCATCCTTCCACTTCGAAGGCTCCCTCGCACGCAGCCGCAGGTGCCGCGGGTACGGCGGAGGCGTTGGAAGACGCGGACGCAGTGGGGGACGTGACTGGCGTGGGCGGCGCTATTGTCATTTCCCCTGCAGCCGAAGCAGGAGTGGAAGGCGCCGTGGGAGGGCAGCATCAATGACATCCTGATGGCCGTGTTGTACAGGGCGCAGGTGGGGAGGATATGCCATCTCCGCCACCCCACCGTGCTAGTGGGCACAGCCGCAGCGACAACGCCCGCTCTGGTGCGAACCGCGACCCCCTAGCTGCCCCGGTTACAGGCACAGCAACTGGGCACTTGCCTTGCCCAGGGCAGGGTAACCAAGGCGGAGTGCCAAACAGAGTTGCCGACCCTTAGGCACACCCCTCTCGTGACCATGCTGTTGTGGCGATAGGTTCGCAGTGACGAGAACGCGGCGCTGCCACTACTGGTACTACCAGGAGTCGCGTGACGTCGTGGTCTGCATCATCATCTATGCCAAGCACTGCATCGGAAGCTATGGCGCGGGCCCAACTCCTACTAAGGTTCCCGCCAGCGGCCGGTCAAATGGATGAGTGGAGAGCCACCATTCAGAGCTTGATCGGTTTTGCTGAAGCGGAAGGATCACAGCGGGCAGGCCCGCCGCGGCGCCCGCCGACAACGACTATGGCCCGAGCTGCTGACAGCGCCACCATTCAGAACTGTTGAGGGGCCCACCCCAATAGTGCAATCCCCTCCACGACAGCCTGCGCAGAGGCTGCAACCAGAACCACGCGACCAGGAGCCCGACGAGGTATCGATGGCTTCATCAGACCCTCGGGCCCGTCAAGATCAGCGGTAGGTCCTGGAAGATCGGCGGAGGGAGAATGCGTGCGTCACCATAGAGCGACACCGTGAAACCCGCGCCCAGTGAAGGCGGATACTTGCCTTTCGAGGTTGGGTTCCCTGCCTTCACTCGCGAGCTGTGGCAAGTCTGTTGGCCATCTACCTGCGTTTTCAAGCTAGAGATACCAGAGAAGTATGATGGAAGACTGAACCCGGCAGAGTTCTTGAGCATCTACACCATCGCTGTTCAAGCTACCGGAGGAAGAGATGAGAAGGTGTTCGCCAACTACTTCCCTTTGGAACTCAAGCCAAACGTGAGGTCATGGCTGATGCACCTGTGAGAGAATTCCATTTCATCCTGGGCTGACCTGTGCCAAGAGTTTGTTGGTGCCTTCACGGGCGGCCACCAAGAACCAGGACGGCCCAGCGACTTGCAACTTCTTCCACAGAAAGAAGGAGAAAGTTTGCGGAAGTACATGTAGAGATTTAGCCGGGTACACATGAACATTCCGGATATCCACCCGGCAGCTGTGATTGCCGCGTTCCAGTGAAACGTATGCAACAGGAGGATATGTTCAAAGATGAACGTCTGGCTACCCAAGACTATGAACGAGCTATACACCTTGGCGGACAAGTGTGCCCGTACAGAGGAAGGGAGGAGACTCCCCAGAGAATAGGACGGCATCGAAGTCGACTCAGATGACGACGACGATGCCACCAACTTGAAGAGGAAGAATAAAAAGTGCAACAAGAAGCGCAAGGAGAAAGTAGTACTGGCTGTTGAGGGTTCTGGCAACCCTAGTACTGGCAAGAAGGTCAAGACTGAAGCCCCGGGCAAGGAAGTTGCCGCGTGCACTGACTGCCGGGAGGCCGCGGCAGCTGAAAAGGCTGGGAAGGCCGACGGACCATACTGTAAGATCCACCGGACCAAGGGCCACGATCTCTAAGAGTGTCACCAAATTGAACAACTTGTCCAAAAGCAGAAAGCCGAGTATGAGAAGCATGACAAGGAGAGAGATCAAGAAGGTACTTGCGGGAAGGGCCGAGGCAACCGAGGAGGCCGCCGTGGCAAGGTGCCCCAGCAACAAGACAGGCCTGCCAGAGGCCGTGAGAAGAAAGAAGATGATGATGAAAGTGATGAAGGGGATGATGAGGAAACCAGTGAGCAAGAGTTCCAGAAGGCAACTGAGGCCCTGTGCATTGACGGAGGTGCATCTTTGCACCCCCCTCACCGCCAGCTCAAACAATGGGCGCGTGAGGTCAGTGCCGTGGAGCCTGCGGCACATTCCCGGAAACCACTCAAATGGTCCCACACGCCCATCATCTTTGACGAAGAGTATCACCCTGACCGCACCATTTCGGTAGGGTGCTTGCCATTGTTGGTTTCACCAACGATCTGCAACCTCAAGGTCACGAAGATGTTGGTTGACGGTGGGGCAGGGTTGAATCTGATTTCCCCCAGGGTACTCAGCAAATTACAAATATCAGATGAAGAGCTCAAGGTTACTGGCACGTTTCAAGGAATCAACCCCGGCAGGAGTCGTCCCAAGGGGAAGATTACGCTGCCGGTGACATTTGCAGAAAAACTGAACTACCGGACTGAGAAAGTGGTGTTCAACATGGTCGAGCTCCCCTTGCCGTACAATGGGATCCTTGGTCGTCTAGCCCTGGCAAAATTCATGGTGGCATCTCACTACGCCAACAATACACTGAAAATGCCAGGGCCAATGGGCGTCATTTCCATCCCATCGGATAAGAAAGATGCAATCATCCGCGTAGATAAGATGTACCGGGATGAGGTCGCTGCCGAGGCCGCGGAAGCTGCAGCTCCCACCAATGAAAACAAGAAAGGGAAGAAAGCTAGCAGAGATGCTGGCAAGGAATCCGGGAAGCGCACCTCTCTGGAGTGTGCTGCACCCGTGGATGATTTGCCTGAGAGCTCCACTAGCAAGAAGCCCAAGGTTGCCTCACCTGCTGTGAAGAAGGTCCCGGCAGGGCTGGATGGTGCTGATGGTACGTTCACCATCAGCTCCACCCTTGATGACAAATAGGAAAGCGCGCTAGTTGCCTTCCTGCGGGCGAATGTAGATGTGTTTGCCTGGCAACCATCTGACATCCCCGGCGTTCCCAGGGAGGTAATCGAGCACCACCTAGCTGTCTGCCCTCATGCCCGGCCCGTCAAGCAGAAAGTCAGGAAGCAAGCTTTAGAGCGGCAACAGTTCATTGCCGAGGAGATCAAGAAACTTGAAGCTGCTGGTTTAGTCAGAGGAGTGTTGCACCCAACAAGGTTGGCGAACCCAGTGGTGGTGCGCAAGGCGAGTGGGAAATGGAGGCTTTGCATAGACTTCACGGACCTAAATAAAGCATGCCCAAAGGACCCATTCCCCTTGCCGCGCATTGACCAGATTGTAGATTCCACTTCCGGGTGTGATCTACTTTCCTTCTTGGATGCATACTCTGGGTACCATCAGATATTCATGTCTAAGGAAGATAAGTAGAAGACCGCATTCATAACCCCGTGTGGCACGTACTGCTTTGTGCGGATGCCCTTTGGGTTAAAGAGTGCTAGATCCACCTTTGCAAGAGCAGTGCAAATTGGGTTTGAGCCACAGCTGCACAGGAAAATTGAAGCTTACATGGATGATATAGTGGTCAAAACCAAGGATAAAGTCACACTCATTCAGGACTTGGAAGAGACCTTTGCAAATCTGCGCAAGATCAACTTGAAGTTGAACCCTGAGAAGTGTGTGTTTGGCGTTCCCTCCGGCAAGCTACTTGGCTTCTTTGTGTCTCACCGGGGGATAGAGGCCAACCCCGACAAGATCAAGGCGACCGAGCAGATTCAAGCACCCAGAACAGTCAAGGATGTGAGGCGTTTAACTGGATGTGTTGCCGTGCTAAGCAGGTTCATTTCCAAGTGTGCCGAGGGCGCCTTGCAATTTTTCAAAATTTTGAAGAAGGCAGGGCCAATGAAGTGGACCCCGGAAGCAGAAGCAGAGCTGCTAGACTTAAAAGCCTATCTTTCCTCTGCTCCCACCTTGGTCGTTCCTAAACCACAAGAGCCGTTGCTGCTATACTTAGCGGCAACCAATCAAGTGGTTAGTGCAGCGCTGGTGGCTTAGCGGGAAGTACATGAAGGAGCAGCCGCAGCTACTATCCTCTCCGAAGAAGGAAGTGAACCTATCCCGGCAAATTCCGGTGCAGATCAGGAGAAAAAAGAGTAGGATAACAGAGACAATCCCAAGACCATGGCAAAAAAGAAGGTGGTGCAGCGGCCGGTCTACTTTGTTAGCTCCCTGTTGCAGGGGGCTCGATCAAGGTACTCTGGAGTGGAAAAGTTGATCTTTGGTCTCATCATGGCCTCAAGGAAATTGCGCCACTACTTCCAAGCCCACGAGATCATGGTTGTCACCCGTTTCCCTTTGCAACGCATACTGAGGAACCCTGAGGCTAACGGCAGAATAGTTGAATGGGCATTAGAGTTGTCAAGCTTTGGTCTGAAGTATGAGAGTAGCTCAGCCATTCAGAGCAGAGCACTGGCGGAGTTCATTGCAGAATGGATGCCCACTCCAGATGAAGAGACACCAGAAACAATTATCCCCGGCAAGGAGGCGCCCCAAGAATGGATAATGTATTTAGATGGTGCCTTCTCACTACAAGGCACGTGGGCTGGCATGCTCCTCGTGGCGCCCACTGGAGAACATCTCAAATATGTTATCCAAATGCATTTCCCCTGGGAGAAGGCCACCAACAACACTGTAGAGTATGAAGGGCTCCTTGCCGGGCTCAGAATCATAACTGAATTGGGAATCAAGAAGTTGATCATTCACGGAGACTCACAACTCGCAGTGAGACAAGTCAACAAGGATTACCAGAGCCCATTGATGGAGGCATATGTGGAGGAAGTGAGGAACCTGGAGGAGCGTTTTGATGGATTGCAAATAGAGCACATACCACGTGCGGAAAACAGCATCGCTGATCATCTGTCAAAATGCGCCGCACAGAAGCTCCCTATGGAACCAGGGACCTTTGTTCTCCACTTGACTCAACCCTCTGTATCCCCAACAGCGATGGCCAAAAAAAAAGAGGAAATTGGACTCCGGCAAGCATCTCCCGGCAGAGCTTCCCAAAGCCCCCGGTAGAGAGGTTGCCGGGAACAACTCCACTTCGCCTGGTGAGCAGCACCCTCCCACCGAACTACAAGTTCTTGCGGTTGAGATATGCGCTCCCACGAACGAGGAGGTGCCATTTGTCCTTGTTGCCGAGCCTCAGGCTCCGACTTGGGCACGGCACATAGTTCACTACCTCCAAACTGGAGAACTTCCCTAAGAGCAAGAAGAAGCTGAAAGAATAGCCCGGAGGGCTAGTATGTATCAGTTTGTCGATGACACATTATACAGAAGGAGGCCCAACGGTGTGAAATTAAAGTGCATTTGCTGGGGAGAGGGGAAGGAAATGCTGGCAGAGATACACAAAGGCACGTGTGGCTCTCATATTGGATCAAGAGCCTTAGTCGAAAAAGCTTTCCGGCAAGGATTCTACTGGCCCACGGCCCTCCAAGATGCGATCGAGCTAGTCACCCGGTGTGAAGCCTGCTAGTTCTACTCCAAGAACATTCATCAACCTGCTCAAGCTCTCCAGACGATCCCTTTGTCATGGCCAATTTCGGTCTGGCGGCTCGACATCTTGGGCCCCTTCCCCCGCGCTACCGAGGCTTTGAATTCTTGTACATTGCAATCGACAAGTTTACAAAGTGGCCAGAGGTGGAGCCTGTGAGGAAGGTGACTACACAATCAGCTATCAAGTTCTTGAAGGAATTTGTGTGCCATTTTGGAGTACCCACCAGAATCATCACTTACAACGGCACCCAGTTCACAAGCCGCGCCTTCATGCAATACGTTCAAATCCTCGGAAGCAAGGTTTCATTCGCCTCTGTTGCTCATCCCAAGAGCAATGGACAAGCTGAGAAGCTGAACGCTGAAGTGTTGCGTGGGCTCAAGACAAGGACTTTTGACAAGCTGCGGAAGTGCGGCAGACGCTGGATCGATGAGCTGCCGGTGGTTCTTTGGTCCCTCCGTACGACACCAAATCGAGCTACCGGCCAGACTCCCTTCTCCCTAGTCTATGGGGCAGAAGCAGTGATCCCCACGGAACTCATATACGGGTCACCTCGAGTATTTGCCTACGATGAAGTAGCGCAAGAGCAGCACCGGCATGACGATGCCGTGCTCCTTGAGGAGAACCGTCTTCGGGCTGCTACGTGTGTTGCATGCTATCAGCAAGCCCTGCGCCGCTATCACAGCCGCAGGGTTCATGCCCGGAGCCTTGAGGAAGGCGACCTTGTCCTTAGGCGTGTTCAGTCCGCCAAGGGTACAAACAAGTTGACGCCGAAGTGGGAGGGCCCTTACCGAGTAGTACGAGTCACCAGGCCTGGCGCAGTCCGTTTGGAGATCGAAGATGGCATTCAATTGCAAAACTCATGGAACATTGAGCATCTTCGTAAGTTCTACCTGTAAGGCGCGGCTGTCGGGCCCTACCCGGCAGCCACCCTTTTGTACAAGCCTTGCCGATGCGCATGTAACCCTTTGTACAAAGCCAGGTGCAGACCCTGAGCACAGACAATAAAACGAAGCGCTGGCACCCTAAAAACAACTTGCATGCTATGTTTTCCTCTGCACTAACTGCAGGGTTCTTGCCGCGGGCTCGATCCCGAAAAGAAGAAACTGAAACAAGCCAACGTATCAATTCTTGTCAAGCCGAACAGATAAGTTTCCTTTTATCCATATGTGTCTCTGTAAAAAGAAATTTTGTGCATAGAGAAACCTTGTCACCTTCGAAGCCTTTGTGCTCCCATCCTTTGACCCGAACATTGCTTCGGTCAAGATGCTTGTAGTGGCATTTGGCAGAGAAGGATCGACAAGGAACCGGTTCCCTTTCATGGTTTCGAGCCCCGGCAGGAGGCAACAACGGAGGGCACCGGCAAGATAGCTTGCCGGGAAAAAACTTGTTTACCTAAAAAGTGTAGAGGCGTACCCCCTCTGCATGGATAAAACACATGCACAAGTACCCGGGAAAGCTTGTCTTTTTCATTAATATGTGGATAAACAAGTACAGCTCTTACAGGACACAAACATGGATAAAAGAAATTACATATTTGAGACTAAAATTTGGCAAATGCCTACATATTTTGGATTGAAAAAAGATAAGTGCCCCGTAATGCCTTTCTTGTCCCTCTCCTCCTAGGAGCTACGATGGGAGATGAAGAGGGCGAAAGGAGTGCCTGGGCAGAAGCCCAGCCTGATCCCGTCAGGGCCCGCAAGGCGCAGCCTGACAAGATCTGGAGTGGCGAGGCTGCGAAGGCGGCGAGCAGAAGGAGCGGCTAGGCAATTCCCCGGATGCCACTGCTAGGACCAAAGGGTGCTCTCGGCGGAAGGCACCAAGAGAGCATCCCCTCCCCGGCAACCGTCCGGAAGGGGCTGGTGATGATGGTGCCGGGGGGGGGGGGAAGAGCAGAAAGACGGAGCAGCAAGCTGGTAGTACGAGACGAAGGCGTCGGTGCCATCGTACTCTGACCTGACGGCTTGCCACCCGCCTTCCCCGTCTTTGCCCATTTCTTCCTTGTCACTGTCGCACCGGGAGGACGCCGGGCCCTTGGCCCGTCACCTCCCCCGAAGAAGCGGCTGACGGTGGTGGCGGTGCCCGAGGCGCACGGGAAGCGCCACTCCCCACCTTGGCGGGCAGGAGGGCGCCGCCATCTTCAGCGTCATCCCCAACCTCGCCAGAGAGAGCATTGCTGGGATTACTAAAAATCCCGAGCTCAGTGCCGCAGCCGGGCACTAGAAGCCCTGAGAACTCCGCCAACCTGTTAACAAGCCCCAACAGCGTGCGGCAGGGGCGATTCCTCTTCTCCGGGCGACTACCTCGCATGAAGAGGGCGAGAGCTCCGCCATTATGGAGAGGCACAACACCTTCAATACCAAAGTCAATACGGCGTACACGGGTACACCGCCACAAACTGCGGCCGCCCCCGCTACGACCACTACGCCTACCGCGGCTCCGGACCAGACTCACCCCTCGAGCATCAACATGAGCTTCTGGTATCGCCACCCCCGAGCTAGAGCCCGGGGCCTGGCCCCAGTCTCTCCTTCTCGACATGGCGAAGAAGGAGGCAAGGAAGGAGAAGGAAGAGGTGCATGGATGAATGCCTCCGCTCCCTCTCGCGCCCCCTTTTATAGGCAGGCTGGGACCATGGGCTGATCCTTCACCCCCCCAAGAGCTCCTTCGAATCTGACCCGTCCAAGCCACTGCCAATGGACGGGCCCACCTACCACCCTCTTGCATCAATCCTGGAGGATCGGGTCTTTGCCATAGCGCTCCTTCCTGCACCACGCGCCTCCGTTACCTACCCCACACAATGCATGCGACATACGTGGCGAAAGATAGGGGCGTGGTGGGATGAGTGAAATGGCAGTTACCTCCCCGTGGGATAAAGTCATTCACGGGCCATTACAGAGATGGCCCCACCGCATTTGGCATCGCACGACGTGTGGGAAAACTGGAAACCGACCAAAGCACTAGTTAATGAAGAAGCAAGGGAAATATCAAGAAAGAAGAGAATATCGTCACAAGTGTCCTGCCTACTAATAGGGCCTACCCCAATGATGCTCGGCATCATGTTTGGACCAGGCCCGGGGGCTTCTGTCGGTGCAACAAACCTTCACGTTTGTTGCCTGAACTGTACACAGGCACGACAACAAGGAAGCAAACAACACCAAGCATTCAAGACAAAACCAAGCCAAGAGAACAAGATATCACCAAGGAAAAGCCTCCCTTACCGGGCAGGCGAGCCTGGTCAGGTCGAGGCCGCCCTGAAGACAAGTCCCAAGATTTCCCTGGCAGGCTTGCCGGGACCACTGGCGGCCTGCATCCCCGCCAAGACTCCACCACTCCACCGCATCGCAATGCAAGTCACCTATCGGTGCGGTGTCAAGCCTCCAGATGATTAAGTGGTTGTCATTTGGCATGTGGCAGCCATTTGGGAGGAAGATCACCTCCGTATGACACCCGTCCAAAGACGTGTCAAGCAGATAGGTGGAAGATGACTAAGCGGCGTGGCAGGCCTGCCAGGCTGCATCCACAGCATGACACCTAGTAGTGCATTTAATGCATTCTGTCCTAACTGCCAGAGTTAGGTATGATAGCACTGTTGGCTATCTAATCACTGGATAATGACTGTTTTGCCATTGTGGTAACCCCTTAGCCTATAAAAGGAGGGTCATGGCAATCTTAGAAAGGATTCGGACCCTCATGTACTCATACGCGCGTAGCTGCTCCTCCCGAGGCGACCTTGCCGGGCTCGAGAGCTGCGCGTTCAACACTGTCCTTTCATCAATCCACCCAAGTAGGAGTAGGGTTTTACGCCTCACAGCGGCTCGAACCTGGGTAAAAACCACTTGCGTCACCTCTGCCGTGCTGTTCCATGGCCTCCGCTCTTTGTGCGATGTGAACTCCCCCCTGCCGAACCACAAAGGGGCTCATAACCCCATAGGTGATCCTGTCCCACCATGACACGTGTCCAAAATGGTCATTTCCCACCAGGGAAGGCTGCGGCTATAAATAGCCACCCCGCACTGGCTTTCTCCGGTGGCTGCTCCGCTTAAGATTTCTAAGAAGATTGATTTGAGCAACCCCTCTCCGAGTGATTTGAGTTTAAGATCCACCGAGAGAAAAATCAAGAGCCCAAACTTAGACAGTGGTTGAGCATCTCAGTAGTTCTGAGTTAGAGTTCTTGTACCTATTACTGTTGAGAGCTACGCACTCTCTAGACGGATAGGTTTCGGCTTGAGTGTTGAAGTGTTGTTGTCTTCACCGAGCTAGATCTTCAGCAACCAAGAGTGATTGTGGTTCGTGAAGGTCGACCGAAGGATTGGAGATCACCGACAAGTATCTACCACGAGTGAAATCAACTGGAGTCTGATCAGCTTCGAGTTGAAGGAGAATAGGGTGAAGAGAGTTTATCTTTGTGTTAAGTCACAGCCCCTCCAACCAGACGTAGCCCTTTGGCAGAAGGGTGAACTGGTCTACCAAATCTCTCTGTCGCCATCGAGCACCACTGGTTCAATTTACTTCACTGCATTACTTTCGGCAGTTTTCATTTGTGCTTTGTGACGATAGTTAATCAGATCAGTTCTTCTCTGTCGCATATCTTTCGGCTCCACTCTTTTTGCGTCAATTATCATTCGTTGCCCACTTTATTGCACTCTTATCATTCTGTTATGCTACCTTAGTTCTTTTCATCCTCTGTGTTGTGAACATTTACCACAGTGTAGCTTTTCCTCAAAGTAATTGATCGCAGTTCATTTCTAGCTCTCTGTCATGATATTATTTCTGTTGGATTATTGCATGACCATCGTTATCATCAAGCCTGTTTTATCCTATGCTCGAACCATTATCGCATCCTACATCAAAGGTTTTGTTCCTCAATAGTACGCTTGATTGATTTCGTTTCTACCGAACCTTATTTCCACTGCTATGTTTGGAATCAGTTCAAAACATTCGCAAGAATTTTTGAATCTCCCATTCACGCCCCTCTGGTCGATATACTCTCGGTCCTAACAATTGGTATCAGAGCAGGTACTCCCTGTCTCTAGTTATTGAAGGTCTAACGTCCTTGCTGTTTTGAGGATGTCGTATGCAGGTAGATCCTCGCACTGTGAGAGATTTCATATCTTCGATGGAAATGACTACCTCTACTGGAAAGAAAGAATGAGAATCAGAATTCAAGCCATCAACATAGACTTGTGGGAGATTGTGGAAAATGGATACACCATTCAGCAACCTGATGATCCCACTTTCGATGACAAAGCTAATTTGTGGTTGAATGCTCAAGCGAAAGATATCATCTGTAGCAGTCTTTCAAAAGACATTTTCTTTCGATTCCAAAAGCTCGACACTACAAAGCAACTCTGGGATGCCATAAAAAATGCTCATGAAGAATTCACTGCCAGAACGGATCCCCACACTCAAATGCTTCATGCCATGTTTGCTGGTTTCAGAAGTCTTCGTAAGGAAAGTGCTACGGAACTCACTGATCGATTGATAAACATTGTCGAAAGACTTCATCAGCGAGGATTAACTGATATCACCGATAGAGATGTGGTCAACAAGCTACTGAGTGCTTTTGATGCAACCTTCGATCCCATCATAGCTGAAATCAAGCAAAGACCAGACTATGAAGAACTTCACTATGTTGAGATCATGATGCTGTTGTCCATTCACAAAGAAAAGATGGAGCTTGAAAATGTAGGTCAAGAATCTTCTTCAGAAGGTGAAGGGGAAATCCTTTCTCACTATGGCAGCTCACGAGAAGAAGATGTCGAGAATCAACACACTATCACAAGGGAACTTGAAATGCTCACGGAAAGGCTAAGTGATCTCAGAAGACAAAATCTATGTCTCACAAATGATGACGAATTTGATTTTCTTGAATCTTCAAGAAAGTTACCTTCGAAAGAAATGAAGTGCTTCTAGTGCAAACAATTCGGTCACCTCATAGCAAACTGCCCTTGCTGGGAAGGAAAACCTAGCAACAGAAGGAAATATCTTCACTTCAATGGATTCACTCGAATGGATCGTCATACTAAGCTCCCGAAGAAAAATGAATCTCCATCATCTCTTCAACGAGACCAGTCACTGACGTGCAAGCCAAAGCAACTATCAAATCCAATATGAAGAAAATCTCGCAGCTAAATAGAGTTTGTGCGGAAATGAAAATGGATTCTGGAGATGAGACATCCGAATCTGAATCAGATGATGAAGAATTTCACAGAAGGATAGGAAGGAGCAATGCCTTCATTGCCTATGAATCATCAGAAAATTCACTCGAATCAGACTCCGATGATGATGCCTCAAGTGATGATGAACCAATCGCATTCTGTCTCATGGCAAAGACATCTAAGGATCAGGTATCAGCAAAGCACCAAAAATCCAGGAATGGATATTCTCCTGAATATATTGCCAATGCTAAACTGGTCAAGATTGCAAAATCTCAACATGATGAACTTGAAATGCTTGAGAAGAATCTTAGGAAAACCGAAGGATTACTGGTCGAAGAGATGGAGAAGAATCAAAAGTTGACGAAAGAGCATGACGCTTTTTCCTCAACTATTGATGATCTTTCCAACAAATATGATTCTCTCTCAATCGCCTTCAAGGGTTTATCTGATGAACTCCTTAACAGGAATCAAGAACTCGAGTCTCTGAAAGAATCTCATAACGCACTTGCGAAAGAAAAAACTTCTCTCTTCGCCGAGCAATCTGTTCGACTTCCTGATGATTTTGTGCCACCTTGCTTAAAATGCCTAGAATGTAGTAATGTTGATTCACATGCTGAAACTTCTAATACTATCATCGAGAATATTGCAAATATTACGAATGGCAACTCTAACCCCTCTTCCGAGGAATTTGCTGCTGTTACTGAGGAAAATTGCAGGCTAAAGGACTTGCTTGAGACAGGAATGCTAAGAAGCCTAAAAGGGCATCAAACTCTCTGTGATGTGCTCAAGAAGTCAATACTGCACAAAAATCCTCGAAAGGAAGGATTGGGTTTCGAAAGAAAACTCAATGTTGATGGAACCTACTGGACTCCCGAACCGTATCCTCGAACGAGTTGGGTTCTTGCTAAAAACAAAACACTCGAACCTGTAATTCTGTCAGGATATGATACTTCCATTACTATTGTTTCTGATGAGTTTGATGACTCGAACTACAAACTCTTCAAACAACAGAATGGTAAGGTATTTGCTCGATATGTTGGAACTAACTGCAGGTCTGGTTCACCCAAGAAGCAAATCTGGGTGAAGAAGTGCATTATTGAAAATCTATCTGTAACTGCTAACTTGAATATGCAGAGTAATTCTCTTCGTGACAATGATTGTCATTCGCAGAATGGCACAGGAAGACTTTCGAATGAGTATCGATCAAACCCTCGATAGAAGGAATACATGCGTATCTCCTCAAATCATTATACTCATGTCTCTGGAAACAACTTCAATGCATACTCATATGATTACTCTCAAAATGCACACGTGTTTTACAGATCTCACCGAAAGAATGCTCCTGCTCAAATGAAGCAAATGATATCCTCGTTGCCCACGCAAGTATGGGTTGCAAAAAAGAATTAACCCTCTCTTGCAGATACTTTCTCAGGGATTCCATTCGCTTATCCTTTTTCCTGAGATCTATATTGTTGGTGCTAGTTCCTTGTGTTTTCATTCATTTTCTTTGCTTTTCGTTGTGTTTTGTCTGAATGTCAACTCACTCAGAGCTCTGTGGTTTTGTGTGTTCTCTCATTTGGCTGAGTGTTTTGATTCAGACCCTGTTATCCCTCTACTCTTCCTCATCCAATCTATGTTGTCCGTCATAAACATGCAATTTGATCTGAAGAAGATTTCAGTCCGACGTCCTTGGTCGCGAATGAAATCAACTTCGAACCTTAATCTGTTTTTGGCATTTGCCCTTCTTCATAACTTTCAGCCTCCCGATCAGTTTCCGAAATTTTCGCAGGAAACGGTTGCCATGTGCTTCCGATCCGCAGGATCGTTATTGTGTCCGTTGAATGTGGAATGTCCCGAGTCTGTAGGCCATAGATCTCGGAGAGATGGTTTTGCTCTCCTGCTATATATACACCTCCCGGTGTCTTCTTCCTCTCTAGTTCGTCATTTCTTCATCCACCTCCTCCTGAGCCCGAGCTCGAAGCAACGGCGTCAAAGCGCCTCACCGTGAAACTCCGGTGAAGTCTCGCTGTCGTTCGTCGCGCCAGTGCATTTTGATCCTAGGTGCCAAGTTAGGGCGCCTGGATCTAGAATTGGCCCTATCCCCTCTCTGTTATAGGGTAGTTCATACCGACGCATTTTTCTTGATTTATTTCCTTGCGGTAGATCCTTAGGATTAGCTAGGTTATGACTGGTATGGTTTGTAGTTTTTCCCTCGTACTAGTTATCTTCGATCTAGGGTTCATGAATATTTCGTTCGAAAGGTTAGATAGCTGTTACTCTACCTCATATGGCATGTTACAATTCTGTCGATAATATCTTCTCAAAAGCATACCATGGATTCCTTTCCTGCATCCAAAAAACATTTTGTTTTCATTCAAAATACTTCTGTGCATGTTTATGACCCTACCATGTTTTCCCTCGCATCTATTCTGCTTCACAGGTTGGTCATGGCTCATAGCTCGGAAGAGCAGTCTGGTTCTGAAGGAGAAATGCCTTAGTTGCCTCTCGTGTCTGAACGAATGAAGCTAACTGGTGGAGTAAAAGCATCAAAGCCACCCAAGATACCGAAGAAGAAATCGGAGCCTGAATCTGAAGAAGAAGATGATGATATTCCCTTGGCTTGCAGTCAGCCTGAGGATGAACTCGTCACAAATGCTATGACTCTATTCTCTAATGGAAATCCAAAGAAAGGTGGTCGTGGCAGAGAGAATAATACATCGGCAAAAATATTTGATCCCGAAAGCAATAAAACTCCACATGGAGTTGAAACCACAACTGAGAGAAATAATAGGCTACAAATGATTAGCCGTCACTGGGTGAAGAAATGGTTTAATCATGAGAATGCTCGAAGGAAATATCAAATTCTGTTTGCATTCACTCCACCTTGGAATGACTGCATTGCTGAGAATTGCCTTGGCCCAGATGATGAAAAAGTCAGTCCACCTGCTGTAAATGCTCATCCTGACTCCCTCAAAACAATTGCTGATTTTCCCGAAGAAGTGGAAAAGAGAGCCAAGGGCAAAGCTAAGCGTGAAGCAAGGGTTGCGAAGAAAAATCAAGTCGAAGAGAGAAACATCGCGCTGACCCAGCAAGACATACAAAAGAAGAAGGATCGTGCTTCTGCCCGAAAGGAAAGCAAGGCAAGAAAGTTAGTTTCCCCTCGAGCTCCACAAAAGAAATCTATTGCCAAAAAATCCAAGAAGGCTGCTTCTGCCTCATCTGATGAGTCCTCCGATGAAGAAGCTCCTGAAGAAATACCTATGTATGATCAGCGAGCTCTTCTAAACAAGCCATACCAAACTCCCTCACTAGTGAATGTTTCACCCCCACTAAGGATGTCACCAAGACTTCCACCCGCTCCAATCTCTGACAAACCTTCAGGTTCCACCGCACCTTCTGTGAAGAGAAAGCTATTGTTTCTGTCAAGAAAGCTAAAACCAGTGTTCCTGCTTCCACACAGGAACAGAAATATGACTTCGATCTCATGATTGATGTTATTGAAATTGCTGCCTACGATGCAAAATGAATTGATTTGAGCAGTCTGGGACTTCCAGATGATGTTACCAAGCTGGTAACAAAACATTTCACTGAGCTAAGAAAAATTACCAAGAAGCTGAACCAAGCTGTCGAGGACAAGAAATCCCTCGAGCAAATGAGGAAAGATGCCAGTACTAAATCCGAAAGGAAAAAGGTTTGAATAAAGAGATTGTTGAGCTCACAAAAGCTCTAAGTGTCATGAGAAATGACAAAATTGAATGGCACTCACATTTGAAAATGGAAGTGTCTCAGTTGTGTGACCAAAGGAATGATGAAATTAATCGCCAGGCTGATCTTGCTCGAAGGAGAATAAAGGAGGAGAAATGTCAAAAGGCTAAGGCTAGGCTAGCAAGCTGAAAGGAATCAAGCCTCCTCGCCATCAGACAACTGCTGATGCTCCGATTGATTTAAGCACTCCTCTGCAGGAAGTTCCACCATCCCTACCTCATGTGGATGAACCCATGCAACAAGCCAGCCCAGTGCAAGTTCAAATTCCTGCTGCTGCTGCCCATGTGGAAGCAGATGTCATGGATATCTTTCTGAACAAATCTGATGAAGAAAATGCTCAGCCTGAGCAGCAAGCCAAAGATGATAAAACTGATGAAGAGATTGAGGTTGAGAAGGCAGTTTCATCGCCTCCAAAGGAAATGCAAGTTGAGCCCTCCGAATCCAACAAGGAGGAGAATGACAAGAATGAGGGGGAGCTAAATGCTTCCGAAAACAATCCCACCCCGGTCACATCATCTGGTGCCCCTACCCAGATGGAGGTTGATCCTCCTCCTCGTTCTACTGCTTCGCAGTTAGAAGAGGAAGAAAAGAAATCTGAAGAGCCCATGGCTCACGAAGGAGTTGTTCCACCCGTTGCACCCCAAGAAACCGTGAAAGAAGCAATTGTGACCCAGGGGCCTGAAGAGGTTGTTGTGCCTCCCACCGATGAAAATCCACCAAAAGAAAAGGCCCTAGTGCCTGATAGTCAGAAAGCCGTTGAAGGAGTTCTAGCGAGCAAGAGTGACAGTCCGTCATGTGCCACAAAGCCGTCTGCACCAGAGAAGTTGAAAAGACCCCTAACTCCACTGAAGCCCATTGATGAAGATATGCCAGCACCTGATGATGCTAGGCACAAGGCAGTTAGTAATGAAGAAAATCTGAGAAACCCCCAGGAAACATTTCCTCTATTTCCCGATGAAGATGGCCCAATTGGTCCTGCATTCAATGAGCAGCTTCACCTCTCGAAGTTAGCATTCTTTGGGACCAGCCCGTATGAAGGAGAAAGGACTTTGCTATCACCCAGGTTCTGAACAAAAGAACAGCTTGTATATTATGCTCGGATCCTATTCGGCAAGAATCAAATTTTCGATCACAAGATTCTGAACTTCACTAAGCTCAAAGAATTACCCTCTTTTCATCACGCCATTGAACATATTGAACATGCTTTCCTGAAGGTATTTCTTTGTTTCAATCATGGATAGAATCGAGAAGTTATCCTTCAGTTCTATGCCACTCTGTACATCTCAGGAGAACTTGGAGGTAGCTCTACATGGATCCTCGAATGGATAACGGGAGAGGAGAAGACCAAATGCTCGGCAGACCAGTTTTTAGCTCTGCTAAATCTTCCTCGGTGTGAATTTGATAAGGATCGAGAACACATGCTGCACTACTGGGAAGTATCCGAAGCACAACTTCATTTGCTGATGGATCCCAAACTGGCTGGAGATGAATGCATTGATATAGATCCTAAGAAATTAGCCTATGAGAACAAAGTGATGTTTTACATCCTCTCCAATTCTCTCACACCAACCAACAGACCAGAAACTATCAATGGCATTCTCGGAAATGCTCTTCTAGCCAATTCTCAAGGAATTCGTTTTGATGTTCCAGATCTTTTCATTCACAACTTGGCTTGTGCTGCTGATAGCCCCCAATCATTGAAGCCATATGCCCCTTGGATCATGTTTGCAATTGAGCAGCTCCTTGATGAAAAATTCTTTTGATCTCATGTTCCAAAAATTTTCTTGCCACCATTTCATGACACTCTTTGTAAGGTGAAGGATATTGGCAAAGGAAAGGCACTTGTTGATGCTGCTGGCGCTGCGTCTGCATCTGAGACTGCTCCAAAAGTTAAGAAAGCCAAGGTTGAAATCCCTCGTGAAGAAAATCCATCTCTGTATGAGATTTGCATTCACACACAACAAGCTCTGGAAAGTCACATCAAGCTCAATCGGAAAGAAAACCTGGAATTGATGACTAAATTGTACTCGCTTCATAATTATGCTCGCCAAACCCTTCTGCATTAGAAGGAGCAAAAGAAGTGCTCTTGGACTCTTCTGAGGCAGCATTATTCTCAGAAACAGCTCGCTGCCAAGGGCATCAACAAAGAATATGACTACCATGAGTTATTTGTAGTTCCTCGCATCCGAAGGAAAACCCCTGTGCTGCCTCAGCATTCTGCATCAACTAACCTACTGTTTGTCGAACCAGATGATGAAATTGAAGACACAGCTGGTACACCCATCTACAAGCCAGATGCACCTCACACCATTGTAGGGACGAAGTATGTATACCAGAGGGGGGTGAATGGGATTTTTAAATTTTCTTCAGAAAACTTAAATCTCTCAGAACCCAGCACCGGAATGAATGAATATCAAACTATAGTGAAGTAGAATAGAGTACCGAAGGGGAACTAAGACATGCATCGATGTAAATCATACGAATGAAAATGCATCGAAGGTAAACATGAGTGACATAGATAACCAATGATGCTCGATGGCGACAAGGTATTTGTTCGACCAGTTCGTCCTTCTGCACAAGGACTACGTCTGGTTGGAGGGGCTGTAACTTAACACGGAAGATAAACTCTCTTCACCCTATTCTCCTCGACAATCGATTCATCAACCGATGCCGATTACTCGTGGTAGATATTTGAAGGTGATCTCTGAACCTTTACAGACCTCTACTTCGAGAACCCCAATCACTCTTGGTCTCTAAAGAAATTGACACCTAACCGTCTAGAGAGTTTGCAGCTCTCAAGGGTAATAGGCGGAACGTACTAAACTTAGATTCCAGTGATGCTGAACCACTATCTAATTCTTCAGCTCTAGGGGTTTTCTCTCGGTGCATTTTAAACTCAAATCGCTCAGAGAGTGGGTTGCTCAACAATCTTCTCAGAATCAAACAGAGCAGCCACCGGACAAAGCCGGCGCGGGGTGGCTATTTATAGCCGTAGCCTTCCCAGATGGGAAATGACCATTTTGGACACGAGGTCCAGCCAATGGACAACCAACACGTTCACAACGGTCGGATTTTGGAGCAACGGTAACATTACTTGAGGAACAAGTAATGCTAACTCGTCGGTCCGAGTCAAATCTCTCGCAGCAAAGAAGATCACAGTCTCTTGCTGGCAAGTATTTGCTCAGAGCACAAAGAGATTTCTCTCACAGCTTTAATAGGTTTTGGGTTTAGCATCAGAGAATCAAAGCTTTGAACGCTACACCCCTCTTAATAGTATGGTGGCACTATGACTCAATGAAAGAAGAAAAACAATGAAACAAATGCTACGTCTTCATCTCGTCTTCATTCTTCCTCGAGCGCAGTCATTTTCGTCGAACATACACCGTACTTATTGCTTGAACTTCAGCAATTTATAGGGGTCACTCTTGTTAGCTTCGTCTTCGGTAATAATCTTCGCTGCTACACAGGGAAATTATCTTCGTCGTTTGCATGAAACTCCTCGATACTTCAGGGACCTATTACTCTGTGTGCACTAGCAAACACATAAGTCCCATATTGTTTATTTCAACAAACTCCAAAACATAAGGGGCCTATCATTGCACCAACAATCTCCCCCTTTTTGGATGGTTGTTGACAAAACAGATAATCATCAAAATGAAGATAGATAAGTGAAATGTAAATCGAACAAGAGTGAACTTGCGTTACTTGTCTCAATGATGAAACATGCTCCCCCTAGATGTATGCAGGGTTAATGATATTGGATAAGATTCATTACAATTCGTTAACTTGTTCAGAGGATTTTTCAATCATTTGAGGTAATGATTCGCACTGATGATAAGTAATCCAATGAGATTATGGTGCAATCATTCATGACTTCTGACAATAATTTCACCTGCAAAACAAATGCTTCGAGAGAATATAGTGCAGTTGGCGGTGTTATTAACATTACAGCCCATATCGGAAGTTTTACATCGGAGCACATAAAGTGGCATAAATAGTCTTTAAGGCATAGTGCTCAAGAGTCTCAAAAACCAAGCCAAAGAAACATGGAGACTAAAACCTACAGAGCAAATCTATCGAAGCTCTCGACGTAATTCTCCCCCCTTTTGTCAACTAGTGTCAAAAAGGCGAGGAAGGACATGAGTGCGAAAAGAAGTGAATTTGATTCACTCCGAGGCATCGCCCAAAGAACTGCCCCGAGATGTTTCTGATTCGGAGGTGGCTGGTAAATCTTCATCGTCAGCAACAGCAGGAGATTCTTCAATACTGGCGTGGGGCTGAGAAGACAAAGGCATATTGTGAGCAGCCTATTGAGTCTTGCGAGACAGAATATTTTGTTGGTGTTCTGGGAACGGGGGTACCCAGACTTGCCTGCCTGCGGCCCACGACGTGGCTCCATCGACGGCCTGTTATGGCCCAGCTTCAGCGACAACAACTCAAGACCCTCGCGAGGGGCCAAGCCTCGCGAGGGGAACGACACCAAGACCTCCACAAGGAGCGGCCTCCTCAGGCTGGCTCCCGAGGAGCGGAGATCTCTATGCAAGCCTCACCTCGTGAGGTTCGGATAACGTGAGCCATGATGAACAAGGCCAGGCGGGCGCCAGTGGGCGCAGAGTACCAAATTCCTCTTCGGTGCTAAAGAGGCAAGCGCAGTCGCGGAGTCCCGAGGAATCAACCAAAGGTTTCCATTCCCGTGCAACAAGACCAAGACCACCAGGACGGCAGGACGAAGGTCATCACCGAGCCCACCACGGCGTCACAACCAGAGGCTTTTGCAGGCGAAGACTACTTTTGTCAGGATAGCATGTACTAGTTGTCTCCCTTCGAATTTGGCCATTGTGGGATCCCTTCCCGCCTTTCATTTGGGAAGAGGACCGAGGCCGCTATAAATAGGACTTAGCCACCATCGTAGATGGGGGGGACGGATCATTCAGATCACCCTCACTCCACCAGCTCACCCGAGCTCAAGAACACCTCACCTCTTGAGGCTGTTTGCCCCCATACTAGTTCATCCTCAGCCCCTTGAGGCCAATCCACCACAAAGCAGGAGTAGGGTTTTACACCGCAAGGTGGCACGAACCTGGGTAAACTGCTGTGTCTCTTTCCTTATAGTTCGTCGAGCTAGGCCGTGAGATTACCGAGTAGGCAGACTCGGGAGGACGAGTTCTTCGCACGCACCCCAGATTTCAAATCTCTCAAGGGTTTGCGGAACCCGAAATTCGACATTTGGCGCGCCAGGTAGGGGTGCATCGAAGCTTCGCCTCTCTGTCCGCTGCACCCCGCCCTTGCCGTTCAGCTCTCATGGCGGGCGCCTCTTCTCCGACTGGATCGACGGGCGCGCACGGAGGCGCCGTGGGTCTCCGGGCCTTCACCCCCGCCTTACGGCGAGTGCAGTGGCCGCCCAAGTTCAGGCCGGAGATGCCACATCAAGTAGTTCTTTTGCCAGGCGGGCGACGCCCACATGCAGCGGGCGGCGCTGCCGGGTTGGGCGGCGCCCAAGGCCGACCTCACCTTCGACTCCGGGGACCACCCTGCGGTCACAGCCGGCGCCAATGCTCTCCCGATGCTCTGCACCCCCACCATTTGCAACGTGGCGGTCACCAAGACCCTCGTCGATGGAGGAGCCAGCCTCAATGTGCTCTCGGTGGAAGCATTAGGCTTGCTTCATGTGCTCCATGGCCGGCTCCGCCCCACGAAGCCCTTCTCTGGAGTCGTCAATGGCTCCACCAACCCCATCTGGCAGATCTGCCTCCCCGTCACCTTCGGCACCCACGATAACTACCGCACCAAGCTTATCGACTTCAACATCGCCCGCATCAGCCTCCCGTACAACGCCATCCTCGGGTACCCGGCCCTGGCCAAGTTCATGGCAGCAACTCACCCTGCCTACAACCTCATGAAGATGCCGGGAAGCAGCGGCGTCCTCACCATGGCAGGAGACACCAAGGACGTGCTATTGGCCCTCAAGCTCGCCTTCAGGGCCGCGGCGGCCGCACGGCCGACTGGGGAAGGGGCCCCAGAGGCTCCAGGGGCAGCGCCAGTGAAGAAGAAGAAGTTGTTCTCTCAAGATTGGGCTGAGACGAAGCAGGTACTGGTCGACGAAGACGGGGCATCGGGTGCCACCTTCACCATAGGTACCGGCCTCCCTCCAGATCAAGAAAAGGCGTTGGTCGACTTCTTACACGCGAACAAGGAAGTGTTCGCATGGGAGCCCAAGGACCTGGTTGGGATCCCGAGGGGAATAATCGAGCAGCACCTGAGGGTGTGCCTTAACGCACGACCGGTGAAGCAGAAGGCGCGGCGCTAGTCCACAGAGAAGTTGTCGTTCATCGTCCAAGAGACCCGCAAGCTGCAAGAGGCTGGTGTCATTCGGGAGGTGCAGTACCCAGAATGGTTGGCGAACCCGGTCATCGTCCCCAAGAAGGGCGGAAAGGAGCGTATGTGCGTCGACTTCACTAACCTCAACAAGGCTTGCCCTCAAGACCCCTTTCCGCTTCCACGTATCGATCAGATCATTGACTCCACCACCGAGTGCAACCTGCTGTGCTTCCTGGACGCCTTCACAGGCTATCACCAAATCAAGATGGCGGTGCAAGATGTCGAGAAGACGGCTTTCTTGACCCCATGCGGGATGTATTGCTACACCTGCATGCCGTTTGGGCTGCGTAACGCCGAAGCAACCTTCCAGCGGCTGATGCACATCGCTCTGGGCCAGCAGCTCGGGAGGAACGTAGAGGCCTACATTGACGACATAGTGGTGAAGTCTCGGGAGGCAAGAACCCTTATTGAAGACCTGGAAGAAACATTTGCCAGCCTGCGCAAGGTGGATCTACGACTCAACCCGAAGAAATGTGTGTTCGGCGTCCCATCCGGCAAGTTGCTGGGTTTCATGGTATCACACAGAGGGATCGAGGCCAACCCAGAGAAGGTCAAGGCCATAGAAAGGATGAGCCCACCGCAGACCCTCAAGGAGATGCAGAAGCTGGCAGGTTGCGTGACCTCACTGGGGCGTTTCATCTCCAAGTTGGGAGAACGCGCCCTCCCTTTCTTCAAGCTGATGAAAAGGAAAGGACCATTCGAGTGGACTCTGGAGGCTGACACGGCCTTCCAAGACCTCAAGAAGTACCTCACACTCCCTTGAGCCCCTGGTGCTCTACTTGGCCACCACGCCTCACTCAGCCAGCGCAGCACTGGTGGCAGTGAGGGAGGAGCGCCCGGTCAAGGGCTCACGACGGGGCGCCCCGTCACCAGATGGGGCACCGCGGTCTCAAGAAGGCGCTCCTGAGGCTCCGACTCCACCACCGGCCAAGAACGCTCCAGATACCTCAGCCAACCCCCCTGGCAGTGGGTCTCCTGAGGACGATGCTCCTGAGGGCACGACTGCCATGGCGGATGACAATGCTCCTGAGGACCCGCGGACTCAGGAGTTGCAAGACCTCACCAATGATTCGTCCCTCGTCGAGCACCCGGTATACTTCGTCAGCACGGCGCTGCGAGACGCGCGAGCACGCTACCCGATGCCACAGAAGCTACTGCTCGCGCTCCTCGTTGCCTCCCGAAAGTTGCGCCACTACTTCCAAGGCCACCCCATCAGCTTACCCTCTGGAGAGGGTGCTTCGGAGCCCCAACGCTGCAGGAAGGGTCGCCGAATGGAACATTGAGCTGCAAGCGTTCCAGTTGGAGTTCAGTACCACCAGGATCATCAAGGGTGCGGCCCTCGCTGAATTCGTGGCGGAATGGACTGACGTCCCTGACCGTGAAGTGTGCGAGGACCACTCCCTCATACCCGGCGATGAGGCGCCAGATGGTTGGATCATGTACTTCGACGGCACGTTCTCACGCCAGGGCGCGGGGGCTGGTGCTGTGCTTATTTTGCCCACCACAGACAAGCTCTACTACGCCGTGCAACTCTGCTTCCAACACGGCGAGAAGGTCTCCAACAACATTGCGGAGTACGAAGGCCTGATCGCAGGACTCAAGGCCGCCGCAGCAAGGAGTACAGCCCGAAGGACGAGACACATGGAAGCATACCTTGAGGAGGTACGCAAAATCGAGAAACAATTCTTGGGTCTGGAATTGCAGCACGTGTCGCGAGGCAGAAACAAGGAGGTGGATGACATCGACAAGAGGGCGTCCCGGCGTCTACCTCAGGAGCCTGGCGTCTTCGAAGAGTGGCTCTTGAAGCCATCGGCAGCTCCACCCATCGCAGAACCAGCACCGCCTCACGAGGATCTCCCCCAGGCTCCTCCATCAGGCACCCCAGCTTGTGGCCCGACCTCAGGAGCTCGCCTCCTCCTCGCGATGGAACCTCAGGAGGGGTGTTGGACCAAGGAGTTCAAGGCGTACCTACTTCAGGGCACCCTGCCGGAGAAGGAAGAAGATGCGGAGTGTGTGGCCCGCCAGGCCATAGCATACTGCATCCAGGACGGTGAGCTCAATCGGAGGCATCCAAACGATGTTTCTTTATGGTGCATCTCCAGGGAGTAGGGATGCGAGCTGCTGGCCAACATACATGGCGGGGACTGTGGGCATCACTCTTCATCGCGCACACTCGTGGGCAAGGCATTCCACAGCGGGTTCTACTGGCCCACGGCGCTCAACGATGCTGCTGAGCTGGTGAAGTCCTGCGAAGCCTGCCAGTTCCACGCCAAGCAGATCCACCAGCCCGCTCAAGGCCTCCAGACCATCCCGCTCACATGGCCATTTGCGGTCTGGGGGCTGGACATCTTGGGGCCATTCCCACGGGTGCCCGGGGGCTACCGTTACCACTACGTCGTCGTCGACAAGTTCACCAAGTGGGCGGGGGTGGAAGCCGTCCGCACCATCCCGGCCGGCTGGGGCGTCAAGTTCATCAAAAGCCTCGTGAGCCGGTTCGGGGTTCCTAACCGCATCATCACCGATAATGGCTCACAGTTCACCAGCTACCTTTTCAAAACATACTATGCTAACCTTGGAATGCAGATATGCTACGCTTCGGTGGCACACCCCAGGAGCAATGGCCAGGCCAAGCGCGCTAACGCAGAAGTCCTGAGAGGCCTCAAGACGAGGACCTTCAAGAAGAAGCTCGAGGCCTGCGGCAGGGGCTGGCTCGACGAGCTCCAGTCCATGCTGTGGTGCAGCTGCACCACCGCAACCAAGCCGACGGGCGAGACTCCGTTCTTCCTCGTCTACGGAGCCGAAGCGTTCTCCCTCACGAGGTCAAGCATCGCTCCACGCGGGTCTTGGCATTTGATGAGGCACGCCAGGACACCACGCGGGGGATGGACCTCGTGCTGGGGGAGGAACACCGCCGTCAAGCCTCGCTCCGAGCGGCAAGGTACCAGCAGGCGCTGCGGCGGTACCACTGCCGCACCGTCTGCTCCAGGATGCTCGAGGTGGGTGATCTCGTCCTGAGGCGGGTGCTCTCCAGGGAGGGGCTGCATAAGCTCTCACCCATCTGGGAGGGCTCGTTCAGGATCGCCCGGGTCTCCAGGCCTGGCACCGCGCGCCTGGAGACGCAGGACGGGATCCCCATCCAGAACGCCAGGAACATTCAGCACCTCCGGAAGTTCTACCTATGAAGCAAGGCCCCGTGCCTGTAAAGGTCTCTGCTCGTGACACCCTCACGTAATAATGAGTGGGGCTGT
Organism: Thinopyrum elongatum; assembly: GCA_011799875.1. NCBI lineage: Eukaryota > Viridiplantae > Streptophyta > Magnoliopsida > Poales > Poaceae > Thinopyrum > Thinopyrum elongatum. Next base: position 350,881,146 of record CM022303.1, read on the forward strand.
ACACGCCCCGGAGTCTCCTGAGTGTCGCCCACGGGCCTCATGGGGGCTCACTCCCACGTCCTAGTGGCAGCACTTAGCTCCGTGCTGGTGAGAAGACTAGACTAGGTGCCGGACGCGGCTGTTCTTTTGCTTGCTTTCTGTAGTTGGTTTCCAACTTTTTAATGGAATTTGAAGTTTTCGCGTTTCTCATTTGCCAAAGCTGAACTTTCTTGTCCTCTGTACGTTCGCCTCTCCATCCTTGTCCCAGGAAGAGCGGCAGTTACCCATCACTCCTCCTCGCGCGTCCCACGCACGGGGGCTCGGTAGGTGTGTGCGCTTGGCACTCGCCGCGACCACACCTCACCGAAGCCCTGTCGCCCTAGAGCTTCGGTCCTTAAATCCTTGCGAGACGCTCTCAAACGAGCTCGTGGGCACGCGTACCTTCTCAAGTCCGTGCCTCCGGGCATTGCGACGCGGTGCACCAGCCACAACCAACCCATGCTCGGGGGCTCGCACAAGGAAGGGCATGACACCCTGTGAAGTTTTCTAATAATTCTGCAGCTGTACAATGCCACCTGAGGCCCTATGGCTCCTGAGTCGTTAAGAAGCAAGCTTCGCCAGATGTTGCTGGAGAGGCGCACCCTCGCGAGGCAGGAAACTACAGCAAGCATATCAAGCTAAGTCATTCTAACCGCACCCGATCGGAATATCGGTGTCGGGGGGATGGACCCCAGGTAGCCTCATTAGCGCTTAACCATATTTCAAGACATCGGGGCTGGCCAAGCTCCTCAGTCCAATTGGTTGTAAGACCGGCCTCCGGGGCCGGGCGGGACCAGTGGGCCGCCTCCTAGAAGACGGCGCACTCCAGAAGACGGCGAGGGTACGGGCCGGCTCCTGGCAGGCAGCCCGTCCCCTTCCTGGAAGTTTGAGTCCGACCAGGAGACAAGCTGGGGCATGGCTACAGTGCGCCATACCTCCCCCGAACCACGGCCGCATGGCTACAGTGGGCGCCGCCAGGCGGTCGCCGACCCGTCCGGCGCGGCGCTGTAGCCATGGCGCGCCCGGCAAGGCCTCCGTCACCGCGGACGGCGCCATAGTGAAGTGCCGTCAGTGGGGCCCGCAGGCGGCGGGCCCCACCTGTCGGCCGGTTCCTCGGCAGATGCGGGGCCCAGCAGCCGGCGGAGAACCCAGCCCCCATAGACGCTGGCAGCCGGGGCCTATCACCCGGCCATATTACCATTGTACCCCTGGGGGGTTAGCCTATAAAACCTCCCAGGCCACACCGATGCAAAGGGTTCCTCTCATGTTCCACCTCAGTTCTACACACACCATTGCCAGGGAAAGGCGAGAGCTAGCCTCGCCCTTCTTCCTCCTCTGGCCAAACAGCTCTAGGAGCACCATTGTACTCTTTGCTTCATAGTGATCATGCGAAGACCCCACAGAGCAGGAGTAGGGGTTTTATCTCTTAGGAGAGCCCTGAACCTGGGTAGATCTCGTGTCCATCCGAGCTTGTGCCCACTCCCTCTTCCAGGACCCGACGACGATCTCATGGCCCCAACCATGATAAGCCACCCCCTGGCATCTGTCAAGATTTTACCACGATAGTTGGCGCCCACCGTAGGGCCAGCAGCGACGTCGACCGGAGACATGTTCTGGACGGGAACCTTGTTCCTCTCCGGCGAGTGTGCCGCGGCTGGCGAGATCAGCCGGCCCGATGCTCCCGCCCGCGCCGGCCTTGGCGCATCGCCTGACGCGGGAACCGCCTTCCACGCAGGTCGCCTCGCCGGCCTCTTCAGCGAGCTCAGCCTCTTCGACGAGCCCGCCGCCGACGCACGAGCAGCCGACTCCCTCACCGAGCTCTTCGGCAAGCTCACTCTCGTCGACACGGCCTCCGCCGACGACTTCCCCAGCTACATGGAGATCGTCGACAATCCCCTCCCTCCTGCTGCCAGCGATGCTCCTGTCGGCGCGCTCGACGCCAGCACCCTCGTGGGGGTGATGGTCATCGGCGACGGACTGGGCGCTGGCGGATCCGACCAGGATCCGCTGGACGCGACCATACACGCCCTGGCGACGCCTCCTCCCCCTGGCACCAGCCAGCAGGAGCTGGAGGAGTTCCGCGTCAAGCTTTTCGATAGCGCCTCCAAGATGGCGGCGCTGAAGCACCGCGCTGAAGCCACTCAGCGCGAGATTGATCACGTGGTTGGTGGGACGCTGGCTGCGGCCGAGCCCAGCCGGGCCGGCACAATCCGGCAACGCGCCGCTGCGATTGCCAGCATATTGGGGGTCGAATGCCCGGTCTACGAGACCCCAGCGCAGAACATGCGTGCCGCCCAGGCGGCCGCAGGCGAGCTCAACCACTTGCGGGGCGACGAGCTACGCGAGCAACTGGAGCGCCTCCAGCAACTCATCGACGCTGCGAACGCGCAGTAGGACACGGGCAACCGCGTGGTGGGACCGGGCCGGCGGGTCGACACCCACGTGCCCCGTCGCGAGAACGGCGTGACCTCTTGGTCCCCTAGCGGCGGAGGCCACGGGCAGTCACGAGACCCAGAGCCTATTGCTAGCAACAGCCGACGTACGCCCCGCACGATAGCGGACAGCCACCAAGAGCTCCAGAACCCAGAGCCTCGGCGTCGGCCGGAAGAGCGCTTACCTCCTCGGAGAGAGAGGGCGGCCAATCCCGCGCCGCCGCTCGATCACCCTATTCTCAGCGGCTGGCTTTGCCCCCGCGAAGCAGTCGGCAGAAACGACGCACGCCACCGGATCGAGCGGCTGGCTCCGTCTCAATTGTTGGAAGAGGAGCGCACAATCGGGCCGGCCTGCTTCGGCCCCCATATCCACAATGAGCCCTTTCCCAGAGGGTTCACGCTTCCCAGAGACACGCCCAAGTACAACGGCGTTGTGAAGCCGGAAGACTGGCTGATCGACTACTCCACAGCATTCGGCATCGCCAACGGCAACAAGCGCGTGGCCGTCAAGTACGTCTCGCTCATGCTTCAGGGCACGGCCCGGACGTGGCTGAACAGCCTCAAGACCAACAGCATCAACAGTTGGGTAGATTTCAGTGACTCCTTCGTCCGCAACTTCACCAGTACGTACAAGCGGCCCCCCAAGCCATGCCAGCTCTCCATGTGCGTTCAGGGGCCGGCTGAGTCCACTCACGACTATCTGACGCGTTGGGGCGAGCTGCGCAACTCTTGCGAGGGGGTCCATGGGGTGCAGGCCATCGAGTACTTCACCACCGGGTGCCGAGAGGGCCCTCTGCTCAAGCACAAGCTCTTGTGCGACGAGCCGGCTACCTTGGATGAGCTCCTGGTCATGACCGAGAAGTACGCCACCGCCGACTCCTCCATGCGGTCGGAGATCCAGGTTGACGCAGCCGGCAGGGTGGTCCAGCCGGGTTCCCAAACTCCCGCTGGTGACGCCAACCGACGCCAACCAACGAACGACAACAAGCGCAAGGCTCCGCAGCCAGCTTCTAACAGCCGGCAGGTGGCCACTGCCGAGGATCAGTGGCCGGCCGGGCAGCCCGGCCCCAAGCGTCCGCGGGGCGGCAAGGGTGCCTGGCAGCCTGCCTTCTCCTTTGAGCAAGCCCTCGATGCCCCGTGCAAGTTCCATAGCGGCGCGAAGCCGTCAAACCACACCACCCAGAAGTGCAACTGGCTCGCCCGGATTGCCAAGGGCGAGGCCCTGCCGCCTCCTCCACCGACCGACCAGATTGCTCTGGCTATTCAGCAACCGGCCCGAGCTGCCGGCATGCTTCAAGATGAGTTCCCCAAAGAGAACGCCACCTACATCGTCTTCATGAGCGAAGCCGACGACAAGCACTGCCGACAGCAGTGGCACCGCGAGGTGAATGCCGTCCGCTCAGAGGTCCCCACCTTCATGCACTGGTCCGAGAGGCCCATCACCAGGAGCTAAACCGACCACCCGGCCATGATGCCCTCGCCGGGTGCATACGCCTTGGTGCTAGACTCAACCTTCTCAATGGAGAGGCGGACTTGCCGCTTCAGCCGAGTTCTGATAGATGGCGGTAGCAGCATCAACATCCTATACCGCGAGACCATGGAGCGGTTGGACATTAAGGTCAAGCAACTTCAACCCAGCCGGACTGTCTTCCACGGCATAGTTCCCGGCCTTTTCTGCTCTCCAATCGGCAAGATCAAGATCAATGTCCTGTTCGGCGACAAGAACCACTTCCGCCATGAGCAAATCTGGTTCGAGGTGGTCGACCTGGACAGCCCCTACCACGCGCTCTTGGGCCGCCCGGCGCTGGCCAAATTCATGATGGTCCCGCACTACGCCTACCTGAAGGCCAAGATGCCGGGCACCAAGGGCATCATCACTGTCGCCGGCGACTACCAGAAGTCGCTAGACTGCGCTGCCGCCAGCAGCCAGTTGGCCGAGTCCCTCATCATCGCTCAAGAGAAGCATCTCCTTGACCGGATGGTAGCCATGGCCAGCGAGAAGCCGGCCATGCCGACTGATCCCAAGGAGACGGAAGCAGGGGCCTCCTTCCAGCCGGCCAAGGAAACCAAGAAGATCGCCTTGGACCAGGTGCACCCGGAGAGGTTTGCTGTTGTAGGGACCAACCTCGACAGCAAATAGGAAGGCGAGCTCGTCGATTTCCTCTATGAGAATCGAGATATCTTCGCATGGTCCCCCAAAGACATGCCAGGTGTCCCGACGGATTTCACCGAGCACAAACTACATGTGAGACCGGGTGCTAAGCCGGTCAAGCACCCCCTCCACCGCCTATCAGAAGAGAAGAGAAGGATCGTTGGTGAAGAAATTGCCCGGCTTCTGGCAGCCGGCTTCATCATGGAAGTGTTCTACCCGGACTGGCTTGCCAACGCAGTCCTCGTCTTGAAGAAGAATAACAAGTGGCGCATGTGTATCGACTACACGAGCCTCAACAAGGCCTGCCCCAAGGATCCCTTTGCCTTGCCCCGGATAGATCAAGTGATAGACTCCACGGCCGGGTGTGAGCTGCTGTCTTTCCTGGACGCCTACTTCGGCTATCACCAGATCAAGCTGAACCCGGCCGATCGGCTGAAGACCGCCTTCATCACACCATTCGGAGCCTTCTGTTACCTGACCATGACGTTCGGCTTGAGAAATACCGGCGCCACGTTTCAGCGTTGCATGCAGAAGTGCCTCCTCAAGCAGCTCGGCAGAAATGCCCATGTCTATGTAGACGACATTGTGGTGAAGACGGAGAACCGCGGCACCCTCCTAGAGGATCTCAAGGAGACCTTCGAAAATCTGCACCGTTTTCAAATCAAGCTCAACCCGGAGAAGTGCGTCTTCGGAGTACCAGCCGGCCAGCTCCTTGGCTTCCTTGTCTCTGAACGCGGCATCGAGTGCAACCCCATGAAGATCAAGGCCATCGAGCGGATGGAGAGACCCACCAAGCTGCGTGATGTCCAGAAGTTCACCGGGTGCCTAGCATCCCTCAGCCGCTTCATTAGTCGGCTGGGCGAGAAGGCGCTCCCCCTGTACCAGCTAATGAAGAAAACCACTTGCTTCAAGTGGAACGACCAGGCGGACGAAGCTTTTTGTCAACTCAAGCGCATGATGTCCACGCCGCCTATCCTGGCGGCTCGGGCTGCCAAGGAACCGATGCTCCTCTACATCGCCGCCACCAGCGGAGTCATCAGCACGGTGATTGTGGTCGAGCGCCCAGAGGCCGGCAAGGTGCAGCCGGTCCAGAGGCTAGTGTATTATCTGAGGAAGGTCTTGTCCGCCTCCAAGCAAAACTACCCCCACTACCAGAAGATGTGCTACGGCGTGTACTTTGCCGCCAAGAAGCTGAAGCAATACTTCCAAGCGCAATCCATCACAGTTGTCTGCACCGCCCCCCTTGCCGAGATCATGGGAAACAGAGATGCCTCAGGCCGGGTGGCCAAACGGGCCATCGAGCTAGCTCCCCAAACCATCCTCTACCAGCCCCGCACCGCCATTAAATCCCAAGCATGGCCGACTTCTTAGTCGACTGGGCCGAGTCCCAGTACCTGCCGCCAGCGCCGGACTCTACGCATTGGCGAATGCACTTTGACGGCCCAAAGATGCACACCGGCTTGGGGGCCGGCATTGTCCTCACCTCTCCCAAGGGCGACAAGCTAAAGTACACACTGCAGATCCACTTCGCCGCCTCCAACAACGTAGCCGAGTATGAGGCACTCATCTTTGGGCTCCGACTGGCCAAGGAGATCGGCATCCGCCACATCCTCTGCTACGGCGACTCAGACTTGGTGGTCCAGCAGTCGTCCGGCGACTGGGACGCCAAGGACGCCAACATGGCAAGCTACCGCTTCCTCATCCAGCAGATGAGCGGGCACTTTGATGGGTGCGAGTTCCTACACGTACCAAGAGCCAACAACGACGCAGCGGACGCCCTCGCCTGCATCGGCTCCACCCGACAGTCCATACCAACCGGCGTCTCCCTCGAGTGTCTGCGCAAGCCGTCGCTAGAGTCTGACTCCATCTTCGTGCCGGCTAACCCCGGAGTAGTCGGATCCGGCTCGAGGACTCCAGCAGCCGGCCCGGGGACTTCAGCAGTCGCCCCGGGGACTTCAGCAGTCGCCCCGGGGACTTTAGCAGGTGGCCCAGGGGCTGCACCACTAGCACCCGCCCCAGGAATTCCAGCAGGCGGCCCGGGGACTTCATCGACACCACCAGGAGTGGCCGGCTCCAGCCCACCGCCTCCCAACCCGGCCACCCTCGTGCAAGTTGCCGTCTTCATAGTGGTGGCGGCCCCATCTTGGGCGCAGCCCATCCGTGACTATCTGGTAAGCCGCGTGCTACCAGCAGACAAAGTGCTAGCCCGGCAGATCCAGCGCTGGGCAGGTGCCTACACCATCGTCAACAGAGAGCTCGCCAGGCGGAGCATGACCGGCGTTTATCAACGCTGCGTGGAGCCGGAGAAGGGCATGGAGATCCTCAGAGACATCCACCAAGGCGAATGTGGCCACCATGCCGCCTCCCGGTCCCTCGTAGCCAAAGCCTTCCGCCAAGGTTTCTTCTGGCCGACTGCATCGGACGATGCCAAGGAGTTGTCAAGAAGTGCAAAGGGTGCCAGAAGTTCAGTACCAAGCAACACCAGCCGGCCTCTGTCCTCAAGACCATCTCTATCACCTGGCCGTTTGCCGTGTGGGGTTTGGATATGGTGGGTCCTTTCAAGACATCACACGGCGGCATGACTCATTTGCTGGTCGCCGTGGACAAATTCACCAAGTGGATAGAGGCCAAGCCAATCAAGAGGCTGAACGGTCCGACTGCCATCATGTTCATCGCCGACATCACTGTCCGATATGGCGTCCCCCACAGCATAAACACCGACAACGGCACCAACTTCGCCAAAGGTGCCTTGGCCCGTTTCTGCGCAAACCAAGGCATCCGACTGGACCTAGCGTTCGTCGCCCATCCGCAGTCAAACGGCCAGGTGGAGCGAGCAAACGGCCTCATCCTGTCCGGCATCAAGCCCCGCCTGATCGAGCCACTGGAGCGATTGGCCGGCTGCTGGATCGACGAGCTGCCGGCCGTCCTCTGGAGTCTTCGGACCATGCCCAACTGGCTTTACGCCCTTCTTCCTCGTGTACGGCGCCGAGGCTATCATCCCCACGGATATCGAGTTCGACTCGCCTCGCCTCGCGTCACTATGTACACGGAGGCGGAAGCAAAGGAGGCGCGAGAAGACGGCGTTGACCTGCTGGAAGAGGCCCGGCTGCTAGCGTGCAGCCGGTCCGCCATCTACCAGCAGAGCCTGCGCCACTACCACAACAAGATGGTCAAGCCGCGTACCTTCCGCGAAGGCGACCTTGTGCTTCGCCTGATCCAGCGATCAGCCGGCCAGCACAAGCTCGCAGCACCTTGGGAAGGCCCCTTCATCGTCAGCAAGTTCCTGGGCAACGACTTGTACTACCTCATCGACGCCAAAAATCCCAGGGCATGCAAGCGAAGCACAGCCAGCGAAGAGACGGAGCGGCCATGGAACGCGAACCTACTCCGTCCTTTTCACAGTTAAAGCGAGTGTATGTACCACGCCAACTTTTGTATTAAAGTAAAGACCTCAGGTCCCCCGAGACATACTCGGGGGCTACCTTTTTATCCACGAGATAAGCTTTTACCATGAATTGAGTTTTTTTGTATATTCTTGCCCTGTCCGAGGTCCGGCCAGCCAACCCGAGGGCTCGCGGCCTTGGCCTAAGTCCGCACCAGCTGGGCCGACTAGTAGTGTGCCGACGCCAAAGCCCTCTCTTCGCTCCATATCACAGCTCACAACGCGGCTGTCCGACTAGCAAGAGTCAAAGGCCGGAAATGCTGTCCACATGAAAAATGACAAAGGAAATGCCGACTACGGCCAAGCCGGCCTCTCACCTCCCTCGTTCGCTCGACTATGCTACGCTCTAAGTGACCGAAGTAACTTGCCCGTTCTAAAATGACCAAGTCCCTGACCCAGCCACAGACCGCAGCGCAGCTGTCCGGCTGGGAGGGAGGCGGCCAAGGGAACGCGGCGAAGGAAAATGCCAAAGAGGGCAAAAGCAAACTCAAGATAGAACCCGGCAACACATGCAAAATGTAGGGATTTAAACTTTGTACATTGCAAAAGGGCCCAAGGCCAGCATTCATCAAGTTTAAAAATACACCCCCAGTGGGTGGAACTGCGCATAACTGACATTGTTTTCAAGCACGAGACAGAAAAACTTGAAATAAGATAACAGGCCATCTAGGCGGACGGCCCCTCGGGCCGCACGAACTGGTCGGCAGCAGGCGTAGCTCCGGCTGGTGGGGCTGCCGGCTGCGGAGTCTTGGCCTGGCGGTCGGCGGCAGCTGACGTGGTCTCCGGTTGGTCGCCAGTCAGCGCCGGGTCAGGTCGAGTCCGTCTAGTCGCTCTGCCACCTGGTGCGGCGTAGCTGCCGCCCTTGTCCTGGTCGTCCTCATAGCCTTCGTCGCTGGAGGCAATCTCCTCCGCCGAGTCCTCCCCGTCCGACGGGTTCAGACCGAACCAAGACGGGGGCACTTCGGCGCCGTTGTCTTCCCACTCCGGGACAAAGACGCTGACATCAGCGTATTTGGCAAGAGCCGACGCTCGGATGGCGATGGCGTCGCGCTCCGCCGCCAGCTCCGGCAGTGCCTCCTGGCGGAAGGTGGCCAGCTGCGCCAGGCGCAGCTCAGGGTACCAGGTCTTGACAAACTCCAGCGCCTTCGTAGCCCCAGACCACGCCGTGGAGCTCTTCCAGGCTTCGAGCCGGTCGGCCGCCACCTCCAGCCAGTCGGCCATCCGACTGGGAGTCCACAGGATCTGAGAACCCGGCCACAAGCCCTCCAAGACCTGCGACCCGGCCCGCTGAAGCCGGCGGAGTAGGCGGCGCGTTGGCTCGAGGCGCATCCGAACGGCCATGAGCTGTTCGCGAAAGGTCCGGGGCCGGTCCTGCGCGATCTCCTTGCCCCGCCGCCTGCACTCCTCGCGCTGGGCCTCGATAGCCATGCAAAAGGCCACAGAGTGGCCCGGGAGGAACTCTGTTAAAAAAAAGACAAAAGTGTCAGAAGACGGTTTCCAGCAACAGTTGGCAGCCAGCAGTCGGCAACAAAAAGAAAGGGACGCATCGTCGAGCAGATCCTCGATCACGGTGTAGCCGTCCCGAAGGATCTTCTCCTTCTCGGACCAATCCGAGCGCTGGATCTCAAACTTGGCCGTAAGGTTTTCCTCGTCCGCCTTCAGCTGCCGGACCCGAAGTTGGAGGGGCGATACCCGGCGCACGACAAAGCCGGCCAACAGGTCAGCCGGTTTGAGCCCCTCCTGGTCAGTCATCTCTTGAAGCCGGGCGAGGACGCTGACGATGAGGGCCAGCAGGTGTTTGGGTGGCTGCTGTTGCCAGTTGTCCCGCGGCCCAGCAGGCGCCCCGGGCACGAAAGTCGGCAGGTTGATGTAGTCGTTGACCTGATGGAGATTCCGGACGTAAAAATAGGACCTCTGCCAGAGCTTGGTCGACTCATGCAGAGGGATGGCTGGGAAACGGGTGCCGCCTCCTGAGCGCCTCACAGCGACGCATGCCCCTCACTGGGCCGGCTCGTCCTTCACTGACGTGCCCAGCTTGAGGTAGAAGAATCAACCCTAGAGCTCAAGCGTGGGCAGGACGCCGAGGTACCCTTCGCAGAGCATGACGAAGGCCGCCATGAGCACCACCATGTTGGGGGTGAGGTGATGCGGTTGCACGCGGTAGAAGTCGAGGAAGGCCCAGAAGAAGTTGCTAACCGGGAGCCCGAAGCCGCGAAGGAAATGCGTGCGAAAGACAACGAACTCACCGGGCTCCGGCCTCGGTGAGACCTCCCGCTCAGGGGGAAGGCGCACGCCCACGTTGTCGGCGTGGGGAAGTGTCCGCGTCGCGCGGAGGAAGTCGATGTGGTCCTCGTGCACATTGGAGCCTAGCCACCCTCTCTTCACCATGGCTCAAGGACGGCGAGGAGACGCTCGGGGATGAGGACGACAGGCGGCGCTGCGGTGGCGCAGGGCAACAGGGGCGCCGCGGCGGCCACGGTTGAGCAGTGGCTGTGGCGGAGCAGCAGCTCGGCAGCGAGAGGAAGAAGATGGAGTAGGAGGGGGCGCGCGTGCGTTCTGCCTCCCCTCCTCCTCCTCCTCCTCCCCCTATTTATAACCGGCGGGGGCAAGGCCAAGGCGACGTGGGGGCGTGGGATTAACTGCGCCCCACGCCCTGCATGACCCCGCGTATTCCGCGCGGTTACGACGCAGTTAACGCGCCACAGAAGGGCAACCGCCCGCCTCGGCCGCAGCGGATCCGCGCGCGGGCCGAGGCCCTGTAGTGGCGGACCCCAGCCTGCGGTGACGTCTCGTCGCGCGCGTGGGCTGGCAGGCCGGCCTGGCCTGCGGGCGCAGTGTGGCGCACGTACGGCGGGCGGCGCCACACCAACTCCCGCCTGTCGATTCGACTTCCACCAGGCGACCACAGCCGCGGCCGGCTCCTAGCGTCCGACTCCTCCCAGCCGGACGGAGCGGAAGGCGGAAGACCACTCGAAGGGGAAACTACTGAGGCCCTTCGACTGCTAAAGCCGTAGAGCCTCCCCAGCTTCGGGGACTACTGTCGGGGGGATGGACCCCAGGTAGCCTCATCAGCGCTTAACCATATTTCAAGACATCGGGGCTGGCCACGCCCCTCAGTCCGACTGGTCGTAAGACAGGCCTCCGGGGCCAGGCGGGACCGGAGGGCCGCCTCCTAGAAGACAGCGCACTCCAGAAGATGGCGAGGGTATAGGCCGGCTCCTGGCAGGCAGCCCGTCCCCTCCCTGGAAGTTTGAGCCCGACCAGGAGACAAGCTGGGGCATGGCTACAGTGCGCCATGCCTCCCCCGAACCACGGCCGCATGGCTACAGTGGGCGCCGCCAGGCAGTCGCCGACCCGTCCGGCACGGCGCTGTAGCCAGGGCGCGCCCGACACGGCCTCCGTCAGCGCGGGTGGCGCCACAGTGAAGAGCCGTCAGCGGGGCCCGCAGGCGGCAGGCCCCACCTGTCGGCCGGTTCCTCGGCAGCCGACAGGGTCCTGCAGAAGCGGGGCCCAGCAGTCGACGGAGAACCAGGCCCCCATAGACACTGGCAGCCGGGGCCTACCACCCGGCCATATTACCATTGTACCCCTGGGGGGTTAGCCTATAAAACCTCCCAGGCCACACCCATGCAAAGGGTTCCTCTCATGTTCCACCTCAGTTCTACACACACCATAGCCAGGGAAAGGAGAGAGCTAGCCTCGCCCTTCTTCCTCCTCTGGCCGAACAGCTCTAGGAGCACCATTGTACTCTTTGCTTCATAATGTTCATGCGGAGACCCCGCAGAGTAGGAGTAGGGGTTTCATCTCTAAGGAGAGCCCTGAACCTGGGTAGATCTCGTGTCCATCCGAGCTTGTTCCCACTCCCGCTTCCAGGACCCGACGACGATCTCATTGCCCCAACCATGATAAGCCACCCCCTGGCATCTGTCGAGATTTTACCACGACAATCGGTATCCCGGCACAATATCAAGATAACAAACATAGCATAATGGCACGAGTGCCTTGGTTCATTACATGCCCCAGCGGGGCCCTCTACTCTTTTCAAGTGTAGGAGAAAGGAAAGGTTAAACAAAAGTGGCCTGCACGACCGCAACAGCTCCCGAGGCCAGGCTCCGGAGGCCCCCGGGCTCACCCCGAGTCTTCCTCCCGCTACACCAGAGCGCGGCGACGAGACGACCCGTCGCCTTCCCCGATGCGAGCCCGGTGGCGTGGTGGTTGGTCGCAGCCGCCACTGCTGGTGCTCTCGCCGGAGGAGGAGCCACCGCTGCTGAAGGAAGCACGGCCGTCGTCAAGGCCAAGCTCATCGTCACCGCTGCCGCCTTCTGGGCAGCACCCCGCATGATGGCCATCCTCCCCGAACACCCTGACGTAGAGCGTCGCGAGGCCGTCGTACCTGAAATGAAGGGTGCGCCTCCCGCTCAGGCCTTGCGTGCGGGCAAACGCCTGCCAACCGCGGGTCAAGGACACGCTGCCCGTCTCGGCGACTTCGACCCCAACCCAGGAAGACTTGCTGCAACAACCGTCAGCCTGCAGCCAGAGGCCGTCAAGCCCCGCGACTGGCAGCTCACTCACGAAGAAGCGCGGGAGTGGGAGCCAGGTGCCGGCGGAACTCTCCGACCACACGACGAACTCCGGGAGCACATCCGCTGAGTGGAAGCGCGGCCGAGGAGGCCGGGCAACCACGGCGCGCCGCCCCTCGTCACAGGGGCTGCCTTGCCCTTGGCGGCCCCTTCCTTGTGAAGAAGCACTGCCGCAGCCGCCAAAGCGAAGCCAGCCCGCGAAGGAGTACGCCCGCGCCCCAACGAGCCACCGCCGGGGTCGCAGCATGCTTGCGGGGGCGGCCTCGCCCTCTCTTGGGTGGCGGTGAACCCGGCCCCTCCTTGGGGGCCTTCCCCTTCTCGGCGGCAGAGAACCTCCTCATCGGTGCCATGGATGCTATGGCAAGACGGGGAGGTAAAGAAGAAGGAGGAGCGAGCAGCGAGAAGATGGAGATGAGTGGAGGGGGCTCTGCCCCTCCCCTCATTTATAGCCGGAGGGAGGCCAACCGCTTGCCTCCACGATCCCGCGCAATGATGGTTCTTCTCTGCATGCAGCAGAGTCTCGTCAAGTCGAACAGTTGCCGAGGCGGCGCGGGGAAGCGGAGACGCCCATGTCTCATCAATCACCACGCGTTGACCAAAGCCGCAGGAGGTTAGGGCCCGCGGCGCTCCGCACTTGGCCCTTGGCTTCGCCTCGAAGCCAAGTTCGATCGCGCCTTGGGCCCGGGGGCTACTATCGGTGTTCTGGGAATGGGGGTACCCAGACTTGCCTGCCTGCGACCCACGATGTGGCTCCATCGACGGCCTGGTACGGCCCAGCTTCAGTGACAACAACTCAAGACCCTCGCGAAGGGCCAAGCCTTGCTAGGGGAACGACACCAAGACCTCCCCGAGGAGCGGCCTCCTCAGGCTGGCTCCCGAGGAGCGGAGATCTCTATGCAAGCGTCACCTCGTGAGGTCCGGATGATGTGAGCCATGACGACCAAGGCCAGGTGGGCGCCAGCGGGCACAGAGTACCAGTTTCCTCTTTGGTGCTAAAGAGGCAAGCGCAGGCGCGGAGTCCCGAGGAATCAACCAAAGGTTTCCATTCTCGTGCAACAATACCAAGACCACCAGGACGGCGGGACAGAGGTCATCACCGAGCCCACCACGGCGTCACAACCAGAGGCTTTTGCAGGCGAAGACTACTTTTGTCAGGATAGCATGTACTAGTTGTCTCCCTTCGAATTTGGCCGTTGTGGGATCCCTTCCCGCCTTTCATTTGGGAAGAGGACGGAGGCCGCTATAAATAGGACTTAGCCACCACCGTAGATGGGGGGACGGATCATTCAGATCACCCTCACTCCACCATCTCACCCGAGCTCAAGAACACCTCTCCTCCTGAGGCTGTTCGCCACTATACTAGTTCATCCTCAGCCCCTTGAGGCCAATCCACCACAAAGCAGGAGTAGGGTTTTACACTGTAAGGTGGCCCAAACCTGGGTAAATTGCTATGTCTCTTTCCTTACAGTTCGTCGAGCTAGGCCGTGAGATTAGCGAGTAGGCAGACTGGGGAGGACGAGTTCTTCGCACGCACCCCAGAGTTTGATCCTCTCAATGGTTTGCGGAACCCGAAATCCGACATATTTCCTTCAGCAGGTTTATCAGTGGGCGAGGTTGCTTCTGATTCGTCGAGCAGTTTGCGTAGCTGAAATTGAAGTTGATCTGTTGTTGGTTCACGAGCTGGCAGAGGCAGAGCAAGCCAATCTTGAAAATCTTTAGGAGAAAACCCCTGATCAATGTACTCATAGAGTTCTTTGAGATCGGAGTTGCTCAATTGCTTCTTGGATTAGAACTTCCGAAGCAGTTTCCATAGGCGCTTCTTATTTTCTGCCGTGATCATGTGCACAACTTTTGTTTGGTTATGGACTCATTTAGTTCGGTAGCCAGGTGCTCTTTCTCTTGGCAATCTTCAGCCATATGCTTCAGCAACAGCTGTTTGGTGCGCAGGCTCACTTCAAGATGTGAAGGAGGTTGAGTGTTTGGTTGATGATCACGCTGAGGTAGCCGTGGTCCATTGAAGGTGTTATGATAATCTGGCGGACTTGACATTGGTGCTTTCCCCGAAGAAAAATCTTCCATGATTTTTAGTGTATCACGTACTGGAGGAATGAAGCTTTTTGTCGGATTTTGGGTTCCGCAAACCCTTGAGAGGATCGAACTCTGGGGTGCGTGCAAAGAACTCGTCCTCCCCAGTCTGCCTACTCGCTAATCTCACAGCCTAGCTCGCCGAACTGTAAGGAAAAGAGACACAGCAGTTTACCCAGGTTTGGGCCACCTTGCGGTGCAAAACCCTACTCCTGCTTTGTGGTGGATTGGCCTCAAGGGGCTGAGGATGAACTAGTACAGTGGCGAACAGCCTCAGGAGGAGAGGTGTTCTTGAGCTCGAGCGAGCTGGTGGAGTGAGGGTGATCTCAATGATCCGTCCTCCTCTATGGTGGTGGCTAAGTCCTATTTATAGTGGCCTTGGTCCTCTTCCCAAATGAAAGGCGGGAAGGGATCCGACAACGGCCAAATTCGAAGGGAGACAACTAGTACATGCTATCCTGACAAAAGTAGTCTTCGCCTGCAAAAGCCTCTGGTCATGATGCCGTGGTGGGCTCGATGGTGACCCCCATCCTGCTGTCCTGGCGGTCTTTATCTTGTTGCACGGGAATGGAAACCTTTGGCTGATTCCTCGGGACTCCGCGTCTGCGCTTGCCTCTTTAGCACCAAAGAGGAAACTGGTATACTGCGCCCGCCGGCGCCCGCCTGGCCTTGGTCGTCATGGCTCACGTCATTCGGACCTCACGAGGTGAGGCTTGCATAGAGATCTCCGCTCCTCGGGAGCCAGCCTGAGGAGGCCGCTCCTCATGGAGGTCTTGGTATCGTCCGCCTCGTGAGGCTTGGCCCCTCGCGAGGGTCTTGAGTTGTTGTTGCTGAAGATGGGGCATACCAGGCCATTGATGGAGCCACGCCATGGGCCGCAGGCAGGCAAGTCTGGGTACCCCCATTCCCAGAATGCCGACAGTAGCCCCCGGGCCTAAGGCGCGCTCGAACTTGGCTTCGAGGCGAAGCCAAGGGGCAAGTGTGGAGCGCCGTGGGCCCTAACCGCCTGCGGCCTTGGTCGACGCATGGCGATTGATGGGACATGGGCGTCTCCGCTTCCCCACGCTGCCTCGGCAACTGTCCCTGGGTGACAAAAAGGCTGGCGCTTGCCGCTGAGCCTTCATTGCCTTTCTTCCATCTTGCTCAAGATCCCCTTCTCCTTCTGCTTAGCGCGCCTCCAGATCTGCTGAATCCTTTCCCCCAGACTCGCCACCGATGGCCACCGACAAGGCGAAGTCTTCGGCCTCTGCCACGTGCTCGGCTCCCTAGTTTGAGCCACCCTTGAGCGCGTCCTCCGTCGCCGGGGAGAAGCACCTGGCCACTGTGCTCCCGCTGACGGCAGGCGGCGACAGTGACGAAGGGGAGATGGCGCTCTAGGTCGACTCCACCCAGCCTGAAGCCTTGGGTGACACCTTCTACCCCTTCGTCCTGCACAGCGTCTTCACTGGGCTGGTTCCCCCTTTCTCCCATTTCTTCTACGCCGTCCTCAACCACTATGGTCTCCACGCCCTCCATCTTCATCCCAACTCCATCCTCCTCCTGTCGATCATTGCCTTCTACTGCGAAGCGTCCGTGGGGGTGACGCCCTCCGTCGCGCTGTTCCGCCACTTCTTCTACCTCCAGATAAGCAGCGGCCAGTGCTTCGGGTGCGCCAGCTTTATCGTGGCCAATGGCAGCAACGCGATCTCGCGGGCCAGGAAGAAGGTGGGGGACTTCCGGAACAAGTGGATCTTCATGGACGCCAAGCGCTCCCACGCTCGGCTGGAGCTGCCGACAGCGCTGCCAAGGCCCCTGGATCAATGGGCTCACGAGAAGCTCACCAACCCCAGGGTGGAGCAGTTGCTGGAGAGGATGATGGCCGACCTGAAGGCGGAGGACCCGAAGGTGGAGAAGCTGAAAGGGGCCATGATCATCAAGGAGTTCCTGACACAGCACCTGGCTCCGCTCCAGGCGCACTCGCGCCCCCTGTGGAGCTTCAAGGGCACGGAAGACGACCTCCGGCTGCGCCCGGACAACTTGTCTGACGAGGAGCTGAACAAGGTTATGCGCACCTTGCTCGGGAAGGACCAGGGTGGCCCCTCGGACGCCCATCTTCCATTGTACCGCCGCGCCGATGGGGAGAAGATAGCCGCTGCCATGCCTGTCTTCAACGAGCGGGGGCTCGTGCCGCTGGAGCCTTCCCTGCCCGCGGGCTCCCCGGTGCCGGTGTCCTCCGGCGATCCCTCCGGGGAGGAGGGGAACGAGAGCTCGGAGGCGATCTTGGAGGAGGTGGGGAGACTTCTCCCCCACGGCGAAGCGAGCTCCTCTGCGCCTTCTCTGACGATGACGCCGATGAGCACCCAGTCAGGGAGTCGCCGCGCTCCGCCGGGGTCAGCACGAGGTCCAGGGGCACCCCTCCAAAGAAGCTGAAGCAGGGTGTCCCGAAGAAGGACAGGTCATCGTTGCTTCCCCGAGGTGGCGCCTCTGCCCCGCCGTCGGCCGCCGCGTGCTCATCCGCTCCCGAGAGCGCGGTGAGGCTGAACACCGAGCCTGGTGGCTCTCCTCAGGTTTGTGCAGCCGTTAAGCTGCCCCAGTTGTTTATCACTAGCGTGGAGCATGGCGCTACCGCTCTTGCATGGGCATAGCCGCTCCTCGACCGTGTCGACTGCCAGCGCGGAGCATGGTGCTTCCACTGGTACGTGGGTGGGGGCTCCCATTGAGGGGAGACCCCGAGGCGTGTACATCCCCGCCCTGACATGTGGCTTGCACGGCAGGGTTAGAGGAGGTGTGTATGGGCACTCGTGAGCCAGCACAGGACTCACGAGGCCCTACCTCAAGGCAGGTTGCGCCTGAATTTGATTCGTAGCACTTGTGATAGTCCTGCGAGATGGTTAGGTAACCTGCGTCGAGTGAATCTCCTGAGGTTATCGCATGAGAAGGCCAAACACCAACGACCCCAGGAGGTGACGTGAACGGGTCCGGCCCGCCAGACAGAGCTCAGCCGTTGGGTTTGTCGATGCTGCAGGGATGGACCCAAGCACAGACGCCGTGCCCAGTATTGTCATGCGAATGTCCTAAAGAAAGACAACCGGCGCGCGGCTCCCGCAGTGGCGAGGCACCGGGTCACGCGCCCTAACTTACCTGCCCCCGATTAGCTCATGCGAGAACAAGGCAACAAGGACCATGGGAGGTGACGTGCACGGGAGCTGGCCTACGAGCCAGAGCTCAGCCACTTGGATTTAGCGACGCTGCAGGGACGGACCCGAGCACAGACGCCGTGCCAGTCCTTAATCATGAGGAGGTCGTTGGTGGGCTTGCAAGGGCGTACGACGTTCGTGGTGATGAAGCACCGGACAGTCAAGCAATAATCATAAATAAACTCATGGGTAGGGTAGAGCTAGTTCTGACTGATGCAAAATGATAGATGCCGTAGGGACGGACCCACGCGGCCTGGGGATAATGCAGCCCGAGGGGCGCCCCCAACTGAACAAATCAGAAAATGTCACCTGGCACCGTTGCTGAAGAGGTGTTGGAGTAGATGAAGACGCGTGCCGCAGAAGTCGCTCCTCATGAGCCGCCGAGGCCCTGAACCTCGGGAGGCTCTAGGGGCCTGGGGGCTCACGAGGATCCGTGTCCTCCTCTAACAAGATCGCCTGGCTTCTGGCCTCATGAGCCACCAGGACGCCCTGCATGTGGCGCTGGAATGCAGCAGCTGCGCTCGACAAGCCCAAAGGCATGCGAACATAGCTGTGAGGGGGACCCTCGCACCGGCCAGCGCGGGACAGCCAGAAGCGCTCTTGAGATGCGGCCCTGTTGAGCCCTGGGATGTTGACGCAGACACGCAGCTCGCTGTCCTCGCCGGGAAAAGGAGCTGCGCCGGGTGGTGGGCGATGGTCGCCTCGCATAGCTCTTGCCTCCTGAAGCTCCTGGATTGCCTTGGTGATGAACTCCTGAGCACCTGGCACCTCGTGCCCTGCACCCTCCTGGCGGAAGCGCACGCTGAAGCACGCCTCCACATGGTGCCCGAGCGCCTCCCTCATGACGTTGGCCAGGTCAGAGGCCCTCCAGAGGAGAGCCCCCGAGCCTAGCCTGAGAGGGGCACCGGGCTCGCCTTCCTATGCGAGAGAGGGAGGCGCCATGTCAGTGGGCGCAGGGCCTGAGGTGGTGCCACTGGACACCCTGCTCTCCTGAGGTCCTTGGCGGAGCAGCTGCTTCTTCTTCTTGGGGACAGCCTCAGGAGGGTAGACGGCACCTTCATCGTCTGGGTTCTCGGCCGCCGTAGCCTGGTAGGTGTGCTCGAGAGAGCACACAGCGTCGTTCTCCTCGCAGGCGACCGTGATGACGCCGCAGCTCCCTGGCATCTTGAGGACATTGTAACCATGATGAGTCACCGCCATGAACTTGGCCAGGGCCGGATACCCAAGGATGGCATTGTATGGAAGGCGAATGTGGGCGATGTCAAAGTCGATGAGCTCGGTGCGGTAGTTGTCGCGCTTGCCGAAGGTGACAGGGAGGCGGATCTGCCCTATCAGGGTGGTGGAGCCGTTGGTCACGCCTGAGAAAGGCTTGGTAGGCTGCAGCTGGTCATAGGGCACCTGGAGTCGGTCGAATGTCTCGATGGAGAGAACGTTGAGCCCCGCACCGCCATCGATGAGAGTCTTGGTGACAAGCACATTGCTGATGGTAGGCGAGCACAGCATCGGGAGAGCGCCGGCAGTTGCCGCGCACTTGAGCTGATCAGATGGGCTGAAGGTGATGGTGCACTTGGACCACCTGAGCGGACGCGTTGCCTCGAGCTTGGGGAGGGCCGCGTTCACCTCACGGGCAAACTGCTTGAAGATGCGATGAGAGGTAGGGGCCAGAGCGCCACCCAGGATGCAGGCAATGACACGAGGATCCTGGAAGCCCCCAGCCCCCTCGTCCTGGTGGTGGTCGTCATTCCTTCTTGGAGGTGGCGGCAGTGGAGGAAGGCCAACGTTGCCCTGAGGACGGTCCTCACGAGGCTGGTCTCTCCAAGGGCCCTCGCAAGGCTGGCCCTGCCAGCGGTCGTCACGAGGCTGATCACGCCATTCTTGGCGGGAGTCACGGCCGTCCCAGTGTCCTCCACCTCGGCCTCCTCCGTGGCCATAGCCTCGGTCACTGCGCTCAGGGCGTCGACCGAGGCGCCCATCGCGGATGGCTTTGAGCTCCTGGCAGTCGTTGGTGTTGTGGCTGTGCACGTTGTGGAAGACGCAGAACGGGCGGCTGCCCTTGGATGACTATGGGTGTTCGCAGCCGCGCTTCATCTCTGGTTTGGCCGCGAGCACGGCCAGTCCCTTGCGCTTCATGTCCTTGGCTTTGGCCTTCTCGTCTTCTGGGTCAGCCCCTGGGAGCTCCAGGAGAGAGATGCGACCTTCCTCAGCTCTCGCACACTTGGTTGCCATGTTGAACATCTCCAGAGCCGTGCACAGGTCCTCATGTATGGCGAGCTCCTCCTTCATCTTGACATTACGGACGCCATCAGTGAATGCCGAGATGATGGCCTCATCCGACACCTTGGGGATCTTGAGGTAGACGCTATTGAAGCGCTGGATGTACTTCTGCAAGGTTTCTCCTGGGTGCTGCTTGATGTGCCGCAGGTCACCCCCAGCTGGTGGACGGTCGCGAGTGCCCTAGAAGTTGGCGACGAAACACTCTTGCACTTCGTCCCAGGAGGAGATCGATCCCGCGGGCAGGTTCAGGAGCCACGAGCGTGCACCATCCTTGAGGGCCATGGGAAACCAGTTCGCCATAACCTTCTCATCGCCGTTGGCTGCCGCAATGCTCAGCTCGTAGAGCTGCAGGAACTCGGCAGGGTTGGGGGTGCCGTCGTAGCACGGAGGCAGGTCAGGCTTGAACTTCCCCGGCCAGACGACGCTGCGAAGCTCCGGAGTGAATGCGCGGAAACCCGCTGTGGTCACGGGAGCCCGTCGTGGAGGTGGAGCTTGGTCTTGGCGCTCGTGCGCCACCGCTGCAGGCGGCGCGTGGTCTTGACGTGGCGGTGCTGGGAGTGCATGAGCATCTTCTTGCGGCCGCTGCACCACCTGGCAGCTTTCACCTTCACGCGCCGGCGCCCTGCGCGGCGGGTTGCGCCGCGGGGCCTCACGCCTTGGCCCGAGGGCAACGTCTTGACGGGGAGGTGGAGGAGGTGCTCCATGGGCCACGTCACCCGCAGCAGGTGGCGGGGAGGCAGCGAGCGAGACGGTGCAGGAGAGTCCCCGGCGGCACTGACAAGATCGGCGATGCGGTCCAGCCAGTCTTCGTAGAGGTCATCGACGGGGCGGTAGAGCAGGAGCTCGCGCGCCATGAGCAACGCAGCCTGCGCGTTCGCCGGCCTGCGACGAGCATGAGACGACGAACCAGCCAGAGTCAGCGACGGGGTGGCGGTGCGGCCATCCCACCGCACGGAAGGGTGCAGCGACGACGCTTGCTGCTCGTGCCCCGTGGGGAAGGTGGTGGCGTTCGCCACTGGAGATGGGGGACGGCGAGGGCAGCCGTCTCCCACAGGGGCTGTCTGAGCGACGCGGGTGGCGAGGGCGGCCCGGCGATCAGCGCGAGCTCGAGGAGCGTCAGCCATGGAAGCGGTGGAGCGGTGGTGGATCGACCGGCAGGGGAGAGGCTCCGACGCACCCCTACCTGGCGCGCCGAATGTCAGATTTAGGGTTCCGCAAACCCTTGAGAGGTTCGAACTCTGGGGTGCATGCGAATAACTCGTCCTCCCCAGTCTGCCTACTCGCTAATCTCACAACCTAGCTCGACGAACTGTAAGGAAAAGAGACACAGCAGTTTACCTAGGTTCGGGCCACCTTGCGGTGTAAAACCCTACTCCTGCTTTGTGGTGGATTGGCCTCAAGGGGCTGAGGATGAACTAGTATAGTGGCGAACAACCTCAGGAGGAGAGGTGTTCTTGAGCTCGGGTGAGCTAGTGGAGTGAGGGTGATCTGAATGATCCGTCCCCCCATCTATGGTGGTGGCTCAGTCATATTTATAGCGGCCTCGGTCCTCTTCCCAAATGAAAGGTGGGAAGGGATCCCACAACGGCCAAATTCGAAGGGAGACAACTAGTACATGCTATCCTGACAAAAGTAGTCTTCGCCTGCAAAAGCCTCTGGTTGTGACGCCGTGGTGGGCTCGGTGATGACCTCTGTCCTGCCGTCCTGGTGGTCTTGGTCTTGTTGCACGAGAATGGAAACCTTTGGTTGATTCCTCAGGACTCCGCGCCTGTGCTTGCCTCTTTAGCACCAAAGAGGAAACTGGTACTCTGCGCCCGCTGGCGCCCGCCTGGCCTTGGTCGTCATGGCTCACATCATCCGGACCTCACGATGTGCGGCTTGCATAGAGATCTCCGCTCCTCGGCAGCCAGCCTGAGGAGGCCGCTCCTCGGGGAGGTCTTGGTGTCGTTCCCCTCACGAGGCTTGGCCCCTCGCGAGGGTCTTGAGTTGTTGTCGCTGAAGCTGGGCCATACCAGGCCGTCGATGGAGCCACGTCGTGGGTCGCAGGCAGGCAAGTCTGGGTACCCCCATTCCCAGAATGCCGACAGTAGCCCCCGGGCCCAAGGCGCGCTCGAACTTGGTTCGAGCCGAAGCCAAGGGGCAAGTGCGGAGCGCCGCGTGCCCTAACCGCCTGCGGCCTTGGTCGACGCATGGTGATTGATGAGACGTCGGCATCTCCACTTCTCCGCGCCGCCTCGGCAACTGTTCGACTTGACGAGACTCCGCTGCATGCAGAGAAGAACCATCATTGCGCGGGATCGTGGAGGGAACTGACGAGACTCCGCTGCCTGCGGTTGCCTCTTTAGCACTGAAGAGGAAACTGGTATACTGCGGCCGCTGGCGCCCGCCTGGCCTTGGTCGTCATGGCTCACGTCATCCGGACCTCACGAGGTGAGGCTTGCATAGAGATCTCCGCTCCTCGGGAGCCAGCCTGAGGAGGCCGCTCCTCATGGAGGTCTTGGTGTCATCCGCCTTGCGAGGCTTGGCCCCTCGCGAGGATCTTGAGTTGTTGTTGCTGAAGATGGGCCGTACCAGGCCGTTGATGGAGCCACACCATGGGCCACATGCAGGCAAGTCTGGGTACCCCCGTTCCCAGAACGCCGACACTTTTGTGAGACGCTTTTGTGAGATATTCGGTCATTGCATAGTCAACCACCTTCTGACTCAAGGGCGCAAATACCTTGATAGTTTTCGGGTGCTGAGCTGAATCCATCAGAATGCACAGGAACATATCTATGATACCGAAGATAAATCCTTGGGAGATGGCATGGATGGCATTCCGAAGAACATCAGAAATAACGTTGTCAGTATTCATCCCAGCCAGCCGACAGAGAGTATAAGTGAGAATATGATATAACATGTGATTGTCGAATGTCAAGTGCTCAGGCAGGGGAGGACCATTATAGTCACGAATTTTATCTTCATCCATTGTGCATCGGAAGTCTTCATCAGAGATTGCATCAATGTTGTGAACTCGAATTTCTGTCTTGCCATGTTCAAACCGAGGAAAATGGAAATGAGATACAAAGTCCATAGCAGAGCACTTGATGCATTTTCCTTCAGTCTTCCATTCCGTGATCCAATTAGTGCTATCAGATTCATCACCAGTGATGTATAGGGTGTCATAGAATTGAAGGATTATCTCTTTGTTCCACGGATACTGAAATGTAAAGACATGTGTGAGGCCAAAGTCTTCGATTTCTTGCAATACTTGGTTGAAGCAGCCGATGTTCTTCATTGCAGCAATATCTGGGAACTCATGACGGAAAATCATGCGGCTGTCATATAATACCCGAGAATAATAAATGGCCTATTCCTGAGTCCAGAACCGAGGAGATTCAGAGGTACGATTCTTGCTGTGTGGACTCTCTTGAAAGGAAACAGGATGAGTGTTCCGATTAAAAAGTGGCCCTTTGACGCCAACGCTAATAGAAAACAACGGCAATTGCTTGCGAGGATAAGGGTATTTGAGTTCATCTTCAATGGAGATCACTTCATCGCCATAAATTACTGAGTCTGAGTGATGAGCAGAAGCTGATTTTGCTGCAGAAGGATCAACATCTAAGGTTCTTCGTGCAGTATTGAGTGAAATTCGCAGAGGAGAAGGATTAGACCCTTTCTCAGGAAATGAATCTTTATCAACCACAGGGGGCCATTAAGGATTTGCGTCAGCAGAAGGTTGAGTAACAGAGGGAGAAACCAAATCATTTGGTTCAACGCGAGCAGGAGAAGCCTGAGGAGCAGTCTGAGGAATTTCACCATCTTCCGAAACATTTAGTTGAGGCGGATTTTCTTCATGGACTGGAGAAGCCACAGACACAGTTTCAGTTGGCCTTGGCGAACTAGGGGTATTTGCAACTGGTTCATGAATTGGTGAAGGAATTTCTCGTTCAGGAGACTTTTCTTTCTGTGTCTCAGCGTCTGGAGGAGGAGAAGGAGGATTCTTATTCGCTATCTTCTTCTTCTTTTTTTTGCTTCGATGGATCAATGTGCCCTTTGACAAGATCATTGTAGCCAGTAACTTTGGCTTGATGATCGAGGTAGATATTTCGAACAATTTGATCTAGGTCCGAGTGAAATCCCAATCTTCTGTGCCAAAGGATAGTCAAAGCCTTATTGATATCCACATAGGATTCTTCAAGTTGCTTGATGAAAAACTTGGATTTCGTATCTTTCATACGGTTGTCAAGCTCATTGAGTTGAGCAGTGAGGTCATTGATCTCAATAGAATCATTTCTCATGTCATGGACCAGATCAGACACTTGAGAAATTACTTCAGAGGGAATGGGCAAAGATGCCACTTCTCCATCAAACAGGTTTTCGACAAATCTGTCAAGCTGCTCCATGACGAATACTTGATTAAAGTAATGCAGTGCATCAGAGCCATCATTAGTCTGTGTAGCAGGAGCAGTCTGAATGAGATTTTTCCCGGTTGGAGGCATCAAAGCCAAAGGTTGTGTCAGCTTTGGAGCAAACTACGCAGCCTTTTCCTTCACAACATCAGCACTTGCCCGAACATTTTGCTCGGCTGGAGGGGCTTTGATTTGCTTCACCTTTTGCCTCGAGAGCTTTTCTCCTTGCTTAGTTGTGCCTACTAGGGCATCAACTACCAAATCTTGCAAATTTATTGCATCAGGGTGAGGATCTGTATTCACTTTGTAAACCATTGTGACAGTGGTAGGAGGAGTCTTTCTTTTCAATGGGTTCTTCTTCAGAGGTGCTATTGGGACAACACTTGCTCGAAGATCAGGCAGACCAGTGGATGTAGTGACATTCACTTGCTCAGAAAGAGTTGCATCAACTTCTTCCCTTGTGAGAGGAGGGTCATCTTGATCGGAAGAATCACTTTCATGCTCAATAGGTTTAGCAAGCATTCTGTTTGGTGCACTCTTTTTCTTCAGAGTCGCAGATCTGGGATCATGTTTGTTCTTTGAACGACGTTCTACTTTTCCTTTAACCTTTTTCTTCTGGACGTCTGATTTAATGAGACGATGATTTTCTTCTTCTCTTGCCTGTTCCTTTTCAGCCTTCTTGGCTCTCTTTTCAGCATTCTTGAGGCGCTTGGCTTTTTCTTCGGGATAAGAGTCAGGTGTCTTAAGAGA
This sequence comes from Thinopyrum elongatum, assembly GCA_011799875.1. Lineage (NCBI taxonomy): Eukaryota > Viridiplantae > Streptophyta > Magnoliopsida > Poales > Poaceae > Thinopyrum > Thinopyrum elongatum. The sequence goes on from CM022303.1 coordinate 350,906,446, forward strand.
CGACTCATCAGCGTCAAGAGGTGGTGGTGGCCTTGCCTGGGGTTCACCTGCCCGGATGAGTCCAATTTCACGACAGTCACCCCATGGGGGATGGAAGGCAAAGTTCTAGGCATATCAAGGATGAACCATTTTGTAGTTCAACCACTTCCATACCCAGTGACATAGAATCTTTTGCACACTCCTTTTTCTCTGAGTCGAATCTTCTCTAGGAACTGTGTTGTAGTTCTCATGAGATATATACTGAGCTGAATTGGTGTCGGGTTGCCTGCCACCTTTCCTTTTCTTCGGAGCATCGGCTTCTTGTTCGTTGTCATTTTGTACGGCTCTTTTTCTTTTGCTGGAAGATAGGCCTACCATTGGGCCCTTAGCATTTGGTGCTTTGGATTCATCAGTTGTTCCCACATATATCTCTTCTTCATCAGCCATACTGTGTGGTCTAGCAGAATCCTCAACAGACTGCATACACCTGTGAATAAGAGTAGGTATGAGGGAAAATGGGGACAGGGTTACAAATGCTCTCAGCGAGTGTTTTTTTGAACAAATAGTTTTGAAGAAGAAATAGGTACAGACTTTGAGAAATGTTTCGAAAGAATGAAACATATAGATCGAGCTAGTAGGTCTGAAGAATATACTAGACAGGGAGCTAGGCATATCATTCGAGCGAAACATAACACAAACCCCAAATCTGAAAGATTCGGATGCGAGGAACAACTACAAACCACATCTGCACTAGAAGGGTAAAAACCTAGATCTAAGATATGCGGTAAAATCAAGGATAATTAACCGTGGACAAACTCGACTCGAGAAGGAAGGAGACCCGAGTTCAAACCACACGTACCCTAGCTCGGTGACGTGCAGCAGCTACGGCAGCGCGGGGAAGAACATTGCCCGTGGCGGCGTGGAAGGACTCCAGTGACCTTTTTCTGACAGTTAAGCGGTGAAGGGGTCGTCGGCATCGAGCTCAAGGTGGAGCACTATGGCGAGGGTTTCGGTGGAGAGGAGGTGAGTAGAAAGAGAGAAAAGTGAAAGACAAGAGCGGTGTGGTTTATATAGATGAATGGAAATAACCGCACGCAAAGGACTTTTGATCGAACGGTCTCGAAGCAGAGACGATTGCGATTCAAGGGTCAGGATGGATTGGCAGTTGATGTATTGCACATTGAAAGTGCGTTATATCGACTAGAGGGGGGTGACTAGGAGATTTTTACAAATTTTTCACTAAGGAAATATGACTTGAGGAATTTGCTAAGTGACGAACTACAAGTAGTGGAATAAGTACTCAGGTGCATGCATAACAAGACAAAAACATAGTCATCATGACGAAATGAAACATACATAGAGCACAGGTAGCGAGCAACATGATAGGTAGGCAGAAGACAAGATGACTGAAGAAATAGAATTGAGGAAATTGAGAAAATCTTCAGTCAAAGTCTTCAAACAGTAACGATCAATTTCATCAACACATGAGCGAGGAAATGAAAGGGTTGAGGAAATAGAACCAGTAGCTCGGTCAAGACAATGATTTGGTAGACCAGTTTCAACTGATGTGATAGTTGTAAGTCTGGTTGGAGTGGTTAGGTATTTAAACCAAAGGACACACAGTCCCGAACACACAGTCCTCACCGTATTATCCTTGAGCTATGGTCACACAGACCTCACCCAATCACTCATGGTAAGTCTTCACAGGTGACTTCCAAACCTTCACAGACTTGGTCAATCGGCGATCCACAATTCCTCTTAGATGCTCTAGACCATAACGCCTAACCGTCTGGAAGATGCACAGTCTTCAAAGGTAACAAGCATCGGTTCCACACAGGAACAATCTCTTCAGTGATGCTCAATCACTTTGGGTTTTAGGTGTTGGGTTTGGGTTTTTCCTCATTGATGATTTTCTCTGAAAGTCCTCAGAGGATGAGATGCTCTAAATGACAAGTGTCAGTTTCTCTCAGAGCAGCCAACCAGCTAGTGGTTGTACAGGGCAGCTATTTATAGCCAGGGAGCAGCCCGACATGATAAGACATAAATGCCCTTCAATGATATGACCGTTAGGTGGATAAGATATTTGGGACAGCTGGAGCATAGCACAGCAACGGTCGGATATTTGAGCTCTCAAATTCCTCAGGGCTATCATGTTCCTCACTTGTAGGCAATCCGCACTGGCGAATTCCTAACTCCTTAGTTAGAACAAATTCCTCAGAGAACAAAAGATCTTTGTCTCTGTCACTGAAGAAATTGACTGAACTGTATGAGATTTCCAATGGCTTCACTCGAAAGGATTGGGTATGTGTAGGCTTTGAGATGAGCATCACTTTGGAAACTATTTCCTTAGTTTTACCTCGACCCCCTTTAACAGTACGGAGTTTCCTATGACTCAAGAAAGAGAAAATGAAACTACGAAAACAAAAGTCTTCACGCTTCATAATCCTCGCATCAATATCAATGTCTTCAAGGTCACACCAATTTCCTCATTTTCAAAGTCTTCAACTGAAGACATTCATTTTTAGGGGTCAACTTTCTTCGTAAATATCAAACTCTTCATAGACTTATAGACCCTGTGTACACTCACAAACACATTAGTCCCCCTGAAGATGTAAAACATATGAAGTGTAAATACTGATATTGAGGAATTTGATTGCAAGATATAGAGGAACTCCCCCTGAAGATGTGCATATTGAGGAATTTGCATTGGATTGCACATGCACATTGTAGAGTAATATCATGGAGATCTCCCCCTATATCTTGTAATTCATACATGCATTTAACATATGATATGAAGAATTTGAAATGCATGATGAAATATGGTGTCTGATGAAATTCAGCATGCATGCATTAAAATACTTGAGGAAATAAGCATGCAGAAAGCATTTCAAAAGTATCATACCACCATCAGACTTAACTTTACAACTCATCAGAGCAAACACCTCAGAAGAGCAAGAGTTGTAACTTAACAAAAAAACAGCCCATATATAAGACCCGCTTGAAGACTAACTCAAATTTCTCCCCCTTTGTCATCGAATGACCAAAAGGGACGAAAAATGAGGACTAACGCCCCTGAAGAACATCATCATGATGTCGATGGAGGAGCGCCAGCATTGTTGGGGTCATTCATTGAAGTAGGGCCTACCGCAGTGTCGTTGAGATCTTCAGCTTCATCCATATCACGCGATGAAGAATATGAACTTGTGACCAGCTGAGGAACTTTGACCTTCTTGAATTTCTTCGAAGGAGGCTAAGACCAGTCAAAGTCCTGTTGAAATCCCTTCTGCTTGAGATCTTCATCACTATAAAGATGAGATAGAATAGCCCAAGTGCAATCGAAGATTTCATGCGCATAGTAATGATTCTTCTTCACAGTGTTTTGCGTGACAGTCATGTTCTAAAGAATTGAGCCAAATTGATGCTTGACCCACTTGTGATTGCAATCGACCTTCTGATGAAGACTTAGAAGAAGCTCACGGTCAGTCATCATGCGTGTGGCAGTGGCTTGAGGATTTGGCTTTGAGGCTTTGAGGCTTTTTCGGCAGAGTCTTGAGTTGCAGAGTCATCATTGGTGGAATAAGATGCAGCTTTGCGAAACTGACCATCCAATGGACGAGTGCCTTCATCAATAACCGCAGCTTTGCCTTTTTCATCAACTGCGGAAATAGTCCTTTTTAGGACTTCAATGGGAGGCAAAAAGCTGAGGTGATTCTGACAATCTGCCTTGTAGTGAATTGAAGACCTGGTTCTGATGAATTTCATAATCCATGGAGCATAGGGCTTCAACTCAAACGGTGACAGTGCAACATTCGCCAAAGTCCTCATGAAGAAATCGTGGTAGTTAATGGGAATACCATGTATAATGTTGAACAGCAGATTCTTCATGATGCCAACAACTTCTTCTTCTTCTGAGTTGTAGCCTTTGATTGGACTGAGGGTTTTTGTCAAGATGCGATAGATTGTCCTTGGCACATATAACAAATCCTTCACTAAGAAGGTAGTTCTTGGAGCTTGGCCAGGACGCAAAGGCTTCATTAGCACTTGCATCAGATGATGAGGAAGTTCAGTTTCTTTATAAATCAGCCTTGCGCCTTCAGCAGGAGGACTGACTGGAAAGGCATGAAGCTATTCGGAGGCTGGAGCCTTGTAGTGCGTGTTCTCAGTCATCCAATCAAGCACCCATGAATGAACATCATCCACATTTCCAGTGAGGTGTAGAGTAGCATAGAATTGAAGAATTAGCTCTTTATTCCAATCGCAGATGTCAGCACAGAAATTCAGGAGCCCAGCTTTGTGAAGAACATTCAAGACAGGTTGGAAGCACGGGATGGACTCCATATCCACATGAGGAATTTGACGGTGCTCAAATACCTTGTCCTTATCAAACAGAAGTGTTGAATAAAAATTCATTTGGCTTGCAGTCCAGAACTGCTTGCGTCGAAGTCTTGCTGAGTCATATGGATTGAAATCAGTGAAGAAATGATGCTCAGCGAAGAAATCGCCAGCCTTGAATTTTGGCCTTTTTGCATGAGGATTTTGCTACTTGGGCTGAAGATTGGCAGTTGAAGGTCTCACAACCTCTTGTGTCATAATCTCTGGAGCTGCTGACTGAGGAATTGAAGCTTCATTTTCTTCAGTAGCAGTTTGGGTCTCCATTTCTTCAGCTGTCGCAGCTGGAATTTCTTCAGGTATGGAATGGAGAGAAGTTTGATGTCCTTCAGATCTCGTTTGAATTTCTTCAGTTTGCACAGGGGACTGAGGAATTGGATGCAGAGGTGTGGTCAATGGTGAATTGGGGTGAAGATTTTCCCAATAGTCATCATTCATCACAGGAGTAGTTGAGCCAATATCCACGTCTTCTACAATTTCCTCAATGCCTGCCTCTTCAACTGTGAACTGAGGCATAGGCGATGATACTAGTGGGGTGGAAGGGATATCTACCTCTTCAATTTCTTCATCCAACTACTCTGAAGAAGCAGCAGAAGGATTTTCTTCATCTGTGTCATCTGGAATGACATATTCCTCACCAAATGGAACGAATTCCTTTGATGGTACAATTGAGATCGAAACAGCATCAATTGGATTAGAGAAAGAGCTTGTCAAAGTCCTCACTTTCTTGGGAGATGAGGACTTTGCAGAGGTTGATGCTTTCCTCTTCTTCACAGCTGCCTTCTCAGCAGCCTTGGTTTTCTTCACTTCTGATGCAGAAGGAAGAGTGATATTCTTCATCTTTGATGATTTGGCAGGAGGAGCAGATGAAGTACGTTTAGTTTCTTCAGGCACGACTGATGTAGTCGCCCTGGCATTTTCAGTTTCTTCAGGCGCAGCAAATTCATCAGCTGGCCTGGGTTGTTCTTCAGGCGCAACATTGGTGGTTGCCCTGGCATAGTCTTCAGGAGCTGGAATTTCTTCAGCAGCCCTGGTATTCTTAGTTTCTTCAGTTGCGCTTGTAGTTTCTTCAGTGGGCTGAGCAGATGCTACAGCCTATGGAATTTGGTGTTGCGATGGAGCTGCAACATTAGTCTTGAGGTTTTTGGTAAGCTTGACAAATCTGACTTTGGCACCGAGCTAGTGTGCATGATATGAGTCAAATTCATCACTGAGGCCTTTGATTTCCTTTTGCATATTTACAAGTTCTTCAGGAGACATGTTCAGAATGTTATTCTTCAGAAAGCGCTCCTTCTTGTACTGAGCCTTCTTGATTTGTCTGGCCTTCTCAAATTTCCATTTTTCTTCGCCTATGAAGGCTGTTAGCATGTGACTTTGACCAGGAGTGAGGTTCAAGTCAGGTAGTGGAGTGTTGGGATCATTGTGCCAGAGGTCAATGAAATCGAGGATCTTCTTCGGATCCAGCATGAGAGGCACAGAACTGCCTTTGGCTCTAGCGGCCCTTTCTTGTCTGTCCCTGATGATTTCAGCGAGCTCTTCATCATCAGCTTCATCATCATCAGACGAAACATGGAACGCCACTTGCTTCTTATGAGGACTTGTCCTCGTCCCACGTCCAGCAGTGGTTTTGACCTTCAGTAAGGTTGGACCTTTTGAGGACTGCGGTGGAGCTGAGGAACTTGCGGATACTCCAGAAGCAATTGAAAAGCCTGCAGTCCATTGACACGTTGCAAGGTGCACTGGTGTTGAGGACTTTGTGGTAGCAGCTGAGGATTTCTTGGCAACAGAGGGGATTGGCACTGCCCGTGAAGAAGTTGCCTTAGGAATTTGCCTTGAGGACTTGGACGTTGAAGAACTTGGCCGTGAGGGCATTGCTGTTGAGGAACTCGGCTTCACAGCTGATTTCTTCGGCATAGCCTTCTTAGGCTTACTGGCAAAGGCCTCAGCAGCAACAGCAGCTTGAGAATCCTCATTGAATTTCTTCACTGCTTCTTTTGCAACTTTAGCCAATTTGGCTTGGCGCTTGGCCCATTCTCTTGGAAATTCCTCACCGCGCCTGGCGCTAGTGGGATCAGCTTCTTGCCCAGCTGCGAATGGAGGTCTTGGACATGGAGGGTTTACGGCGAATTTCTTCATGTACTTTTGAGTGACATAGTGGTATTCCCTCCATTCCTTAGCCCATCTCCTCTCAATTCTCTGGATGCGCACTTTGCGCTGATTCTTGTTTTCTTTGCCATGAGTTGCTTCATCAGGTGTGCAGTACTCAGCATAGATATCTTCAGGGATTTCAAAAGCTGTATTTGTCTCAGGCCTTTTGCCTTCCTTCTGAGGTCTCTTCTCATCTACCATTTTCCTCACTTGAGGACTTTGAACTTTGGATGTTTCTGAGGAAGTATGCAAATTATCTTCGAGGAACGCTGCAAATGAGTTAAGTTGATGAGAACCTAGTGATTCAGCAGCAGACATTTTGTACCTGTGAACAGAGTATAGGTGCGAAGAATTTGGAGAGGTCATATGCGTTCTCAGAATTTTTTCAAAAGAATCAAGCTTGAGGAATTTGACCATAGGTGTCTTGAGGAATTTTACTAAGCGTTCTTGACTTAGGTTCCAGAGTTGTATAGATTTAAAAATCCACACAATTGAGGAATCTTAAAGAAAAACACAGCTTAGAGAAACAAATCAAGATACAAAAGCATTAGGGTGTTTAAGGAGTGGGAAGTTGAGGAATAAACACCTTTTGAAGATTTTGAAGAAATCATAAGAATCAAAGTAGGGCAGTAAAATTAGATTTTATTTACCCTGGATGAAGAACACGACGAACTGGGAGTGGAGTTGGAGAAGTTCGTTCATTCAGATCTCCCACGCCCTAACTTGGCGGCGGGAGACAGCTACGGCAATGGCGGAGTGAAGATATCAGCGGTCGGTGCGAGTACGACGGCGACGAGGTCGAGGCAGTGAAGCTCTTCCTCACCAGCGACAATGGAGTGTAGCGGTGGTGCTAGGTCTGAGAGCTCGAGCGAGATTGAGGTCGAGCGGAGTGAATGACGTCTGAGGAAGGGAAGGGGTATTTATAGCCGAAGTGAAAAACTGCTCATCCGATGATTTTGGACGAACATGTCCCAGACCCTTAGTATTCTAACGACAAGTGTCACCCACGTACAGAGAGGTGGAGATCGTGGGGGATCGTGGGTGAGTTGTTTAATCCATCATGGGACGCGGAATGGTTTGAGCGGCAACAGCAAAAAAATTGAAAGGGATATTTTGAAGTTTCGTTTGCAAATTCTTCAGCTGTCAAGGACACAGTGAAGATTTTGAACGGGTTTGAAATAGAACGCACATGAAGAATTTGTGAATAGACTGGGTTGAGTTTAGCATAGAGGGGGAACGGGTCCGATCACATTCACTTAGAAGAAAATCAACTTGAAGAAATAGCAATAAGTGAATGTTGTTGAGGACTTGAAAACTCAGAAATATATATATAGTCAATGAAGAACACCAGTCGAAAAGTTTGAAGACTTTGCAAAGTTGAAGAATTTGAATATTGAAGAATTTGAAAATTGAAGAATTTGCAAAAATGAAGAAAAACTCAATTTTGAAAATTTTCAACTTTGTTGATGGCGTGACCCACCGTATAAGAATGATGATTTCAGACGCCGCGTACAATTATCGTAGGGCTCTGAGAATCAAATTCTTCATTAATTTCTTCACACTTAGAGGGCTAGTCTTTATTGATTGAAGAAAAACGTTACTTCGTGTGTTGCACATCTAAGTCATCAATTTTACATAAGTGTTAGGATGTGCGTCATTTCAAAGAACATTCGAAGATTCTAAGATATTTAGCTCACACCGCAACTTGCTAAATCTCTTCTCATCCAAGGGCTTTGTGAAGATATCCGCTAGCTGTTCTTCAGTCTTCACGTGGTCAATGGAGATGTCGCCCTTCAACACATGATCTCGAAGAAAATGATGACGAATCTGGATGTGCTTAGTCTTCGAGTGCTGAACTGGGTTGTGAGCAATCTTGATGCACTCTCGTTGTCATAGTAGAGTGGCACATTCTTCATATTGATGCCATAGTCCTTGAGGGTTTGCTTCATCCACAGCAATTGAACACAGCAAGAACCAGCAGCAATGTATTCAGCTTCAGCAGTAGACAGTGATACGCAGTTCTGCTTCTTCGAGGACCAACATACTAAAGATCGTCCAAGGAAATGTCATGTGCCTGATGTTGACTTGCGATCCACTCGATCACCAGCATAGTCAGAGTTAGAATATCCAATGAGATCAAAAGCCGAGCCCTTGGGATACCATAATCCAAGTGTTGGAGTGTGAGCTAGATATCGAAGAATATGTTTCACAGCCTTATGGTGTGATTCCTTCGGTGTAGCTTGAAAACGGGCACACATGCAAACACTAAGCATAATATCTGGCCTAGATGCACATAGATACAATAAAGAGCCAATCATGGAGTGGTATACCTTTTGATCAAAGTCTATACCATTTTCATCGGTTCATAGATGGCCATTTGTGGGCATAGGGATTTTGACGCCTTTGCAATCTTGCATGCCGAATTTCCTCAGCACATCCTTGAGGTATTTCTCTTGAGATATGAATATGCCATTGCGTTGTTGATGAATTTGAAGACCTAAGAAGAATTTCAATTCTCCCATCATAGACATTTGATATTCCTCACTCATCATATAGGCAAATTCGTCACTGGAATGTTGGTTAGTACAGCCAAAGATAATATCATCAACATATATTTGGCACACGAATAATTCATCATCATATGTTTAGGTGAAAAGAGTTGGGTCAAGAGAACCAGGTTTGAAGCCTTTCTTCATGAGGAATTCCTTCAGTGTATCATACCACGCCCGAGGGGCCTGCTTGAGACCATAGAGGGCCTTGTTGAGTATGAAGACTTTGTCAGGATGCTTAGGATCTTCAAAACCTGGGGGTTGACCCATATATACTTCTTCCTCAAGCTTACCATTAAGGAATGCACTTTTCACATCCATTTGATATAAGATGACATTATGATGGTTAGCATAAGCAAGCAATATGCGAATAGCTTCAAGTCTAGCAACAGGTGCACAAGTTTCATCAAAATCAATTCCTTCAAACTGTGTGTAGCCCTGAGCTACAAGACGAGCCTTATTCCTCACCACTTGGCCATTTTTGTCTTGCTTGTTGCGGTAGATCCATTTGGTACCGATGACATTGTGCTTGCGAGGATCTGGTCGCTTGACAAGTTCCCACACATTGTTGAGGTCGAATTGATGCAATTCCTCTTGCATAGCTTGAATCCACTGAGGCTCCAGAAATGCCTCATCAAATTTAGTGGGCTCTCTGATAGAGACGAAAGCAAAGTGCCCACAAAAGTTAGACAAATGTGAAGCTTTTGAGCGTGTGAGAGGACCTGGTGTGTTGATGCCATTGAGGATTTTGTCAATCTGCACTTCATTTGCTATGTGAGGATGAGTAAGTTGACGACTTTGATTGGGCTCAGCATTTTCTTCAGAGCCATTTTCCTCAGATGCATTAGCATGATTTTCTTCACAATCTGGAATAACTTCTTCAACAGATTCTTCAGTAGGTATGACATCCTCATTAGCCTTTAACTTGACGAATTCCTCAGGAGACATTTCATCTAGCACAGGAGGTAGGTGCTCTATTTGCGAGCCGTTAGTTTCATCGAACCACGCATCTACAGTTTCAACAACCTTGTTGTGATAGGTGTTGAAGACTCTGTAGGTGTGCGAGTCCTTTTCATAACCAAGCATAAAACCTTCATTTGCTTTCGGTGCAAATTTAGAATTGTGATGAGGATCTCTAATCCAACATTTAGCACCGAAGACTTTGAAATAACTCACATTGGGTTTCTTGTCAGTGAGGAGTTCATATGAGGTCTTCTTGAAGAATTTGTGAAGATATACCCTGTTGATGATGTGGCATGCAATATCAATTGCCTCAGGCCAGAAGCGATGAGGTGTCTTGTGTTCATCAAGTATAGTACGAACCATATCAACAAGAGTCCTGTTCCTGCATTCCACGATGCCATTCTGCTGAGGAGTGTATGGGGCAGATAACTCATGAGTAATACCAAGTTCATCAACATAGTCATCAAGACCAGTATTCTTGAACTCGGTCCCATTGTCACTCTGTATATGCTTGATCTTTACACCGAAATTCATCGAGGCCCTTCAGGAAAAATGTCTGAAGACTTACTGCACTTCTGTTTTGTAAGTAATGATGTGCACCCATGTGTAACAAGAATAATCATCAACAATAACAAAGCCATATAGAGATGCTTCATTTGTTAGTGTGGCATAATGAGTAGGGCCAAAGAGGTCCATGTGAAGCAATTCAAAAGGACGAGTGGTAGTCATGATAGTCTTCGAGGGGTGCTTGGCTCTGGTCATCTTTTCGGCCTCACAAGCCCCGCAAAGATGATCTTTGAGGAATTTGACACCCTCAATACCAATGACGTGCTTCTTCTTCACAAGCATGTGCAAGTTCCTCATGCTAGCATGACCAAGTCGACGATGACATAACCAGCCTTCTAAAGCTTTTGCAAGTAGACATGTGGTAGGCTGTGGTCCTACAGAGAAATCAACAATATACAAGTCTCCTCTCCTAAAGCCTTCGAAGACTTTGGAATTGTCAGATTACATGAGCACTAAGCAGCAATATTTGCCAAAGACAACAACCATATCAAGATCACAAAGCATTGAGACAGACATGAGGTTGAATCCGAGGGACTCGACAAGCATGACTTTGTCCATGTGTCGATCCTTTGAGATTGCAACCCTACCTAGACCCAATACCTTGCTTTTGCCTTTGTCAGCGTAGGTGATATGCTTCAGATGCGATGGAGATAAAACGGAGTCCACCAGTAAGCTCTTGTCATCGGTCATGTGATTTGTACATCCACTGTCAAGGACCCACTCAGTAGCTTTGGGTGTATCATCCTGCAGATGAATTAGTGCTTCTTACGAACTCATATACTTCAGAGTGAAGAATATGACATCAGATTCATCAGACATAATTTCATCAAATAATGCAACACACACATATATATAGCAGTATGAGGACATGAGAAATGAGTGAATCATTTCTTCATGATTAGCTTGTGTCCTTTCAAGAATTCTCAGGTCTCCAGTAAATTCTTCAGACGATTAAGTTCGTCTGGAGACCAGACCCTGCATAAGAGATTAGTTCTTTTTCTTCACCACCCACATTTTGAGGGGTGGCAAAGAGTTCATCATTCTGCGAGCTCCATAAGAGAAAGGTGGCATTGAAGCCAGTGCACTTCGTTTCACAGAAGAGGGCTTAGAGTAGGCATATGAATAAGCAGAGAAATTCTTCGAGGACTTATGAACATAATGGTTTGAAGAATAATGCACATATACATAGCTCTTAGATTTTCCCTGTGAAACAGAAGCATTAGCACGATGATGTTCATATGAGGACTTGGATCCAAGTGAGGAATTTGATCCATATGAGGAATTTGGTCCGTATGAGGACTTGGATCCATATGAAGTCATTGGTCCATATGAAGAATTTGATCTGGGGTTCCTACTCTTCATAGGTGGTTTCATGAGGACATTCACCTAAAGACTTTCAAGGCACCTTTAGGGAACCCAGACTTTCTTCATAGGGGGACCGTTCCTGCAGCTAGTTCCAACATATCTAGCAAATACTTCACTATTCTGATTTTTGAACAATTTATAGTTGGAGTCAAATGACTCATTAGATGAATATGAAGATTCACATATAAAGCCAGATAAAGTGGATGGATCTACGGGAGGTCCTTTCGCAGCAACCCATGAGGTTTCGGCATACTGCTCAGGTTTCCAGTAGGTCCCATCAACATTGAGTTTCCTCTCAAAGGCAATACCCTCTTTCCTAGGGTTCCTGTTCAAGATCTGCTTTTTGAGCACATCACAAAGAGTCTGATGCCCTTTGAGGCTTTTGTACATGCCTGTCACATACAATTCCTTCAACCCTGCATTTTTTTCAGTAATACTTGTGGTATCCCCAGATGAGGCAATTATGACCATAGAGATAGATGAAGAATTTGCAGCAATAGAAACATTTGAACTTTCAGGTGAAGATTTAGTAGATTCACGTTCAATGCATTTCAAACATGGTGGAATAAATTCTTCCTGAGCGGAACTGATCTATTGAGCAAGTAATGAATCATTTTCCTTCTGAAGTTCTTCATTACTCACCCTCAGCTTCTCAAGATCTTGCTTTCTCTGAAGAAATTCATACGGAAGCTTCTCATGATCGGCCAAGAGTGTTTCATGATGACTTTAAAGATTATCAAACTTAGACTGTAGTCATTGAAGATTATTAGTCAGGGTTTGAGTCTGATTCAATTCCTCACCCAACAGGTCATCGCTTTTGTCTAGCAAGTTTTGAACCCTTTCCAAAGCTTTTTGTTGTTTCATGGCAATAGTAGCAAGTTTGGAATAGCTAGGTTTGAGATTTTCATCAGATTCATCCTCACTTGATTCAGAGGAGGGATATTTTAGTACCTTGGCACCTTTTGCCATGAAGCAATAGGTGGGAGCGTAGTCATCGTTGCTGTCGTCACCAGTGTTGGGGAAGCCATTTTCCTCAGTGTTGAAGATGGACTTGTTGACGAAAGCAGTAGTGAGAGCTACGCTTGCCACAGCAGAGTCTGACTCCTCAGATTCCTCCTCTTCCTCATTTTCCTCAGATTCAGCTTCAGAGTCCATTTCCTTGCCAATGAAAGCTCGAGCCTTTTTGGAACTGCTCTTCTTGTGAGATGAAGTCTTTGATGATTTTGACGATGAGGACTTTGAAGATTTCTTCTTTTTCTTTGATTCATCTGAACTGTCATCCTTGTATTTCTTCTTCTTTGAATCCTTCGACCCTTGAGTACAATCAACCATGTAGTGACCAGGTTTCTTGCATTTGTGGCAAGTCCTCTTCTTGTAGTCGCGGGATGAAGAATTTGATCTCATGTCATCATTTCTTGAAGATTTTCCAAAACGGCCATGTCTAGAGAACTTCTGAAACTTCCTCACGACCATAGCTAGCTCCTGGCTCAGTTCCTCTGGATCACCAAGGCTGCTATCAGAATCTTCCCCTTCAGATGAGGAAACTGCCTTGGCCTTCAAAGCACGTGATCTTCCATAGCTTGGCCCGTAGAGGTCTCTCTTCTCAGCTTGTTGAAATTCATGAGTGTTTAGCCTCTCGAGGATATCAGCAGGATCTAGTGACTTGTAGTCTCCACACTCTTGAATTATCAGTGCCAGTGTATCGAATGAGGAATCAAGTGATCTCAGCAATTTCTTCACCACCTCATGGTCGGTGATGTCAGTGGCACCAAGTGCTTGAAGCTCATTTGATAAGTCAGTGAGGCGATCAAAGGTTTGTTGAACATTTTCATTGTCGAGTCTTTTGACACGGTTGAAGAGATTGCGAAGAACGTCAACTCGAGAATCACGTTGGGTTGAGATTCCTTCGTTGACTTTGGACAGCCTATCCCAGATAAGCTTTGCAGACTCCAAAGCACTCACTCTGCCATACTGTCCTTTGCTCAGATGGCCACATATGATATTCTTCGCTTGAGAGTCGAGTTGCCTGAATCTCTTCACATCAGCAGCGTTCACGGAAGGAGTGATGCAAGGAACGCCATTTTCCACAACGTACCAGAGATCGTTGTCAATTGCCTCAAGATGCATGCGCATCTTGTTCTTCCAGTAGGGGTAGTCCGTCCCATCAAAGGTAGGACACCGAGCTGAGACCTTGATCATGCCTGTAGTCAACATAACTAAAACTCCAGGTGGTTAAACCAAAATCACACAGAACAAGGGAGTACCTTGCTCTGATACCAATTGAAAGTGCGTTATATCGACTAGAGGGGGGTGAATAGGTGATTTTTACAAATTCATCACTGAGGAAATATGACTTGAGGAATTTGCTAAGTGACGAACTACAAGCAGCGGAATAAGTACTCAGGTGCATGCATAACAAGACAGAAACATAGTCATCATGATGAAATGAAACATACACAGAGGATAGGTAGCGAGTAACAGGATAGGCAGGCAGAAGACAAGATGACTGAAGAAATAGAATTGAGGAAATTGAGAAAATCTTCAGTCAAAGTCTTCAAACAGTAATGATCAATTTCATCAACACATGAGCGAGGAAATGGAAGGGTTGAGGAAATAGAACCAGTAGCTCGGTCAAGACAATGATTTGGTAGAACAGTTCCAACTGCTGTGACAGTTATACATCTGGTTGGAGCAGCTAGGTATTTAAACCAAAGGACACACAATCCTCACCGTATTCTCCTTGAGCTAAGGTCACACAGACCTCGCCCAATCACTCATGGTAAGTCTTCACAGGTGACTTCCAAACCTTCAAAGACTTGGTCACTCGGCGATCCACAATTCCTCTTAGATGCTCTAGACCATGACGCCTAACCGTCTGGAAGATGAATTGTCTTCAAAGGTAACAAGCGTCGGTTCCACACAGGAACAATCTCTTCAGTGATGCTCAATCACTTTGGGTTTTAGGTGTTCGGTTTGGGTTTTTCCTCACTGATGATTTTCTCTCAAAGTCCTCAGAGGATGGGATGCTCTAAATGACAAGTGTTAGTTTCTCTCGGAGCAGCCAACCAGCTAGTGGTTGTAGGGAGCGGCTATTTATAGCCGGGGAGCAACCCGACATGATAAGACATAAATGCCCTTCAATAATATGACCGTTAGGTGGATAAGATATTTGGGACAGCTGGCGCATAGCACAACAACGGTCGGAAATTTGAGCTCTCAAATTCCTCAAGGCTATCATGTTCCTCACTTGTAGGCAATCCGCACTCGCGAATTCCTAACTCCTCAGTCAGAACAAATTCCTCAGAGAACAGAAGATCTTCGTCTCTGTCACTGAAGAAATTGACTAAACTGTATGAGATTTCCAATGGCTTCACTCGAAAGGATTGGGTATGTGTAGGCTTTGAGATGAGCATCACTTTGGAAACCGTTTCCTTAGTTTTACCTCGACCCCCTTTAACAGTACGGTGTTTCCTATGACTCAAGAAAGGGAAAATGAAACTACAAAAACAAAAGTCTTCATGCTTCATAATCCTCGCATCAATATCAATGTCTTCAAGGTCACACCAATTTCCTAATTTTCAAAGTCTTCAACTGAAGACATTCATTTTTAGGGGTCGACTTTCTTCGTAAATATCAAACTCCTCATAGACTTATAGACCCTGTGTACACTCGCAAACACATTAGTCCCTTAACCTATAAGTCTTCAATACACCAAAATCACTAAGGGGAACTAGATGCACTTACACACGTGGCAACCGTCATAAAGATCGTGGTCCGGACTTGGGCAGGAAACCGCAAATTTTGGACAGCTTTCGCCAAAATAGATTAATGTTCAGACCGAATCTTAATCGTGGTCAAGGACACCAGATAAAGTTTCGTTCCATATAAAATTTGAGCATTTGTAATGGATCAGCATAGATTGGAAGAGATAGAACAGAGGGAAAAACAGGGTCCTAGGCATTTCAGTCAGTCAGAAAAACACAAACACTCGAGCAAATAGCTATGAGTGAAATGAATTGGGACGATGACAAAATCTATCGATCGAAGAGAAATTCATACGAAAGAAAATTGTGGTGGCGTGAACCACCGTATAAGAACTGTATGACCCCGAGCGTCGCACAATTATTGTGGCACCCGGTTAGTCTAGTTCGTCGTTAATGTATTCATTCTCTGAAAGAAAATTTCACTTTGTCAAAATTTTCAGACTCTTCGAGTGTTATGCACCCATTCCTTCTAAGATATGGAAGTGTTAGCAAAGGTGCCGAGTCCAGCTTACTGCATGTTTGCGAAGTCCAGGATATTTAACTCACACCGTAACGCACAGAATCTTTTCTCGTCGAGAGGCTTGGTGAAAATATCAACAAGATTGTCTTTAGTCTTGACATGATTGATAACGATATCCTCTCGAGCAACATGATCGCGAATAAAATGGTGTCTGATGGCAATGTGCTTCATGTGAGAATGTTGCACTGGATTATATGCAATTTTGATGGCACTCTCATTATCACAATATAGAGGGATATGCTTGCCCTTGATGCCATAATCCTTTAGTGTCTGCTTCATCCACAATAGCTGAGTGCAACAAGCGCCAGCAGGAATATATTCGGCCTCAGCCATGGAAAGAGATACATAATTCTGCTTCCTTGATGACCAACAGACCAATGATCTACCGAGGAAATGACATGTCCCCAAAGTAGATTTCCTATCAACCAAGTCACTAGCTCAATCTGAGTCTGAATATCTAACAAGATCAAACTATGCTCCCTTAGGATACCATAAACCTAAGGTGGGGGTGTGAGCCAAATATCTCAGAATGCGATTGACCGCTTGGTGATGTGATTCTTTCGGTGCAGCTTGATAGCGTGCACACATGCAAACACTCAACATAATGTCAGGTCTGGATGCACATAGATAAAGAAGAGATCCAATCATCAAACGATAAGCTTCCTGATCGTAATCCTTACCATACACATATGCATCCAGCTTACCATTCGTGGGCATAGGAGTTTTATAGCCCTTCATTTTGGAATCTTACATTTTGAACTTCTTCAGGCACTCTTTCAGATATTTCTCCTGAGAAATGAAAATGCCATTTGCTTGTTGACGAATTTGCAATCCGAGAAAGAACTCGAGTCCACTCATTATGGACATTTGATATTTATCGGACATCATTTTCCCGAATTCTAAGCTGCAAGCACTGTTATTACAGCCAAAGATAATATCATCCACATAGATTTGACATATGAATAGATCATTATCAACAACACGAGTGAAAAGTGTGGGATCAGTGGATCCTGGCTTGAATCCTTTGTCGAGCAAAAACTTCTTCAAGGTGTCATACCAAGCTCGAGGGGCTTGCTTTAGCACATATAAAGCTTTCCTCAACCTGAAAACTTTGTTAGGAAACTCAGGGTGTTCAAAGCCAGGAGGCTGTCTAACATATACTTCCTCATCTATTTCACCATTGAGGAAAGCACTTTTCACATCCATTTGGTAAAGCAGGATATCATTGTAATTTGCATAAGCGAGAAGAATGCGACTTGCCTCAAGGCGTGCAACAGGAGCATATGTTTCACCGAAATCAATACCTTCTACCTGAGTGTACCCTTAAGCAACAAGTCGTGCTTTGTTTCTCACCACAATGCCATTCTCATCTTGCTTATTGCGGAAAATCCATTTTGTGCCGATGATATTTTGCTTGTTGGGATTCGGTTTGTCAACCAATTCCCACATGTCATTTAATTTGAATTGCACCAACTCCTCTTGCATGGCATTCATCCAATCTGGATCATTCATGGCTTCTTCATATTTAATAGGTTCTGCCAATGAAACAAAAGAGAAACTGCCACAATAGTTAGCCAAGCGAGTGCATGAACGAGTTGTGGGTCGATAACCTGGATTCTCGATTTCATCGAGAATTAAAGAGGGATCAACTCGATTAGCCACTCGTGGATGAGCATTTTTCCTTCGTGATGATCAATATCATTTTCATCAGTATCAGCATTTGTATCATCATTCCCTTCGGGATTGCCATTTGATAGGCATTTGGATTTTGATTGCCGTTTGGAGGAGCATTTGCTTCGGCAGTGGCTTGACGAGTTCTGCTTCGATTCATAGGAGCATCATCATC
The DNA here is from genome assembly GCA_011799875.1 of Thinopyrum elongatum. Classification (NCBI taxonomy): domain Eukaryota; kingdom Viridiplantae; phylum Streptophyta; class Magnoliopsida; order Poales; family Poaceae; genus Thinopyrum; species Thinopyrum elongatum. Next base: position 350,924,536 of record CM022303.1, read on the forward strand.
AGAGGACTCTGGTGCATTTCCTTCAACGGGCTTGACGCTCCCAATGGCCATTTGCCGAATAGCATCAGATATCAATGGTTCATCTATCACATTTGGCAGGTGCTCCTTTTGAGAGCCGTTAGATTCATCAAACCACACATTTACCATTTCCATAACTTTCATGCAGTGAGAGTTATACACACGGTACGTATGCGAGTTTGAGCCATAACCGAGAATAAAACCTTCATGTGCCTTAGGTGCAAACTTAAAAGAATGATTCATATCAAGAATGTAACAAGGTGCACCGAAAACATGTAGATAAGAAACATTTGGTTTCTTGCCAGTGATAAGCTCATAAGAAGTTTTCTTAAGGAACTTGTGAAGATAAACACGATTGATAACATGACAAGCAGTGTTGATAGCATCAGCCCAGAAGTGAATGGGAGTTTTGTACTCACTGAGCATTGTTCTCACCATTTCAATGAGAGTTCTGTTCTTTCGTTCAACAACTCCATTTTGTTGGGGAGTGTATGCAGCAGAGAACTCATGAGTAATACCATGTTCATCAACAAATTCAGCAATATGAGTATTTTTTAACTCAGTTCCGTTGTCATTTCTGACATGCTTAATTCGCACATGATATTCATTCTGGGCCTTCTTAGCGAAACTTTTGAAGATGTCTTGGGTGCAAGTCTTGTCTTTGAGAAAGAATAGCCAAGTGTATCGAGAGAAATCATCAACAATAACCAGACCATAATGACTGCCACCGAATCTTGCATAATTTTGAGGACCAAATAAACCCATATGAAGAATTTCCAGTGAACTTGTAGTGGTCATAACTGTCTTGGATGAGTGATGCTTCTTGGCTAATTTACCAGCCTCACATGCAGCACAGAGATGATTCTTGTCGAATTTTATATCAGGAATGCCACGGAGATGATTTTTCTTCACTAGGGTCTGCAAATTTCTCATACCTACATAACCAAGTCTTCGGTGCCACAGCCAACCTTCGGTTGCTTTTGCAAGCAAGCAAGTTTGGACTGAGGGACCCTTAGAGAAATCCACAATATAAAGATCACCCTTTGTAAATCCCTCGAAGACGAAGGAATTGTCAGAGGCCATGAAGACAATGCATTTGGATATTGAGAATAGAACTAGCATGCCTAAATCACATAGCTTGCCAACTGACATAAGATTGAATCCAAGGGATTGAACAAGTAACACATCATCAATAGATTTGTCCTTGGATATAGCAATTTTACCTGGCCCAATTACCTTTCCTTTGTTGTTGTCGCCAAAAGTGATATACTTCAGAGGACAAGCAGTTAAGTTGGGGTCGACAAACAACGACTTGTCTCCGGTCATATGACTAGTGCATACACTGTCCATTATCCATTCAGTGCACCCAGAGACATAGTCCTGCAGAAGAATTAGGCTTTCTTAACCACCCACATCTTTGCAGGTGGCTTTGAAACAAATGAACAAGCAGGATATGATTTCTTTCGATAAGCATAGTTGTTACTCAATGAGGTGCGAGCATAATTGAAAGAATAAGCATTGAAATTCTTTCCAGATGAATGAGCATAGTGATTGTATGCAGTATGCATATACTCATTCTGTCAAATTCTTTGTGCCTGCATGGTCAGTCGAGCACAAATAGGCAAAGCATCAACAGTTTTCTTAGGCACCCAAATAGCTTTCTTTGGAGGGCCATTTCTGTTGTTTAGTCCAACATAGCGAGCAACAGTCTCACCATGTTGATTTTTGAACAACTTATAGTTGTCCAGAGAGTCATCATCAGGGTATTCAGGTATGGGAGAGTTGTATCCCCAAAGTAATGCTGGATCGAGCATTTTTCTCTTTGCAGGAACCCACACAGTTTGATGATATTGATGTGCTTCCTAGTAAGTGCCATTTTCATTCAATTTCCTTTTGAAACCGATACCTTCCTTTCTGGGATTTTTGTGAAGAATGGATTTCTTCATAACATCGCAAAGGGTTTGATGTCCTTTGAGAGATTTGAACATTCCTGTCTGAAGAAGATCCTACAACCTAGCATTTTCATCAGAAACAGAACCACTTTCTTCGACCAAGGGGTTAGCATTCACAGATGATTCAGCATTTGATTCTACATTGGTTCGTTCAAGGCATTTTAAACATGGTGGCTCAAACACCTCAGGTTTATCCTTGAGTTGTTGGGTGAGAAGAGAATTTTCTCTAATCAAATCTCCATGAACCTCTCTCAGCGCCTCAAGTTCCTGTTTCCTTTAAGGTAATCATAGGTCAATCTTTCATGGTCTGATGAGAGAAAATCATGATGAGTTGAGAGTTCATCCATTCATGACTTGTGAGTGGAATACTCTTCGGTCAATGACTGATTTTTCTCCATCTCCTCAACCAACAACCCTTCAGATTTCCTGAGGGTTTTCTCAATTTTCTCAAGAGAGTTTTGTTGAATATTGGCAATTCTGATCAACTTAGCATGGTCATCCTCATCATAAGAATATTGATCACTGGAGTGAACCTTGTGATGTTTGGAAGACACCTTTTCCTTCGAGGCCTTGGCCATGAAGCAGTAGGCAGGAGATTCATCGTCGCTTGAGGGGTTCCCGAAGAAATTTGTCGCAGGAGTGGAGGCGCATGATATGCCAGCCATGCCCGAGTCGGAATCCTCATCAGATTCATCAGCTTCTTCGGAGGCAGATGATTCTTCTTCTTCAGAATCCATCTCCTTGCCGATGTACGCCTTGGCCTTGCGAGAAGTATTCTTGCGGTTAGAGCAGGACTTGATGGGGTTCCTCGATGAAGATCTTGACGAAGATTTAGAAGTGGAGCTATCCTTCTTCTTGAAGAATTTCTTCGTTTTGTTTTCCTCATCGGAGTCGTAGTCCTTGCTCCTGCTTTTGCCTCAATAGTTGCCTGAGTCATATCTTCCACTAGAACGGATTTCAGCTTCCCAGAGAGGGCAGTCCGAAATGAAGTGTCCAGGCTTTTTGCACTTAAGCAAGTGTATTCTCCAGCAGGTTTTGACAAAGTTTTTGAACCCCCAGAGTTGCTTGAACTTCTTTTCTGGAATTGGCTCTTCTTGTGGAAGCGTTGGAATCTTTTCGTGATCAGTGCGAGATCTTTGCTGAGCCTTTCTGGGTCATCTGAATCTTTTTAGGCATTTCCATCGGAGGAAGAGTTAGCCACAGCCTTGAGAGCATGATTTTTGCGTTGAGTTGAGCCATGCAGATCTCTTTTCTCTTCTTCTTGTTCCTTGTGAGTGTTCAGTCTTTCCATGATATCAGCAGAGTCGAGGTGCTTGAAGTCAGCTTTTTCACGTATCATCAGAACAAGTGTATTGAAGGAACTATGAAGAGATCGAAGCAGTTTATTTACGACTTCATGGTCAGTGATGTCTTTGGCGCCGAGAGCTTGAAGCTCATTAGCTATGTCACTGAGACGGTCAAAGGTTTGTTGGCAGGTTTCATTTCCAATGTGCTTGAAGTGATTGAATTTCGCTCTCAGCGTATCAATTCGAGCTTCTTTCTGAGTTGACACTCCTTCATTGATCTTCTCGAGGACATCCCACAATTCCTTCGCAATTTCACACTGGCGATATCAAAGAAATTGCACTCGATTGAGATGGCCACCAATCTCATCTTTGGCCTGAGCATCTAGCTGAATGAGCTTCTTCTCTTCATCAGAAGGGGCTTGAGGTACAACAACATGGAGCCCGAATTGCACCACATTCCACATGTCATCGTCTATTGCTCGGAGATGGATCTTCATCTTCTCCTTCCAGAAGGGGTAGTCCGTCCCCATCGAATATGGGAATCTTGAGATGCGACTTGTAGTTCACTGAAGACATACTTAAACTCCAAAGTCGTTAGACTAAAATGAGCAGAGTCAAGGAGTACCTTGCTATGATACCAATTGTAGGAATGAAATATGTCTACCAGAGGGGGGTGAATGGGAGTTTTAAATTTTCTTCGGAAAACTTAAATCTCTCAGAACCGAGCAGCAGAATGAATGAAAATCAAACTATAGTGAACTAGAACAGAGTACCAAAGGGGAACTAAGACATGCATCGATGTAAATCATACGAATGAAAATGCATCGAAGGTAAACATGAGCGACAGAGATAACCAATGATGCTCTATGGCGATAAGGTATTTGTTCGACCGGTTCGTCCTTCTGCACAAGGACTACGTCCACACTACTGCAGGATGGTGCTAACGCGACACTACAATCAGAGACCCTTTGACAAAACTGTGTGCGATGCATTAATTGCAAATGGTGATGTAAAAAAACCATCAAAAAAGATGCAAAACATTTGCGATGAAGGATACATCAAACACGGTTCCGATTTTAGTTGTGTGTGCGATGCGGGGCATACGGTTGATCCATACGAACTATTTGCGATGAGACAGAACAACAGAAACGGGCAGCCAGATCAAGGTGTGTGCAATATACGGCATATAGTTTGCTCCGATGAACCATTTGCGATGATTGAGTTGAACACAAACGATTCGGCGTAACAAGATGTGTGTGATACCCGATAAACAGGTCGGTAATCAGAATTGTGTGCGATCATTATAGACAGCCCATACGGATTTTTTTTGTGAATTGTGTGCTCGACAGGGCACACAGTTCAAGAAACCAACCTGTGGGCGATAATGTAGAAGATCTCTATCGAATACATATTACTAACCGTCTGCGATGAGATTGACAAGATAAACAAAGATAACGAATTAATATGAGCGAACGGAAACAGAGATATATACCGTCTGCTTAATTTAGTTCTTGTTGTTGCTGTTGTTGTTGGATGGCCCTGCGACATCGTCTTGGCGAGGAAGCTTCTTGCCACTGACCGTTGGCTTTTCATCGCCACCGCCATCATCATCGTCGTTGCTGTCGTCGTCCTCCTCCTCCTCGTTTGACCATTCCTCCTCATCACCATCATCGTACTCTTCTTCTTCCTCCGATGGCTCCTCGTCCATTTGGTTGTCGTCTGACTACTCCGGAGGCAGTGTCCCTTCCATGATCCGGATATAATTGAGGTTTGGGCTCGATGCCGGACTCATGGAAGACGAGCGGGATGATTCCGATGTTGACCTATCATCGGGCGCCAGACTACTGGCCGAACTGTCGTCCTCGCTGTCGCTCGACATGGCTACGGTCGTATAAAAACCGTGAGAAAGCGAGATTGCAGAGTGTGTGGAAGTGTGTAGCGCAGCCTGCCGGGGACGATGAAGATGGTGGACACTTAAGTGGGGTATGCATAGAAGAGGAATGCCAATTGAAGCAGGGGTTGACATATTGTCTAACCGCTGATATAATCAACCGCAATTATTTGTACACAGTCGCCCAAATTCCTGGGGTTGCACAGTTCTCAATGTGATAATTAATTACGCACACGCGTTGGAGCGTCCAAATATGAAACAAGCATTTTTTGTAGTACTTCTACTCCCTCCGTACCGACGACCTAGGTGGGGGAAAACAAGAGAACTTGATGATTACTCCATCCATCCCAAAATAAGTGACTCAACATTGCACTAACTTTAGTACAAAGTTGAGTCACTTATTTTGGGACGGAGGGAGTATTTGGTAATCAATACCATTGCATGCAGAGAATTCACCATTGCATGCATGTTATGCTAAGTAGTCTGAAGTCATTGAATGCATACTAGCCGTAGGACTCCTATTGGTTGATTTCTTTTTTCAGGACAAAAACAAGGAATGAGTTTTGGGATTATGCACCGGTACCTGTACGAATGGAGTAGGACAGTTGGCAAGCAATACATTGAGCTCTTCTTATTGATGAAGCCAGTAATAATCAAACTACAAAGGAAAAGAAAAAAAGACAAAGGAAAATATTTGCATGAATCTTCGCGTAACATCGATGGCATAGGACCTAGATATGCATTACTTAGAGCACATCTAGATGTGCTTTAGCAATACTATCAAACAAAACACCTAATCATCATTGCAAACAACACATAGAACATGGCTAATGCGACAACCACAACTACACGTGCTAGTTCCTTCTTGTCTCTTGCTTTCATCTGTTGCATGTGATTGATTCTTTCTTGCTTCATCGTACTGATTGTACATTCTAGATCAGCCAATTTCTTCTTCAGCTTTACGTTATCTTCTGCGAGCTTGGTGATAACACTCCGAGCCCTACCATACCATTCTTCATCCAGCCAGTTAACAAAGGCACAAGCCTCATATCCCTGCCAATGTTAAATAGTATTCAGAATGAGCGGTGGCATTAACTCAAGTAAAATGATGAACTTAGCACTAACCTCTAAGGGGCAACTGAGAAACTGCCTGCCAATGTCGAATCCCTCCGAGCATACACATCGAGTGGGAGTGTGCCCATGCACCCAACTCAGCTTTTGGTACTTTTCAGTGGCGCAAAACTCGGAGTCGAACTCGTGTTGCGGGAGTCTGGAGTCATGCTCTGGATCCGGCGGCAGATCGCTTTCCTGGGGGGGGGGGGTCATTCAGGACAGATTCAGCAAGGAGCTACTTTGGACATGCTAAAAAAGATCGGGATAGATTGGAACCAGACAGGACAATTCGGATCCGTAGTACACCTGCCTTCTGATGACCTTAGGCAAGTGCTCGGCGGCGACCGGCGGCGTGGCGGCGTGCTGTCGAGAGCGGCGATACGAGCAGGTGCAGCCGCACCGAAACCATCAGCACCACTCGTCCACATTCCCCCAATGTCAGCGCCACACAAGGTAATTTGGAGGCTATCTAGGGATTTGGGGGAAATGGAGAACTGTGGGGATAAGCTAACGGTCGGGAACTACTTATGGCACTATATGTTGTATATGGCACACTGTTTATACATGTCGTTTGTGTTAGGTATTACAACTTCACACACGATTTCCGCACCAAACCGTGTGAGAAGACAACGTAGGTGAGACATGGTTGCCGTGACATAACCGTATGTGATGTACTACCCTATACATATAATTGAGTTACAGTGATACCGTGTAAACAGCCGCTCTTCGGATATCCATCAAAAAATAAAACAGCCGCTCTGCAGATAGAGATGGCGGCGGTGGCGGCGGCCTAGGTAACGGCTACCGGATAAGAGGTCAATCCTCGGTCGGTGGGCAGTGGCGGCGTCATAGGAGGTCAATCCTCGGTCTGCGGCAGGAGATAGGAGGAGCTCAACCATCGAGGTCGGCGGCTGCATGATTGGAGCACATCCATCGCGGTCGATGGCGGGATAGTGGAGGTCGAACTTCAGGCGGCAACCACACTAAGCTTTGCTCCTCGACACTGCTGTCTCGGCGTGCTGCCGCATCGCGCTTCTCTGTCTGCTGGGTGGAGATCGCCGCGCGGCTAATTAATTAAGGTATTGTTTTCATGAGTGGCTTAATTAAGGTATTCAATTCCTAAGGGTAGTGCTGTAGTAATCTGCATGTAAATTGACAGGCCATTAATTTTTGTCATTGCACGTCTAGATAACAATATGGAGCGCCCTTAGTAATTATGAAAATAAAACCTTGTGATTTATGAACGCATCTTTGGGCATCAGTTAATCCGTGTATTAATGTTGTTGTTTTGTTTTTAATTACCATTCGTGTGGTGCAGATGGAACGACCTCAATGGATGAAGAATCGGATAACCATAGATTTTATCAGTGGCGTGACAGAGTTCATGAATTTGGCTGAAAGTACAAACAGGAGAATTGGTGATGCGGATTACATCCTGTGTCCATGTACTCATTATGCCAATACAGAGTCACGTGAAGTTGCAGATGTCTAGTGGCACTTACTCTCTCGGGGATTCATAGATGGATGTACATGTTGGACCAGACACGGTGAAGAGTGGGTCATGGATGAATATACCCAGGGCTGCGAGATGCCAAACCCCGGTCAGTGTCACATGGATGTTGAATCTAACATCGGGGCAGAGGCGTTAAGCTACCAATGGAACACTGGAAAGCCAAAACGCCCACTGGAAAACCAAGATGGCCACGCAGATGACAACGATCTTGATATGCTAGATTTTGCTACTGTGATTGGAGATTTCAAGGGCCCAAAAAAGGATATGATTGGGTACAAGGATCTGCCAACCATTGATGTGGACTCCAAGAAAGAATTGTATCCAGGTTGCAAAAAGAAATATTCCAAGTTGAGTGCCACCCTAGCGCTTCTCAGTTTTAAAGCAGCAAACGGTCTATCAAACAAGGGCTTCACAGAGATGTTAGGTCTTTTCAAAGAAATTCTTCCGAAAGATAATGTGCTCCCCAGAAGCACGAACGAAGCGAAGAAAATTGTTTGCCCATTGGAACTTGAAGTACAGAAGATACACGCTTGTGTGAATGATTGTATATTGTACCATGGTGAGTACAAAGATTTGCGTCCATGTCCCACATGCAAGCATGCCCGATACAAGCACAAGAGGGCAAAGGACAAGTACAAATTGGACGACGAGATCAAGACAGGAATCCCGTTCAAAGTTGTTTGGTACTTGCCTTTAATTCCAAGGTTGAGGCGTTTGTTTGCAAACCCTAGAGAAGCAAAGAGGTTGCGGTGGCATCACGATGAGCGAACTGCGGATAAATATATGAGGCACCCGAAAGATGGGACTCAGTGGGAATTAATCGACAAAAAGTTTGAAGACTTTGCCAAGGATCCTAGAAGTATAAGGCTCGGGGAGTGTACTGATGGAATGTATCCTTTTGGTGATATGAGCTCCAATCACAGCACATGGCCGGTGCTTCTGTGCATATATAACCTAGCTCCTTGGTTGTGTATGAAGAAAAAATACATTATGATGTCAATGATTATCCAAGGCCCGAAGCAACCTGGAAATGACATCGACATTTACTTTTAGCTACTGGTAGAAGAACTGCTGACAGTGTCGATCGATGCGCCTGCTGTAAAATGGTATGATGCTTACAAAAAGGAGATTTTCGATCTACATGCGATGCTGCTGCACACCATTCAAGATATGCCAGCATTAGGCAACACATCGAGGCAGAAAACAAAGGGAGATGTAGGGTGTGTCACATGCATGGATAGGATAGCTAGCAGATTTCTTCCCAACTTGCGCAAAATCGTGTATTTGCGTCATCGTAGGTTCTTACGGAGAAATCACCCATACCGAAAGATGAAAGCCGAATTTGATGGTATGGCAGAGGTAGATGTGGGCCCAAGACCCTATGCTAGGGAGGTGGTCCACAACATGGCTAAACAAATTAATGTTGTGCTTGGCAAGAAGCACGCTTTGACGGTGAAACAAACACCCAAGGGTCAAGTGTTTAAGAAGAAATCGGTGTTCTAGAAATTACCTTACTGGGAGATTCTACATGTACGTCACTGCATCGATGTCATGCACGTAGAGACGAACTTATGTGAAAGCATCCTTGGTACTCTGCTCAAGATTAAAGGTAAAACAAATGATGGTGATGGTGCATGGCTCGATATGCTTGCTGATCAATCAAAACACAAGAGTGAAGCAGAAGATGATAACAAATTCATCAACGCTCGCCAGAGTTACAATTTCAGTACAAAAGAAGCAACAGAGTTCTTGACCTATTTGTTGTCAGTTAAGACACCCTCTTCCTACTCCGCAAACATCAGAAGTCTCGTGGATGTGAGCTCAAGTAAAATGAAGTTGGGACACATGAAGTCACCTGATTGCCACGTAATGTTGACACAAATCCTCCTGGTGGCCATCAGGAATCTGATGGACAAAGATATAAGAAACACACTCATTGAGCTCTGTGATTTCTTCAACCAACTATGGCAGAAAGTTGTAGATCCTGAAGAGCTGGATCATATGCAAGAGCATATTGCAAGAATATTGTCCAACCTAGAGATGTTTTTCCCATCGTCATTCTTTGATATCATGGTCCATCTCACTGTGCACCTTGTCGACGAGATAAAGTATTGTGGTCCTGTGTTTCTTCGCAACATGTATCCCTTCGAGCGGTTCATGGGAATACTGAAGCGCTATTGTCGGAACCGAAACCATCCAGAGGCAAGCATCCTACTAGGTTATACCGCGGAGGAGGTGGTTGAGTTTTGCACCGAATACATGAAACAAAAACTTATAGGTTTGCCCCTCTCTCCCCACGAGGGAAGGCTGAAAGGTAAGCCGGTCCTTGCTGGCACGCAAAAGGCTGCACCCAGAGAATTGCCAGAGAAAGCCCATTTGACGGTACTGCTTAGCAGCCCAGTTCTCAGCTCTTATGCCGAAGAACACTTGGCAGAGATACGCCAAAGCTTCTTACCAATGGTGCCTTCATCAGATGTGGAGATGAATGAGCACACTAAGAACTACGCTAAATGGCTGAAGAATCATTTGGCACAAGGATCCATGAATGACATTGCTACGTGGTTGGCACAAAAGCCATCACCTATGGTGCTGACGTACCAAGCATATGACATAAATGGCTACACGTTCTACACTGAGGAACGTGATGAGAAGACCTCAAATCAGAACAACTCTGTTCGAATAGAATGCATGACTGTAGATGAAGCTGAGAAAAGGGTATACTATGGAACCATCAAAGAGATTTGGGAGCTTAACTATGTGAAAGTTAAGGTGGCATTATTCAGGTGTACATCGATCCCTCTTGGTCAGGTAAAGGTTGATGATTACAGGAAGACCTGTGTTAACAGGACAAGGATGGCATATCACGCAGACCCATTCATTCTTGCCAGTGATGCTACCTAGATTTTCTATGCGGAAGACCCCTTGCATCAGAACTGCCATGTAGTGATGCATGGGAAGAGGAGGGTAATGGGTGTCGAGGATGTTGCCGATGAGGACGAGTACGATGAATTTGCTGAGTTGCCAGCCAAGGGATCATGCACCCCTCTTATAGAGAAGTGTAAAATCATCAGAAAACCCAAGTTCATTCGGGGTCAACGTAATGATCCCAGTTCCCCCATGTACATGGGAATTAAGCCGTAAGACTATTCTTTATGCCTACCCTACAACTTAATTTGTTCAATTTAGAACTGTCGCGTGTACTGAATTTGTGAGTTATACCCGGTTTTCTGTTGATGTAAGAACTGTTATATATGTTGACCATGATATGCTGTCAGCTCAGACAATGAATATGAACTGTTTATTATTATTATTATTATTATTATTATTATTTTTATACCATAGAGGTAGCACACTCAATTGATCTCACTCATGTATGAACAGAAGATATGCAATCTGGTTTGCGAATAGCACATGATTCGTTCATGAAAGCCGTGTGCCGACCAAATCATGCGCGCGATCTAAGTCATGCGTTCTGATTGGCCAGAACCCAAACCCCACGGATCGTACGTCTGCACCGTTGGATGCTCCCAGATCGAACGGCAATCCTCATCCCTTTCGACAGCAAATGCAGTTCCGGTTGTAATTTTATTTATATGCACAAAATGCACGTTAAACTCAAAAAATGTCTTAAATATAGCTAACGATACCTGAAATGTGCCAGAAAATCAAACCCGTGGTATCATGGTGATTGCGTACCGTGGAAATTTTTATGAGGCCAAATGATGAAGTCACTGGCCATTGGAGTTTGAATTGACACGTCTCCTTTTGGAAACCATGATCCTTCTTGTGAGATGCTCCGGTTTGGAAGGAGCGATCATCAAAACTTGTGCCAACTTTACCAAAAAAAATTCCATGGGGTCGTGAGAGCACGCCACAGGCAAACATCGATTTTGATGATGTCCGGACTCCATCTGAATTTCCTGTAATTAAAATACCAACTAAGCCTACGCCGGTGGCCGCACCTCGCGGCTGAAATGTTTGAAACTTCTCCCCGCTTCTCGGACAAATGGATGAAAACTCGTAAAGCGGTGCACAAATGATTTGTACACCTTCTATGCTAAGGCTGGCCATAGTGGGGGTATCATAGCCGGTATCATGCACTCGGGAATAGCAAATAAGATGATGTGGCAAAGAATTAATGAAGGGAGAGTGGGTTAGAGTAACATAGGAAGATACCATAACATAATAAATGGTATACTACTTTGTGTCATGCATGGCCATAAATATGGTCATCTATGATACTATGCACTATGAAGGTAGTATCATACACTAGTATCATATGCATGATACTAGTATATGATAGTCCCCACTATAAGTAGCCTAACTAACACCCACATGTAGTTGTAGTAGGGTTTTGACTTTATATGCGCTAAATGCAAGGTAAGTGCAAAAAAATGACTTAAATATAGCAAACGAGACCTGAAATGGGCCAGAAAATCAAACCAAGGGTATATCCGTGATTGTTTACCATGATTTTTTTTCGAGGCGGAACAATGTAGTCACTCACGATTTGGAGTCCGAAGTGCCGCGTCTCCTTTTGGAAACTATGATCCTTCTTGTGAGATGCTCCGGTATGGAAGGTGCGAGCACCAAAACTTGTGCCAAACTTTACCAAATTTTTTCCATGCGATCGTGAGAGCACGCCACGGTGACACAATGATTTTCGTTATTTTCAGACTCTATATGCATTTCCTGTAATTAAAATACCAACAAGGCCTACGCCTCTGGCCGCACCCTGTGGTCAAACTATTTGAAGTTTTTTCCCGTTTCTCGGACAATGATTGAAAACTCGCAAAGCGACACACAAATGATCTTGCTAACACCCATGTGTAGTTGCGACTATTTATATATATGCAAAAAATGAATCAAATATAGCAAACGAGATCTCAAATGCACCAGAAAATCAAACCATAGGGTACAATCGTGATTTTTACCGTGGAAAAAAATTTGAGGCGAAACGATGAACTCATGTTTTCATTCAAATGAAAATATGCTGCTAGTTCATGTAAATGTTTTCAAATAGCACACGGTTCACTCACGAAAGCCGTGTGCCTACTAAACCATGGCTGATGCCCCCCTGCCGCGCGCGCGATCTGAGTCCTGCATTCTGATTGGCCAGAACCCAAACCCCACAGATCGTACGTCTGCACCATTGGATTCTCCTTGATCGAACGGCAATCCTCGTCCCTTTCGACAGCACATGCAGTTCCGGTTGTGATTTTATTTATATCTAGAAATTGCAAGTTAAATTCAAAAAATGTTTTAAATACAGCAAACGATACCTGAAATGCATTAGAAAATCAAACCCGTGGTATAATGGTGATTGCGTACCGTGAAATTTTTTATGAGGCCAACCGATGAAGTCACCAGCCACTGGAGTTTGAATTGACAGGTCCTTCTTCTGAGATGCTCCGGTTTGCAAGGAGCGATCATCAAAACTTGTGCCAAACTTCACCAATTTATTTCCACGGGGTCGTGAGAGCACGCCACGAGCACACGCCGATTTTGATGATGTCTGGACTCCATCTGAATTCCCTGTAATTAAAATACCAACTAGGCCTACGCCGATGGCCGCACCTCCAGGCCGAAATGTTTGAAACTGCTCCCCGTTTCTCGGACAATGGATGAAAACTCGCAAGGCGACACACAAATGTTTTGTACACCTTCTCTGCTAACTAACACCCAGATATAGTTGTAGTACGGTTGTGATTTTATATGCACTAAATGCAAAGGTAAGTGCAAAAAAATGACTTAAATATAGCAGACGAGACCTGAAATGGGCCAGAAAATCAAACCTAGGGTATATACGTGATTGTTTACCATGAAAAAAATTCGAGGCGGAACGATGTAGTCACCGACGATTGGAGTCCGAAGTGTTGCATCTCCTTTTGGAAACTATGATCCTTCTTGTGGGATGCTCTGATTTGGAAGGTGTCAGCATCAAAACTTGTGCCAAACTTTACCAAAAATTTTCCATGGGATCCTGAGAGCACACCACGGTGACACACCGAATTTTGTTATTTCTGGACTCTATATGCATTTCCTGTAATTAAAATACCAACAAGGCCTACGCCTCTGGCCGCACCCTGCGGCCGAACTGTTTGAATTTTTCTCCCGTTTCTCAAACAATGAATGAAAACTACGAAAGCGACACACAAATGATCTTGCTAGCACCCACGTGTAGTTGCGACTGTAGAAAACGACTCAAATATAGCAAACGATACCTCAAATGCACCAAAAAATCGAACCATAGGGTACAATGGTGATTTCTTACCTTGGAAAACAATTTGGAGGCCAAACAATGAACTCATATTTTCATTCAAACAAAAATATGCTGTTAGTTCATGTAAATGTTTTCAAATAGCACACGGTTCACTCACGAAAGCCGTGTGCCTACCAAACCATGGCCGATGCCCCCCTGCTGCGCGCGTGATCTGATTTGTGCGTTCTGATTGGCCAGAACCCAAACCCCACGGATCGTACGTCTGCACCGTTGGATCCTCCCAGATCGAACGACAATACTCATCCCTTTTGACAGCAAATGCAGTCTGGCTAGGATTTGATTTATATGCCAAAATGCACGGTAAATGCCAAAAAATGTCTTAAATATAGCACACGAGACCTGAAATGCGCCAGCAAATCAAACCTGTGGTATAATGGTGATTGCTTACCATGGGAAAAAATTAGAGGCGAAACGATGAACTCACGTCTTCGTTTCAACATTAGCACTTCTTCATTGCAAACGAAATTATGCTCTTTGTGCACACGAGCGCTTAGAGGCAACCGTTTGCATAGGCCTTTCCGCGCGGCGACCAGGGATAATTTTTCACCCTTTTCACCTAGGCCGCCAACACCCCCCCACCGCCCGCCCGCGTTTCACTCAATTAGTCCACCCAATCTCCATCACTAGCTCCCCCTCCCCCAGATCCACAGCAGAACCCTCTCCGGCGCCGGCGTGCTCACCCCGGCCGTGTGCCCCCTCTTCGGCATCAACCTTACCTCCACTGTCGTTCCAAACACGCGGCTGCCCGCGCCTCGCCGTCTTCGTTTGCTCACCAGCCACCTGTTGGAAATATGCCCTAGAGGCAATAATAAAGTGGTTATTATTATATTTCCTTGTTCATGATAATTGTCTATTGTTCATGCTATAATTGTGTTATCCGGAAATCGTAATGCATGTGTGAATACATAGACCACAACATGTCCCTAGTGAGCCTCTAGTTGACTAGCTCGTTGATCAATAGATGGTTACGGTTTCCTGACCATGGACATTGGATGTCATTGATAACGGGATCACATCATTAGGAGAATGATGTGATGGACAAGACCCAATCCTAAGCATAGCACTAGATCGTGTAGTTCGTCCGCTAAAGCTTTTCTAATGTCAAGTATCATTTCCTTAGACCATGAGATTGTGTAACTCCCGGATACCGTAGGAATGCTTTGGGTGTATCAAACGTCACAACGTAATTGGGTGACCATAAAGGTGCACTACAGGTATCTCCGAAAGTGTCTGTTGGGTTGGCACGAATCGAGACTGGGATTTGTCACTCCGTATGACGGAGAGGTATCTCTGGGCCCACTCGGTAATGCATCATCATAATGAGCTCAATGTGACTAAAGAGTTAGCCACGGGATCGTGCGTTACGGAACGAGTAAAGAGACTTGCCGGTAACGAGATTGAACAAGGTATAGGGATACCGACGATCGAATCTCGGGCAAGTATCATACCGGTAGACAAAGGGAATTGTATACGGGATTGATTGAATCCTCGACATCGTGGTTCATCCGATGAGATCATCGTGGAACATGTGGGAGCCAACATGGGTATCCAGATCCCGCTGTTGGTTATTGGCCAGAGAGATGTCTCGGTCATGTCTGCATGGTTCCCGAACCCGTAGGGTCTACACACTTAAGGTTCGGTGACGCTAGGGTTGTTATGGGAAATAGTATGTGGTTACCGAATGTTGTTCGGAGTCCCGGATGAGATCCGGACATCACGAGGAGTTCCGGAATGGTCCGGAGGTGAAGATTTATATATGGGAAGCCATCATACGGTCACCGGAAATATTCGGGGGTTTGCCGGTATTGTAACGGGACCACCGAAGGGGTTCCGGGGGTCCATCGGGAGGGTCCACCTGCCCCGGAGGACCCTATGGGCTGTATGGGGGAGGGAACCAGCCCCTAAGTGGGCTGGGCGCCATTCCCCCTAGGGCCCATGTGCCTAGGGTTGGGGGAAACCCTAAAGGGGGGCGCCCCCCTTGGCTTGGGGGGCAAGCCCCCTCCCCCTGGCCGCCGCCCCCCCTCTAGATCTGATCTAGAGGGGCCGGCCCCCTTCCCCCTTGGCCCTATAAATAGAGGGAGGAGGGAGGGCAGCAGCACCTCATCCAAGGCGCAGCCCTCCCCATCTCCAACACCCCCTCCTCCTCCGTTGAGCTTGGCGAAGCCCTGCCGGAGAACTGCCAACTCCACCACCACGCCGTCGTGCTGCCGGAGTTGTCTTCCCCAACCTCTCCCTCCTCCTTGCTGGATCAAGGCGCGGGAGACGTCACCGGGCTGCACGTGTGTTGAACGCGGAGGCACCGTTGTTCGGTGCTTAGATCGGAATCGACCGCGATCTGAATCGCTGCGTGTACGACTCCATCAACCGCGTTCTTGCAACGCTTCCGCATCGCGATCTTCAAGGGTATGAAGATGCACTCCTCTCTCTCTCGTTGCTAGTCTCTCCATAGATTGATCTTGGTGATGCGTAGGAAATTTTTTGATTTACTACTACGTTCCCCAACAGTGGCATCATGAGCTAGGTCTATGCGTAGTTTCTTGCACGAGTAGAACACAAGTTGTTGTGGGCGTCGATTTTGTCAATTTTCTTGCCGTTACTAGTCTTATCTTGATTCGGCGGCATCGTGGGATGAAGCGGCCCGGACCGACCTTACACGTACGCTTACGTGAGACAGGTTCCACCGACTGACATGCACTAGTTGCATAAGGTGGCTAGCGGGTGTCTGTTTCTCCCACTTTAGTCGGATCGGATTCGATGAAAAGGGTCCTTATGAAGGGTAAATAGAAATTGGCATATCACGTTGTGGTTGTGGCGTAGGTAAGAAACGTTCTTGCTAGAAACCTATAGCAGCCACGTAAAAATATTTTGCAACAACAATTAGAGGACGTCTAACTTGTTCTTGCAGCATGTGCCGTGTGATGTGATATGGCCAAAAGGATGTGATGAATGATATATGTGATGTATGAGATTGATCATGTTCTTGTAATAGGAATCACGACTTGCAGGTCGATGAGTATGACAACCGGCAGGAGCCATAGGAGTTGTCTTAATTTATTGTATGACCTGCGTGTCAATGAAAAATGCCATGTAATTACTTTACTTTATTGCTAACCGTTAGCCATAGTAGTAGAAGTAATAGTTGGCAAGGCAACTTCATGAAGACACGATGATGGAGATCATGATGATGGAGATCATGGTGTCATGCCGGTGACGATGATGATCATGGTGCCCCGAAGATGGAGATCAGAAGGAGCGAAATGATATTGGCCATATCATGTCACTATTTGATTGCATGTGATGTTTATCATCTGTTTACATCTTATTTGCTTAGAACGACGGTAGCATAAATAAGATGATCCCTCGCTAAAATTTCAAGAAAGTGTTCCCCCTAACTGTGCACCGTTGCGAAGGTTCGTTGTTTCGAAGCACCACGTGATGATCGGGTGTGATAGATTCTAACGTTCGAATACAACGGGTGTAAGCCAGATTTACACATGCAAAAACACTTAGGTTGACTTGACGAGCCTAGCATGTACAGACATGGCCTCGGAATACGGAAGACCGAAAGGTCGAACATGAGTCGTATAGAAGATACGATCAACATGGAGATGTTCACCGTTGATGACTAGTCCGTCTCACGTGATGATCGGACACGGCCTAGTCGATTCGGATCATGTATCACTTAGATGACTAGAGGGATGTCTATCTGAGTGGGAGTTCATTGAATAATTTGATTAGATGAACTTAATTATCATGAACTTAGTCTAAAATCTTTACAATATGTCTTGTAGATCAAATGGCCCACGCTAATGTTGCCCTCAACTTCAACGCGTTCCTAGAGAAAACCAAGCTGAAAGACGATGGTAGCAACTACACGGACTGGGTCCGTAACCTGAGGATTATCCTCATAGCTGCCAAGAAAGCATATGTCCTTGAAGCACCGCTAGGTGACGCACCTGTTTTCCCAGAAACTCCAGACGTTATGAACGCCTGGCAGTCGCGTAGTGATGATTACTCCCTGGTTCATTGCGGCATGCTTTACAGCTTAGAACCGGGGCTCCAAAAGCGTTTTGAGCAACACGAAGCATATGAGATGTTCCAAGAGCTGAAAATGGTTTTCCAAGCTCATGCCCGGGTCGAGAGATATGAAGTCTCCGACAAGTTCTACAGTTGTAAGATGGAGGAGAATAGTTCTGTCAGCGAGCATATACTCGAAATGTCTGGGTTGCACAACCGCTTGTCTTAGCTGGGAGTTAATCTCCCGGATGACGCGGTCGTTGACAGAATCCTTCAGTCGCTTCCACCTAGCTACAAGAGCTTTGTGATGCAGGGGATGGAAAAAACCATTCCGGAGGTATATTCAATGCTGAAATCAGCGGAGGTGGAGATCAAAAAGGAACATCAAGTGTTGATGGTGAATAAAACCACTAAGTTCAAGAAAGGCAAGGGTAAAAAGAACTTCAAGAAGGACGGCAAGGGAGTTACCGCGCCCGGTAAGCAAGCTACCGGGAAGAAGCCAAAGAATGGACCCAAGCCTGAGACTGAATGCTTTTATTGTAAGGGAAACGGTCACTGGAAGCGGAACTGCCCCAAGTACTTAGCAGATAAGAAGGCCGGCAATACCAAAGGTATATGTGATATACATGTTATTGATGTGTTCCTTACCAGCGCTCGTAGTAGCTCCTGGGTATTTGATACCGGTGTGGTTGCTCATATTTGTAACTCAAAACAGGAATTGCGGAATAAGCGGAGACTGGCGAAGGACGAGGTGACGATGCGCGTCGGGAATGGTTCCAAGGTCGATGTGATCGCCGTCGGCACGCTACCTCTACATCTACCTTCGAGATTAGTTTTAAACCTCAATAATTGTTATTTAGTACCAGCTTTGAGCATGAACATTGTATCAGGATCTCGTTTGATGCGAGATGGCTACTCATTTAAATCCGAGAATAATGGTTGTTCTATTTATATGAGAGATATGTTTTATGGTCATGCCCCGCTGGTCAATGGTTTATTCTTATTAAATCTCGAACATGATGTTACACATATTCATAGTGTGAATGCCAAAAGATGTAAGGTTGATAATGATAGTCCCACATACTTGTGGCACTGCCGCCTTGGTCACATTGGTGTCAAACGCATGAAGAAACTCCATGCAGATGGACTTTTGAAGTCTCTTGATTATGAATCATTTGACACGTGCGAACCATGCCTCATGGGCAAAATGACCAAGACTCCGTTCTCCGGGACAATGGAGCGAGCAACCAACTTATTGGAAATCATACATACTGATGTGTGCGGTCCAATGAGCGTTGAGGCTCGCGGTGGTTATCGTTATGTTCTCACCCTCACTGATGACTTAAGTAGATTTGGGTATGTCTACTTAATGAAACACAAGTCTGAGACCTTCGAAAAGTTCAAGGAATTTTAGAGTGAGGTAGAGAATCAACGTGACAAGAAAATAAAGTTCTTACGATCAGATCGTGGAGGGGAATATTTGAGTCACGAGTTTGGCACGCACTTAAAGGAAATGTGGAATTGTTTCACAACTCACGCCGCCTGGAACACCTCAGCGTAATGGTGTGTCCGAATGTCGTAATCGCTCTCTATTGGATATGGTGCGATCTATGATGTCTCTTACCGATCTACCGCTATCATTTTGGGGTTATGCTTTAGAGACTGCCGCATTCACTTTAAATAGGGCTCCGTCGAAATCCGTTGAGACGACACCGTATGAATTATGGTTTGGGAAGAAACCTAAGCTGTCATTTCTGAAAGTTTGGGGATGCGATGCTTATGTCAAGAAACTTCAACCTGAAAAGCTCGAACCCAAATCGGAAAAATGCGTCTTCATAGGATACCCTAAAGAAACTATTGGGTATACCTTCTACCTTAGATCCGAAGGCAAGATCTTTGTTGCCAAGAATGGATCCTTTCTGGAGAAAGAGTTTCTCTCGAAAGAAGTAAGTGGGAGGAAAGTAGAACTTGATGAGGTACCCCCTCTTGAACCGGAGAGTAGCGCAGCTCAGGAAGATGTTTCTGTGGTGCCTGCACCGACTAGAGAGGAAGTTAATGGTGATGATCATGAAACTTCGGATCAAGTTGCTACTGAACTTCGTAGGTCCACGAGGACACATTCCGCACCAGAGTGGTACGGTAACCCTGTCTTGGAAGTCATGCTGTTAGACAACGGTGAACCTTCGAACTATGAAGAAGCGATGGCGGGCCCAGATTCCAACAAATGGCTAGAAGCCATGAAATCCGAGATAGGATCCATGTATGAAAACGAAGTATGGACTTTGACAGACATGCCCGATGATCGGCAAGCCATAGAGAACAAATGGATCTTTAAGAAGAAGACAGACACGGATGGTAATGTGACCATCTATAAGGCTCGACTTGTCGCTAAGGGTTATCGACAAGTTCAAGGGGTTGACTACGATGAGACCTTCTCACCCGTAGCGAAGCTGAAGTCCGTCAGAATCATGTTAGCAATTGCCGCATACTATGATTATGAGATATGGCAAATGGACGTCAAAACGGCATTCCTTAATGGTTTCCTTAAGGAAGAGTTGTATATGATGCAGCCAGAAGGTTTTATCGATCCTAATAATGCTGACAAGGTATGCAAGCTCCAGCGCTCAATCTATGGGCTGGTGCAAGCATCTCGGAGTTGGAACATTCGCTTTGATGAGATGATCAAAGTGTTTGGGTTTACACAGACTTATGGAGAAGCCTGTGTTTACAAGAAAGTGAGTGGGAGCTCTGTAGCATTTCTCATATTATATGTAGATGACATACTATTAATGGGAAATGATATAGAATTCTTGGAAAGCATAAAGGCCTACTTGAACAAGTGTTTTTCAATGAAGGACCTTGGAGAAGCTGCTTACATATTAGGCATCAAGATCTATAGAGATAGATCGAGACGCCTCATTGGTCTTTCGCAAAGCACATACCTTGACAAGATATTGAAGAAGTTCAATATGGATCAGTCCAAGAAGGGGTTCTTGCCTGTATTACAAGGTGTGAGATTGAGTACTACTCAATGCCCGACCTCGGCAAAAGATAGAGAAAAGATGAGTGTCATCCCCTATGCCTCAGCCATAGGGTCTATTATGTATGCCATGCTGTGTACCAGACCTGATGTGAACCTTGCCGTAAGTTTGGTAGGAAGGTACCAAAGTAATCCTGGCATGGAACACTGGACAGCGGTCAAGAACATCCTGAAGTACCTGAAAAGGACTAAGGATATGTTTCTCATTTATGGAGGTGACGAAGAGCTCGTCGTAAAGGGTTTCGTCGATGCTAGCTTCGACACAGATCTGGATGACTCTAAGTCACAAACCGGATACGTGTATATTTTGAATGGTGGGGCAGTCAGCTGGTGCAGTTGCAAGCAAAGCGTCGTGGCGGGATCTATATGTGAAGCGGAGTACATAGCAGCCTCGGAGGCAGCACAGGAAGCAGTCTGGATGAAGGAGTCATCACCGACCTAGGAGTTATTCCCAATGCGTCGGGCCCAATGACTCTCTTCTATGACAACACTAGAGCTATTGCCCTTGCCAAGGAGCCCATGTTTCACAAGAAGACCAGGCATATCAAGCATCGCTTCAACTCCATTCGTGAACATGTTCAAGATGGAGACATAGATATTTGTAAAGTGCATACGGATCTGAATGTCGCAGATCCATTGACTAAACCTCTTCCACGAGCAAAACATGATCAACACCAGAACTCTATGGGTGTTCGATTCATCACAATGTAACTAGATTATTGACTCTAGTGCAAGTGGGAGACTGTTGGAAATACGCCCTAGAGGCAATAATAAAGTGGTTATTATTATATTTCCTTGTTCATGATAATTGTCTATTGTTCATGCTATAATTGTGTTATCCGGAAATCGTAATGCATGTGTGAATACATAGACCACAACATGTCCCTAGTGAGCCTCTAGTTGACTAGCTCGTTGATCAATAGATGGTTACAGTTTCCTGACCATGGACATTAGATGTCGTTGATAACGGGATCACATCATTAGGAGAATGATGTGATGGAAAGGACCCAATCCTAAGCATAGCACTAGATCGTGTAGTTCGTTTGCTAAAGCTTTTCTAATGTCAAGTATCATTTCCTTAGACCATGAGATTGTGCAACTCCCGGATACCGTAGGAATGCTTTGGGTGTATCAAACGTCACAACGTAACTGGGTGACCATAAAGGTGCACTACAGGTATCTCCGAAAGTGTCTGTTGGGTTGGCACGAATCGAGACTGGGATTTGTCACTCCGTATGACGGAGAGGTATCTCTGGGCCCACTCGGTAATGCATCATCATAATGAGCTCAATGTGACTAAAGAGTTAGCCACGGGATCATGCGTTACGGAACGAGTAAAGAGACTTGCCGGTAACGAGATTGAACAAGGTATAGGGATACCGACGATCGAATCTCGGGCAAGTATCATACCGGTAGACAAAGGGAATTGTATACGGGATTGATTGAATCCTCGACATCGTGGTTCATCCGATGAGATCATCGTGGAACATGTGGGAGCCAACATGGGTATCCAGATCCCGCTGTTGGTTATTGGCCGGAGAGATGTCTCGGTCATGTCTGCATGGTTCCCGAACCCGTAGGGTCTACACACTTAAGGTTCGGTGACGCTAGGGTTGTTATGGGAAATAGTATGTGGTTACCGAATGTTGTTCGGAGTCCCGGATGAGATCCCGGACGTCACGAGGAGTTCCGGAATGGTCCGGAGGTGAAGATTTATATATGGGAAGTCATCATACGGTCACAGGAAGTATTCGGGGGTTTGCCGGTATTGTACTGGGACCACCGAAGGGGTTCCGGAGGTCCACCGGGAGGGTCCACCTGCCCCGGAGGACCCTATGGGCTGTATGGGGGAGGGAACCAGCCCCTAAGTGGGCTGGGCGCCATTCCCCCTAGGGCCCATGCGCCTAGGGTTGGGGGAAACCCTAAAGGGGGGCGCCCCCCTTGGCTTGGGGGGCAGGCCCCCTCCCCCTGGCCGCCGCCCCCCCTCTAGATCTGATCTAGAGGGGCCGGCCCCCTTCCCCCTTGGCCCTATAAATAGAGGGTAGGAGGGAGGGCAGCAGCACCTCATCCAAGGCGCAGCCCTCCCCCTCTCCAACACCCCCTCCTCCTCCGTTGAGCTTGGCGAAGCCCTGCCGGAGAACTGCCAACTCCACCACCACGCCGTCGTGCTGCCGGAGTTGTCTTCCCCAACCTCTCCCTCCTCCTTGCTGGATCAAGGCGTGGGAGACGTCACCGGGCTGCATGTGTGTTGAACGCGGAGGCATCGTTGTTCGGTGCTTAGATCGGAATCGACCGCGATCTGAATCGCTGCGTGTACGACTCCTCCAACCGCGTTCTTGCAACGCTTCCGCATCGCGATCTTCAAGGGTATGAAGATGCACTCCTCTCTCTCTCGTTGCTAGTCTCTCCATAGATTGATCTTGGTGATGCGTAGGAAATTTTTTGATTTACTACTACGTTCCCCAACACCACCCTCAAGCATATCGATCCTGTAACCCTCGCCTCTCCAGTGGTCCTGTCGGGTTTGCATTAAGAAACCTGTTAGTTACTGCTCTCCATCACGGTGAGGCATATTTCCTCGCAACCCCTCTTCCTATTTCATTTCGTATGTTCCCAAATTGGCTATAAAATAACGGAGAGCGTATATATGTTCATTATCTACCTTCCTCACTAGTACATATAAGTTGTATTTGTTCCAATAAGTTACTGGCGATTTACAGATCGTGGGCGCCCGAGTCACACAAACTTAATAAATAAGCCGTACATTTTCTAAATTATTGCATGACATGTTTAGATAGCTTGATACCAAGTTGTTAGTTTTATGCTTATCCTCATTTCCTGAGTTTCGCATGTGTTCTCTGTAGACGCCGATTAGCAGCGACAGCACTCATGCTTCAGGCGATGTATCTTCATCTGATTCTAACAACCCTAGGTCTTCAGCAGATGGTGAGGGATCAAGTAATCTTGAACGGGATAGAGCTGTAGCAATTACCCTTCCAGTCAGGACACGGAGGAACGCTCCAAGGAAGCCCACACACCAGCCTAAAGGTGTATATGAAGTAACCGAGATCGATTTAAAGTCTTGGGCTCCAACTAAACCAGATAAAGCCTGCACGAGGTTCAGGAGTGTGTGTGGATTTTTTGGCAGGGCAAGGCGCAATATTAATCTGCCGGGGTTTCAGAAGGCTGACACAGAAACATGGCAAAGGATAGTTCGGGAGATCATGGATCACTTCAATGTTCCAGAGCAGTGGAGAATGCAGGTAGAACACGCTGCACTGAAGAAGGCTTGGGATGCTTGGAGAATCTGGAAGCACGTGCTGTACAAGAAGTACTTGAGTGAAGGCAAGGTCCCAATCCCCGCATACCCCCAAATTACAAAGGCAGACTGGGCAGAATTCAAAAGGGATAGGGCAACTACAGAGTTTGCTGAGAAGAGTGCCAAGCAATCGAAACTTTAGAAGAGGAACACACACCCCCACCGTATGGGTGTCGCTGGATACTACGGCATGAAACCGATATGGGACCAAGAGGACAAAGAAGCAGTAGCAGCGGGTGGGAAACCGGCCTTTAGTGAAATCCAGGGTGAACGCGCTAGAGACTACTTGTGGGCACGTGCAAGGAGGCGTGATGACGGAACTTATTACTTTGAAAACTCACATGACGAAGAACTGTATCGCGTGATGTTAAAGGCTTCCAAGATCCCTAGAAGGTTCTACAGGAACTCAGGGCCATGTGACATTCTGTCCGATGCTCTGGAAACAAGAGAGCCCCCTGGCCGTGCAAGGGGTATAGGTGTTAATGTCCCGCACAAGAGGGCTTTCACACTCAGCATGAAAAAAGCGAGGAGTGAAATGAAGCAGAATGAATTGTATGAAAGGTTGAGGAAGGACATGTATCCGACTGTTTGAAATGATACTGAAGAGTCAGTGATGATGCAGAAGACTCTAACACTGACAGATAGCCAGCAGATGGGAGGGGAGGCGGGCATGGAGGATGCTGGTTATTGCGCGACAACACCGCACAAGAGTAGCTGTGCATCAGCTGACCCCAGCGACACTGAGACTGCAACTGCTCATGATGATGCTATATCTGATCTATCTGGAATGAAAGATAGATTGAAGGGCGTGCTTACACATAATGAAGGTACATTAAAATGTGCAACAGCCTGGGTTTGCCCACCCTTCTTGGAAGATGGCCTCTTGTTGGACAATGTGCCATTGAAGCCGGGCTGTGTGAAGTGCTACGTGACTGAAGTAAAGCCTGGATTTAATGAATTTGCCCCGAAGAATGTCCTAGGAGACTTTGATCAGCAAAGGACCTTGGGAGAAACACTGTTACATCACATCCAGTGGCCACGAAAGGAAATAGAGTTCATGGATGAGATCCTTGAAGCCCCGCCAAGAGCAACCAATGTCGCCCCTCAACCGGTGATGCTCTCCTTGCCACAGCAGCTCTCGTGTGCTTCCCCCAAAGAACCTAATACTCATAATCCGACGGCTGATGCATCAACCTGTGATCAGCCGGCCTGACTTTGTGCCGTACAGGCCATGTCATCGTCTGCCCCAGAGCAGCTAGTGGCAAGGCCTAAAACTCCTGAAGACACACCAGCGGTTCAGATGCCGGCCGCTGAAGCAGCGGGGGGAGACCCAGCTGCAGCACATGCTCAGCAGACCAACCTGGTGGAACAGACTGCTAAGCAGTCTGATGCTTCGGAACCGCTTGCTAAGAAGTCTGTAGGTCCAGAACCGACTGCTCATCAGTCCGTCGGTCCGCAGCCGCGTGATCAGCATACCAATGCGTCAGCACTTCCTGCTCGGCAAACCAACGCATTGGCACGGCCTCCTCAGCACACCGACAAGTTGGCACCACCTACGGACAAACCCGACATAGTTTCAATGCATCGTCAGCAGTCCGATGCCTCTGCTCCTATAGCCCAGCAGTCCATCATAGCAGCACCGCCAGCTCAGCGGTCTGGCATAGCTAAACCATCGGCTAAGCAGTCCATCAAAGCTTCACCGTCTGCTCGGCAGTCTACCATTCAGCCAACCAGACCTTGTACCAGAATTGCTTCAAGTACCAAGAAGGAAGCGGGCAAAAAGGCTGCACCCATGAGGAAGCGCACCCTGAGATCGAAGAGGAAAGAGAATGATTGCCTTTTACTTAAAGCACTCATCGCCCAGAACCAAATTAACAGCAAGTTGTTCGAATCGGGGAGTAATATTATTTCTGACGGCATGGATGATGAAGAAATAGCTATGTTGCTTGCTAAAAATAAAGCACACGTACTTGAAGCATGCAATTACTTCCATGGCCAGCCAATTCTTGTGAATACTTTGATGAATGCACCTCCAGTTGCCGCGAGTTACATAAATATTGCATGGATTAATTGTTAGCAGGTCATCATGTTCTGCTAGTTCTCTACAACAGAGATCATTTCCGACACGATGCTGGTTCCATTAGTGTGAGTTTTGAGGACTTACATCTCTTCTTCAACTTCAACGAGCTCGATGCCACTCTTGTTAGATGCCTGATTTTGTAAGTACTTAACAAACTCTAATCAACTTCTCCATACAAGGCTGTAAATGATAAACAGCTAACTGCATTTTATTCCTCTCAAGGGATTGAACGCGCAGAGAAGAAAAAGGGAGAGTGTGTATTTCATAGATCCTGCATTAGCAAATGGCACAACATTAATTAGATGGTAAGGATGCACGGGAGTGGGCCTTTAACACGGTCGTCCGTATCTTCTAAGACACGTCCCATGCAGAATCATTTCTCTGGCCATATCATGAACGGTAAGTCAAGTAAACAACCACGCATACACTGATTGTCTTCCAGATTTCGACATAATTCATAAGTTCATGGCTTTCTTAATATGTAGCAATCACTAGATATTGGTATTCATTGTTCCAAACATGAAAATAGTTTACTACATGGATTCTCTTAGAGAGTCAACAAACGCTCAGGATCTGACGCATCATCAGCAATTCATGGATAGCTATTGAATTCTATGATGTTGAAATTAATTTGCATTCATATCTGGTTCAATAATTGATGGTGTCAAAATTCATCTTCATTTGCAGTGTGCTCGTATTATGGAAAACTAAACCAGGGAACCTGTTCAAGAGGGAACTACCTCTGCAACACGAGATCTTTTCTCCGGTAACACACCGAAATCCGTTATTTTCAGAAAATGTATCGAATAGTCTGCAAATACCTTTTCTTACGCTAGTCAAATGTTCAAGCTTCTAAATAAACCTCTTTCTATTTCTGTCCAAAGAAAAAAATACATCTAACACCGGTTAGGTTGTTCCTAACAAGACAAATACATGACTAATGTTGTACAAAAAATTCCAGTGTCCTCAGCAACAAGCAGGGACCAATCTTTGTGGATACTATGTTTGCAGACACATGATCTCCATCTGCAAATCTGCTGATAGTTGTGAAGATGCTCGTGAATTAGTACCAGCAAGTC
This sequence comes from Thinopyrum elongatum, assembly GCA_011799875.1. Classification (NCBI taxonomy): domain Eukaryota; kingdom Viridiplantae; phylum Streptophyta; class Magnoliopsida; order Poales; family Poaceae; genus Thinopyrum; species Thinopyrum elongatum. The sequence continues at coordinate 350,952,127 of CM022303.1, forward strand.
TATCTTAATTAATATCTTCTACTCCACTCATATGGCACATTCTAATATTAAAAATACTGCAGCTCATCTTAGAACCGAGGACCCCTGAACCGCTCCCCACTGGTGAATTGCTAATGGTTCGGAGATTTATCAGCGACTTCTTCCTGAATCACTACATCAATCCCACTGGTGATAATGAAGATTTCAGCATGCCTTCTCCTGAAACATTGAGTAAGAGTTAGCCGCTAAACATATACGCATGGATCCATTATTTTCCATCTGATGAGGTCTTCGTATTTCGTTAACTATGATTAATTATGTAATGCATATATATGTCGACAAATCATTGGAATTTAGCTACCATTTGTTCAATTGCAATTGTTGCGAAATCTGATGAATGTTCTTCATGTGGACACAATTTGTTCAATTGAATATTGTGGCGAATTTGCTTTTTGCATGCCGATTCAAATGGGATATTTTTGTTTTAACCTGTCAATTGCTCCTCACAAGGTTCAACTAAATGAGTGTGTGCGATCCTCATCGGAAAGCATACGTCAATCGTAGCAGAACCGTCGGTGATACACAGCAGATCACAAATGATTTGCAGCACTACTATGTGTGCGTAGGGGCTCCGAAACCGTTTGTGATATCACATTATCGCACACGAGAGCTCGGAGTAAACCGTGCCCAATGTAAAATACAATCCCAGTCGTAAATGTTTCAGGAAATGTGTGGGATCCCAAATGAAAAGCACACTTCACTCTTGCCGCAACCGTCGGTGATACACAACAAATCACAAATGGTCTGCAGCACTTGTATGTGTGCGAAGGGGCTCCTGAACCGTTTTTGATAGAACATTATCGCACACGGTAATTGTTTGGAAATGTGTGCGATGGAGTCTTGCATGGCAGACGGGTTCCGCAGAAAACTCATGTGCGATGGGGCACATATCGCACCCGGTTCATATGTTGGCCTGTGTGCTTACATATTGTTTCCCAAACGGTTCATTATGACACACCGTTTGGTTTCACTACGTCATTAGAAACGTTTAATCACCGATCCCACACGTGCGAAAGAATTTAGTGTGTGCTGCATCGCATACGATTACATTTGGCAAGGCCTCTACATCATGGCTCCATATCCCCGACGGTTTCTGGGTCGTGTGGGAAGGACCCCCCCTATCGCAGGCACTCACTTGGCGATGGTTCAAAATGCCGTCGCGGAAAGGGGTTAAAAACCGTGTGTATAGCACCTCACTGTACCAGTGCTAGTTGGAGGGGCTGTGACTTAACATGGAAGATAAACTCTCTTCACCCTATTCTCCTCGACAATCGATTCATCAAGCGATGCCGATTACTCGTGGTAGATACTTGAAGGCGATCTTTGAACCTTTACAGACTTCTTCTTCGAGAACCACAATCACTCTTGGTCTCTGAAGAAATGGACACCTAACCGTCTAGAGAGTTTGTAGCTCTCAAGAGTAATAGGCGGAGCGTACTAAACTTAGATTCCAGTGATGCTGAACCACTATCTAATTCTTCGGCTCTAGGGTTTTTCTCTTGGTGTATTTTAAACTCAAATCGCTCAGAGAGTGGGTTGCTCAACAATCTTCTCAGAATCAAACGGAGCAGCCACATGACAACGCCGACGCGGGGTGGCTATTTATAGCCGCAGCCTTCCCAGATGGGAAATGACCATTTTGGACATGAGGTCCAGCCAATGGCCAACTGACACGTTCACAACGGGCGGATTTTGGAGAAACGGTAACATTACTTGAGGAACAAGTAATGCTAACTCCTCGGTCCGAGTCAAATCTCTCGCAGCGAAGAAGATCACAGTCTCTTGCTGGCAAGTATTTACTCAGAGCACACAGAGATCTCTCTCACAGCTTTCATAGGTTTTGGGTTTAGCATCAGAGAATCAAAGCTTTGAACGATGCACCCCTCTTAATAGTACGGTGGTCCTATGACTTAGTGAAAGAAGAAGAAGAACGAAACAAATGCTACGTCTTCATTCCTCCTCGAGTGTAGTCATTTTCTTCGAACATAGCTTGAACTTCAGCAATTTTTAGGGGTCACTCTTGTTAGCTTCATCTTCGGTAATAATCTTCACTGCTACGCAGGGAAATTATCTTCGTCATTTGCATCAAACTCCTCGATACTTCAGGGACCTGTTACTCTGTGTGCACTAGCAAACACATAAGTCCAATACTGTTTATGTCAACAAACTCCAAAACATAAGGGGCCTATCATTGCACCAACAACCATTTCCTCCGAAGGAGTTCCCGAAGCCCATGTTGCAACACCTACTTTGGCCTCGACCATCCCCCGCTCTGCTTCGTCAAGCAGTGCTAATTCTAATTCTGAGGATTCTTCGGACAAGTAGTTCCTCGTATGCATTCTCTTTCCTTTTTGACACTTGTTGACAAAAAGGGGAGAAGATCATCGAGTGAAAGATGAACGGGGTATTCGCAGAGTGTTTCCATTCGCCATTTACTTCTCTTCAGTCGAACTTTTTGGTGTTCCTCGAACAATTTTCTTGTTGAACTTAACACACCGCCTGTGGTGTTGAAATACTCGGTCGCCATGTACTGTTAATAACCCCCCTGCAATACTTTTTACTTCCAACTATTTGTTTGCAGGTTGTTGCCATCGAAAGTTTATTCCCTTGCAATGTTTATCCTCAAAAATTATCTATCGTGCAGGGAAAATAAGAGTTCTTTCAAGGAGGACAAGAAATCATGCTTCTCTAAATAGAGATATTTTACTCCTTGAAACTTGATGTATTTTTGGCTAGATATGCTATGATTATTATCTCTCGTTATCTAACCTTGCAGGTGAAGAAAGTTAGCTTCGGTTTAAATCTCTTGAGATTTATCTATATGACTGACAAACTATTTTTCCTCGCATGTATTCATCGAACAAACTTGTTGCAGGAAAACTTCGTCTGAAATTTATCTCCTATGAGCAATATCCTTTATTTCCCTTGCTCTGACAATTCTCGAGTATCTATCTTGCAGGGAACTTACATCTCGTGTTGATTCAAATCGTGCTCTGAGAAAACTTTCATGACATATCCTTCGTCACAAATCATTTCAAAGTATTCATTATCTAATTCTTTTCAAAGATTGTGTGACAGGAATCATCTCAGACATTGTCGAGTGCATTGACAGAGACCACGAATGAGATCATATGTCAATAACACTCAAACGAAGATTCACCTTGCTTCCTTCCGATTTAACTACGCACTCAAATGATGCATATCTTCAGGGCGAGCGTGTTTTATCTTCGTAATTATCTCTCGTCTTTCATTATCCTTCGCATTGCGTTCCATTCATTATCTATCCTTAGATGTGTTCTGTTTTGTCAACAATCGTCCAAAAAGGGGAAGATTGTTGTTGTAATATCTGCCTTCCTGTGTTTTGGAGATTGTTGACAGAAATAGGTATGGACTAATTTGTTTGCTAGTTCATACAGATAGAGATAGTCCATACAGAAACCGAAGAGAATGCTATCTTTGGTGCCAAGTTCATGGAACTTCACCGAAGTATATCTGCGTTGCAGAGAAGAACAAGCTACGTCTGGTGAAGATATGTAGACGAGAAGATTGATGTGAAGGAATTATCCCCTCCAAATTTTACTGCTGAAGCGAATCATTTGGTTCGGTGTTGTTGTCCGAAGAAATTGACTGCAGCAAATGGAAGTCAAAGACAAAGTGAAGACGTAGTATTCTTTTCGTTGTTCTTCTTTCATTCATTTGAGTCATAGGACCTCCATACTATTAAGAGGGGTATAGGTCCTCGAAGCCTAGATCCGCTGTGATGCTGAACCCAAATCCTATGAAAGTTGTGAGAGAAATCTCTTTGTGTTCCCAGCAAATACTTGCTAGCAAGAGGCTGTGATCTTCTTCACTGCGAGAGATTTGTCTCAGACCGAGGAGTTAGCATTGCTTCTTCCTCAAGTAATGTTACCGTTGCTCCAAAATCCGACCGTTGTAAACGTGTCAGTTGGCCATTGGCTGGATCATGTGTCCAAAATGGTCATTTCCCACCAGGGAAGACTGCGGCTATAAATAGCCACCCCGCACCGGCTTTGTCCGGTGGCTGCTCCGCTTAAGATTTCTGAGAAGATTGATTTGAGCAACCCCTCTCCGAGTGATTTGAATTTAAGATCCACCGAGACAAAAATCAAGAGCCCAAACTTAGACAGTGGTTGAGCATCACAGTAGTTCTGAGTTAGAGTTCTTGTACCTATTACTCTTGAGAGCTATGCACTCTCTAGATGGATAGGTTTTTGCTCGAATGTTGAAGAGTTGTTGTCCTCACCGAGCTAGATCTTCAGCAACCAAGAGTGATTGTGGTTCATGAAGGTCGACCCAAGGTTTGGAGATCGCCGACAAGTATCTACCATGAGTGAAATCAACTGGAGTCTGATCAACTTCGAGATGAAGGAGAATAGGGTGTGATACGTCTCCAACGTATCTATAATTTTTTATTGTTCCATGCTTTTATATTATCTGTTTTGGATGTTTTATATGCATTAATATGCTATTTTATATTATTTTTGGGACTAACCTATTAACCTAGAGCCCAGTGCCAGTTTCTGTTTTTTTCCTTGTTTTTGACTTTTACAGAAAAGGAATATCAAACAGAGTCCAAACGGCATAAAACTTTCGCGATGATTTTTCTTGGACCAGAAGACACCTACGTAACTTGGAGAGAGGGCCAGAAGGTTCCCGAGGAGGCCACAAGCCTGCAAGGCGTGCCCTAGGGGGGTACCCTGAGGGCTTGTGGGCCCCTTGGAGGTCTCCCAACCTTAATCTTTGCACTATAAATTCCCAAATATTCCCCCAACATCAGAAGCATCCACCAAAATACTTTTCCGCCGCCGCAAGCCTCTGTTCCCGTGAGATCCCATCTTGGGGACTTTTCCGGCGGTCTGCCGGAGGGAGATTCAATCACGGAGGGCCTCTACATCAACCTTGATGCCCTTCTGATGATGTGTTAGTAGTTTACCACAGACCTACGGGTCCATAGCTAGTAGCTAGATGGCTTCTTCTCTCTCTTTGAACTTCAATACAATGTTCTCCTCGATGTTCTTGGAGATCTATTCGATGTAATACTTTTTTGTGGTGTGTTTGTTCAGATCCGATGAATTATGGATTTATGATCAGATTATCTATGAATATTATTTGAGTCTTCTCTGATCTCTTTTATGCATGATTAAGATATCTTCGTATTTCTCTTTGAACTATTGATTTGGTTTGGCCAACTAGATTGGTTTTTCGTTCAATGGGAGAGGTGCTTAGTTTTGGGTTCAATCTTACGGTGTCCTCACCCAGTGACAGAAGGCGTAGCGAGGCATGTATTGTATTGTTGCCATCAAGGATAAAAACATGGGGTTTATATCATATAGCTTGAGTTTATCCCTCTACATCATGTCATCTTAATTAAGGCGTTACTCCATTCTTATGAACTTAATACTCTAGATGCATGCTGGATAGCGGTTAATGTGTGGAGTAATAGTAGTAGATGAAGAATCATTTTGGTCCACTTGTCACGGACGTGATGCCTATATTCATGATCATTGCCTTAGATATCGTCATAACTTTGCGCTTTTCTATCAATTGGTCAACAGTAATTTGTTTACCCACCGTATGATATCTTCAAGAGAGAAGCCTCTAGTGAAACCTATGGCTCCCGGGTCTATTTTCCATCATATATTTTCAGATCTATAAACCAAAAAACCCAAAAATACCTTGCTGCAATTTATTTATATTTACTTTAGTTTGCTCTTTTATTTATCTTTTATACCTATCTCTATTAGATCTCACTCTTGTTCGTGACCGTGAAGGGATTGACAACCCCTTTTTCGCGTTGAGTGCAAGTGTTTGTTAGTTTGTGCAGGTGCATAGATTGGAGACTTGCTTGTGCCTCCTACTAGATTGATATCTTGGTTCTTAACTAAGGGAAATACTTATCTCTACTTTGTTGCATCACCCTTTACTCCTCAGGGGAAAAATCAATACAAGCTCAAGAAGTAGCAGGAAGAATTTCTGGCACCATTGCCGGGGAGGTTCTACATCAAGCCTACCAAGTACCCATCATAAACTCTCATCTCTTGCATTACATTATTTGCCTTTCGCCTCTCGTTTTCCTCTCCCCCACTTCTAAAATGTTTTCAGAAAAACACAAAAATATTTGCCTTTTTATTCGCCCTTCTTTTGATCGTCTTTTTGTTTGCTTTTTGTTTGCTCATGTACTAGATTGCTTGCCTTGTCATGATGTCTCAAGCAAATACCAAATTGTGTGACTTTTCCAATACTAATAATAATGATTTTATTAGTACTCTGATTGCTCCCGCCACTAGTGCGGAATCTTATGAAATTAATGCCGCTTTGTTGAATCTTGTTATGAAAGAGCAGTTTTCCGGCCTTCCTAGTGAAGATGCCGCATCCCATCTAAATACTTTAATTGAGTTGTGTGATATGCAAAAGAAGAAATATGTGGATAACGATATTGTTAAATTGAAGCTATTTCCGTTCTCACTACGAGATCGTGCTAAAACTTGGTTTTCATCTTTGCGTAAAAATAGTATTGATTCATGGAATAAGTGTAAATATGCTTTTATTTCCAAGTATTTTCCTCCCGCTAAGATCATCTCCCTTAGGAGCGATATAATGAATTTTAAGCAACATGATCAGGAACATGTTTCACAATCTTGGGAGAGGATGAAATTGATGATAAGAAATTGCCCTACTCATGGTTTAAGTTTATGGATGATCATACAAAATTTTTATGCCGGATTGAATTTTTCTTCTAGAAATCTTTTAGATTCCGCCACGGGAGGTACTTTTATGGAAATTACATTAGGAGAAGCTACTAAACTCCTAGATAATATTATGGCAAATTACTCTCAATGGCATACCGAAAGATCTTCTACCAGTAAAAAAGTACATGCGATTGAAGAAATTAATACTTTGAGTGGAAAGATGGATGAACTTATGAAATTGTTTGCTAGTAAGAGTGCTCCTATTGATCCTAATGATATGCCTTTTTCCACTTTGATTGAGAATAATAATGAATCTATGGATGTCCATTTTGATGGTAGGAACAACTTTGGTAATAATGCGTATTGAGGTAATTTCAACCCTAGGCCATTTCCTAGTAATTCCTCTAATAATTATGGTAATTACTACAACAATTATTATGTAAATTATAATAAAATACCCTCTGATCTTGAGCATAATATTAAAGATTTCATTAACTCTCAAAAGAATTTCAATACTATGGTAGAAGAAAAATTGCTTAAGATTGATGATTTGGCTAGGAACGTTGATAGAATTTCTCTTGAGGTTGATTCTTTGAAGATTAGATCTATGCCACCCAAGCATGATATTAATGAATCTCTGAAAGCTATTAAAATTTCTATGGATGAATGCAAAGAAAGAGCCGCTAGAATGCGTGCTAAGCGAGATTGGTTTGTAAAAGCGTGTTCTTCTAGTTTTTGTGAAAATAATGATGAAGATCTTAAAGTGATTGGTGTGACTCCTATTGAATCTTTGTTTTATAATATAAATCTTGATAAAGATGGGACTGGAGATGAGTCAACTTTAGCTTGAAGGCGTCCCAATAATTTGGAGTTTAAAGATCTTAATGAAAAAATTGATAAAAGTGGGATTGGAGAGGTCAAAACTTTAATTAGCGATGAACCCACTTTTTTGGATTTCAAGGACTTTAATTATGATAATTGTTCTTTGATAGATAATAATTCCTTGTTGCAATCCATGTTAAATTCACCTCATGCTTACAATCAAAGTAAAGCTTTTACTAAACATATCGTTGATGCTATGATGAAATCTTTTGAAGAAAAACTTGAGTTGGAAGTTTCTATCCCTAGAAAGCTTTTTGATGAGTGGGAACCTACTATTAAGATTAAAATTAAAGATTATGAGTGCAATGCTTTGTGTGATTTGGGTGCTAGCATTTCCACTATTTCAAAAACTTTATGTGATGTGCTAGGTTTCCATGAATTCGATGATTGTTCTTTGACTTTGCATCTAGCGGATTCCACTATTAAGAAACCTATGGGAAGGATTAATGATGTTCTTATTGTTGCAAGTAGGAATTATGTGCCCATAGATTTTATTATGCTTGATATAGATTGAATCCTACATGTCCTATTATTCTTGGTAGACCTTTCCTTAGAACGATTGGTGCAATTATTGATATGAAAGATGGAAACATTAGATTTCAATTTCCGTTAAGGAAGGGCAAGGAACACTTTCCAAGAAAGAAAATTAAATTGCCTTATGAATCTATTATGAGAGCCACTTATGGATTGCATGCCAAAGATGATAATACCTAGACCTGGAGAAGGTCTTGCGCTGCTATCATAGCTGCAGGATTCATGCCCGGAGCCTTGAGGAAGGCGACCTTGTCCTCTTGGGCTTCCTACTGGATTGATACCTTAGTTCTTAACTGAGGGAAATACTTTCGAGTAAACAAAGTTTACAACAAGGTATCTTGCCGGTCCCTCTCCTTGTTGCCGCGAGGCTCGGTTTGACAAGCCTGGGAACACGGAAGGGAGTCGGCCACTTTGCCAACCCTTTTCACTAATGCCACTGCAACCAAATTTGACTGAAGTAATCCTCAAATCAAAAGATGGGAGCACAAACTTTTGAGGGTGACAAGGTTTTTCTACGCCCAAGTTTTCCTCATAGATGTATAATATTGATCTCTTAAAGGAAACTTATCTGCTTTGGGTTGTCGGTGGCCGATATGCAAACTTGGTCTTTCTTCTTTTCCATAGGATTTTATCCATGGGAGGGGCCCTGTGGTTAGTACAGGGAAAGAAAAACAGCAGCATATGACCCTCTCTAAATGATCATGGCAAGATCATGCTAAAATGAACATGCATGCAAGTTTTAGGCGCCGACACTTTATTTTATTATCTTTGCACAGGGTCTGTGCCTGGCTTTGTACAAAGGGTTACATGCACATCGGCAAGGCTTGTACAAAAGGTGGTCACCGGGGCTGAGCCCAGCAGCCACGCCTTATGGGTAGAACTTGCGAAGATGCTCAATATTCCATGAGTTTTGCACCTTAATGCCATCTTCGGTCTCCAGACGGACTGTGCCAAGTCTGGTGACTCGCACTACCAGGTAAGGGCCTTCCCACTTCGACGTCAACTTGTTGGAACCCTTGGCGGATTGAACATGCCTAAGGACAAGGTCGCCTTCCTCAAGGCTCCGGGCATGAATTCTGCAGCTATGATAGTGGCGCAAGGCTTGCTGGTAGCATGCAACATGCACAGCGGCCCGGAGACGATCTTCCTCGAGGAGCACGACATTGTCATGCCGGTGCTGCTCCTGCTCTACTTCATTGTTGGCGAGTACTCGAGGTGACCCATATATGAGTTCTGTGGGGAGCACTGCTTCTGCCCCATAGACTAGGGAGAAGGGAGTCTGCCCGGTGGCTTGATTCGATGTCATACGGAGGGACCAAAGAACCAACGGCAGCTCGTCGATCCAGCGTCTGCCGCATTTCTTCAACTTGTCAAAAGTTCTTGTCTTGAGCCTGTGCAATACTTCAACATTCATCCTCCTAGCTTGTCCATTGCTCCGAGGATGAGCAGCAGAGGCAAAGGAGACCTTGCTTCCGAGGGTTTGGACATATTGCATGAAGGCGCGTCTTGTGAATTGGGTGCTGTTATCAGTGATCACTCTGGCGGGCACTCCGAAACAGCACAACAACCCCTTCAAGAACTTGATAGCTGATTGTGTGGTTACCTTCCTCACTGGCTCCACTTCTGGCCACTTTATAAACTTGTCGAATGCAATGTACAAGAATTCAAAGCCCCCGGTAGCATGGGGGAAGGGGCCCAAGATGTCGAGCCCCCAGACCGAAAATGGCTAGGACAAAGGGGTCGTCTGGAGAGCTTGAGCTGGTTGATGAATGTTCTTGTAGTGGAACTAGCAAGCTTCACATTTGGTGACTAGCTCAATCACATCTTGGAGGGCCATGGGCCAGTAGAACCCTTGCCGGAAAGCTTTTCCAACCAAGGTCCTTGATCCAATATGGGAGCTGCACACGCCCTTGTGTATCTCTGCTAGCAGTTCCAGCCCCTCTTCCCGGCAGATGCACTTCAATTTCACACCGTTTGGCCTCCTTCTGTACAGAGTGTCATTGATGAACTGGTACATACTGGACAGTCGGGCTACTCTTTCAGCTTCTTCTTGCTCCTCGGGAAGTTCTCCTGTTTGAAGGTAGTGGACTATGTGTTGCGCCCAAGTTGGAGCCTGAGGCTCAACAACAAGGACCAACGGCACCTCCTCGCTCATGGGAGCGCTCACCTCGACTACAAGAACATGTGGTTCCGCGGGAGAGTGCTTCTCACCAACCGAAGTGGAGTGGTTCCCGGCAATTTCTCTACCAGCGGCTTCAGGAAGCTCTGCCGGGAGATACTTGCCGGAGTCCAACTTCCTTCTTTTTCTGGACATCGTCGATGGAGATACTGAAGCCTGAGTCAGGTGGAGGACAAAAGTTCCTGGTTCCACAGGGAGCTTTTGTGCAATGCATTTTGACAGATGATCAGCAATGGTGTTTTCTGCATGCAGCATGTGCTCTGTTTGCAACCCATCAAAACGCTCCTCCAGCTTTCTCACTTCCTCTACGTATGCTTCCATCAATGGGCTTTGGTAATCCTTCTTGACTTGCCTCACCACAAGCTATGAGTCTCCATGAATGATCAACTTCTTGATTCCCAACTCTACTGCGATTCTGAACCCGGCAAGGAGCCTTCATACTCAGCAGTGTTGTTGGTGGCCTTCTCCTGGGGAAAGTGCATTTTGACCACGTACTTGAGGTGCTCTTCGGTAGGTGCAACAAGAAGCATGCGAGCTCTAGCACCTTGCAACGAGAAAGCACCATCAAAGTACATGGTCCACTCCTGATGCGCCTCCCTGCCGGGGATGACTGTCTCTGGTATTTCTCCATCTGGAGTGGGGGTCCATTCTACAATGAAGTCTGCCAACGCTCTGCTTTGAATGGTTGAAGTACTTTCGTACTTCAGGCCAAAGCATGACAATTCTAACGCCCATTCAACTATCCTGCCGGTAGCCTCAGGGTTCCTCAGTATGCGTTGCAGTGGAAAACGGGTGATAACTATGATCTCATGGGCTTCAAAGTAGTGGAGAAGTTTCCTCGAGGCCATGATGAGGCCGAAGATTAGCTTTTGCACCCCAGAGTACCTTGACCTAGCCCCCTGTAACAGGGAGCTGACAAAGTACACTGGGCGTTGCACCACTTTCTTCTTTGCCGCGATATTGGGACCGTCTTCACTAACTTGCTCTGCCCCCTTTGCGTCTATTTCTATCATGACTAGTTCAGCTTTGTCCCCAGAAGGGGTAGTTGCGGCAGCTGCTTCCTCATCTACCTCCTGCTGCACCACCAGTACTGCACTAACCACTTGGTTTGTTGCCGCTAAATACAGCAGCAATGGCTCTTGTGGTTTAGGAGCGACTAAGGTGGGGGCAGAGGAGAGGTAGGCCTTTAGGTCCTGCAGTGCTGCTTCTGCCTCCGGAGTCCACTTCAATGGTCCTGCCTTCTTCAGGATTTTTAAGAAAGGCAAGGTGCATTCGGCGGACTTGGGAATGAACCTACTTAGCGCGGCAACGCATCCGGTTAAACGCCTCACATCCTTGATAGTCTTGGGTGCTTGTATCTGCTTGATCGCCCTGATCTTGTCGGGGCTGGCCTCTATCCCTCAGTGAGATACAAAGAAGACAAGTAGCTTGCCGGAGGGAACACCAAACACACACTTCTCAGGGTTCAACTTCAAAGTGATCTTGCGCAAGTTAGCAAAGGTCTCTCCCAAATCTTGAATGAGCGTTGATTTGTCTTTGGTCTTGACCACTATATCATCCATATAGGCTTCCACATTTTTGTGCAATTGTGGTTCAAAACCAATCTGCACTTCTCTTGCAAAAGTGGATCCGGTGCTTTTTAACCCGAAAGGCATGCGTACAAAGCAGTATGTGCCACATGGAGTTATGAAGGCGGTCTTCTCTTCATCTTCCTTGGACATGAATATCAGATGGTATCCGAAGTATGCATCCAAAAAGGAAAGTAGGTCACACTCGGAAGTGGAGTCTACAATCTGATCAATGCACGATAGGGGAAAAGGGTCCTTCTGGCATGCCTTGTTCAAATCTGTGAAGTCAATGCAGAGCCTCCATTTCCCGTTTGCCTTGAGCACTACCACTGGGTTTGCTAACCATGTTGGATGCAACACTCCCCTGACCAAACTAGCTGCTTCAAGTTCCTTGATCTCCTCAGCAATGAACTATTGCCGCTCCAAAGCCTGCTTCCTAACCTTTTGCTTGACGGGCTGGGCGTGAGGGCAGACAACAAGGTGGTGCTCAATTACCTCCCTAGGAACACCAGGGATGTCAGATGGTTGCCAAGAAAACACATCAACATTCGCCTGCAGGAATACAACAAGCACACTTTCCTATTTGTCATCAAGGGTGGCGCTGATGGCGAACGTACCGTCAGTGCCATCCTACCTCGCCGGCACCCTTTTCACAGCAGGTGGAGTAGCCTTGGTCCTTTTGCTAGTGGAACTCTCCGGCAGGTCCTCAAAGGGTGTAGCGCACTACGAAGAGGCGTGCTTCCTAGAGTCCTTGCTGGCGTCACTGCTAGCTTTCTTTCCCTTCTTTGTCTCCTTGGCGGGAACTATGGCTTCGGTAGCCTTAGCTGCTACCGCGTCTTGATACATCTGATCCACACATTTAATTGCATCTTTTTTATCCGATGGAATGGAAATGACGACCAACGGCCCATACATCTTCAAGGTGTTGTAAGCATATAGTGGGATGCTGCCATGAATTTTGCCAGAGCTGGACAACCAAGGATCCCATTGTATGGCAAGGGAAGCTCAACAACGTCAAACACAACTCTCTCGGTTTGGTAGTTCAGTTCCCCGCCAAACGTCATCGGTAGCGTAATCTTCCCTTTAGGACGGCTCCTGCCGGGGTTGATTCCTTGGAACATACCAGTAATTTTGAGCTCTTCATCTGGAATCTGTAGCTTGCTGATCACTTTGGGGGAGATCAAATTCAACCCAGCCCCGCCGTCAACTAGCATATTTGTGATTTTGAGGTTGCGGATTGTTGGGGAGACCAACAACGGCAAGCACCCTACCGCGGTGGTGCGGTCGGGGTGATCCTCCTCATCAAAGATGATAGGCATGAGGGACCACTTGAGTGGTTTCCGAGAATCTGTAGCTGGTTCCACGGCATTGACCTCTCGCGCCCACTGCTTGAGCTGGCGGTGAGAGGAGTGCAGGGATGCACCTCCATCAATACACATGGCTTCAGTTGCTTTCTGGAATTCTTGCTCGCTGGTTTCTTCCTCATCCCCTTCATCACTTTCACCATCTTCTTCTTTCTTCTCACGGCCTCTAGCAGGTTTCTCCTTTAGCTGTGGGGCCTTGCCGCGGCAACCTCCTCTACTGCCACGGCCCTTTCCTCCAGCACCCTCTTGGTCCTTCTGCCTGTCCCTTTTTTCATATTCTGCCTTCTGCTTCTTGACAAGTTGCTCGACCTGGTGGCACTCCTGGAGATCGTGACACTTGGTGCGGTGGATCTTGCAGTAGGGCCCATCGGTTTTCCAAGCTTTCTCTGCCACCGCAGCCTCCCGGCAATCAGCGCACGTGGCAGCTTCCTTGCGGGGGGCCTCAGTTTTGGCTTTCTTGCCAGTGCTGAGATTGCCAGGGCTCTCGACGGCCAATACTGATTTATCCTTGCACTTCTTGTTGCGCTTCCGGCTCCTCCTCTTTGGGTTGGCGGCCTCGTCATCTTCCTCTGAATCGACCTTGATGCCATCCTCCTCTCTGGCGAGGCACCTTCCCTCTTCACCTCGAGCACATTTAGCCGCCAATGTGTACAACTCATTGACAGTCTTGGGCAGCCGAACGTTCATCTTGGACTGTATCCTTCTGTTGCGCACGTTCGAATGGAACGTGGCAATCACAGCTACTGGATGTATCTCTGTGATGTTATGGTGTACACGACTGAACCTTTGCATGTACTTCCACAAGTTTTCCCCTTCCTTCTGCGGAAGGACTTGTAAATCGCTGGGCTGGCCTGGCTCTTGGTGGCCACCCGTGAAGGCGCTAACAAATTCGTTGCTTAGGTCAGCCCATGATGAAATGGAATTCTCTAGCAGGTGCATCAGCCACGACCTCATGTTCGGCTTGTGCGCCAAAGGGAAGTAGTTGGCAAACACCTTTTCATCCCTGCCTCCAGCAGCTTGAACGGCAATAGTGTTGCGATGGCTCTGCCTGCTGTGACTTTATGGCTTCAGCGAAACCGATCAAGCTCTGGATGGTGGCCCTCGATTCATCCATCTGATCAGGCCGCTGGCGGGAATCTCAGTAAGAGTTGGGCTCGTGCCATGGCTTCTGTAGTTGAGCTTGGCGCAGCTGACGAGGCCGATCACGACGTTGCTTGACTCCTGGTGGTACCAGCAGGAGCATCGCCGCGTTCATGCCGTTGCGAACCGGTCGCCAAGGCAGTCTGGTGCTGAGCGGGCCGCACTCGGGGATGAACACCCCCATCTGGCGCTCCGTCTTGTCTGCCCTGCTCCGGGCCAGCTGCGCGTCTGGTAGCCGCGCTGGTGGTAGGCACGGCTAGAGGTCGCGACTCGCACAAGAGCAGGTGTCATCACTGCAGCTGCGCCCGCCAGTTCGGCGGGGTGGAGGGGGTTGAACGTCCACTCTGTCCGCAGCTTGAGGGTTACACCCGTTCGGGTGTTGTTGGTGCTGCCCTCCTCCAACACCTCTCGCTCCCGCCTCGTCCGAGGGCGACACAACAACGGCGCCACCTGCGCCAGTTGCGTCTCCCGCGGCACCAACCTCGCCCAACGCGGCCGTGGTGCCAATGGCGTCCACGGCCGCGTGCGAGGGGGCTTTAGAGGTGGAAGGGTGCATGGTAGCACCGGGTTTCTTCTTGGGTGCCATGGATGAAGACGACGATGATGATGGGTGCGCTGTTCACAACCTCAGGTTCGCGCAAACGCCTTCCCCCTACCTGGCGCGCCAAAGATGTCGTGGTGCAACACGATCACCTATGGGGCCATCGGCCCCTTTGTGGTTCGGCAACGGGGAAGGTCACGTTGCGCAAAGAGCAGAGGCCATGAAACAACATGACGGTGGTGACGCTGGTGGTTTTTACCCAGGTGTGGGCTGCTAGGAAGTGTAAAACCCTACTCCTGCTTTGGTGGATTGGATGGAGGAACACGATGAACGCGCAACGCTCAATCACGGCAAGGTGGCCTTGGGAAGAGCAGCTACACGCGTACAAGTGCGCAAGGGTCCGAATTCTTTGCTAGTTAGCCTTGGACCTCCTTTTATAGCTTAAGGGGTGACCATAGTGGCAAAGTAGTCTTTATCTGGTGATTATATAGCTAACAGTGCTATCATACCTAACTTTGGCAGTTAGGACAAAGTGCATTAAATGCACTGCTAGGTGTCATGCTGAGGGCGAAACCCGGCAAGCCTGCCGAGCCGCTTAACCCTCTTCTGCTTATTTGCTTGACATGCCTCTGGACGGGTGTCATATGAAGGTAATCTATCTTCCAAATGGCTGCCACGTGCCCAGTGGAAGCTACTTAATCACTTGGGGACTCGACACCGCACTGATAAGTGATTTGCATTGCGGAGTAGTGGAGCGGTGGCGCCTTGGCAGGGAGATTTTCTCTTGGCGGACCCGGCAAGCCTGCCGGGGAAATCTTGGACTTGTCCTTGGGATGGCCTCGACCCTGCTTAGGCTCTCCTGCCCGGTGAGGGAAGCTTTCCCAAGGTGATGCATTGCTGTCTTGCTTGTCTTGTTCTTCTTGATCTGCTCCTTAATCTCATGAAGAGTGGTTCTTCTGGCTTGGTCTTGTTTCTGTGTCTTGGCGCAGGACATGTAGTGCCAGCACGCCTGTGTATAAGTCCGGGCAAACAAATGTAAATGTTTGTTGCACCGACAAGCGCCTTGCAGCGAGAAAGCACCAGCAAAGTACATGATCCAGTTCTTCTCAGTTTCCTTCCCGGGGAGCGCTGACTCCTGGACCTCATTATCTGGTGTTCGTTTCCATTCCGCAATGAATTCAGCCAATGCCCTGCTCTAATGGTTGATGTGTTCTCAAATTTGAGTGCAAAGCTTGACAACTCCAATGCCCATTCCACTATCCTGTCGGTTGCCTCTGGATTCTTAGAATGCGGTCTAACGGAAAGCGCGTGACCATGTAATCTCATGTGCTTGAAAGTAGTGGTGCAGCTTCCTCGAGGCCATGAGTAGGCCGAAGAGCAATTTCTGCACACCTGAATACCTTGATCTAGCCCCCTGTAGAAGGGAACTAACAAAGTAGACTGGTCGCTGCACCGCTTTCTTCTTCAAAGTAGCTTGTTCCTTACTAGTTTCCCCCTTTGTACTATTTTTTCCTTCCCGACACCGGGCCTTGCCTAGGAAACTGCTGCTTTGTCGATGGGGGGCCCTGCCATGGTTGCTTCCTCATCATTAGCTTCTCTCTGCGCAACTAGCACAACACTGACCACTTGATTTGTTGCCGCTAAATATAGCAACAATGGTTCTTGTGGTTTAGGCACGACTAGAGTTGGCGCAGAGGACAAGTATCTTTTCAGATCTAGCAGCGCAGCCTCCACTTCTGGAGTCCATTTTACCGGACCTGCCTTTTTCAAGATCTTGAAAAATGGCAGGGCGCGCTCAGCAGACCTTGAAATGAACCTGCTCAAAGCTACAACACAACTGGAAAGATGCCTCACATCCTTGACGGTCTTGGGTGCTTGGATCTGCTTGATGGCTTTAATCTTGTTGGGGTTCGCCTCGATCCCACGCTGTGATATAAAGAATCCAAGGAGCTTGCCGAAGGGGACACCAAACACACACTTCTCGGGGTTGAGCTTCATGTTGATCTTTCACAAGTTGGCGAATGTCTCCTCCAAATCCTGGATCAGAGTGGACTTGTCCTTGGTCTTGACCATGATATCATCCATGTAGGATTCTATGTTTCTGTGCACCTATGGCTCAAAACCGATCTGGACCGTTCTCGTGAATGTTAAACCCGCACTCTGATACGTCTCCAACGTATCTATAATTTATGAAGTATTCATGCCATGTTTACAACAATTTTATATGGTTTTGGTATGATTTTATTAGAACTAACCTGGATTAACGATGTTTTCAGAAGAACTACCATGGTGTCGGTTTTTGTGCAGAAATAAAAGTTCTCGGAATGGGCTGAAAATTCACGGTGATTTTTTATGGACAAAAAGAGACCACTGAAGCACCGGAACTGGGTCAGGAAGTGGACGAGGGTGCCACAAGCCTAGGGG
This sequence comes from Thinopyrum elongatum, assembly GCA_011799875.1. NCBI lineage: Eukaryota > Viridiplantae > Streptophyta > Magnoliopsida > Poales > Poaceae > Thinopyrum > Thinopyrum elongatum. Next base: position 350,969,508 of record CM022303.1, read on the forward strand.
GCACGCCCACCCCCCTAGGACGCGCCCTCCGAGCTTGTGGGCCTCTCAGGCATCTCCTTGACATGAGACCAACGCCAAAAATTCCTATAAATACCAAAACCCCCGAAAAGAACCCTAGATGAGAAGTTCCACCGCCGCAAGCCTCTCTAGCCATGAAAAACCAATCGAGACCCCGTTCCAGCACCCTGCCGGAGGGGGAAATCATCATCGAGGCCATCTTCATCATCTCGGCGGTCTCCATGATGAGGAGGGAGTAGTTCACCCTCGGGGCTGAGGGTATGCACCAGTAGCTATGTGTTTGAACTCTCTCTCTCCCGTATTCTTGATTTGGCATGATCTTGATGTACCGCGAGCTTTGTTAATATAGTTGGATCTTATGGTGTTCTTCCCTCTCTACCTTGTTGTGATGAATTGAGTCTTGCTCTTTGAGGTTTTGTTATGTTGGATTGAATATTGGATTTGAGAACACTTGATGTATGTCTTGCATATTGATACTCGTCGTGACATTGGGGTATTATATTGATTCACTTGATGTATGTTTTGGCACTCAACTCGCAGATACCCGAGGTGACATTGGGGTAATCTATGCATAGGGGTTGATGCACATTTTCGTCCTACGTTCTCCGATAGAAAGTTTGGAGTGATTCTTTGTTGCATGTTGAGGAATTGTTATATGATCCAATTATGTTATCATTATTGAGACAATTTGCCCTAGTGAAAGTATGAACCCTAGGCGTTGTTTTCAAGCATTGCAATACCGTTTTTGCTCACTTTTGTTACTATTTACCTTGCTGTTTTTATATTTTCAGATTACAAAAACCTATATCTACTATCCATATTACACTTGTATCACCATCTCTTCCCCGAACTAGTGCACCTATACAATTTACCATTGTATTGGGTGTGTTGGGGACACAAGAGACTCTTTGTTATTTGGTTGCAGGGTTGTTTGAGAGAGACAAACTTCATCCTATGCCTCCCACGAATTGATAATCCTTAGGTCATTCACTTGAGGGAAAATTGCTACTGTCCTACAAAACTATGCGCTTGGAGGCCCAACACGAGTCTACAAGAAGAAAGGTTGCATAGTAGACATCAAGCTCTTTTCTGGCGCCGTTGCCGGGGAGGTGTGTGCTTGAAGGTATATCTTTAGATCTTGCAATTGAATCTTTTAGTTTCTTATTTTAACACTAGTTTGGTTTATAAAAAGAAAACTACAAAAAACTGGAATTGAGGTTGCCTCATATTATTCGTCTTTATCATGTCTTTCTTGAAAATGATGGATCGGAAAATTGCGCTCAATTGATAGAAGAAGAATTTAATAAAAATTTTGGCATAAAATCTTTGAATGATGAGCATGATTGCAATGTTGTTAGTATGAATTCCTTGAATATCCATGATGCTAATGATATGCAAAGCCATAAGCTTGGGGATGCCATGTTTGATGAAGATGATATTTTTAGTCCTCCAAGTGTTGATGATCAAATTTACTATGATGAAAGCATGCCTCCTATTTATGATGATTATATTGATGAAAGTGGGTTTGGAAGAATGTCAACTCTAGGTAATAATGATCCCACTATTTTGGAGGGTGTTGAATCCTACTGTAATAATTATGAAAGTGGATTTGGAGAGGTCATGACTTTATTTAATGATGATTCCACTATTTCGGAAGAGGTTTCAATTGATAATGACAACAAAGTTGCTATCTATGATGATTATTGTGATGACATGTACGCTATAAAGAATAATAATAACCATGAAACTTGTCATCATGATTTTTATTTTCAATTGGATTATTCCAATCAAGTATCACATAGTTATTTTGTTGAGTTTGCTCCCACTATTATGAATGAGAAGAATATTACTTATATGGAGAGTATAAAATTCTATGCTTGTGGATCATGAAAAGATTTCTTTTTGTGATAGATATATTGTTGAATTCATTCATGATGCTCTGAAAATTATTATGAGAGAGGAACATATGCTTTTACATATCTCAATAATATCAAGTTTCCTCTCTATGTGTTGAAAATCTTGAAGTTTTGCTTGTTTCGCCTTCCTATGCTAGTTGATTCTTGCTCACATAAGCTGTTTGCTCACAAAATCACTATGTATAGGAAGTGGGTTAGGCTTAAATGTGCTAGTCATATTCTACATGATGCTCCCATTATGTTTCAATTCTTATCTTCTATGTGGGCATCATTGAAATCATCATTACTAGCTAAAAAGGCATTAAAGAAAAGTGCTTGTTGGGAGACAACCCAACATTTACCCCTACTGTTTTTGTGTGTTTATATGATTAAGATACTGTAGTAATCATTTTTTATATCTTTTGTTTCAATAAAGTGCCAAGTAAAGCCTTTGGGATAGTGTGGTTGATAGTTGATTTGATTCTGTACAAAATCAGAAACTTTTGCGTCTAGTAACAGAACTGTTAAAAATCACTGGAGCGTCAAAAAATTCTGAATATTTTAGAGAGGATTTATATACAATCTAGCTACATTCTCCTAAGTTTTCAGAAATTTTGGAGTTACATAAGTATAGTAATTATTCCGATCTTTACAGACTGTTCCGTTTTTGACAGATTCTGGTTGCGATGCATAGTTTGCTATTTTTATGGTTTCTATGGCTTATATTGCTTAATATAAATTGTGGAAGTTATAGAGTACATTAGGAATTATTTGGAAACAATTATGAATATTGTCTTTGACAGTACCCAAGTGAATGATTTGTTTTACTATGCTAACCCATCTCACGAAGTTCCGTTAAGTTTTGTGTGATTGAAGTTTTCAAGTTTTGGGTAAGATATTAACATGAGAAGAATGAAGAGTGACAAGACCCTAAGCTTGGGGATTCCCAAGGCACCCCAAGGTAATATTCAAGTAATATCCAAGAAACTAAGCTTGGGGATGCCCCGGAAGGCATCCCCTCTTTCGTCTTCAACATTATCGGTAACCTCACTTGGAGCTATATTTTTATTCGTCACATGATATGAGTTTTGCTTCGAGCATCATTTTATTTTGTTAGGATTTGCTTTATGTTATTTAGGTTAATGTTTTACATCTTTTATTTCAATAAAAATGTCAAGTATAGCCTTTACCATGCTTATTTTGCAAGTCTATATGTTGCTGTTTGAAAACAGAAAGTTTGTTGTTATGTTTTGAATATTTGTGAATAGAAATAACATGGTAAAATCTTGAAATTTTTACATAATAAGCTAAAACAAATTTTGTACAGTGTGGTAATTTTTCAGAATTTTTGGAGGTAGGTAAGTATGAATATTATTGGATTCTTTACAAACTGTCCTGTTTAGACAGATTGCTGTTATGTTTGCATTGTTTGCATATGTTTGCTTGTTTAATGATTCTATTTGAGGATAGGAGTATTAAATATGAAGAGGCATTTAGTATGAAATGTCAAATTATAATTTTAGTGATTTTCTACAGTAGATAATGATAAGGTTTAGCATTGATTTATACTAACTTATCTCACGAGTTCTTGTTGAGTTTTGTGTGGATGAAGTTTTTGAGATTTAGGGAAACCATGATATAAAAGGAATTAAGGAGACACAAAAGCTCAAGATTGGGGATGTCCAAGGCATCCCTAGTTGATATTTCAAGAAGTCTCAAGCATCTAAGCTTGGGGATGCCCCGGTTGGCATCTCACCTTTCTGCTTCAACAATGATCGGTCAGTTTTGGTTGAGCATAATTTTTGCTTCTACACATGATATGTGCTATCGTTGGAATGTCATTTTATTTTGTTTTGCTTGCTGTTTGATTAAAATACTTAAGATCTGAAATTCTTAAATGAGAGGGAGTCTTCACATAGCTACTTAATTATTTGACTACTCATTGATCTTCACTTATATCTTTTTGGAGTAGTTTGTCATTTACTCTTGTGCTTCACTTATATCCTATGAGTAAATGGTTGAATGAATTGAATATCATAAATCTAAAATTATATATGTTTCATATGCTTATCCCATGGGGAGTAATGACTTCATATATAAGAAGTATAGGTGGTAAAACTTATTGAAAGTTAGCAAACACAACATTGGTCACTTGAACAATTCATGAAAGAATATTGAAGGAAGAGAGGTTTCACATATAAATATACTATCTTGGACATCTTCTAAGATTGTAAGCCTCATTAATTACTTTCAAACTTAAGCAAATTAGTTGAAGCTGGACAAGGAAGACAACGTAATGAGTTATGTTTGGGTATATTTGTATAGAAGTTATATTGTTATAGATCCTCGAACATGTGGTGCTTGCTTAGGATCTTTTGCTAGCCTTCACCTGTACTAAGCAGGAATACTGCTTGTGCATCCACTTCCTTAAACTCAAAGTTATTCCATATGAGTCCACCATACCTACCTATATGTGTTATTTACCTGCCGTTCCAAGTAAATTTGCATGTGCCAAACTCTAAATCTTCAAGTAATAATCTGTTTTGTATGTCCAAATCGCTCATGAAGCGACAGGGGGCGGTAAGTATCTTCCATGCTAGGTGGGTTATTCTCATGATGAGTGTTTATTCGCTTGCCATTCACGAGAAAGTGGCTGGTAATTGGGATGCCCAATCCTATGATCAAAATCGAAATCAAAATATAATAATAAAACAAAACTCCCCCGGATTGTTGTTGGTATGGAGGGCACCCGAGGATTCGGCTAGCCATGGCGTGTGTTTGTTGGTGGAGGGGGAATAAAACTTTACCTTTCTGTTTGGGAACCACCTATAATGTGTCTAGCATGGAAGATATTGGGAACTCTCGATCGTTATGTTCACAATGAAAGCATACCTCTCAAAATTATATACATCTCTGTTTTAAAAGCTTCGAGCTCTGGCACCTCTGCAAATCCATGCTTCCCTCTTCGAAGGGCCTATCTTTTACTTTTATGCAAGAGTCAGTGGTATTCCTTCTCAAGTCAACCTCAATTATTCTCTAGTTGGCAAGTATCATGTGGTGGGGAAAGATCCAAGCATATATGGCCATTCAAATATATTTGATCATGAATTATTATTGTTGACAATTATCTATATGATAAATAAGTTGGGAGGCAAAACATTAAGCCCCTATCTTTCTTTGCGTTCGATTGATGCTATTTGTTCTAAAAATATGCTTTGAGTGTCAGCAATCATGGAAGACTATATGATAGTTGAGTATGTGGAATTTAATAAATCAAAGCTCTTACATAGACCCTTCCTGAAAATAAGATGAATTGCAATTGTTTGATGAGTGAGAACATAGTTTGTTAGTTTTCAAGAAAGTTTATGGTCTATGCTTTAACATGTGAATAACTTGTTACTTGATCATGAGAAGTTTTATGAGATGAGCTACTGTCTATGATATATAATGATGGTAGAAAAAGTGTTTGGAACTATCATTGATCAAATTTATGCACAATGCTAGCATTCATACTTAATAAATTATTTCTTTTATCATTTACCTACTCGAGGACGAGCAGGAATTAAGCTTGGGGATGCTGATACATCTCCAACGTATCTATAATTTATGAAGTAATCATGCCATGTTTACAACAATTTTATATGGTTTTGGTATGATTTTATTAGAACTTACCCGGACTAATGTTGTTTTCAGCAGAACTACCGTGGTGTCTTTTTTGTGCAGAAATAAAAAGTTCTCGGAATGGGCTGAAAATTTACGATGATTTTTTATGGACCAAAAGAGACCCCCGAAGCACCGGAGTGGGGCCAGGAAGTGGACGAGGGAGACACAAGCCTGGGGGCCATGCCCACCCCCCTAGGGCGTGCCCTCTGAGCTTGTGGGCCCCTCGGGCACCTCCTTGATGTGAGACCGATACCAAAAATTCCTATAAATACCAAAACCCCCGAAAAGAACCCTAGATGAGAAGTTCCGCCGCCACAAGCCTCTGTAGCCACGAAAAACCAATCGGGACCCTGTTCCGTCACCTTGCCGGAGGGGGAAATCATCACCAGAGGCAATCTTCATCATCCTGGTGGTCTCCATGATGAGGAGGGGGTAGTTCACTGTCGTGGGGCAACACGATCACCTATGGGGCCATCAGCCCATTTGTGGTTCGGCAAGGGGGAAGGTCACATTGCACAAAGAGCAGAGGCCATGAAACAATACGACGGTGGTGACGCTGGTGGTTTTTACCCAAGTTCGGGCCGCTGGGAAGCATAGAACCCTACTCCTGCTTTGGTGGATTGGATGGAGGAACACGATGAGCGCGCAACGCTCAAACCGACAAGGTGGCCTCGGGGAGAGCAGCTACACGCGTACAAGTGTGCAAGGGTCCGAATCCTTTCCTAGTTAGCCTTGGACATCCTTTTATAGCTTAAGGGGTGACCACAGTGGCAAATTAGTCTTTATATGGTGATTAGATAGCTAACAGTGCTATCATACCTAACTCTGGCAGTTAGGACAAAGTGCATTAAATGCACTGCTAGGTGTCATGTTGAGGGTGAAACCCGGGAAGCCTGCCGTGCCGCTTAACCCTCTTCTACTTATCTGCTTGACATGCCTCTAGACGGGCGTGATATGAGGATAATCTGTCTTCCATGGGCTGCCACGTGCTTGGTGGTAGCCACTTAATCACTTGGAGGCTCGACACCGCATTGATAGGTGATTCGCGTTGTGGAGTGGTGGGGCGGTGGAGCGGTGGCGCCTTGGCGGGGAGATTTGCACTTGGCGGACCTGGCAAGCCTGCGGGGAAATCTTGGACTTGTCCTTGGGACGACCTCGACCCCGCCAGGCTCTCCTGCCCGGTGAGGGATGCTTTCCCAAGGTGATGCCTTGTTGTCTTGCTTGCCTTGGTCTTCTTGATCCGCTCCTTGATATCATGAAGAGCGGTTCTTCTGGCTTGGTCTTGCTTCAGTATCTTGGTGCAGGACATGCAGCGCGAGCACGCCTGTGTATAAGTCCGGGCAATCAAACGCAAATGTTTGTTGCATCGACAGGAGCCACCGGGCCTGGCCCATACGTGTCGCCTGGCATCGTTGGGGTAGGCCCAAAAATACACAGGCGTACACTTTGGCCGAATCACTTATGTCCTTCTTGATATCTTCCTTGCTTCTTCATTAACCTTTAATTGAACCTGTTTCCGATTTTCCATCGAGTCATGTGGAACGACGTGGGGGTACCCACGTAGTGACTCACGGGCTTCCTACGTTCACGGGGAGGTAACTGCCATTTTACTCACCCACTACGCCTACCGTTTCAGCCACGTATGCTGCACGCATTGCGCAGGGCTAGTGGCGAACATGAAGGGCACGGGAATGAGTGCCATGGAAGAAAGCCAGGCACCGTGGATAGGTGTAGGTGGGCAGTCATTGATTTTGGACACTGTCAGCAATGCAGGGAGGCAGGATTGGCAGAGCAGGGCGGCTCCCTCCCAGGCGGTGAGGAGCCAGCCCCTAGCCGTGTTTTCCTATAAAAGGGAACGTGGGCGAGGGGCTCAACCACACACATCTCCTCCTCTCTCATCTGATATCCTTCTCCCACCATGGTGAGGGGAAGAGGACATGGTCGACCTCCAACGGTGGCGATGAGGGTTTCTTCTCGGTAGTGCCTCCGTCCCCATGCTGGGGATGCAGGAGCAGAGTTCAGCGCGCAAGGGGGTGCCACTGGACGTGGGCGCAGTCGTCGTGGCGCTCGGGGCCGGGGAGGACGCGGAGGTGCCCTGGTCGCTCTTCCCCCGGTCGCCGCGTCCTCAATGGAAGGTCACGCCGAGGACCAGCCATTGGAGTTCATTGTCAAGCTGCCCGGGCCGCCGCGCAGCCATCTTCGGCTTCCCACCCCATTTGCAAAGGTGATGGAGGAAGAACAGCCACCCGGACTAAGGCTGCACATGAGGGGCTACTATAACGGCAGCATGCGGGCGAACGTAGAGTTCCCTGCACCTCAAGTCATGCTTCTCTGGCGTGGCTGGAAAACCTTCACTCGTGCCCAAAGCTTGGCGGCGGGGCACATTCTCCATTTCAAGCTAATGGAGGCCAACTCTTGATCAAAGTCTTCGGGCGTTCGGGTGCTCGCTTAGGGTGCTGCGCGGAAAGCTCGACCGACGATAAAAGCTCCTCCTCGAGAGACAGCGATGAAGAGGACAGTGACGGTGATGACGATGACAGGGATCGGGAGGATGATGGCTCAGACTCCAGCTGAACACTGGACGCACCATCACCGTCACCAAGACGCCGGTGGCACCATCATCTGCACCTGGGTCTTCTTCCCCCGACAAAGCGATTTGCCAAGGAGTTGGGTGTGGACGTCTCCGCCCTCTCCAGCTAGACCCCGGCAGGCTTCTTCGTGGGCTCCGGCTTCATCTTCCCTGCCGAGGGCCTTCCTGCCACATTTCGTTGGTCCTGGCGGTGGTGATCAGGGCATCGCTTAGCCACTCTCTCCGTCTGTTGTCTTCGCCCCCGCCCCTCTTGATCTTGTCAGACTGCATCCCGTAGGCCCTGATGGGGTCAGGCTGGGCTTCTACCTAGGCACTCCTTTTGCCCTCTTCGCCTCCTGCTGTAGCCCCTAGGAGGAGAGGGACAAGAAAGGCATTACGGGGCACTTATCTTTCTAGCTATATTTGTACTCTATAAGGTTTGTATTTGTTTATCCGTGTATTAATGAAAAAAGACATGCTTGCCGGGCGCTCGTGCATGTATCATACTCATGCAGAGGAGTGGTTCCTCCATCTTTCGAGTAAACAAAGTTTCCGGCAAGGTATCTTGCCGGTCCCTCTCCTTGTTGCCATGAGGCTCGGCTTGACGAGCCTGGGAACACGGATGGGAGCCGGCCCCTTGCCAACCCTTTTCACAAATGCCACTGCAACCAAATTTAACTGAAGTAATCCTCAAATCAAAAAATGGGAGCACAAATGTTTGAGGGTGACAAGGTTTTTCTATGCCCAAGTTTTCCTCATAGATGTACAATATTGATCTCTTAAAGGAAACTTATCTGCTTTGGGTTGTAGGTGGCCGATATGCAAACTTGTTCTTTCTTCTCTTCCCTAGGATTTTATACACGGCAGGGGCCCTGTGGTTAGTACAGGGAAAGAAAAACATTAGCATATGACCCTCTCTAAATGACCATGGCAAGATCATGCTAAAATAAACATGCATGCAAGTTTTAGGCGCCGGCGCTTCATTTTATTATCTTTGCACAGGGTCTACGCCTAGCTTTGTACAAAGGGTTACATGCACATCGGCAAGGCTTGTACAAAAAGTGATTGGCGGGGATGAGCCCGGCAGCCGTGCCTTATGGGTAGAACTTGCGAAGATGCTCAATATTCCATGAGTTTTGCACCTTAATGCCATCTTCGGTCTCCAGACGGACTGCGCTAGGTTTGGTGACTCTCACTACCCAGTAAGGGTGTTCCCACTTCGGCATCAACTTGTTGGAACCCTTGGCAGATTGAACATGCCTAAGGACAAGGTCGCCTTCCTCAAGGCTCCGGGCATGAATCCTGCAGCTATGATAGCGTCGCATGGCTTGCTGGTAGCATGCAGCACGCACGCCGGCCCGGAGATGATCTTCCTTGAGGAGCACGGCATAGTCATGCCGGTGCTGCTCCTACTCTACTTCATCGTAGGCAAGTACTCGAGGTGACCCGTATATGAGTTCCGTGGGGAGCACTGCTTCCGCCCCATATACTAGGGAGAAGGGAGTCTGCCCCGTGGCTCGATTCGGTGTCGTACGGAGGGACCAAAGAACCACCGGCAGCTCGTCGATCCAGCGTCTGCCACATTTCTTCAACTTATCAAAAGTTCTCGTCTTAAGCCTGTGCAGCACTTCAGCATTCATCCTCTCGGCTTGTCCGTTGCTCCGGGGATGAGCAACAGAAGCAAAAGAGACCTTGCTCCCAAGGTTTTGGACGTATTGCATGGAGGCGCGACTTGTGAATTGGGTGCCGTTATCAGTGATCACTCTGGCGGGTACTCCAGAATGACACACCAACCCCTTCAAGAACTTGATAGCTTACTGTGTGGTTACCTTCCCCACAGGCTCCACTTCCGGCCACTTTGTAAACTTGTCGATTGCAATGTACAAGAATTCATAGCCCCCGGTAGCACAGGGGAAGGGGCCCAAGATGTCGAGCCCCCAGACCAAAAATGGCCAGGATAAAGGGATCGTCTAGAGAGCTTGAGCTGGTTGATGAATGTTCTTGGAGTGGAACTGGCAAGCTTCACATTTGGTGACTAGCTCAATCATATCTTGGAGGGCCGTGGGCCAGTTGAACCCTTGTCTGAAAGCTTTTCCAACCAAGGCCCTTGATCCAATATGGGAGCCACACACACCCTTGTGTATCTTCGCCAATAGTTCCTGCCCCTCTTCCCGGCAAATGCACTTCAATTTCACACTGTTTGGCCTCCTTCTGTACAGAGTGTCATGGATGAGCTGGTACATACTGGACCGTCGGGCTACTCTTTCAGCTTCTTCTTGCTCTTCGGGAAGTTCTCCTTTTTAAAGGTAGTGGCCTATGTGTCATGCCCAAGTTGGAGCCTGAGGCCCAACAACAAGGACCAACGACACCTCCTCGTTCATGGGAGTGCTCACCTCGACTGCAAGAACCAGTGGTTCCACGGGAGAGTGCTACTCACCAACCGAAGTGGAGTGGTTCCCGACAGCTTCTCTACAAGCGGCTTCGGGAAGCTCTACCGGGAGATACTTGCCGGAGTCCAACTTCCTTCTTTTTCTGGCCATCATCGATGGAGATACTGAAGGCTGAGTCAGGTGGAGGACAAAAGTTCCGGGTTCCACAGGGAGCTTTTGTGCAGTGCATTTTGACAAATGACCAGCAATGCTGTTTTTTGCTCGTGGCACGTGCTCTGTTTGCAATCCATCAAAACACTCCACCAGCTTCCATTAATGGCCTTTGGTAATCCTTATTAACTTGTCTCACCACAAGTTGCGAGTCTCCACGGATGATCAACTTCTTGATTCCCAATTCCACTGCGATTCTGAGCCCGGCAAGGAGCCCCTCATACTCAACAATGTTGTTGGTAGCCTTCTCCCGGGGGAAGTGCATTTGGACCACGTACTTGAGGTGCCCTCCGGTGGGTGCAACAAGAAGCACGCCAGCCCAGCACCTTGCAATGAGAAAGCACCATCAAAGTACATGGTCCACTCCTGAGGCGCCTCCCTGCCGGGGATAACTGCCATTGGTATTTCTTCATCTGGAGTGGGGGTCCATTCCGCAATGAACTCTGCCAGCGCTCTGCTCTGAATGGTTGAAGTACTTTTGTAATTCAGGCCAAACCTTGACAACTCTAATGCCCATTCAACTATCTTGTCGGTAGCCTCAGGGTTCCTTAGTATGCGTTGCGGTGGGAAACGGGTGACAACTGTGATCTCATGGGATTCGAAGTAGTGGCGCAGTTTCCTCGAGGCCATGATGAGGCTGAAGATCAGCTTTTGCACTCCAGAGTACCTTGACCTAGCCCCCTGTAACAGGGAGCTGACAAAGTACACTGGGTGTTGCACCACTTTCTTCTTTGCCGCGCTCTTGGGACCGTCTTTGCTAACTTCCTCTGCCCCTTTGCGTCCATTTCTGCCGTGACTGGTTCAGCTTCGTCCCCGGAAGGGGTAGTTGTGGCAGCTGCTTCCTCATCTACCTTCCACTGCGCCACCAGCGCTGCACTAACCACTTGGTTTGTTGCCGCTAAATACAGCAGCAACGACTCTTGTGATTTAGGAGCGACTATGGCAGGGGCAGAGGAGAGGTAGGCCTTTAGGTCCTGCAGTGCTGCTTCTGCCTCCAGAGTCCACTTCATGGGTCCTGCCTTCTTCAGGATTTTGAAGAAAGGCAAGGCACATTGGGCAGACTTAGAAATGAACCTGCTTAGCACGGCAACGCATCCGGTTAAACGCCTCATATCCTTGATAGTCTTGGCTACCTGGCGCGCCATAGATGTCGTGGGGCAACACGATCACCTATGGGGCCATCGGCCCCTTTGTGGTTCAGCAAGGGGGAAGGTCAGGTTGCACAAAGAGCAGAGGCCATGAAACAACATGATGGTGGTGACGCTGGTGGTTTTTACCCAGGTTTGGGCCGTTGGGAAGCGTAAAACCCTACTCCTGTTTTGGTGGATTGGATGGAGGAACACGATGAGCGCGCTGCGCTCAAACCCAGCAAGGCGGCCTCGGGGAGAGCAGCTACGCGTGTACAAGTGTGCAAGGGCCCGAATCCTTTGCTAGTTAGCCTTGGACCTCCTTTTATAGCTTAAGGGGTGACCACAGTGGCAAAGTAGTCTTTATCTGGTGATTAGATAGCTAACAGTGCTATCATACCTAACTCTGGCAGTTAGGACAAAGTGCATTAAATGCACTGTTAGGTGTCATGCTGAGGGTGAAACCCTCTTCTGCTTATCTTCTTGACATGCCTCGAGACGGGTGTCATATGAGGATAATCTATCTTCCATGGGCTGCCACGTGCTTGGTCGTAGCCACTTAATCACTTGGCGGCTCGACACCGCATTGATAGGTGATTCATCACAATAAAAGATCAGCATAAAGTCTGGATCGTCAATATCCGGCATCAAGCAGTTGCACATCTTATCAAAGGGCTTACCTTGCGCCTCGTTAAGCTATTTGTTGACAAGGTGAAGCTCTTTATCGGAATGCTTGAGCTTCCGATCCATCTCCTCTGGTGCCGCAGCATTAGCAGTTGCGGCCAGAGAAGATGCCCGTGACATTAAAAAATTCACACCATTTCAGATAATGGCCTGTAGAACGAGATCCTCCGCAGGTTTTCGTCGCAAACCTTGCAGAGTCTCGAGGGCTACTACAGATATGGCATACTCAAACTAAGGACTAAATCCAATTTATGAGAAAAGAGCATTACTTGACTTACCTCAAAGCCTGTTAGCAGGCCTCGAACAACATCGTTCAGTCCGGAATGAATGGACCAAACACCCTGTATAACCGCACCCATAAGAGTACGGTGCTCGTCGACGACAGTAGAGTTGTTCACCAACTCCGCCAGTGCGTCCGGCCAGCCCACCGCCGCCCGAGTTGAGGTGTTCGGCGTGGGCGTCAGGCCCCCAGCACCTTCCCCATCGAACGGAGGAATTGGATCCCTTGGGGGCTTGGGAGCCGAATACGGTAGGGGTTCGGATGATCTGGATCCCCTCCTCGCGTTAGCCAGGAGGGAGGCATCCCCTTGGTCTTCAACGACCGAGGCGTCAACCTCGGCTATGGTGGCGTCGACCTCCTCCCCTGAGTTCGGAGGAGGAGGGGTCTTTCGCGACAGCACCTCCCCAACCTCTTCGGGGATTAGAGGGGGTGCAGAACATGAGCCACTGTTCGCCAGTTCAGCGGGCAGGGACATCCCCGAAGAGGTCTCCTCGGTGGGGTGGCCACGTGGAGGGCTGCACCACCAAAAAACGATCAATCTACGTTCTACCAGGGACTACTAAAAGAATAAAGCAATTGAAAATGTCGCAATATGTACCTGGTCGCATGGGGCTTGACCCTGGGTTCCCTCTCCGGAACCTTTTCGGACGCTTCAGACTCCTCGTCGCAGTTTGAGTTGTCGGACAGGACCAGCTTAGGCCAGCACTGTCTCTTCCGGGCCTTAGGAGGTTGAACCTCCTCGACGCCGCTGGACGCCACCCTCTTCTTAGAGTGCGAGGAGGCGATTTCCTCCTCGTCCTCATCCTCGTCCCCCTCCTGTACGGATAGGGCCACAGTGTCTCCGGACCGGCTGTCTAGACGAGCCCTGTGACGGAGGCCCTCCCTGGCTTTCGGCACCTCCGTCTTCTTGCCCATCTTATCGGGTGCCTTGTATGGCACCACGACCAATAGCTTCTCTAGCTGTTCAAATCGGGGCCCTTCTGGTAGTGGCGCCGGGCCGCTGATCTTCTCGGCCTTGGCGAGCCAGCCCTGCAAAATCCACATAAAGAGGTTTGAATCAAATCATACAGTGCTAATATTCGAACTCATGTTAAGACCAGTGCCACTCACCTTCTTTGGAGGGGTTGTAGCGTCAAGGCCGATGTCCTCCCCCTCGACCGGCCAGTCCTTCTGCGGCTTGAATAGCAGACCCCACACTTTCTTGTGGGTCATGCCAAAAAGATGTTGCCCGGTGGCCGGATCTTCGGGGTCATGCTCCCACATTGGCTTGGCCCTCTCCTGACAGGGGAGGAGTCGACGATTGAGCATGATCTGGATCACATTAACCAGCTTTGCGCCGATCTCCACTACGCTGACGACGCGCTTCTGCAGCGCCTTCAAATCGTCAGCGGACCCCCAGTCCGCGCTCTTGGTGGTCCACGAGGCCAGCCTGATAGGGGGTCCGGATCTGAATGCGGGAGACGCCGCCCAGCTGGCTCCCCTTGGCTCGGTGATGTATAACCATTCCTTTTGCCACACCTTAACGGTGTCGATAAACTTGCCCTCAGGCCACGGGACCTGCGTCAGTTTACTGATCATGGCCCTGCTGCAGTTTGCGTGTTCACCGCCAACCACCTTGGGCTTGACGCTGAACACCTTCAGCCATAGGCCGAAGTGTGGTCGGACTCGAAGGAGAGCATTGCAGAAGATGATGAAGGACGCGATGTGGAGGAGGGAGTTGGCGGGTAGATCACGAAAAACTAGCCCGTAAAAGAACATCAAACCCCCTCACAAAGGGTTGCAGGGGAAATCCAAGCCCCCTAAGGAAATGGGGGAGGAATACGGCCCTTTCGCCCGCCCTGGGCGTGGGGACGATCTGGCCCGCTTCGGGGGCCCGATGAGCAATGTCGGCCGACAAGTAGCCGGCCTCCTTCAACTTCACGATGTCACTATTTGTGACAATGGAGGCGTCCCACTTCCCGTTGGCACCGGATCCGGCCATGGCTGAAGGGGATGGGGGGATTTGATGTGCAAGCAAAGAAAAGGGGTGCTGGAGCTCTGAAGATCTGCGTGAGCAGAAGGTGGAAGAAGGCGTGGGATGCTGACTATTGTAGCTCCCCCTTTATAGGTTGTTGACAAGCCACGAGTTCCTTTTTTCACGCCGTTAGCTTCTCCACTTCCCGATACGCTTGCAACGTTATGTGCGGGGTGGATAATCGAAATCATTGATCATGTCCCCTGAAAGGCGGGGCACGATCCCCACCTTGATGAGACGTGTAAAACGTCGGTGGGCCTCGAGCCACGCTCCGAGAAATACTAACCGTTTGGCGTTATGGCCGGATGAGACTCTTTGTTGAAAGAGAAAAAGTTGTCAGATGAAGGCACTATTTACACTTGAATGGTTTTTTGTTATTGCCTTCGTTGTTAAGTAAAACTGCCGTTTCAGATTCCGGACATCACTTGGCTCCGAACATGAACGAAGCACACCGGAGAACTCGCCTCGCAAGCCGAATATTGTTGGGTGAGCGGATGCCGGATACAAGCCTTGGCGTTGGAGGCAAGTTCGGGGGTTACTGAGGGAGTTATGGACTAAGGGGTCCTCGGGGCCATGGTGTGCCGGACTAGTGAAGCCGCATAGCGACAGGAGATCTATGAAGCCGTGGTGTGCCCTCCAAGTCAAGGATAGGCAGGATCTCTTTTCTCCTTATTGTAATCTTTCTCCAGTAACCCTAACCCTACCGGTGTCTATATAAACCGAGGGTTGTAGTCTTTAGGGAGAGAGCTATATTCATCGCCTCATCACCTTAGGGTTTAGCTCGTGCTGACGTCGAGGTAGATCTACTCTGTAACCATACTATACATCCAATACAATCAAGTAGGACGTAGGGTATTACCTCTTCGAGAGGGCCCGAACCTGGGTAAACATCGTGTTCATCGTCCCCTATTCCCCATCGATCCTAGATCCACAGCTCGGGACCCCCTACCCTGAGGTCTGCCAGTTTTGACACCGACAGAGCCCCTTTGCTGGTTCGGCGAGGGGTGGCGATCGACGCAAAGAGAAAACACAACAAGGAGCATATGATTTTACCCATGTTTGGGCCGCCCGGAGGCGTAAAACCCTACTCCTGTCTTGGGTGTAATGGTGGTGTTGAGAACAAGTACACGGAGCGCTCTCCCCCGACAAGTGGTGGGAAGAGAGCAGCTACACCAATGCCTATGCATGAGGGTTGCCAAGATTCGAACCCCTTCTAATGTTGCCCTGGCGCTCCTTTTATAGCTTATGGGGTCACTGCAGTGGCAAAAAGGTCATTACAGGGGTGATTAGACTGATATAGAGCTATCATACCCAACCCTGGCAGTTAGGACAAAACACATTAAATGCGCTGCTAGGTGTCATGTGGAGGTTGAAGCCCGGCAAGGTTTTCGTGCCGCTTATCCAGCTACCTCCTATTAGCGTAACACGCCATCAAGACGGGTGTCAATAAAGGTAATCTACTCCTCCAGCTAGCTGCAACACATGGGTTACATCCACCTAAGCACCTGCGGGCTCGACTGTTGGCATTCTGGGAACCAGGGTACCCAGACTTGCCTGCCTACGGCCCACGGCGTGGCTCCATCGCCGGCCTGGTACGGCCCATCTATGAGGCCATCAAGACAAGACCCTCGTGAGGGGCCAAGCATCACGAGGCGGACGATGCCAGGACCTACTGAGGGAGCGGCCTCCCTAGGCTGCCTCCTAAGGAGCGGAGATTTCTATGCAGGTACCCAACCTCATGAGGTTGCGGTGATGCAAGCCATGACGACCAAGGCCAGGCGGGCGCTAGCAAGCGCAGAGGAGCAGGTTTCCTCTTTGGTGCTAAGGAGGCAAGCGCAAGCGTGGGTTCCCGAGGAATCAGGCAAAGGTTTCCATTCCAGTGCAACAAGACTAGGACCGCCAGAACGGCAGGATGGATGTCATCGCTGAGCCCACCATAGCATCACAACCAGAAGCTTTGCAGATGAAGACCACCTTTCGTCAGGATAAGATGTACTACTTGTCCCGTTTCAAATTGGCCACTGTCGGATCCCTTCCCGCCTATGTTTTGGGGGAAGCGGACCGAGGCTACTATATATATAGGCTAGCCACCACCATAGAGCGGGGAGATCCGATCCAACCGAAGGCAGACTCACTCTCACCCCAGAGCAGACCTCATGAGGTTGTTCATCCCTTGTATTAGTTCATCCTCCGCCCCTCGTGAGGCCAATCCACCCCAAAGCAGGAGTAGGGTCTTACACTGTAAGGTGGCCCGAACCTGGGTAAACTGCCGTGTTCATCTTCTTCCTTGATTCGTTGAGCTAGGCTGTAGGGCGATGAGTTGGTTGGTTGGATAGGTTGAGTTCTTCACACACACCCCAGATTTCGAACCTTTCTTGGGTCTGCGGAGCCCTGAATCCGACATTTGGCACGCTAGGTAGGGGCGTGACGAAGCTTCTCTCCTACCGCTCGATCCGCCGCCGTTCCGCCGTTCCTATGGCCGACGCTCGCTGTGTTCGTGCCGAGCGCTGGGCCGCTCATGTCGCCCAGACGGCACCCGTGGGCAATGGCATCCCTCGCCGCTCTGCCTCCCCCGTGGCTAACGCCGCCACCAACCCTGCTGCCGACGAACAGCAGGACTCGTCACTGCCACCGTCCGTTCGGTGCGACGGCCGCACCGCCACTCCATCACCCACTCCAGCCACGGCGTCGTCTTCTCATGGCCGCCGTGGGCCGGCGAACGCGCAGTCTGCGCTGCTCATGGCGCGCGAGCTTCTGCGCTATCATCCAGCCAACGACCTCTATGACGATTGGCTCGCCCGCATCGCCGAGCTCATCAACGCCGCTGGCGAGGCCCCTGCATCATCCCGTTCTCTTCGTCCTCCGCCGTCCCTGGCAGGCGACGTGGCTCACGGCGCGCCTCCGCCTCCACCTCTGCACGGCGTGGATCCTGAGCCGAGGCGTGAGGCTTCCCAGCGCGACCTGCCGCGCAGGGCGCCAATGCGCGATGAAGAAAGTTGCCAGGTGGTGCAGTGGCCCCAAGAAGAAGCGCGTGCGCTTCCAGCACCGCCACATCAAGACCGCGTGCCGCCAGAGGCGGCGGCGCGCGGGCGTCAAGACCAGGCTCCTCCCCTACAGCTGGCCCCTGTTAGTGCGGTAGGTTGCCGTGCTTTCACCCCGGAGCCGCGCTGCGTCGTCTGGCTCGGCAAGTTCAAGCCGGATCTGCCTCCACGCTACGATGGCAGCCCTGACCCCGCTGAGTTCCTCTAGCTCTACGAGCTGAGCATCGAGGCGGCAAACGGCAATGAGAAGGTCTTAGCGAACTGGTTCCCCATGGCCCTCAAGGACGGCGTGCGTTCTTGGCTCCTGAACCTCCTGGTGGGGTCGATCTCCTCCTGGGACGAGCTCCGCGAGCGCTTCATCGCCAATTTCCACAGCACTCGCGACCACGCTCCTGCGGCAGGCGATCTACGGTGCATCAAGCAGCAGCCAGGCGAAACCTTGCAAAAGTACTTACAATGCTTCACCAACGTTTGCCTCAAAATCCCGAAGCTGTCTGACGAGGCCATCATTTCGGCGTTCTCTGAGGGCGTTCGGGATGTCAAGATGAAGGAGGAGCTCGCCATACACAAGGACTTGTGCTCGGCTCTGGAGATGTTCAACCTGGCCGCCAGGTGCGTGAGGGCAGAGGAAGGTCGCCTCTCCCTGCTGGATCTTTCAGAGGTCGATCCTGAAGACGAGAAGGCTAAGGCTAAGGACGTGAAGCGCAAGAGCCCAGCTGTGCTCGTGGCCGAACCTGAGATGAAGCGCAGCTGCGACAACGCTGAATCCTCCAAGGGCAGCCGTCCGTTTTGCGTCTTCCACAACGTCCACAGCCACAACACCAAAAACTGCCAGGAGCTCACGGCAATCCACGACGGGCGCATTGGCCGCCATCCCGAGCGCAACGACCGTGGCTATGGCTGCGAAGGAGGCCACGGTGGAGGCCGCTGGGACAACCGCGACCCCCGCCAGGACTGGTGTGATCAGGCCTGCGAGGACCGCTAGCAGGGCTAGCCTCGCGATGGCCCCTGGCGTGACAAGTCCTGCGAGGACCGTCCTCAGGGCAACGCCGGCCTTCCTCCGCTGCCACTGCCGCCAAGGAGGAACGACGACCACCGCCAAGACGATGGGGCTGGGGGCTTCCAAGAGCCTTGTGCCATTGCTTGCATCCTGGGTGGCGCTCAGGCTCCCGCCTCTCATTGCATCTTCAAGCAGTTCGCTCGTGAGGTGAACGCAGCCCTCCCCAAGCTCGAGGCTTCGCGTCCCCTCAGGTGCTCCAAGTACGCCATCACCTTCGACTCCATGGAACAGCTTAAGTGCTCAGCCACCGCTGGCGTGCTCCCGATGCTCTGCTCACTGACCATCAGCAATGGCCTCGTCACCAAGACACTCATCGATGGTGGCGCGGGGCTCAATGTCCTCTCCGTCGAGACGTTCCAGACGCTCCAGGTGCCGTACGACCAGCTCCTCCCCACCAAGCCTTTCTCAGGGGTGACCGATGGCTCCACCGTCCCAATAGGGCATATCCGCCTCCCTGTCACCTTCGGCCAGCGAGACAACTACCAAACCGAGCTCATTGACTTTGATGTCGCCCACATTAGCCTCTCGTACAATGCCATCCTCGGGTATCCGGCCCTCGCCAAGTTCATGGTGGCGACGCACCACGGCTACAATGTCCTCAAGATGCCAAGGAGTGGCGGTATCATCATGGTTGCCTGCGACGAGATGGCTGCGGTGTGCTCCCTTGAGCGCGCCTACCAGGCTGCGATAGTCAGGAACTCAGATGATGAGGGTGCCATTTGGCCTCCTGAGGCCATCCCCAAGAAGAAGAAGCAGCTCCTCCCCAAGGGCCATCAGGAGGCTGGCGCGCCCGAAGATCGTGCCTCAGGCCCCGCGCTCATTGCTGGGGCGCCCTTCCCTCTCGCATAGGAAGGCGCGCCCAGTGCCCCTCTCAGGATGGGCTCAGGGGCTCTCGTCTGGAGGGCCTTTGACCTGACCAGCATCACGAGGGAGGCATTCGGGCACCACGTGGGGGTGTGCTTCAACGCTTGAGCCCGTGATCAGGGCGCCAGGCGCGAGGCACCAGGCGCTCAGGAGTTCATCACCATGGCGATCGAGGAACTTCAGGAGGCGCGAGCCATGTGTGGCGAGCGTCGCCCCGCATCATCTGGTGCAGCTGCCGCCCCTGGCGTGGGTGGCGAACTGCGCGTCTGCGTCACCATCCCAGGCCTCAACAGGGTTGCTTCTCAGGAGCTCTTCTGGCCATCCCCGGTTGGACGAAGTGGGGGCTGCCCCTGCAGCTACGTCCGCATGCCATTCGGCCTGCTGAACATGGCTGCCTCACACCAGCGCTACAAGCAGGGCGTCTTGGCGGCTCATGAGGGCAGGCGCCAGGCGGTCCTGATGGAGGAGGTTCCGGACCCTTGCGAGCTTCCCGGGCCTCCAGAGCCTCCCAAGCCTCAGGAACCAGCCGGCTCGTGAGGAGCGATCTCTACAGCACGCATCTTCAACTACTCCAACGCTTCTACAATGATGGTGTCAGGTGACTTTTTGGTTTGTTCAGTTGAGGGCGCCCCTCGGGCTGCATTATCCTCAAGCTGTTAGGGCCTGCCCCTGCAGCTGCATCATTTTGATTCGTGTACTAAGGACCAGTTATCCATGCTCAAATTATCATGGTTGTGATGTTACGCCTGTCGTCTCGTTATCTATGGAGTTGCCCTTCACGGCCTCCGCGCGTTGCTAACCCACCACTCGCTCATCCCGCAACGCGGGCTACTGGCATGGCGCCTGTGCTCGGATTCGTCCCTACAGCGTCGACAAACCTAAGAGACCGAGCTCTGGCTCGCGGCCGGCCCCGCGCACGTCACCTCACTGGGTCCTTAGTGCCTTCGTCTTCTCGCGGAAAGATCACCAGTAGGACAGCAAACACGGCCGCCTGTTGTGTTTTTTTGGCTAATTCGCAGGAGCCCCCGGAGGCAGGACCATGAGCGGCCTCGCCAACACCTCGTACCTTGGAAGAATGCCATGCTACGTGCCAAGGGCGCAAACCCTCCTTGCAGCAAGCCACTCTTTTCTCGTGCAAGCCGCTTGCACGTTAAACTGGGGGGCTGAGCACCGCGACTCAGGGGCTCCTACCGGCTCTCGGGCGCTCACCCCCTGGCCTTGACCACGGCATACCAGCGGCGGCCGAGCCTCGCTCGAGAGCAGGGTCCCGAGGACGTAGAGCACCCATGCAAGCGGGGGAGGTGGAATCGGTAGGAGCCCTGCAGAGGGGGCGTCATCAGGAGAAGGGCATTACTTAACATCGCACGAGGAGCTCGTCCACGCAGCAAAGGAACCACCATAGGCTCGCCAAGATAAGCCACCTCGCACGCGCAGGTGTGAACCTCAAGACCCGCGTTCTGTCCCTCACGATCTCGCTCGGGAAAGGAAACTTCCCTTTCAGTCCTTTGGGGGCCGCTTGCGCGCCAAAGGGGACCCCCTGAGCATCGCGCCTCAGGGGCTCTTAACGGACCTCGGGCAGTTCACCTCCTGGCCTTGACCACGGCATCGCAACCAGGCATACCAGCGACGGTCGAAGCTTGCCTGGGGACTGGGTCCTACCGGCGTAGAGCACAAAGCTACCGCGAGAAAAAGGGGGAACCATGCCAAGGCAAGAGGCACGAACACGACATCGAAACGGAAATGATAACATTAATGTGCAAGCGTCACAATTTTTACATACCCCCACAAGGCCCGTCATGATTTTCGCGCAGGAATGAAGCAAAAGGAAAAACCTCCTAAGAACCGCGGCCTCGGCAGCATAACCAGCAACGTCGGGATGGCGCTACTCCTCCCCTAGGCCCGGGCGCGGCGACGCGACGGCTCGTAGCTGTCGTCGTCGCTTGAACCTGGTCCGGATGAAGCGCTGCTGCTGTCGAAGGAGTCGCGGACAAGGCCAAGGGCAAGCTCGCCACCGGTGGCTTCGCTGCCTCGATCGCCTCCCCTGGGGCACCATTCCAGACGTCGGCTGTCCTCTCAGAAGACCTTGAAGAAGAGCGTCGAAGCTCCGTCATACTCGAAGTGGATGGCGTGCCTCCCCTCCGAGTTACAGGCGCGGGCGATCGCGTCCCATCCCCGGGTCATGAAGACGTCGCTAGAGTCGATGGCCTCGACCTCCGCCTCTGATGCTTGGCCGCAGCAGCCATCGTGCTGCAGCCACAGTTCGACGGGCCCCCGCGGCGGTATCTCCCTCGCCAGGGACCACAGGAGCAGGATCCACGTGCGCGGCGGCATTGCCGCCAACACCACAAACTCGCGGGCCGTTCCTTCGGCATGGGCCTGCGGGCGGGGTGGCCGCGCGGCCACCGCTTGTTCTCCTCCACGACTCTGTTCCTCGCCGCGTCTGCGGCCGCTTCCGTGGACAGGGCTATGCGCTCGAGCATACGCGCGCACCGGGAAGCCCGGTGGAGCACGATCATACCAAGGCCACATTGTGTCGGTGTACTAAGTGTTGGGCCACTAGTACCCCTTACTTGTCCATGGGTAGTTGTAGCCGTCCTCGTGGCAAGGCTTGCCGGGATAAGCTCAAGGTCGATTTAAGTCATCAAGGAAATCATCAAGTCAGAGATCTGAGAATCAACAAATAAGCAACGCTGGTAATCGAAGGCCAGCCTCCCTGGCAAGATCCTTGCCGGGATGGCCCGTGGAGCCCGGCAAGCCTCGGCGCCCGACAAGGCTTGGTTCCCAGCAAATCTCGGCGCCCGGCAAGCCCTGGCGCCCGGCAAGGATTGGTGCCCGGCAAGGATCGGCGCCTGGCGAGATTCTGCCACTATGCCACCACGCCGGCACAGCGACAAAGCATGACATTCTGGCTCCTTCCATGGATGCGTGGCGGCGCGCCAGTGGAGGAGAGCTTAAGCGGTGCTGATGGGATGGCCCCTTTTTCCATCCCCAAGAAAGTAAGGACACCTAAAGAGACACCTCACGGTGCATTAAATGTGCCTGTCCTAATCCGTCAGGGGTTAGGTATGATACCCTGTAGCTACTTTACACCTCAATGTATGTACGTTTTGCCACTGTGGAGACCCCTTTGAGCATATAAAAGGAGGCCCAAGGCAACTGCTACAGGGGAGGAGGACTTCTGGCCCATTCTGCATGCGTAGCTGCTCTTTGAACGTACTGTCCATTGCGAGCGCTCCTGAAGGCTGGGCTCAAGAACATCAATAAGAACACAAAGCAGGAGTAGGGTTTTACGCTGATCGGCGGCCCGAACCTGGGTAAAAACTTCCCGCGTCGATCACTGGTTCTGCTCTTTGCGTATACCTTTCCCCCCGCCGAATCGTAAAGGGATCTCTCGGGATCACATAGGTGTCGTACGCCGACATCTTTGGCGCGCCAGGTAGGGGTCGAAGGTTGCGTGAACCTGATCTGGTGGTAGACGACCTAGTTCCTTCATCATCTTCATCGTCATGCCGCCCAAGAGGAAGAACGCTGCGACAGCACAACCGTCCGGATCTGCTTTGCCTGCGCCTTCGCAGACAGGCGATGGTGTGGGTGCAGAAGGGAGAGGACTGGAACCCCTGCGGCGTTCTGGTGACCCAAGCCAAGCGAGCGGTATCGTTCGCAGTGGCAGTGGTAACTTGCGCGCCGCTGGATCTAGAGATGGCATTGTGTTGCCTACGGGTGGCACAACAAACTCTGGAGATCGAAGAGCGCCCGCTGGAGCTCCCGCGCCGGCGCGAGCCTCGCAACCTGTCCAGGTCGTGCGAGATGAGCGACATCATGGCGCTGGTGGTTCGGGGCATCCTCACGAAAAGGTTTCTGCGCATAGATCCCAAGATGCGCGGCACCAGCATGCACACCGAGCTGCCGGCGAAGGTGGCGTGCGGTCGCGTGACCGTGGCGGTGCTCCTTCTAACTTAGTTAGGAGTCAGAGCACCTCACGCACCTCGCACCTGTCGCCGCCACCTACGCCAGCGGAAGCCTTGGCACGTGCACAGCTGCTCCTCGATTTTCCTCCTGCCCCGGAGAAGATGGAGGAGTGGCGAGCTACTATCCAGAGTCTTATTGGCTTCGCTAACAAGGATGGACCGCAAGAGGCAGGGCCCTCTCAGCGGAGGCCCATCCATCCGACGCGAGCCGGTGCAGAGAAAACTGAAGGTGATGCAACTACGGTGCACTCTCCTCCGCGGCGTCAGCAGCGGCCGACGACTCAGCAAGTCGACCGCCATGAAGAGGTTTCCACGGCGTCGTCCGATCCACGGATGCGCCGTGATCAGCGTCTGGTTCTCCAGGAATGAGGCAAGGAGGACGCTCGAACAACCATCGAGCGGCGACGGGAAGCGCGCTATCAGTCTTATAAGCGCGCGGGGCCGGTTGTTGACGAGCCCACGCCAGGGAACGTAGGAGACTTGCCTTATGAGGTAGGACCTCCAGCGTTTACCCGTGAGCTGCGGCAAGTCCAGTGGCCCAATCTCCGAACCTTCAAGCCAGAGGTCCCGGAGAAATATGACGGCAAGACCCATCCCTCGGAGTTCCTGAGCATCTACACCATTGCGGTGCAAGCTGCCGGGGGCCGAGATGACAAGATACTCGCCAACTACTTCCCGTTGGTGCTCAAACCCAACGTCAGGTCGTGGTTGATGCATCTGCCGGAGGATTCTATTTCTTGCTGGTCAGATCTGTGCCATTAGTTTCTTGGCGCCTTTGTTGGAGGCCACCAAGCTCCTGGCCAAGAAAGTGATTTGCACATCATCCCTCAGAAGGAGGGCGAGTCCCTGCGCAAGTTTATGTAGAGATTCAGCCGGGTGCAATACAATATTCCTGACGTTCATCCTGCCGCTGTCATGGAACGCGCGTAACCGCAGAATGCGGGAAGAGCTGGCAATGAACAAAGTCAGGAGTATCGCCGAGCTTTACACTTTGGCCGACAAGTGCGCTCGAGCTGAGGAGGGGAGGAAACTCCCTGGTGAAGCTGTTGGTGCGACAGGCGACTCAGAAGAACAAGATGCCGCGGCTCCGTCAAGGAAAGGCCGGCGGCGGAATAGGAAGCGCGGAGGCAAGGCCGTGCTTGCCGTCGAGGAATCCGGCAACCCTGGCGCCGCCAAGAAGGCCAAGGTTGGCGGCCCCGGCAAGGATCTTGCCGGGTGCCCTTCCTGTCAGGCCTTGGCGGCTGCCGACAAGTCAGAGAACTCCGGCAAGCAGTACTGCAAGATCCATCGCACTAAGGGCCACGATCTCCAGGACTGCCGGCATGTTGAGCAGCTTGCCGAAAAGCAAAAGGCCGAATATGAGAGGCGAGACAAGGAGAAGGCCCAAGATGGTGCTGAGGGGTCCGGCAAGAAACGCGGTGGCCGAGGGGGTCGCCGCGGCAAGGCCAAACAGCAGAAGGATCGGCCCGCTCGGGGCCGAGATAAAGAAGGAGATGATGAAGAAGATGACGAATCCAGTGAGCAAGAATTCCAGAAGGCTACGGAGGCTATGTGCATTGATGGGGGTGCCTCGCTGCATTCTTCCCACCGCCAACTTAAACAGTGGATGCAGGAGGTTAATGCGGCAGAGCCATCCCCCGATGCATGTAGGCCTCTGAAGTGGTCCAGCACGCCTATCATCTTTGACGCCGAGGATCACCCTGATCGCACAACTACGGTCGGGTGTTTGCCATTGTTGCTTTCCCCGACAATTCGCAACCTCAAGGTGACGAAGATGTTAGTTGACGGCAGGGCCGGCCTAAACTTAATCTCACCAGATGTGCTCACAAAGCTTCAGATTCCCAACGAAGACCTTGAGGAAACGGGTACGTTTCAAGGGGTCAATCCGGGAAGAACCCAGCCTAAGGGCAAGATCATGCTGCCGGTAACATTTGGCAGCGAGCTTAACTTCAGGACCGAAAAGGTGGTGTTTGATGTCGCCAAGATCCCCATGTCATACAATGGGATCCTTGGTCGGCCAGCCCTGGCTAAGTTTATGGCGGCATCACACTACGCATACAACATCTTGAAGATGCCTGGGCCGTTGAGCGTCATCACTATCCATTCCGATAAAAAGGATGCGCTCATTTGTGCCGACCAACTTTACCGGGAAGCAGTTGCAGCACCTGCCGTCAAGGCATCTGCTCCTGCCGCTGGAACTCCCGGGGGAAAGAAGAAGACCGGCAGGAACCTTGGCGTGAACTCCGGCAAGCGCACCTCCTCAGAGTGCTGCGCTTCCGTCGAGGACGCACCAGAGAGTTCCACTGGCAAGAACAAGAAGTCCAAGGCTGCCCCGCCGGAAACCAAGAAGGTGCCTGCCAAGGAGGACGGAACAGGGGGAACTTTCACCATAAGTTCCACCCTAGATGACAAATAGGAAAGCGCGCTCGTTGCTTTCCTACGGGCGAATGTCGACGTGTTTGCATGGCAACCGTCTGACATCCCCGGCGTTCCCAGGAAAGTAATTGAGCACCACCTTGCTGTCTGTCCTCATGCGCGGCCCGTCAAGCAAAGGGTGAGGAAACAGGCTTTGGAGCGGCAAGAGTTCATTACCGAAGAAATTAAGAAGCTAGAGGCGGCAGGACTGGTCAAAGGAGTGCTTCATCCAACCTGGTTGGCCAATCCGGTTGTAGTGCGGAAAGCGAACGGGAAATGGAGGCTTTGTATCGATTATACAGATATCAATAAAGCTTGTCCAAAAGATCCTTTTCCCTTGCCGCGCATTGACCAGATTGTGGATGCCACCGCTGGTTGTGATCTCCTGTCCTTCCTTGATGCCTATTCAGGGTATCATCAGATTTTTATGGCAAAGGAAGATGAAGAGAAGACCGCCTTTATCACCCCATGTGGTACGTATTGTTTTATACGAATGCCTTTCGGGTTGAAAAGTGTTGGTTCAATATTTGCCAGAGCAATCCAGATTGGTTTTGAGCCACAACTCCATAGAAATATGGAGGCGTATATGGATGATATAGTGGTCAAAACTAAGGATAAAGCAACGCTCATTCAGGACTTAAAAGAAACATTTGCGAACTTGCGCAAGATCAACTTGAAGCTCAATCCTGAGAAGTGCGTGTTTGGTGTTCCTTCCGGCAAGCTCCTCGGATTCTTTGTATCTTGTTGGGGAATCGAAGCGAACCCCGACAAGATCAAAGCCATTGAGCAAATTTAAGCGCCGAGACGCGTCAAGGATGTGCGTCGTCTTGCCGGCTGTGTTGCTGCTCTAAGCAGGTTTATTTCCAAATCTGCTGAGCGCGCCCTGCCCTTCTTCAAAATTTTGAAGAAGGCAGGTCCAATGAAATGGACTCCGGAAGCGGAGGCGGCGCTGCAAGGTTTGAAGAAATACCTTTCTTCTCCGCCGACGCTAGTCGCACCTAAACCACAAGAGCCGTTGCTGCTGTATCTGGCGGCAACAAATCAAGTGGTTAGTGCTGCGCTGGTGGCGCAGAGGGAAGCCGATGAGGAGGCAACATCAGCGGCAGGACCGCCAAGTGACGCGGCAAGATCTTCCCCGGCAAGGGTTGATCCCGGCAAGACAGTATCTGCGCAAATAGAAGAGCCCGTGCAAAAGAAAAAGGTGGTGCAGCGCCCGGTTTATTTT
This sequence comes from Thinopyrum elongatum, assembly GCA_011799875.1. NCBI lineage: Eukaryota > Viridiplantae > Streptophyta > Magnoliopsida > Poales > Poaceae > Thinopyrum > Thinopyrum elongatum. The sequence goes on from CM022303.1 coordinate 350,996,931, forward strand.
GTTAGCTCCCTCTTACAAGGGGCTAGATCAAGATATTCTGGTGTGCAGAAGTTGCTTTTCAGCCTCCTTATGGCCTCGAGAAAGCTGCGCCATTATTTTCAAGCACATGAGATCACCGTCGTCACTCGCTTTCCGTTGCAACGGATTTTGCAAAATCCGGAGGCAACCGGCAGGATCGTGGAGTGGGTGTTGGAGCTGTCCAGCTTTGGTCTTAAGTTTGAAAGTACTTCCACAATTCAGAGCAGGGCCTTGGTGGAGTTCATTGCAGAATGGACCCCGACGCCAGACAAAGAAGTTCAAGAAACAAGTCTCCCCAGCAAAGAAATGGATCAGCAATGGGTTATGTACTTTGACGGGGCTTTTTCGCTGCAAGGCGCCGGTGCTGGCGTGCTGCTTGTCGCACCCACCGGAGAGCACCTCAAGTACGTAATTCAAATGCACTTTCCCCGGGAGAGCTCAACCAACAACACTGCAGAGTACGAAGGTTTGCTTGCCGGTCTTAGGATCGCGGCAGACCTTGGTATCAAAAAGCTCATTATCAAAGGTGATTCACAGCTTGTCGTCAGGCAGGTTAACAAGAGCTATCAAAGTCCATTGATGCAAGCCTACGTAGATGAAGTGAGGAAATTGGAAGAGCGCTTTGACGGTCTCCAAATGGAGCATGTCCCTCGTGCCGAGAACAGCGTTGCTGACGACCTGTCAAAGCGTGCTGCCCTCAAGTTGCCTGTGGAACCAGGAACTTTTGTGCTCCAATTGACTCAACCATCCGTGGCGCCATCGATGCGGCAAGAAAAGAGAAGAAAGTTGAACTCTGGCCAGTACTTCCCGGCAGAGCTCCCCGGAGCCGCCGGCAAGGAAGTTGCCGGGATTGACACGCCTGCCGGGGAACAACAGGCTCCGGCAGGGCCTCAGGCCCTTGCTGTCGAGACCAATGTTCCCCCGGCGGACGAGATGCCCCTAGTCCTAGTTGTCGAGCCTCAGGCTCCAGCGTGGGCGCAGCACATTGTCCATTTCCTTCAGACAGGTGAACTCCCTGAGGAACAAGAAGAAGCGGAGAGAGTAGCCCGTCGGTCTGTTATGTACAAGTTCGTCGATGACGTCCTGTACAGAAAGAGACCAAACGGTGTGAAATTGAAGTGCATTCCTCGGGAGGATGGACTAGAGCTGTTGGCAGAGATACATGGGGGCATGTGTGGTTCTCACATAGGGTCAAGAGCGCTTGCCGGGAAAGCATTCCGGCAAGGTTTCTTTTGGCCCACCGCCCTCCAGGATGCGACTGCACTAGTAACCAGGTGTGAAGCGTGCCAGTTTCATTCGAAGAAATTACATCAGCCAGCTCAAGCTCTTCAAACAATCCCTCTCTCCTGGCCATTTTCGGTCTGGGGGCTCGACATACTGGGCCCCTTCCCCCGTGCTGCCGGGGGCTTTGAGTACTAGTACGTTGCTATCGACAAGTTCACAAAGTGGCCGGAGGTGGAAGCAGTGAGGAAGGTGACAGCGCAGTCGACTGTCAAGTTCTTCAAAGGAATTGTTTGCCGTTTCGGTTTGCCTAACAGGATCATCACTGACAACAGCACGCAGTTCACAAGTCGCACCTTCATGCAATACGTCCAAGACCTTGGCGGCAAGATTTGTTTTGCCTCTGTTGCTCACCCGAGAAGCAACGGCCAAGCGGAGAGGGCCAATGCTGAAGTGCTGCGCGGTCTCAGGACCAGAACTTTTGACAAGCTGAAAAAGTGCGGAAGACGCTGGATTGATGAGTTGCCGGCGGTTCTTTGGTCAATCAGAACGACACCAAATCAAGCCACCGGCCAGACGCCCTTCGCTCTGGTCTACGGAGCGGAAGCAGTTCTCCCCACGGAACTCATATACGGATCTCGTCGAGTGCTCGCTTATGATGAGCTCGAGCAAGAGCAACTGCGGCAAGATAACGCTGTGCTCCTTGAGGAGAATCGTCTTCAGGCTGCTGTGCGAGCTGCACGCTACCAGCAAGCTTTGCGCCGCTATCATAGCCGCAAAGTTCATGCCCGAAGCCTTGAGGAAGGCGACCTTGTTCTTCGACGGATTCAGTCCGCCAAGAATTCAAACAAGTTGACGCCAAAGTGGGAAGGCCCTTATCGGGTAGTACGAGTCACCAGGCCTGGCGCTATCCGCCTGGAGACCGAGGATGGCGTTCCAGTGAGTAATTCCTGGAATATCGAACATCTTCGCAAGTTCTATCCATAAGGCGCGGTTGCCGGGGGCTCCCGGCAACCACCTTTTTGTACAAGTCTTGCCGGCAAGGCATGTGATCCTTTGTACAAAGCCAGGCGCAGACCCTGAGCACAGATGAATAAAATTAAGTGTTATACATTTCCTTATTGATTCTCATGTTCACATTCATATATACATGTTTGTCTAAGATGATGTATAACACCTGATCCCGGTAAGTTCTAACGAACCGCCAAGGTTTCATCTCTTTATTTTCTCTTCTTTCTTTTTCTTAAAGACAGAAGAATTCCTCGCGTGCACATTTCCCGGGGGGGGGGGGAGGGAGACATGAATACCAGTTGGTGACGTTCGGAATCGTATGCTTGCCGGAGGAAGGACAAAGACAGAAAGCTAAGTCCTAAAAACTCAGAGCAAGTTTTTCTTTAATTACCAAGTTATTTCCTTGGACGATTCCGATTCTTGTATGGAAAATCTGCACGCGAAGGAACCCTTGCTGTAATCGGTTGCGCCCTTATTTTGTTTTGAGTCCGCTAAATGATTTAAGTGGCTGCACTGAGAACACCAAGGAGTCTTGCCGGCCGCCGCGCCTCCGGCAGGCTGCTGAAGTCCCGCACCCAGCGCTCGCGGCGGGTTGCGCACCGGCATGTTTTTCAGTAAGCGTAGGATGAACTCCATACATAAAGGAATCAGACAAGGAAAGTAGCTAGCATGAGCCTAAACATAGTTAAATTGTATTACATCCATGAGTTGCCGCAGTCCTAACTCGAGACTTAACTGTCTTTTACATGAGATGGTGGCGGCAAGAATAAAAGGGAAGCACTCAATCGCTGCGCTGGCCTTCGATCCTTTTGATGGAGTCCACCTTCTCAAGGATCGGCGCGATGCACTTCTCAAGCGCCTCAACATTTGCATCCTTTGGCAGGTGGCCGAGTGCGCTGGAGAGATCGATGCCGGGATTGCTGTGCACCACCTTGAGGAGCACCTTGCGAAGGACGGCCCGGCAAAGCCGGCGAGTCTCGTTCGCCAGTTGGGTCGCATGGCTGGACTGGAGCGCCCTCAACGCGTTGATGATGCTTTCAAAGAACATCGTCAACCTGGCGCGTGGAGATATTCTTTCCTCGGAAGAATATCTGAAGTTCGACAAGCCCATGGTTGACAGTTCTGCGGTAAGCTTCTCCGCGGTGGCGATGAGACGGCCAGTCCAGATCTCCACTCCCTTTTCATAATCAGCCTGGGCAGCGGCAGCGCTCTTGAGCAGGTTCCTCTCTCCTTGGAGATCCTTGAGTAGAGCCTTCTCATGGGCCCTGCCGGCCTCGAGGGATTTCTGCAGCGTGGTCAGCTTCAGCTCCAGAACGGCAATATCATCAGCCGCAGAGGAGAGCTGCTTGGTCTTGCCGGACAGGGCGACTTGCATCTCCGCCAAGGAGTGGAGGGTTTTTTCCCTGTCCCCCTTGAGCGTCGAGAGCTCCTTGCCATGCTCGTCGAGATCCATCTCCAGCCTCTTCACTTTGTCGCTCAGCTCGTTCTTGGCGGCCTCTGCAACTTCGGCTGCATCGACGACCTCCTTGAGCTTGCCAGCGTGACTTGCAGTTAGAGCTTCGAGCGCCTCCTTGTGCTTCTGCTCCAGCTCCTGGGTCCGCCGCGCGACAAGATTTTCAATGTCTTCTTCCTTGCTACGAAGCTTGGCGGCGAGCGCCTGCTCACGTGCGGTGAGATCTTCTTTGAAAGCGTCCAGAGCAACGCGGCGCCCCGTCAGGAGGGCATCTTCGGCAGCGATCCTTTGAACAGCTTCATCATGGGCCTTCTCCATGTCTGATTGCTTCAGGAGGACCTCATTCCATTGCTGGCTCACTTGTTCTCGATCGGCAACCAGCTCTTGAAGGGCCTCGGCATGCCAGATTTGCATTTGTGCGACGCGCCTTTGAAAATCCGCTTCGGCTGCCTCGACAACTGCCATTCTGGAGTCCGCCTTCTCTTTTCAGGCACGATGGAGAGCCTGGAGTTTGCGGAAGTTTTCGCCCATGGCCTGAAGGAGCCGATCCTCTTCAGACTTGCCACTGCTAGCACTGGGATCGTCAACAACTTCGAGCCCGGCAGCGGCAATAATTTCCTCAAAAATTTCTCCTTTGGCTGGTGCCTCGGTGCTTGCCGTCCCTGGCAAGTTGATGAATAGGTTTTCGCCAACTTTGAGATACTTGCTGGATGAGGGCTCGTCAGATGTTGATGGCTGGTCTTCAGCGGCCGCCTCACCAGTGACAGGGGGCTCCGCGGCCGATGCAGCGCCTGGCGCTCCTACGGCAGGAATGCCGTCAGTATGGTCCCCAGCCTCCCTGTCGCCCTCTTCAGCAGGTTCTTCCGCGATTTCCTTTCGTGCTGTCTTGGCGGCCTCCCCGTCAAGAGCATCACCAGCCTCGACAACATCATCCTTGGTGGCCTCGCTGGCAGTGATCCTGTCCACTTCGGCAGCAGCATCCCTGGCGGTCTCCTCGATGACGGCGTCGACGTCCATATGTTCCATCTCAGAGAACTCTGAAGGGAGAAGGAGAAGGTCAGAATAAGATCGAGTTTTTAAATTTTGAAGTGATCAAAGATAAAGAAGTAAGGGGAAAAGAATAACTAGCACTTTGAGGCGATCGAGTACCTGCGTCGGGCTGTCGAGAGGTAGCTTCGCCTCTCCCGGCAACTCCGGTTGCCGGGGGTGGGTTGCCGGAGTCCGTGCTTGTCGGCTCCTCCTCAATCTAGACCGGCTCGTCGGCAGGATCTCTTGCCGGAGATGTGCTTGTGGGCGGAGCGGTCGATGAAGGAGGCACAATGGGGCAATCCTCTCCTTGTTGCCGTTCTTCTCCTGCGAACCCGAAGATATCAGCGACAAGAATGGAAGCCTCGGCACCAGCCAACAAAAAAAGGGACAATGAACTTACGCTGGGGGCTGCGTTGAGGACTAGGCTCCGGGCTCACGATGACGGTCTCTGGCACGCTAGTGGAGCCTGCTGGGGGCTCGTCGCCCGTAGATGTCCTTGACCTCTTCGCCATCCGCTCCAGCAAGGTTTCTGTGTCACTGCAGAAGCAATACAAGCAAGTCAGTAAAGATTGATGCAAGATTGGAAGGTAAAAGCTGTGGCAAAGTACTTACTCTTCTTCCTCTCGCTCCGGACTAAAGCCGGAGATGTCGAAGTCGACCTCCCTTGCGGTGTCTGAGTGGGGAGGCGGAGGAGGAGTCCTAGGCCGCTTGGCTGTGGCAGGCGCCGGGGCAGCTTCCGGTGCGGTGGTGCGAGACCCTCCTGCCGCCCCAGCAGTGGCCGCTGGTGCGGGCCTCGCACGCCGTGCAGGCTATTGACGGGCCCCCTGCCACGGTCCGGTCTTGCCGGCCACTTTCTTGCCGGGGGCTTCGCCGCTCAAAGAGGGCTAGCTTGCCGGGATGTCAGACGCAGCCTTCCGAAGAACACGCTTCGCTTTCTTCCTCGGGGGAGGTGGCTCTTCTCGCGTCTCTTCTTCTTCGACTGAGTCCTCGCTGGACGAGATTTCAGCGGCTGCGCCGCTCTCCTCCCCGGCAACCTCGTCCTCCCCGGCAGGCTTCGTCTCCATTACCACCTCTGCCTCGCTGGCTTCCCACTCTGTGAAGCCAACGCTGCCGGCCTCCGTGGCAAGATTCGCTTCCTCCACTCTGGTAGCGATGTATGCTTCCTCCTGATCCGTGGTGGCGCGAATAAGATCTGGCTCTTGCCGGACAGGCTTTTGCGTCAGATTATCGAAGAATTTCTGCGCTTCTTCCTCGCTTGGCTCGACCCAGGTCGGGTCAAGGCCGTGGGCGTTGAACATCGGCAAGAAAGCAATGATCGACCCCAGCGCAGAGTTGTTGCACAAGGGGACGATCCTTGCCGGCAGCCGGTGCTTGTCTTCGTGCTGGAATAACTTCTCGCGGAGAGCGCCAAGCTGCATAATAGTTAAGTTGTTGTTCAGCCCAGGGCGCAGCCTCATGACATCCGCTGCGTTCTTATACTCCCAGGCTGGCCTCCCCCTATTCTGCAGAGGGGCGATGCGGCGGCGGAGGAAGTTGAAGCCGATCATCTCCATTGTCAGCCCGGCAGCCTTCAAGCGGAGGATCCTGGTAGTGGCGATTGTGAGCTTCTCGTCTTCTGCGGCGAGATCGCCCCAATCCTTGCCGCGGACCACCTTCTGTCGTCGGGGATGGCAAAAAGGATGAGGATCTGCTTCCTGGATCCAGCACCATTCGGCCCGCCACTCATCCCACTTTTCGCGGTAAAGTCCATCTGGGTATATCTCTTTGTTCCAGGCCCTTGGAATCCAACCGATAGATCCAGAGAGAGCCTCTCCTTTTTGGATTCGAGGATAGAAATAGTGGCGGAAAAGAGCAGAATTGGGGATCACGCCGGCAAAATTTTCACAAAGATGGGCAAAGATCGACATGCAAAATACGGCATTCGGCGTGAAGTCAAGAAGGCGGAAGCCGTATGTATACATGATGTCGTTGAAGAAATCGGAAAAAGGTGGACAGAGCCCGTAATAAAAGTACGCAGTGAAGAAGGGGTATCTGTCCGATCCGCCTTTGGAACTAGCACCTGGGATGACGCGTGTGGCGGGGTGAGCTTGTGTTCCCTTCGCCCACATGCATTGGTATCGCCCCTTCAAGGTTTCGGCGTCGAGCGTCGGAGGGAAGACGACGAGCCTCTTCCGCATCTTCACCAGCTCGTTTTCCGGGACTTCAGCGTTCGGCTCCTTGTCCGTGCCCTTGCCTTTGCTAGCCTTGGGCGGCATGGCGACTGTGGAGATGGAAGCCGGAGGACGGAACGAGCGCGGGAGCGGCGAGCAGAAGAGAAGGAAGGTTTCGCTCTGAGCTCGAGCAGAGGAAGGCGATGGCGATAGCCAGATTGGGAAGAAGAGGGGGGTGAATGGGTTTGCGCCTCCACGACTTCTCCTTTTTATGGGGAAGGAGCGGGGCCACCTTGTTTATCCCCCAATATGAATGCGCCTCTGTGGGCGCGAAACAGTTTGCAGCCTTTTTGGCACACTTCTCACATCGCGCGCTCCGTGCGCGTAGTGGGGGCATAGTAAAACAAGATCTTTACGAGTAGTTAATCCCCTGCCACGCGTGCCCGTGCACTGTTTGGGCCTAGCCCAACAACGCCTCGCACTCGTGTATGGCCCAGGCCCGGGGGCTCCTGTCGGTGTACTAAGTGTTGGGCCACTAGTACCCCTTACTTGTGCACGGGCAGTTGTAGCCGTCCTCGTGGCAAGGCTTGCCGGGATCAGCTCGAGGTCGATTTAAGTCATCAAGGAAATCATCAAGTCAGAGATCTGAGAATCAACAAATAAGCAACGCTGGTAATCGAAGGCCAGCCTCCCCGACAAGATCCTTGCCGGGATGGCCCGTGGAGCCCGGCAAGCCTCGGTGCCCGACAAGGCTTGGTTCCCAGCAAAGCTCGGCGCCCGGCAAGCCCTGGCGCCCGGCAAGGATTGGTGCCCGGCAAGGATCGGCGCCTGGCGAGATTCTGCCACTATGCCACCACGCCGGCACAGCGACAAAGCCTGACATTCTGGCTCCTTCCATGGATGCGTGGCGGCGCGCCAGTGGGGGAGAGCTTAAGCGGTGCTGATGGGATGGCCCCTTTTTCCATCCCCAAGAAAGTAAGGACACCTAAACAGACACCTCACGGTGCATTAAATGCGCCTGTCCTAATCCGTCAGGGGTTAGGTATGATACCCTGTAGCTACTTTACACCTCAATGTATGTACGTTTTGCCACTGTGGAGACCCCTTTGAGCATATAAAAGGAGGCCCAAGGCAACTGCTACAGGGGAGGAGGACTTCTGGCCCATTCTGCATGCGTAGCTGCTCTTTGAACGTATTGTCCATTGCGAGCGCTCATGAAGGCTGGGCTCAAGAACATCAATAAGAACACAAAGCAGGAGTAGGGTTTTACGCTGATTGGCGGCCCGAACCTGGGTAAAAACTTCCCGCGTCGATCACTGGTTCTGCTCTTTGCGTATACCTTTCCCCCCGCCGAATCGTAAAGGGATCACTCGGGATCCCATAGGTGTCGTACGCCGACACATTGTCAGGGGTCCCACAGTGGCATTGCGATAGTAGTCGCGCCTCTTCTTTTGCGGGAGTAGTTCAGGTCCACCTGAGGGGCTTTTCCCTTTTCCGCGACAGAAAACCTCCTCACGGGCGCCATGGATGCTCTGGCAAGACGGCGGAATGAAGAAGAAGGAGAGACAAGAGGCGAGAAGATGAAGATGAGCTGGGGACTCCGCCCCCTCTCCCATTTATAGCCGGAGGAAGGCTAACCGCCAGCCTCTCACGCTTCGAGCAATGATGGCTTATCTGCATGCACCAGACAGTTGTCAAGTCGTGTGGTTGCCGAGGCAGCGTGGGAAAGTGGAGACGCCCACGTCCCATCAAGCGCCAGGCGTCGGGTCGGTCCGCAGGTGATTGGGGCTCGCGGCGCTTCGCCCTTGCCCTTTGGCTTCGCCTCGAAGCCAAGTCCGAGCGCGCCTTGGGCCTGGGGGCTACTGTCGGTGTTCTGGGAACCAGGGTACCCAGACTTGCCTGCCTGCGGCCCATGGTGTGGCTCCATTGATGGCCTGGTATGGCCCATCTACGAGGCCATAAAGACGAGACCCTCATGAGGGTCCAAGCCTCGCGAGGCGGACGACGCCAAGACCTCCTGAGGGAGCGGCCTCCCCAGGCTACCTATTGAGGAGCGGAGATTTCTATGTAGGTACCCAACCTCATGAGGTTGCGGTGACACAAGCCATGATGACCAAGGCCAGGCGGGCGCCAGCGGGCGCAGAGGAGCAGGTTTCCTCTTTGGTTCTAAGTAGGCATGCACAGGCATGGGTTCCTGAGGAATTAGGCAAAGGTTTCCATTTCAGTGCAACAAGACTAGGACCGCCAGAACGGCAGGACGTATGTCATCGCCTAGCCCACCACGGCGTCACAACCAGAAGCTTTGCAGACGAAGACCACCTTTCATCAGGATAAGATGTACTACTTGTCCCCTTTCAAATTGGCCACTTTGGGATCCCTTCCCACCTACATTTTGGGGGAAGAGGACCGAGGCCACTATATATATAGGCTAGCCACCACCATAGAGCGGGGAGATCCGATCCAACCGAAGGCAGACTCACTCTCACCCCAGAGCAGACCTCATGAGGTTGTTCATCCCTTGTACTAGTTCATCCTCAGCCCCTCGTGAGGCCAATCGACCCCAAAGCAGGAGTAGGGTCTTACACCGCAAGGTGGCCCGAACCTGGGTAAACTGTCGTGTTCATCTACTTCCTTGATTTGTTGAGCTAGGCTGTAGGGCGACGAGTTGGTTGGTTGGATAGGTTGAGTTCTTCGCACACGCCCCAGAGTTTGAACCTTTCTTGGGTCTGCGGAGCCCTGAATCCGACATCGACACCTCACTAATCAGCGGCCAGCTGGTCAGGGTGGCAGAGCGCTGGTGTTGGCGGGAAACCCGTGCTCGAAAGGCTTGCCGGGGTTTGACTTGCTCCTGTTATGAAATTTGTGTCTTGTTCCTATGCTTGGTCTTCTTAATGCTCTCCTTGATCTCACGAAGAGCGACTTCTCTGGCTTAGTTGTATCTGAGACTTGGCACTTGACCCAAGAATTTGCCGCATGCCTGTGCATAGGTCAGGGCGGCAAACACTCATGTTTGTTGCACTAACATATGCTAAATTTCTTGTAGGAAAAATATATGCCACCTGATATGAATTATCATCAGAGGAAAAAGTTCTTTAGTGACCTGAAGTATTATTTCTAGGATTATCCTTTTCCTTATCATCATGGACCGGATGACATGATTAGGCATTGTGTCCCAAAGCATGAGATGAATGCCATACTTGAAGGTTGCCACAGCAGCCCTTATGCTGGACATCATGCTAGTGACTGAACTGCCGCCAAGGTGCTTCAGTCGGGATTCTATTGGCCAACTCTCTTCAGGGATGCTCACAGGATTGTTAAAAATTGTGAGTTGTGTCAACGCACAGGTAACATAGGAAGGATGCAAGAAAATGCCCATGAATTGTAGTCTAGTCGGTGAACCTTTTGATGTTTGGGGATTGGACTGTTTGGGACCTTTCCCTGTTTCAGATGGGTACACTCATATTCTTCTGGTTGTGTATTATGTTACCAAGTGGGTTGAAGCCTTAGCAACCAAACATGCAAATGCAGCTACTTCATTGAAGATGATAAAGGATATCATTTTACCCAGGTTCGGAGTTCCTAAAATTCTTATCACTGATGGTGGATCTAAATTTATACAGGGGTTTTTGGTAGAGTACTCCGTAAGTATGGGGTGACTCACCCAATAGCTTCACCATAGCATCCACAAACTAGTGGTCAAGTGGAACTCTCCAACCGGTAGATAAAGACTATATTGCATTAGATGGTGCAGAAGTCCAGAAAAGACTGGGTAGGCAAACTAAAAAAATGCTATAGGCCTACTACAGTGCCTACAAGAATCCCATGGGGATGTCACCATACAAACTGGTGTATGGTAAGGCTTGTCATTTACCTTTAGAGCTTGAGCATAAGGCTTTTTGGGCAATCAAGAATATTAATTTTAATCTTAAGGAAGCTGGAGAGAAAAGATTGCTAGATATACATGCTCTAAGAGAGCTTTGCAACAGTGCTTACGAGAGTGCCAGGTTATTTAAAGAGAAGGTTAAGATGTGGCATGATCATAAGATACTGAAAAGAACTTTCACTGCGGGGGACAAAGTCCTCCAATTTAATTCTCGTCTCAAGTTGTTTCCAGTGAAGCTCAGGCCCCGTTGGGAAGGACCATACGAAATAGATTTGAAAATAAAATGATAAAAGATAGACCCGGGGGCCATAGTTTTCACTAGAGGCTTCTCTCTTGAAAGAACGCATACGATGGGTAAAAAAATTACTGTTGAGGAATTGATAGAAAAGCGCAAAGTTATGATGATATCTAAGGCAATGATCATGAATATAGGCATCATGTCCGTGACAAGTAGATTGACACCTGCCTGCATCTACTACTATTACTCCACACATCGACCGCTATCCAGCATGCATCTAGTGTATTAAGTTAACAAGAACAGAGTAATGCCTTAAGCAAGAGGACATGATGTAGAGGGATAGATCCAATTAATATGAACAAACCACACCTTTTTATCCTTAATGGTAACAATAAAAATATGTGTCATGTCCCTTTCTGTTAGTGGGAATAACCACCGCAAGATTGAACCCATTACAAAGCACCTCTCCCATGGTAAGCAAAATCAATCTAGTTGCCCAAATCAAATCAATAGATCGGAGAGAAATACAAAACTATCTTAATCATGCATAAAAGATTTCAGAGAAGACTTGAATAATATTCATAGATAATATGATCATAAATCCACAATTCATCGGATCTCAGCAAACGCACCGCAAAAGAAGATTACATCGAATTCATATCCAAGAACATCGAGGAGAACATTGTATTGAAGATCAAAGAGAGAGAAGAATCCATCTAGCTACTAGCTATGGACCCTTGGGTCTATGGTAAACTAATCACACATCATCAAAAGGGCAGCAAGGTTGACATAGAAGCGCTCCATGGTCGAATCCCCCTTCGGCAGAGTACCAAAAAAGGTCAATAGATGGGATCTCACAAAGACAGAAACTTAAGATGGCGGAAATGTATTTTTGGTGTGCCCCCAGGTCTACGGGGAATATTTGGGTATTTATATAAGAAGAATTAGGGTTAGAGGAGCCACGGGGGGCCCACAAGCTTGCAGGACGTGCCCCCCTAGGGCGCGCCAAGTGAGCTTGTCGCCAACTCGTGGCCCTTCTGGCCTCCTCCCGAAGCTTCCAGGGTGTCTTGTGGTCCAAGAAAAATCATCAAAAAGTTTCATTCTGTTTGGACTCCGTTTGGTATTGACTTTCTGTAGAAGACAAAAACAAGGAAATAAAGCAGAAACTGGCACTGGGCACTAGGTTAATAGGCTAATCCCAAAAAATGATATAAAATAGCATAATAATGCATATAAAACATCCACGGTTGATAATATAATAGCATGGAACAATAAAAAATTATAGATACGTTGGAGACATATCAAGCATCCCCAAGCTTAATTCCCGCTCGTCCTCGAGTAGGTAAATGATAAAAATGAAATTTTGATGTGGAATGCTACCTAACATGTTTATCATGTAATCTTTCTTAATGTGGCATGAATATTCAGATCCATAAGATTCAAAACAAAAGTTTAATATTGACATAAAAACAATAATACTTTAAGCATACTAAAAAGCAATCATGTCTTCTCAGGATATCATGGCTAAAGAAAGTTATCCCTACAAAATCATATAATCTTGTCATGCTCTATCTTCTTAACATAGAGTATTTATCATGCACAACCCCGATGAAAGCCAAGCAATTGGTTCATACTTTTTAGCGCTCTTCAGCTTTTTCAACTCTCATGCAATACATGAGCATGAGCCATGGATATAGCACTATGGGTGGAATAGAATATGATGTTGGAGGTTCTGTGGAGCACACAAAAAAGAAGAAAGTCTCACATTGACAAGGCTAATCAACGGGCTATGGAGATGCCCATCAATTGATGTCAATGCAAGGCGTAGGGATTGCCATGCAACAGATGCACTAGAGCTCTAAGTGTATGAAAGCTCAAAAAGAAAACTAAGTGGGTTTGCATCCAACTTGATTGCTCGTGAAGACCTAGGGCATTTGAGGAAGCCCATCATTGGAATATACAAGCCAAGTTCTATAATGAAAAATTCCCACTAGTAATATATGAAAGTGACAAAATAGGAGACTCTCTATCATGAAGTACATGGTGCTACTTTGAAGCACAAGTGTGGAAAAGGATAGTAACATTGTCCCTTCTCTCTTTTTCTCTCATTTTTTATTTTTATTATTTTTTCCGTGGGCTCTTTGGCCTCTTTTTTTCTTTTCTTTTTTATTTTAGTCCGGAGTCTCATCCCGACTTGTGGGGGAATCATAGTCTCCTTCAACTTTTCCTCACCTGGGACAATTCTCTAATAATGATCGATGATCATCACACTTTTATTTACTTAAACTCAAGAATTACAACTCGATACTAGAACAAAAATATGACTCTATATGAATGCCTCCGGCGGTGTACCGGGATGTGCAATGATCTAGCGTGACATGTATAAAAAATATGAACGGTGGCCAATCAACAAATACTATGTCAACTATATGATCATGCAAAGCAATATGACAATGATGGTATGTGTCATAATAAAACGGAACAGTGGAAGTTGCATGGCAATATATCTCGGAATGGCTATGGAAATGCCATAATAGGTAGGTATGGTGGCTGTTTTGAGGAAGACAATTATTCTTACTAAACCACAATTACTCACTAGCATGACTCTAATATCACCATCTTTATATCTCAAAACAAATGCAAGGAATCAAACTTCTCATATATTCAATGATCTTCATGAAAGTTTTTCTTATATCCCTCTTGAATACCTATCATATTAGGACTAAATTCATAACCTAAGCAAATTTCCATACTATTTATAAGACTCTCAAAATAGTATAAGTGAACCATGAGAGTTCATCAATTTCTTCAAAATATAACCACCGCTATGCTCTAAAAGATATAAGTGAAGAACTAGAGCAACTACCTAACTCAAAAAATATAAGTGAAGCACATAGAGTATTCAAATAAATTCATGATCAATGTGTGTCCCTCTCAAAAGGTGTGTACAGCAAGGACAATTGTGGCAAACTAAAAAGCAAAGACTCATGCAATACAAGACGCTCCAAGCAAAACACATATCATGTGGTGAATAAAAATATAGCCTCAAGTAATTTACTGATAGATCATAAACAAAAGAGGGGATGCCATCCGGGGCATCCCCAAGCTTAGATGCTTGGTTGTCCTTGAATATTACCTTGGGGTGACATGGGAATCCCCAAGCTTAGGCTTTTGCAACTCCTTATTCCTTAGTCCATCGAAATTTCACCCAAAACTTGAAAACTTCACAACACATAACTCAACAGAAAACTCATGAGATCCGTTAGTATAATAAAACAAATCTCCACTTTTAAGTACTATTGTAAACTCATTCCAATTTTATATTTGTAGTATATCTATTGTATTCTAACTTCACCATGGCTCATACCCCCCGATACTATCCATAAATCCATCAAAATATGTGAACAACACAATGAAACAGAATCTATCAAAAACAGAACAGTCTGTAAAGACCAGAATTAAGATCATACTTGTGTAACTCCAAAAATTCTGAAAAGTTAGGACAACATATAAAATCTGTATATCAATCTTGTGTACAATATTCAGAATTTTCCACATTCCAGCAAATTTTAACAATTCTGCTACTGGGTGCAAAAGTTTCTATTTTTTCTCAGAATCAAATCAACGATCTTCGAAAACATCCCAAAGGTCTTACTTGGGAAAAACACTGATTAAAATACTAAAACACAATCATAACAGAAGTATAATTGCATATACTCATAAAAGCAGAAAATAGAAATACTGGGTTGTCTCCCAACAAGCCCTTTTCTTTAAAACATTTTAGCTAGGCGTTGATAATTTTAATGATGCTCACATGGAAGACAAAAAATTGAAGCACAAAGAGAGCATCATATAGCATGTGAAAAACAGGTTTAAGTCTAACATACTTCCTATGCATAGGCATTTTATAGGGAAAAGATTTATCAATACAAGCAAAAACTAGCATATGCAAGGAAGAAGAAAGAAACCATAGCAATCTCAACATGACGAGAGGTAATTTAGTAACATGAAAATTTCTACAACCATAATTTCCTCTCTCATAATAATTACATGTAGGATCATAATCAAATTCAACAATATAGCTATCATATAAAATTTTCTCTTCATGATCCACATGCATAAAAGTTTTAAAATCTTCCAAGATAGTGGGATTAACATCAGCTAAAGTAATGACCTCTTCAAACCCAGTTTTATCAAAAAAATCATAAGATTGAACACTCTCCAAATATGTGGGATTATTTTTACCTAGAGTTGACACTCTTCTGAACCCACTTTCAATATTATCGCAAACATATTCATCATGAGGCTTAAATAAATTTTCAAGATCACACGAAGCATTATCACCCCAATCATGATCATTGCAATAACTAGTGGACATAGCAAAATTAGCATCCCCAAGCTTGGGGTTTCGCATATTATTAGCACAATTAAAATTAATAGAATTTCTAATAACATCATTGCAATCGTGCTTTTCATTCAAGGAGCTATCGTGAATCACTTTATAAATTTCTTCTTTTAGCACTTCAACACAATTTTCAGATTCAGGAATTTCAAGCAAAACTTCATAAAGATAATCTAGTGCACTCAACTCACTAGCAGTTGGTTCATAATAGTTGGATCATATAAAAAGATTAGCAAGTGGATGAGGATCCATAAACTTTTTGCTTCTGATTTGGAATAAATATGCAATTATGTCAAGCGAACAAGCAAACAACCCAAGTAAGACATAAAGACAAATGGAAAAAGGCAAATAAAAAGGGGAAAATATTTTTGTATTTTTCAGAAAACATTTTAGAAGTGGGGGAGAGGAAAATGAGAGGAAAATGGTGAATAATGTAAATGCAAGAGATGAGAGTTTGTGATGGGTACTTGGTAGGCTTGATGTAGATCTTCCTCGGCAACGGCGCCAGAAATTCTTCCCGCTACTTCTTGAGCTTGTGTTTGTTTTTCCCTTGAAGAGGAAAGGGCGATGCAGCAAAGTAGAGATAAGTATTTCCCTCAGTTAAGAAATAAGGTATCAATCCAATAGGAGGAACACACAAGTCGCCAATGGTTGCACCTACACAAACAAACAAATACTTGCACCCAACGCGATCAAGGGGTTGTCAATCCCTTCACGGTTACTTGCAAGGATGAGATCTGAAAGAGATAGGTATAAAAGATAAATAAAAGTGCAAAATAAAATTAAGTTAAATAAATTGCAGCAAGGTATTTTTGGGTTTTTGGTTTTGTAGATGTGAAAATAATATGATAAAAGATAGACCCAGGGGCCATAGTTTTCACTAGAGCCTACTCTCTTGAAAGAACGCATACGGTAGGTAAACATATTAATGTTGAACAATTGATAGAAAAGTGCAAAGTTATGATGATATCTAAGGAAATGATCATGAATATAGGCATCACCTCCGTGACATGTAGACCGACTCCTGCCTGCATCTACTACTATTAATCCACACATCAATCGCTATGCACCATGCATCTAGCGTATTAAGTTAACAAGAACGGAGTAACGCCTTAAGCAAGATGACATGATGTAGAGGGATATATCCAATCAATATCAACAAACCCCACATTTTTATACTTACTGGAAACAATACAAATACGTGTCATGTCCCTTTCTGTCACTGGGAATAAGCACCGCAAGATTGAACCCATTATAAAACACCTCTCCCATGGCAAGAAAAATCAATCTAGTTGGCCAAACCAAATCAATAGATCAGAGAGAAATACAAAGCTATCTTAATCATGCATAAAAGAGTTTAGGGAAGACTCAAATAATGTTCATAGATAATCTGATCATAAATCCACAATTCATCGGACCTGAACAAACGCACCGCAAAAGAATATTACATCGAATAGATCTCCAAGAACATCAAGGAGAACATTGTATTGAAGATCAAAGAGAGAGAAGAAGCCATCTATACACTAGCTATGGACCCGTAGGTCTGTGGTAAACTACTCACACATCATCAGAAGGGCAACAAGGTTGATGTAGAAGCGCTCCATGGTCGAATCCCCCTCCGATAGAGTACCAAGGTCCCTAGATGGGATCTCACGAAGACAGAAACTTACGGTGGCAGAAAAGTATTTTTGGTGTGCCCCTTGGTCTAAGGGGAATATTTGGGTATTTATAGAAGAAGAATTAGGGTTAGAGGAGCCATGAGGAGCCCACAAGCTTGCAGGTTGCCCCCAGGGCGCACCCTGTGAGCTTGTCACCAACTCGTGGCCCTTCTGGCCTCCTCCCGAAGCTTCTAGGGTATCTTGTGGTCCAAGAAAAACCATGAAAAAGTTTCATTCCATTTGGACTCCGTTTGGTATTGATTTTCTCTAAAAGATAAAAACAAGAAAAAATAGCAACTGGCACTGGGCACTAGGTTAATAGGTTAGTCCCAAAAAATGATATGAAATAGCATAATAATGCATATAAGACATCCAAGGTTGATAATATAATAGCATGGAACAATCAAAAATTATAGATACGTTGGAGATGTATCACATAGCTGTTCGGCTAAAAGGAGGAAAAGATGGACCCTGGATCGTGAATGGGCAATGCTTGAAGCTGTACCTCGCGGATGAACAAAAGGAAGAATGAGAGGTTGAACAGGTAAGTTTTCTCACCATCGAGCAAGCCAAAGCCCTTCAGAGGGAATGAAAGGTATGAAATAACACCTCCATGGAATGGATGTAAATACAGGAGTAGAAAATAGACTTCAATTTTTGTTAGGCCTGTTAAACTTAAATCTGAACATTTGGAATTTTTGTCTATAGTTGGAGACTTTGTCACTGACCTTTCAGGAGGTGAACATTTTCTATGGAAGAAGTTAACGTAGCGGCCAACAGGGAGAAAGACAGCGTTTCAAACAAGCAGATGTGCCCATTTGGGTGGTCGCACTGATGACGGTGCTTCATGCGAGCACGAGCACCCATTTGAGCCGTCGTTTGAGTAGTCCTTGGCGAAGATGACGACCACAGAGCAAACAACGGTGTTCCCAGAGACCGTGAGTGCCCATTTAAGCGCTCGCATTGATCCATCACCATAATAGGTATAAAAAAAGAGGATCTCGATGGCAGACCAAGTGACCGGCCATACGACAATGAGCGCCCGTAGGGAAGGCCGTCCTTTGCTCTATTTTCACGATTCTTTCCCAATTTTTTTTATTTCTTTCTAACTAACTCTTTATCCTTGATCTCGTGATTACCTGTAAGTTTATCCTTTATAAAGATGGAATGGGCACGTCATTTAGCCCTAAATCATCTAATATCACATCTCCTTTTCTTCCCATCTCCACCAAAAAGCTTTTAGTTACAGATCACACACCCGGCCGTCGCCATGAACAACAAGACCTCATCCTCCTATGCTTGCATCATCCCCTTTGTCGTGTGTATGACCATCTATGGGATCATGGTGATCCCTTTGCGGTTCGTCTGGAGGGATCAACATGCACAAAGAGCAGAACCAGCAGAGAACGCATGGTGTTTACCCAGGTTCGGGCCGCTATGGAGCGTAAAACCCTACTCTTGCTTTATGTATTGGATGTGTATGAGTCTAGTTTACAAGGAACGCATGTTCGGCAAGGTGCTCAGAAAGTGCTGCTATGCGTGCAAATGGACAGGGTTTTGACCTTTGTTAAGGTAGCTGTTGGGGATATACCCCACGGTATGACCCGGCCAGGGTATGATCCGGATATCACTTGGCGGCTCATGGGCGACCTTACTATTGGGTCATTGTAAGCCACGAAGCTCGAGGCCCAGAGGGCAGCTTGACAAGGAGGCCGGCTCAGGCCCAGAATCTGGCAGGCCAGCTCGATGAGGAGGTCAAAAGGAAACTCCCTTACTTGAGAAGCAAGATAAGTAGGTAGTAGACTAAAACATGGGTCCTAGCACGACCCGAATTCTGTTGTAACCTCCGGGCCTCGACCTATATATAAAGGGGAGCCCTTGAGGCATAAGGACTAAGTTACAAGCTCTCGAGTACTAGGTTAGCCAAGCCGCACCCTTGTAATCGAGATCTCAAGCAGTAATCTATCAAGTAGGAAGTAGGCTATTACCTCCATCGTGAGGGGCCGAATCCTGGGTAAACCCGTGTCTCTCGATTCCGACCAACCCTGTTCAAGCTACTACCTAGTTGTGATGGCCTCACGACTAAGTCATTTTTTGAGGACATCTGCCGTGACAAAACCACGATAGTTGGCGCCCACCATGGGCCTATGCATGGTGGTGTTGAGTTCTTGGAGGGAGGTCTCCCAGGGATCGAGGGATACACGATCGGCCGGATGACTAAGAGTAGTCGCGGCAAGCTCTACATCAAAGATTCAAGCTGGGGTCCCGAGGCCTACTCAATCGAGTACGGGCACCAGGTCCCCTTTGGCAAGATCCACGTCTTCATCGGCAAAATCGGCGAATCAGATCCCGATCCGGACATCGTTGAGCTGAATTGGCGTACGTTACCCGGCCGGCCTCAAGCTGGCCGGAAGCACATCTTTATCGGCTTCACTTAGGGAGTAGACATTGTAGAGAATTCCATGTCCGGCGGTAAGATCTTGTCTACTCCGACGTTGAGTCCTCGGTTGGAGACACTGAGTCAATTCTCCCGCTGTACGATGGTAATATTGAGGGATACCCTGATAATGAGGCGGCTCCCACCATCCACGAGCCGCCTCGTCGAGTCGCCATCTACATGGCAGGCACTACTTCAGCCCATAACTCCACAGCAGTAGGCACCATAACAGGGACTGGCATTTCGGCACCGGCTCCCGCCATGGCCGGCTCGGCCAAACCGCCGACTCAGGCCTTGGCGGAGTTGATGACCGCCCTATTGATGCTACTGGAAACTTCGGTGACAGCGGAGAACCAGGCGAAGCACACCTCGGAGGTGACAAAACTTCATGAGCAGATGGCTAAGGTTCATGAGGATATCAATGCTGAGAACGCTCGCATGGTGGAGATGCAAACCCAGATCCACAATGATGTGGAGCGCCTAAAAATAGAATCTTGGCATATGGGTCTCCGTCAGAATGCTTTAGATGTGGCCCAACTTTGAGCCCACACATTTGTTCAATACACCGCAAGACACGCCCATTTCGGGGGCTGGGACGAGTGCTGCGGAAGCACCAGTTATACACTAGTTAACTCGGCAGGCACCCCCGAATGGAGACAGGCAGCCGCCGCTGGCTCAGCCTCGTCAGTCGGCTCAACAACACCAGCATGAGCCGACCCCGCATCCTCCGCGTGTTCACACGCCTCCGCATCATTTCCTGACACCGATTTGTCACTTCTCCAACCCCGTCCACAACATGTTAGCACCGACTACCAATCTTGCCGCGCTTCCGATAACACAGAATACCCTAGTTGATATAGAGGCCCGGAACGCCATCGAGATGTTGAAAACGGTGGTCGCCCAACAGGCAAATTATTCCTACAGTCTGCAACGACTCCATTCAACCCCGCATCCAGGCCGCAGTAGGAGCCGGCATGCCGAGTCACCAGCGGTTTCCAGTAGCGCACGTAGGTGTCACGAGCAGACGCGTGACCCGCCTCGGCCTGGGGTTTCAGACGCTCAGGTAATTGTTGACATGGCTCGGGCTATGCGGAAAGCAGAAGTAGAATACGTGGTGGCTCAACCATCACCCACTACAACCCCATTGGCTTCGCAAGGTACAGGATCAAGTACCAGAACCATTAGGATACCCTGTCTAGCGCCGGCTTTACGCAATGAGTGCATGCCTAAGGACTTCAAAGGCCCCCGCAAGGTTCCCAATTACATGACTGATCTCGAGCTGGCTGCTTGGATTAACAGCTACGAGATCTCCATGGAATGGATGTTAGTGATGCAGTTTGTGCCAAGTATCTGTCTATGATGTTGGAAGGGTCGGCTCACACATGGCTAAAAAACCTACCCCCCAATTCCATCAACATTTGGGTAGAATTAAAGAATCGCTTCATCAAAAACTTCCAAGGAACTTGCAAGCACCCGATGACGATTGTTGATTTACAGCATTGCATCTAGTGTGAAGATGAGTCCGCCCATCACTGGTCTCCCCGGGTCACAGAGATCATCCACTCTTTAGACAGCATAACGGCTGCTCAAGCCGTCCTGATTTTGGAGAAGAACTGTCACTTTTAGCCTCTCGTTCAGAAGCTTGGGCGGCTCAAGCGGAAGGTTCAGGACATGGGCGATCTCATCGCTTCATCAAAAACTTCCAAGGAACTTGCAAGCACCCGATGACGATTGTTGATTTACAGCATTGCATCTAGTGTGAAGATGAGTCCGCCCATCACTGGTCTCCCCGGGTCACAGAGATCATCCACTCTTTAGACAGCATAACGGCTGCTCAAGCCGTCCTGATTTTGGAGAAGAACTGTCACTTTTAGCCTCTCGTTCAGAAGCTTGGGCGGCTCAAGCGGAAGGTTCAGGACATGGGCGATCTCATGGATGTCCTTACCAGGTATGCTGAGTCAGACAACACGAAAGATCCTAGTTCAGCTGATGAGTAGTCTGGCAAGGGTAAGAAAAACGGTGGGGGCATGGGTCACCAGCAGAACAACTCGGGGCACAGTATCAACCATGGTAACCAAGACAACAGCGGTAAGCGCAAGCACCCGGAGGGCGGATCATATTTTGTTGCTAACACCAACACTGGCTTCAAGGGCTAGATATGGAACAACAACTGTGGGAGATCTTACAATGGGAACAAACCTCGTAATTTCCAGGAAGCCCCTAAAGGCCCGTGTCCAAAGCACAGCCTCCCCGATAAGCTGGCTAATCACTCCCGGGAAAATTGTTACATCATGCAAGCTTTTCGCAATCAGGCTTACCAGAGTCATCAATGCGGAGGCGGCAGAAACCCGGGGTAGCCTGGAGCCAGCGACTCAGGATCTGGCTTCCCAGGAGACGGCTCATCCGATGGCTTCCAAAATCCCGGTTTTCAGGGTCCCGGCAGCTCAGGATCCGGCTATCAGGGTGCTGGAAACAACGGAGGTGGAAAACAGCGGTCTGGCCAAGGCACTCAGAAACAGGGCAACCAGTTAGGTTTCCAGAGCAACCCCAAGCAATTGAATAGTGGGCAGTACCACGTGTTCACAACTAGTACTTGCAAGCATGATCGCAATCTCCAGAAACATGTTGTCAACATGGTTGAGCCGGTTGTTCCTGAGTACTTAAACTGGTCAGAGCAGCCGGTCACCTGGAGCAGAGCTGATCATCCTCCCCGGGTTGAGAATCTGGGTTGTTTAGCCCTGGTGGTGGCACCTCAAGACGATGGTTATAAGCTCATTAGGGTGCTTATGGACGGAGGAAGCAGCATCAATATCCTATACTACGATACCTTCAAACGCATGAACCTATCAGAAAAGCAACTCTAGCCTTCCTCGACCATTTTTCATGGGATCGTTCCTGGAAAGTCTGCTTATCCTATTGGACGGATCAAGCTGGAAGTTGCGTTTGGCACTGAGTACAATTACAGATCGGAGTTCCTGATGTTTGAGGTGGTCAATATTAAGAGTCCTTATCATGCACTCTTTGGATGACCGGCTTACGCTCGCTTCATGGCCCGGCCTTGTTATGTTTATCTCAAGCTCAAGATGCCTGGGCCAGAGCACACTATCACAGTCGACGGTGACAGGAAAATCGCACGCGAGTGTGAGGACGGGGACGCAGCCTATGCTGAGTCGGCCTGCGCAGCGGAGGAGTTAAAGTTTTATACAACTAACGTTGACCCGGCTGACATGACACCCTTGAAAAATACCACCACAGGGTCTGACCCCCTGCTCAAGTTCAAGTCAGCCGAAGATACAAAACAGGTTGATTTCATCCCTGGAGATTCATCCCA
This sequence comes from Thinopyrum elongatum, assembly GCA_011799875.1. Classification (NCBI taxonomy): domain Eukaryota; kingdom Viridiplantae; phylum Streptophyta; class Magnoliopsida; order Poales; family Poaceae; genus Thinopyrum; species Thinopyrum elongatum. The sequence goes on from CM022303.1 coordinate 351,019,762, forward strand.
GCAGTTCACTAGCGGGACTAGCATGGATCCCAAATAGGAAAGCGCGCTCATCGAGTTCATTCATGAGAATCGAGACATCTTTGCATGGAAACCTTCTAACATGCCAGGTGTACCGACAAAACTCGCTGAGCACCACCTCAATGTGGATCCTAAGATGAAACCTGTCAGACAATACCTCCATTGTTTTAACGAGGAAACACACAAGGCTATTGGGGAAGAAGTAGCCTGACTTCTAGCTGCCGGGTTCATTGTTGAAGTCTTTCACCCCGAATGGCTGGCAAATCCAGTGCTTGTTCTGAAGAAAAATGACACTTGGTGCATGTGTGTTGATTACACAAATCTCAACAAGGCTTGTCCCAAGGATCCATTTGCACTTCCTCGCATTGACCAGATAATTGATTCTACTGCTGGCTGTGAGTGCTTGTGTTTACTGGATGCTTCCTCCGGCTACCAACAGATCAAGATGGCTGTTGAGGACCAGGAGAAGATGACTTTCATCACACCCTTTGTGGATTTCTTCTATGTCTCTATGCCTTCGGGGCTTAAGAGCGTGGGGGCTACATATCAATGTTGTGTGCAGAATTGTTTCCACAAGCAGATTGGGTGCAATGTTCATGCTTATGTTGATGATATCGTGGTCAAGTCTCAGAACAAGGAGACTTTGTTGGATGACGTCAAGAAGACTTTCGACAATCTTCGAGTTTACAAGATGAAGCTTAACCGGCCAAGTCTGTGTTTTTGGTGTTCCTGCAGGCAAGTTGCTGGGTTTTCTGGTGTCAGAACAGGGCATCGAAGCCAACTCGGACAAGATCAAAGCGGTAACCTCGCTTGCTAAGCCGGCCAACATCAACGATGCCCAGCGAATGGCGGGTCACATTGCATCCTTAAGCCGGTTCATAAGCCGCCTCGGTGAGAAGGTGATTCCCCTGTCCAGTTATTGAAAAAGACAGATAATTTTCTCTGGAGTGACACTATACATAAAGCTTTTGAAGCCCTTAAAAAACAATTAGCCGAGCCGCCTGTCCTTGCTGCTCCTATTGACAAAAAGCCTATGCTCCTGTACATCCCTGCTAATAGAAAAGTGGTGATTAGGGCAGTTATCGTGGAGCGAAACGAGGCATGGAAAGAATATCCAGTTTAGAGGCCAGTCTATTATGTCAGCGAGGTTCTGACCGAGTCCAAGCAGAGGTGTCTTCATGGTTAGTCGCAAGATGAAGCATTACTTCCAGGAGCATACTGTGGTTAGCTCAGCCCCTCTGGGAGACATCATCTAGAATAGGGAGGCCACAAGCCAGGTTGCTAAGTGGGCAATCAAGCTTGGAGCACATCATTTGAAATATGTGCCTCTGACGGCCATCAAATCTCAAGCATTGGTGGATTTCATCAACGACTGGATTGAACTTCAAGTCCCTGAGGAAAAGGCAGACAATACATATTGGACAATCCACTTTGATGGTTCTAGATAGTTGGAAGGCTCGGGCGCTGGAGTCATCATAGCTTCCCCACGAGGTGATAAATTTTGTTATGTTCTGAGGATCATGTTTCCCTGTACTAATAATGTAGCAGATTATGAAGCTCTCCTCCATGGTCTCCGTATGGCTAAGGAGATGAATCTCAGCTGGGTCAGGTGTCTGGGTGAATTTGATTTGGTTGCTCAACAAGTATCAGGAAAATGGGACTCGAAGGACCCCCTCTTGGTGGCTTATTAGTGGGAGGTGACTAATATTGCCGGACATTCCAAAGGTTATCAAGTCGATCATATTGATCGCCGGTTTAACAAGGTTGTTGATGCTTTATCGCGACTGGTCTCTCAGCGTAAGCCGGTCCCTCCCAATGTATTCCTTGATGTTCTCCATAATCCTTCTGTCAAGATGCCCTCAGAGGAAGATATCGTTGTGCCTGATTCGGAAGCTGAGTTGGTGGCTGCTCTTCATGCTATACCAGATTGGACAGTTCCTTATCTGGCTTATCTAACTTGAGGCGAGCTTCCTGAAGATGAACTCATTGCTCGTCAGATTGTCAGATGCTCCAAGTCCATGACTATTGTCAATGGTGAGCTGCACAGGAGAAGTATTACCGGTGTATTTCAACGTTGTGTTTCTCCTAAGGAAGGCCGTGAGATTCTCAATGAAATCCACATAGGCGATTGTGGTCATCACGCCGGCTCAAGATCTCTGGTTGCCAAAGCTTTTCGACATGGCTTCCACTGGCTCACAGCTCATGCAGATGCAGAGGACATTGCATGGAAGTGTGATGGCTGTCAGAAATTTGCACGGCAAGCTCATGTGCCGGCTCAAGAGTTACGGATGATTCCAATCACTTGGCCATTTGTAGTCTGGGTGCTTGACATGGTCGGCCCGTTCAAGCCATCTAAGGATAAGAATACCCATATCTTGGTTGTGGTTGGCAAGTTCACCAAGTGGGTTGAAGCATAGACAATCAACAATTGTGATGCCAAGACAACGGTTAAATTCTTTGAAAAGCTGATTTTTTGCTTTGGTTATCTGCATAGCATCATCATAGATAATGGTACTAACTTGTCCAAGGGAACTATGGAGTAGTTCTGCCAGCGTGAACACATCTGGCTTGATGTTGCCTCAGTAGCTCATCTGCAATCCAATGGTCAAGCAGAACATGCCAATCAAGACATATTGCGAGGGATTAAACCAAGGCTTATGGTCCCTCTTGAGCGCACTCCAGGGTGTTGGGTTGAGGAACTCGCTTTGGTCTTATGGAGCATACAAACTACTGCCAACATATCAACAGGCTATATGTCGTTCTTCATGGTCTATGGCGCAGAGGCTATTTTGCCAAGCGATACTCCTCATGACTACAGAAGAGTTGCTGCATATGTCGAAGCAGATAATGAATCAGCTCACCAGGACTCTCTGGATCCTTAGAGGAGGAACCTAGTATGGAGACAGCACACTTAGCAATATATCAGCAAGACCTACATCGCTATCACAGCCGTAGATTTCGTAGCCGCACTTTTTAGGAGGGTGACTTAGTGCTCCGGTTGATTCAAGATCAAACAGGCATGCATAAGCTTTCACCTCCTTGGGAAGGACTCTTTGTCATTAGCAAAAATCTAAAAAATGGGTCATACTATCTCATCAACATACGTGAGCATAATAAATCATGTACCTCCGAGGAAGAGACCAACAGCCTTGGAATATTGCTCATCATTGGCCTTATTATACTTAGAGCCACTGGCTCTAGCTTATTGTACATACCTATGTGTATATATTTTTTTATGATCAATATAATAAAGCCGGCATCGCCAAAACTTGGGGCCTCTGTCGTTTCATCTCAAATATTGTGCATGAGTCTTTATTCGTTGATCATAGGTCACTTGGGGGCTTCCAACTCATCGAGTTAAGCTATTAACATCCCCCTTGATCCGGCATATGCCATAATGAATCTTGGTTAAACATGCATGTCTGCTCGATGCTACTCTGCCAAGGCGACCTGGTGTACTCTTGATAACTCAATCAAATATTGACCCTGAACTTGTCAAGGTTAAAACACCGGCTTAAGTCACGTGAGAGCTAGCTTACAGAAAGCGAAGATAAACCATGGGCTATCACACCAACTTCATTGAAGCAAGACTTGTGCCTCGAAAATTGGTCTCATGTCGAGCCTCAAAAGCTAGCTTAATATCATACATATTATTTATTGTTTTACAATTATACGTTTGTGTTATATTCCATCTTACAGGAGTTAACTTATTTTGTAAAATTCCGGCTCAAAGGCAAAGCCGGGTTATAAGCATGATGACATACTGGATCGCACCGCGTCCAGTTAAACATTATGCTTATCATGGTAAAATTCCAGAGGACTTCAAGATATTTCTGATCCAACTGCTAGGACACATTGTGCCGGCTTATACGAAGATCAGGTTTCAACAAAAACCAGGTTATATTATAAGACCAGCTTCTTCCTGAAGGACGAGGTGTGCTACAAGTATACTTACGCGACACAGATTGTCAACTTACGCAACCGGCTCGTGTCCTTCAAAAGATGATGCTCTCAAAATATCAAAGTGCATGATGGGACCACAGATAAGCAAATATTTTTACTAATCCTATTACAAGCCTCATCTGGGCTAAAATATCAAGCAAGTTTTTAAGCTGCGGGCTCCTCCTAGAGGCCGGCCCCCCAAGCTCTTGGGATGGTCATTCTTTTGCCGATCGTCTGCGCCAGCTGCTTCTGGGTCAGCCTATGCCGGCTCGTCCTGCCCGGTCTGGAGGTCCCTTGGCATCCATTGGATAGTGGGCAAAGCTTGGAAGGTTGAGTTGTCCATGATTATAACAGAGACGGGTCGACTTCAGGGGCAAAAGTTTGCTTACGATGAGGCAGAGTCAGCACAAAAGGCTTGAATTCAGGCGGGTTGACGCGCTTGTTTTCCTCCGTATAGCCAGCTTGGTACAGATCCAGCTCATCGATAAGCTTAGTCGCTAGCACTCGGGTGTCTTTTATGCAAAACGCAAAGTCAGTTTCGAAGAAGATAGTGACGTCAGCATTAAACTCTGGGAACCAGGCCTCCAGCTCAGATGGCTCCATCTCAGGCAGATAGGCTTTAGCTCGGCCAAGCGCTAAGCCAGCCTTAGCATGAGTCACCGATTTCTTTAGCTCTTGGATCCATTGAGGAACTGTTGATAAATCATTAAGCATGTCTTTGATCCGTGTAGGGGGTGTTGCAGCGTTCTTCACTGCCATTATTGCATAAGCAAAACATGTGTACAACTGCTCCAAGTAGGTATATATTGCCTTCAACTTTACCAAAGGCAGCTGCACAGCATTGTCATTTCTCCTACCTGCACGAAGACGCATGTTAGTAAGCTGGCCGACGCTCAACCCAGATTTTAACTATGGTAATATTCCACTTACCAAAGATGGCCACAGTCATATTGGTTATGTGGTGCTTCAGAGTGCTTAGTTCTTGAGTCACCGGCTCAAGTTTGCTCTCCACCTCATCTATACATTTCAGAAGCATTGTTTTCTCTTCTTCATAGGAGGCTTTCATACTTTGCAAGTTATCCTTAGCCAGAGCAACATATTCTCGCAAATATGAGGAGCATGATTCTGCTTTTTGCCAAAGTTTACGCTCCATTCTCAACTACTTCTGAAAGCTGACAACTTTTGACTCGGCCTCATCCAACATTTCCTGCATATTCTCAATCATTAGAGATATTTTACAAGCCCTGAGTCACCGCAGGCAGATGACCCGACACTTGGGGGCTACAAACATGCAAAAATTGTTATATGATCAAGTCCCATGCAGTTGCAAGCACTCTACACGGCACTTGGGGGCTAATGCAAGTCACTTATTCAGTTGAACTATGAAGAAGACCCATTTCTCTCAAAAAGATGAGTCCGCCCTTGGGGGTTACAGGTTGCGTTTTTTCCTTAATGATGATTATAGATATCTTAAAGAACCGGCTCGTTATTATGATAACGACCCGGCCCTTGGGGGCTACGGTACCACACTCAAATTTTCAACCATTTTATAAGTCCCAGCCTAGTATGGTTTACTGAGACGGGCGTTGAGGGCTACGGTGTGCTCGTCAATTTTACAAGTAAGTCTTAAGCACACTCATATCTTCCTATCACTCCAAAAAAAGACACATCCGTGAAATCATGGGCCGAACGATTTTTTTCTGTCATGCTTATGACACTTCTATGACGATAATTGTGAAAAAAGCACGTATCATCATAGATGTGGTGGGATCCTACATCTATGACAAAAAATCATGACAGAAAATGGGCTTTTCGCCCTAGGCGGGCCAGGGACGCACATGCATGACATTCTTTGGGCCATCCATGACGGAAAAAATCATGGTAGAAGCAAAGGCGAGGAAAGTTTCGAGGAGTTCCCGGTTACGGTGGGTGGTTGGGGCCGAGCGATGCACGGAGGTTTGCACGTTTCTCTCGTACACGTACACGCATGTGTGCGAGGCGTTGGGCTCTAACTGAACCCAAGCGAGGTGTTCGCTTACTGAACTCGAGCGATTGCACTAGCTACGTTACTGAACCCAAGCGATTCCTTCGCTACGGCTGCTACTGAAGCCGATCGAACCTGCTGCATCTTGATGAACAGTGACTGTTGTTTGGGGTTGGATGAACAGTTCCTGGTGGGGGTTGGATGAACAGGACCCCGTGGTAGTAGAGGTCGTTGCTGCTGGATGATCAGGACCCCGATCAAGGAGGCCACCACACACCTGAGCCGGTTGGGGGTGGATGAACAGGACCCCGTGGAGTGCTGGTTGAATAGTAGCCGGTGGAGGCTGGATGAACAGGACCCCGTGGATGAACAGTAGCTGGTGGTGGCAGGAGGAAGGTCGCGGTGGATGAACAGTAGCAGGTGGAGGTTGGAGGAAGTAGACGGTGGATGAACAGTAGCAGGTGGAGGATGGAGGAAGGTGACGGTGGATGAACAATAGCCCGTGGAGGCTGGAGGAAGTCGAGGATGGATGAACAGTAGCCCGTGGAGGCAGGAGCGAGGCACTAGATGGTGGATGAACAGTAGCCCGTGGAGTCCCGTTTTGTGGTATGACACACCCCTCCCAATGAAAAGGACCCCGTTTCGACCGTAGGCGCTCCAACACAAGTTTGTTTCCTCTGTTTTGCGGTACGCCACACAACCTCCCGATCAACAGCACCCTGTTTCGACCGTAGGAGCTTGAACAGAAGGCCGTTTCCTCTGTTTTGCGATACACCAGACCCTTCCTGATGAACAGGACCCCGTTTCGACCGTACACGGTCGAAAAGAAAGCCGTTTCCTCCGTTCTGCGGCACGCCAGACCTCGTTTCTGCTATTTCATCCAAGCCGGTTGGCTCCTGATGAACACGCGACGCTGTTTACTCCGTTCCGACCCAGCCGGTTGGCTGCCGATGAATAGGACGACATCGCTGTACGCGTTAGAGACCCCGCTCGTATGTATGTACGTAGCTGTATTTACTATCTTGCAGCGTGGTTGTACGTACGTGTACACGATATAGACGGGACTGTGTGACATGCTACGTCGGCGCCTCTACTTCAACACGTGCCGCTCCTTACTCGGCCATGGTACATCGCTGCAGAGAGACCGATCGACTGCTATGTACGTACACGTTCGCGGCTAGACAGATAACGGTACCTTCGCTTCAACCTGGTGGGTCCCAGCTGTCAGGGGGTAAGAAGGCTCTTCCTTCTATGCGAAGATAAAGCCGGTGGGTCCCAGCTGTCAGGGGGAATGTTTTTTTCGTGAAATATAGAGGCCCTTTTGGTGGGTTCGAGCTGTCAGGTGGAGGAATCATTATTTTGCGCGTAATAAGGAGGCACTTCCTTGCGTGCGGCCATGGACCCAGCTGTCAGCCTCTCCACTTACAGTCCTCTTCTGATGGCTGTTGTTCATTGACCGCGTTGACGACGTCGTACCATCCGAGAACACCAAGGTGGTGGACGATGGCGCGACCTAGGAAGGGAAGGACCCGGAGCCGGGGAATACGCAGCACTGGATGCCCACGCGGAGGGGAGTACGAGGGTTGACTGGTTTGGCTATGGTTTGAGGCTGCCGTCGCCCAAGAGTAATAGGGTGTGTGGGTGTGTAGAGGGAAGGCCTGGCCAGCGGTGAGAGTAGGGTGGGGCGGTGAGGCCTGCGCGGTAGCACAGCCGGCCACTGGAGGCAGGAGCAGGCGGTCCCGCCGGCGCTGGTTTGGGCGGCTGGTGCAAGAAGATGAGAGATTGAAGAAGCAGCAGGACCGTTCGATTAAAATCCAACAATAACTACTGCTAGAATCGTTTGTTGACTAAGTTGACAAAGCCCTGCGTACGCATCAACTTAGTAGGCCCACAGGTCAGCCTCCGAACCGGTGCGCCCCAGATGTCAGTGGGAGGAATCATTTTTTTCGCATAATAAGGAGGCAGTTGCTTACGAGCGGCCATGGACCATGGGGGTCCCTACTGTCAGCCTCTCCACGTACATCCCTATTCTTGTGGCTGTCGTTTGTTGAATGTTGAGCACGTTGAGCACGCCGTGCCTAGAGCACCAACACGGTGGACGAAAGTGAGGCCTAGGAATGGAACGACCGGGAGCCGGCGAAGACACAACAGTGGATGCCCACGCTGAGGGGAGTATGACGGTTGACTAGTTCGGCTGCGATGTAAGGCTGATGTCACCGGAGAATAACAGGAGGTGTGGGTGGGTAGAGGGATGGCCAAGACAGTGGAGGGAGTAGGGTAGGCCGGTGAAGCCTGCGCGGCATCACAGCCGGCCACAAGAGGAGGTAGCAGGTAGTCCCGCCGGCGTTGGTTTAGGCGGCTGGAGCAGGAAGATCAGAGATTGAAGAAGCACGTCGGCCGTTCGATGGACATCCAATAGTCACTGCTGCTAGAATCGTGTGTTGACTATAAGTTGACAAAGCCTTGCGTAAACAAGTCAGCCTCGAAATCTGTGGCGTGTACAGCCCATTTGCTATTATTTTTATAGTTTACAGCCCATTTGCTAATTCATATGGAATTTCTTGCAGCCCATTTTCCATTTTTAGATTTGCTGCCCATTTTCTGGTCAGTACCAGGTTTAAAATTTTGAACTAAAAAATATGCAAAATTTTAAAAATTCGCATATTTTTGCTGGGGAACAAAATATTTTAAATCCAAAAATTAATAGCCATACTAAAACTAATTTAAAAATAAAGTAATACTATGTTATGTTAAAATCCAATGAAATATAAAATATCAGTGAAGAACAAAAACAAAAAAGAAACTAATTGCCCATTTGCTATATATTTTTTTGGAATTTGCAACCCCTTTCATATTACTTTTAAGATTTACTGCCCGTACTCTCTAGCCAGTCCGGAATGCATCCCTCCTCGTCTTCAAAGATTTGCAGCCCAATGAGTCAGAGATAACAAATAGGCCTAGCTTGGGTATTCTTCAAAAAGAAATGTGGGCTACCTATTTTCCCAAAGAAAAAATTGCTGAGCTGGTCATGTTGTTAGACGGGCCATAGAGACCGCACAACCCAGTTTATAGCCTGCTCCTTTGAACAAATTCTAAAAAAAAGCGTTGTGCAATTCTGTCGTTAATTGACTATACATTGACAATGATGTGGGTCCTAGATATCAGCAGGGTGGATTAGAGTAAAAAAATCTAGGTGTGCATCTGAGTAGTAAAGAGGCGCTTGCTTGTGTTCGGGAGTGGACCTGGTGGGTCCGTACTGTCATACTCACAACTACAGTCCTCTCTCGATTCACTATGCTGACAGGGCCGGACGGCGGCGCCGCTACGAGCGCACCAAGGCGGAGGACGACGGCGAGGCCTCGGACGGGAATGAACAGGAGTCAGGGAACATGTGGCAGTATGGCCGTAGGCAGAGGGGAGTACAAGGGTTCACTAGTTCTGTTCCTGGGTAGGCTGCCGTTGCCAGAGAAGAATAGGATGTCAAGGGGAGTAAAGGGATGGCCTGGCCAGCATTTCAGGGTACGACAGGGCGGCGATGCGTGCACGGCAGCGCAACCAGCCATAGAAGGCGGGAATAGGTGCTCCTGCCGGCGCAGGTTTGGTTTTGCCGGCTGGACCGGTCAGACCCAAAAATTCATTATGCTGGATTATTAGAATTAATTTTATATGGCTACAACTTATTGTAAAATGCTGTGGAGCACCTTTTTCATCTTGAGGTTTTTTTGAGACAATTTTCTTCTTGAGGTGTGAAGCCGAGCACATTCAGAAGCCCTGGGATAAAGTGGTGTCGCCAGTGTGTTGGGCTGGGTTGGGCATTTTTATCAAAAAATAATAATGGACCAGAACTATTTGCGATGTTGACTATGATTTGCATGGGTCCGCTGGTTGCGGGAAGAAAATGGGAGGAGAAAAAAGACTAGTCTCTATCTTTGCCTAAGAATAATATCGACTGAATGTAACGACACTCTCATAGGAAATAATATCCTCCTGTTAAAATTTGACTTTTCAAGTCATAAATTTAAAGAACTGCTGGATGAGCATTTAGCTTTATTTATTTATGTTTAGGGGACCATGAGTATGTACCTGGGCCAGATTCATGTGAGAGCCTCCCTTCCAGTTAATTATGGGCTCCTCTATTGGGCCTTCATCACTTGGCTGCATGTGATCGACAAGTGGAAAATGTGTTCCGTACCAAAAATAGTATGCACTATGTATGGGGCACTAAAGGATCGGATCGTGCAACGACTACCAAAACATTGTGTTTGTCGTTCTAACAACACATTTATTCAACCAACAGACGAAATATCTTATTGATTGTACATTGAAAACAGCAGTAGCAGCAACCAGGGCTGGGGGTACAACAGAAGCAGTAAGCAGGCCAGAAGAGTAAAGACGCAGCTCTCTCTTCCAAACCAAACATCAGCCAACATTACAAAAGGGCTACCAAAAAAGAACAAGTGTATGCATCAAACTAAATAAAGATCCTACTACACCAAGTGTACGCATCTAACTAACTGGCTCAGTTAGACATTGCTATTTATTAAGCTGTGGAGATTGGCTGACAGCTTGGACCAGATGTGTGCCTGACAGGGGAAACTCCAGCCAGCAGGTCAAAGTCTGATACTTGCGACCCTCTCTCCTACTTTGGGCTACAGAGCATGGCGGCACCTATCAGGGTATGGTGCATGGAGAGACGCATGGTATGTTGTGTACACACAGTTTTGCCTGATGAACGAAACCGCACTGCCATCATGATCCTTGTCGTCGGTTATCTCCTGGTTAATTAGATAATTCAGTCCGAGAAACAGAGAGCGTGTACCAAGGCTACTTACCAGCATCCAGTCAAAAATTCCTGAAGGCACAGAGAAGCTGGGATCCTGCTCAAAAACCTTGCAGTGACTGTGATTGTATTCTGCGAAACAACACATCCGGTACATGCGAATGATCATCAATCATTCGCCGTCGTCTGATCGAGCCTGGAACCACCTGCAACTGCCATGCCGCTTTTCTTTCAAAAGTTCTGGGATTAGGAAGGGTAGGGACACCAGGATGCCTACAACATCATATCAAGTTGGAGTCAAATAAAAAAGGGCTCGTACTGTAGTCAATCTTAAGAACAGCATGTTATGAGCATGAATATTTTTTTAGTAAATGTTGACAGTAATATAAGCAAGACATCATGATATCATAGGAAAGTAACATACTACTGTAACAGCCCATTGTAGCAATGACTGGAGTAGGCCAGCAATACGTCTAGCCATAGAAGGAGTCCACAGCGTAAATGAAGGCCTTGTGTTCAATGGCATCAGAGAGCCATGGAGGATGTATGATCCTGCGATGGACATGCTGATTTATCCACTTACCCCAGTGTCCTGTCAGATAGGCAAGACCGCGGTTGAAGAACACAATTAGCCTGAAGTCTTTATAATTCACAGATCTTGTGAGCACTTGGCAGATTACAACCTTGAGCAAATCAAACTTGGTATCATGTTGGCTACTGTAAGATTCTGAGTATTCTGGGCCGCAGTGCCAAAGCAGTGCAGTGTTAATCGAAGGAAGGGGGATCAATCACCGGGTGTAGACCTCCACAAGCATCCAGCTGCCGCGACCATCGACGAGCACCATCCAAGACGTGTTCATGCCGACCCAGTACAAACCTTTAATGTAGTTGAGGGTGACGGGAATCGGATCGCAGTCGAGGCGGTTGATGCTCGCCACCCTACGATCGTTATGCTGTGTGACATGCCATTTCTGAAGATCAGGCGGCATCAGCAAGCAGGGAGCTGGCTTAAAAAGCTCCGGCCTGAGGGCTTTGAGTAAACGGAATAGCCCCGACGAGCACGTGGCGAGCGGCACGGTACTAAGATTGTCCACACGCGAAACAATGAGCTTGATTACCTCTGTGGGGAGCAAATTCCAGCCACTCTTTCGGCGGACCCTGCTCGGTTCTGCCATTGTTAGTGTTTGGGTTTTTGAAGACGGGGGAGGCGCTTAGCGGGGATGGAAGATTGGACGATTATGTGCGTACGAGGATGGAGAAGCGAATATGTGCTGCGGGAAGTGGATAGGTGATGATGACAATGTAGCAGCAGCATGCCGCTTGAATTGCGAGACACATCCCAGTAGTGTAGGGTCATATCGATGCCGGCCAACTTGCTTGATTGATCACAGTACTAGTAAAATAAACTACAGTACCTATTACTATGCCCGAGTAGTATAGTGGAGTAGGACTCTGCTCTACTACTAGCACCGGAGGAGTAGTATATTAAAATAGTTACAAACTTCAATGCCCGAGCGTGGAACGACTACGAACCGCCATCGGTGCTAACTCCAATGCCCAGCAAACATTCACTAGGAGACATGGCAGTTGCAAATGCCCGCGACGCAGTTACAGTATGTGTGTAAGGGTGGCAGTTTTGTCAAACACCATGGCTTAAAAACATGCCACCGTCGGATGGAAATCTGACTGTTATGTGGGATTCTCCTGGATTGGGCTCGTGGCGAACAATCACCAGATATCATTACTAAAAAAAGGTTAAAACACCCGGGGCTAGAACTTGCACCGGCTGACCACTAACAATGATGCTAACATAGTTGTAAAATGGTCAGAGAACCTGTCTACGTGGTGTTTGGAATTATATGCAAACTAGCAAGATGCCCGTGCATTGCAAGGAACATCAAGATGCACTTTTTTACAAAACACTTGTTGTGATTGACCCATGCAGGAGTAATCCCATGTGTAAAAACTAATGATATCTCATGAATTTCATCGAAAAAGTGGTATCTCGAGAATTTCATCGAAAAAATAATATCTCGAGAAAGATGAGAGATAAGGTGAGGAGGAGTGGGGCGCGGTGGTGATTGGTGGTTGAACTTGGCGGAGGCATGGGGATGGACGACGCCGGCAGTGGCCACCATGCCAGATTGTTCCAGGGGCTTCCTTTTTAATTACTCAACAATGAAGTTGTGGGAGATAAGGATGAACGAGAGAGGTGCCGGTATCCTTTTGCAAAATTGCCATAGTTTGCTTTCTATCTGTCAGATATAGATCGGACGGTCTATATTGCAAGATGGCAGGCACACCATCATCACCAACTCGGTTTTTTATAAGAGTAGAGAGTAGAGATAGAGAGTAGAGAGTAGATACTAGCAAAAGAAACGGAGGGAGTACTAGTAAGTACACCATCTACCGCTTCGTGTGCTACTCCTGCGCTCCATGCGGCGGGCGCAACGCCCCCTACAGCCACTCCCATTTCATGGATGGCCTGGTCAATGCCTGCAAGGTGCCCTGCATCTACAAGAGTTTTGGCTACGAGAGGTACGTTGACCAGCACTCGCTAGCGGAGCATAGTTCCAGATGCGCGCACGCGCCGTGCTACTGCTATGAGTGCACGCCGCCGTTTGAGGGCTCGCCGGCGAGCCTCGTGCATCACCTCACGGCACCATCTGGTAATCACTACTGGCCCACGGTGAACATCAAGTACGAGACGTGCTACCCGTTCGCCGTTCCAGATGCGCGCACGCGCCGTGCTACTGCTATGAGTGCACGCCGCCGTTTGAGGGCTCGCCGGCGAGCCTCGTGCATCACCTCACGGCACCATCTGGTAATCACTACTGGCCCACGGTGAACATCAAGTACGAGACGTGCTACCCGTTCGCCGTGCCAGAGTCGCTGGAGGATCACCGCCGCCTGCTAGTCCCGGAGGAGAACGGCAGCATCTTCCTCTTGGCCGTGGGCACCGGCAAGACCCACGCAGGCCGCCGCCCCGTCTCTATAGTGTGCGTTAAGGGCAACACTGCTAACGCTAACACGAGGCCGCTATACTGGTGCGTGCTCACTGTTACTGCCCCTCCGGCGTACGAGGGCGACCTCGGTGCCTCCCTCATGCTGAATGGGACTGTGCCGAGCTGCTCCGTTCCCGGCAATGTGGACATGGAAGAGGCATGGTATCATTTTCATGCCAAGATGATGCACGGGGACTCCAAGGAGGTTCACCTGGGCATATGCATTACCAAGTTAACTGTTCATCATTAGTCTTCGCTCAATGTAAGCCGTTGTCTAAGCATGTCGACACTTCTTATTTATATAGTATAGAACCTTCCATGCATGATCTTGCTCTTTTAGAGTATCGTGCTTGAATAAAAGTTTGTCCATTTATGGTTTAGTCTAGAATCTTCCATGTATGCTTTTGCTCCATTAGAGTTCTCGCTTGCCATTTATGAGATTAATTGTGAATTTTTACTACAGTAATGGTGAAAGACTTATGATGAACCATTTCTTACATCTCCTCTGCCCCCTTCCAAGTCATCCTGATTTACATTCATGGTGGTCTAGAAAAAAGAAACAAAATCGATACTCAAAAAATAATTCTTAAAGATCATTTCTTGCAAAGCACAATAAGTGTTATTTCTTCAAAAGTTTTGGATGCAGGTTGAACAGTTGAACGCTTTTGTTTGCAAAAGATTTTTTTGATCTATTTAGCCTACATTTACTATTCACCCGGATGCTTGTGAGCTATAGAGAAGAAATAATATCCGAAGAAACCTATCGATACTCATTACACATGAGATGACCCCCACATACTTTGTCAAAATAAACAACTCCCCGATCAATGCATTTCACTGTTCCGTTTAACACACGGGCACCTTATTATATATAGTACGACCATAAATTTAACTAACATTATATATATTACGATAAATGCTCATGCATGTCACTAAAAATTATATCATTGAAAACTACGTTCACATACGAAACCAACGATATAGTTTTTGTTGACATGCACTAACATTTTGTCAGTTAAATCTTCAGTCAAATTACATGGGGGACTAATAAACCACGACGGAGGTAGTACTAGTGTAGAGGGCAGCGTTGCACGGGAGTCTCACCATGCTCATGGCGTGGTAGTAAAGCCATCATATCAGAAAACCCCAACACTCCCAGTAATAAGTGGCCTGGTAAAATAAACGGACAAGCAACCATCACATCCCTCTGTCTTTTTTGCATTTCATCTCTCTGCATTTACTTTGTCCGGTTCATCTCGCACACTCGATCCCTAGCTACTACTCCTAGTATCCCTAGCTACTACTCCTAGTACTCCTAGTAGTAGTACTCAATTTGGAATTCCTATTGCACGGCACAACTTGTTAGGCAAAAAAATTGATACAGGGTGTACGAAGCTGTTTGGGAATTTGCATGCCTTCCCGACCAGTGAGATACTCCATACAAAGTACGATAGAGAAATAACCACAGAGAGAAGGAAGCTAAAGTAAACAATCAAACGAGCATTTTTTCATTTCTTTTAAATTGAATCGTTTCACAAGCTTGACTAGTGTTGTTTTTCTACTTTTACAAAAACCGCATCATAATGTTAAAACGTGCATTTGCATGTGTGTGTATACATAATAGTAGTAGTACAGTCTACAAGCATATATAGAGAGAGACGTGTACTGCAATATATAGTTAAGTTTGTGATATATCCATGTACTTACAAATGCGTACGGATACACAAGGTTTCCAATTTTTTCCTTTTACATACTTAATTAATGATGCTAATAATTCCCTAACATTCGGGATTTATCATTTCCGTCCCAAAACTAATGAGATCGCCTTACGACACTAAATTATTCCTAATAAAAGCCACGGCGCTGGGTGGAGCGCTTGCGGCGCGCCACGAGTGCCCTAGTGCGCGGCCGTTTCCCAGCCCGGTGACACAACGCCTCTTCCTCGGCCTCGCAACTCGCGAGGTGCTGATTGGCGGCTTGAAGGCGGGCGAGCGCGATCTCACTGGTCTGGTGATCCGGCGCCAACAGGTACTCCTCCTCGCTGGAAGCGTGCACCCGGTCCACGTACCACCAAGCGTAGATGAGGCGCTTGGGCCCGACTGCACTAAGGGCTTTGGCACGGGCGTCCTCCGCCACCAACACGGCCCTCACATGAGCCTTCTGCCAAAGTGCCAATTGCCTGACTCTCTCAGACCTGACATAGGCCTGCCAGGCAGGATGGCTCGCAGCATGCTTCTCTTCCTCGGCCTTTTTCTCTGCCTCCCTTTTGGCGTGCTCTGCCGGAGGCAAAGCCTCCCACAAGGCGACCTCCATTTCTTTCCAAAGCTCCTCCAAGCTGGGGGGCTAGGCGGGCGGTGCGACATTCTCCACGTAGCGCGGAGCCGACGCGTCCTTCGATGCGCGTGGTGGCGAGAGTGCGAACACCGACGCGTCCACCTCGACGTGTTGTGGCGAGGAGCGGAACACCGACGCGTGATCCTCCACTAGTGGCAGCGGGGAACGGAACACCGACGTGTCCTCCTCGACTAGTGGCAGTGAGGAACAGAACAACAACGCATGACCCTCCGCGTGGGGCAGCGAGGGGCGCCTAGGGTTTGGGAGGGGCGATGCCATGGTGGTCGACGGGTCCTTAACTGAGAGGGAGTAGGAGGAGATAAGGGTGATGAACGTGAGCGTTCTTCTGAATGCCGTGGGAGGCGCAGTATTTATAGCGAGCAATGCCACACCTATGTAAGATATGTTGCGTGATTAACGTAACAACTAGGTGGGCATATTTTTGTTGGAATAAATTACGGGAGAGGGGAGGGGTGGAAATATTGCTGGTCACAACAGATTGGACGAGCGCGGGGGAGGAGAGTCATGCATGCAGATTGTTTTCACACGGGGAGGAGTGGTGGGACTGCCGGAGGGAGACGGAGAGTCAAGCATGCAGATTGTTTTCACACATGATGGAGAGGAAAAGATTTGGAGATTTGTGAAGAACGAGAGCATCAATTGAGTACTTTTGCATACTACAAAAACTATTCCACCGCCTCTATCTTCGTAAAGAGTAGGTGAGATTTTTGAATCGAGCCCTTTAAACAAGAAGGGAGGTAGTACTCTAACCTTGTTGTGATGACTACATATGACATGGCAATATCATAACGCACCTGGACGGAGGAACTAGTCTACATAGTGCATATATGTTTTGTCTGAAGTCAAAGTATCTCTACCTTGACCAAACTTATAGAAAAATGTATCAACATTCACAATGTCAAATCAATATTTTTATATTCATTATGAAATGTAGTTTCATAAAATATATATTTGGTATTGTAGATATTGATATTTTTAGTGTAAATTTGGTCAAACTTTGACTTGACACAAATCTTACGCGGAGTAAAAAGGACCAGAGGGAGTATCATGCATGCGGAGTAGGATTTTTTTTTCTCATTTATAGCCATCCCAAGTCTCAAACGGCGCGACCGCGCGACGGAGGCGAAGGTCGTGCCTCCCACGATGGTTGACGGAATTCAGTGAAAGTTGCATGCACGCACCGGCATGGCGTGCGAACACGCAGAAGCTATACCGTCAGGCCTACGATGTGGGTCTAGTAGACATGACATCTAGTGGGTCTCGCATAGTACTCGAGAACTCTTTGGGGGCATGCAGCCATTTATCCACCGGGAAAGCCACCACCCCATGCTTTTCGCACGCCCTACTCGTCCCCGTCCTCTACCTTACAACAGTTTGCTCCCAGTCGTCCCGTCCTTTCACATTACACCAGTTCCACTTCTCCTAACCCGCCTCCAAAATCCATGGCCTCCCAAATCTCCATGATCGGCGGTGAGTACAAGGTTAGAACCATCACCGGCGATGATTTCATCGTCATCTACACCTGTAGATCCACGATGGGGGAAGCATGCCTTGGTCGCTTCCTACACATGTTCGAAAGTTCAAAGGATGAGTGGGTCGCTGGGCTAGATGTTGAGTACACCACAGTCCTGGAAAAGGAGAAGCTTCTAAAGGTGACAGAGATGAAGAAGCCCGCCGTGATCCAGGTTTGCGTACATAACGTGTGCTTGGTCTACCACATATGCCATGCCGATGTTAGGTGCCAGGATTTTGAGTTCTTCCTCAAGGACAAAAGAGTGAAATTCGTTACTGTAGACTTTACGAACGACAGGAGTCCTGGATCGGATAGGCCTCATTGTAGGCTAGCCCTTCGATCTCCAGAAGGAACACCTGGTGTCCTCCTCTCAGCCTTTAATGCTAACCCTGGCAGCAGCCATGATTGATCCTTTGTACGCTGAACTAAAGAAACCTCACCCCAAGTTTCATCATGCATGGGAGTCGAAGACAATAGATGAAGATCACATCGTGTACGCAGCAACGGATGCCAACCTTTGTTTAAATATCTACAAGTGTTGGATGAAGAAGCAGAGCCAAGTGTCCGGTTCAAGCAAAGAAGTGTCGGCGAAGAGGAAGAGGGATGAGGAAAAAGTCGAGGACGTGGACGAGGACTCCGAGTAAGGTGGCAGTGTCGTTGCTCATGCTGGTTCTACTGCAGTGTCAAGCGGACTAGTTAATTAGTTTTTATTTTAGGGGTGTGTTGTGCTGAGCCCCCAACAGAACTATGTTATGTTCTTTCTCGTTATTTGAACTCTTTAGTACATACAGTAGTGGTAGTATGTCTTACTACTGTTCTTCTTGTAGTTGGTACTACTACTCGTATCTTCGCGTTCCTGTTGTACTTAATACGTACTACTAGTATAATTTGGGTCAGTCGATTTGTGAAAGAAGTTCGACGGATCGAAGGAAGAAGACGACAGAAAAGCTACCCTAGTATCTATATTAGGGTGGCAGGGTGCCCATGATCTATGTTATGAGTGTTGGGTGTGGAATGCAGTTCGCCAGAAAAAATAAATCATGCCCGGGGTTAAACGGATGGCAGGGGTGGGGGGGAGCATGGCGGTGGCAGGCGGTTCAGGGGAGGGCGGGGCGGCAGCGGCAGCCGGTTAGGCCTGTGGCGGGCTGGCGGCTCGATGGTTGAGAGAGAAGATGAACAATGCATCATTTTTGGAGGTTGAAGAAGCCCTTCTGGCCATCCATGTTGCATCCAACGGCTCACAAGAGTCGACTGACCCAAATTGTTCCTTCAGATTGCATGATCCACCTGGCACTGAAGGTCTCGAGGGTACATTCCACGTCCGCACCCAGTTTGCGGTCTCGGCGCGGGCGCGACTGGATTCCGCCACGACAGCCACCATGCGAGCCTCCTCGGCGCGGGCGGAGACACGAATGACACACTAGCTCCTCCTCGCTGGCATGCTGGAGCACGCGCTCATCCTCCTCCTCTTCGTAAGCTGCGGGCATAGACGCGGCTCGACCTGCTCGCGTGCTTGGTAGTGCAGCGTCATCGCGAGGAGGGACTGCAGACGACGTGAGGGCTTGATATCGTCTGCAGTACCGTATGGTGCTGTAGTGCGGATGACATGTGGGGCCAGGTCCCACATGGCAGTGATAGTACTGCACCGTACAATACTCAGCAACTGTACGCATGCGCAATGGCGGCGGCATATTGATGAGTGCGCTTATGGGAGCTTGGTTGTAGGGTTGGTCAAACTTAAAAGAACACCGTACTAGTACACGTAATCCTATGCAAGCGCGTGCATCGCGGCCACGGCTATACACCACATTAGTTAGCACAACATTGATACAGAATTCTGTGCAAGCGCGTGCATCGCGGCCGCGCGGTCGATCGTAAGGTGCGTCACGGTGTCGCGCTGGAAGGACGTCCACCGAAGCTTTTTGTGTGTGTGTGAAAACAATCCTGAATATTACTCTACTTTTTTTGCTGGAAAAGTTCCTCACGCTACAATATTTCCATATATTTTTATTTTGCTTCAGTTCATGATTATTTGGATTTGGGCATTTTAGGTGCCCCCTAAAAAAAATTAATAGAGATTCTATGTGTGTAATGGAGAGAGAACGCGTGTATGTGTCTACATGTGTGTTATCGCGGAAGGGCAATGTGGAGACGGTGTGTGTGTGTGTGTGATAGTCATAGAGAGGGGTGAACGAGCAAATGATCATGTATGAGTGAGACATAGAGATATACCGATATGTTGTGTATACATGAGAGAACGGTCTTCTATTTGTGTTTTTTGTGTGTGCGTGAGAGAGAGAGAGAGAGAGAGAGAGAGAGAGAGGAGCATCCATAACACAACAACCATCTCTCTCGATTCGACCGTCCCTCACACGAATGTAACACATGCATCAACGCCCACATTTTGACACCCTCACCCAGCCCCTGCCGCCTCAAGGCCCCTACATCACTCTCTATCTCGCACACACAATCTCTTCATGAAAACCCTATTTGGCATGCATGTACCTCTCTGTCACATACACGCCATGTACCACGCACACACATATTTATCTCTCGCTATGTCTCTTTTCCTAGCAAACACACTCCCCATATTCCTATCTTTGTATCCCGCACACGATGTCTCTATATTGCTTAAACATTGACGTACGCGATGTATCTGTCTCGCACCATTAGCCTCTCTCGCATGCTCACAATGCACACATATTCTCTCCATAGGTTTGATTTCTCTCAATATTTGACACACACAACCCCCCCAGCCCCCCCACACACACACACCACTATCCATCCCCATCCAAGGTTATATGGTGACCCCTGTCGCTTGTGCTTATTTGCACCCCCACATGCACACCACCTTGATCTTCAAGGAGGGCATCGGGAAGAATGAAGACGACGACCAGACCGCACTAGAGACCGCGGGGCCATTTGGAAGCATGATGACATGGCAACGACTGAGTAACTCCTCCCCCTCTCTCTCTGTCCATCCCTCCCGCACAAAATTATCAATCCCTCAACCCACAAGATTCCCCTCTATTCCATGTTCTTTTGAGCTCTCTCATCAAACCTCTTGTCTGTTCTCCTTCCACATGTACAAAATCTTGATGCACGGGCATCTCACTCCCTATATATTACATGTCTCTATCTTACTCACAGACCTAACTTCTTCCTCTGTATACATCCCTCTCTCGCACACTTCCTCTCTCTCTCTCTCTCTCTCTCTC
Source organism: Thinopyrum elongatum (assembly GCA_011799875.1). Classification (NCBI taxonomy): domain Eukaryota; kingdom Viridiplantae; phylum Streptophyta; class Magnoliopsida; order Poales; family Poaceae; genus Thinopyrum; species Thinopyrum elongatum. The sequence goes on from CM022303.1 coordinate 351,040,577, forward strand.
TCTCTCTTGCCCACATATATACAATCTTTCCCGTTCTCTGTCTCTTTCTTCCACTGGGTGTATATCCTGTGTGTTGAGCGCATGCATCTCTCTCCCGCCATTGTTCCATCTCCACAAACTCTCTACATTTCATTCACACATTGGGATGTGTTCTGAAAATTTCTTTAGACCGGATCATGTAGAGTTATGGTTGGTTTTGTTGCATCCAACAAATTAATAACTAAGAAATGCATTTAGATTTTCATTTGAGTTGGATTATGTGAGTTTGAGCATATTGTGAAGTACTATAGACCTGGTATTCATCTTGGAATTCAACAACGATTCTAAATATTAAATTGTACAAACCATTACATTTGAAGTCAATAGCTTAATATATTTATTTCACAATTACAACAAATAATTAATGGCATGACAAACTAAGAAAACAGATGTGTACTCCCTCTATTTTTATTTAAGTCCACGTATTAGCATTGGTCAAAGTCAAGTTTTGTAAACTCTGACAAAGTTTATAAACAAAAATATTAACATATACAATAACAAATCAACACCATTAGATTCATTATTGAATGTACTTTCACATCATACAGATTTGTTATGATAAATGTTTATATTTTTTCTATAAACTTGGTCAAACTTTAGGAAGTATGACTTCAGTCAAACCTAATATGCAGAGTAAATAAAATTGGAGCGAGTACTAGTAGTACTCCTAGCTGCTCAGCCCAATCACCCAACACACTAGACGGGGAGTAGGGAGTACTAGTACAGTATTACAAATTTTCAGGTCGGCGGCAAAATCTCCCGCTTCCATCGAGATCTCTCGCGACTCAGATTCGACCAATGCAAAGTTACCATCATACCCTTGGTCGAACATGCCGATGGATGCTGGTTGTTGGAGGCTGTTTTGGTAACTTCACGTTCACCCCACCCATCCAACCCCACCCCGGCACCCAGAGTACTCCTCATTACTCCCCATTTTCTATCCCCATCGCAAAATAGACTTCTCCACGGCACCGCAGCACCTTCCCTTCGTTCCCCTCCCCTTCTTCATCGGCGCACTCGTCCACCATAGCGCATCTGCCTCATCGACGACGTCGTACGCCGCACTGGAGCCGGTCCACCGTCATCATCGTACACAGAGCCGATTCCCCGACGCTGTCTTCCACGGTCTTGGATCTCCTTCCCGAAAGCTGACGCCAAGCGCAGCAGCACCACCATCGTCGAGAATGAACTAACTCCCGTTGCCGACTATGATGCACAGAGGCCGCCACGACCTTCGTACTCCTCCTCGATTGGTAATGTGTATATTGATTCTCTAAGCAGTACATGTGCAGTTCCGATTATGTTCATACCTACCCTTCAAATTTCCTTGCTGCAATTGTTCCGGTAAAAGTAATTGGTTATAGCTTTCATTGTCCAACAGAATATCATCTTGTAATTGTGCGTCGCTCCTATATTGCGTTGTTCTTGGGTAGGTTCTTCATCTGTAACCAGTAGTGTCGCAAATGACGGAATTTTTTTTAGAATAGCAGGGAGGTGACCCCCTGTTCTATTCACTCAAAATGAAAACACAACATAGTTCTAGCAAAGTTGAAGAGCCACATAGTAGGATATTAAAAATCACTCATGCTAACATGGCAGATGAATGCTTTGATGTTACCCACAAGATGCGTGAGTATTACTATATTTTTCTTGCCATGTTGAGATTTTGAAACTATGAATGCGAACATGCAGAGGAGCAATGAAGACCAAATATGGGATGTTGGGGACATCTTCAAGCAATGTCGCAAGTTAAAGAGGAGCTGCACTGAACCTGTAAAACGAGCTTTGGTAAGTAACAACCTTTCAATTACTTTGACATTGAGAACCTGAATAGCAGTGGTGGATATTTTGTGTGTCCTTGATGGTTTTGTTAATGAAATCGGAGGGAGCCCCCTCTTTTGACCATTTTTTTACTTTGACATGGTATGTGTCTGGTAGCAATAGTGAACGCAGGACCAGACCAGGCCCTGGGCAAGCCCCGAGCCAAAAGCAGCATCAAACCATGTTGTCTGCTTGGCTAGGGTTCTTGCCATGCAATCCAGCAGTGTGGTAGATTATTAAACAATAATAAGCGAGACAAACAATTCCCTATACACTTGATTAGGCTCTCAATCATTTGTAGGATCTCAATTTACTTAGTGGACCCACCATGCTGTAGGATGAATCTTTTGTAATTTAGTGTTGAAGCTAGTCAGTCAAACGCGCCTACAGACGCCCTGGAGATCATCTAGTTGACGGTTGTTTTGCTGCAGCAACCCTTGGCTTAGTGCACCCCTCTGCTGGTCTTTCTATTTCTCTTAGCCTTGTGTTCTTCGATGTATATTTCATAGTTTCTATAAGCTGGCTATGTTTGATATGTAATAAGAACAGTCTTAATCGTCCTAATGCTTTCCTTTTTTGCTTGATGTAGGAAGTGGGTGTTCTCACCTTACAGTCTATTTTTATATTACTCCTTTTGAATTCACTTCTCCTAGTCCTGTTTATCGGGCTTCTACTTAATGGATCTGGGGAGCTCTAACTATTGATCTAAAAAAGAACTAACATCATGTCAGGAAGCAGTTCCTGTGAGGAGGGAAGTATGGTCAACCTCGAGATCATGTTTCCAAAATGAGGCTAGATTACACACAAGGTGCCATTTCCCTTATGATGTCGGATTAGACTCAAGGTGCAAATACCCAGATGATGCTGGATTACTCACAAGCCAGGTGGAGTCGTCAAGTGTTCGTGTCCTCGTTGCTCTAGTAAAGGCTGAAACAAAGCGTGCAATAGCCCTTGAGAATGTAGCTGAGTCCCTGAAGAAGCAAAAAGAGTAATCAGATGCTCTCTTCACCCAAGCCAAAGAAGAAATGGAAGAAGCCAGAAAGAAGCTAGCAGAGGCAGAGCAGGCTAGGCGTCTCCTGCTATCTAAAGTTGTTGTCAATACAAATTTTCATTCATAATAGCTAGGTTCAAATGTTTATCCAGTCAACATGCCTGTTGTGATGTCAGTGCATCTACTGAGATGTATGTAAGTTTGTGATGCCTAGATGTGGCACAAAATATATTTTTTTGGGTCATGTAATAACAGCCATTACTTTTCGAACAATAACAGACGAACCATTGGAAATGGTATAGTTCACACGCAAGCCCAACATTCCAAGTTCAACTTCCACATCAAACTCATGTTCATAGATATCTGCACATTCATAGATAATGTCCACAACCATGATTCTCTTCAAAGCCAAAAAAATGCGAGGGGAGTTATAAATAAAGAAAAATCTCTAGCTCCTACTACTAGTGCGAGCACAACAAGTCAAGACCATACGTAATTAATTATTTTTTGGACATTTTTTGACTAAACGCGAATAACTTCTGGAAGCAGGTATAATTTCTAATGCCGGCCGCAGTTGGGGTCCATGATGTTTTGAGCCAAACCGGGCAACACACTGGGTGTCTACGCCGGCGACATGGTGGTCGTAGCATTCCTGGGTTCCGAGCGGCGGCGGCTCCCGTGGTCTACTATTCTCGGTGTCGGCGGTGGCCGCGGACGTGTTGGCCACCTCCGCCGGCATGCTGCGGTTCCGCCAACACTTGCGTCGGATGGCGCGGCCAACCATGGTGTACTGGACGCCGTGGTCCCCCGTGTGCCGACATGCAGCAATTGGCCACTCCTCTGCGAGTAGGCTTGGAGCGTCAAGTTGATGCACCAGAGGCCAGCTTGGAGCGGTGGCTTGCTCCTCTGCTTGCCCGCTTGCAGCCTCGCCCATGGCACTAACGGCCTGGGGCGGGGAGGGAGGTGTGGTAGCGAGTTGCCTGGCTCGTCGGGGCACCCAGCCTAGTTCCGCCAATATTTGCGTTGGATGGTGCGGGCAACCACGGTGCACTGGACACCGTGGTCCCCTGTGTGCCGGCGTGCAGCAACTGGCCACTCCTCTGTGACCAGACTTGGAGTGTCGAGTTGATGTACCTGGGCCAGCTTGGAGCGGCGGCTTGCTCCTCTGCTTGCCCGCCTGCAGCCTTGCCCATGGTACTGACGGCCTGGGGCAAGGAGGGAGGTGGGGCAGCGAGTTGCCTGGCTCCTCTGGGCACCCAGCCGGCTTTTATGCTGGAGAACTCATCTTCCTGCTCACCGGATGCTATGGAGAGTGTAGAGAAACTGGTAAAAGGAGGATATGGGGAGCGGCAGTGTGGTGTGGTTCTTGCCAGGCGTCTGGCCTCGTTTAAATAGTGGGCGGACGAGAGGAGCCAACCGGCGTTGTGTTCTAAAATGCCGGCCGGCTCGCGGAAGGATGTTTTGCCGGCACATGCGTGGATTCAATGGAGGTAGGCGGGGGCAGCCTGAAGCCGGTTGCATGTGGCGAGGAGGCGTGTTCAGCCTGGCGTGCAGCGAGTGGGGCCCTCTTGGCTGGCGCGCCGGTTCAATGCCTGTGCTATGAGAGGTCGTGTCCATGTCAGAGCAATCACTCCCTCCAGTCCTTTTTTGTTTGGGGATAATAAAATCTCATTTTCCATTAACATTTTACAAGTAAAATTCATGGACAAACTTTGACCCAAAATACAATGGGGACTAGTAAACCAGGACGGAGGTAGTAGTTATGAATTCCATTTTTGCTCCATACCAATCGTTCTAAAAACTAGTATAACGCGCCATTGAAAATCGGAACTCTTACCCCGCTAACAAATGATATTTTAAACATGGCAACCCGATCAGTGGTGACTGGCGAGCCACCGCCTCCAGTTCGTTCACCTGTGGTCCCCGACCATCAACTCCTACGGATCAAATTATCACGCGAGCTGACTATTCCTACAAAGGTGCGCTCCACCACGTACCCGGTACACGCGCATGCAGCAATCATGCACCTATGGGTTTATTTGTTTACCGTGCCTTACGTAACTCTCATGTGTGCGAGACAGCGAGAGACCGACTATGTGCGTGCGCCTCTTCTCTTCGTATATGTACTCCAGCGTTTGTCTGGTGTCCAAAAAATAATACTGTAATAACTAGCAATGTGCCGGTCTAATTTTGATATACATATTCACCAATTTGATAGAAAACAGTCTAGTTTTGATATACATATATCACTAAAAATATCTGATGTTTCACTCAAAATTTATTCCTTTGGCTGTTTTGATGAGATAAGGGAGGAATGTGGTTGGTTTCAAGATTCGAGAAGTGGGATATTGTTGCAAAAAGCCCATATGTGTGTGTGTGAGAGAGAGAGAGAGGGAGAGAGGAGGAGGGCAGAGTGCATGTGTGACAAAGACACTAAGAGTGTGTGTGCGAGAGATATTACCATAAAATGAGGCGATAGTGTGCGTGTGCACAATCGAGAGGGCGTGTCTCAAGAAGGGACAAAAAATCCACACAGTTACAAGGAGTGAAAGTGTGCGGTGGATGGATAAACCTATCTAGAGGCTGGTCGATCAATGTTTGTGAGAGAGATATGAGTCAAGGGTGCGAAAGCGAGAGTTTTGTGTGTGAGAGAGAGAGACAGTAGTGGGTAGGGGGATCCAAAGCTGGAGTTGTGTGTGTGTGAATGAGTGAGAGAGAGGCGGGAGAGAGTTTGTCTGATCGGTAAACAAATGAATAATGTCAGTTCTGGAGCAGAGATGAAGACGGAAAGGAGACCCCAACAAACGATGTGTGTGCGGGAGAGAGTAATTTTAGTGGTAGGAGTCATATCTAGAAAGATATAGGGTGCGGGAGAGAACCCTGGAGAGAAAGGCAAAGTGAAAAACGAGCGAGAGAGTGTATGTGGCTGTGAAAAAGAAAGCTTAGGTAGCTATAGTGATACCAGAGAACGATAGAGACGTGAGAGATAATGAAAACCGTGTAATCTATGAAGATACAGAGAGTGTGACACTTCTCGAGGGAGATGACGAGAGACCATGTTTGCAAAAAATGGAGAAGCATGTAGTGAGCGTGTGGGTGAGATGGAGAAAAGAGAGTGATATCTACATGAAGGAGCACGCGAGAGAGACCTAGAGAGAGATGGGCGTGAAACAAGATTCAAATATTTAGTTGTGTGCATAGAAGATGTCAACATAAAAGGGATTCAAATATTTAAATTCCAGATGATGATACATGTAATTCATACTCGAACCAAAATTGATCTATCAAACATGCATACTAATTTGAATTTGCGCCCGTGTATGTTATTTAATATATTCATATTATCGATCCATACATTTGAGCTGAACATAATTTGGTTTCAAAAATTTGAATTCAAAGTCGAACATAATTTGGTTTCAAAAATTTGAATTCAATTTTATGATTTTGAGATCATTGCATTTGTAAATCATATTTTATATATAAAGGAGCAGAATTCTTTGTTGTGCTTTTGAAAGTATATATAAAAAAATGATGTATATAGATTTGTATTCGAATACAAAATGGATCCTGCCCGAAGAAAAAAAGAATACAAAATGGATTTGAATTGAGTTGGCACGGTAAACGTGCAATATTTTTCTGCAAAAATTTGAACGAAGCGGGGAAACTCGCACTAACTGCCCGAAACCAAAATCTGCGAGATGGAAATTACTACTGCCTATCCCTGACACGCAAAGCCTACCAGCTTGATTTCTATAGGTTTCGATAGGGGTAAGCTTGTAATTTCACTCAAACGTGACATAACCGCCTCTGCCTCTCACCAAAACACAGTGGGCGCCAAAACACAGTTTCTCCTCGGCCCAAATCGACTCTCACCCCGATGCTTACACGGTGGGCGCCAAAACACAGTTTCTCCTCGGCCGAAATCTCTGTCGGCAAATATTCGGTGTATGCAAGATTACCGTCCTATCCCAACTGACCAATATTGCTGTGATGTAAGAAATTGTAAATGGGGGCTAAGTTTGTAAATTTCCTCGCATTTGAGACAATCACGTCTTGAAGACAGGGTTCCCCTACCTCTCTCCCTCCATTTCCCCATTCGTACTCCGTGGGCGCCAAAACACCCTCTCCACCCCAGTCTCCTCCGGCCGTCACCCGTCCTCCTCCACCATGCCGGAGCTGATACCCCGATGCCTTCGTCCATTACAAGAGATCGACCTCTCTCATCCACGGCTTTGGACCAGGATCCTTGCATCGCGTCCTCTCGCTTCATCCGCGCCGTCGTCCACCTTGCCGAGACCGCTTGTATCACCGTCTCGTCCATCGCGCCAGGATATTCCCCTCGCCGCCACCGTCTGCCCTCCTAGATCTGCTTCCACGCTGTCGACCGCCATCGCTACCGCAGTACCCTCAACTCCTCAGCAGATGCTTACACGGCGCCACACCAGAGGCGGTACTCTTTCGTATCTTCTCAAGTTATTTATTTCAGCAAGAAAATAGATCGCCATTGCTTTACTGCGATTTCTTGTCCATCACTTAGAATCTTACTTGTTAGTTGAAAGCAAACATTGGTTGCAAAGTTGCCTTTGTCCGGTTTGCACCTTCAGATTCGCCATGGCACGCTCAGCACTATGCTCTTAATGCTTATGGTCTTTCCCCTTTTATATTCCACATTAGCTTAAATGACAGTCGACTGAATATCAATTTGGGGTCAGTCCATTTTTGAGAGTTCGCCGGAGGGAAAGAAGGGGCTCATCGGAGGGCTGCCCCATTATCTATCTTAGGGTTTCGGGTGGGGATTGTGGTTGTGGGTGGCTGTCATCAGGCTATGGTGGGGCCTTGCCAAAGGCAAAACTCAATGCGGGTGGGGGCTGGGGGTGGGGTTGGCTACAGGGATGGCCGGGGACGGCGGAAGACCGGAGGTGGTGGCGGTTCAGTGGAGGGCGGGGTCTAGTGGTTCGGCCGGCGGCCCGTGCGGTGGTCTGTAGGGGAAGAAAAAGAGGCGAGGAAGAACAAGGGTTAGGAGATGTAGGATCTTCATCCAACCGCCTGAAATGGTCGACTGACCGAAATGACGATAGTCAGGCGACTTGCATGTAGACATTCCCTTTATATTCGGCGTACCATCATCCTAGGTGCTTCGAGACGTGCTAGCACTGCTCCTCAACCCATCAAGCTAAACAACATGCTACTCATAATTCCAAACTTTGTTGCTCAAATACGAATCTGATATGATGCTGATATTATTAAAACAGAGAACGTTTAGTTGGTCAGCTAATGTTCCTACTTTACTTTCGAAAAGCATGTGCGCCACATATAGAGAGACAGCAGGGAGCTGCATTCTTTATGCTCTCTTGTTCATCATGTGTGGGCAATGAACATTTTATTATCCAAAATCTGCTTGCTCTTCTTTAGCATGTTCATCTTCTGTTCTTCTTTAATAAGTACTCTCTCCGTTCCTAAATATAAATCTTTGTAGAGATTCCTCCATGGACTAATACGGAGCAAAATGAGTGAATCTACACTCTAAAATTTATCTATATACACCCATATGTGATCCATAGTGGAATCTCTACAAAGACTTATGTTTAGGAACAGAGGGAGTATAATAGTTGTACAGTATGTTCCTCGTAGTGAAGAGGAGCAGGGACATTTGCAGTGTACAGGTCTATTCGGTCGCCTGTCATGGGCACTTTCAACTCTTCGTGTTGGTCTGCCCTAATATCCAGGAAATGCTGGGAGTTGTGTCGCCTTTGAGAGTTAGACTGATAGTAACAGTACTGCGCCTTCAGTTGTAGAGAGCTGGTATCCGAAGCTTTTCTAGCCGTACCGGCAATACTAGCACATATTTTCCAGCAAGTTCCACTTTCCAGATTTTACTCGTGATGCTTAGGGTTTTCCCATTATATCTACACTATGATCTGCATAGGTGCTTTATGTCCTACTAGCAGCAGTCCACCCTTTAAAGCTAAACAACACACCAATCATAATTCCAAAGCTTAGTTGTTCCAATACGAATGTGACATGATATTCATATTAGTTAACAGACATACATTTAATTGGTCAGCTAATGCTCCCACTTGAGTTTCCAAATGCCTGTGGCCACATAGAGAGAGACAGCATGGAATTGCATTTCTTTGGATGCTCTGATTCATCATGGGTAGGCAACCAACATTGTATAGAAATAAACGGAATCTCCATAATATGCTTCCTCTTCTATTCTTTAAAATGTTCCTCTCCTGTTCTTCTTTAATAAGTAAAGTATGTTCCTCATCAAGAAGGCAAGAAGGGACATCTGCAGTCGACAGGTCCATTTGCCTGCTTCTGCAAGTTGCTTTCAGCAATTCCAGTTGGTCTGCCATAATATCCAGGAAATGCTGGGAGTTGTGCGGCCTTTGAGAGACTAGACTGATAGTAATAGTAGCACGCCTTCAGGTGATTAGAGCTGGCCTGTAGGTGATCGATAGGCTTTCGATTAGTAGCGGCAATACAACCCCATATTTTCCAGCTAGTTCCATTTCCCCGGTTTATTTATGATGCTTATGGTGTCCCCCTTTAACGACACTACAATCTGCGTAGTGGCTTTGTGTCATATTAGCAGCACTCCATCCTTCAAGCGAAACTACATGCCACTTATATTTCCAAAGCTTACATTTAATTGGTCAGCTAATGTTACTACGTGAGTTTTGAAATGCATGTGCGCCACATATAGAGACATGTTGGAATACTATTTCTCTATGCACTCTCGTTGTCATGGTTTCGCAGTAAACTTTCAATACAGCATATTATGAACCTATCATCTGCCAACTATCCTTACTTCTGGAGCTCCCAACAGGGAGCCTATTTTTTGTGTAGTTGTTCCAGATAATATTATTGTACGCACCAAATTACAGCACACAAGGGCTCTCTCATCAAAATCCAGTAATAGCACACAAGGGTTTACAAGGACCCCCTATTATATTAGAATATCCTCTACATTACAAAGATAATCTCACTACTATTTATGTTGTCATGCTTCTCAGATATTGAACAAAATCACAATGAATATGACAATGCGCACATCAGAAGAGTATCACAGAACAGTGCAAGGACTAACAAACATGGCATCGAGGCATTGAGTTCCATTCTGCATGGAATGAAGCCCACATGCTCCGTACCTACAGATTCGTGTTCAGAATATGATCCTAATGACTATTCTGCGCTCAAGGAGTCAAAGGCAGATGTCCTATCCTGTTCACCCTACAAGGTGCCTGTTATAATTTGGCAAGGTTTTATTGGTTGCACATAACTTGCATAAGCTGCCTTGCGTTTCTTCTGCTTCTTTGCACTGCCATGTGCTTAGTTTACTCATCATATATGTGAAGTTGCCATGCCCACCCATTATCAATACGCATTCCATTTGTCAACATACCATGTTTTTTCATTCAAATGCTGCTCTTGTGTACCAGATATCCAAAAGGAAGAGAGTGATTACAGAACCTGAAGGAGTAGTAGCAAAGTCCTTGAAAAAGGTGGTGGTACCGCAGAAATCAGACAACACCACACTTATATTGGCGAGAGAACCAATGCCACAAAACCCAGGATATCGCAACTATGCTGCTCGCTGCTTTGCTCTTGTTAGTACCTGTTGTCTTGTACCGTTGGACTTACATTCATACCTGGTTGATTATGTGACATCAGTGTGCATAATAACCTGCATATCCACTATTCTCTTCTAATTATCTGATATATATTAATGCTTACATTAATGTAGAATAAACCCAATGCTTATGAAGAAGTTTAGCTCTACATTGTTCTTGTAAGTATCTGTTGTCCTTTATCACTTTACTTATACTGTCACCTAGTTGTTCATGTACCATCACTTTGCAGCTTATTTTCCCTTGGCATCCATTTTGTACACATCTGATCTGTGTTCACTCTTACCGAAATGTTGAATAAAACCAATGCTATGGAAGATGTTTAGCTGTGCATTACTCTTGTCAGTACCTTTGGGCTGTATGCTGTACCTACATTTATAGCTAGTTGATTATGTAGCATCACTCTGCATCTTAGCTTAAATCATCTCCATTTGTTCCTATATTATCACTTCTATGTTTACTATTAACAAAATGTAGAATAAAGGCAATGGTTATGAAGAAGACTCCGTTGTAAACTTCTTGAATTGCCTGCCCATCAACATGGAAAAGGGCTTTATAGAGCCGTTCTTCATTACTAACGTATGTTTGTCCTTCTCAAGCCTTCAAACTTTGTTGTGTATATTTGGATAGTAATGTCTGCAACTGCTGTTTATTTTTGTCGTTTGCATCAAATTGCATGTTTAAAGTTTATTATGAAGTTCTTAAACATAAGTTTCTCCTTCTCAATTTCAGTTTTTAGTTGTATAACCTAGTTCCTTATTCATACCATGTAAATTAAACTAAACATAGCAAATGATCTTCCTTAGCACTGCATGTATGCTTGTTGATCTGTAATCCATTGGTGTGGTGAAACTACCAACTCCAGGACAATGTCATATCCTGCTATGTCTTAACTATGAACAATGCATATTATGTTCATGTTATTTAAATCGTGTCTCTTTATTTACCAATCTGGAAAGGGATAAATTGACAGTACACTCACCATCGATGCTTATACATTCTTTAGCACTGCATCTATGCTTGTGTTCTTGATCTGTAATCCAGTGGTGTGATGAAGCTGGCCACTCCTGCACAATGCCATTTCCTGCCATGTCTTAAGTGTGAACATTTTTTATTCTATTGTAATCCAGGTCTCTTTATTTGCCACTAAGAAATGGGATGAATCGACAGGACTGTTGCTTATATGTGCAAACATGTTATCTGTCTGCTTTTTTCTCTTTCAGGGTGATATCACAGACGCCAAGTACTGCCTTTCATGCTATGCAGCAAGAGTTGGATACAAACGTCAAACAAGAGCAGTCATCAGCTTGCTCAGCTGCTTGTGCTGCAGCTCCCAGGCAGGGCTAACCTTTCTTGAACTGTGTTGAAGTGCTGTCAGTTCTGTATATTACTTTAGGCGGCATGTTTATTTGCACTAGTGGCGTCCTTTGATGCCCAATGTATGTAATCTGCTGTCTGGTTGCGCTTTATTATCACTGGCGGCGAACTTTTATGCCCAGTGCATGTAATATGCAGTAATTTCTTTGTTGTATAGTCTAGGTATATTCTTTGTCATGATGCTGTAATTTAATTTCTGTATATGCTATCGTCACTCCCTAAAAAGGCCGTAAGCTTTGACAGAGCGCAATGGGTCTAAATGTTTGGTTTATTATATAAAAATATTAAGGTACTAAAACTGGCCAGCTCGCCAATCGCTGTAAATGGGCCGAAATGTGGGCCTACAATCATGTTCGGCCAATAGCAGGCCTAGCCGTATACTCACCAACTATTAGTTTCGCACCTTTAACAAGCCGAGTAAACCAGCTACCTAAGTTGGGCCAGAAAAAAGAATGGGCTTTTAACAGTTCGAAAAGTAGATTGGGCCAGAATGGTGTTGGAGGCCCATGATTGGCTCAACCACAAGATGGGCCGTTAACAGGCCAAAATATTTGTCGGGCCACATTTGGCCGAATAACATAATGGTTCGCAAGCAGGCCGGATGCAAAGAGGGCCATCATTAGGCCCAGTTATCTCACAGGCCTGTAATGGGCCAATAGTCAGGTTGGGCTAAAATATATGCACGAAGACTATGGGCCTTTAAGAGGCCGAAAGTCACTTCGGCCCAGAAATAGGCCCACATATACCAATGGCCATTAACAGGCCGAAAGTAATATCGGGCTAAACTATTACATGGGCCTTTAAGAGGTCGTACTTCAAATGGGCCCCCAAAGGGGCCGAAAGCATAGTGCCTGTTAATGGGCCAGATCATATATGGGCCGTAATTTGGCCCAAAGAATGTCAGGCAGTTAACGGGCCGTATCCTATATGGGCCGGCATTTGGCCCAAAACATGGCAGACTGTTAACAGGCCAGATCTGATGTGGGCTGTCATTTGGCCCAAAATGTGACAGAAATCTAATGGGTCGGATCTTACGTGGGCCATAATTTGGCCAAAACCGTGGCAGGCTGTTAACGGGCTGGCCCAGTAGAGTATGACAAAATCTTGTGGGCCCTTTGCTGGGCCGGCCAATTTATCTTAAATGGGCTACTATTGGGCCCTGCCACATGTTGAGGTAACATAGGCGCATTCCCTCCAATGTACGGATGACATTTGTCCCAACGCTAAGCTGACACGTGGATCCTCCGGTGAATGAGAATTTTACACGTGGAAAATCCCCATTGGTCTGAGCTATTAACGGGTTATCGGATCCAAACCGTAACCCAATAGCATAACGGCGACCCGTTATGGTGGATGCCATGTGTCGGTTACCCTTGATGAAAACACTTCCATGATGCGCAATTTATCATCATGGAAGTGGACACTTCCATGATGATAAGTTTGGTATTGTCACGGAACACTTCTACGACAGCATAGGTATGACTATGTTGATTTTGTCATAAAATCGTCATGGATGTACATGCATGACAGAAAACGTGACCTACTATGACAAACATGAATCATCATGGAAGTGTATTTGTTTTGTAGTGTATGCCTAAGACTTGGGGGCTGCATAAGTTTATACAACAATGAGAAAGGAGGGTTATTTCATACCTCATATTTACAATTAAGCATGTTGATCATGCTCGCCTCAGCATCCCGGCTCTCAGACAGCCGGGTCAAATACCCCTGATGAAACTCTTCTACATTAAGCTCTCCGAGATTTGGAAGTTCTACCTTGATTCTTCCTTTTCTGGAGGTAGACGGCTCATCTTTGCCCATGTACTTGGCCAATGTGTTTGATGCTTGAGGAGGATTGTGATTCTCTCCAATGATGGTCATCACTGTGTCAATTATTTTTTCATTAATATTCTCCACCGCTTGCATGGGGCTGGAGGCACGAGCAGAACTCTGCGGGTTGTCACTCTGAGCTGGGCCATTCATATTGACCTGCTCATCTGTGTTAGTCGTTTCATGAACCTTCTCAGCTCATCAATCCTCGCTGGCTCTTCAATATTCGCTAGCTCATTCCCATGAATTGGTTCAACTTCATGGTTCGGGATATCCTTGCCAACTTGCTAGGTTTGGGTCTCTGGGTTGACCGTTGGTGGCTCTTGAGTATCAACACCTGCCGGGGTAGATGATGACCTGCCAACTTTTTTTTTGTGAAAGCTTTGGCTCTAATTGCATAAGAATAACTTCAGTTTAAAAGAATGACTGCAATGGCAAGGGAAAAATGTTCCAGAAACAAACTTACCCGCGCTTGATCCTAAGAGCCGGCAGTTGAGTGGCGCTTGATTCTCCAGAGGAGGGCGGCGATTCCTAATAATTTGAGTCAGAAGGATTAAGTGGTTGTCTAATAAGACTGGCTCGTGGATGAGATGAAGTGGGACTATGAGGCACCTCAACTCATTGCTTTCGAGCAACCGGCTCATGAGATAAGCCGGCAGATAACTCCCCAGAGTCGCTCCGGGTCTTGGGCTTTGATATACCAGTCTGTTGATTTGTCTTCAAAAGAAATTGTGGGTCTAAATGAGCGTCTCGATGCGAAAATGGTACCTTTCTGACAGCTCGTCTCGTTTTCTTCGAGATAAAAGTTTTTGAGTTGGATGAGATTGAAATTACCTCGCATTGCCGGCTTGACTAGTTTCCGTGTTATCTTGAGAAGAGGGAGCGTCAACAAGTTCAATAAAAAGACGGCCAAGTGAGTCGAGCACTACCTCAAACTCTTCTTCCGTAGCTGCCTCATCAGTTCCAACCGGCTCTTTTTCCTGATCAACTGGATGTGGAACAGGGTTTTGAGTCCTCTTCTTCTTCGAAAAATTGGAGTCTGCCTGCACGCATGATAACCCAGTAATTAAGCATAAGACAGATAAAAAGTCATGGATAAAATGAGTAAGTAAGCATAAATATACTTACTGAAGGCACGGGATTAGTCAAACAAAAGGGAGCTAAGCCAGTCAAATTACATTTGTCCTTGGGGTCACTCAACAGCTTCTTTGAGGCCTTATTAACTTCATCTTCACACAGATCGACTACGCTAAAATGTTGCACGTCTGCCGGCTCGCCGGTGTAGTTGCACATCAAAGCACCCCTCAAGCTAAGGGGCTCGATTCGCCAGCTTATCCAACACCGGGTCAAATCGATCCCGATGAGGCCATGACCGCCAAAGCCCTTAACTTAGAGTAGAAAGGCGCTATCTTCTTCCGCTCTTCCTCTGATTGCCAACCCGGAAAGGCCACAGTAGCGTTGAGCCGGTCTGGTCTATAACTCGGCAGAGGATTTTCAGCTTGTCAAGCTGTATTTTTTACAATAAACTCAGGTCCTATTCCAACCTTTGGGATGACTCGCCAGTTTGGCCTTAGGGAAGGCGTTGTTTTTTCTCTTTTGAGTAGAAATTCCACCAAACTCTATACTGGGTCCGTCCTTAAACTTAGTTTGATGGTTGATGTAGAAAAATTCCCGGAAGAGGCTTACAGTTGGCTCCGTTTGGATATATACCTCATAGAAGACTTAAAATTGGCATAAATTTGTGACTGAGTTTGGGCCAGGGTCCTGAGGTCTGAGGCCGAAGAAATTGAGCACGTCGCAGAATTTTTTTGACCCGGGCGGGCTGAAACCCTTGTGCAAGAGATCTGCAAATACTACAACTTCTCCTTGTTTAGGTTGAGGGGGATTTTCTTCTTTAGGCGCACGCCAGCCAATCTCTTCTTGAGCCGAAAAAAAACCCTGACTCGCAAGATCATCCAACATAAGGGCTGATACTTGGGATGTAACCCAGGCGACAACTTTGTTGGTTTTAGGGGCCATTAAGACTTCACTACAAGATTCAACTGCAAAGTGAAGGTGATAACGATGAGCCAACATATTATGTTCATGTATGGTAAGCCAACAAGCAATTCGAGTCATAAGCCGGTAAAACAGTAAGCCGGCTATGGTTATTCAGGCTATGACTATCGGATTTAAGCAAGCTATGGAAAGCATATTAAAAATATGGATAAGCTGGCAAATCAGTAAGCTGGTCATGGTTATTCAGTAACATGTTTAATTTGACAAGGTGTTGGGCAGTCTGTGGAGATGAGCTCGCAAACAAAAAAATTACAAAGGCGACTACATCTACAGATCTGGAAATTAGTACGAAAAGGGAAAATAAAAAGACCTAAATAAGCGCTGATGCGGGAACTAGTTTGTCAATGAGGCTCTAATACGGCATTACAAGGATTCTAGTTGGCATGGATGACATCATCACAGTAATGCAGCACCCTACTCAAATTGTTTGAACAAGTTTGGATCTACTGGGGAGAAATGGCGATGAACGCCGACGAACTATTGATGAACTGCAAAAGAAGAGCAGGGCACTTACAGATCTGAAGAAGAGAGGTTTTGAAGTGCCGGAGCACTGTGGGCGTGGTCGAAGCGCTATGAAGGAGCTCCAGCAACGTTCAAAGCGACCGCGAAGATGCAGTCGAGGTGGCCGGAGAGCTCGAAGAGGCGCGCTGGAGCTTCGATCGCAAGGAGTGAGAGGCGCGAGGAGGAAGACGATAGTAAAAGTGAACATCACAGTCCCTCATGCGTATTTATAGAGCGGTAAGGTGGAACGGCAAGTGCAAAAATTTAGGCGGCGCAGTAAATGTTGGGCGGAAAGGCGCCTCGATTTTTGGGCTTGCCAGATCCGTTCAAGATTTGTTGTGACGTCACGCGGGATCCAGGGATTCGGGAAGATGATGTCATGGTGTAAAGAAGGAGCAAAAAATGCTAAGTGTGAAAGCATCACTACGACCCGTCTAAGAGGGCAAAGTTTAACATGGATAAATTCAAGTTACACTAGGGGCTAATGTTGGGCATATACCCCACGGTATGACCCGGCCAGGGTATGACCCGGATATCACTTGGTGGCTCGTGGGCGACCTTACCGTTGGGCCGTGGTAAGCCACGGAGCTCGAGGCCCAGAGGGCGGCTTAACAAGGAGGCCGGCTCAGGCCCATTATCTCATAGGCCGGCTCGAGGAGCAGGTCAAAAGGAAATTCCCTTACTTGAGATACAAGATAAGTAGGAAGTAGACTAAAACACGGGTCATAGCACGACCCAGATTCTGTTGTAACCTCTGGGCCTTGACCTATATATAAAGGGGAGCCCTTGAGGCATAATGACTAAGTTACAAGCTTCTGAGTACTAGGTTAGCAAAGCCGCACCCTTGTAATCAAGATCTCAAGCAATAATCAATCAAGCAGGAAGTACGTTATTACCTCCTCCGTGAGGGGTCGAACCTGGGTAAACCCGTGTCTCCCGATTTCGATCAACCCCGTTCAAGCTACTACCTAGCTGTGATGGCATCACGACTAAGTCCTTTTTCGAGGACATCTGCCGTGACAAAACCATGATAGTAGCCATGTGCCTCCTTTTATAGATTAAGGGGTCACCACAATGGAAAAATAGTAAATTTACACTTTGAATAGTGGCTACTGTGCCAAATACCTAACTCTGACTGGTTAGGAAAATGCATTTAATGCACCGTGAGGTGTCTTGTGGATGGAGCTCTCCGACAAGGCTGGTCTCTCCTTCTGTGACGTTCGCCAATCTACCTTCTATTCCTTTGACACATCATTTGGACGGGTGTCATTAAAGTGGTGTCTTCGGTGGTGAGCTGCCACGCGCCCAGACAAGTATCACCTAACTACATGCCTGCTCGACACCTCACCAACAAGTGACAACCCGAGCGATGAGGTGGAGCGGTGGCAAGGTAGTGGGATTCTTGCCGGGCTTGAATCTTGGTGAGTTTGCTATGGCAAGGGTCTTGCCGGGCCTTCGATCTATGTCGTCAGCATTTATGATCTCTGTCTTCTAAGATCTTCTTTGCTTCTTATAATCTAGTCTTGAAGCTGACTTTTTAGTTATCCTCCAGCAAGCCCTACGGTCGGGAAGGCTACTACTGCATGTGCATAAGTCTGGGGTATTACGGACCCCATTCATAATACACCAAGAGGAGACCCCGGGCCTGGGCCACACATGCATGCGAGGCGTCGTTGGGCTAGGCCCAAACAATGCATAGGCACGCGTGGCAACGAATAACTGCCAAGTCTGTCATAATCTTCTCTTTTACTATGTCTCCCACCATGCACATTAAATGCACAATGTGAGAGAGATGGATGAAAACGGCTGCTGCGATAATGCACCTGCAAAAGCGCATCCACGTTGGATCGTAAAGAGCCAGCCCCACTCCTTCCCCGTAAAAAGGAATCCGCAGGGGTGCTACTCATTTACTTCCCCATTTTCCATCGAGTAGTTACCATCATCTTCTTCCTCGCATCCTCAGAACAGAGCACTCTGCAACTGTCTATTCCTCCTCAACCTCCCACTTTCGGAGCCGCCATGGCTTCAAAAGCGAGCAAGGGCAAGGCAGAGAAGATCCTCAGCGCAGATGTAGAGGCCTTGGTGGAAGCACGGAAGCACCACATCGTATTTGATCCACTTCTGACCAAGAGCAACCTTGTTGATCAGTACACGCTCATGTGGGGGAAGGAGACGAAAGCTCACTCTGCCCCGCATGTTCTTCCCGGCTCAACCAAGAGCAGTACGAGAAAATACCACTTCTTCATCGCTTATTTCTACTGCGGACTCTGTCCCCCTTTCTCGGATTTCTTCAATGGCATCATGCATACATATGGCTTTCATCTGCTTGATTTCACGCCAAATGCAATCACTTGTATGTCAGTTTTTGTGCATCTTTGCGGAAATTTTGTTGGGGTGATTCCAAACACCACACTCTTCCGCCATTATTTCATCCCTCGCATTGAATCTGGAGAATCCTTTTCTGGCTCCAGCACTTGGATTCCTAGGCCTGGGACCAAGGACATATACCTCTAAGGAGCAGGACACAAGAAATGGGAAGAATGGCGGGGCGAGTGCTCCTGGATCAAGAATGATGATTTCCCACATTTTTTTTCAAGGTAGACCAAACTAGTTCGTGGCGAAGATTGGAGCGACATTCACACGGATGACAAGAAGATCACAATCACCGTCACCAGGATCTACCACCTCAGATCCGCCAAGCTCACTGTTGAAGAAGTTGGCGCAGATTTCTACCGCTGCTGAATTGCTTCTCTGCAGGATAGGAAGCGGCCGGCTTGGGACTATAAGAATGCTGCAGATAGCATGAGGTTGTATCCCGGACTGAACTACAACCTGACAACTCTGCAGCATGATGCTGTGTGCCACGCGCTATTCAGGTCAGACGGCAAGACCAAATTTCCTGCAGGCGTCATTCCCCTGTGCAACAACTCGGTTTTAACTATGATCATTGCTCTGATGCCAGAGTGCAATGCACATGGGGTTGTTGGAGATTGGGCAGAGCCGTCTAAGGAGCACGCGCAAGAATTCTTTGATTCCCTCATGGAAAGAGCCGTCAGAGAGGAGAAAGATCTTAGCCGGGACACCACTGACGAGGAGATCGCCTACATTGCAAGCAGAGCCAAGGAAGCTAACTTGCCGTGGCGGCTGGTGATTTTGGTCACCTAGAAGCCAAAACTGGTGAAGAAGAAGTATGGATGCCGGAGGAGGATCCTGCCGATGAAGAGGTGATTGCTGGGGGGCAAAGTGATGAAGTTGCCGGGAGTTCCACTGGCAAGGGAACAATTGAGGAGAAACAACACGAAGAACCCCCTACTTCGCCAAAGAAACAACGCATCCTCCGCAAGACCGGCTCCAGTGATCCAGTGCATCCATCATCTTCAAGCAGTAAAGCTGCCGACAAGGGACTGGCCGGCAAGACTTTGAAGTGGCAACGAGCGGAACAGCAACATGTGCGGCCCACAAGATAGACTGCTGCACCAACAATTGGAGCGCCAAAGTCGTCGAGTGCCACCGTGCCAGTGACTGGAACTGCAAGATCATCTCGATCTACTACTGCTGCCAAGTGCACAAGAACTCCCACTCCCCCTCCAAGCACAACCGCTGAAGCAGACATCGATTTTGATGTTTCTGCCCTCAGCGATGGCAAAGCAGAGTAAGAATCCTTGGTTTGTTGATCTGAATTGAATTGTTTTGATTTCCGCATAGATGCAGAAACCTTGGCGCAGAGGCGGGCGAAGAGGGTGAAGACCTCTACGAGTGATGAGCCCCCGGCAAGCACATCGACTTGTCCAGAGACCACTGTCATCAGTCCTGGGCCCAATCCTCGACGCAGCCCCTAGCCTAGCCACCAGCATGAGTTTGTCACTCATTTTCCGCTGGCAAGCCTTGACGTGGAGATCTTCACTACTGACATCAACGAGCTTGTAGGAGAAGAGAGACGCCAAGAAGGTCAGCCTGAAGTGACCCTTGACGTGCCGTCCTCCTTGACTACACTACCCAAAGGGGGCTCTCCTGTAAGGGCCTCCATTGATGAGCCCTTCCGCATTGAGGAGACGGCAAGCAAGGATGCTGGCAGCCACGCGATGGCAAACGATGTTGCCGGAGGAGAAGGAGTTCCTCCTCAATAGACCCACACAGGTAATCCACTTGTCTTTGAGCATTTCTTATTTCTCTTAATGTTTTTGTTTTCTTGAACTTGATCTTAAATCTGAATTGCTTTTCTCCTTCATCTCCAGACCCACCTCCTACCAATGACATGAATGTCGATGTTGATATTGTGGAGATTGCCAAGGACGCAGCTATTGAGGCCAGCAGAATTGTTGCCGACGAGGCTACCAATGTCGTGTCTGAAGAGGCCGTCAAGAGGGCTGCCGAGGAGGAGAATGCCAGGAAGGCTGTAGATGAGGCCGGCAACGAGACTAGTGGAAAAACTGACAGCATCCCTGCTGCAGGAGTGCTTGGCGCTACCCCATCCACATGGCCATCAACTATCGGCAAAGCCATTGCCGAGGGCATGCAATCAACATCTGAAGATCCTCCCGCAAGCAAGTACCTCTAGGTAGGCGACAATTTGTACGTCAGCATTCCAGGGACAGCAAATATCACGACACCAGCTGAAGGAGAAATCTTCAATGAAATCATTGCTGCTGCCGGGCTGAAGATTGTTGAGGAACCCTCTGCCAGCAGTAGTGGATCCAAGGAAGAAGAAATCCTCAGAGCCATGACCATCAACTTCTAGCAGCTTCAAGCACTTTTCCGCAACCGGTCAGATAATCTGAAATCTAGAGCTGCAGCCGTAGGGGCAGTGTAAGAAAATTTTCTTAAGCGTGTTGAAGAGGCATAGATTGAATGTGTTGAATCCCTCCAAGAGCCGACTACCCACCGGGAACAACTAATCCAGGAATGGGATGAGTTTCTGCTGGAGAAATCTGATGCCGAGAAAGCTCGAGATGAAGCTGCTCAAGTGTTGCTAGAAACATAAGGCAAACTGAACGAGCAAAGGGTAGAACTCAATTCCCATGAGGAAGATCTTGCCGCTCATGAAAAAGCATTGGCCGCCAAGTTTCGCAGCAAGGATGAAGAGATTGAGAATCTCGTTGTGTAGCGAACACAGGAAGTGGAGCAGAAGCATAAGCAAGAACTTGTAGCCCAGTCTGTGGATCATGAAAATAAGCTTAAGGAGGCCATTGATGCTGCTAAAGCCGCACAAGCCGCCAAGGGCGAGTTAGCAAAAAAGGTGAAGAAGCAGGAGACAGACATCGAAGACCTCGGCAAGCAGATCTTGACCCTTCAGTCAGAAAGGGAGAAAATGCTTCATGAGCTGGCGAATAAGGAATCCACCATATCCAACAAGGACAAGGACCTTGCTGTCGCCCACAACTCCATAAAAGACTTGAAGTTGAAAGTGGCAACACATGAGAAGAGCTTGGAGGAGAGCAAGACCCATGAGAACGGCTTGCTCAAAGATCTTCAAGATGAGAAGGAACTGCTCGCCAGCACTTTCGCCTCATATAATGTCTATGAGAAGACCGTGAAGCTCTAGACCGATCGGCTCGTTGACGTAGCTCATAAGCTTACTACACAACTAGCTGACACAGGTATTCAGAACTGCAGGTACTGTCAGATTCAGGGCTCCGTAGACCCAAGAAGGTTTGAACTCTGGGGCGTGTGCGAAGATCTCAACCAGTTCAAGTCTCAAGCTCACGACCCCAAGGCCTAGCCTCGTCGAGTTCACGCGAGCAAGGAAGAAGATGAACACAGTAGTTTACCCAGGTTCGGGCCATCTTGCGGTGTAAAACCCTACTCCTCCTTTGGGTGGATTGGCATCACGAGGAGGCTGAGGATGAACTAGTACAGTGGATAAGCAGCCTCGCGAGGGCTCGAGTGGTGTTGGTGGAATGGTCCAGGGTTCGATCCGGGATCCCCTCTATGGTGCTGGCTAGCCTATACTTATAGTGGCCTTGGTCCTCTTCCCTCGAAACATAGGCGGGAAGGGATCCCACAACGACCAATTTGAAAGGGGACAAGAAGTACATCTAATCCTGACGAAAGGTAGTCTTCGCCTGCAAAGCTTCTGGTCGTGACGCGGAGGTGAGCTCGGTGATGACATCCGTCTTGCCGAGCTCGTGGTCTTGGTCTTGTTGCACCAGAATGGAAAGCTTTGGGGGATTCCTTGTGAACCCACGTCTGTCCTTGCTCTCTTAGCAACGAAGAGGATATTGTCTCCTCTGCACCCGCTGGCGCCCGCCTGGCCTTGGTCATCCTGGCTCACATCATCATAGCCTCGTGAGGCTGGGTACCTGCATAGAAGTCTCCGCTCCTCGGGAGGCAACCTAGGGAGGCCGCTCCTCTGGAGGTCTTGATGTTGCCCGCCTCGCGAGGCCGGGGGACCTCGCGAGGGTCTTATCTTGGAGTCGTTGCAGCCGGGCCGTACACGGTCGTCTATTGGCCCACGCGCTGGGCCGCAGGCAGGCAGATCTGGGTACCCCCGATCCCAGAACGCCGACAGTAGCCCTCGGGCCCAAGGCGCGCTCGGGCTGGCTTCGAGGCGAAGCCAAGGAGCGTAGGCTGAAGCGCTGCGAGCCCTAATCGCCCGTGGGCCAGGCTTCACGCGTGACGCTCGACGGGACGTGGATGCCTTCACTCCCCCACTTCGCCTCGGCAACTGCCCAGGCTGACAAAAGACTGCCGCCCGCTGCACAGCCATCATTGCTCTTTTCTCGCCTTGCTCCCAATCGCCTTCTCCAGCCGAAAGCTTCTCCAGATCCAATCGCAACTCTGCCTCCTTCCTTCCCCCTCTCCAACGCCGGTGACCCCGTGAATGGCGCCCAGGAAGTCGAAGCCCGCGGTCCAGGCCACGATCTCCTCCTCTCCTTTGCCAGCACTTGACGCTTCCTCCATCGCCGAGGAGGGGCACCTCGACCCTGTCCTCCCGCAGACGGTGAGTGAGGAAAACGAGTTGGGGGAGACCGTGATCTGGGCCAGCTCCGCCGAGCGGAGTACCTTGGCACGGAAGTTCTACCCCTTCTTCCTCCACAACATCTTCGCGGGGCTCGTCCCGCCCCTCTCGGAGTTCTTCTGCACCATCCTCAACCACTATAAGATCCAGGCCCTTCATCTTCAACCCAACTGCATCTTCCTCCTGTCCATCTTCCCTTTCTACTGCGAGGCATTTGTGGGCGTGAGGCCCTCCGTGGTGCTCCTCCACCATTTCTTCAGCCTGCGGCTGCATGACCGTACGCAGCGCTCCGCTTGCATGTCCTTTGTCATGGTCCACAAGGGCAATGTCCTCCTGAAGGCCGGGAAGAAGGTGGAGGGCTTCCAGCACCGCTGGGTTTTCCTAGACACCAAAGGTCGCAACCCACGGCTAGAGCTACCGACAGAGCTACCTGAGCGCCTCGAGAGGTGGGTCCATGCAAATCTCACCGACCCTCGGGCAGAGCCTGTCTTGAGGAAGATAACCTCGGATATGGAGGCCAAGCGGCTGACGGGGGGAATGCTCGTGAAGGAGTTCCCGACGCAGTGCCTGGCGCCACTCCAGTCGCACATGCGGCCCTTGTGGGAATTCCAGAGTGCGCGGGGCGACACGAGGCTATGCCCCGCCAGCCTTACGGGTAAAGAACTGGACAAGGCCATGGCCGTCCTACTGAACGGTGATCCGGGGGACCTCCCCGAGGCCTACACCCCGCTGTACCGCCACGACGACAAGGAGGAGCTAGTCGCCGCCATGCCCTCCTTCAATGAGCTGGGGCTCATGTCGTCCGAGCACCCCAACTCCCCCGTGATAGTGTCGTCTGGTGACAGCGGCGGCGAAGAGGACTCGGATGCGACCAAGGATGACGACCTGGAGGAGGTGTCCCCCTGCCCCGTCGTAGAGTGAGCTCCTCCCCCACCTTGAAGATGACGACGACATCAATGAGCCCCCGGCCGCGGATTCCCCGCGGTTCACCAGGGTCCTGAGGAAGTCAGGGCCTGCACCCCAGGCAACGCGAGTAGCTGGCCAGGCGACCCCGAAGAAGAGCGTGGCCACGCCCCCTCCGGAGGGCTCCCCACACGCCGGCGGAGCGGCCGAGATGGCTGTGCCGTCTTCGTCCGCCCCGCAGCCGAAGGACCGGGCGGCCGCCACCGGGGCAGACGAGATCCTACCGGCCGGGACTCCTTAGGGCGACCTCCTCACCCTTTCAGGCGGCGACGCCGTGGGGGGCCCTACCGAGGAGCAACCCGCCCGCCCCCTGGGCGCAACCAAGTCCATGCCGAAGAAGGGCGGGGGCGTCCCGCTCCCTGCCGAGAAGGAGAAGAAGAGGAAGTGGGTCGACCCTGATTAGTAAGTAACCTACCTTGCCCTTGGGTCAAGCATAGATTGCCATTGTGCTCACAGCACCCCCTTTCTTGATGACCAGGCGTGGCGACATGACGAAGAAGAAGAAGGCGAGCACCGAGCCGAAGGAGCCCTCTGTCCTGAGGGCGCCGTCAGCCTTCGGCCGTGGCTGCGGTGAGCGCGGGAACGTGTCGCGCCTGCCCACCGTAGTCCCTGGACGCTCAGGCGGCACCGCGCTCGAGCGCTTGGGCGTGCCGCCTGCTCCTGGTACCTTGCCGGTGCAGCTTGTGGGGCCGTCCACCGAGGACGCCGGGGCTCACAAGGTGACTCTCCCTGAGGACACGGTGATGCAGCTTCAGGAGGAGTCAGCCCCCATAGGCCAGTAGGCTTCAAAGTCGTCTGCCCTTGCCATGCCCGAGGGGAGCCTGGAGCCTTCGGTACCCCAAGCCATCCACGCCACCACCTCCTTGGCCATAGTGTCGATTGACGCGCCAGTGCCGCCTCCTTTCCAAGCCCTCGCGCTCGCGGATTATGGCCCCCTGATCAGGCCCGAGGCCTTGGATGAAGCCTACATTGCGCTCGGCCAGATCCTGGCTGACCTCTAAGATGCCGACAGGCACCTCGCAAGGGAGCGCCTGGGGCTTGTTTCGGGGTGACTCCAGGCCGAGACAGCCACCAGGACGGCCTGGGGCCGGGCTAAAGCCGCCACCATGGAGAGCGGGAAGGAGGCTGCCAAAGCCAAGGAGGCTCGTGACTCGGCACTGGCCAGTGCAGCGTCTGCTGAGAGGCGCTGTAGCGAGGCGGAGGCAAGGCTGAAGACCCTTCAGGAGGAGCAAGCCGCGCTTGCTCGGCGGCTCCACCAGCAGGAGGAGGACCTCAAGGCCCACGAGGCGAAGCTCGCTGAACGTGACTCCACGCTATCCAAGGCTGCCACTGATCAAGCCGCAGAGCGCGACCACCTGATCAAGTTGAAGGAGGAAGTGGCCGAAGCCTAGACGTCCCACACCCAGTGCGTCTTCGAGGCAACAGCCTAGCTAGACATCCGGGAGAAGGTCCTTGTTGCCACCGAGAAGAAGGCGGCCGTGGAGTGTGACGCCTTCCCCTCCCTTGAGCTCAGGTCCCGTCAGGTGTTACATTCCATCTGCAGGGGAGGATTCGAGGAGCCGCTGGCGGCCCCTGAGAGCGGCTTTGCAGGGCTCTCCTCCAAGCTTGCCAAAGCGCTTGAAGGCGCTGCCGCTGAGGTGGACTCCATCTTGGAGGAGGAGTGCCGCTCGCTCTTCACTGTAGCTGCGACACGCGTCTTCAGCCAGCTCTATCTTCAGGACCCGGGCTTCAACTTCGACACGGTGATCCATCCGGTCACTCCTGAGTCCCGCCCCGCTGCTGCGGAGGCCGTGAAGGATCACGTGGACATGCTACTGAAGAAGTTCTCCTGCATCCCCGACACTGAGCCTCCGGCGGTGGAGGCCAATGGCGGCGACGATGACGGCAGCGATGTTGACGACGAGCTCCCCGTGACTGGGACAAGCGGCATTGATGGCCATGGTGGCGACGGCCCTTCCTCCTAGATTTTACCTATTCCTCGCCAGCCTTTGCCTGGGATGGGCACGAGAAGACCAGGTACATAGTACTTGGTGAGGTGCGTGTGCCTGAGCTTGGCTTGAGCATAGCCCCCGTGTCCAGCCCACTCGCGCGTGCCTCCGGGGAAATGCTACATGATGAGACCATACGACAAGCTGAAAGGCTATCCTGAGGTTGGTGCGACCACTAGGGCACCCTCAGTTGTTTATCCACCAGCGCGGAGCATGGGGCTTCCACTTGGGCGTGGGCATAGTCGCTGCTCGACTGTGTCATCCGCCAGCGTGGAGCATGGGGCTTCCACTTGGTGTGGGCATAGACATTGCTGGACCGTGTCGTCCGCCAGCGCGGAGCATGGGACTTCCACTTGGAGTGGGGTGGGAGCTCTGTGTTAGAGTCTCCGGGCATGTACATCCCAATTTCGTTCGTACGCATGATTGGTGCGACAGAACTGGAGGAGGTGTATCTAGGCACCCGTGAGCCAGCACGGGACTCACGAGGCCCTACCTCAAGGCGGGTTGCGCCTGAATCTTCTGGCGCGGAGAGCGCTTACAAAACCATTGTGGTGGGGCGACCTGCGCCGAATGAACCTCGAGAGGCCATCGCATGAGAAGGCCGAACACCAAGGACCCCAGGAGGTGACGTGAATGGGACCGGCCCGCCAGACAGCGCTCAGTCAGTTGGGTTTATCAATGCTGCAGGGACGAACCCGAGCATAGACATCGTGCCCAGTCTTCTCATGGAAGAATCCCAAGGACAAACATCCAGCGCGCGGCTCCCGCGACGGCGCAGTGCCGAATTGTGGTTGGACGAACCGGGCCGCGCGCCCTTACTCACCCACTCTCGATTAGCTCAGGTGAGGACTAGGCACCAAGAACCATGGGAGGTGACATGCACGGGAGCTGGCCCACGAGACAGAGCTCGGTCGCTTGGATTTATCAACGCTGCAGGGACGGACCTGAGCACAGATGCCGTGCCAGCCCTTAATCATGAGGCGGTAGAGGGCGGGGTTGTGAGGGCGCGGCGACATTCATGGTGACGAAGCACCGGGCATGCAGGATGAAATACATAGGAAATTCATAAAGGGCCAAGCCAGTTCTGATACATGCGCAAAATGATATAGCTGCAGGGGCGGGCCCTAACAGCTTGAGGATAATGTAGCCCAAGGGGCGCCCTCAACTGAACAAACCAAAAACTCAACTGGCACCAGTGTTGTAGAATCGTCGGGGTAGCTGAGGATGTGTGCCGTGAAGATAGCTCCTCAAGCCGGGTGACTCCGGAGACTGGGGAGGCTCACGAGGCCCGGGGGCCACGCAAGGATCCGGGACCTCCTGAGACATGACCGACAAGCGCCAGGCCTCGTGAGACGCTATAGCATGCTGCGCCAGGCGCTGGTACAAGGCACCCACGTTCAGTAGGCCGAACGGCATGCGGACGTAGTTGCAGGGGTAGCCCCCACTCCGGCCAATGCATGACGGCCAGAAGAGATCCCGCGAAGCGGCCCTATTAAGGCTCGGGATGTTGACGCAGACGCGTAGCTCGCCACCCACATCGGGGGTGGTAGCTGCACGGTGTGGTGCGGGGCGATGCTCGGCACGCATGGTCTGCACCTCCTGAATCTCTTCGATCGCCTTGGTGATGAATTCACGCATCCCTGGTGCCTCGCACCCCGCTCCTTGCTTGCGGAGGCGGCATCGAGGCACCCCTCCAAGTGGTGCCTGAGCACCTCCCTCGTCGCACTTGTCAGGTCAGAAGCTCTCGAGATGGAAGCCCTATAGACCGTCCCGAGGGAAGCGCCAGGCTCGCCTTCCTATGTGGGAGGAAGAGGTGCCCCGGCAACTGGCGCGGTGCTTGAGGCGCCGCCAGAGGGCATCTTGGGCTCCGAAGGACCATTGTGGAGGAGCTGCTTCTTCTTCGCGGGGGTTGTCTCAGGAGGCAGAACGCCACCCTCATCATCAGAGTTCTCGGCCACAGCGGCATCGTAGGCATGCTCAAGGGAACAAACGGCATCCTTCTCATCGCAGGCGACTGTGATGACGCCGCTGCACCCTGGCATCTTGAGGACGTTGTAACCATCGTTGGTCGCCGCCATGAACTTGGTGAGGGCAGGGTACCTGAGAATGGAGTTGTACGGGAGGCCGACGTGGGCGACGTCGAAGTCAATGAGCTCGGTATGGTAGTTGTCGCGCTTGCCGAAGGTGACAGGAAGGTGTACCTGCCCTATGGGTGTGGTGGAGCCATCGGTCACTCCTGAGAAAGGTTTGGTGGAGCAGGAGCTGGTCATAAGGCACATGGAGCGTGTCGAACATTTCCACAGAGAGGACATTGAGCCCAGATCCACCGTCGATGAAGGTCTTGGTGATGAGGACGTTGCTGATGGTGGGTGTGCAGAGCATGGGAGTGCGCCTGCGGTGGCCGAGCACTTGAGGTGGTCTTTTGAGTCGAAGGTAATCGCATACTGCGACCACCTAAGGGGAGGGGACGCGCGGCCTCGATCTTCACGAGGGCCGCGTTCACCTCACAAGAACTGCTTGAAGATGCCGTTCGAAGCAGGGGCCTGGGCACCACCCAGGATGCAAGCGATCGCTCAGGGTTCCTGAAAGGCCCCAACCCCATCATCCTATCAGTTGTCATCATTTCTGCTTCGCGGTGGCAGCAGCGGAGGGAGGCCGGCATTGCCCTGAGGACGAACCTCACGAGGCTGGTCCCGCCAGGGGACGTCGCGAGGCTGATCCCATCAGCGGTCCTCGCGAGGCTGGTCGCGCCAGTCCTAGCGAGGGTCGCGGTTTTCCCAGCCACCTTCGCCACGGCCTACTCCATGGTCGTAGCCACGGTCATTGCGCTCGGGGCGGCGGCCGAGGCGCCCGTCGCGGAGCGTCCTGAGCTCCTCGCATTCGTTGGTGTTGTGGTTATGTATGTTGTGGAAGATGCAGAATGGGCGGTTGCCCCTGGGAGGCTCATCGTGGTCACCACCGTGCTTCATCTCGGGCTCCGCTGCCAGCACGGCGGGGCCTTTGCGCTTCTCCTCCTTAGCCTTGGCCTTCTTGTCTTCCGGGTCGGCCTCCGGAAGCTCGAGGAGGGAACGGCGGCCTTCCTTGGCCCTTGCACACTTGTTCACCAGGTTGAACATCTCTAGGGCCGAGCACAAGTCCTCGTGGATGGCGATCTCATCTTTCATCTTGACGTCCCGGACACCATCAGTGTACGCCGATATGATGGCCTCGTCCAACGCCCTCGGGATCTTGAGGCGAACATTCATGAAGCGTTGTATGTACTTGTGCAGGGTCTCACCCGGCTGCTGCTTCACGCGCCGCAGGTCGCCCACCGCAGGGGCATGGTCACAGGTGCCCTGGAAGTTGGCGATGAAGCGCTCACGAAGCTCGTCCCAGGAGGAAATCGACGCCTCCGGGAGGTGAAGGAGCCAGGAGCGCACGCCATCCTTGAGAGCCATGGGGAACCAATTCGCCATGACCTTGTCGTCACCATTCGCTGCCTCGATGCTCAGCGAGTACAGCTGGAGAAACTCCGCAAAGTCGGTGGTGCCATCGTAGCATGGAGGCAGGTCTGGCTTGAACGTGCCAGGCCAGGCGATGCGGCGAAGCACTGGGGTTAAGGCACGGCAGCCCGCCGCGCTCACGGGTGCGACGCACGCAGGGGGGAGCTCGGTCTTGACATCCGCATGCCGCGGTGTCCGGCGGCGCATGGTCTTCATGCTGGCGCGGTGGCGCTCGTAGCGCACGCGCGTTACCTTGTGGCCGCTGCACCGCTTGACAGCTTGCCTCATCGCATGCCGGTGCTCCACGCGGCGGGTCGCGCGTCGCGCCTGGGCTCAGGGTCGGCACCGCGCAGAGGAGGAGGAGGAGGCGCACCATGGGCTACATCGCCTGCCTGGGATGGCGGGGGACGGAGCGAGCAAGATGGCGCAGGGACCTCGCCGGCGGCGTTGACAAGCTTGGTGATGCGACCAAGCCAGTTGTCGTAGTGGTCGTTGGCGAGGCGGCAACGCAGCAGCTCGCGCGCCATGAGCAGTGCAGCCTGTGCGTTCGCCGGTCCGCGGCGGACGTGGGAGGACGACGCCATGGCGGGAGTGGGCGATGGAGTTGCGGTTCGGCCATCACGCCGCACAGAGGGTGGCAGCGACGAATCCTGCTACTCATGAGCAGCAGGGTCAGTGGCAGCGTTAGCTGCAGGATAAGCAGAGAGGCAAGGGACACCGCGGCCCACGGGCACCGTCTGAGCGACACGAGCGGCCCAGCGCTCGGCGCGGACTCGGCGCGCGTCGGCCATGGGGGCGACGAAGTGGAACCGGAAGGAGGATTTTGATACGCCCCTACCAGGCGCGCCAAATGTCGGATTCAGGGCTCTGTAGACCCAAGAAGGTTCGAACTCTGGGGCGTGTGCGAAGATCTCAACCAACTCAAGTCTCAAGCTCACCACCCGATGGCCTAGCCTCGTCGAGTTCGCGCGAGCAAGGAAGAAGATGAACACATCAGTTTACCTAGGTTCGGGCCACCTTGCGGTGTAAAACCCTACTCCTGCTTTGTGGTGGATTGGCCTCACGAGGAGGTTGAGGATGAACTAGTACAATGGATGAGCAGCCTCACAAGGGCTCGAGTGGTATGGGTGGAATGGTCGAGGGTCCGATCCGGGATCCCCTCTATGGTGGTGGCTAGCCTATACTTATAGCGGCCTTGGTCCTCTTCCCTCGAAACTTAGGTGGGAAGGGATCCCACAACGACCAATTTGAAAGGGGACAAGAAGTACATCTAATCCTGATGAAAGGTAATCTTTGCCTGCAAAGCTTCTAGTCGTGACGAAGAGGTGGGCTCGGTGATGACATCTGTCCTGCCGAGCAAGTGGTCTTGGTCTTGTTGCACCGGAATGGAAAGATTTGGGGGATTCCTTGGGAACCCGCATCTGTCCTTGCTCCCTTAGCACCGAAGAGGAAACTGTCTCCTCTGCGCCCGCTGGCACCCGCCTGGCCTTGGTCATCATGGCTCACATCATCATAGCCTCGTGAGGCTGGGTACCTGCATAGAAGTCTCCGCTCTTCGGGAGGCAACCTGGGGAGGCCTTTCCTTTGGAGGTCTTGATGTCGTCCGCCTCACGAGGCCGGGGGACCTCACGAGGGTCTTATCTTGGAGTTGTTGCAGCCGGGCCATACAGGGCCATCGATGGGCCCACGCGCTGTGCCGCACGCAGGTAGATCTTGGTAACTCCGATCCCAGAATGCCGACAGGTACTCCCCCTGTGAGAATGTGAGCACCAGCACCAGGCATACCCTCTTCTTCAAGTGCATCGTTGATGCTCTCAAGCACATCCAAGCCAACATGGCTACTTCTCTTGCCGCAGAAAGTCGCAGAATGTGCAAAACCATTCTTCAAAAGGTACTCGTCAAGATTTGCTATTGGAATCCTGGCACTGACTTCTCCAATGTTCTCGCGAGCATATAAAAAGATGCTGACACCAAGGCCATTGAAGAAGCCATCCAGCACATCGTTGATAGGGTGAGCCTAGTGAGGAGAGTTGAAGGCCAGCGTAGGGACTAGTGATGTCTAATACACAACTTTAGTCTTGTAGACTCGTGTTGGGCCTCCAAGCGCAGAGTTTTGTAGGATAGTAGTAATTTTCCCTCAAGTGGATGACCTAAGGTTTATCAATCCGTGGGAGGCGTAGGATGAAGATGGTATCTCTCAAACAAACCTGCAATCAAATACAATGGTAAACTGTATAGGTGCACGAGTTCGGCGAAGAGATGGTGATACAACTGTAGTATGGATAGTAGATATAGGTGTTTGTAATCTGAAAATAAAAAACAGCAAGGTAGCAAGTTATCAAATGGAGCACAAATGGTATTGCAATGCTTAGAAACAAGGCCTAGGATTCATACTTTCACAAGTGCAATCTCTCAATAGAGCTAACATAATTGAATCATATAACGATCCCTCATCGTGCGACAAAGAATCACTCCAAAGTTCTTATCTAGCGGAGAACATAAGATGAAATTGTTGTAGGGTACAAAACCACCTCAAAGTTATCCTTTCTGATCAATATATTGAGCTACTCCTATAAGTGTCACGAACAGTGTCGGATTCAGGGCTCCACAGACCCAAGAAAGGGTCGAACTCTGGGGTGCGTGCGAAGAACTCAATCTCCCCAGTCTGCCAACTCGCCGATCTCACAGCCTAGCTCGATGAACTGGAAAGGAAAGGGACACATCAGTTTACCCAAGTTCGGGCCACCTTGGGGTGTAAAACCCTACTCCTACTTTGTGGTGGATTGGCCTCGAGGTGGGCTGAGGATGAACTAGTACAGAGGGGGAACAACCTCGGGAGGTGTGTTCTTGTGTTGGTGTGAGCTGGTGGGGGTGATCTGATTAATTCGTCCCCTTCTATGGTGGTGGCCTAGCTATATTTATAGTGGCCTTGGTCCTCTTCCCCCAAAACGAAGGTGGGAAGGGATCCCACAATGGCCAAGTTTGAAGGGAGACAAGTAGTACATCTTATCCTGATGAAAGGTGGTCTTCGCCTGCAAAGCTTCAGGTTGTGACGTCATGGTGGGCTCGGCGATGACCTCCGTCCTGCCGTCCTGGTCTTGCAGCACGGGAACGGAAACCTTTGGCTGATTCCTCGGGACTCTACGTCTGCACCTGCTTCCTTAGCACCAAAGAGGAAACATGATGTACTGCGCCCGCTGGCGCCCGCCTGGCCTTGGTCATCACAGCTTGCATCATCTGAATCTCACGAGGTGGGGCTTGCATTGAAATCTCCGCTCCTCAGGAGCCGGCCTAAGGAGGCCGCTTCCTCTGGAGGTCTTGAAGTCATCTGCCCCGCGAGGCTTGGCCCCTCGCGAGGGTCTTGTGTTGTTGATGCTGAAGATCGGCCGTACCAGGCCGCAGACGGAGCCACGCTGTGGGCCACAGGCAGGCAAGTCTGGGTACCCCTGTTCCCAGAACGCCGACAGTAGCCCCCTGGCCCAAGGCGCGCTCGGACTTGGATTTAGGGCGAAGCCAAAGGGCAAGGGCGAAGCGCCGCGGGCCCCGACCACCTGTGGGCCTGGTCCACGCATGGCGCTTGATGGGACGTGGGCCTCTCCACTTCCCCACGCAGCCTCGGCAACCGCCAGACTTGACGGCTGCTCGCTGCAAGCGCGGCTCTGCCATCATTGCCCGCTGTGCTCGTCCTTGGCTTCCCCCCTTTCCTGTGAACTCGTGGCTCCTCTTCCAGATTTTGCGCCGGCGCCAATCCACCCTTGACGCCATGGCCCCGAGGTCGAAGAAGAAGGGGAAGGCATGCGTGCTCACCGAATCCCAGTCGGGTTTGGAGCCCATGCTTGATCGGTCGTCGGTGATCAACCAAGAGGGATTGGACAAGGTCTAGTCGGCCCTCGCTGCTAATTTCAACGAGTGGAAGGCGACGATGGTCTGGCCCACCTCCCGGGCCTTGGTCGACATGGAGGCCACCGAGATCCCCATCCACCTTCACGCTCTCCTGGCTGGCTTGGTCCCTCCTTTTTCTGATTTCTTCAATGCCACAATCTCGCATTACCAGATCCAAGCGCTGTATCTGGACCCCAGGTCCATCATCCTCCTCGCCGCCTTCGCCTTCCTGTGTGAGGCTATGGTGGGTGTTGCTCCATCTGTCGCCTTGTTCCGCCATTTCTTCTCGCTCCACCTGGTTGATGGCCGAAAGCACTCGGGATGCGTGGCATTCCAGGCTGTGGCGGCGACAGCTGGCTCTGGCATCGACTTCATGGTCCGCCCGGATGTGAAGGGATTCCGGAAGCAGTTGGTGTATGTGGACGCCACCACACACAGCCCCCTGCTCCTGCTCCCGCGAGCGCTGGAGGAACCCAGCTCCGGCTGGGGGCACGTGAAGCTCGTCGACCATCGGCTCGCCCGTGTCTGGTCCAGGCTGGCCAAGTTGAAGGGGGCAGGGGTGACGGCATCGATGGTGGTGAGGGAGTTCGTCCGACGGCGCATCGCCCCGCTCCAGCACCATTCTCGCCCAATGTAGGCCTTCACTGGCCCCAACGACCCCATGAGGGTGTAGGTGCCCTCGCTCCCTTCCAAGACGCTGCACGCGGTGCTCGAGCTCCTGACTGGCGACCCAGCGCTGCCGTGCTCCCGGCGGAGGGATGCCTCTTGTATCACTGCTCGAACACGGAGGACTTTGTGAAGCAGATGCCCCTCTTCGACGAGTGGGGGCTATGCCCAGAAGGTCTCGAGGGGCCTCGCGAGAACCCTGTCTTGGTGGCTCCCGTGCTTGTTGAACCCGTGGCGCGCGCCCCTGAGGTGGTTGCAGGGGGGCGAGCACCGTCGAGTGCTCCTGAGGCAACCGCCGGAGAGGGGGTGCCACCGGGTGCTCCTGAGGTGGCGTCCCGCAGCCCAACCGCGAAGGACGGCACACCGGCCCCCGGCGTACCTCGTCTGGACCTCAGGGCACTCCGCAAGAGCAAAGGGCTCTGGAGCTGCAGTGGTGGCGCTCCCTAGGCCCTGAAGCAAAGGAAGTGGATAGCCATGGACGAGTAAGTACCTTATCTTCGTGGATCTTCGCGCGTCACACCCTTTTCTGACTCTGGCTCTTCAGGATTCCCTCGGTTGCTATGGTGAAGCCGCCTGGGGTGCGACCCCCAGATGCCCTTGGCACGCTCGCGATTCCAGGCCCCTCGCGTCGGGTGCCCGCGCAGGGCACGGAGCCGGCCCGCGAGGCAAAGGCGCCGCCGGAAGGCCGCGAGCCCGTGTTCCCAGCTTCCTTCCTCCACGGAGATCTCTGGGGTGCAGGGGGCGTGCCGAGGGCTCCTCCACTGGTGCTCGCTGGTAGCTGGGCGAGCCCATCGTCGGCTTCGTCTTCGAGCAGCGGGGCTCAGTTGCACAGCGCTTCCGCCGATGCCCGGGGAACAGATGAAGGAGCGCCAGCTACCAGCCCCCTGCCAGAGACGGGCGAGTCATTTCGCGCCTCTCCGGCAGCCCCTGGTGCGGAAGAAGGGCTTAGCCGCATGCTTGAGCTTGCTCGCGGGCGCAGCGTCGTCCGCCATGACCTTTTCCAGGAGGCAATGGGCGCGCTGGGTCGACTTGGGGGAGAACTTGTTGATGTCGACGTATGCCTCGAGGCGGAAGGCCTCCGCCTGATGCGCGAGTGGCACAAGCTGAAGGTCGCCATCAACCTCAGGCATCTGCAGCATGAGCGCGCTCATACAGATGCCACAGTGTCCCTCACAGATTCTCGTGAGGCCTGCGCCCGTGCTCTGGACGAGGCCAGGGCTGCTGACCGCCATCGTGAGGCGGCCGAGGAGCGGGAGAAGGAGCTTCGAGCTTCGAACGCCACCCTTGAGCGGCAGGTCCAGGCGCGCAGGGCCACCCTGACGGCACCGCCGAGCGAGGCCCCCTCGGATGAGAAAGGAGGCCAGGCGCGTGAGGATGCGCTGGCGTTTGAGATCTTGGAACACAACCTGGAGCTCGAGCGGCTGGAGGTGAGGGAGCGCCAAGTGGCCGCGGCTGAAGACATCGTTGCCGCCCGCGAGGCCAAGATCCAGCAGGAGATTGACTGAAGGGTGGCGGAGATTCGCGGGGCCCTTGTTGGTGAATACCGTCGAAAGTTGAGGCTCTAGGAGACCCGCTTCCAACAGCGGCAGGTTGAGTTGCACGGCAAGACCGACGCCCTCAGGGCGAAGCTTGCCGCGGTAGACAGCGCGAGACGACCGCCAAGGAGGCTCAGGCCTCCGCCCAAGCCGACTTGTCCTCACTTCAGCAGCAGGTCACGAGCGTCACATCTCTTGTGGAGAAAGCCATGAACGAAGTGAACCACCGCCGGACGATGCAGCGCGAGCGCTCCTCGATGCTTAAGGACCTCAGGGTCCGGACCAACCGGGCCTTGGATACCATCTATGAAAAGAGCGTCTCCCGCCCGCAACCCGTCTAGAAGACTGGGCCACGAGGGCGCGCCAGCTCGTCGACGAAAGAAGCAGGGGACTTCTCGGGCGCGCGTTCTCGCGTGTCTTTAGCTACCTTCTTAGCGTTGACCCTGACTTCGACTTCAATGCTGCGATAGCCCCCATGCCCAGGGTCATGCAGGGCGACCTAGCAAGCTGGGTGGATGACCATGTGGACGACCTGGTCGCGGAGTTCGCCCGTGAAGATGGCGTGGACATGCCCGCAGCTGAAGAGGGTGGTGCCGACGATGGTGATGATGAAGATGGCGACGCCGATGGCAGCGCGTCTTGCTAGGCTTACGTTTCGTTTCCGATCCTGACATGTATACCAAAATTTCGGGGACGGCCCCGCGGGGTGTGAAAAGCCTTTTCTTGGTGGGGGTTCCCCCGTTATGTATGAAATGATGATATGCCTTCTAAATTGATTCTGAAACGTGCTGCCGAGTGCAGAAAGGCCCCCTACTAGAGTAGTTTGTTATGACTTATCTTTGGTGCCGGCGGTCTTGGACGGGTTCTTGTGTCGTGAGGGCGCTCCCTTCTTGAGGCGGGCCCCGTGGGGGCTCGCGAGGGCTTGAGCATCCTGAGGAGCCTGCAGGCCCGCCCGAGAGCACCGCGCGAGGAGCCGATTGCCGAGTCACGGCAAGGCGTGTGTGCAGTGGTCCTGCGGCGGATGCGCTTTTGGCCCCGTGGGGGCCTCGGCGCCGCTTGGGCTGGCCCAAGCGCGCGCGCAGCACGCACTCTACGCCCAGCCCCCGCTCGTGGGGTGCTCACGGGGGGGGGGGGGGGCAGCAGGCATGAGCCCTGCTTTTTAACATAAACCAAAAGGCAAGAAAACACCACGAATCGAAAAATCTCCCCCCCTCGTTCCTTTTGATAAGCTCACAAAACTCAAAATCTCATTTCAAAAGATGGCAAATCGGGTTACAGAAAGAGGGCGAAACAAACAGCCGCGTCCGGCACCTAGACTAGTCTTCTCACCAGCGCGGAGCTAAGTGCTTCCACTGGGCATGGGCATTGTCATTGGGGGATAGTGTCGACGGCTAGCGCGGAGCATGGTGCTTCCACTTGGACGTGGGTGGGAGCCCCCGTGAGGCCCGAGGGCGGCGCTCAGGAGACTCTGGGGCGTGTACAGCCCCAACTCATTATTACGTGAGAGTGTCACGAGCGGAGATCTTCACGGGCGTCCCTGACGCCTGGCGAGGGCCCCGCCCTGCGCCTCCCCTGACCACCATTGGGGCGTCTGGAAACCAGGACGAGACCAAGGGGCGAGGGGGACGCTGGCAGTGCCCCGGCGATTGTAGGCCCCCCATCGGGAGGAAGGGCTCACCGGCGCCTTCCCCGGCGGAGGACCTACCTCGGAGCAGCGTGTGTCACCGTCGTGGCGGCGCCTTGCTCCACGCAGCGCGGGGGAGGCCCTGGTGCCAGCTCCCCCCGCACAGATACCAGTGCACTCCGTCTGCTTGCGAAG
This sequence comes from Thinopyrum elongatum, assembly GCA_011799875.1. Taxonomy (NCBI): domain Eukaryota; kingdom Viridiplantae; phylum Streptophyta; class Magnoliopsida; order Poales; family Poaceae; genus Thinopyrum; species Thinopyrum elongatum. Next base: position 351,078,121 of record CM022303.1, read on the forward strand.
GGGCCATCATCCTGAGGTCCACGGCCACTGCCGTGGCTTGGTTCACCTGCGGTCCATGGTTAGCGCAATCGTGCTCCTGAGAGATCGGCTGTACCCGGTGGCTGTTGTTGTCGAAGACGCCAGTGAAGCTCCAGGCTGGCGAGGGGAACAAGCAGGGGCTTCCTCTTGGCGCATACAGCAAGCTCGTCAGTGGAGGTACAGGGCTGCCCGAAACCGCCATCCCCGGGTCTGCGCCTGGCCGCCCAGCGCCGTTGCTTGTCATGCCTGGCGCCAGGTCGTGACGACATAAGGGTGGCATCCCGTCGTGGTCCAAGGAGGGGCCGCCCGGTTCCATCACGCCCGGGCGTGACGTATCCTAGGTAGGGTAAGCGGTGTCGCGGGCCAGGTTGGCATCGCGAGATCCTTTGGGCCCCCCAGGGAAGGGCGCGCGGGTGTGACAAGAGCTGGCACGTGGCCCCGGCAGCACTTCCGATGTAGGCAAGGTGCAGAAGGGCGCCGCGACCTCGCAGGCAGCATTGAGTAGCTCGGCGACGCGCTCCAGCAGGGCGTCGTGGCCACCTTTCGCCAGCCTGCACCGCAGCAGCTCCCGCACCACGATGAGCGCGGCTCGGGTGTTCGCCTGCTGCCGGCGCGTGTGTAGGGTCATCGCCGCGGCGCAGCCCGAAGACCGCACAGTGGCACGGTTGCAACGCGGTGTGGAAGCGGGCGGAGGTGGTCCGTGCCGCCTGATGCCGACGGCACTGGCCGCCGTGCGGGCTGCAAGGAGCGCAGAGTGGAGGGCCTCTTGGGCAGGGGCGCTGCTAGGGCAGGCCGAGTGGGCCACTGCTCAGCGTGAGCTCGAGGATCTCCCGCCATGGTGACGATGGGGCGAACGGCGGGGGAGAGAATTCGACACACCGCTACCTGGCGCGCCAAATGTCAGATTCAGGGCTCCGCAGACACAAGAAAGGTTCGAACTCTGGGGTGCGTGCGAAGAACTCAATCTCCCCAGTCTGCCAACTCGTCGATCTCATGGCCTAGCTTGATGAACTGGAAAGGAAAGGGACACATCAGTTTACCCAGGTTCGGGCCACCTTGCGGTGTAAAACCCTACTCCTGCTTTGTGGTGGATTGGCCTCGAGGTGGGCTGAGGATGAACTAGTACAGAGGGGGAACAACCTCATGAGGTGTGTTCTTGTGTTGGTGCGAGCTGGTGGGGGTGATCTGATTAATCCGTCCCCTTCTATGGTGGTGGCCTAGCTATATTTATAGTGGCCTTGGTCCTCTTCCCCCAAAACAAAGGCGGGAAGGGATCCCACAACGGCCAAGTTTGAAGGGAGACAAGTAGTACATCTTATCCTGACGAAAGGTGGTCTTCGCCTACAAAGCTTCTGGTTGTGACGTCATGGTGGGCTCGGCGATAACCTCCGTCCTGCCATCCTGGTCTTGTAGCATGGGAACGCAAACCTTTGGCTGATTCCTTGGGACTCTGCGTCTGCACCTGCTTCCTTAGCACCAAAGAGGAAACATGCCGTACTGCGCCCGCTGGCGCCCGCCTGGCCTTGGTCGTTACAGCTTGTGTCATCTGAACCTCACGAGGTGGGGCTTGCATAGAAATCTCCGCTCCTCAGGAGCCAGCTTAAGGAGGTCGCTTCCTCTGGAGGTCTTGACGTCGTCCGCCTCGCGCGGCTTGGCCCCTCGCGAGGGTCTCGTGTTGTTGATGCTGAAGATGGGCCGTACCAGGCCGCAGACGGAGCCACGCCGTGGGCCGCAAGCAGGCAAGTCTGGGTACCCCGGTTCCCAGAACGCCGACAAACAGCCCTAGAGTTCGTACTAAAATAACATCATATGATACGCATCAACCAAATCTAATGTCACCTAGCTACTCCAATGTCACCACAAGTATCCTTGAGGCAGTTATAAGATACGCATCAAACAACTTCAGATTCATAATATTCAATACATCACGAAGAACTTCAAAGAGTGCCCCAAGATTTGTACCAGAGAAAGTAGGACAAAAACATGCATCAACCCCTATGCATAGATTACCCTAATGTCACCTCGGGAATCCGTGAGTTGGGTGCCAAAACATAAATCAAGTGAATCAATGGAACACCCCATTGTCACCATGGGTATCCATATGCAAGACATACATCAAGTGTTCTCAAATCCATAAAAGTATTCAAACCGATAATAGTGAAACCTCAAAGGTAAAAACTCAATTCATCACAACAAGATAGAGAGGGGAAAAACACCATATGATCCAACTGTATTAACAAAGCTCGCGGTACATCAAGATCGTGCCAAATCAAGAAAACGAGAGAGAAAGAGAGAGAGATCAAACTCATAGCTACCTGTACATACCCCTAGCCTCAAGGGTGAACTACTATCTCCTCGTCATGGTAGCCACCGGGATGATGAAGATGGCCTCCGATGATGATTTCCCCGATCGGCAGGGTGCCAAAACAGGGCTCCAGATGGTATTTCGAAGGTATATAGGCTTGCGGCGGCGAATTCGAAGTTATAGGCTAATTTTCTGGTGGTTTCTATATTTATAGGATTTTTTGGCGTTGGTCTCATGCTAAGATGGGCCACAGGGTGCCCACAAGCCACTCCAGCCCATGGCCAAGGCCCCGTGCGCGCCCAGGTGTGTTGTAGCCAACTCAAAGCTCTTTTGGCCTTCCCATGAAGCTTCTAGTGTCTCTTTTCTTCTAAAAAAATCATCAACAAGTTTTGCTGCATTTGGAGAACTTTGATTTCTGCACAAAAAACAACACCACGGTAGTTCTGCTGAAAACAGCACAAGTCCAGGTTAGGTCTATTTAAATCATATAAAATTGCACCAAAACCATATAAATTTTTTGTAAACATTGCATGAATACTTCATAAATTATAGATACATTGGAGACGTATCAAGTAGTCGCCGCGCCCCACTTTGTCTTGCCGCGAACAGTCCTTACGAAAGACAAATATTTATCTTAAGTCAAAATTGCGGCGAGTTATCCGTAATATATACTATCTATGCTTGGCGAATGTGTGCTTTTTCCCTTGTTCGATTCTGTTTTTGCATGGTTTTAATCCCTACACTGTTTGGAAACTTGCCGGTGCACACACTTGCCACGAGCGCTTTAAGGAAAGGGTCCTTAGCAGCTTGCTAGAAGTGCCGCTGCCGGCAAGGTCTGTTGGCGGTCATAGCGCAGTTGCTTAAATTGTTGAGCAGACTCGAAAAAAATAAGAGCGTAGCCAATCGTGAGAAGGTTCCCTCGCGTGCAGGTTTCCCATACAAAAGCCAAAAACGTTCAAGGAAGATAGCTCTATCACAAAGAAATTTGTTTGAAAAAATTTCAACTTAGCTTTTCTTTGTTGTACTTCTTGTCGTGGAATTTTAACTTGAATGTCACTTGCCGATGTCCATACCATCATTTCCCCCAGCAAACTTCCACGCGAGGTAACCTTCTGTCCTTTGACAAAAAGAAGGAAGATAAAAATAATGATATGGAACATTGAAGGATCGTTAATCATCCACACAAGGCAAGCATGTCATAACATACCAAGAAATACACATATGACTAAACATGTGAATGGACAGGAGTTGCGAAACACTTAGCTTTATTTCACTTATGCACAGGGTCTGCGCCTGGCTTTGTACAAAGGACTACATGCTTTGCCAGCAAACTTGTATAAAAGGTGGTTGCCGGGCAGCCCGGCAACCCGCGCCTTACGGGTAGAACTTGCAAAGATGCTCAATATTCCGTGAGTTGTGCACTGGAGTGCCATCTTCGGTCTCTAGGTGGACTGCGCCAGGCCTAGTGACTCACTTCGCCCGGTAAGGGCCTTCCCACTTTAGCGTCAACTTGTTTGAATTCTTGGCGGACTGAACTCGCCGAAGAACAAGGTCCCTTCCTCATGGCTCCTGGCGTTAACCTTGCGGCTGTGATAGCGGTGCAAGGCTTGCTAATAACATGCAGCATGTACAGCAGCCGGAGATGATCTTCCTCAAGGAGCATGGCATCATCTTGATGCAGCTGCTCTTGCTCAAGCTCATCATAAGCAAGCACTCGAGGTGACCCGTATATGAGTTCCATGGGGAGCACTACTTCTGCCCCATATACTAGGGAGAAAGGTGTCTGGTCGATGGCTCGATTTGGTGTCATTCTGATTGACCAAAGAACCGTTGGCAACTCATCAATCCAGCATCTTCCCCACTTGTGCAGCTTGTCAAAACTTCTTGTCTTGGGCCCACGCAACACTTCAGCATTTGCTCTTTTCTGCCTGGTCGTTGCTCCTTGGATGAGCAACTAATGCAAAATAGATCTTGCTACCAAGGTCATCAAGGTAGTGCATGAAGGTGCAGCTCATGAACTGTGTGCCGTTATCGGTGATGACCCTGCTGGGCACTCCAAAATGGCAAACTAATCCTTTAAAGAACTTGATGGCTAACTGCGATGTCACCTTCCTCACCGGCTCGACTTCTAGACACTTTGTGAACTTCTCGATTGCAACATACAAGTACTCAAAGCCCCCGACAACGCATGGGAAGGGGCCCAGTATGTCGAGCCCCCAGACCAAGAAGGGCCAGGAGAGAGGGATAGTTTGAAGAGCTTGAGCTAACTGATGTGACTATTTTGAATGGAACTGGCATGCTTCACACTTGGTTACTAGCTCGGCCACATCCTGGAGGGTAGTTGACCAATAGAAACCTTGCCAGAAAGCTTTGCTGACAAGGGCCCTTAATCCTATGTGAGAGCCACATATCCCCCCATGTATCTCTGCCAACAGCTTCTGACCATCTTCCTCATAAATGCACTTCAATTTCACCCCATTTGATCTTTTTCTGTATAGGTCATTGCCGACAAACTGAGACATACTGGACTGACGGGCTACTCCTTCAGCTTCTTCTTGATCTTAGGGAAGTTCTTCTGTCCGAAGGAATTCGACAATCTGCTGTGCCCATGCCAGAGCCTGTGGCTTGACGACAAGGACTAAAGGCGTTTCTTCAGCTGCGGAAGTGCTTGTCTCAATGGCAAGAACTTGGTTCTTTCCTGGAGCCTGCTGCTCACCGGCAAGCTTGTCGTTGTCTCTGACAACATCCTTGCCGCCAGCTTCTGGGAGCTCGGCAGGAAAATACTTGCTGGAGCTCAACTTTCTTCTTTTGGTCTCTCCAACTAATGGTGTTATGGATGGCTGAGTCAAGTGGAGCACAAAAGTTCCTGGTTCCACAGGTAACTTGAGCGCGGCATGCTTCGATAGATCATTTGCAATGTTGTTCTCCGAATGAGGAATGTGCACAATTTGCAATCCGTCAAAGTGCTCTTCCAATTTCCTCACTTCATCAACATATGTCTCCATCAATGGACTCTAATAATCTTTGTCGACTTGTTTCACAACCAACTTCGAGTCGCCTCGGATAATAAGCTTTCTGATTCCAAGGTCTGCCGTGATCCTGAGACCGGCAAGCAATCCTTCATACATAGCATTGTTGTTTGTCGCCTTCTCCCTGGGATAGTGCATTTGGATTATATACTTGAGGTGCTCTTCGGTGGGTGCGACAAGCAGCACTCCAGCACCGGCGCCTTGCAGCGAGAAGGCCCCGTGAAAGTACATAATCCAATCTTGACTTGTTTCCTTGCCGGGGAGAGAGGTTTCTGGAATTTCATCGTCTGGAGTTGGCGTCCATTCTGCGATGAACTCCACCAAGGCTCTGCTCTGAATTGTTGAAGTGCTTTCAAATTTGAGATCAAAGCTTGACAATTCCAATGCCCAAGCAACAATCCAGCCTGCTGCAACTGGATTTCTCAAAATCCTTTGCACTGGGAAGCGAGTGATGACGGTTATTTGATGTGCTTGGAAGTAGTGGCGCAGCTTCCTTGAGGCCATAAGGAGACCAAAAAGCAACTTCTGCATTCCAGAATATCTTGATCTATCTCCCTGAAGAAGGGAACTGACAAAATATACTAGGTACTGTACCAACTCCTTCTTCTGCACAACTTGTTGTTTTGATTCATTTGCTTGCTCTGCACTTGACTTGTCAACACTAGGACTTGTCAGAGAAGATTCCATCTTGTCACTTGACGGGCCTCATATGCTACTTCTTCGCTTTCGGCTTCTCTTTTCGCCACCAGTGCAGCATTGACCACTTGATTCGTTGCCGCCAAGTACAACAGCAACGGCTCTTGCGGTCTTGGTGCAACCAGTGTTCGTGCAGAGGTGAGGTACTTCTTGAAGTCCTGCAGCACTGCCTCCGCTTCCGGAGTCCATTTCATTGGACCTGCCTTTTTCAAAATTTTGAAAAATGGCAGGGCGCACTCAGCGGACTTGGAGATGAACCGGCTTAGTGCAGCAATCCAGCCGGCAAGGCGGCACACATCCCTAACGCGCTTTGGTGCTTCAATCTGCTTGGTTGCTTTGATCTTGTCGGGATTGGGTTCAATTCCACGCTGAGAAACAAAGAACCAGAGAAGTTTGCCGGATGGAAGACCAAACACACACTTCTCAGGATTGAGCTTGAGATTGATCTTGCGCAGATTAGCAAACGTCTCTTCTAAGTCTTGTATCAGTGTTGTCTTGTCCTTGGTTTTGACCAATATGTCATCCATATATGTTTCCACATTTTTGTGCAGCTGAGGCTCAAAACCAATCTAGACAGCTCTTGCAAATGTTGAACCAATATTCTTTAAAGTGAAGGGCATACGTATGAAACAGTACGTGTCACATGGAGTGATAAATGCGGTCTTCTCTTCATCTTCTTTTGACACAAATGTATGATGATACCCAGAGTAGGCATCAAGGAACAACAACACGTCACATCCGGCAATGGAGTCGACAATCTGGTCGATGCACGGCAAGGGAAATGGGTTCTTCGAGCAAGCTTTATTGATGTCCATATAATCAATGCAAAGCCGCCACTTGCCGTTCGCCTTGCGCACAACAGCTGGATTAGCCAACCACGTGGGATGGAGCACACCTCTGACCAAACATGTTGCTTCCAACTTCTTCATTTCTTCAACAATGAATTGTTACCGCTCCAAAGCTTGCTTCCTCACCTTCTGCTTGAGAGGCTGTGCAGGAGGACAGACGTCAAGGTGGTGCTCAATTACCTCCCTAGAAACACCGGGGATGTCGGATGGTTGCCACGCAAACACATCAACATTCGCCCGCAGGAAGGCAACAAGCACGCTTTCGTATTTGTCATCAAAGGGTGGAACTTATGGTGAAAGTTCCCCCTGAGCCGTCCTCCTTGGAAGATACCTTCTTGGTCTCTGTTGGAGCAGCTTTGCTCTTCTTGCTCTTGCCGGCAGAGCTCCCTGGCACATCCTCGATGGGAGCGCAGCACTCCAAAGAGGCACGCTTGCCGGAGTCAGTGGTCTTGGCAGACTTCCTCCTCTTCTTCTCCAGGGAGCTTGGTCGGCAGGAGCAAGTACCTTGGCGGCAAATGCTGCAACTGCTTCCCGGTAGAGTTGATCAATGCAAATCAAGGCATCCTGCTTATCGGAGTGGATGGTGATGACACTTATCGGCCAAGGCATCTTCAGTGTGTTGTAGGCATAGTGTGATGCTGCCATGAACTTTGCAAGTGCTGGGCATCCAAGGATTCCATTGTAAGGCAACGGAATCTTGACGATGTCAAAGACGATCTTCTCTATCCTGTAATTGAGTTCACTGCCAAATGTTACCGGCAAGGTGATCTTGCCCTTCGGCTGGCTCCTTCCTGGATTGATTCTCTGGAATGTGCCAGTCTTCTTTAGATCCTCATCAGAGATTTGCAGCCTCTTGATCACGTCAGGTGAGATCAAGTTGAGACCAGCCCCACCGTTAACCAGCATCTTAGTCACCTTAAGGTTCCGTATTGTTGGTGAAACCAACAATGGCAGGCACCCGACCGCAGTTGTGCGATCGAGATGATCCTCGGCGTAAAAAAATGATGGGCGTGTTGGACCATCTCAGGGGCTTCTGGGCACCCACCATCGGCTCCGTCGCATTGACCTCACGTACCCACTGCTTGAGTCGATGGTGAGAAGAGTGCAAAGATGCGCCTCCATCAATACACATTGCTTCTGTGGCTTTCTGGAACTCAGCTTCACTAGACTCGTCATCATCCTCTTCGTCTTCTTCATTATCTTCCTTCTTGTCTCGGCCTCTTGTAGGCTTCTCCTTCTGCTGCTTGGTCTTGCCGTGGCAACCTCCTCGGCCACCATGTTTCTTGCCAGATCCATTTGCACCATCGACCTTCTCCTTATCTCTCTTCTCGTATTCATCCTTTTGCTTCTCGGCAAGATGCTCAACTTGTCGACAGTCTTGAAGGTCATGGGTCTTAGTGCGATGGATCTTGCAGTACTGCTTGTCGGAGCTCCCGATCTGATCAGCGTCCGCCAAGGCTTGGCACGAGGCACACCTGGCAACTCCCTTGCTAGAGCTCTCAGCCTTAGCCTTCTTGGCGGGGACACTATTGCCGGATCCCTCCACAGCAAGCACAACTTTACCCTTGCGCTTCCTGTTGTGCTTGTGGTTTTTCTTCTTCGGGGTGTTGGTGGCACCGTCTTCTTCTGAATCAGATTCTGCGGCAACCTCCTCCCCAGGAAGTTTCCTTCCTTCCTTAGCCCGTGCACACTTGTTGGCCAAAGGATAAAGCTCGCCAACATCCCTCACCTTGGTCATGGCCATCTCTTCCCGCATCTTGCGGTTCCTCATATTCTGACGGAACATGACAATGATTGTTGTAGGGTGGATATCGGGAATGTTGTGTTGTACTCGACTGAACCTCTGAATGTACTTGTGGAGCGACTTGTCCTCCTTCTGCGGGATCAACTGCATATCGGTTTCTTGGCATGTGAAGGCACCAACAAATTTGTGGCACAAATTTGCCCAGCAGGAAACAAAGTCCTCTAGTAGTTCATCAACCATGACCTAACATTGGGTTTGAGTACCAACGTGAAGTAGTTGGTGAAAATCTTGTCGTCCTGAGCTCTAGCAGCTTGCAGTGCGATAGTGTAACTGCTCAGGAATTCTGAAGGGTGTATCTTGTCGTCGTACTCCTCCACTTCCGGCTTGAAGTTCTGGGAATTGGGCCACTTTCCTTGCCGCAGCTCTTGGGTAAACTCAGGATAACCAACCTCATAAGGCAGGCCGCCATTGTTCCCTGGCGCAGGCTCATCAATAGCGAACCCTACATGCCTGTCAGATTGACGGCATGCTTCCCGTCGTTGTTCGATGGTTGTACGGGCATCTTCTCCACGCTGTTCTTGTAGAACTTGACACTGATCACGGTAAGCCCACGAATATGACGATGCCATGGACATGTCGTCATGGGCATCCACCCGTTCGCTTTGCCGTTGAGATTGTTGCTGTCGTGGAGGAGATTGCACCATGGGCGCTCCGCCTCCAGTCCTTTCTCCAGCAGCACGTACCGGAGTGGTGGGCTGCTGTTGTGAGGGTCTTGCCTGCTGCGGTTTGTCATTGTTGGCAAAACCAACAAGACTCAGGATAGTGACCCTCCACTCGTCCATCTTGTTCGCAGCAGGAGGAAACTGCAGAAGTAGTTGTGCACGCGCCAGGGCTTCTTTTGGCATGGACGGCATGGAAAGATGCGAGGAACAAGAGGTGTTCTTGCTTCCAACTGATCTAGAAGCAACCCCGTCACAAACCTGTGACCTTGACCTGTCGTTGCTAGTGCACTGGGGTGCACGTTGACCCTATGCATCTTGAGGATGATCCGCAGGACCCTTGCCATCGGGACGCTCGGAGCCGCCGACGCCATGGTGTTGCTTGTCGCGCACGTCCTGAGATGGCCGCGGCATGGGCACCGGCATGGGCGTCTTGGAGTGTGCCCTGTTGTCTCTGGAGTTTGCCGCACTGCCCGTAGGCAGCACGGCCCCATCCCTGGACCTGGTGGCAAGCGGATTTTTGTCGTTGCGGACGACGGCACTTGCCTGGCTATGATCGCCAGAACACTACGGATGTTTTTCTTGGCCTCCTCCTCCGCCACTCATGCCGCCGCCTGCAATGTCGCCTATTTGCATGGGCACTAGTGGCTTGGACAAAGATACACCGACCGCCATGGTGCCCTTCTTCTTGGGCGCCATGGCGATGAAGCTGACACGCTAACTGTTGATTCTGGTTCGCGCAAGCAATCCCCCTGCCTGGCGCACCAAAGATGTCGTGCGTACGACCATCTATGGAATAATGGTGATCCCTTTGCAGTTCAACTAGAGGGATCGCCAGGCACAAAGAGCAGAACCAGCAGAAAATGCACGGTGTTTACCCAGGTTCGGGCCACTGTGGAGCGTAAAAACCCTACTCCTGCTTTGTGTATTGGATGTGTATGAGTCCAGTTTACAAGGAGCACTCATCCGACAAGGTGCTCAGCAAGTACTCAGTGCTGGTTGTTGTTTTCTGCTTGTTTTTTGTTTTAAGAAAATCCATACCAAACAAAGTCCAAACACGATGAAACTTTTTGACAATTTTTTCTGGAAGGAAAGAGACCCAGGAAGCTTCGAGGGAGTACCAGAAGACCCATAGGGGCCCCACAAGGCAATAGGGCGCGCCCTGGGGGGTAGGCGCGCCCTGATGCCTTGTGGCCTCCATGGGGCACCTTTTTGCGTGATTCCAATGCTGAAAATTCTTATATAAACAGAAACCTACGAAAGTTAACCTAGATGAGATTTTCCGCCACCGCAAGCCTTTGTTCTGAGGTGACCTCGTACAGAGCTCCGTTCCAGCACCCTGCCAGAGAAGGCGTGCCCTGATTGCCTTGTGGCCCCCCTGGGGCACCTTTTCGCATGATTCCAATGCTGAAAATTCTTATATATACAGAAACCTATGAAAGTTAACCTAGATGAGTTTTTCCGTCGCTGCAAGCCTCTGTTCCGAAGGCGACCTCATCCAGACCTCCATTCCAGCACCCTGTCGGAGGGGAGAAGTCATCACCGGAGTCCATCTTCATCATCCCAACGACCTCCATGACTAGGAGGGAGTAGTTCATCCTCGGGGCTGAGGGTACGTACCAGTAGCTATGTGTTTGATCTCTCTCTCGTGATCTTGATAGGACACGATCTTGATGTACCATGGGCTTTGTTAATATAGTTGGATCATATGGTGTTCTTCCCTCTCTATCTTTGTTGTGATGAATTGAGTCTTGCTCTTTGAGGTTTCATTATGTTGGATTGAATATTGGATTTGAGATCACTTGATGTATGTCTTGCATGTGGATACCCGTGGTGACAATGGGGTATTCTATTGACTCACCTGATATATGTTTTGGTAATCAACTTGTGGAATCCTATGGTGACATTGGGGTAATCTAGGCATACAGGTTGATACACATTTTCATCCTACTTTCTCCGATAGAAACCTTGGAGTGATTCTTTGTTCACGTTGAGGGATTATTATATGATTCAATTATGTTACCACTATTGAGAGATTACACTAGTGAAAGTTTGAACCCTAGGCCTTGTTTCCAAGCATTGCAATAGCGTTTGTGCTCACTTTTGTTACTTTCTACCTTGCTGTTTTTATTATATCAGGTTACAAAAACCTATATCTACTATCCATACTACACTTGTATCACCATCTCTTCGCCGAACTAGTGCACCTATACAATTTACCGTTGTATTGGGTGTGTTGGGGACACAAGAGATTTCTTGTATTTGATTGCAGGGTTGTTTGAGAGAGACCATCTTCATCCTACACCTCCCATGGTTGATAAACCTTAAGCCATCCACTTGAGGGAAATTTGTTGTTGTCCTACAAAACTCTGCGTTTGGAGGCACAACAGAGTCTACAACAATAAAAGTTGCATAGTAGACATCAAGCTATTTTTGGCGCCATTGCTGGGGAGGTGAGTGCTTGAAGGTATATCTTTAGATCTTGCAACTGAATCTTTTAGTTTCTTGTTTTTCACTAGTTTGGTTTATAAAACAAAACTACAAAAAATGGAATTGAAGTTGCATCAAGTTCTTTATCTTTATGATGTGTTTCTTGAAAATGATGGATCGGAAAATTATGCCAATGTGTTAGAAGAAGAATTCAATAAAATGTTTGGCATGTAATCCTTGAATGACAAGCATGATTGCAATGTTGTTAGTATGCTTTCCATGAATATCCATAATACTAATGATGATTGCACTAGTCATGATAAAAAGGTTTCTTATAAGCATGTCAATTTTTGTGGAGTGCATAGACTTTGTAAATATATGTCGATTAGGGATGATAGATTTTGTAAGAAGCATAAACATGACAAAATTGAATGGTGGCTTAAAGTGATAGATGATTTTGCTAAAAAAATATGTTCTTTTTATCCCATTACTTGTGAACTTTGCAGTAAAGTTGGTCATCTTAATTTCCAATGCATGCTTTTTCATGATCGAATTGTGGCCAAATATTGTAATAACTTGATCACCCTTGAACTTTGTTTATTTTTGGGGTGTGAAGAGTTATCACATAAAAATAGTTGGTTTGAAGCATTCATATTCACAGACCATGCTGAAGCTAATTTGACAAAAATCTATATGTTTTGTGTGGTAAATTGTGTTGGGAATGCTTATATTGCCAATTATAGGAAGACGGGAAAAGCAATAGAATATAAAAGGAATACTAATGGAAGGGTGAAGGTTTCCCAATACCATCCGATTATTTCTCGTGATGAACTAGGTGGTGAGGAGGAGCTTCCTATCCAATCTTTTCAATAAGAAGCTCAAAAAAATTGATTAAACCCACACATAATGTGAAGAAGAAGAAGAACAAGAGAAGAAAAAATAAAGGTAGAAAGGTTATCTCACCCAAACAATGTGTCATTGTACTAAAGTTTGGGTACTTTAGTACCCCCAGACTTGTGCACAGGCAGTGGAAGCCATCCCGACGGCAAGGCTTGCCGGAGGGCAACTAAGGACAAGCTCAAGACTAGTTGAAGTTGTAAAGAAGACATCCAAGCCCGTGATCAGAAGTGCAGAAGATCAAACTTGGAGTTGCCAGCAAGATCCTTGCCGACAGGATAATGAAGACTCGGCTAGCTCCGATCCTGGAAAGATCCCACTGCCTTTCCACCGCTCCACCTCAGTGACCAGTTTGTCAATTGTAGAGTAGGTGTCGAGCGGGCAGACAGTTAGGTGAGCTTTGTCTGGGCAAGTGTCAGCTCACCGTCGAAGACACAACTTTAATGACCCCCGTCCTAGGAGCGTGTCAAGGAAATACGAGGTAGATGGGCGAACGGCACGAAAGGAGAGACAATTCTTGTCAGAGAGCTTCATCAGCATGACAACTCACGGCGCATTTAATGTGTTTGTCCTAACCCGTTAGAGTTAGGTATTTGGCACTATAGAAACTATTCATCTTATGTAAAGACCATTTTTCCACTGTGCTGACCCCTTTCCCTATAAAAGGAGGCCCTTTACAAAGGTCAAAACTGTTGGGCTCTACGGTAGGGTGCGTCGACTGCAAATTAAAATTTCCTACCCGCAGAACATCCAGGAACGCGTAGTGTTGTGCAGTGGAAGAAGAGTTGGGGCAGCGCGTCCGCGTGGTTCGTCTCCTCCTCGTCCGATCTCCCTCGCACAGCCAGTCATCGGATCCCACATACTCATTCACCGGAGTGGCACAAGTGCACCGGTCTAATGGTATCCGCGCGTGCAGGAGGAGCACCGTGCGACGGACTGCTAGATCCGATCACAAATTCGGAGGCGAGTGGAGGTGGCTTTTCGCAACACATGCTGAACCTAGTCACGGCGCCGAAGCGATCCACCAAATGAGTGTGCCACACCTCCACTACATATAGGCGTCCGTCGCGGGCTCAACACTTGGGCCTAGCACGGACCCTAAAGCTGAAAACCTGTTCGGCCTGGATCCGAGTCCGAGCCGGCCTCACAGGTTCCTTCCCTTAAGCGCGCGACCCCTTAGGTTCAAGTCAGCTTGGTCGCAGGTCGGATCACCTCTGACCTGCTCGGTTTGTAGCGTCCTCTAGCAAGGCGTGCCAATCACCATGTAGATAATGAAGCCAGTTGGCAAACCTGTACAACATGTCACTCTTTTGTTCCCTTTGCCACACGATATATGTTGTCGGTCTCAAGGCGAGTTTGTCATCCTTGTGCTAGCCCGACCTCATTCTCGTTCCAGTGTTGCCGACCACAAATCAAATTATCCCATAATCCTTGTCGCATGGCCATGCTTATCTTGGTCGGATCACATGAGGGGCCCAGAGTATATCTCTCCTGGTCGGACGGGCAAATCCCATCTTGCTCGACCATGTCTCGCAGCATGGGTCTGGACAAGCCCGAAACCAACCTTTGTAACTCCCCGGTCACGGGGTAGCGTTTGGTCGGCCCAAAGCAGGTCTGTCACCATCCCGAGTACATGCGCTAGCTCAGGTCTTAGGACATAGAACGTCTGTTGTACTAGAGACTCACAGATGACATATCGCTGCTACTTCTTGAGCTTGCGTTGATTTTCTCCTTGAAGAGGAAAGGGTGATGCAGCAAAGTAGAGATAAGTAATTCCCTTAGTTAAGAACCAAGGTATCAATCCAGTAGCAGGCACAAGCAAGTCTCCAATCTATGCACCTGCACAAACTAACAAACACTTGCACTCAACGCAAAAAAGGGGTTGTCAATCCCTTCATGGTCTCGAACAAGAGTGAGATCTAATAGAGATAGGTATAAAAGATAAATAAAAGAGCAAACTAAAGTAAATATAAATAAATTGCAGCAAGGTATTTTTGGGTTTTTTGGTTTATAGATCTGAAAATATGTGATGGAAAATAGACCCGGGGGCCATAGGTTTCACTAGAGGCTTCTCTCTTGAAGATAGCATACGGTGGGTAAACAAATTATTGTTGAACAATTGATAGACAAGCGCAAAGTTATGACGATATCTAAGGCAATGATCACGAATATAGGCATCACGTCCATGACAAGTAGACTGAAACGATTCTGCATCTACTACTATTACTCCACACATCGACCGCTATCCAGCATGCATGTAGAGTATTAAGTTCAAAAGAACGGAGTAACGCCTTAAGTAACATGACATGATGTAGAGGGATAAACTCAAGCAATATGATATAAACTCCACCTTTTTATCCTTGATGGCAACAATACAATACGTGCCTCACTACCCCTTCTGTCACTGGGTGAGGACACCGCAAGATTGAACCCAAAACTAAGCACCTCTCCCATTGCAAGAAAAACCAATCTAGTTGGCCAAACCAAACCGATAGTTCGAAGAGAAATACAAATATATCTTAATCATGCATAAAAGAGGTCAAAGAAGACTCAACTAATATTCATAGATAATATAATCATAAATCCACAATTCATCGGATCTCAACAAACACACCGTAAAAATGTATTACATCGAATAGATCTCCAAGAACATCGAGGAGAACATTGTATTGAAGATCAAAGAGAGATAAGAAGCCATCTAGCTACTAGCTATGGACCCGTAGGTCTATGGCAAAATACTCACACATCATCGGAAGGGCAGCAAGGTTGATGTAGAGGCCCTCCATGATCGAATCCCCCTTCGGCAAATCACCGGAAAAGGCCCCAAGATGGGATCTCACAGGAACAGAGGCTTGCAGCGGCGAAAAAGTATTTTGGTGGACGCTTCTGATGTTGGGGGAATATTTGGGAATTTATAGTGGAAAGATTAGGGTTGGGGGACGCCCGAGGGGTCCACAAGCCAGGGAGGCGCCCCCCCCCCTAGGGCGTGCCATGAGGGCTTGTGGGCTCCTCGGGACTCCTCTGGCCCCCTCTCCAAGTCCTCTGGGTGTCTTCTGATCCAAGAAAAATCATCGCAAAAGCTTTATTCCGTTTGGACTCCGTTTGGTATTCCTTTTCTGTAGAACTCAAAAAACAAGGAAAAATAGAAAGTGGCATTGGGCTCTATGTTAATAGGTTAGTCCCAAAAATAATATAAAATAGCATATTAATGCATATAAAACATCCAAAATAGATAAAATAATAGCATGGAAGAATAAAAAAAATATAGATACGTTGGAGACGTATCAAGCATCCCCAAGCTTAATTCCTGCTCGTCCTCGAGTAGGTTAATGATAAAAACAGATTTTTTTATGTGGAATGCTACCTAACATATTTATCAATGTAATCTTCTTTATTTTGGCATGAATATTCGGATCCATAAGATTCAAAACAATAGTTTAATATTGACATAAAAACAATAATACTTCAAGCATACTAATAAAGCAATCATGTCTTCTCAAAATAACATGGACAAAGAAAGTTATCCCTACAAAATCATATAGTCTGGCTATGCTCCATCTTCATCACACAAAGTATTTCATCATGCACAACCCTGATGACAAGCAAAGCAATTGTGTCATACTTTTGGTGTTCTCAAACTTTTTCAAGTTTCACGCAATACATGAGCGTGAGCCATGGATATAGCACTATAGGTGTAATAGAATATGGTGGTTGTGGAGAAGACAAAAAGAAGGAGAAAGTCTCACATCAACTAGGCAAATTAATGGGCTATGGAGATGCCCATCAATTGATATTGAGGCATGTGTGTAGGGATTGCCATGCAACAGATGCACTAGAGCTATAAGTGTACGAAAGCTCAAAAAGAAACTAAGTGGGTGTGCATCCAACTTGCTTGCTCATGAAGACCTAGGGTAATTTGAGGAAGCCCACCATTGGAATATACAAGCCAAGTTTGTCGGTGTTCTGGGAACCAGGGTACCCAGACTTGCCTGCCTGCGACCCACGACCTGGCTCCTTCGACGGCCTGGTACGGCCCATCTCCAAGACCACCAAGACAAGACCCTCGCGAGGGGCCAGGCCTCGCGAGGAGGATGACACCAAGACCTCCCGAGGGAGCGGCCTCCCCAGCCAGCCTCCCGAGGAGCGGAGATTTCTATGCAGGTACCCAGCCTCACGATGCCGCGATGACGTGAGCCATGATGACCAAGGCCAGGCGGGCGCCAGCGGGCGCAGAGGAGGCAGTTTCCTCTTTAGTGCTAAGGAGGCAAGGACAGGCGTGGGTTCCCGAGGAATCTCCCAAAGGTTTCCATTCTGGTGCTACAAGACCAAGACCACAGGCTCGGCAAGGCAGAGGTCATCACCGAGCCTACCGCTGCATCACGACCAGAAGCTTTGCATGCGAAGACCACCTTTCATCAGGATTAGATGTACTACTTGTCCCCTTTCAAATTGGCCGTTCTGGTATCCCTTCCCGCCTGAGTTTCGGGGGAAGAGGACCAAGGCCACTATAAATATAGGTTAGCCACCACCATAGAAGGGCTCGACTCATTCTCACCCTCGAGCTCTCGCGAGGTTGTTCATCCTCTGTACTAGTTCATCCTCAGCCCCTCGTGAGGCCAATCCACCACAAAGCAGGAGTAGGGTTTTACACCGCAAGGTGGCCCGACCCTGGGTAAACTGCCGTGTTCATCTTCTTCCTTGCTCACGCGAATCCGGCTAGGCTAGGCTGTGGGGCGACGGGCTCTAAGCTTGAGAAGTTGAGATCTTCGCACACGCCCCAGAGTTTGAATCTTCTTGGGTCTGCGGAGCCCTGAATCCGACATTTGGCGCACCAGGTAGGGGCATGTCAAAGTCCTTCTTCCACCGTTCGCTTCGCCTCCATTCCATCACTCCCATGGCTGACGCTCGCCGCATTCATGCCGAGCGCCAGGCCGCTCGTGTCGCCCAGACGGCACTCGTGGGCAACGGCGCTCCTCGCCACTCTGACTCCCCCGTGGCTAACGCTGCCACTGATCCTGCTGCTCGTGAGCAGCAGGATTCATTGCTGCCACCTTCCGTGCGGCGTGATGGCCTCACCGCAACTCCATCACCCACTCCAGCCACGGCGTCATCCTCCCATGCTCGCCGCAAGCCGGCAAACGCGCAGGCTGCGCTGCTCATGGCGCGCGAGCTCCTGCGTTATCGCCCCGCCAACGACCTCTACGACAACTGGCTTGGCCGCATCACCGAGCTCATCAGTGCCGCCGGCGAGGCTCCTTCACCGTCCCGCTCGCTCCTTCCCCCACCATCTCAGGCGAGCGACGTGGCTCACGGCGCGCCTCCTCCTCCTCCTCTGCGCGGCGCCAACCCCGAGCCCAGGCATGACGCGCCCCAGCGCAACCCACCGCGCGAGGTGCCTGCACGTGATGAAGCAAGCTGCCAGGTGATCCAACTCCCGCAAGCCAATGTGCACGCGCTCCCGGTGCCACTACAAAAAAAATATACATCCGTGACATTTTGGGCCGAATGAATTTCTTTCTGTCATGCTTATGACACTTCTATGACGATAATTGTGACAAAACCCGGTATCATCATAGATGTGGTGGGCTCCTACTTCTATGACAAAAAATCATGACAGAAAATGGGCTTTTCGTCCTGGGCGGGCCAGAGACGCAGCTGCATGACATTCTTTGGGCCGCCATGACGGAAAAAATCATGGTAGAAGCGAGGGCGAGGAAAATTTCGGGGAGTTCCCGGTTACGATGGGTGGTCGGGGCCGAGCGATGCACGGAGGGATTGCGCGTTTCTCTCGTACATGTACGCGCATGGGTGCGAGGCATTGGGATCTAACTGAACCCGAGCGAGGCGTTCGCTTACTGAACCCGAGCGATTCCACTAGCTACATTACTGAACCCGAGCGATCGATCGATCCCTGGCTATTAACTGAACCCGATCGAGGGATTTCTTCGCTACTGCTGCTAACTGAAGCCGATCAAACCTGTTGCCTCTTGATGAACAGTGAACATGGCGGTTGGTTGAACAAGTCGAGACGTACGTGGTTGGGGTTGGATGAACAGTCCCGGTGGGGGTTGGATGAACAGGACCCCATGGTAGTAGTAGTAGGAAGTTGTCGCTGGATGAACAGGACCCCGAGAGGAGGCCGCCACAGCCAAGCAGCTGGTTGGGGGTGGATGAACAGGACCCCGTGGAGGGCTGGTTGAACAGTAGCCGGTGGAGGGCTGGATGAATAGTAGCCCGTGGATGACTATAGCTGGTGGAGGCAGGAGGAAGACGCGGTGGATGAACAGTGCAGGTGGAGGCTGAAGGAAGTCGACGGTTGGTGAACAGTAGCCTGTGGAGTCCCGTTTTGCGGTATGCCACACCACTCCGATGAACAGGACCCCCGTTTCGACCGTAGTGCTCCAACACAAGTCTGTTTCCTCTATCTCCGATGAACACGACCCCCGTTTCGACCGTAGCGCTCCAACGCAAGTACGTTTCCTCCGTTTTGTGGTACGCCACACCCCTCCCGATGAACAGGACCCCCGTTTCGACCCGAGCGCTCCAACACAAGTCCGTTTCCTCCATTTTGCGGTACGCCACACCCCTCCCGATGAACAGGACCCCCGTTTCGACCGTAGCCGGTCGAACAGAAGGCCGTTTCCTCCGTACTGCGGTACGCCAGTCCCCATTTCGGCTGTTTCGTCCAAGCCGGTTGGCTCCCGTTGAACAGGACGCATTCCGACCCAGTCTGTTGCCTCCCGATGAACAGGACGCCGTTGCTGCCATCCCTTGCCTCTCCATGTACACGAGCCCTGGCCGTACGTATGCGCGAGTACGGGTTTGAGACCCCGGCATGTGGCTGTACATACATGTGGTTTAGAAGAGACTACATGAACTGCTACGTCGGGGGCTCTACTACTACATGTGCCGCTGCTTGCTCGGCCACAGTTCATCATTGCAGAGAGACCGATCGACCAGTATGTACGTACATGTTCGCGACCAAACAGAAAACGCTACGTACGCCTCGACCGGGTGGGTCCCAGCTGTCAGGGAGGACAAGGACACACTTCCTTGCGTGCGAAGATATAGCTGGTGGGTCCCATCTTTCAGGGGGAAGAATCTTTTTTTTGCCCGTAATATGGACGCACTTCCTTGCGTGCGAAGATGTAGCTGGTGGGTCCATCTGTCAGCCTTACCGCATAGAGTCCTCTTCCGATGGCTGGCATTCATTGACCATGTTGACCACGCCGCGCGGACAGCACCCAGGCGGTGGATGACGGCGAGGCCTAGGAAGGGAACGACGCTGAGCCAGGGAAGACGAGGCAGGTGGATGCCCACGCGGAGGGGAGTACCAGGGTACACTGGTTCGGCTATGGTGTAAGGCTGCCATCGCCGGAGAATAGCAGGGGGTGTTGGTGAGTAGAGGGAAGGCCTGGCCAGTAGTAGTATGGTCGGGCGGTGAGGCCTGCGTGGCAGCACAGCCGGCCACGGGAGGCTGGAGCAGGCGGTACAGCAGGCACAGGTTTGGGAGCTGGAGCAAGAAGACCAGAGGTTGAAGACGCAGCTTAGTCGTTGGATTAACATCCAATTGTTAGTGTAGCTAGAATCGTTTATTGGCTAAGTTGACAAAGCCCTGCGTACGCGTTAACTTAGTAGGCCCACAAGTCAGCCTCCAAATCCAGTGGGTCCCAGCTAGCAGGGGGAATCAATTTTTTTTCCGCGTAATAAGGTGGCACTTCCTTGCGTGCGAAGTTGTTTTCTGTTTTTTTTTATTTCTTCTTTTCGAGTTAGAATAAAATGAAAACAATTTAGCATCTTCGGTACAATCTATATTTTCACGAAATGGATCATAATAAAGCTGGTGGGTCCCAGCAGTCAGGGAGAGGAAACTTTTTATTTCCGCGTAATAAAGGAAGCACTTCCTTGCGAGCGAAGATGTAGCAGGTGGGTCAAACCTGTCAGGGGGAGAAATCAGTTGTTTTCGCATAATACGGGGGCACTTGCTGCATGCGGCCATGGGCCATGTGGGTCCCTACTATCAGCCACTCCACGTACATGCCTCTTCCGATGGTTGTCGTTTGTTGACAAAGTTGACCATGCCGCGCCGAGAGAACCAACGCAGTGAACAATGGCGAGTACTATAAAGGGAACAACCCAGAGCCGGCAAAGACACAACAGTGGATGCCCACGCAGAGGGGAATACGAGGGTTCACTGGTTCGGCTGCCATGTGAGGCTGCCTTCGCCGGAGAAGAACAGAAGGTGTTGGTGAGTAGAGGAATGGTCTGGACGGCGTTTGGGAGTAGGGTGGGCCGGTGAAACCTGCGTGGCAGCACAGCCGGCCATGGGAGGCGGTAGCAGGCGGTACCGCCGGCGGTGGTTTGGGCGGCTGAAGCAAGAATATCCGAGATTGAAGAAGCGCTACAGCTGTTGGATGGACATCCAACGACCACTAATGCTAGAATCGTGTCTTGACTATAAGTTGACAAAGCCTTCCGTACGCGTCACTGACTATAATTCTCAAAAAAAGTAGTAGGCCCACAAGTGAGCATCACATCTGTGGCAGAGAACATATAGCCCATTTGCGATTTGTAATAATGTACAACCCATTTTTGAATTCTAATGGAATTTACTATAACACATTTACAGTATGTTAAAATTACAGCCCATTTTCTAGCCAGGACAACGATTAATAATTTCAACCAACCGCTCAAAACAAAATTCAACCAAAAATCCCACATTTTGATTGGATCCGAAATATTTTTATCCCGAAATTTTGAGTTAGATTAAATATAATTTCAAAATGAATTTGTATTAGGTAAAAATTTAACGAAATATTGCGCGCGCAATAAGTAATGAAATTAAAATTTTCAAATTCAAAAAATAATATTTTTTAAACTAATTACCTGTTTGGTGCGTTTTTGTATATTTACAGCCCAGTTTTTATAATTACATCCCATTTATTATTTCTTAAAGCCCATTTTCTTGTTAGGCCTAATGCATCCCTCCTAGAAAAGATTTACAGCCCAGCGGGGCAGAGAATAACAAGTTGACCTGGGTTGGGTATTCCGCAAAAAAAGTATAGCTGGGCTAGCCATTTTCACCTTGAAAAATGAATATCTGAGCTGGATATTTGGTCGACATAAAATAATAGCCTGGGCTAGACGGGCCACAGCCCGCCTAGTTAATACCCTGCTCCTCTGAACAACAATAAAAACATCACTCAAGAAAAACTCCGCTTACACTTCAAAAAACAAATATTGCTCGAGCTGCTGGGTCCCAGCTGTCGGCCGCTCCTTGTGCAATTCTCTCATTTATTGACTACTAGTCAATGTTTACGTGCAATGCACATTAATTTGGAAGTATATTAAGTGCATGCGGATATTAAGTAGGATATTATTTGTGTGTTATTATGTGATTGGCACTATTTTTGGCATGGAATTAACTGCACGCTAAACGTGTTGAGCGCTCGACATTGAAGCAGTCTAGGTCATTCGATTGACATGATTTGATGGCCGAGATTAATTGGATCTGCCCCTTTGGTCTTTTTATATTGGTATAGATATAGATATAGGTTGACAATGGTGTGGGACCATGATGTTAGGAAACGAGGAGGAAGAAAAAAAATATAGTTGTATATAATAAGGAGGAACTTGCGTACGTACGGCTATGGCCCTGGTGGGTCCCTACTGTCATCCTCTCCAAGTAAAGTCATCTCCTGATTCCTCATGTTCGTTGACCATGTTGACAATGCTCGGCGCCACGGCGAGCGCAACAACTCAAAGGACGACGGAGAGGGCCTCGCGGGCCCTACGGATGGTCTGATACAGCGCCCGCTGCTCATTTAGGAAGCCAGGATCATCGTACACCTATGAGCACCTTCGAGAGAATGAGCCGGCATGAAACGGATGATGAGTTGGTTAGAAGATCATATGGTTTCACCTCTAACCTACCCGAGTTGTCGTATAGGCTATGAATGAAACATAAGACAAGGAACTTCTTAAGCACAAAACAACAGAAGAGGATGATCTTCTTAACATGCAAATCACTCGCATTAGATCAACATGCAAAACAATATGAAGCATTATTCTCAGGAGGCACGGTGAACAGCTCGTGATGCCGCATGTCATAGCATTCCAAGCTCAACTTTGCAATCAAACTCACAAGGCATGGCATTTCATAGACAACATTCAGAACAAACTCTTAAAATACCTTACATAAGTCAACATTCATCTCAACAAAGTAAATATTTACTTCTGAACTGAACACAGGAATAGGAAAAAACAATCAACGATGCTCACAGCAAAGGGCGTCCCACTCAAAAATATCAAATGCATGTCTTCTGGCTAACATCAATGAGAAAAATTTGACAAGGTTTTCCAATTCCAATATATTAGACTAATGTCTTCTTGCTAACATCAATGATTAAACTTTGACAAGCTGTTCCCATTCAAAATATGTAATGCCTATGATTGTGGAACGGGCAGGGTTTGTCATCAGTTTGCACATTGAAATGGCACATGGAGCCGGATTAACCAGCGTATTTTTTGTGCAGTTCCACTGAAATCAAACAATGTCTTGCATAGCATGGTGGATTTCATATTTATATGTTGCAAGGCGTTGAACACGTTGGCACCTCCATTCAAGTAGATAGACCGGTGGCTTAAGGTGACGACGAATGATTAGAGAACCATTCGATGTATTATGCATGATGAAGTATTATGGAGGACACGAACCATCTGAACATTTTGTGCAGTTCCACTGAAATCAAGCTGAGCATGCCCGTCTGCATAAATACAGAAAAAGCGTGATGAATATAATAGTGGTACTAGTTGATTAAACATACACTTACAACTATAATCATCTTCATTATCTTAACAGGAAAAGATAGCAATACAATAGCTTCAATTAAACATTTATTCAACACAATACAACAATATAAGTAGCACAACATAACAAAGCACACTCATGTGGATGAAGGCCGATACTGACCTCGTTTGTTACAGCTGCGTCGGCAACTGACTTGGTCATACCTTTCCTTGTGGAGTGAATTTTGCACTCCACGTGTTGTTGAGTTTCCCATGCTCTCTGCGGACTAGTCATGTCACCAGCGTCTACTAATACTCTGTAAATCTTCTCGATCATTCCTTGTGTAATGTAGCGCAAACAGTGACTGCCACTTTTTGCAAAGTGGAAAGACCAACTAGGCCCAATAATGCAACAGTTTGCCTTAAACACACTGGCTCCTTTTGTGCAGTTCAACTAAAATCAAAGTCGAAATAGAACCGAGCAGAAGTTTTGATATCCATGTATACAACAATAGGTATAAAGGAAACAATTACTGAGAAATAACTGTTGATGACTTATACTCCCAGAAGAAAAAACATCTACCTTATCTTAATGGGAAACAAAGCAGGAGAGTAGCAATTCTCAAACAGTTTGATTCATTCATATTAACTGAGACATTATCTTAACAATACCTTGTTTCAACATGTATAAAGAACGACAAAGCAGAAAAGTACCATTCCTAAAACAATGCAACTGATTCATATTAATAGAGACATTATCTTAACAATACCTTGGTTAAACATGTAGAAAGAACTACAAAGCAGGATAGTACCATTTGTAAAACACTGTAACTGATATATAATAACAGAGACATTATCTCAACAATACATTTCTTAAACATGTACTCCGACCGATCCCTAACAGAAATGGTACTCCCACCGATCCCTAACAAGTGTTGCAGTTTTGAACTAAGATTCAGTAGTTAATTCTGAGAGTGGCATTGCTTAATTTTACTATTGGCATTATATTAACAAAAAGCATAAACAGTTTCAGGGGAGAGTGGGCGCAACAGCACCATGTGCTTCCATCTACTTATAAAGGGGGTGATGCAGAGTTTGTTGTAACAAAGCAACAAGCATCATGTCTGGGTTGGTCCCATTTTTGTTCACTTAATGGGAAAAGACAGCAATTCAATAGCTTCAATTCAACATTTATTTAAAACAGTACCAATACAAGTAGCACAGCACCTCAAAGCACACTACACGATCATGTGGATGAAGGCCGGTACTGACCTTTCATGCTGCAGTCAAGATCGCCTACGAATCTGCCAACACGAATAGGAAATCCAATCTCGTTTTGTGTAGTTCAACTAAATCAAGCAAAGTCGCCGGTGTGACATTTAAGTTCGCTAAAGCAACAAGTTGAATAGATATCCCTGTTTTAACAGAGGCAAAAAAGGAAACAATTACTGGCCAATAAAGGAGGATGAAACATACGGCGACAAAAAGAAGCATCTACCTTATCTTGATGGAAAACAAAGTAGCACAGTAGCATTTCTAAAATGGTTGCATTGATTCATATTAACAGAGACATTCTCTTAAAACAACATTCATTGAAAATGTAATTTACTTTTAACAGTGGCATTGCTTCAATTTTCTAGCGGCATTCTTAGATTAACAACACCAAAATAGTTGTATGGGACATGGGACATGGGACATGCCAGCACCATGTGCGTCCACACGTATAAATGGGAGATGCAGAGTATGTTGCCAAGCAGCATATCTGTTTTGGTCCCATATTTGTTCTCTTTGAACCATTTTCCTATGAGAGGGCAGCAAATCTAGCCCTGAACAAACTACCCGACCCCCCTGTTTCTTTCCTTTTTCAACAAAGAGATCGGTTCCTTACAGATGTGTGTACTGGGTTACCCCCTTTTTCCCTTTTCGACCAACAAAGCGGCTGGATAGCCAGTCTATACTACTTTTCCTCCCTCCTTTCCTCCTTGAACCACGTCCTAGATTCATGCTCCACCCCACCCCACCCTTCTTTCCTCTTTGAACCAAGACCTAGATTCGACTACAGTATCAAAAAAGATCCGCATGCAGCTAGAGCAATGGCGGTTTCAAAGAAAGTTATACCTTAGGGTCGTCGGGATGTGGCTAGGCGTGTGGCTGGAGGCCGGATCTGCCCACACTATGTACGGCAGCGAGGAAGAAGGGGTCAGAGGACCTCCCACACAGGCACTGGGTGAAAGAGAACAACGCAGCCGGCAGTGGATTGCCTCCCTTGCCGAAGGCAACAGAGTGAACGCTGCACCTCCTCCCCTTCCCGGTGCGACGGGATCCAGACGGCTCCTTCACCAGCTGTGAGGGGGGAGAGAGAGACAGAGGCCAACGCTCTCTTGTTTAGATCTGGTGAAGAGGGTGAGAGACTGTGAATATAGCAAACCCTAGCAAAGGAATGCTGAGCCTCCAGCGTGTATATATATATATGTAGTGGAGCGAGAGTGTGGAGAGTGCAAACCCTAGCGAACAAGCGCTGAGGCTCCAGCTTATATAGTACTCGTGTATACTACTAATATAGTGGAGTGGTTTTCTTTTTCTCTCCATAAGAATCGTTTTAAATTGTGTAAGTACGAAATGAAACTCTTTATTTAACGTACCAGTGAAGAAAACTACTTACGATCAACTAACGATCCACGCGTCCTGGTCGCACTTCCTGTCCTTCACGTGAGGTACACTACCCTTCGTTAAGTGAACAACCACACAAACGCCAAATTATCGGAAAGGTGTGAGAGTATGTACAAATAAAGAATTTTAATTTCAATTATCGGAAAGGTTTGAGAGTATGTACAGTTTGCCCTCTCTCAATAATTATGGTTTGTTGTGTTCGGCCTAAACTTGGTCAAACTTTACAAAGTTTGACTTCAGTCAAATCTAATATGCAGAGTAAATAAAAACGGAGGGGTACTATGTCCATCCGGGTTTTTAGTCCACACCATATTTTTAATCAAAGTCTGACCACATATTTAGGTAATAGCTGGACAAATAAAATTACAGGGGAGCTGAAGACAAAGTTGTGAGAAGGCTTAGAAATCAATACAAAACTTATGCTCTTAGTACCAACGTCGATGCTTCTTCGAGGAAACATTTGGTTCATAGCCAATTGTGTGATAAAATTGCACCAACGTGAAAGACGACTGCGTCTCCAACGCAACCAAGGTGAACTGATGAAGGATATCATCTTTGTGGGTAACAAACAAAGAGCACTGATGGAAGACAGCTTGTTTTTCGTCGAAAATTGATCAGCTTCACCAGCCGATGCAACCATGAGACGCAACCATGAGCATCGATAGGTCATCGTGGTGATGCATCATCCATTTGGCATCAAGTTTGGGTGAGGCACCAGTGAAGTTCGACAAATCCTCACTGTGGTCTGTTTCTTCTCGGTAATCAAGCTCAAGGAAGGAAGAACCATGTGGTAGAGGACAGTGAGGCGGAACAACAATGGCCATCCAATTTGTGCAGTTCCACTAAAATTGAGGAAGACATGCCCGGGTATGGAGATACGCATCGTTCTTTGCAAAAATATAAAAAAGGGATATAGTGTTGTTACTTTGTTTTGGCAGTGGTACAAGATTAATAGCGACATCTCAATTGTCAATAAGAATTAATGAAAAGTACACCAACAAACAGAAGCATCATGATTATCTTGATGGGAACTAAACCAGGATACCCGAGAAAAAAAGCAGGACGGAAGCATTTATCGACGCCTCTGGATTGACATCAGCATTACTTAAAAGGGACATCACTTTAACATGGGCATTGCTTCATTTAACCAGTGATAGTATTAGATTAGCAGCAGCAATAGGAGCATATGGACAATGACCGCACAACCACCATGTACTTTTTGTCGAAAAAACATGTATACCTCCACCGAGACATAAACCAGGACAACTTTTGGAGTGGCCTTTCCTCTATAATAGTAAAAAATAGGTGATGTTGGACCAGCCGATGAACTCTAGCTACTGTACATGGGGAGCTGAGGAGTAGTGGTATAGAAGAAAACTCGCATGCAGCGACCTGGGGAGCTGGAACAGTACAATGAAGCATGAAATCCAAAAGAAGTTATACCTCAGGTGGGCGAGATGTCGCTTAGGCGGGCGGGCGGGATCTGCCCACACGACGGCAACGAACAAGGGCGCGGAGGACCTTCGTCTGCGCCAGCGCCGGCTCAGAGAGGACGGTGCGCATCGGCTTCCTCCATCGCCGACGGTGGCAATGTCAACGCTGCACCTCCTCACCTCCTGCAGCGGACGGGATTCGGCCGGATCTGTGACCATCGGTGAGGAGAGAGATAGAGTGGACACTGTCATCTTGTTTAGATATGGAGAGGGTGAGAGAGTGAGACGCGAGAAACCCTATCAAACAAGAGGCTGCATATATAATGGAGTAAAAAAACCTCTCCATAGTAGTGGTTTTAAATAGAATACGTGTGTTCCCGGAACAAAGAAACGAAAACTGGCGGACAAATCTTTTTTTAACGTACCAAGAAAGAAAACTCGATCAATAACACGCCCCCACTTCTAGGTCGCAATTTTCATCGCTCACGTGTGGTCCTCGACCCTCCATTATTAAGTGAACAAATTAAAGGGTCGAATTATTACGTATGTAAGCTGCCTCTTCGTGTACAAATGCGCTCCATCGTGTACTCGCGGGTATGTCGGAGGCAGAGTGAGTGTGTGTACATTTCTTCTTGTACGTAGTACTCCATTTATCTCACTTCATATTGTTTCCCACTCCTATGATATTCCTATCCTAGGAACAAAATGAGGCGGTACTAAGTTTGTGTGTGTGTAGGGAGAATGAGACATCGATGTTGTGTACGAGTAGTCGCGAGAGTCATCACTACGTGTGTGAGCGCGCACACACACATAGACATGCATATCCATGTTTACATAAAATTCTTACTTTCATCTGCATCTCCATCTCCATCTCCAATCATATTTGGCCAACTGGCACATTATTTACGTTATTAATTACGCAGCAATATTTACATACGTCCAGCCTGACCGCCCTGGCCAACCCGAACCCTCTTCATCACCCACGCGCGGTTCCCACCCGAAATGGTCAGTGCCGCATTCATGCCCGGCCAGAGCGAACGCGACCTCTCACTAGCACCGACATTGAAGCGGCGCGCCGGTCGAGGGAGCACCGCCCGTACCGCTTCCCGGTGCACGCGACTGCTCCGTGTTCAAATGTCACCATGGCCGGCCACAACATGCATGTAAAAAAGTTCTTGGGAGTCCATGCTACAGCCAGCTGTCCTCCCCCTCCTCATCTATCTCTTCCAGTAGTGAAAATAATTAATACTTATAATATGGTATAAAATGAAGAAATTGAGATGAGCCCAATAAACCAGAAAGGAGGAAGTACATTTTACCACATGACACACTAGGCCACCATACACTCTCACATACTACCTCCGTCCTGGTTTATTAGTCCCCTATGTAATTTATGCGTGATACTAGTATATGATACTCCCCACTATGAGTAGCCTTATACGCATACAAAAAAGGACTAGAGGGAGTACGAAGCTTTATGATTTTGTTTCATGTATGTATCCTGACTCCAAGGTTGCCCCGTTACAACATTCCATCAAATACAAAGGAAAACTAACACGCATGCTGATGCATCTCAATGATTCACAGATCATAGCCAATATTTACTTCACAACTAAAGACAAAAGTTGTGAGAGTGTGTACAAAAAAAAACTACTGATGGGGTCACTACGCCGTAAACCCTAAACCCTAAACAGGATTTAATTCCCTGGCTAGGTAGAACCTATCGAAGGAAAGATGCCTGGCACCCTCGGATCATACGATGCTTTTGTGCAGTTCCACTAAAATCGAGCTGAGCATCCCTGTTGGCAAAGATATTGAAGAAGTGTGATTAGAATAATAGTACTGGCACTATTTCATGAGACATAAACTCATCACAAATAGAAGCCGGTAGAAGTAGAGAAAGATAAACATGGAGATGGAGCTACGTGGGGAGCTGCGGCAGTGGAGCAAGCCGGCTCCAAAAGGAAGTTGTACCTGGGACGTCGGGGTGTAGCTAGAAGGGTAGTTGGGAGGCGGTATCAGCCCATACCGCGGGGACCCCTGATCGGGATGCACCGACAGTGGGTTTTATCCCTCGCCGCTGTTGACCGCGTCTACGCAGAACATCGTCCCCTTCCCCCAGCGGCGGGATCAGGCCGGATCTATGACCAGCGGTGTGGCCACCGTTGTTCTATGCTTGTGAAGAGAGCAACCCAAGCAAGCAGGCTTGTAGCTTAGGCTCCAGCTAGTGTATATATAGTGGAGCGGTTTTCTTTTTCTCTCCATATCAACCATTTTATATTGCGTACGTGTCATTGAAGAGTGAAATGATGGTTGCTTCGTCCGACTAACTTACTGTGTGATTTGACTACTCCTGAGTGGCCCCTACACGTACTCCCCCTACGTGTATGACCATTCCTGAGTCTCACTTGTACTT
This sequence comes from Thinopyrum elongatum, assembly GCA_011799875.1. Lineage (NCBI taxonomy): Eukaryota > Viridiplantae > Streptophyta > Magnoliopsida > Poales > Poaceae > Thinopyrum > Thinopyrum elongatum. The sequence continues at coordinate 351,108,114 of CM022303.1, forward strand.
ATCTCTATTTTCTTGCATGACACGTAGACAGGATGCGCATAGAGGAATTTTGTTACTGCACGTTGTTACGTACTACTAGTACCTACTCCCTCCTTCCGGTTCACTACTAGTACTCCCTCCGTCCTGGGTTATTGGTCCCCTTTGTACTTAATTCATGGGCTCGTTTTCCTCAAGAAATTGTCTTTACCAATGTATTAATATCGGGAATGCATGCATGAACAACGAATGATTAAACCTTGCATGCACCGTTTTGACAAAGCATTGACTTATGAACATGTGAATATGAGGGACTACAACCTCGTGCATGCATGCAACAGTCACACGTACACATGGACGCAAAAACGCGTGCGACGCCCTAATGCATGCATGTCCGAGCACACGACGGAACACACACGGTCATGCTCAAATGCTCAGCCTACACGTGCATGCACACACATACTCAGCCAGGGTGAGCTAGTGACCGTATAAACACCGGAAAATGTATATATTGACCGCAATGAGTGTATTATGAAGTCCACTGACCGTATTTTTACAAATAAACAGTGACAGATAGTGTATTTATCTCGTTTCAAATTAAGCCATATTAACTGGAAAGGAGGCAGTATGGACTAGCATAACTTTGTTGTGTCTCGTCAACTTGCCGAACGAGGAGAAGCTTGCAGGACGGGAGAAGCTTGCGCGCGGTGGCTTGCAGGACAAGGAGAAACTTTTGACTAATGCAAGCTTTCCCTCGCTCAGGCGGTGGACGTGCAACAGTTAATTTGGTGCCAGATTGCCAAAAGCATACACTGTACTAGTACCATTATTGTTTGACTTTCCGAAGAGGCGAACAGCCGACCGCAAAGTTTACTACTCTGAGTACTAGTATTACATAGTACTACTAGTAATAGTACTATACAGGTATGTACTACTAGGAACTTCATGGTGGAGCGTCTGCACTCTTATTTTATTTTAATCTGTGATAAAGCAATCTTCAACACATTTGGTTCTCTTCGAGGGTTCTCGCATGTGATAATGGAAGTTGATTGCATGGAACACTCGCCACAATTCTCGCTTAATTCTGGCTCCTATCCTGTTAGGAATAGGAGCGCTCAGTAATATTTTCTCTTTTTTTGTTATTCAGCATGTAAACAGGTCTGCAAACCTTGCAGCACATCTTTGTGCGAACCGTGCTTGCTGCACTTTGAATGTGACTGAGAGCTGGCTTGATGAAACACCTCGCTTCCTTCTTCTTTTTTTGCGGGGTACCTCGCTTCCTAGTGACCAGTCTCTTGGCTGATCATCCTAAGAATGCTTATATATGAATAAAGCTCTCTCATTTACCCACAAAAAAGATTAAGCCATATTAACTGGAAAGGAGGGAGTATGGCCTAGCACTACTTTTTGGTGTGTCCCGTCAACTCGCAGAACGAGGAGAAGCTTGCAGGACAAGGTGAAGCTCGCTTATGCCCTCTCCGTCTACCTCAAGCCTGGTGGCTCGCAGGACGAGGAGAAGCTTTTGACTAATGCAACCTACCCTCGCCCAGGCGGTGGACGTGCAGCAGTTCATTCGGTGTCAGATTGCCAGAGGCATACCCTGTAGTACCATCATTGTTCGACTTCCCAAAGAAGCGAAGATCCAAGCGGAAGGTTTAGTAGTATGAGTAGTACTACTAGTATACAAGTACTAGGAACCACATGGTGGAGCGTCTGTACTCTTATTTTATTTTAATCTCTAATAAAGTACACAATTATTCAGGAGAAGTGCGAAAAACAGCAGCCCAATAGTACTACTAAAAAACATCGAACATGTAATGATGTTATCGATCAACCATGCTCGAATATATCTTGGCCTCCGTGCGAGCCCGTCTGTGTGTTCTCGCTCCTTGTCTCTCTCAAGGAACGGCGGGTTGGCCACTTTGCCGTCAATTGAGATCGATTTGCTCACACTCCGGTCCCACATGTCAGTGGTATGCCAAGAGGAAGTGCATTGACCGACAGGCCATACGCGTACTTGGTTTTGCACCTTCATACTACTCCCTCCGTCACAGTTTACAGGGCGTGCTTCATTATCAAGCACTTCTCTCCATGCATTTCCACCACCAGAGAGATTTTAGACGCGTTTGGTTTAATGCTCAATTAATTAGGGCGTCGTAACCGCAATCAAGTCCACAATTTTCTCTCGATGTAGGTGTGTACGCGGAGTGGAGTAAGCGCATGCCTGTGTGTACCCGGGGTGGAATCACTGCATGCATGTGTGTACGCATTATTTCCTCTAGTAATAGACGCCGTGCTATAGCTACCAATGCTATTTTTCAGGCCGATCACTAGTCGCCTTGGTCCCTGTCGGTGTACTAAGTATTGGGCCACTAGTACCCCGTACTTGTGCACGGGCAGTTGTAGCCATCCTCGCGGCAAGGCTTGCCGGGGAACAGTTCGAGGTTGATTCAAGCCACAAAAGAAATCATCCAGTCAGAGATCTGAGGATCAGCAGATAAGAAGAGCTGGAATTCGAAGGCCAGCTTCCCCGGCAAGATCTTGCCGGGGTGGCCTGCGGAGCCCGGCAGGGATCGGCGCTCGGCAAGGCTTGGCGCCCGGCAAGGTTTTGTTGTTGTGCCACCGCTCTAGCACAGCGACAAACCCGACATTCTGGGTCCTTCTTTGGATGCGTTGCAACGCGCCAGTGGAGGAGAGCTTAAGCGGTGCTGATGGGATGGCCCCTTTTTCCATCCCCAAGAAAGTAAGGACACCTAAACGGACACCTCACGGTGCATTAAATGCGTTCGTCCTAGTCCGTCAGGGGTTAGGTATGGTAACCCTGTAGCTACTTTACACCTCAATGTATGTACATTGTGCCACTGTGGTGACCCCTTGATGGTATAAAAGGAGGCCCACGGCAACTGCTACAGGGGAGGAGAACTTCCGACCCATTCTGCATGCGTAGCTGCTCTTTGAATGTACTGTTCACTGCGAGCGCTCCTGGAGCCTAGGCTCAAGAACACTAATAAGAACAAAAGGCAGGAGTAGGGTTTGATGCTGATCAGCGGCCCGAATCTGGGTAAATCTTCCCGCGTCGATCGTTGGTTCTGCTCTTTGCGCATACCTCTCCCCCCGCCGAATCGTAAAGGGGTCTCTTGGGATCCCATAGGTGTCGTGCCCCGACATCTTTGGCGCGCCAGGTAGGGGGATTGAAGGTTGCGTGAACCTGATCTAGTGATCGGCGCCTCAGTTTCTTCATCATCTTCATCATCATGCCACCCAAGAAGAAGAGCGCTGCGACGGCACAACCGTCCACGTCCGTTTTGCCTACGCCTTCGCGTACGGGCGATGGCGTGAGTGCAGAAGGAAGAGGACTAGAACCCCCACGGCGTTCTGGTGATCCGAGCCAGGCGAGCGGCATCGTTCGCAGTGGCAGCGGCAACCTGCACGCCGCTGGATCCAGAGACGGAGTTGTGTTGCCTACGAGTGACACAACGAATTCCAGAGATCGGAGGACGCCTGCTGGAGCTCCCGCGCCGGCGCAAGCATCACGACCTACCCAGGTCGTGCACGACGAGCGACATCATGACGCTGGTGGTTCAGGGCGCCCCCATGAAAAGATTCCTGTGCATCGATCCCAAGATGCGCGGGACCAGCATGCACACCGAGCTGCCGGCGGAGGTGGCGCGCGGTCACGTGACCGTGGTGGTGCTCCTTCTAACATGCCTAGGAGTTAGAGCACCTCACGTACCTCGCACCTGTCGCCACCGCCTACGCCAGCGGAAGCCTTGGCACGTGCGCAGCTGCTCCTCGATTTCCCTCCTGCCCCGGAGAAGATGGAGGAGTGGCGAGCTACTATTCAGAGCCTTATCGGCTTTGCCAACAAAGATGGGCCGCAAGAGGCAGGGCCCTCACAGTGAAGGCCCATCGATCCGGCGCGAGCCGATGTGGAGAAAACCAGAGGTGGTGCAACCACGATGCACTCCCCTCCGCGGCACCAGCGGCGGCCGACAACCCAGCAGGTCGACCGCCGTGAAGAAGTTTCCACGGCGTCGTCCGATCCACGGATGCGCCGCGATCAGCGTCAAGTTCTCCAGGAATGAGGCAAGGAGGACGCTTGAACTACCATCGAGCGGCGACGGGAAGCGTGCTATCAGTCTGATAAGCGCGCAGGGCCGGCTGTCGACGAGCCTGCGCCAGGGGACGTAGGAGACTTGCCTTATGAGGTAGGGACTCCAGTGTTTACCCGTGAGGTGCGGCAAACCCAGTGGCCCAATTCCTGAACCTTCAAGCCGGAGGTCCCGGAGAAATATGATGGTAAGACCCATCCCTCGGAGTTCCTGAGCATCTACACCATTGCGGTGCAGGCTGCCGGGGGCCGAGATGACAAGATACTTGCCAACTACTTCCCGTTGGTGCTCAAGCCCAACGTCAGGTCGTGGTTGATGCATCTGCCGGAGAATTCTATTTCTTCTTGGTCAGATCTGTGCCATCAGTTTGTTGGCGCCTTTGTTGGAGGCCACCAAGCTCCTGGCCAAGAGAGTGATTTGCATATCATCCCTCAGAAGGAGGGCGTGTCCCTGCGCAAGTTTATGCAGAGGTTCAGCCGGCTGTAGTACAATATTCCTGACGTTCACCCTGCCGCTGTCATTAGCGCAATTCATCAGAACGTGCGTAACCGCAGAATGCGGGAAGAGCTGGCGATGAACAAAGTCAAGAGTATTGCCGAGCTTTACGCTTTGGCCGATAAATGCGCTCGAGCTGAAGAGGGGAGGAAACTCCCTGGCGAGGCAGTTGGCGCGGCGGGTGAATCCGAAGATGAAGATGCCGCGACCCCGTCAAGGAAAGGCCGGCGGTGGAACAGGAAACGCGGAGGCAAGGCCGTGCTTGCTGTCGAGGAATCCGGCAACCCCGGCGCCGCCAAGAAGGCCAAGGTTGGTGACCCCGGCAAGGATCTTGCCGGGTGCCCTTCCTGTCAGGCCTTGGCGGCTGCCGACAAGTCGGAAATCTCTGGCACGCAGTATTGCAAGATCCATCGCACCAAGGGCCACAATCTCCAGAATCGCCGGCAAGTTGAACAGCTTGCCAAGAAACAGAGGGCCGAATATGAAAGGCGAGATAAGGAGAAGGCCCAAGATGGTGTTGACGGTTCCGGCAAGAAGCGCGGTGGCCGAGGGGGGCACCGCAGCAAGGCCAAGCAACAGAAGGATAGGCCCGCTCGGGGCCGAGACAAAGAAGAAGATGATGATGAAGAAGATGATGAGTCCAGTGAGCAAGAATTCCAGAAAGCTAGAGAGGCCATGTGTATCGATGGAGGTGCCTCGCTGCATTCTTCCCACCGTCGACTCAAACAGTGGGTCCGAGAAGTTAATGCAATAGAGCCATCACCAGATGCATGTAGGCCCCTGAAGTGGTCCAACACGCCTATCATTTTCGACGCCGAGGCTCACCCTGATCGCACAACTGCGGTCAGGTGCTTGCCATTGTTGGTCTCGCCAACAATTCGCAACCTCAAGGTGATGAAAATGCTAGTTGACGGTGGGGCCGGGCTAAACCTAATCTCACCGGATGTGCTCAAGAAGCTCCAAATTCCTGATGAGGACCTCGAAGAAACAGGTACGTTTCAAGGGGTCAATCCGGGAAGAACCCAGCCCAAGGGCAAGATTACGCTGCCGGTGACATTTGGTAGCGAGCTCAACTATAGGACCGAGAAAGTAGTGTTTGATGTTGCCAAGATCCCCATGTCATACAATGGGATCCTTGGTCGTCCAGCGCTGGCTAAGTTTATGGCGGCATCACACTACGCATACAATGTTTTGAACATGCCCGGGCCGTTGAGCGTCATCACTATCCATTCCGATAAAAAGGATGCGCTCATCTGTGTCGACCAACTTTATCGGGAAGCAGTTGCAGCACCTGCCATTAAGGCATCTGCTCCTGCCGCTGGAACTCCCAGGGGGAAGAAGAAGACCGGCAAGAACCTTGGCGCGAACTCCGGCAAGAGCACCTCCTCGGAGTGCTGCGCTTCCGTTGAGGATGCACCAGAGAGTTCCACCGGCAAGAACAAGAAATCCAAGGCAGCTCCACCGGAGACCAAGAAGGTGCCCGTCAGGGAGGACGGAACGGGGGGAACTTTCACCATAAGTTCCACCCTAGATGACAAATAGGAAAGCGCGCTCGCTGCCTTCCTGTGGGTGAATGTCGACGTGTTTGCATGGCAACCGTCTGACATCCCCGGTGTTCCCAGGGAGGTAATTGAGCACCACCTTGTTGTCTATCCTCATGCGCGGCCCGTCAAGCAAAGGGTCAGGAAGCAAGCCTTGGAGCGGCAAGAGTTCATTGCCGAAGAAATTAGAAAGCTGGAGGCGGCAGGATTGGTCAAAGGAGTACTTCATCCAACCTGGTTGGCCAATCCGGTTGTAGTTCGAAAAGCGAATGGGAAATGAAGGCTTTGTATCGATTATACAGATATCAATAAAGCCTGTCCAAAAGATCCCTTTCCCTTGCCGCGCATCGACCAGATTGTGGATTCCACCGCTGGCTGTGATCTCTTGTCCTTCCTTGATGCCTATTCAGGGTATCATCAGATTTTCATGGCGAAAGAAGATGAAGAGAAGGCCGCATTTATCACCCCATGTGGTACGTATTGTTTTATACGAATGCCTTTCGGGTTGAAAAGTGCTGGTTCAACATTTGCGAGAGCAATTCAAATTGGTTTTGAGCCTCAACTCCATAGAAATATGGAGGCGTATATGGATGATATAGTGGTCAAAACCAAAGACAAAGCGACGCTTATTCAAGATTTAGAAGAAACATTTGCAAATCTGCGCAAGATCAACTTAAAGCTCAATCCTGAGAAGTGCGTGTTTGGTGTTCCTTCCGGCAAGCTCCTCGGATTCTTTGTATCTTGCCGGGGAATCGAAGCGAACCCCGACAAGATCAAAGCTATTGAGCAAATTGAAGCGCCGAGGCGTGTCAAGGATGTGCGTCGTCTTGCCGGCTGTGTTGCTGCTCTAAGCAGGTTTATTTCCAAGTCTGCTGAGCGCGCCCTGCCCTTTTTCAAAATTTTGAAGAAGGCAGGTCCAATGAAATGGACTCCAGAGGTGGAGGCTGCGCTGCAAGATTTGAAGAAATACCTTTCCTCTCCGTGATGCTAGTCGCGCCTAAACCACAAGAGCCATTGCTGCTGTATCTGGCAGTGACAGATCAAGTGGTTAGTGCTGCGCTAGTGGCGCAGAGAGAGGCTGATGAGGAAGCAACACCAGCGGTAGGACCGTCAGATAACGCGGCAGGATCTCCCTCGGCAAGGATTGATCCCGGCAAGACAAGATCTGTGCAGTCAGAAGGACTATTGCAGAAGAAAAAGGTGGTGCAGCGCCTAGTCTATTTTGTCAGCTCTCTTTTACAAGGAGCTAGGTCAAGATATTCTGCTGTGCAGAAGTTGCTTTTCGGCCTTCTTATGGCCTCGAAGAAGCTGCACCATTATTTTCAAGCACATCAAATCACCGTCGTCACTCGCTTTCCGTTGCAACGGATTTTGCAAAATCCAGAAGCAACCGGCAGGATTGTGGAGTGGGCGTTGGAGTTGTCGAGCTTTGGCCTCAAGTTTGAAAGCACTTCGACAATTCAGAGCAGGGCCTTGGCGGAGTTCATTGCGGAATGGACCCCAACGCCGGACGAAGAGGTTCAAGAAACAACTCTCCCCGGCAAGGAAATCGATCAGCAATGGGTTATGTACTTTGACAGGGCTTTCTCGCTGCAAGGCGCCGGTGCTGGCGTGCTACTTGTCGCACCCACCGGAGAGCACCTCAAGTACGTAGTCTAAATGCATTTTCCCCGGGAGAGTTTGACCAACAACACAGCAGAATACGAGGGTTTGCTTGCCGGTCTTAGGATTGCGGCAGACCTTGGCATCAAAAAGCTCGTCATCAAAGGCGATTCACAGCTTGTCGTCAGGCAAGTTAACAAGAGTTATCAGAGTCCATTGATGCAAGCCTACGTGGATGAAGTGAGAAAAATGGAAGAGCACTTTGACGGTCTGCAATGGAGCATGTTCCTCGTGCCAAGAACAGTATTGCTGATGACCTGTCAAAGCGTGTCGCCCTCAAGTTGCCTGTGGAACCAGGGTCTTTTGTGCTCCATTTGACTCAACCATCCGTGGCGCCATCCATGCGGCAAGAAAAGAGAAGAAAGTTGAACTCTGGTCAGTACTTCCCGGCAGAGCTCCCGGGAGCCGCCGGCAAGGAAGTTGCCGGGATCGACATGTCTGCCGGGGAACAACAGGCTCCAGTAGGGCCTCAGGCCCTTGCTGTCGAGACAAACGTTCCCTCGGCGGAGGACATGCCTTTAGTCCTAGCAGTCGAGCCTCAGGCTCCAGCATGGGCGCAGCACATTGTCCATTTCCTTCAAACAGGAGAACTCCTGGAGGAACAAGAAGAAGCGAAAAGAGTAGCCCGTCGGTCTATTATGTACAAGTTCGTCGATGACGTCCTGTACAGAAAGAGACCAAACGGTGTGAAATTGAAGTGCATTCCTCGGGAGGATGGGCTAGAGCTGTTGGCAGAAATACATGGAGGCATATGTGGTTCTCACATAGGATCAAGAGCACTTGCCGGGAAAGCATTCCGGCAAGGTTTCTTTTGGCCTACTGCTCTCCAGGATGCAACTGCACTAGTCACCAAGTGTGAAGCGTGCCCGTTTCATTCAAAGAAATCGCATAACCAGCTCAAGTTCTTCAAACAATCCCTCTCTCCTGGCCATTTTCGGTCTGGGGGCTCGACATACTGGGCCCTTTCCCCCGCGCTACAGGGGGCTTTGAGTACTTGTACGTTGCTATCGACAAGTTCACAAAGTGGCCGGAGGTGGAAGCAGTGAGGAAGGTGATAGCACAATCGGCCGTCAAGTTCTTTAAAGGGATAGTTTGCCATTTTGGTGTACCCAACAGGATCATCACCGACAACGGCACGCAGTTCACAAGTCGCACCTTCATGCAGTACGTCCAAGACCTTGGCGGCAAAATTTGTTTTGCCTCTGTTGCTCACCCGAGAAGCAACGTCCAAGTGGAGAGGGCCAATGCTGAAGTGCTGCGGGGTCTCAGGACCAGAACCTTTGACAGGCTGAAAAAGTGCGGAAGACGTTGGATTGATGAGTTGCCGGCGGTTCTTTGGTCAATCAGAACGACACCAAATCGAGCCACCGGCCAGACGCCCTTCGCTCTGGTCTACGGAGCGGAAGCAATTCTCCCCAAGGAACTCACGTACGGATCACCTCGAGTGCTCGCTTATGATGAGCTTGAGCAAGAGCAACTGCGCCAAGATGACACTGTGCTCCTTGAGGAGAATCGTCTTCAGGCTGCCGTGCGAGCTGCACGCTACCAGCAAGCTTTGCGCCGCTACCATAGCCGCAAAGTTCATGCCCGAAGCCTTGAGGAAGGCGACCTTGTTCTTCGGCGGATTCAGTCCGCCAAAATTCAAACAAGTTAACGCCAAAGTGCGAAGGCCCTTGTCGGGTAGTACGAGTCACCAGGCCCGGCGCTGTCCGCTTGGAGACCGAAGATGGCGTTCCAGTGAGTAATTCCTGGAATATCGAACATCTTCGCAAGTTCTATCCGTAAGGCGCGGTTGCCGGGGGCTCCCGGCAACCACTCTTTTGTACAAGTCTTGCCGGCAAGGCATGTAATCCTTCGTATAAAGCCAGGCGCAGACCCTGAGCACAGATGAATAAATTTAAGTGTTGTGCATTCCCTTATTGATTTCCATGTTCATATTTATATATGCATGTTTGTCTAAGATGTTGTATGACACCTACTCCCGGTAAGTTTTAACGAACCACCAAGGTTTCATGTCTTTATTTTCTCTTCTTTCTTTTTTGAAAGATAGAAGGATTCCTCGTGTGCACATTTGCCGGGGGGGGGAGGGAGATATGAGTACCAGTTGGCGAAGTTCGGAATCGACGCTTGCCGGAGGAAGGACAGTGACAGAAAGCTAAGTTCTAAAAACTTAGAGCAAGTTTCTTTTATTGCAAAGATATTTCCTTGGACGATTCCGACTCTTGTATGGAAAATCTGCATGCGAAGGAACCCTTGTTGTAATTAGTTGCGCCCTCATTTTTTTTCGAGTCCGCTCAACGATTTAAGCGGCTGCACTGAGAACGCCAAGGAGTCTTGCCGGCCGCTGCGCCTCCAGCAGGCTGCTGAAGTCCCGCACCCAGCGCTCGCGGCAGGTTGTGCGCTGGCAAGTTTTTCAGTAAGCGTAGGGTGAACTCCAAACATAAAGGAATCAGACAAGAGAAATAGCATGCATGTACCTAAACATAGGCGAGTTATATTACATTAATGAGTTGCCACAATTCTAACTTGAGACTTAATTGTCTTTGACATGGAATGACGACGGCAAGAAAAGGGGGAGCACTTAATCTCTGCGCTGGCCTTCGATCCTTTTGATGGAGTCCACCTTCTCAAGGATAGGCGCGATGCGTTCTTCGAGCACCTGGACATTTGCGTCCTTTGGCATATGGCCGAGCGCGTTGGAGAGATCGATGCCGGGATTGCTGTGCACCAGCTTGATAAGCACCTTGCGAAGGATGGCCCGGCAAAGCCGGCGAGTCTCGTTGGCCAATTGGGTCGCCCGGCTAGACTAGAGCAACCTCAAGGAGTCGATGATGCTTTCGAAGAACATCGTCAACCTGGCACTTGAAGATATCCTTTCCTCGGAAGAATACCTGAAGTTTGACAGGCCCATGGTTGACAGTTCCACCGTAAGCTTCTCCGCAGTGGCGATGAGACGTCCAGTCCAGATCTCCATCCCCTTCTCGTAATCGATTTGGGCGGCGGCAGCGCTCTTGAGCTGGTTCCTCTCTCCCTGGAGATCCTTGAGTATTGCCTTCTCACAGGCCTTGCCGGCCTCGAGTGACTTCTGCAACATGCTCAGCTTCAATTCCAGAACTGCAATAGCATCAGCCGCAGAGGAGAGCTGCTTGGTTTTGTTAGACAGGGCAACTTGCATCTCGGCCAAGGTGTGGAGGGTTTTTTCCCTATCACCTTTGAGCGTCGAGAGCTCCTTGCCGTGCTCTTCGAGATCTACTTCCAGCTTCTTTACCTTGTCGCTCAGCTCGTTCTTGGCGCCCTCTGCAGCTTCGGCAGCATCGACGGCCTCCTTGAGCTTGCTGGCGTGACTTGCAGTCAGAGCTTCGAGCGCCTCTTTATGTTTTTGCTCCAGCTCCTGGGTCCGCCGCGCGACAAGCTTCTCGATATCTTCATCTTTGCTGCGAAGTTTGGCGGCGAGCACCTCTCACGTGCGGTGAGATCTTCCTCATGAGCATCAAGAGCAACGCGGCGCCCCGTCAGGAGAGCATCTTCAGCAGCAATTCTTTGAGTAGCTTCATCCTGCGCCTTCTCCATATCAGATTGCTTCAGGAGGATTTCTGTCCACTGTTGGCTCACTTGTTCCCGGCTAGCAGTCAGCTCTTGGAGGGCATCGGCGTACCAGACTTGCATTTGTTCGACGCGCCTCTGGAAATTTGCTTCGGCCGCCTCGACAACTGCCATTCTGGAATCCGCTTTTATCTTTCCGGGCGCGGTGGAGAGCCTGGAGTTTGCGGAAATTCTCGCCCATGGCCTGAAGGAGCTGATCCTCTTCAGATTTGCCGCTGCTAGCGCTGGGATCGTCAAGAACTTTGAGCCCGGCAGCAGCGATGATTTCTTCGTCAAAGACTTCTCCTTCGGCTGGTGCCCCAATGCTTGCCATCCCCGGCAAGTTGACAAACAAGTTCTCGCCAACCTTGAGATATTTGCTGGATGAGGGGCCTTCAGATGTTGATGGTTGGCCTTCAGCAACCGCCTCACCAGTGGCAGGGGGCTCCGTGGCCGGTGAAGTGCCTGGCGCTCCTGCGGCAGGAATGCCGTCAGTACGGTCATCAGTCTCCCTGCCGCCCCCTTCAGTAGACTCTTTGGCGGGTTCCTCCTGTGCAGTCTTGGCACCCTCCTCGCCAAGAGCACCACCGGCCTCGATAGTGGCATCCTTGGCTGCCTCGCTGGCAGCGATCATGTCTGCTTCGGCAGCGGCATCCCTGGCGGTCTCCTCAATGACAACGTCGACGTCCATGTGTTCCATCACAGGGAACTCTGGAGGACGAAGGAGGGAAACAGAATAAGATCAAGATTGAAGTTCGAAGGGACCAAAGACAGAGAGATAAGGGGAAGAATAGCAAGCGTTCTGAGGCAATCAGTTACCTGCGTCGAGCTGTTGGGAGGTGGCCTCGCCCCTCCCGGCAACTTCGGTTGCCGGGGAAAGGTTGCCGGTGTCCGTGCTTGCCGGCTCCTCCTCAATTAAGATGGGCTCGTCGGTAGGATCTCTTGCCGGGGACGTGCTTGTGGGCGGCGTGGTCGATGGAGGTGGCACGACGGGGACGTCTTTAGACAACTCTCCTTGTTGTCGTTCTCCTCCTGCGAGCCCAAAGATATCAGCGGCAAGAATGGAAGCCTGAGCACCCGCCAGCGGAAAAAGAACAGTGAACTTACGCTGGGGGCTGTGCTGGGGGCTGCATTGAGGACTGAGCTCCGGGCTGACGATGACGGTTTCTGGCATGCTCGTGGAGCCTGTCGGGGGCTCATCGCCCGTGGAAGTCTTTGTCCTCTTTGCCATCCTCTCCATCAAGGTTTCTGCATCACTGTAGAGATGATACCAGCAAATCAGTAAGATTGATCCAAGATTGGAAAATAAAGGCTGTGGCAAAATGCTCACTCTTCTTCTTCTCGCTCCGGACTAAAGCCGGAGATGTCAAAATCGGCCTCCGTTGCGATGTCTGAGTGAGAAGGCGGAGGAGGGGTCCTCGGTCGCTTAGCTGCGGCAGGTGCCGGGGGTTGGCGTGTTTCCGTCGCCTCAGTTTCCGGTGCGGTAGTACGAGACACCCCTACCGCTCCAGCAGTGGCCGTTGGTGTGGGTCTCGCGCGTCGCGCAGGTTGCTGACGAACCCCTTGCCGCGGTGCAGTCTTGCCAGCCGCTTTCTTGCTGGGAGCCTCGCCGCTCGAAGATGGCTAGCTTGCTGGGATGCCAGATGCAGCCTTCCGAAGAACATGCTTCATCTTCTTCGGGGCTGGGAGCTCTTCTTGCGGTTCTTCTTCGGCCGTGTCCTCGTCGGACGACCTCTGAGTGGCTGTGCTGCTCTGTTCCTCGGCAGCTTCGTCCTTCCCGGCAGGTTTTACCTCCACTACTACCTCTGTGTCGCTGGTTTCCCATTCTGTGAAGCCAGCGTTGCCGGCCTCCGCGGCAAGATTTGTCTCCTCCACCCTTGTATCAATGTATGCTACTTCTTGGTCAGTGGTGGCTCGGATGAAATCTGCCTCTTCCCGGACGGGTCTCTCCGTCAAGTTATCAAAAAACTTTTGTGCTTCCTCCTCGGTTGGCTCGGCCCAGGTCACGTCAAGACCGTGGGCATTGAACATCGGCATGAAGGCAATGATTGACCCCAAGGCAGAGTTGTTGCACAAAGGGACAATCCTTGCCGGCAGCCGATGCTTGTCATCACGCTGGAACAGCTTTTGACGGAGAGCGCCAAGCTGCATAGTAGTCAGATTATTATTCAACCCGGGGCGCAATCTCATAATGTCCGCCGCGTTTCGGTATTCCCATGCTGGCCTTCCCTTGTTCTGCAAGGGGGCGATGCGGCGGCGGAGAAAGTCGAAGCCAATCATCTCCATTGTCAGCCCGACAGCTTTCAGGCGAAGAATCCTGGTGGTGGCGATTGTGAGCTTTTCGTCGTCAGCGGCAAGACTGCTCCAACAACTACCACGGACCGCCTTCTGTTGCCGGGGCAGACAAAACGGATGGGGATCTGCTTCCTTGATCCAGCACCATTCAGTTCGCCATTCGTCCCACTTTTCGTGGTAAACTCCTTCTGGGTATATTTCCTTATTCCAAGCCCTTGGAATCCAGGCGATAGAACCAGAGAGGGCCTCTCCTTTTTGGATGCGGGGGAAGAAGTAATGGCGGAAAAGGGTAGTGTTGGGAATCACTCCGGCAAAGTTTTCACAAAGATGGGCAAAGATGGACATGCACAGTACCGCATTCGGCGTGAAATCGAGAAGATGAAAGCCGTATGTGTACATAATATCATTGAAGAAGTCAGAAAATGGGGGGCAGAGCCCGCAATTGAAATACACAGCGAAGAAGGGGTATCTGTCCGACCCACTTTTGGAACAAGAACCTGGAATCACGCGTGTGGCGGGGTGAGCCTGTGTCTCCTTCGCCCACATGCATTGGTACCGCCTCTTCAGAGCTTCTGCATCGAGCGACGGGGCGAAGACGGCATACTTCTTCCGCATCTTCACTAGTTCGCTCTCCGGGACATCAGCTTTCGCCTCCTTGCTTTTGCCTTTGCTGGCCTTGGGCGGCATGGCGGCTGTGAGGGCGGAAGCCGGGATGAAGCAAGCGTGGAAGCGGCGGGCAGAAGGGGGAAAGCTTCGCTCTGAGCTCGAGAGGAGGAAGGCGATGGCGACGGCCAGATTGAGAAGAAAAGGGGGGTAAATAGGCTTGTGCCTCTGCGGCTTCTCCCTTTTATGGGGAAGGAGCGGGGCCGCCTCTTTTACTCCCCAATGTTAATGCGCCTCTGCAGGTGCGTTGCAGTCGCAGCTTTTGAGGCACGCTTCCCACGTCGCGCGTTCGGCGCGCGTAGTGGGGGGCATAGTAAACGGGATATTTACGAGCAGTTAATCCTCTGCCACGCGTGCCCGTGCACTGTTTGGGCCTAGCCCAACAATGCCTCGCACTCGTGTATGGCCTAGGCCCGGGGGCTCCTGTCGGTGTACTAAGTATTGGGCCACTAGTTCCCCGTACTTGTGCACGGGCAGTTGTAGCCATCCTCGCGGCAAGGCTTGCCGGGGAACAGTTCGAGGTTGATTCAAGCCACCAAAGAAATCATCCAGTCAGAGATCTGAGGATCAGCAGATAAGAAGAGCTGGAATCCGAAGGCTAGCTTCCTCGGCAAGATCTTGCCGGGGTGGCCTGCGGAGCCCGGCAAGGATTGGCGCCCGGCAAGGCTTGGCGCCCGGCAAGGTTTTGTTGCTGTGCCACTGCTCTAGCACAGCGACAAACCCGACATTCTGGGTCCTTCTTTGGATGCGTGGCGACGCGCCAGTGGAGGAGAGCTTAAGCGGTGCTGATGGGATGGCCCCTTTTTCCATCCCCAAGAAAGTAAGGACACCTAAACGGACACCTCACGGTGCATTAAATGCGTTCGTCCTAGTCCGTCAGGGGTTAGGTATGGTAACCCTGTAGCTACTTTACACCTCAATGTATGTACATTTTGCCACTGTGGTGACCCCTTGATGGTATAAAAGGAGGCCCACGGCAACTGCTACAGGGGAGGAGAACTTCCGACCCATTCTGCATGCGTAGCTGCTCTTTGAACGTACTGTTCACTGCGAGCACTCCTGGAGGCTGAGCTCAAGAACACTAATAAGAACACAAGGCAGGAGTAGGGTTTGACGCTGATCAGCGGCCCAAACCTGGGTAAAATCTTCCCGCGTCGATCGTTGGTTCTGCTCTTTGCGCATACCTCTCCCCCCGCCGAATCGTAAAGGGGTCTCTTGGGATCCCATAGGTGTCGTGCCCCGACAGTCCCAGAGATTGTTGAAGCGTGCTCTATAAAAAGTGATGGAGGGAGTAGTATGAGCGGATTCAAAGAAGAGCGTATTGATGGTTGCTTCTTCCGAGCAACTTACAGTGGGAAAGGTGGGGCTTATGATTTGACTGCTCATTACTCACTATCCCACCATGGCCATCGCCCATGAAGGACTTGCCTCACGCAGGTAGATCTTCATGAAGTAGGCGATCTCCTTGCCCTTACAAACTTCTTGGTTAACCTCCACATCATGTTGGAGGCTCCCAAGTGACACCTAACCAATCTAGGAGACACCACTCTGCAAAAGGTAATAGATGGTTTGTTGATGATGAACTCCTTGCTCTTGTGCTTCAAATGATAGTCTCCCCAACACTCAACTCTCTCTCTCACACAAATTCTGCTATGGGGGAAGAAGGATTTGAGTGGAAAGCAACTTGGGGAAGGCTAGAAATCAAGGTTCAAATGGTAGGAATGGAAACTCTTGATCTCAACACATGAGTAGGTGGTTCTTTCTCAGAAAATGAATGGTGGAAGTGTAGGCATGTTCTGATGGCACTCTTCTATGAGGAAGAAGGGGTGGAGGGGTATATATAGCCTCCACACAAAATCCAACCGTTACACACTTTTGACCCATCTCAGTGGCATCAATCAGAAAACTCGGTGGCACTGATCTGTGTAAAAATATGAATGTTAGGAATCTCGATGGGACCAACGAGAACAACTTGGAGGGACCAATGTACAAGGGCTTAGGGCAAACCTCATCTCGGTGTCACCGATTGCATCATCTCGGTGGGACCGAAGTGAAGCAACAAGGCAACAGAGAGTTAGTAAAGCTATCTTGGCGGGACCAATTGCAATTCTCGGTGGGACCAAAATAATTGCAATAAGCAACACAGAGCTGGCAAGGCCATGTCGGTGGGACTGAGATCCATATCGGTGGATCCGAATTGTTAGGGTTTTGGCAGTGGCTAAATCCAGATGAACTCGGTAGCTCCTGGTAGGAAATATCAGTGGGGCCGAGTTGGAATGTAGGGTTTGGACATATTTGGATAGAGAAAGTGGCTGAGGGTTTTGGAGCAATATCACTAAGCACTTGAGCAAATAGATCATTAAGCAACACCTCATCCCCTTTTAATAGTATTGGCTTTCCTATGGACTCAATGTGATCTTGGATCACTTAAACAAAAATGTAGAGTCTTGAGCTTTTGCCAATCCTTGTCCTTAGCATTTTGAGGAGTCCACATCTCTAGTCCTTTCCATGCCAATCATTGAACATCCTGAAATATTTATCTTGAATGGACATTAGTTCAATGAGGTATATGTTGTTATGAGTTACCAAAACCACCCGGGGATTAGTTGCACTTTCAGCATCAGGGCATGCCCTGTTGCCTTGTGGAGGCCCCTATGGGTCTTCACGTACTCCCTCGAAGCTTCCCGGGTCTCTTTCCTTCAAGAAAAAATCGTCAAAAAGTTTCATCGCGTTTGGACTTCGTTTGGTATGGATTTTCTGGAAAACCAGAAACATGCAAAAAAACAACAACTGGCACTAGGCACTAGGTTAATAAGTTAGTCCATAAAAATCATATGAAAGCGTATCAGAACCATATAAAATCATTGTAAACATGGCATGAATACTTCATAAATTATAGATACGTTGGAGACGTATTAACTCCCCCATTTGGGTGTGGAATAATAAGAAGAATTCCACTGTGAATTATGTCTACAATCACATGTTTGACTCATATTTACATAGATGTTTTGATCATTTGTGGAAAGCTAAAATCCCACTGAAAATCAAAATTTGGTTGTGGCTAATTTGGCATAATGCCATTGCCACAAAAGATAACATTCTTAGACATAAATGGACAGGTGACCATGTGCGTCAGTTCTGTCATGAAAATGAAAGGATTCAACATCTCTTTTTTGGATGCTCTCCTGCCAAATACTGCTGGGGGTAGTGTGTAACAGCCTGGGGGCTGTATCTAGACCCATTTGGTTTACTCAATATTTCTGGTGGATGTCACAATTTATCACGAGCAGCAGGAATGTACATATTATTGGGGTGGCGGCTTTATGCTGGGCCATATGGAAACTTAGGAACAGAGCATGTTTCGATGGTAAACTTGTGAAATCACCAGCTGAGTTTATCTGTTATGCTTGTTCTTTCCTTCGATATTGGGCAGGACTTCAAGTCGAAGGAGACAGGAGGATGGTGGAGCAAGGTGCTGATCACTTGCAAAGGGTGGCGCTGGGGATACACACTGCAAGTCAGCCACCAGATGGCAATGGACCTGCGATGCTGGAAGATGGAGATAAGATGCAAGAAGGTGATGGTGAAAATGAAGCTGAAGCAGACTAATTGACCGTTGGGTAGGGAGATGACAGATGAAAAAAAGGAGTATGTGAGTTTAGGCTAGTGCTGGCCTTTTGTGGGTTATAAAGTTGAGTATGTTTTCTTTGTGTACTCACTATAAAAAAACAGTTCTGTGATGATACGTCTTTGTCACAGTAGGTCATGTTTTCTGTCATGCATGTACATCCGTGATGATTTTATGACAGAATCAAGATAATCATACCTGGGTTGTCATAGAAATGTTCCATTACAATACTCAAATTATCATCATGGAAGTGTCCACTTCCATGACGATAAATGTCGCGTCATGGAAGTGTTTTCGTCAAGGGTAACCGACATGTGGCATCCACCATAACGGGTCGCCGTTAAGCTATCGAGTTTCGGTTAGGATCCGGTAACCCATTAACAGCCCGGGCCAATGGCGAATTTCCACGTGTAAAATTCTCATTGGCAAAAGGGACCACGTGTCAGCTCGGTGTTGGGACAGATGTCAACCGTCTAATGGATAGGAGTTTCCAACGAAACATCGACATGTGGAATGGCCCAGCAATGGCCCATTTAGGTTAAAAGGGGTGGCCTAGCAAAAGGCCCACAAGATTTCGTCAAATACTAATGGGTTGGCATATCAACAACCTGCCATGTTCTGGCCCAAATTACGGACCATATCAAATCCAGCTCGTTAACAGCCTACCATGTTTTGGGCCAAATTATGGCCCATATGAGATCCGGCCCGTTAATAGCCTGCAATATTTTGGCCCAAATTACGGCCCATATAAGATCTGGCCCTTTGACAGCCTGCCATGTTTTGGGCCAAACTATGGCACATAGTGGATCCAGACCGTTAACAGACACTATGCTTTTGGGTCCATTGAGGTCCTGATTTGCACTTCGGCCTCTTAAAGGCCCGTTTAACAGTTCGGCCAATATTAGTTTCGGCCTTTTAGCGGCCCTTCGTACATATGGGCCACTGTCGGCCCGATTTCACTTTCGACCATTTAACGGCCCTTGCTGCATTTGGGTCCATTTCTGGTCCGAAGTGACTATCGGCCTCTTAACGGCCCGTGGCCTTCGTGGATACATTTTAGCCCAACCTGCCTGTCGGCCCGTTAAAGGCCCATGATGAAGTTAGGCCTAACTATAGCCTGCTTTGCATCTGGCCTACTTACAGCCCGTCATGTGATTGGGCCAACCAAGGCCCGACTATATTTTGGCATGTTAATGGCCCGTCATGTTATTGGGCCAATCATGGGCTGAGGTAAATTTAGGCCTGCTATTCACCCGTTAATTGTTCGGCACAAATCCGGCCCAATCTACTTCTCAACCTATCAAAAGCCCTATTTATTTTCTGGCCCAACTAAGGTAAGCGGTTTACTAGGCCTGTTAAAGGACTAGAAATAATAGTGGGCCAGTTTAAGTCTAGGCCTGCTAATGGCCTGAGATGATTATGGGCCCACGTTTCGGCCCATTTACAGCGATTGGCGGGCCGACCAATTTTAGCACCGTAATTTTTTTATATAAACCTAACATTTTGGCCCATTGCGCTCCGTTGAATCTTGCAGCCTTTTCAGAGAGCGACGACAGCATATACGGTAATTAGCTTACAGCATCATGACGAAGAATAAAGCTAGACCATACAACAAAGAAATTACGTCATATTACATTCAGTGGGGCATCAAAGTTCACCACCAGTGATAATAAAGCACAACCAGACAGCAGATTACATACACTGGGCATCAAAGGTCACCACCAGTGCAAATAAACACGCCGACAAAATAATATACAGAACTGATGGCACTTCAATATAGTTTAAGAAAGGTTAGCCCTGCCCGGGAACTGCAGCACAAGCAGTTGAACAAGCTTATGACACAGCGCTTGTTTGGTGCTTATATCTACCAACTCAAGGTGCATATCATCAATAGACGTCCTGTACTTCTGGTTAATCTTGCATAGAGATTGGAGTTCCAGTTGGCGTTGAGCTGAAGCATGTCTTTCTGCTTGAATTTGAGACTGAAGAAGTCGAAAGATTCAGGCAGTGACTTCATCGAGCTTGTGTCACTGCTATTAGCGAGTAACTTCGACACTACATCAAGGCATGACTTTGGGGTTGTATCGCTATCCCCAAGATGTGTTGCCTTCTTCCCTGCAATATATGTTAAAGGGACAAGCAATGGGTTCGTCTCACTATCATTGTGGCAGTTCTTCCTAGCATCAGTGATATCACCCTGAAAGAGAAACAAATAGACACATAACAGGTTTTGCACGTATAAGCATCAATGATGTCAATTGATCCCATTTCTTAGTGGAAAATAAAGAGGCATGGTTTAAAATTGCATTAACATCATAGGCATTGTTCATAGTTCAGACATGGCAGAAAATGGCATTGTGCAGGAGCGTCCAGCTTCACCACACCACCGGATTATAGATCAAGAACACAAGCATACATGCAGTGCTAAACACCGTATAAGCATCAATGGTGATTGTACTGTCAATTTATCCCATTTCAGATTGACAAAAAAGAGACATGACTTAACATAATATGGCATTGTTTATAGTTAAGACATAGTAGGATATGACATTGTGCTGGAGTTGGAAGTCACCACTGGATTATAGATCAAGAACACAAGCATACATAAAGTGCTAAAGAAGATAAATTGTTATTTTAGTTTAATTTACATGGTATGAATAAGGAACTAGGTTGTACAACTAAAAACTGAAATTGAGAAGGACAAACTTATGTTTATGAACTTCTTCGTAATAAATTTTGAACATGCAATTTGATGCAAACGACAAAAATAAACAGCAGTTGCAGTCATAGTTATCCAAATATACACAACAAAGTTTGAAGGCTCGAGAAGCACAAACTTACGTTAGTTGTGAAGACCGGCTCTATAAAGCCCTTGTCCATGTTGATGTGGGGGGGGGGGCAATTGAAGAAGCTTACCACAGAGTCTTCTTCATGAGCATTGCATTTATTCTACATTTTGTTAAGAGTAAATATAGATGTGATAATATAGGAATAAGTGGAGATTATTTAAGCTAAGATGCAGTGTGATGCTACATAATCAACTAGCTATATATGTAAGTATAGCATACAGGCAAAAGGTACTGACAAGAGCAATGTAGAGCTAAACTTCTTCAGTAGCATTGGTTTATTGAACATTTTGGCAAGAGTAAATATATATCTGATGTGTAGAAAATGGAGGGCAAGGGAAAATAAGCTGCAAAGTGATGGTACATGAACAACTAGCTGACAATATAAGTAAAGTGATGAAGGACAATAAATACTTATAATAACAATGCAGAGCTAAACTTCTTCATAAGCATTGGGTTTATTCTACATTAATGTAAGCACTAATATAGATCTGATAATTTGGAGCAAACAGTGGATAAGCAAGCTATAATGCACATTGATGTCACATAATCCGCTAGGTATGAATGTAAGTACACCGATATAGGACAACAGGTAGTAACAAGAGCAAAGTAGCGAGCAACATAGTTGTGATATCCTAGGTTTTGTGGAACTGGTTCTATCGCCATTATAAGTGGGGTGCTATCTGATTCCTTTGGTACCACCACCTTTTTCAAGGACTTTGCTTGTACTCCTTCAGGTTCTGTAATCACCCTCTTCCTTTTGGATGTCTGATACACAAGAACATCATATGAATGGAAAAACATGGTGTGACGACAAATGGAATTGTTATTGATAATGGATGGGCATGGCATCTTCACATATATGATGAGTATACTAAGCAGATGGCGGTGCAACGAAGCAGAAGAAATGCAAGATACGTGCAACCAATAAAACCTTGCCAAATTAAAACAGGCACCTTGTTGGGTGAAGAGGGTAGGCCATCTACCTTTGACTCCTTGAGCTCAGAATAGTCATTAGGATCATATTCTGAACATGAATCTATAGGGGGGGAGCATGTGGATTTCATTGCATCCAAAATGGAACTCAATCCCTTGATGCCAAGTTTGTTAGCCATTGAACTGTTCCGCAATATTCTTTTGATGTGCGCATTCTCATATTGATTGTGATTATGTACAATATCTGAGAAGCATGAAAAAATAAAATTGTAGTGAGATTATCTTTGTAATGCAGAGGATATTCTTATATAATAGGGGCTCCCTGTAAACCCTGGTGTGCTATCACTAGATTCTGAAGAGAGTGCCCATGTGTGTTGTAATTTGGTGTGTACATTAATATAATTTTGCACAACTACACAACAAAATAGGCTCCCTGTTGGGAGCTCCAGAAGTAAGGATAGTTGGAAGATGATAGGTTCATAATATACTGTATAGAAAGTTTATTGCCAAACCATGATAACGAGAGCACATAGAGAAATAGTATTCCCTCATGTCTATATATGTGGCGCATGTGCATATAGTTCATCTTGAAGGATGCAGTGCTGCTAGTACGACACAAAGCCACTAGTCAGATTGAAGTGTAGTTAAAAGGGGTACAACATAAGCATCATAAATAAATCGGGAAAGTGGAACTGGCTGGAAAATACGGGGTTGTATTGCCGCTACTAATCGAAAGCCTATCGATCACCTATGGGCCAGCTCTATTCACCTGAAGGTGCACTACTATTACTATCAGTCTAGTCTCACAAAGGCCACACAGCTCCCATCATTTCCTGGATATTATGGCAGGCCAACTCGAAGTGCTGAAATCATCTAGCAGAAGCGGTCCTATAGACCTGTCAACTGCATATGTCCCTGCTCCCCTTCCTGACAATGAACATTTCGTAGTTATTAAAGAAGAACAGAAGAGGGACATGTTAAAGAGTAGAAGAGGAAGCATATTATTGAGATTCTGCTTCTTTCTATACAATGCTGGTTGCCCACCCATGATGAAACAGAGCGCCCAAAGAAATGTAATTCCCTGCATTCTCTCTATATGTGGCCACATGCATTTGTAAACTCAAGTGGGAGCATTAGCTGACCAATTAAATGTGTGTCTATTAACTAATATCAGTATCATATCACATTTGTATTTGAACAACTAAGCTTTGGAATTATGATTGGTGTGTTGTTTAGCCTCAAGGGTGGACTGCTGCTAGTACGGCACAAAGCACCTACGCAAATCATAGTGTAGATATAATGGGAAAACCCTAAGCATCACGAGTAAAATCAGGAAACTGGAACTTGCTGGAAAATATGGGCTAGTATTGCTGGTACAGCTAGAAAGGCTTCGGATACCAGCTCTCTTCAACTGAAGGCGCATTACTGTTACTATCAGTCTAACTCTCAAACGTGACATAGCTCCCAGCATTTCCTGGATATTATGGTAGACCAACACGAAGAGTTGAAAGCATCCATGACAAGCAACCGAATAGACCTATAGACTACAAATGTCCCTACTCCTCTTCACTACAAGGAACATACTGTACTACTATTATACTCCCTCCGTTCCTAAATATAAGTCTTTGTAGTGATTCCACTATGGATCACATACGGATGTATATAGATGCATTTTAGAGTGTAGATTCACTCATTTTGCTCTGTATGTAGTCCGTAGAGGAGTCTCTACAAAGACTTATATTTAGGAACGGAGGGAGTACTTATTAAAGAAGAACAGAAGAGGAACATGCTAAAGAAGAGCAAGCAGATTTTTTATAATAAAATGTTCGTTGCCCACCCATGATGAACTGAGCCCATAAAGAATGCCACTCCCTGTTGTCTCTCTATATGTGGAGCACGTGCTTTTTGATAGTAAAGTAGGAACATTAGTTGACCAATTAAACGTTCTCTATTTGAGTAATATGAGCATCATATCAGATTCGTATTTGAACAACTAAGTTTGGAATTATAAGTGGCATATTGTTTAGCTTGATGGGTTGAGGAGCAGTGCTAGCATGTCTCGAAGCACCTAGGATGATGGTACTGAATATAAAGGGAATGTCTACATGCAAGTCGCCTGACTTTCGTCATTTGGGTCAGGCGACCATTTCAGGCGGTTGGATGAAGATCCTACGTCTCCTAACCCTTCTTCTTCCTCACCTCTTCTTCTTCCCCAACAGACCAACTCATGGGCCGCCGGCCGAACCACTAGCCCCCAACCCCCACCCCCCACCCTCCCCTGAACCGCCCCTCCCTCCCCTGAATCTCCCCCCACCGACGGCTGGTCTTCTGCCGCCCCTAAATTCCTCTAGCCCCCCCCCCCTCGCGTCGAGTTCTTCATCCAGCGAGGCCCACCACCGCCCCCCATAACTATCGTCCCCACCCGAAACCCTAAGATAGATAATGGGGTAGCCCTCCGGCGAGCCCCTTCCTTCTCCTTCCTTCCCTCCGGCGAACTCTCAAAAATCGACTGACCCAATTTTGAAACGTAGTCGACTATCATTTAGCTAATGTGGACTATAAAAGGGGGAAACCATAAGCATTGCGAGTATAGTGTTGAGCATGGCATGGCAGATCTGAAGGTGCAAACCAAACAAAGGCAACTCTGCAACCAATGTCTGCTTTGAGCTAACAAGTAAGATTCTTAGTGATGGACAAGAAATCATGATAAAGCAGTGGCGATCTATTTTCTTGTTTTGATAAATAACTTAAGAAGATAGAAAGAGTACCACCTCTGGTGTGGCGCCATGTAAGCATCTGCTAAGATGTTGAGGGTGTTGCGGTAGCGATGGCTGTCGGCAGTGTGAAAGCAGATCTGGGAGGGCAAACGGTGGCGGCGGGGGAAATGTCCCAGCGCGGTGGATGAGACAATCATAGGAGTGGCCCCAGCAAGGTGGACGACGGCGTAGATGAAGCAAGTGGACGTGATGCAAGGATCTTGGTGCGAAGCCATGGATGAGAGATGTTGATCTCTTCTAATGGACGATGGCATCAGGGTATCAGCTCCGGCATGGTGGAGGAGGACAACGGTGGATGGGGTGGGGGACGGAGGAGGCTCGGGTGGAGAGGGTGTTTTGGCACCCACGGAGTACGAATGGGGAAACGGAGGAAGAGAGGTAGGGGAAACCATGTCTTTGGGACGCGCTTGTCTCAAATGTGGGGAAAGTTACAAATTTAGCCCCCGTTTAAAATTTCAGACATCACAACAACATTGGTCGGTTGGGGACAGGACGGTAATCTCGCATACACCGAATATTTGCCGAGGACAGTTTGTTTTGGCGCCCACCGTGTATGAATCAGGGTGAGAGGCAATTTTGGCTGAGGAGAGACTATGTTTTGGCCCCCACCGTCTATGAATCAGGGTGCGAGGCAGTTATGTCACATATGAGTGAAATTACAAACCTACCCCTATCGAGACATATACAAATCGAGCTGATAGGCTTTGCATGTCAGTGATAGGCAATAATGTCCATCTCCCAAAATTTTGTTTTGGGCGGTTACGGCCGAGGAGGGACTAGGTGTTTCGCGGCTTTGTTCAAATTTTTGGAGAAAAAGCTTGCACGTTTACCGTGCCAACTCAATTTGAATCCATTTGGTATTTTTTCAGGCAGGATCCTATTTTGTATTCGAATACAAATATTTATATATATACATCATTTTTATATATATACTTTCGAAAGCACAACACCCTTTATACATAAATATGGTTTAAAAATGCCATGATATTAGATTCATAAGGCTGAATCCATCTTCATTTGAATTCAAATATTTAAAACCACTTTATGTTGAAGTCCAATGTATGCATTCCTCGCTAACTGTCTCCAATTAATGTGTGTTTCATCCGGGTTTTTTTTACTTCTCAAACACGTATAATGTGTTTGACACATGCAACATATAGTGTAATCCCATTTAGACATGAATTGCATAAGCCATGCATTGTCTCTAATTAAAAAAATCTATGGATCACGAATATTGATAAACTAAATAACATTACATGTGTCCCCAAATTCAAATGAATATGCATGTTTGTTTGAGAAATTTTTGTTATGATATTATCGATGTCCTGATCTCTAATTAAAATATTTGAATCCCCTTTAATCCAGATGTTCATCTCATCTAGCTATCACTCATGACTTGTATATCTCTCTAGACCCGTACGCCTTCACCATCTCTCGGGTATCTCTCGTGCTACTTGTATGTCGATAGCAGTATTTTTTCTTCGTGACACACTAATGGTACTCTCTCCCTCGACCTTCACTCCATCTCTCTCTAAGTATATCTCGCTCCCTGCTATGTCTCTCTAACTATGATTCTCCCTGTGAAATCTCTTTCTCTCACACAAACACAAACTTCGTCTCTCGGGGTCTCATTTCTCTCTATTATTCCATTGTATTCCGCTCACACACACCCTCTCACTCTAGAGAAGTCTCGTGCTCCCTATGTCTCAATAGCTATGACTCTCCCTCTTAAATATCTCTCTCTCTCTCTCTCACACACACAAACTCCGTCTCCCAGGGTTTCATTTCTCTCCACCATTCCCATGTATGCCGCTCCCACGCACCCTCTCTCCCTAGGGATATCTCGCATTCTCTATTTCTCTCTAGCTACGACTCTCCCTGTGAAATATCTTTCTCTCTCGCAAACACAAAACTCTGTCTCTCAGGGTCTCATTTCTCTCTGATATTCGTTTGTATGTCACTCACATGCACCCTCTCTCTATCTTTCTCACACACACGCATAACTCACCCTTCTGATCCACTCGACTCTTATCTCTATCACACACTAGTCGATCTCCCTCTAGCTAGCATCTCTATCTCTCTATTTCTCTATTTCTCCATCAACCTTCTTTCTAGGCCACACTCTTGCTTCCTATCATGCCACTATATCTGTTTCTCTCTACATGCACCCTCTCTCTATCTCTCTCTCACATACACATAACTCACCCTTCTGATCCACTTGACACACACACACGCACACACTAGCCGATCTCCCTCTAGCTAGCATCTCTATCTCTCTATTTCTCCGTTTCACCGTCAACCTTCTTTCTCGGATGCACTCTTGCTTCCTATCACGCACACTATATATGTTTCTCTCTACATGCATCTGTAGGTCGATCTCTTTTGCACACACATTGTGTCTCGCTCTCTCTTCTCACCATATATGCATGCTCCACTCCACGCCACTCTCTCTTAAAGACAAAAAGAGATGCTCCATCATCAGGCCTTCTTCCCTCCACTCTCACATGCATGCATATTGTCATATCGATCCATCTCTCCCATCCTGTTGATCTTATGACTTATGTCTCCTCTCTTTTATCTCGATCATGCGCATGCGCGCGCACACACACACCCCATGTATATATGTATACCTCTCGCACATGCACATTAAAGGTCTCATCTCTCTCCATACCTAGTTAATTACCCCCAGCCCAACCCCACATCGACTCTTTCTCTTCCTGTGTGCACATGACTTCTGTCTGGATGGGTCTCTTCTCTAAAGAACACACTCACACTTAACTCTGTCCTTCTAGCTACCCCTCTCTCTCACTCCCTCCCTCTATACCTGAAACCAATAAGACTATCCCTTCATTTAATTCCCGCCTGCATGCACCATCGATAGTAGTCTTCCTTGGTGTCTCTCAAAAAAACACGTTATCTTGATGTCCACTCCTCTCACGCGCACACGCCTTCTCTTCCCTCTTTACAAGCCTCTTCTCTCTCGCACCCCCCTCGTTGGAGGCCTCTGCCATACACATCACCTCTCTACAATGAAGCCACACACACTTAATTACTTTCCCTTCTGAAGACTCCATTTCACACTCTCTCTCTCTCTTTCTTTTTCTCTATCTATCTCTCCCTTCTCTCTTTCACACGCACGGTCTCTCTATACGACCACACACACACACATGCTCTAGGTGGAGTATTTGCTCCTACCACCCTTCATCCAACCTTACCCGTATGATAATTAATCATCTTTATTTACTTATAACATGGAAAAATTCCACTTTAGTTTTCTAGTTAGCAAACTTCTCATAATTAGATAACGCCAAATCATGAGTAGGAAGTGACATTTTTTTACAAAATCACATTAACATGGACAGGTAAATCACAATGCAAAAGGTGGAGTACATGTCCGAAGAGTAGAGGCGCACACACACACTCTGTCTCTCAGAATCTCACACACATGTGAGTTACGTGACGCACCCTAAACAAACCCGTATGTGTACAATTTGTGCACGCACGGGTACATGTTATGCAGCGCATTTATTTAAGCCAGACAGCAAACCCAAATAGTAGCTGCATTCATTCCCCTCCCGCTGCCTCTTCTCCGCTCGCCGTCGCCTAATAGCCATGGCCCAGCCAAAGGTAACGACATACGCCATGCTCCCGCTAGAGCGATGCTTTGAGCTGCTTCCAGAGATCTGGAGGCGGCGCGAAGCCCAGATCACAACTGGCCCGCCTCCGGAGTCCGGACTAGCCGGAGCCAGACGAGGAGGTAGTGGAGGTGGAGTAGCATGCAACCATGGAGGATGCAGAGCCGGAGGAGGATAACGACAGTGCAAGCGACGCGGATCTGGAACAGGAGGACGATGACACTGGCTAAGCAGATCCGGATGAGGACGACAATGACGCGGGCGAGGCTGAGTCGGCTGCATGCTTCGCCATGGCTGAGTTAACCCAAGCGGAAGGGGCGGCAGAACAAAAGGCCATCCTCGAGTCCATTTAGTCGGAGGCCGAGGTGGAGAACAAGAGCCGCTTCCTCCACCAGCGGGAGTGGGGGATCAACGAGATGTTCGCCGAACTGGAGGAGGAGCAGGAAGAGCTGGAGTTGCAGCATGCGGTCGTCTACCCATCTCCAACGATGAGTATTGTGGTCTAGCTTAGGTTTTGTGCGTAGTACGTACTAGTACTAGTTACTACTATTGCATGGTTTGTATGGATTTGAGATATCTAATACTACTGCTCAATGTAAGCTGCTTTTAAGATGAATGAATGAAAGCTTGGCGCCTCTGAGCGCCTTTGTTTGTTAAAAAAAGATATGTAATATACATGGTACTACGTGGTACTCCCTCCTTTCTACTTTAAAGGGGTCATCTAAAAAAATAGATTTCCATTATATTAGGCTCACATTGGTCCAAGTTAAAGGGCTTTGAGTCTCACACCACATTTATTTCATAGAGAAAAGAGAAAGGAAATTAGTGGTCATGCATGCAGCTTTTTGTACTAGTACTAATAGTACTATATTAGGTTTGATCAATCGCTTCCCGCGGACGTGCCCGGGCGATGGAAGAGGAAGGAGAAGAGAAGCGGGTTGTGGAGTACACCAGCTGCAACACGACCTCCAAGGAACTTTCATGCCAAACAATGCATAGTACAGTATTTAGTAGCTATAGTACTTGGTAGTACATACACCAGCGGAGTATGAATTAGCCTTTAGGTTGCGTGTGGATGACATGGCTACAACATGCAGGCTGTAGTTCGACAGCCTACCGCTCTACCTCGCATGGTTTGGCCATGCAAGATTTGCATGCAGGCATATCATGCACATAGTTGTCGAAGTCGTGCTCGAAAAAGGGCGATGAGGTCCGCAAGTCCGCGTTGGTCCCTGTGCCCGGAAAACAAACTAATCTCAGTCGCTGTAAATGTCGTGTGCGCTTAAATTTTGGGCTAGTGGATGGACATGAATGTGCCGTACAACGAACCGCCCGCAGCCACCCTAATCTCAAATATAAACTATGCTAGTGCGCGCCCACAGAACATCCATTCCGAAGGGAAGAAGCCATATAGTTACCATCTTGTCTAAACCAGTTCCCAAAGGGACAAGGCAGTTCGTCGCCATTACCATGGATTCACAAGGCGGTGGTGCATCTCGTCCTCTTCCAGGCTGGGAGACCCTGGACGACGATCCTTTAGGAGAAATCTTAAGTCACTTTGACTTCCTCACATCCGCAAGACTCGGCAGTACTTGCACGAAATATTTTAAGACGGTGCGTAAATATGCATGGAAGAAGGCCATGCTAGTTGGTCTGCCATGCATCCTCAAGGACGAGGATGTTTCCTGGGGGATCTCTCCAATGCGGCGTGGCTGTAGTTACAAGTTGACGCCCCTTGAGATGCTGACGTTGAGGGTCACTCAGGTGGCTGCGGGTGCGCTACTATGACCCGGTTGGGTCAACGTTTTTTACTAGGCAGACATTGCGGAGAGGATTTAGGGCTGGGCCGAGCTCTAAAACTTCAGTGAACACATGTTAAGAAATGCTCAAAGGCCTAAAAGTATGTCGCTTATCAACATTGTACGTTAATAATAGATACCAACTTAAATTCCTATATACTGGTAATTTGCTCCAAAAACTACTACCTCCGTCCTAGTTTATTGGACCCCTTTGTATTATGTTCCCACCAAAGATTTAAGTAACAAAATGTTAATGCATGTCATAAAAAATTATATCGTTGGATTCGTATTTGAACATAGTTTTCAATGATATTATTTTTTGTGACATGCATTAACATTTTGTTGGTTAAATATATGGTAAAATTTGACACAAAATAAAATGGGGACCGATAAACCAGGACGGAGGTAGTAGTAACTAGTACTGGTAGATGCTCATAATTAAGTAAACAAACGTAAGGGCGACACACACACTAACTACTACTTCTCACATGCTGACGAGATGTAATCGTTCTCTTTGTCATCCTTGTCGGCGGCACCCCACTGTGCTTGGATCTCTACCTAGCTCTCCTCAGCATTGCGGTAGCTGCCGCTGTGATCCTAGCAGGTGGAGGCATCGGGGCATGTTGACCAGACGCCATCGTTCTCCTTCCCGGCCTTGTCGGCGACACCCACCGTGCTTGGATCTCCGCCGAGCTCTCCTCAGTAGTGCATGCGTCCTCTTCTTTCTTGTGGCGGTGGGACTCTCTTTTCTTGAGCACTTTCTACCTTTTCTGCTCCTTGTGCGGCTTTGGCCGCCTCTTGCTCTACCGCCCATTCGGCCTTGGCAGCTTCAAAGTCCGCCCACGTAGGTGTGCGGTCACGAGTGGTGATGAACTCAGCATGGCGGGATGCCATCGCTTCCTCACCGTTTAGTGTGCGGTCGTGGGCGGCAAGGAACTCAGCGCAGCGAGATGCCATCGCTTCATTACCAGTTAGTGTGCGGTGCGGTGGCATGAACTACGCTTGGAGAGAGCTCTAGGGCGGAGTGGCCGGACAACCGTACAGTATAGTGCATTGGTTTTTCAGAACTCAAGGACAAACGACGAAGGAAATTTGGAATCCCCTTCAATCCTGGTGATTTATTATCGCATACGGTTAATTTACATAGCCTCTGGAAACTGTGTGCGCTGACCCTATTGTGGGGTGCTTTCTGATTAGCCGGAACCCCAGCCACGCGGATCGCGTGCATGCACTACGATCGAACGGCAATCCACGTCCCTCTCATCACACCCGTGTAGTTGTAGCTGGGATTCAATGTTTCTATGCTAAATGTCCACAAAATGCACATAATGGCCTAAATATGGTAAATGAGCCCGGAAAGTGCCAAATTTGAACATGGTGCTTTGTAGGGTGTATGTTGATCGTAGAAAAAAATCTCAAGGACAAACGACGAAGGAAATTTGGATTCTCCTTCAATCTTGTCCTAAATATGCATGTAGTATTTTTTTTGTTCATTTATTGGTCACGCACGCATGCATTGCAATTAACATTTGTTAACACAAACATTTTAGGAAATCGAGTGCATTAATTAAGTACTTTTGCAAACTACAAAACAATACCACCAAGCCCGCGTCTGATCGCCCTGGCCCACCAAAATCCCCTCCCTCGCCCGCGCGCGCTTCCTTCCTGAAACAATCAGCGCCGCTCTGGAGCATCAATGCCGCATTCACACCCGACGTGTCCTCTCACTAGCGTTGGCATTGAAGAAGCGCGACGGACGAGTGAGCACCACCCACGTTGCTTCTCGATGCACGCCACTGATCCGCATTCAAATGAGACCATGGTTGTCAATCCATCCGCCGTTCACATTAATGACACACGGCTGCCGATGATTCTACTTCGGTGCCACACGTCCGTCCATCTGTCGCAGCTCATTGCCATTGGCCCGCTATATTAACTTAAGCCCGGGCCATAGCCACACACACCCACAGTCATTCTCCTCCAGTCCCTTTCTCCTGTCGGCACCACTCCAACCATGGCCTCATTGTGCTCCAAAGCTCTTTGGGACGTGTTGTCACCAGAGCAGACGAAGGACATCGTCAGCTCCACTCCAGGCATGCTCCAAAGCTCTCTTGGACATACTGTTGCGGGAGCAGATGAAGGACATCGCCGGCTCCCCCCCCCCACCCGGTCACGCTCTGCTGGCACGACCACGAAGCTAGCACGTCTGCGCGGGCGGCGGTGGCGGTGAGGAAGAGTATTGCATGGTAGTTTGCCATTGGTTGGGTCCCAAGAAGGCCACCGCTCATCCCCTCCTGTCAGAGCTAAGCTAGGTCGGTACAATATCGAGAGTCGATTAGCCTCTTGGCGGCGACATGGAGGCGGAAATCTTTAGAACCTTGTGCTCCGGAGGAGGAGGTTACGGAGGCAGAGCTGGACAGCGCCAAGGCAGATGAGGAGGAGGCGAAGGCAATAGCGGGAGCGTTAGTTCTCAGGGCTCATGGCTGGACATGGTGGTCGGGCTCCGGTGGTCGTTTAGATTAGGTTTAGAGTAGGTTTTAGTACAGTTTGTGTGAAAAATGTAATGAATTTCCTCCGGTTTATAGGAAAGGTTTTCGAAGTGTAATGAATTTGGTCTGGTTTATATGAAATTTGCTTTGTTCGCATGAATTTCGTCTCGTTAGTTCATATAGTTGTCGAAAGGTATGCTGGCAGTGTTGGATGGCATCCTCCGGCATCAGTGCCCGCGGACAGATGCCGGTGTAAATTTGCGGGTCTGCGTTGGAGATGCCCTAACCATCATGTTGTAATCCCTAACAGTGCTCCGTTGTTTTGCATGGAACAGTTACGCCTCGATGAAAATCAGATAGCCGATCATGGATGTGCATGGGGCATTCAGTCTCACGTGGAACCTTGTAACTAACGACTCCCACTTGGGTCGTACTATCTTAGCAGTCATTACCCATTGTACCATTGAAGGGCAACAAGGTGCCACGATCTATCACGATCGGACATTGATCATGTATCCAGGTTTGAGATGCCAGGTATACCAGATGAACAACGGTGTATTCGACCCCCATGATGCTACCTGGATGCGCATGAATACACTTGGAGAGTACTCGGTTTTCATTGGGGATAGCTACGCCATAGTGAAATCGATGCCTCCTTTCGTGCATGATGCCGACGGCCTGCCAACGAAGGGATTACCACATGTGGTCTTCGACCCTCGAACTACACAATCAAATTACCCTTAAAGGAAAAGCCGATGGTCATATCACGTTGCTGCCGTGTTTCGCACTCCTCCCTCATAAGAGTGGAGATGCTTGCTTACATAAAAATGGAAGAAGTGGAGATGCTCTACCACGCTGTTCATGTCCTCGTCAATCCGCTGATGTGTGGGACATCCAGCACATGCCAAGCAGCAATTTATCGTTGTAGCTTGATATCTATGCTATGTGTCGGTCTTAAGACAAGTCTGTCTATGAACCACTGCACACCAAGCATGATGCATGGTGAGGAATCTTCAAGTCATCACCTTGTTTCAAAAAATCTTCAAGTCATCAAGTTAAGAAAAAAAATTATGAACAGATGCACATGCCAAGTTCACTAGGCTGTCATGTTTCGCACTCCTCCATCGTAAGAGTGGAGATGCTAGCTTTCATCAAAAATAAAATATGAATAGTATAATAGAGCAATGACACTATGCTCGGTTTCCTTGCTCCTCCTCGATATCGGAAAGAACATTTTCGTTCGCCGACATGTGGGATGTCGACCATCCTGGTCCACTTGCCATACACCAAAATTAGAGTGCATCACACAGAACTGCAGGGGAGACTCACCCCGGTCGTAGCACAGCGGTAATAATGAGTAGGCCAAACTAGCCCGCCTAACACGCGGGAATGCCCCGCCCTCATCTTTTTGTTCTGGATTTCTACTGATCAAACGAACGAACAAGCGAAAGAAAATGTTACATTTTGCAAGTTCAAAAGGAAAAGGTGGCACACTTAAAGCACGCCTTTTGCATTCGCGTTGCACCCCCCACAGTCGGTCTGGCATGCCGCTCACCAAAGGGATCACATGTTGTCTTGCATTTTCACTGACATGTGGGACTA
Source organism: Thinopyrum elongatum (assembly GCA_011799875.1). NCBI lineage: Eukaryota > Viridiplantae > Streptophyta > Magnoliopsida > Poales > Poaceae > Thinopyrum > Thinopyrum elongatum. The sequence continues at coordinate 351,142,152 of CM022303.1, forward strand.
CAATTGAATAAATCGACATTAGCCAAAATCTAATCGCCCACCGAGCATCAGCTGAGAAGAGAGAGATGGGGAGGGAAAAGAGATCAGCCGCCCGCCATGCACGGACTCCAAGAAATATGGTGATAATGTGAGGTGGGCTACGTTTTAGTAAAGTCTTAGTTATACTGCTTGTAGAGTTGATTTAACGGAAATGTAGTATAAAATGCACTGTTTGAAAGTTTTTGTACGCCAATGTTCTAGGATTTGTACGTTTGTGTATGATTTTATTAGTGACTAAAAAGAAATGGAGGGCCTCTCTCTCTCCATCCCACAACCCCTCTCTAGCACACGTACACACACACTCTATAGCCACTGCAAAAGTACAACGTCAACTACACATTCACGCTTCCAGCAAAAAAATACACATTCACGCATGTTACAAGTACGTACCAATTTTATTCTGCATGCTGGCTATTAATGTGAATGTATCTGTGAACAACCTCTTTGAGTTTGATGTGAATGTTGAACTTGGAATGAATCGCGTCTGTACATTAATGTATAATTGTGGACTATTGTCTGATCGACCGCTAAGCCTACAATTTTAGGAGTGTGGACTATTGGCCGATCGACGGTGATACGTCTCCATCGTATCTAAAATTAATGAAGTTTTCATGCCATGTATACAACAATTTTATATGGTTTTGGTATGATTTGAATGGAACTAACCCGGACTGATGCTATTTTCAGCAGAACTACTGTGCTGTTGTTTTTTGTGCAGAAATAAAAGTTCTCGCAATGGGCTGAAACTTTTTGATAATTTTTTGGAATGAAAGAGACCCCCGAAGCTTCGTGGGAGGATCGGAAGAGCCATGATGCGGCCACAAGGCACCTGGCGCGCCCAGGGGTTGATGGTGCACAAGTGCCTTGTGGGCCCCTCGTAACTCTTTTTCACGTGATTCCAACGCTGAAAATTTCTATAAATAGAGAAACCCCCAAAATAAACCTAGAACTTCTGTTCCACTGCCACAAGCCTCTCTACCAAAGCGATCACATCTGTAGCCCTGTTCCGGCACCCTACCAGAGGGGGAAATCGTCATCGGAGGCCACCTTCATCATCCCAGTGGTATCCATGATGAGGAGGGAGTAGTTCACCCACGGGGCTGAGGGTATGTACTAGTAGCTATGTGTTTAATCTCTCTCACTCTCTCTCTCGTGTTCTTGATTTCGCACGACCTTGATGTACTGCGAGCTTTGTTAATATGGTTGCATCATATGCTGTTTCTCCCTCTCTATCTTGCTGTGATGAATCGAGTTTTTACCTTTGAGGATTCACTATTATCGGATTGAATATTTTGGATTTGAGAACACTTGATGTATGTCTTGCATGTGGATACCCGTGGTGACAATGGGGTGTTCTATTGATTCACTGGATATATGTTTTGGCAATCAACTTGCGGATTCCCGTGATGATATTGGGGTAATCTAGGCATAGATGTTGATGCATGTTTTCGTCCTACTTTCTCTGGTAGAAACTTTGGGGCACTCTTTGAAGTTCTTTGTGTTGGATTGAATATTATGTATCTGAAGTTGTTTGATGTGTATCGAATAATCAACTCACCAATACTTGTAGTGACATTGGAATATCTAGGTGACATTAGAGTTGGTTGATGCATATCACATGGTGTTATTTTAGTATGAACTCTAGGGTTGTTTCTGACACTTATAGGAATGGCTCAACAGATTGATCGGAAAATATAACTTTGAGGTGGTTTCATACGCTACAACAATTTCATCTTATGTTCTCCGCTATATAAGAAGTTTGGAGTGATTTTTTGCCGCATGTTGAGGGATTGTTATAATATTCAATTATGTTAGCACTGTTGAGAGATTGCACTAGTGAAAGTATGAACCGTAGGCCTTGTTTTCAAGCATTGCTATACTGTTTGTGCTCCGTTTTATCACTAGCTACCTTGCAATTTTTATATTTTCATATTACAAACACCTATATCTACTATCCATAGTACACATGTATCACCATATCTTCGCCGAACTAGTGCACCTATACAATTTGCCATTGTATTGGGTGTGTTGGGGACACAAGAGATTTCTTGTATTTGGTTGCAAGGTTGTTTGAGAGAGACCATCTTCATCCTACGCCCCACATAGATTGAAAAGCCTTAGGCTATCCACTTGAGGGAAAATTGCTACTGTCCTACAAAACTCTGCACTTGCAGGCCCAACACGACTCTACAAGAATAAGTTGTGTAGTAGACATCAAGGTCTTTTCTGGCACCGTTGCCAGGGAGGTGAGTGCTTGAAGGTACATCTTTAGATCTTGCAATTCAATCTTTTAGTTTCTTGTTTTATCGCTAGTTTGGTTTTATAAAAGAAAACTACAAAAAATATGGAATTGAGGTTGCCTCATATTCTTCATCTTTATAATGCCTTTCTTGAAAATGATGGATTGGAAAATTGTGCAAAAGTTAGAAGAAGAATTCAATAAAATGTTTGGCATAAAATCTTTGAATGGTAAGCATGATTGCAATGTTGCTAGTATGAATTCTTTGAATATCCATGATGTTAATGATATGCAAAGCCATAAGCTTGGGGATGCTATGTTTGATGAAGATGATATTTTTAGTCCCCCAAGTTTTGATGAGCAAATTTATTATGATGATAGCACGCCTCCTATTTATGATGATTATAATGATGAAAGTGGGTTTGGAAGAGTGTCAACTCTAGGTACTAATGATCCCACTATTTTGGAGGGTGTTGAATCTTTTTGTGATAATTATGAAAGTGGATTTGGAGAGGTCATGACTTTATTTAATGATGATTCCACTATTTCGGAAGTGGTTTCAATTGATTATGATAATAAAGTTGCTATATATGATGATTATGGTGATGACATGTATGTTATAAAGAGTAATGATAACCATGAAACTTGTCATCATGTTTTTAATGTTCAATTGGATTATGCCAATCAAGTATCACATGATAGTTATTTTGTTCAGTTTGCTCCCACTACTATTAATGAGAAGGAAATTGCTTATGTGGAGAGTAGTAAAATATCTATGCTTATGAATCATGAAAAGAATGCTTTATGTGATAGCTATATTGTTGAATTCATTCATGATGCTACTGAAAATTATTATGAGAGAGGAACATATGCTTTTACATATCTCAATAATATCAAGTTTCCTCTCTTCATGTTGAAAGTTTTGAAGTATCACTTGTTTTGCCTTCCTATGCTAGTTGATTCTTGCTACCATAAATTGTTTTCTCACAAAATCACTATGCACAGTAAGTGGGTTAGGCTTAAATGTGCTTGCCATGTTATTCATGATACTCTTTTTGTGTTTCAATTCTTTACTATTATGTGACCATCATTGAAATCATCATGCCTAGCTAAATAGGCATTAAAGAAAAGCGCTTGTTGGGAGACAACCCAATACTTATACCTATTGTTTTTGTGTGTTCACATGATTAAGCTACTGTAGTAACCATGTTTTATAGCTTTAGTTTCAATAAAGAGCCAAGTAAAGCCTTTGGGACAGTGTGGATGATAGTTGACTTGATTCTGTGCAAAAATAAAAACTTTTACGCCCAGTAATAGAATTGTTTAAAATCACTGCAGCATCGAGAAATTCTTAATTTTTTATAAATGATTGATAGACCAATTTCCTACATTTTCCTAATTTTTCAGAATTTTTGGATTTACATAAGTATGGTTGTTGTTCAGATCATTACAGACTATTCTGTTTTTGACAGATTCTGTTTTCAATGCATAGTTTGCTTGTTTTCTAGTTTCTATGGATTATATTGGTTAATATAAATTGTAGAAATCATAGGGTACAGTAAGAATTATGTAATAAAAATTATGAATCTTGTCTGGACAGTACCAAAGTGAATGATTTGCTCTTTATCATACTAACCCATCTCACGAAGTTCTGTTAAGTTTTGTGTGATTGAAGTTTTCAAGTTTGGGTGAGATATCAATATGAGGAGAATAAGGAGTGGCAAGACCCTAAGCTTTGGGATTCCCAAGGCACCCCAAGGTAATATTAAAGGAATACCCAAGCACCTAATCTTGGGGATGCCCTGGAAGGCATCCCCTCTTTCGTCTTCAACATTATCGGTAACCTCACTTGGAGCTATATTTTTATTCGTCACATGATACGTGGTTTGCTTGGAGTGTCATGTTCTTCTGTTGAGATTTGCTTTCTGTTATTTAGAATAATGTTTTGTATCTTTTATTTCAATAGAAGTGTCCAGTGTAGCCTTTACCATGCTTATTTTGCAAGTCTATATGTTGTTGTTTGAAAACATAAAGTTTTCTATTATTGTCTGAATTTTTCAGAAAAGTCAGAATGTGATAAAATCTCGAAATTTTCACACAGTAAGCTATGATAAATTATATATAGTGTGGTAGTTTTTCAGAATTTTTGGAGTTAAAGAAGTATGAATCTTCTTCTATCCTTTACAGACTGTTCTATTTAGACAGATTGTTGTTATGTTTGCTTGTTTAATGATTCTATTTGAGGATAGGACTATTAAATATGCAGAGGCATTTAGTATTGAATGTTAAATAATAATTTTAGTGATTTTTTACAGTAGAGAATGATAAGGTTTTTCATTGATTTATACTAACTTATCTCACGAGTTCTTGTTGAGTTTTGTGTGGATGAAGTTCTTAAGATTTAGGGAAACCATGACATGATAGGAATTAAGGAGACACAAAAGCTCAATCTTGGGGATGCCCAAGGCATCCCAAGTTAATATTGCAAGAAGTCTCAAGCATCTAAGCTTGGGGATGCCCCCGTAGGCATCCCACCTTTCTTCATCAACAATTATTGGTTAGTCTCGGTTGAACCTAAGTTTTTGCCTCTTTACATGAGATGTGCTATTCTTGAAATATCATTTTATTTTGTTTTCTTTGTTGTTTTAATAAAATACTTAAGATCTGAAATTTTTAAATGAGAGATTGTCGTACGTACGATGATCTATGGGAACGGCAAAGTCCCCTTTGCGGTTCGACTGGGGAGATCAACATGCACAAAGAGCAGATCTAGCAATCAACGCAAGGATTTACCCAGGTTCAGGCGACTATGAAGCGTAAAACCCTACTCCTACTTTGTTGTATTGAATGTATGAAGCTCAAGTACAAGGAGAGCAACTTGCCAACAAGGTTGCATGGGATGCGCAGCTACACGTGTAAATGAGCAAAGTTTCGACCTTTGTAAAGGTAGCCACGGGCCTCCTTTTATAGAGAAAGGGGTCGTCACAGTGGTAAAATGGTCTTTACATAAAATGAATAGTGGCTACAACGCCAAATACCTAACTCTGACGGGTTAGGACAAACACGTTAAATGCGCCATGAGGTGTCAAGCTAGTGAAACTCCTCGACAGAAATCATCACTCCTTCTGTGTCATTCATCCAGCTACATTTTATTATCTTGACACAACTCCAGGACGGGTGTCATTACAGTTGTCTTTAGAGCGGCGGGCTGACATGTGACCAGACAATATTCACCTAACTACATGCCCGCTTGGCACCTATTTGACAGGCAACGTGCTGGTCGCTGAGGCAGAGCGGTGGCAATGTAGTGGAAATGTGCCGGTACGGAGCTTGCCGGGCTTTTGCTTGCTTGCTTGCCGGCAAGGAACTTGCCGACAACTCCAATCTCGATCTTCCATATTTCTTGATCACTTGGCTGGAGGTCTTCTTCGTGACTTTATCAACTAGTCTTGTGCTTGTTCTCAGTTGCCCTCTGACAAGCCTTGCCGTCGGGAAGGCTGCCACTGCCTGTGCAGAAGTGTGGGGTACTAAAGGACCCCGATTTTAGTACACCGATAGGATCCCCTGGGCCTAGGCCACGAACGCATGCGAGGCATCATTGGGTTAGGCCCAAACAGTGCACAAGCACGCGTGGCAGAGGATAACTGTCATAATCTTGTCTTTAACCATGCCCCCTATGATGTGCATTAAATGCGGAATGTGGGAGAGGCGAGATGAAACGGCTGTAGCAGTATTGCGTTTGCAAAAGCGCATCCACGTCGGACAGTAAAGAGTCAGCCCTGCACCTTCCCCATAAAAAGGAATCCATGAAGGGCGCTGCTCCTTTACCTCCCCTCCTTTCCAATCTAGCAAGCCGCCATCGTCTTCCTCCTTGCGCCAAAACAGAGCACACCTTATCCATCCGCCGCCTCTACACTCCCGCTCCTCCTCAGCCCCTACTTCCATAGCTGCCATGGCACCAAAAGAGAGAAAAGACAAGTTGGAGAAGGTTGTCGACCCGAAGGTGGAGCCGAGGAAAGAAGCTCTGGCGGAGGCGCGGAGAAAATATGTCGTCTTCGCGCCGGTACTCGACAAGAGCGACCTAATAGAGCGGTATGCATACATGTGGGAGAAGAAGGCACCGGCTCACACCACCCCACATGTGCTCCCCGGCTCTGTCAGAGGCGGCAAAGATAAACATTCTCTGATTTGTTCAATGAAATCATGTACTTGTACAGCTTCCATCTTTTAGATTTCACGTCGAACGCCATGACTTGTATGTCAGTTTTTGCCCATATGTGTGAAAATTTTGTTGGCGTAGTCCCCAATGTAGCTCCCTTCCGCCATTATTTCATTCTCCGCATTGAAGGAGATGCCCTTTCTGGTGCTATCACTTGGATCCCCACAGTGTGGAATAAGGAGATCTACCCAGAAGGCAACCTGCATCAGAAGTGGGAAGAGTGGCGGGCAGACTGGTGCTGGATCAAAGAGGACAAGTTCCCATATTTCTGTTTGCCCTGGAAGACGAAGGTGGTCCACGGCAAGGATTGGAGCGATCTTCATGCTCATGACAAGAAACTCATAATTGCCATCACCAGAATCCTCTTCCTCAAGAATGTCGGTCTCACCATTGAAATGGTGGGCGCTGACTTTATTCGTCGCTGAATTGCTCCTCTGCAAAACAAAGGAGACTAGCTTGGGACTTCAAGAATGCTGCAGATGTCATGAGGTTGCACACGGGCCTAAACAATAACTTGACGGTCTTGCAGCACATAGCTCTTTGCCATCAGCTGTTCAGGCCAAACGGAAAATTCAAGTTGTCGGCAACCAGAATTCCTTTGTGCAACAATTCTGCCCTGAGTGCAATCATCGCCATGATGCCAGCGTGCAACGCCCATGGCATTGACGGAACTTGGTGTTGAAGAATATTGCCCGCCTCTCTCCATCAGTTCGGACTTTTGGACGAGTTGGCTAGAGCATGACTTCAATATGGTATCCAAGCCAGGAGGTCTTGAGTTCAAGACCCTGCCAACAAAATATTAAAAAAGGGATTCTGCGGTCTACATAAATCCCACGTCTAAGAGCTAAATAATCCTAGACGTGAGGGGGTGTTGAAGTAAATTGCCTACCTCTCTCCATCAGTTCGGACTTTTGGATGCGTTGGCTGGAGCATGAATTCATTACTTGGGCTGAACCACCTGCAGATTGCGTGCAGGAGTGGTTTGATACCTTGATGGAGAAGGCCATCAGAGAAGAACGAAAGCTCATCCGCCCAACTACTGATGATGAAGTGGCCTATATTGCCAGCAGAGCAGAGGAGGCAAGGCTGGCTGAAGAGGCTGGTGCTTTTGGAGCTGCGCCAGCCGATACTGAAGAAGGAGAAGAGGAGCCGAGGGAGATTGTTGCAGATCAGGGTGAGGCTGTCGTGGAGCAAGGCGTCAAGGCTGCCCGGATCCCCACTGATGAGGGTGCAGCCGAAGAACTGTTGTACGAGGAGGCCCCTTCTCCGTCAAGGAAGTCGCGCATCCTCCGGAAGGCCGCCTCTGGAGACCCAGTACATCCACCTTCCTCGAGCGAGGAGGTTGTTAACAAGGGGGCAGCCGGCAAGGCTATGCAGCGGCAAGGAACTCGACAGCAAACTATGCGGTGCACAAGATGTACAGTCACGCCCGCAACTGGAGCGGCGGGCTTGTCTCATACGGCCGCACTGGCAACTGGAGTGGCAGGGTCATCATAGCCTACTGCCTCCGCTGCAGCCAAGCGTGCGAGGACTCCTACTCCACCCCCTCGCACAAACACTGGGCCAGAGGCCGAATTCGACCTCTCCACCCTGAGTGAAGGCGACAAAGAAGTGTAAGAGCTCTTGTCGCGCCCGTTAATTTTTGACCTTTTGATTTGACTTGCTTTGTTTTGTCTTGTTTCCCGCGGAGATGCAGAAACGCTGGTGCAGAGGCTGGCGAAGAGAGCAAAGACCTCAATGGGCGATGAGCCACCGACAAGCACCGTGACTAATCCGAAGGTTGTCGTCATCACCCGGAGCTCAGCCCTCGACGCAGCCCCCAGCACAGCCCCCAGCGTGAGTTTATCACTCATTTCTAGCTAGCGAGTGTTGGTGTGGAGATCTTCACCTCTGATATCAACGAGCATGTATGAGAAGAGCGGCAACAAGGAGAACTCCTAGAGGCGAATCTTGGCGTGTCTTCTTCATCGACCACACCGCCTGGAGACGGCTCTCCGGCAAGGACCTCCACCAATGAGCCTGTTCACATTGAGGAGGAGCCGGCAAGCACAGGTGCCAGCAGCCACGCAACGACAACAGATGTTGCCGGAGGAGAAGAAGTCTCTCCTCAACAGATGCATACGGGTAATCCACTTGCTTTTGAGCATTTGTTTTTCCTTAATTATTTTTGTTTTCTTAAACTTGGCCTTGAATTTGATTTGTTTTTCTCCTCCATCTTCAGATCCTCCCTCAACAGATCATATGATGTTGATGTTAATGCTGAGGAGATCGCAAATGACGCCGCTTCTGAACCTGACAAGATTGCCGCTGGTTAGGCCACGAGGGCTACACACGAAGAGACCGTCGAGAAGGCTGCTGAGTAGGCCGGCAACGCGCCAAAGATGTCGTGCATACGACGATCTATGGGACTGGCAAAGGCCCCTTTGTGGTTCGACTGGTGAGATCAACGTGCACAAAGAGCATATCTAGCAATCAACGCAAGGATTTACCCAGGTTTGGGCCGCTGTGAAACGTAAAACCCTACTCCTACTTTGTTGTATTGAATGTATGAAGCTCAAGTACATGGAGCGCAATTTCCCGACAAGGTTGCGTGGGAATTGCGGCTACGCGTGTAAATGAGCAAAATTCTGACCTTTGTAAAGGTATCCATGGGCCTCCTTTTATAGAGAAAGGGGTCACCACAGTGGCAAAATGGTCTTTACATAAAATGAATAGAGGCAACAATGCCAAATACCTAACTCTGATGGGTTAGGAAAATGCATTAAATGCGCCATTAGGTGTCAAGATGGTGAAACTACCCGGCAAGAATCATCTGTCCTTCTGTGTTGTTCGTCCAGCTGCCTTTTATTATCTGGACACATCTCCAGGACGGGTGTCATTAAAGTTGTCTTTAGAGCAGTGGGCTGACACGTGAGCAGACAATATTCACCTAACTACCTGCCCGCCCGACACCTATTTGACATGCGACATGCTGGTCGCTGAGGCGGAGCAGTGGCAATATAGTGGAAACTTGCTGGTGCGGAGCTTGTCGGGCTTTTGCTTGCTTGCCGGCAAGGAACTTGCCGAAAACACCAATCTTGATCTTCTGTATTTCTTGATCACTTGACTGGAGGTCTTCTTCGCAACTTCATCAACTAGTCTTCTGCTTGTTTTCAGTTGCCCTCTGGCAAGCCTTGCCGGCGGGAAGGCTGCCACTGCTTGTGTGCAAGTCTGGGGTACTAAAGGACCCAAACTTTAGTACACCGACAGAGAGAGTCCTCACATAGCTACTTAATTGTTTAACTACTCATTTGATCTTCACTTATATCTTTTTGGAGTAGTTTGTCATTTACTCTTGTGCTTCACTTATATCCTAAGAGTAAATAGTCGAATGAATTGAATGTCATAAAGTTGAAATAATATGTGCTTCATACGCTTGTCTCAAGCCTAGTAGTAGTTTCACATTGGGTTTAGAAAGTAAAATTTATTGAATTTTACAATCGCAATATTGGTCATACAAGCAATTCATGAATGATTAGTATATGGAAGAGAAATTTCACATACAAATATATTATCTTGGACATCTTTTATGATTGTGAATACCGATTAATTATTTTCAAACTTGAGCAAATTAGTTGAAGTTGGACAAGGAAGACAACGTAATGAGTTATGTTTGGGTATATTTGCATCGAAGTAATATTGTTATGGATCCTACAACATGTGGTGCTTATTTAGAATCTTTTGCTAGCCAAAATTTCTGTACTAAGCAGGAATACTGCTTGTGCATCCAAAATCCTTGAGCCAAGTTTCTTCCATGAGTGTCCACCATACCTACCTATATGAGGTATTACTCTGCCGTTCCAAGTAAATTTGCATGTGCCACCTCTAATAATTTGAATAAACATCTATTTTGTGTGCCCGTACCGCTCACGAAGCGGCAAGGGGTGGTCAGTATCTTCCATGCTAAGTGGGTTATTCTCATGATGGGTGTTTATTCACTTGTCATTGCACAAGAATGCTGGTAATTGGATGCCTAGTCCTGTAATCAAAATGAAAAAAATTTAATGAAACAAACTCCCCAGGAAAGTTGATTGTATGGAGGGCACCCGAGGATTCGACTAGCCATGGCTTGTGTTTGAATGGTTGAGGTGGAGTTAAATTTACCTTCCTGTTCGGAAACTGCAGATAATGTGTTTAGCATGGAAGATATTGAGAACTCTATGTCGTGACGTTGACAGGAAAAGTACACCACAAAAAATGTATTAATCTCTGTTTTAAGCAATGAGCTCTGGCACCTCTGCAAATCCATGCTTCCCTCTGCGAAGGGACTATCTTTTACTTTTTATGCTAATTTTATTTTGTTGAGTCAGTTTCTTATACCAACCTATTGTTTAGTTGGTGATAACCCACAAGTATAGGGGATCGCAACAGTTTTTGAGGGTAGAGTATTCAACCCAAATTTATTGATTCGACACAAGGGGAGCCAAAGAATATTCGCAAGTATTAGCAGCTGAGTTGTCAATTCAACCACACCTGAAAGACTTAATATCTGCAGCAAAGTTTTTAGTAGTAAAGTAGTATGGAAGTAACGGTAGATGTGGCAAAAGTGACAGTAAAAGTTTTGTAGCAATTGTAACAGTGACAACGGAAAAGTAACTTAGCAAAGATCAGTATGTGAAAAGCTCGTAGGCAATGGATCAATGATGGATAATTATGTCGGCTCGCATTCATCATGCAACAGTTATAACCTAGGGTCACACAGAACTAGCTCCAATTCATCAATATAATGTAGGCATGTATTCCGTATATAGTCATATGTGCTTATGGAAAAGAACTTGCATGACATCTTTTGTCCTACCCTCCCGTGGCAGTGTGGTTCTAATGGAAACTAAGGGATATTAAGGCCTCCTTTTAATAGAGAACCAGAACAAAGCATTAGCACTTAGTGAATACATGAACTCCTCAAACTACGGTAATCACTGAAAAGAATCCCAATTATTGTCACCTTGGGGTATGCGGATCATAACACGTAATAGGTGTCTACAACTTGCAAGATAGGATCAAGAACACAAATATATTCATGAAAACATAATAGGTTCAGATCTGAAATCATGGCACTCGGGCCCTAGAGACAAGCATTAAGCATAGCAAAGTCATAGCAACATCAATCTCAGAACATAGTGGATACTAGGGATCAAACCCTAATAAAACTAACTCGATTACATGATAAATCTCATCCAACCCATGACCGTTCAGCAAGCCTACAATGGAATTACTCATGCACGGCGGTGAGCATCATGAAATTGGTGATGGAGGAAGGTTGGTGATGATGATGGCGATGAATCCCCCTCTCCGGAGCCCTGAACGGACTCCAGATCAGCCCTCCCGATGAAGAACAGTAGGCGGCGGCGGCTCCATATCGTAAAACGCGATGAATCCTTCTCTCTGATTTTTTTTCTCTCTGGATGTGAATATATAGAGTTGGAGTTAGGGTCGGAGGAGGTCCAGGGGGACCACAAGCCACCAGGGCGTGCCCCAGTGGGGGCGTCTCTCGGGCTTGTGGCCAGTGGGTGGACCCTCTCTGGGTGTTTCTTTCGCCAATATTTTTTATTAATTCCAAAAATATTCTTCGTAAATTTCCAGGTCATTCCGAAAACTTTTATTTCTGCACAAAAATAACACCAAGGCAATTCTGCTGAAACCAACGTCAGTCCGGGTTAGTTCCATTCAAATCATGCAAATTAGATTCCAAAACAAGGGTAAAAGAGTTTGCAAAAATGTAGATATGATGGAGATGTATCAACTCCCCCAAGCTTAACCCAATTCTTGTCCTCAAGCAATTCAGTTGACAAACTGAAAGTGACAAAGAAAAACTTTTACAAACTCTGCTTGATCTTGTTGTTGCAAATATGTATAGCCAGCATTCAGGTTTTCACCAAAGATATGAACTAACAATATTCACAATAACATTTAGGTCTCACATTTACTCATATCAATGGCATAATCAACTAGCGAGCAATAATAATAAATCTCGGATGACAACACTTTCTCAAAACAATCATGATATGATATAACAAAATGGTATCTTGCTAGCCCTTTCTGAGACCGCAAAACATAAATGCAAAGCACCCCTGAAGATCAAGGACTGACTAGACATTGTAATTCATGGTAAAAGAGATCCAGTCACAGTCATACTCAATATCAATTAATAACAATGCAAACAAATGACAGTGGTGCTCTCTAGCTGGTGCTTTTTATAAGAGGACGATGACTCAATAATAAAAATAAATAGATAGGCCCTTCGCAGAGAGAAGCAGGGATTTGTAGAGATGCCAGAGCTTGAGCTTTTAAAACAGAGACGAATATAATTTTGAGCGGCATGCTTTCATTGTCAACATAACAACCAAGAGATCTCTGTATCTTCCATGCTAGATACATTATAGGCGGTTCCCAAACAGAATGGTAAAGTTTTTACTCCCCCTCCACCAACAATCACACTCCATGGCTGGTCAGAAACAACGGGTACCGTCCATACCAACAACAGTCCTGGGGGAGTTTTGTATGATATTTATATGTCGATTTGATTTAGAGCATGGAACTGGGCATCCCTATTACAAGCCACTTTCTCGTGAATGACAAGTGAATAAAAACTCATCGTGAGAATAACCCACCTAGCATGGAAGATACTGACAGCCCCCAGTCGCTACATGAGCGATTCGGGCATACAAAACAGAATATTATTTGAAGGTTTAGAGTTTGGCACATGTAAATTTACTTGGAACGGCAGGTAAATACCGCATATAGGTAGATATGGTGGACTCATATGGAACAACTTTGGGTTTATAGAAGTGGATGCACAAGCAGTATTCCTGCTTAGTACAAGTGAAGGCTAGCAAAAGATTGAGGAGCGACCAACTAGAGAGCGACAACAGTCATAAACATGCATTGAGATTAACCAACATTGAATGAAAGCATGAGTAGGATATAAATCACCATGAACATAAATATCATGGAGGCTATGTTGATTTTGATTCAACTACATGCATGAACATGTGCCAAGTCAAGCCACTTAAATCATTCAAAGGAGGACACCATCCTATCATACTACATCATAACCATTTTAATTTGCATGTTGGCACTCAAGACAAAGCATTATAAACTCCTAGCTAATTAAGCATGGCATGAGTAACTATAATTTCTAATTGTAATTGCAAACATGTTTCATTCAAAATGGGCTGAATCAAGAATGATGAACTAATCATATTTACAAAAACAAAATAGGTCGAGTTCGTACCATCTTTTTCTCAATCTTAATCATTTCATCATATATCATCATTATTGCCTTTCACTTGCACGACCGAACAGTGTGAATAATATTAAGAGTGCACGTGCATTAGACAAAGCTGGAATCTGCAAACATTTATTCAAAGGAGAAGACAAGGTAATATGGGCTCTTTGTTAGATCGACAATAATGCATATGAGAACCACTCAACATTTTCATCATGGTCTTCTCCTCGTGACCCAAAGAAAAGAAAAGAAGTTCAAAGAAACACACTGAAATATTTTTGGAGTTTTTGTTTTTCTGAAGAAGTAAAACAAGAACGAGAAAAACTATTTACACGGGAAAGCTCCCAACAAGCAAAAGAAGAACGAGAAATCTTTTTTGGTTTTCTTTTAATTCTACTACTAAATAAACTAGAAAGAAAACTGGAAAGAAGCGAGAACTAATATTTTTTTTGGATTTTCTCAAAGTTTTTCAAACGCACAAGAAGAAAGTGAGAAAAAGAAATAAACTAACATGGATAATACAATGAAAAAGTATGAACACCGACAACTGGAATGAGTGTGTGAACATGAATGTAATGTCGGTGAGAAATACATACTCCCCCAAGCTTAGGTTTTTGGCCTAAGTTGGTCTATGACCACGGCTCGAAATAACCCTCTCCTCGATACTCCAGAGGGTCCTGAGGGTTCCACTGGTTGGCGAGCTCCTGTGGCTCCCACTGAAAAAGGGCTCCTGATATGGATCAGGAACTGGTGTTGGCTCAGGTGCTGGGGGTTGTACAAGACCCCGAAATCTGTAGATGTCCTCGGGCATATTAGTGTACCTGCTTGAACAAATATCGAACAAAGAAGAAGCAGGCAAAGCAATAGTCTCACAAGTACCCTGACTAAATACTAAGTTATATAGGAGTCTCTTATCCTTATCGTTCTTAAGAAAATCATGTGCTTCCATACTATTGTAGTCCAAATATCTAGTGGGTAACAGCATCTCCTCCTCCTCATCATGCCTAATAGGTATCTCAAAGCGTCTAGCAAGGCGGGAGGCATAGATACCTCCAAAGATGGGACCCTTCGTGCGGTTTGTGTTTAATCGACGAGCAACAATAGCGCCCAAAGTAAAAGTTCTATCATGATACAAAGCATGGCGGAAAATAGCAAGGTCAGGGGCACTAAGGCCTCCATTCTCCCACGACCAATCAAACATCTCCCCGCAAATAATGAGTAATAGTGTAAAACAGGAAAATGTAAGCTAGCCACTCTCGCTTCCGACACCCCTCTCTCTTCCCCTACGGTAACTTCATCAATAAAATCTTCTACATCTCTAGGACGTGGTTCACTGACGCTGCCCTCATAAGGTAATTTGCAAACCTCGCAAAAATCATAAAGCGTCATCTCCTTATGCTCATCATATAAATAAAACTCTACCGTGGGTGGTGATTTCCTAGCATGAAAGTGAAAATTTTGCACGAAGGTATTAGTGAGTAGGAGGTATTGGTCACACTTATCATGGAGGAAGTCAGTGATGCCTGCATTCTCCGCCAAATAATAAAAATCCTCATAAATTCTGGCCGCGCTAAAGAATGCATCGGCCATTCACATGGCCGAACCTCCGCGTTGTGAGGAAGGTTGTACTTGGGCTTCTTCTTCTCTGCATTCTCATTTTCTTTAGAACCCCGGCTTGAAGAGCCTCTCAACCATCTCTTCATCATTTCTTTTCTCTGAAAATTTCTGAAATTTTAGTGACTCAAAATAAAAGTGAACAAAACTGAACAAAATTGATAGCAACTACTCCTACAAGTGCCTAGAGGCTATATCATGCATCAACACTACTTTGGACCATATAAATTTGACATGCAAGCTGAAGAACAAGGTCACCACAGCAGCAAAAATTTGCAATATATAAAGCACTAGAACAAAGACTAATTGGACCATTGGAGGAGTCACATACCGAAGAACAATCCCCCAAAACAGTTTTGCAAATGGAGCTTTGCACAAGGAGATCGAAAATGGCAGCAAGATGAGCAAGAACACGGGTTTGAGCAATGGGATGATTTTTTCTGGAGGAAGACGAACTGGATGGTTGCTGGAATAAGTGAGGGGGACCCACGTGGGACCCACAAGCCACCAGGGCGCGCCCAGGGGGGTGGGCGCGCCCCCAGGGCTTGTGGCCCACTGGTGCAGCCCCCTGATGTGTTCTCAGAGCTATAAATTCTCAAATATTCTATAAAAAATCATACAAAATTTTCAGGGCATTTGGAGAACTTTTATTTTTGGGGCATTTTTTATTGCACGGATAATTCTGAAAATAGACAAGTAATAGTATTTTTGCTTTATTTATTCTAAATAACAGAAAGTAAAAGGTGGGTACATAAAGTTGTGCTTTCTAAATTCATCCATCTCATGCTCATCAAAAGGAATCCATTAACAAGGTTGATCAAGTCTTATTAACAAACTTCTTTCGAATAACATGAAACCGGAGAATTTTCGAATAACACTAGGTTACCTCAACGCGGATATGCATGTCCCCAACAATAAGAATATCATATTTCTTTTTGACAGTAGGAAGAGGGAATTCAAAACCTCCAATAGCAATAGTGGAAATTTTTCCAATAGAATTGATACTATGAACATCAGGTTGTTTCTTCGAAAAGTGTACCGTATGCTCATTACCATTAACATGAAAAGTGACATTGCCTTTGTTGCAATCAATAACAGCCCCTGCAGTATTCAAAAAGGGTGTACCAAGGATGATCGACATACTGTCGTCCTCGGGTATATCAAGAATAACAAAGTCCGTTAAGATAGTAACGTTTGCAACCACAACAGGCACATCCTCACAAATACCGATGGGTATAGCAGTTGATTTATCAGCCATTTGCAAAGAGATTTCAGTAGGTGTCAACTTATTCAAATCAAGTATACAATATAAAGAGAAAGGCATAACACTAACACCGGCTCCCAAATCACATAAAGCAGTTTTAACATAGTTTCTTTTAGTGGAGCATGGTATAGTTGGTATTCCTGGATCTCCTAATTTCTTTGGTATTCCACCCTTAAAAGTATAATTAGCAAGCATGGTGGAAATTTCAGCTTCCGGTATCTTTCTTTTATTTGTAACAATATCTTTCATATACTTAGCATAAGGAGACATTTTCAGAATATTAGTTAAACGCATACGCAACAAGACAGGTCTAAGCATTTCAACAAAACGCTCAAAATACTCGTCATCCTTTTTCTTGGATGGCTTAGGAGGAAAGGGCATGGGTTTCTGAACCCATGGTTCTCTTTCTTTACCATGCTTCCTAGCAACAAAGTCTCTCTTATCATAACATTTATTCTTAGGTTGTGGGTTATCAAGATCAACCGCAGGTTCAATCTCCACATCATTATCATTGCTAGGTTGAGCATCAACATGAACATCATCATTAACATTATCACTAGATTCACGTTCTTCACCAGATTGTGTCTCAGCATCAGAAATAGAAATATCATTAGGATTCTCAGGTATGTCTGCAACAGGTTCACTAGATGCATGCAAAGTCCTATCAGTTTGCTTTTTCTTTTTATTACTAGAAGGACTAGGTGCATTAGTGTTAATTCTCTGAGAATCTTGCTCAACTCTCTTAGGATGGCCCTTAGGATACAAAGGTTCCTGAGTCATTTTACCACCTCTAGTCACAACTCTAACAGCATGATCATTGTTTTTATTGTTCATCTCATTAAGCAAATCATTTTGTGCTTTAAGTACTTGTTCCACTTGAGTTTTTACCATGGAAGCATGTTTACTAATAAGCTTAAGATCATTAATAGTTCTACACATATAATCACCCAAGCGTTCAAGCATATAAGCATTAAGTTGCAATTGTCTACTAACATAAGCATTGAAGTTTTCTTGTTTAACAATAAAGTTATCAAATTCATCCAAGCATTGACTAGCAGACTTATTATAAGGAATATCACCTTAATCAAATCTATAGAGAGAATTTACCTCTACTACCTGTGTCGGAATATTAAGACCATGAATTTCTTCAATAGGTGGTAAATTCTTAACATCTTCAGCTTTAATACCTTTTTCTTTCATAGATTTCTTTGCCTCTTGCATATCTTCAGGACTGAGAAATAGAATACCTCTTTTCTTCAGAGTTGGCTTAGGAGGTGGTTCGGGAAGAGTCCAATCATTATCATTACTCAATATATTATTCAATTGCACTTCAGCTTACTCAACAGTTCGTTCCCTGAAAACACAACCAGGACAACTATCTAGGTGGTCCCTAGAAGCATCGGTTAGTCCATTATAAAAGATATCAAGTATTTCATTTTTCTTCAGAGGATGATCAGGCAAAGCATTAAGTAATTGGAGAAGCCTCCCCCAAGCTTGTGGGAGGCTCTCTTCTTCAATTGGCACAAAGTTAAATATTTCCTGTGAAGCAGCTTGTTTCTTATGAGCAGGAAAATATTTTTCAGAGAAGTAGTATATCATATCCTGGGGACTATGCACACAACCAGGAGCAAGAGAATTAAACCATATCTTAGCATCACCCTTTAAGAAGAAAGGAAACAACTTAAGAATATAGTAATAGCGAATTTTTTCCTCATGAGCAAATAGGGTGGCTATATCATTCAATTTAGTAAGATGTGCCACAACAGTTTCAGATTCATAACCATGGAAAGGATCAGATTCAATCAAAGTAATTAACTCAGGATTGACAGAGAATTCATAATCTTTATCAGTAACAAAGATAGGTGAAGTAGAAAACTTAGGATCATATTGCATTCTAGCATTCAAAGATTTTTCTTTCCACTTGCATAATAATTTGTTAAGATCATCTCAATCCTTACAAGCCAGAAAGTCCCTAGCTACCTCTCCAACCATAACATAACCCTCAGGCATAACAGGCAATTCATAACTAGGAGAGCTAGGTCTAACAGGTGTTTCAAAGTGTTCAGTTTCAATAATTTCATCAGTTTCAAAAATATCATCATCCTCAGCAAAATCAAAGGTTCTAGCTCTAGCAAGGTGTTCATCAAGTAATTCACCTAGTGGCACAGTTTTGTCAAGCAAAGTAGTAGCATCATTCATAGTAGAAGTAGCATCATCAATAACATGCGACATATCGGAATCAATAGCAGGTGTAGGTGTCGCAAGCTTACTCAAAACAGAAGGTGAATCAAGTGCAGAGCTAGATGGCAGTTCCTTACCTCCCCTCGTAGTAGAGGGAAAAATCTTGGTTCTAGTACCTTTCAAATTCCTCATAGTGATCAACAGATATAAATCCCAAGTGACTCAGAGAATAAAGCTATGCTCCCCGGCAACGGCGCCAGAAAAAGGTCTTGATAGCCCACAAGTATAGGGGATCGCAACAGTTTTCGAGGGTAGAGTATTCAACCCAAATTTATTGATTCGACACAAGGGGAGCCAAAGAATATTCCCAAGTATTAGCAGTTGAGTTGTCAATTCAACCACACCTGAAAGACTTAATATCTGCAGCAAAGTTTTTAGTAGCAAAGTAGTATGGAAGTAACGGTAATGGTGGCAAATGTGACAGTAACAGTTTTGTAGCAATTGTAACAGTGGCAACGGAAAAGTAACTTAGCAAAGATCAATATGTGAAAAGCTCGTAGGCAATCGATCAATGATGGATAATTATGTCGGATGGCATTCATCATGCAACAGTTATAACCTAGGGTGACACAGACCTAGCTCCAATTCATCAATATAATGTAGGCATGTTTTCCGTATATAGTCATACATGCTTATGGAAAAGAACTTGCATGACATCTTTTGTCCTACCCTCCCGTGGCAGCGGGGTCCTAATGGAAACTAAGGGATATTAAGGCCTCCTTTTAACAGAGAACCGGAACAAAGCATTAGCACTTAGTGAATACATGAACTCCTCAAACTACGGTAATCACCGAAAAGAAACCCAATTATTGTCACCTTGGGGTATGCGGATCATAACACGTAATAGGTGTCTACAACTTGCAAGATAGGATCAAGAACACAAATATATTCATGAAAACATAATAGGTTCAGATCTGAAAGCATGGCACTCGGGCCCTGGTGACAAGCATTAAGCATAGCAAAGCCATAGCAACATCAATCTCAGAACATAGTGGATACTAGGGATCAAACCCGAACAAAACTAACTCGATTATATGATAAATCTCATCCAACCCATCACCGTCCAGCAAGCCTACGATGGAATTACTCACGCATGGCGGTGAGTATCATGAAATTGGTGATGGAGGAAGGTTGGTGATGATGATGGCGATGAATCCCCCTCTGCGGAGCCCTGAACGGACTCCAGATCAGCCCTCCCGATGAAGAACAGGAGGCGGCGGCGGCTCCATATCTTAAAATGTCATGAATCCTTCTCTCTGGTTTTTTTCTCTCCGGATGTGAATATATGGAGCTGGAGTTAGGGTCGGAGGAGGTCCAGGGGGCCCACAAGCCACCAGGGTGCGCCCCAGGGGGGCGCACCCCCCGGGCTTGTGGCCAATGGGTGGACCCCCTCTAGTTGATTCTTTCGCCAATATTTTTTATTAATTCCAAAAATATTCTCTGTAAATTTCCTGGTCATTCCGAGAACATTTATTTTTGCACAAAAATAACACCAAGGCAATTCTACTGAAAACAGCGTCAGTCCGGGTTAGTTCCATTCAAATCATGCAAATTAGAGTCCAAAACAAGGGCAAAAGAGTTTGGAAAAGTAGATACGATGGAGACGTATCAGTTGGCAAGCATCATGTGGTGGGGAAAGATCCGGGCACATATGGCCATTCAAATATATTTGATCATGAATTATTATTGATGACAATTATCTCTATGATAAATGAGTTGGGAGGCGAAGCATTAAGCCCCTATCTTTCTCTATGTTCGATGGATGCCATTTGTTCTAAAAATATGCTTTGAGTACTAGCAATCATAGAAGACTATATGATAATTGAGTATGTGGAGATCTTACTTAGACTTTGTAGAAAGCAATATGAAATGTAATTGTTTGGTGCCTAAGAACA